>CM037881.1:100326243-102767289 GCA_021292165.1 Shinisaurus crocodilurus
TTATATTAGCCCTTTTCACACATTATGCTGCCATTCCTCTGTGCAGTCATTGAGCACCTGAACAGCTGGCAGCTTTACACACACAGGCCCCATTTATGCATTCGATGAACATGCCTACAGCAGAAGTTACTATGTGTCGGAGGAGAGAAGACAACCCCATAGACAAAGACACCCGGCCCCTTTGCCGCTCTATAGCTCTTACATAAGGGCTAAGATACCCCTGTGAGATAGCCATGGATGACCAACACACATGAAAGTCTTGCAGCACGTTAAAGACCAACACATTTAGGGCGCAATCCTATGGCCGCTAGACGCTGTCTAAATGCAATTAATAGAAGAAAAGGTGCTGGAACTCAGTTCCGGTGAGTTCCACCAGAAAAAAAGCCCTGCATATATGGATGTAAAGGAAAAAAACATAAACAGTCGGGCCAAAATGCCATGAAATGTTAAAGGTACAGTTTGTAGCACTTCTATGCAAACCTCAAATGTGCAGGAGGTAAGCAACAACAAAGCTTTCCTGGCTTTGTTATGTGAATTTAACAGCTGTAGTGGAGGGGGGAAACTCTGGTCTTGATTGAGCCCTAAATAAATTGAGTTAAACTTGCTGATAAATTCTAGTTCAGCAATTTCATAACATACTGAAGATCAGGAATAAAAAAAGCCAAATAAGTGGGAAGGTGAGTGCAACAACAAATGAAATAATTAAATGAGATTAAACAGTTTAAGATTTGATGCTGTGTATATGTGGATAATATAAAAAAAAGAAAACTAGAAGGAGAAAAGACTTGCATACTACAATATGATGGACAGAGACAGTGATAAGCTTTAAAAAATTAAAGCCAATTAGTAGGCTAAGAAGGAAACAGTTCCTAAAAACTATTATAAGATTAGACTATTACTAAGGAAGTCAATGAGAGAGAGAAGCAGTTTGAGAGGCTATAAAACAACTGAATACAAATAAGGGTGCAATGAAGTTATAGACTGATAGTGCAATTTAGAGTGTATTTGGTTGACCTATGTGCCACTGAAATCATTGGGTCTTAGAGTACAATCCTATTCATGTCTACTCAAAAGTAAGACCCATTGAGTACAACGAGCCTTACTCCCTGGTTAATATGTAGAGGAATTACAACATAAAGCTCTCTTTAGGAGTCTTTCTTGTCTGTTTGCTTGTTTGTTGTTGTTATTTTAAAAAAATTACAGTAAAACCTTGGATTGCAAGTAACTTGGTCTGCAAGTGTTTTGCAAGACAAGCAAATTTTTAAAATAAAATTTAACTTGATAAACAAGTTACATCTTGCAATACAAGTACTGTAGTACGGTCAAGAAAAATGAAGACATTACACTATCATTCTTTATTGCAGCTTAAATTAAAAATATGTGTACAAATTTCTTATGGGGAATTTCGCTTTGATATACAAGTGCTTTGGATTACAAGCACGTTTCCGGAACGAATTATGCTTGCAATCCAAGGTATTACTGTATATCCTGATTTTCTGGCAAACTAGAACTCAAAGCAAGTTACTACAACAATAATTTTTAAAAGCTAAAGAATGACTATTGCACCCCAAGGAAGGGGGAGGGGAAATATCCAATCCTACATGTAAAAATCTAATTCTGCTCTTTGAGAAATACAATATCATATAACACAGCAAAAAAGGGGGTGTGCGGGATTTGGAGGCTGCAGCAGGAGCAGGCTGGGCACATGCAAACTCCTGGAGAGCAAACCATGGGAAGGATTCCACCATCATGCCCAGGTTGTGACTTCCTGAAAGCATCTGGCTGGCCTAGGATGGCACCTTACACATCACCAAAAAAGAGGAAATACATCACCAAAAAAGAGACCAAAAGAGGACACCAATTTGCATAACATTTTCATATGCAAATGTATATCTCTTGGTGCAAATTTAGAAATAATAACTATTATTTAAATAGAAATACAATATAACTCACCATAGCAAGCTCCTTATGGTTCTTTGACTTTAAACCAGACTTAGACTGGACAGGGTTTCAAATAGAGAACACCTTCAAATAGAGGACTGTCCTTTGTAAAGTAGGACACCTGTCCACCCTAGGCTTGCCCCTGTTTGAAACAGGATTCTGCTCCACTGGTCTGAAAAAGCAGGGCTCCCTTTATTTTCTTAAATCATCATCATTCCTCTATTTCTGACTCAAGTCTTCCTGTGCTCCTGCAAATGTAGCCCAATCCACACTACCCTTGCACAAGACAGAGGTATCAGCCGACTCAGAGATACCCCCAAAGTCTGTAGGAATACAACAAATCTTAAGAAATAAATCCTAAGGGGGAGGGATATCCCCAGCCGCCGCCCAATGAGGACATAATGGCACAGAATGTTGACTGAGAGGTCCAGGGGGAAACTGACAACAACCAGGGGGAATGGGGTAGAGTGGATGAAAAAGGAGAATGGAGGAAGACAAGACTTATAGATATAAAAAGGGAACAGAGAGAACCCTCTCATTGTCTGGAGTGGTCATTTCCTGGTTCACACTGAGAAGCTACAGTCATGCCTTGGATTGAGAGCATAATTCGTTCCGGAAACGTGCTTGTAATCCAAAACACTCTTATATCAAAATGAAATCCCCCCCAAAAAATGTGTACAGAGATTTTTAATTTAAGCCGTACTACAGTACTTGTATTGCAAGACGTCGCTTGTATATCAAGTCAAAAAAATTAAATAAATATTTAAAAATTTGCTTGTCTTGCAAAACGCTCTCAAACCAAGTTACTTGTAATCCAAGGTATTACTGTATTTGAAATTGTCCCCAGGGACAAAAGTGACAGCTGTGAATAGAAACCAATGGAAAACATTGGTTTTAATGTACAGTAATACCTTGGATTGCAAGTAACTTGGTTTGAGAGCGTTTTGCAAGACAAGCAAATTTTTAATTATTTATTTAAATTTTTTTGACTTGATATACAAGCAACGTCTTGCAATACAAGTACTGTAGTATGGCTTAAATTAAAAATCTCTGTACAAATTTTTTTGGGGGAATTTCGTTTTGATATAAGAGTGTTTTGGATTACAAGCACGTTCCTGGAACGAATTATGCTCTCAATCCAAGGCATGACTGTAGATGGAATTGATCAACAGTATGTCCACCCCCGCTACCCAAAACCCCTCCAAATGGGGGGAGGGGACCAAAACAGCCCAATGAGGTCTGAGCTTGATCAGAGAACATGGAAAGCTGACTATTGGGAGTTGTTTGTTTGTTTGTTTTAAGGAGAAAGCCAGGTGAGGGGGTATGGAATGAAGTGACCAGAACCCTCAATACAAGCACTCCACACTTCAATATTTTGTTGTGGAACCCCACTTATCTTATTGATTTAAAGCATTTGTAAATACTTATTTGTTAACCAACACTTTAAAATGCATAAATTAAAACACAGTAGAAAACCATTTTAAAAATACCATTCTGTCTTAAATCAATGGAGAGGAGAGATCAAATGCCCTACCAAAAGAAGAGGCAGCTTTGAGTAATGTTGCAGCAGGGATGGGCAACTTGTGGCCATCCAAATGTTTGGGCCTTCCACTCCCATCATCCCTCACAATTTGCTATGCTGTCTACAGCTGATAGGAGTTGTAGGCTAAAACATCTGGAGAGAGCCACAAGTAGCCCATCCTTGGTTTAAAGTCTCTGAGATTGAACACAGATTGTCTTCCCAGTATAGGGAGTGTGGTGTACTGTTTCTTTAAATCTTACCCTAGTTTACAGTTTTACTACCTCATTCCTGTTTGATTCAGAGTTCAGTAAAATGAAGCTTACCACGTCTGCTGGGCTGCTGTGAGTTATTCCAAGTCTTTAAAGCTACATACACAAAAGGGAGTTCCACAAATGTGGTGCCAGTAGCAAAAAGTCCCTGTTCATAATCTGCACAAATGACACCTTGCAAAGTGAGTGAAAATGCTCCATATTCCACCACCTTTGGGGGTGCAGTTGCAGGAACATGAGACGAGAGCAGACTTTTTCAGTTGCAGCCCCTTGATTGTGGTACAATTCCCTCTCTGGAGAGTTTCAGTTAGTTCCCTTTCTTCTTAATTTTTGATGTAATGTCAACACATTTTTTGTTTTGCTGGGCTTTTGGCCTGTGCTGAATATTTCCCCTGCTGCTCTGTTTTTGATTTTAATGTGCTGGCTTCTACATTTGAATGTCTTAATGATTCTGCTCTATGCTCTGAGATTTCTTTATATCAGCATAGTCTCCAGTTGCCACGAAAATTGAAAATGCCTGGACCCTCACAAAAACCCTTAAGCCATCACGGCTTCTCACTTTGTCATGCAGAGTCCCAAATTCCTAGCTACTTTATGCTGCTCTTAAAGGGGCCATGGCATGAGCAAAATTGAAGCTAAGCTTGCAGTTTTAGCTTAGCTGCAATTTTGCCCATGGCCCCTTTAAGAGTAGCTCATTTATTTATTTATTTATTTATTTAATACATTTTTATACCGCCCAATAGCCGAAGCTCTCTGGGCAGTTTACAACAGCTCTGCTTAGGCTCAAACGGCCACAGCGTCTCCATGGAGAGACAGACCTGCTAAGCTGGGAGGGCCAGGCGAGGATGTGTGTTTGTGTGCGCACGTACATACTCACATGCTCTACCTGCTGCCTCTGCTGCACGTTGCTGTGGGAAAGGAATTAGCTGGGTGAAAGCCTGGACCGATGGAGAGGTGAATGAGGGAATTTATCATATGATTCCTATCTTTATATTGTCACAGATTTTATTTCCTAACAGAGCTGACTCTTTGCCTCTAACAGGTGAGTTTACAGTGTCAGAAGGAAATGCAAGAAACCTCCCCTTCTCTCTGAAGCTCCATGTTTGGGGGTGTGGGGTGGGCAGGTAAGTTTCTCCTGTTGAATTTGTGCCAATCCTGACCATTTTAAAACAAAAAGAAGAGATTGCCCTGCAAGCACTGACCCCCCCACCCATGAAAAACAACAGATATTAACAATTAAGGGTTTAAGGTAAAAAATATATATTAGAAAAGCCACTTATGAAATATTATAAAATAATATATAAGATATTATATAATAATAAAATTCTGGAAAAGTCATTCTAGCACTGCTGCTGCTGCTACCACCTCTTCTTCCAGCAAGGAGCAGCATTTCACAATTATCCCTCAATTACACAATACTTCTTCACACAATGCATAATCAATTTGCTGCCACAAGATGTGACAGTCAGTGTTGTAGATTGCTTTAACACATGAAGCCAGTGTTTAATACTGGATATATGTGCTCAAATGCAAGATATATGAATTGTGGGAAGGAAAAATATTTATTAACCTCTAACCATGAATTTTTTAAAAAGAATAAAGGTTGAAATATTTTGTCCCAGAATAAATTTACATTTAAGGCATACCCTTTCTCCATTTAAAAAAACAACAACTGTTAGGCCTTCTGAGTCTTTTAACAAAGCATAGTTAATACCAGTTGACCTCCTTGACAACTTATTATTGAATTTACCTAAATCTAATAGTGTGATTCAATTGTACACTTACTTGGGAGTAAGCCCCATTGAATTCTGTGGGACATACTTCTGAGGGAACATGACTAGAATTGTGCTATAAGGCAGCAGTATTCTGGCCACTTCCTTGAGAGTAAAGCCCCATTGAAAGAAGTGGGAGTAGCTTTTGAATGAACATTTATAGCATCAGGCTTTAAAATTAGGCTTTGCTCCTATTGGAACTCCAGGAATAGCCCTTGATAGTCAGAGACTTATAATGGGCAGCTTCTCATGAATTTATTCTGAAGACTGACACAATCAGTCCTTTTGTGTCCTTAAAAGGCTTGTGCTCTGAACTTGGCTGTCAAAAATTAACCTACACATTGCCTTATTCAACCCGTAAGTCTAACAGACAAAAAGAAGGACATCTTCATGCAAACCAAGTCCCTGCATAGCATACACTTAAGCAACCTGGGCTTGTATCTAGGGGCTGGGCTTGCATCTTCTTGTAAGAGGTGTTCATGCCTTCCTCTCTGTGCTAGGTTAAGACCATAAGACCATAAAAAGAGCCCTACTAGAAAGGCCTATCTGGTGACCAGCCAGATGCTCTGGAAAGCTCTCAAGCAGGACATGAGGGGAACAGTACACTCCTACTCATGTTCCCCAGCAACTGGTATTCAGAAGCATGGTGTCTCCAATCCTGGAGGTGCTATGTAGCCATCATGACTAATCCATTGATAGCCTTATCAGTAATATAATGCCCTTGAGAAGGGAAACTAGATACTATCCTCCATGAATTTGTCTATTCCAAGTTGGCAGCCATCACTTCATCCTGTGGCAGTGAATTCCACAGTTTAACTATGCACTCTGGAAAGAAAGACTTCATTTTGTTTGTCCCAAATGTGCCACCATTTAGCTTTAGTGGATAACCCCAGGTTCTAGAATGAGGGGGAGAAAATACTGCAATTTTGTGTGCTTCCTCTAATAACTTTTGTACTTCACCATGCCCTTTGGTTGCCTGGCCATACCCTTGGCCACGCCCTCATGTTGCCTGGCCACACGCTCTTGATCACACTTTCATGTTGCTTAACCATACCTCTTACAAATTCACACGTGTGTCCCTATTTTCATCTGTGAAATGTTGGAGGGTATGTATTAGATGTGTTAATTGCAATTTTAACTCTAAGCCATCTTGAATGTACTTGTTAGAGCCAAAAGGTAGGGTATACATGATTTTATAAATAAATACATACATAATAAGATAACAACATGAACCGGGGAGCACTTATAGATAACACAGGGGCTTATAGGAGGATATATTCCTGAAGGTAAGCTCGTCCCAGGCCTGCAGGGCCTTAATACTCAAAACTAAGCCCTTAAACTGAAATCATGTACATAGCACGCACAGAATTGAGCATCTCCAGGCCCAGTTTCATCACTGCATTTCTCATTATCTCCTTCAAGCAGAACAAGGTTAAACACCAGGCTTTCTACCAAACCGGTGATATATTTATTTTGGCAGGTTTGTGACCAGCCATTAAAGATCTTCACATTTCTTATTGTTTGAATAACAAGAGGGGGAGGGGGAGAAAGAAACCCCCCAGAGATGTACTTACTAATGTCACTGCGACTCTCCAGAATCAACTCAAATCAGATCGAGTGTGGGGTTAACAAAGAGTGATACTTAGAGGACAAGCTAGAATCCCCTTTCATTGCTTGCTCAAACAGCAGCATTTAAAAAACATTACTGGTTTTCTTCCTCCTGCTAATAGATTTGCAGGATAACAACTATTTTGTTTCAACTATTTTGAAAGTTCTCAAAAAACTGATACGGTGTAAGAACCAGCTAAATCCATGGACCATCTGTCCTTTTCTACCAGTGCTTGCTCCAGCTCATTGAATATTGGCTTCCCATTGACCCCTGTTGTGACTCCAGGAAGTTGACTTATACCAGGTCAGGCGATTTGTCCTTCTAATCCAGTATTGTGTGCTCTAACCAGTAGCAATTCTCCAGGATCTCAGGCAGAGTTCTTTCACAGCATCTCCACTTCCCTGGTTCTCTAGGGATGGTGGAGCAATTTTGCAGTTTCGATTCGAACCACTACGCAAACTGAAGTTCAGTTATCCTTCAAAATGTGCACTTTTCTGAATTTTGCAGTGGAGTTTCCCAATCAAAAAATGTGTGTGTTAGGCAGGGCTTTTTTTCTGGTGGAACTCACCGGAACTGAGTTCCAGCACCTTTTCTTCTATTAATTGCATTACAATTTAATCGCCATCTACTCCCGAGGAAATGTAATCCAAGAGTTCCGGTACCTTTTTCTCCAGAAAAAAAGCACTGGTGTTAGGGGAAATAACATTCAAACTTGCATTCTAAGAGAATGGCTTGCAAAAAGATGTATATTGGGCGGGAGGGGAAGAAATGCATACAAAAATGCATGTGTTAGGAGAAATGTGCATAAAATACTTCTGAATTTTCATGGAAACTTAAAAAAAAAATCCTCAAAATTTGGGTCAAACCAATCTTAAAATTGGAAAATCTGAAAAACTGAGAGAAACTGAAATGGACAGACCTGTCCTTGCCTGGGTCCTTTTAACGGAGATGCCATGGGCTGAATGTGAGACCTTCTACACACAAAGCATGTGCTCTCCCATTGAGCTTTGGTTCCTTCCCATGGCTGGCTATAAGAGACAGATGGCATAGATGCTGGACAACTCCCTTTCTGCGCACTGACTTGTGCTGACATTTGACTGGGAAATTTCTATCCCAGCTTTCCCAGTTTATGCAGCTTTACCTGTGCTCCTTAGTCACCACATCCCAGCTCCTGAGGTCATGCACCAATCTCTGTTCGAGAGAGAACAAGCTCCCAGAGCTCTCGCTCTCCATCTTAGAACACAACATACCACCCTGCAAAAGTTCATTCTCCTGTACAACAGGTACGTTACACACTTGCCATCTTGGTCTCTTTATTTTGGCTTCCTACTCCTAGTATTCTTCTTATCACCTGGCCCACCATGCGAATGTTTTACTGACTTTAATCTGCCCTCATTAGCCTCTGTCAACCATGTCCCTCAAGCTTCCCCCCTTCTTGCACCTTGATCCAGCTTTCTGCGGCTACATTTTCCAGCAGTCTCTTTGGTCTGTTTGAACTTGTGGATAAATTGCCATCCCAGTGTGACCCTCTGTTTCTGACAGCTTCCTTACAAGACTGAAGACTCCCAAGGTACCACTAATAGCATGCTCCAAAACATTTGTCCCCTATCAGGATTTGCTAAATTCAGTGACCCGATTCTGAAAATACAGCCTATGGGTCAGTTGCTGACACAAGTTGCTTCATGCAGTAAAAGCAACAGAAGAAAGTTCCAGAGGTATTTCATACACTTTCCAGAGGTACTGGGCTGGTAAATAAAACACCTGGAAATCATTACTATTCAGATCACAAAACTCCTGGGCAAACCTGTGGTTTGTTTCTCTTCACATTTTAGTTCTTGTCTATTTAAAATAAAATTAGATAAATATTTTACCACACAGGTCACACAGCATTTGGTACTGATTTCTACAATTAGAAATACTAAGCTTCCTAGATTATATTCAGAGATATAAATTGCCCTCCTCTCTCATTCTCATTCCCTCTCTCTCATAATACAACCTCAATCTCATTGGTATGGTGAAGGTGATCACAAAAACAAACCAGTGTACAGCATTCATATCGACATTCCAACTTTTTTGGTTTCATAAAATGGTTTAGTAAGCTTTTTAAAACTCTTAGGGATCCTTAGTCTTCCCAACACACACACACACACACACACACACACACACACACACTACATTCCCCAGGGATCACTGGGAAAGGGCAATGATTATGAAACCAGTTTAAGACTTTGGTAACTGCCTGCCCCTACTACAGCACACTCCTATCCATGTCTACTCAGAAGAACATCCCATTGAATTCCATAGGACTTACTCCCAGGTTGTGTATATGGCATTGCAGCCTTGAGGTTAAACTAAAGATATCGCTAAGACTGCACTCCTATACCCAATTACCTGGGAGTAAGCCCACTGAACTCGATGAGATTTACTTCTGAGTAGGCATGTATAGGATTGTGCTATAAAGAGGTCATTAGGAAGGTCAGCTTTTATTCATTTCACATAGTGTGTGTGTGTGGGGGGGGTGATTTTCACTGGGGCTGCGGGGCCTGGGGAAGGGAGGCCATCCCCTTCTAGTGAGCCTATGAGATTTAGGGGGGGGGGGGAAACACTTCCTATTGGTAAAATGGATGCTCCCCTCCCCCCGGTCTCATAGCCATATGGAGATGGGGGGATTTTCATTGGCATTGTGGCTGGGGAGGGAAGGACTAAACCTTTCTTCCCAGTGCACTGCAGTCCCAATGAAGATTGGCTGGTGCCACCTCTGCCGGATATTACATTTAAAAGATACTGACATAGCTCCTAATGATGCATTTCGTGCCACGTGTACTTTCAGTCTCTCCCTTTGTCAGTGAAGGCCATAAAAAGCAGCAGACCTGAACTAAAGTCTATTCCTACTTCTAACTGACAATTTTAAAAAATAAATAAATAAATTTTTCATTGAATGTAAAGTTTTGACAAAATTAACTCCCCAAATAGAATAACCTCTTAACTGGGTGGTTCACTGTTCCTTGGGATCTCACACACACACACACACACACACACACACACACACACTTAATCTCAAACCTACAATGCTAATTTTGGAGCTCCAATCTCAACAATTGGTACTGTAAATAAACATCATGGGGAAATATTAAGATGCTACATAGAGGGCATGCCCGCACGTCACGGTAACTCACCCTGGCAATAAGCCACACAGTGGGTTGGTTGTGCCCTGAACAACCCACAGTGAACCTGACAACCTCACCTTGGGTTGTCCCCCACTTCCCCCTTGGTCCTCTGCAGGTATCGCAGGGGACTCCATGGAAGGACCCATCTTGTCTTCCCTCCCCACAGTGATCACCATGGCTTTTGCACTTGCCACAGCTTCTTTTCTTTTCTTTTTTTGTTGCTCCTTTTACCCTTTCCCCCCCCCCAGGGTTTTGTTTTGTTTTTGACAGGGACATATGCAGGCATAATGCATATGTCGCTGTCAAAAAAACCACCCTTTTAAAAGGAACCGGAATTCTGACAGCTAGCTGTCAAAGCTCCATGCAACCGTAAAATGGGGTGGCTCACACTTTTCCATTTTCCCAAGCACCTAGACTTTGGGGAAAGGGTGGGAAAGTGCAAGAAACCTGACAATAGTCAAGTCCAAAAACAAAACAAAACCCGCTAGAGGATCTCGCTGCAAAGGGGGTGATCTACTGGCCACCCCCTTTCACAAGCAAAGATCACTCATGGCTTTGGGTTCTCTTGACAGCTGAGCTTGTCTTTTGACAGCTGTCAAGAGAAAGCAAAGTAAAAAATAAAGCTATTTGCAGCAGTCACTGGTGGTAGCCCAGGCAAGCTTGGCAAGAGTGGCAAGCAGTTTTTACTGTTCTTGCCAACAGACTCACTTGCCACTTCCTGGTGCACACAATGGGGTTGGTCGCCCAGGTTTGGACACCACGACAATCCATCATGGGTATAAAACCCCTACAACAAGCCATGGGTTGTCCGGATGGCTTGTTGCCCACAGGGCCAGTGCAAGGCAGATTGGTGCCCTAGGCAAGATCAGATATTTAGCGCGCGCCCCTTCCCACTTGAGCCGGCTACCAGGACAAGGAGAAGGAGGGGGGCTGTCAGTGCCGCAGCCTGCCAAACTAGGCCTCAGGTTCTGCCATTGGACTAACCCTCCCCTCCCCTCAGCACTCGGCGTCACTCCCTCTATCTTCTTTCTCCCCACTCTGGGGTCTCCGGGAGGCGGCGGCGGCAGCGAGTGCACTTTCTTGCTTACTTGCCTGCCTGCCCTCCTCCCTCTGCAACTCACACATGGCAGAAATGACGGCCGCCGAAGCACCTCCTTCTCCTGACTTGCCTCCTTGCCGCTGCCGAAGGCTCGCCAAAACCTCAACATTTTAGCCTGTGTTTTTTTTCCCAAGGCGCTTCTGGTGCCCCATTTAGCCTGGCGCCCTAGGCAGCTGCCTAATTCACCTAATGGTAGCACCGGCCCTGGTTGCCCACAAACAAGCCACCCTGCCGGCAATGATCTGGGTTCACACAACACAACAACCCACCATGGCTAGTCACCCATGATGGGTTGTCGCATCATGCGAACCAGGTCAGAGAGTCTCTTGGTTTGTAGCGCTTCAGGTAAACTGTGTTACTCATAAGGACGCTACGCCAACCACTCCATATCTGATTCATAAGATTTGTTTTCCATTATTATTTGACACTAATATATTTCCTATTCAGATTTGCACTCATATCAGAATAAATTATTAAGCAATAACAAGGCACAACGATGGATTTACTGCTAGGCAAAATACAAGCAAACAAAAAATTAGGCAAGTCACTGATACATGAGCTTACGAAACAGTATTGGGGAAAATAAAACATTCAGAAACTAAGGAAAGGTTGAAGCTGTGTTATTATCCCCGAGGCTTTACAGTAATCTGCTGTTCAATAACTAAAGGAGCACACAACAGACAAGTCTATATACTAGTTTCTGCCTTACCTGTTTTCCCTCTATATGCCATTTCACACACTCAGCTAGCCAAAGATGGCAAGTCGCTTCTTCACCGTATGCATAAGGTATGGTGTGAGCCAGGCAGTCCACACAAAGGCCTGTGTACACGGAGTCCTGATTTGTGCAATATTTTCCCTCCCCCACCTCTTTAATGATGATCACATGAATCAAAGCTACACGTGGAATGTCTGCACACAGTGCAGACCAGCAGCTCAGGAAGAAATCGCACATAAATATCAAGGTATGGGAGACAGGTATAAAAAAAAGTATGGGGGAATTGTGTGGAAATATACACAGCATAAAAAGGGTTTACTGAGGATCATTTGGGGTTTTTTGTTTATTTACCTCCCGCCATCTTTCCTTTTTTCTAATTCAGACTTTCCTGTTTATTTATCTCTTTCTTTATTGTATGTATTGAGGTATGAATGGTAGCTGACTAAGTAAAGGGCCCTTTAAAAAATCCAACGTTTACAGCTGGGAGGAACTTTCACCGAAGGATTGAAATTGCAAGCCCCATTTGGGCATTCAGAATGGCGCGATACCAATCACGTGAAGCACCCGCTTCTGTTGTAGCCGCATCATCCCCACCTCCCATCATCCACATATTGGGAGAAGATCTGTAGAGGGGGCCCTACTCTACACAGAAAGCATCCCCCCATGATATGGAACCCTGATTGCACAGGGTTCCACATCACAGGAGGAGCCAATGTGCGTAAGGGGTGTGTGCAAATGTGCCCCCTAGTGCATGGATGGGGGAACAGGATGCAATGGCCAATAGATGCAGCCCTTCTCTCCTGCTCCATGTAATTGTAATCACATGAGTTTGAGCAATAGGGCATAGGACAAAGGGAAGGGGAGGGTGGAGCTGGCAGTGAAATGGAAACGAATATAGGCCTGTTTAAAATGTTATATAGTACATGCATATTTTTAATATCTACATGAAACCGCTGAATGGGGTCAACCGGAGTTTTGGAGTGCGTTGCCATCAGTACTCTGATAATACGCAGCTCTGTTTTTCCTTTTCATCTTCAGCAGGTGAGGCTGTGGATGTGCTGAACCGGTGCCTGGCCGCGACAATGGACTGGATGAGGGCTAACAAACTGAGGCTCAATCCAGACAAGACTGAGATGCTGTTAGTGGGTGGTTCCTTTGACCGGATGGAGGGTGTTCAACCTGTTCTGGATGGGGTTGCACTCCCCTTGAAGGAGAAGGTTTGTAGCTTGGGGGTGCTCCTGGAGCCATCTTTGTCACTTGAGGCTCAAGTGGCCTCAGTGGCAAGGAGTGCCTTTTACCAGCTTCGGCTGGTGGCCCAGCTATGCCCCTATCTGGACAGGGATAGCCTGGTCTCAGTAATCTACGCTCTGGTGATCTCTAAGCTAGACTACTGCAATGCACTCTACGTGGGGCTGCCTTTGAAGACTGTTCGGAAGCTGCAGCTTGTGCAAAATGCGGCAGCCAGGCTTATTGCGGGGACCGGAAGGTCCGAGCATATTACATCAGTTCTGGCCCGCTTGCACTGGCTGCCAATATGCTTCCGAGCCGAATTCAAGGTGCTGGTTTTAACCTATAAAGCCCTACACGGCTTAGGACCACAATACCTGATGGAACGTCTCTCCCAACCGCTATCTACCCGGACACTACGCTCAACATCTGGGACCCTCCTCTGACTGCCACCTCCAAGAGAGGCTCGGTTGGTGGCAACGAGGAGGAGGGCCTTCTCGGTGGTAGCCCCCCAGTTATGGAATCAGCTCCCCACTGAGACCAGCCTGGCGCCAACCTTACTATCTTTTCGGCGCCAGGTTAAGACTTCCCTCTATGCCAAGGCATTTAGTTAGGAGCTTGGAATAGCACGGAGGGGATTGTCACCTGTAGGCTCAGTTTTATTGGCTTTTGTATTGTTATTTTAAACTGTGTTTTTAAATTTGGTTTTTAATTTTTTAAACTATTCTGTATGTTTTTTTATTGTTGTTTTTATGTATAGAGTGTTGTGAACCGCCCAGAGAGCTTCGGCTGTGGGGCGGTATATAAATGAAATGAATGAATGAATGAATGAATGAATACATAAAATTATTATTTTTATTGGTTGACAAGTATGTATTAAAATAAATAAATAAATAAATGTAAATGAAAGGTGAACTGTATATTTCTCCATTTTTTACATAGCAATAACACAGCTGTTTTTCTGCAGACGGCACGGAAGTTCTCCCCTTCAAATGTAATGTCAGGAAGAAACATTTGGCCTACAAATCCCTACAAACTTATGTGCACAGCCTATGACAGTGGTGCTTTTCTTCTCTCTCTCTCTCTCTCTCTCTCTCTCTGTTGTATGATCTTTTCACATTGATGTTAAAATGATTTTGGCCAAGGTAAAAGATAAAAACATGGTCACTGATTAGTATAGACTGAACTTAAATTGGTATATTTGTCAAAGTGAATGAGTATTAGAATTTTGTTTTGTGAGATATGAAAGCCCTGTTTGTTTCTGCTTCTATCCCTGACCTTGAGATGACAAAGATTATAGTCACCTCACTCTCCTCTCATAGTGATGGGGAAGGAAACTGTGTTGCAGCATAGACACCCAGAGGACAGAAGCCACAACTACCACTCTCAGTATAACAAAGTAAGGGAAACTGTTCATTGAACAGGGCCATTTTCAGGTGTACACCTCAGATGTCTTACATGTACACCCACAAATGTAACATATGAATGTGCAACAAATGTCTGTTTTCAAATGCATGTATCATACAAGTACATTTAAACACTGTTCCTGTGTAAGCATGTCATAGAGAAAATAAATGCCACTTGTGTGAATCATAGAGTCACAGGTATGCTATGTCCACAGCATTCCCATGATCTACCAGGCTAGTGACTCTATCAAAAAGAGATAAGGTTAATCTGGCATGACTTATTCCTGACATATGTTGGCTCCTAGTAATCAGTTTTTGAGTTGAATGTCCGTCCCAGAGTGTTGATAGTTCGAAGTAGGGCTCAGCTTCCATAGGTAGCTTGTCCACAGTTAGAACAGGATCCCTCTAGCAATACATTAACCAGATGCTTCATAAATACAGTGACATTGGTGACATTGCACTGTGGTTACTGTTCACAGAGCATGTCTGGTTAGCTTCCAATTTCCTGGCTTTGTGAAACTTGAGCCAACATGAGATAGTCTTAAAACCAGCAGGGTTTTTTTTTTATCATTGGATTTTATTTCACTTGGATTTTACATTTTTGAAAGCCACCCTAAAAGGCAGTATATAAATCTTTTAAATAAATAAACCAATATTTTCACTGTGGCTGCAAACAGTATAGGAAAGTGTCTTATACCAAGTCAGGCTGTTGGTCCATCTACCTAAGTATTGTTCTACACTGACTGGCAGCAGCTCTCCAGAGTTATAGACCAGGGTCTTTCCCAGATGCCAGATAGTGAACCTGGGATCTTTTGCATCCAAAGCATGTGTTCTCCTTCTGAGTTATGCTCTTGGGGAGCTGCACTGTTGGGGAGCTTGCCATTTGCACCACTATTTGTCACATATTAGATAGCACAACCCCTTGAAAAGCCAACCAAGATAGAAAAATCTGTCTAGTCTGCAAGGGAATTGTCTTGAAAATAAGTGGAACACTACTGTATACCTTCATCATATAGATTTGGTGAATTGATGTTTTGACCAAAAGAGTTATACTGGATGATCTTCTGGATCACAAAAGAACCTGGTGCAAGAAGGTATGTTCTATTGATATGTTCAACTCAAGCTGTTTACCAGTTTACAGGTGAAAAAGTGCAACCTTGGCTCCTGCTTTGAAGAATATAGGGACCCAGCATAGACCTTGTACTACTAATGTACTAATGTAATGAACTCATAGAAATCCTTCACCACTAAAATTTGAACTGCGGAGTCTGCAAAATAAACAAGAGGAGACTCACAGTTCCTATGATAGGAATCATTTTCACAGGACTGAATCCAAGGATCACCAGACATTGATTAAAAAGCACTCCTTGCCACCACCAAAACCTGAAATTCCAGATGCAGCAATGAATCAAAGAGTACTGTAATACTTTGAACATGGATGACCTGTAGCTGTCATGTAAATGCGGATGCAGTGATTTTAATCATACACGCCGAAATCCATGGAAACTCACGGACATTTCTCCCCCAATATTTTCTCCATCCTCATTCCCCATTTCTCTAAACCAGGGGTGGGGAATGCATGGCCCTCCAGATGCTGTTGGACTGCAACTCCCATCAGCCCTAGTTAGTATAGCCAATGGTGTGGGATGATGGGAATTGTAGTCCAATAAAATCTGTGGCCACATGTTCCCCATCGCTGCTCTAAACTCTTTCCTCCTTACCAGTTGTTTTGTTCCCTCATACTCCCTCTCTTTCTCTCCTACCATCGCATGCACGGTCACAGACTCTCTTCTCTGCCTCTCTCTCGTAGACACACAGGCTTGCGGAGACAAACAGAAATGCATACATTTACTCGAAAGGCAGCTACTAAACCTGCTGGTCTTCACAAGAAAACCCTGGCCAGACCACCTAGCAGTAGCAACCACATCAAAATACAGGCCTGTGGCTCACGCTGGCTCAGCTTGTCTGGGAGTGGAAAGCTAAGCAGGGCCAGGCCTGGTTATTACTTGGATGGGAGACCCCTCCTCTAGTTTCCTGCATTGAGCAGGGGGTTGGACTCGATGGCCTTGTAGGCTCCTTCCAACTCTATGATCTATGAAATCTATGAAATCTATGAAACAGCTAGAGCCTGGGCCCACCCTCTCCAGTGAGATCGCAGCCACAACCAGCACCCAGGGATGGGCTTGCTTGAGGAATGGAATCAGGTGGCCGTGTGCCTAGGTTTCCAATTAATACACAGGGATCCTTTAGGAATTTGATCTTTACTCATTCCTATATGAAATGAACTGCATCTCTCTGACTAATGTATGGATCAGACCTTAGCTATCAAGCAGATTTTGCAGTGATGTCTAGGTACTGGCTACACCGACTGGCAGCAGTTCTCCAGAGTTCCAGACAAGGGTCTTGCCCAGATGTCACTAATTGAACCTGGGATCTTTTGCAGCCAAAACATGTGCTCTCCCTCTGAGTTATGGCATGCTCCCCAAGAGCATGCCACTTGCACCGCTACTCAAGAAAACTGTCACATATTGGATAGCACAACCCATTGAAAGCCAACCCATTGAAAGCCAGACTAGACAGAAAGATCTGTCTAGTCTGCAAGGGAATGGACTCTCAGCAGTTTAAGTATGATCAAAATACACATTTTAAAGGGTGCAATCCTATGCATGTTTTAGACAGGAAAAAAAAGTCCAACAATTCCCAGTATGCCCCAGCCAGTCATGGCTGGCTGGGGCATGCTGGGAATTGTAGGACATTTTTCTGTCTAAACATGCATAGGATTGCACCCAAAGTGTATTTTAAGACTCATTAAATACACATTTGAGAGAAAAGTTAAATACATATTTAAGTATTTATTTTTATTAGAATCTCTCTCTCTCTCTCTCTCTCTCTCTCTCTCCGTCCCTCCCTCTCTCTTTTTAATGTGTGGATTAATGAGGACTGCACAGCCCTGATGGAAATGGAATGGAATTATGGTTCAAAACATGCAACAGTGACACAGACCCAAAACAGACAGTTTTAAACATGTTTATGGTATGTGAGCATTCATATTCATTGAAATGAACTTCCTACAAACCTTTATGAAAACCCAAGTCAGATTGACATGACATGACATTCAGATTGAAAGTGTGCTTAGCAGAATGACATCTCAGTGAGCCTGCTTGCATCAAAATTAGAGGACATTTTCAACATCTCAAAGAACATTAATAAAATGTCAGTGAAAAATGGACAAACCCCCCCTGGTGTCCTGGTTCACACAGGAGCTCACACATGAGTGTATACTGGATGAGAAGCCTCTGGGTGACTGTGATTGCTAGTGGACTGTAGTAACACAGCATCTCACTCTCACTCCCTCTAGCAGCACCTGACTTTCTCTTGGACTCAGAGGGAAACACAAAAGTTGAAATACTAGCTGCTGCAGTCACCCAGAGGCTTCCACAGAGGCTACCACTTGGAGGCTCATTCTGGGGTTGCTGATAACATGTTTTGTTACCCAAAAGACAAAGTTGGTGAAATAATCATTAAAAAAAATTGTTTTCATTTCCTCACAGCAAGATGTTGCTTTTCCTAAAGTGGGAAGGGAAGCCTGGCTCAAAATGGCAACAATAATTTGGAAGCTGTTTCACTCACACTGAAATGGGATGCTTCACTTGGTCATTTATTTATATTTAATTTTAATTTTTGGCAAAATGTCAACCATACTCTTGCGACGGGTCCCGGCGCTGTGCCAGGAAGTGACACGACCGGACCCGGCACTGCGTTTTTCACGTAAATACATAGAAAACCACCTTAAAATGACCGCGAATAGCAAATCACAGCCATTTTAAGGTGGTTTCCTACGGTATTTAAGTGAAAAATGCAGTGCAAGGTTCTCGTCGTGTCACTTCCTGGCACAGCGCCGGGACCCATTGCATCACTTCCGGGCTCCGGAAAGTCCGCCGGGAGCCTTGCTGCCACCGTGAGAGGTATCAAGTGGCAGGGGTGCTCGCTGAGCACCTGGCGAGCACCCCAAGAGGTACGTGTACATTGCTACGACCACAACCACCCTGTAAGGTAGTTAGGGCTGAGGAAAAAGAGTAACTGGCCCAAAGTCACCCAGTGAGCATCATAGCTGAATGAGGATCAAAGCACAGGTCTACCCAGTCTACTCCTTTCTCTTCATAATATCCACTCCTCCTCCTCCTCCTCCTCCTCCTCCTCCTCCTCTCTCTCTCTCTCTCTCTCTCTCTCTCTCTCTCTCTCTCTCTCACACACACACACACACACACACACTCACACATACGCACGCACATTCATAAAATACAGAAAACCCTTGTAAGCTTTCCACCTAGCACATCCATAACTATTCATGATAACTTGCTATTCCCAATTAGAAATACGATAGCTCAAAACTGAAAAAGGAGAACTGTGCATCTGACGTCTGCCAGGGTACCCAAAACAAACTGGAAAGGGGATTTATGTGGTAAGCCTGTGGCTCTTATGGCAGTGGAATCTTTCACAGTGCTCTGAAACCCATTTGGGAGAATTTTATCTGTAAATCTTAAGCCATAAAATATAGTTTACTTCTATAAAAGTGATTTGTTCACTTAAATAAAGAGAACAGCAAAAGCCATCAAGTGAACATGAAATGTTTTGTGGAATGAATCAATACAATTTTTCAAGTAGTGCTTAAAAAAAAAGTATTGTGTGAGTCACACCAATATCTTGAATGTTCAAAGCACAACATTATGTTGTCCTCGTAAATTAATTTTAAGCATACAATTGTAAAAAGCACAAAAGGATGTGCTACTAACGCCTCTTCCCATAATACGAACCTGACCTAGCTACGGCCGGTAATACATTTAACTTAATGCTAAGCTAGTTCATCCAACTGAAAACTTCACATGAAATTGTTATATTGTTATACTGGGTAGTATTCAGTCTTAGTCCTACATAAAGTGGATCCATTGAAATGAATGGGACTTAGGTTGGTCATTAACTTGTCCCATTCATTTCAATGGGTTTACTCTATGTAGGACTAAGATTGGATCCTATCCATTTTGCCTACTTCTTTGCTTGTGGTGAGAAGTTCCAGGGCCAGAGCATACAGGCTTGGCTTCCTTTGGAAGGAGCTCCATGGAGGCTTATGGAATTTTGTAATATCTTAGTTTATTTACAAATACCGTATACAGATTGAACATAGGTGGAGGTACAGCTTAACACTCCAACCGCCAGCCAAATCCTCTGTCTCACATCAGATCTCTAGAGAGAGACACTCCTGATATGGTTAGCTTACAGAGCCCACAAAAAACCAGCTGAGCCCCTTCTGCCTTTTCCTGTTCAAAACTGCAATCTATCCTTTGTTCCTTTTCACAGACACCTAGGCTAGCTTACACCATCCTTGTCTGGGGTGGGGAGCTCTGCTTTTGCCTCCTTCTGATCTGAAGATGTAAGATATCAAGAGCAATCTTCCTAACAAAAGATGTACCTGGCAACTTAGCCACTGATCATTCAGGTTCCTTCTGGCTCCATTAATGGTCTCCTGTCTACAAATCTTACATCATTATCTGTTGGTCTACAAAACATCTAGAGATCCTATTGGCCAAGCCTAGTGCCAATCACCATGCATTTATGAGCAGTTATAGACATCAAACACAGCTTCTTAGACTCTAGACTTAGATAAACCATAGAGCTGGATTAAATTTCCAAGCATTTTTAATTCAATTTTCAATTAAAGATGTTGTGCTGTAACACTGTGTCACAGTTTAACGTTTTAGTATATACAAGGTGATAAAAATGGAATACCTTTCAGTGTCTAAAACAAGTGTCCTTTAGTGGTCCTCCCAGAGGCATGAGAGCTATTTATTTACTTATTCATTAGATTTATATCCCACCTTTTCCCCAAGGATCTCAATGTGCTGTACATGGTCATTACCCCTCCTCCATTTTATCCTCACAACAACCCTGTGAGGTAGTTTAGGCTGGGACTTGGTGATTGGCCCAAGTGAGCTTCATGGCTGAATGAGGATTTGATTTGAACTCAGGTCTCAAAGTCCTAGTCTGACAGTCTAATCACTGCACCACCCTCCTGCATGGGGGCAGCTGCATATCGGGGGGGGGGGATTGATTGTCTGGTTCATTCCAACAGAAATTGGCACTGCACCATGATGGGAGCTGCCAATGTCATGAGGAAACCCCATTTTTCACACACACACACACACACACACACACACATACACACACCCTTTCTGGATTGTTGGGTCATTTAACCGTACTCCCAGTTGCACAGAATCTGCTGAAATATAAGCAGCTTCCATCATGTGGCTCGGAAAGCTGACTGTCGGGTTACGGGAGTTGTAGTCCAACACATCTGGAGAGCACCAGGTTGAGGAAGACTGCTCTAAAGGGCACTACAGACACGCAATGAACTGTGGCAGCTGCCTAAAAAAACCCCTATTCTATTACGAATTCTCCGTGATGCAGAAAACTCTTTGTATATTTTACCATTCCTTATTCATACGGGATCCATTTCAATATTGCTGCTGATACACCAGCAGCTACAACGATTATAATATGTTATCAATACTTGGCAACTTTCATTGACTGGTGCCCAAGATTCACTATGTCCCCAAGCAGACAGGAATACCAAGTGGCACCTGCTGGAGGTAGGGGTTTTTTTTTAATCCCAACAGTCCAGCAATTATAAAGGCAAGACCAAAAGGTCTTCTTTGTGATAAGTTCCTAACTTGAATTGAATTGCAGCTGCAGAACTCCATTACCCATCAGCCAGTGGGCTTTGCTTCTCAGCATGCTACTAATCAGTAAGTCAAAGAGAAGGGGAATGAAGAGGGGGGACCCTTTTTTAAATCTCCACATGCTCCTGCTGCTAGTTCCACCACCACTTGGAAGGTAAGCGAGGGGAAGAGGGGAGTACGCTTGGGGGGCTGGCAGGATCAAGGGTGGGCATTTTCCCATGCTCCCCATTTTGGCTGGGAAAATAATTCAGTCTGTCTCAATTTGTGGGGGGGGGGGAGAGGAGAGAGAGTTCAGATCAGTTTCCAAGTTAAAATGGGGATAGGTTTGGGGAGCACACCCATGCAGTGGAGACTGGTGGCTCCAATGTCAGTGGGGCTGTGTATTCACTCCAGGCTGAACTTTAAAGGTGCTGCCCATGGTACTGAACCTATTTGGGGTCAGCATCATGGATTGCTCCTTAAAAGTTTTGGGCTGAAACCTGGAGTAGATACACATCCCCTCTGACATTGGAGCCGAGCCATCAGCCTCCCATCTCTATTAAGAAATGCCTTTCTGGTCCATAGACTGATGCAAACATGAACTGGCCTTTCCACAAGCGAGAGGATTCTTAGGAGGTGATACTCCACAGATGTGGGATAGGACGGCAACTGCAGTGGCACAAATCATTTCCTCTATTTCCGAGGTTCAGGCATGAGTGCCAATGGTTATGTAGCCAAAACAGCACCATCCACACATGAGAAGAAGGTATCAGTAGTAGTGGGGGAACCCCAAGGTTTGCAGAAGTAAAGAATGCCTAAGGGAGGGACCCCAAAAACAACCCAATGAGGACTGAGAATGGTCAGTGACCCCAGAAGGCTGATGAACTTGACTGGGGGTTGATTTCAGAGGGGGGACATGGGTTTGAGCCATTTCACCACTAAGTGAAATATTTTCCTTTTATCTTAAAATGTTCTCGTTTTATCTTAAAAACACTCATCAAAATATTAGCAAAATAAAACCTAGCAAGAAGCTAGTTGGCTAGTTCACCGACAGTACAGAAAATGGCTCATCATTTAGATTCACACATTAATTTTTTTTTTTTTAAATACCTTTTGGTTGTGTTGTTTATGCAGTAATACCTTGGATTGCAAGTAACTTGGTTTGAGAGCCTTTTGCAAGACAAGCAAATTTTTAAATATTTATTTATTTATTTATTTACTTGATATACGAGCGACGTCTTGCAATACAAGTACTGTAGTACGACTTAAATTAAAAATCTCTATACACATTTTTTGGGGGGGGGGGGTTCATTTTGATATAAGAGTGTTTTGGATTACAAGCACGTTTCCGGAACGAATTATGCTCTCAATCCAAGGCATGACTGTATACTGTTTCATTCATTGCATCAGTAATGTCAGAGGAAGGGGAAGATGTACAGGAAGGAAACGTAATTGACTTTTTTCCTTCTTCTTGAGGACTGTATAAATTTGCCTCTGGCAGGGACAGGGATCTGAATCCTTTCTTCATCTAACTGAACCCTCTAAAAAAATGTGTAATTAGGAGTCTTCTTAGTCCTTTATGCTTAGCAACATGTAGGGACATATGCAAATCACATACCAGTAACAATTCTAAAAATAACAAGTTCAACAGTTGCTAATTGGTTCATTGATTCACACTTATTTAACAAGTTAAATGAAGTGTGACAGGCCATGATGGGAGAAGGGTTTTTTGTTTGTTTGTTTTTAACTAACCTTAAGAAAGCGGTGTAGAAGGCTTGTAGCAATGTTAACCAACCATTAAGTCATAGCCAGCTTCAAGCATCTCCTCAGGGAAATCCCAATTAATCCTTTGCTCACTGATTTCTTTTTAGATTAAACACTTCCGAAAGGAAGTTTAAACTCAGTCAGAACTTAGCAATCTAGTTAGCTTAACCAGAGCAGTGTAGAAATGGACAAGAGAGAGATAAATAATTTTTGCAAGAGAGTGCTGGATAGAGTAAGTGGATAGAGTCAGCACTAGATAGAGTCAGCACACTATTAGCTCAGAGAGACACAGTGTCCACCATTTGCTGTGACAATTGACCATCAGTATCTGGATTATCACATGTGGGATTAAGAGAGGACATTGGAAATGTCCATTTATGGTAGAAGCTGAACACATGATTTCTTAGGCAAATAGCCTCTGTGTTCCATAAGACCATAACAAGACACTTTTTTATTAGCAGGCTGATGGTCCATAGGCCAACAGTGGTCATTCTGTTTCCAACAGTGGTCAGTGCCTTGAATCTTCAGTGGGATCATACAACAACAATGTGCAATATGCATCCTCAGTCAATCTATATTACTGTCACAGATGGAGAAAAGCTCAAATTGTCCATTCAAAAGAATTGCTTCATACTATTACTGCTTAAATGGTTGGAAATGCTCAGAAGCACATTGCCTGAATTTTTCAAAGCATGTTATGAAAGTGTGTATAACTTTAAAGGGAATTTGGTATTTACATCTTAGAGGGTTGGAAACCTTCACAAGTTATGATTCAAACAGGCAACTGTTTAGATGTCAGTATGATAGAAAACATCCTGAAAGGTGATGATGATCAGTACATTAAGGTTCAAATCTCTTTGAAATTCCAGGTCTGTGTGTGGCAGGAATACATGATTGGTACACCCAGTTTTTTCTGGTGTCTGTGTCTCTACACACATAAGTCACTATGAACACATTTCTATCAAGTCAGGAACATAGATGGAGTAGGGCCTGCTACTATAATAATCACAACCCTACCGTTTCATGCATATAGTAAATGTCTGCACAGGGCTCAAGTTATGAACCACAGGATATTCCAACGTAATTGTTTCATTGGATGCCATAGTTTCCTTTGTGCCTTATGAGCAGCAGACAGGTTTATTTTAACAGCCACAATCAAAGGTTTCACAGTCTAACTCCAGTATGTTTTATAATAATTCTTTAAACTACTGCATGATTTATGGCCCTTATGCAATTTTCACTATCCAATTTACTCTCCTATTAAAATACGGTATTTTGTGAAATTTGTGTGCCATTTATAATTTTAATATATAATATACTCATCCACGAGCACACACACACACCATTATAAACAACCCCATTACTTTGCTACTAAAAAAAAAAGTGTTTTATGTGTATAAGCTAAGATGCACTGTGCACTGTCAATATTATTTTCAAGCACTCATTGATATATGGGGACCTAATAGAGTTATATGCATAATGTAAAAAAAAAAGTGAATTTGCAGCTGGAATTTAATAGCAATACTACAGGCAACTCTTTAGGAGAGGAGAAAATTTGAGCAAAGTTCAGCTGCAAGGAAGAGCCTTAATTCAAACCAACACAAGAAGCAGAAATGGAACAAACAAAAATAAAAGTGGGATTTTATATATGATCTTGTCTGAAACACTAAAAGGCTTCATGAATAGTGTATAGCACAAACACTGCCCCAAGACAACAAAGAATATGGAAACAAAAGTTTTGCAGTTTAAGACTGTAGCTCAGTGAAGGAATTGGTTCACTAGACCAACCGTATTGGCAACATTGCACATGTAAATAATTTCCTATATGGATCTTTTTCAGGGTAGCATTGGTCTTGTTCATGAACTTTTCACATTTCCTCTGCAGATACATGACATTAAAGTGGGTGGGGCAGAAACAATTAACTTGATCAAGAGTCAGGACTTTGAAAATGTATCAGTCCTGCCCTGCAGGATGAGACACAAACAGCCAATCTTAACTTGTATGTCATCAAATAATCACATACAAAATTTCATCTACTGACATCATTAGAGATAATTTATATAGTTTTGTTTTGGGGGGCTTTGGACATTTTTGTAATTCTAAAAAATATGATCACCTCCTGGTTTGATATGCTTAAACCTCATTTTTCCAGTTTGGACATCACAGGAAACTGTGGCTTAACAAACCACAATTATTTCTCCAAGTCAGGTGCATAAGGAGAAGTGGTAAGTGGGAGGACAAGGAGGGAGTGTGTATTATCAATATGAAAAACTATGGTCTATCAAACTAAGATTGTTACATCTGAATTGGGCCACCGTTTATGAACATATTGCCCCGCGTCATTTTCTGCAATAGCTTCATTTCATTTCTCATGATTCCACATTTGACAATATTAAGTCTTGCAATTAAAAAAAACAAAAACCTGTGTGTGCATGAATTTCTTCTCCAACACCGTAGAAGATCAGAATGTTCCTGAACTATCCTGAACCTTCTAAACCAACTTAAAATGCATGTATTAGAAGCATGGGGGGGGGGAGGAATTCCTATATTAGTTCAAACATATCAGGAGCTCGATATATGATGCTAATTACAGATCGAGTGAACTCTACAGATGGAGTAAATAGGGGGTTGGTGCCATACCCCAGATCAATTTGGAATCTGATCCCAAACCCATCCAAATTTAGTTGTGTGCAACTGGGCTAGTGAAAGTGACTTACCCACCTCTCTTCCACTCAGCAACTCCTCCAGCCCTCTGAAAATGCTACATAGAGGGGACGCTACTGATTGGGATGGGCTGTGGTGCAAAGGGGAGGGGAGATCCCAGAAAATCAGGCAGAGGCCTGTGAACAGAGTCCTTCTGTCAATGGAAGGCAGATCTTGTATCCAGTCCCCAGAATCCTCTCTGACATAGCCCATTCCCAAGCTTAATGAGGTGTTGATGAATCTAGGAAGGACTCCTGGGAAGACCTTTGGTAGGGCCTTAGACCTTGGACACTGCTGTGTACGCTTGCCGCAGCACTGAGCTATACTGGAGAACATGGGAACCACATTCCCATGGTTCTAGGTATAAGTATATACCTAGAACACATTGTTGCAAAACTCATGGCAGCATCCAGGGCCCCAGGGAGGCACTGCTAGCAGCCCTTCTCTCTTTCCCCCAACTCTGTAAAGTAAGGAGAAAGGGAAGTCGATGGTTCTAGAAGGCCCAGACAGTTCAAATGAGCAACGTATTACTGAAAGAGCAGATGCAGAAGGGAAATGTGCAAGAGTTAAAAAAAATTAAGTTGAAACCATCAATTGTAATGGTTTTTATTGAGTCGGAATATTTTATCTGCTGATAATTAGGCCACCCACTGGTTCAGCTGCCACCTCACTTTGATAGGGGGCTACAGTTCGATGCACAATTACTTTAAAGGAAGTCCTGTTAAACACAGGGAAACTTATTTCCATGTAAAAGCTGTCTTGAGTGCCATTTTTTGGTAGAAAGGCAGGGTATCTCTTGGTTAGTCACCATGTAGTCAAAAGCTCCCTTGGTTAGTCACCATGTAGAAGCATGGAGTGATTTAAAGTTCCTTCCCCCATCCTGGGTGTTAAGAACATAAGAAGCGCCATGCTGGATCAGACCAAGGGTCCATCTAGTCCAGCATTCTGTTCACACAGTGGTCAACCAGCTGCCCACGGGATCCCACAAGCAGGACATGAGTGCAACAGCGCCTTCCCACCCATGTTCCCCAGCAACTGGTGTATAAAGGCATACTGCCTCTGATACTGGAGGTAGCATATAGCCAGCCAGGACTAAGTAGCGATTGATTGATAGCCTTCTTCTCCATGAATTTGTCCAATGACCTTTTAAAGCCGTCCAAATTGGTGACCATCACTACATCTTGAGGAAGTGAATTCCATAGTTTAACTATGCACTGTGTGAAGAAGTACTTCCTTTTATCTATCTACCAATCAGCTTCATAAGTTCTGGTCATAAAATGAAGTGAAATGTTCATTTATTAAAATTGGACCTTGGGATACCATCCATCCCTTGATTACTTTAAAAGACACATAAATACCATTCCCAAGCCCTGATTCACAGAATCAGGCCTCTGAGACGGTATCCATGTATGTATCCATTTTTAAAAATGTAACGTGTGTCCACTGCTCTAAAAGTAAAGTCTCTGAATATATTCTACATATGCAGGTAGAAAGGCAGTATCACTTTGCAGCTCAACTGCCTGAAGTTGTACATTCCTGGACTATTTGCTTCCCCTTAAAATAAAATACTTTCCATGTAAAATGTATCTTGGTTTTCTATGGTTACTGAAACCAAGAATACCTATTGCTTCTGGCAGTGATAAAAATCATCCTGTCATTCCCACTGCAGATCGAGAATGGCTCGTAATGTCTTGCCTTTTAAGTCCATTCTGTCGAAACTGTAGTGCAAATAAAGACGAATACTATCTCTTTCAAAGGCAGCACAAAACCAGCACTCACTCTTTCAAGGAACTGAACAATACTTATCGCTACTGCTTGGAATCCTGTTTAAGCTCACAAATAGGAGCTGCATTTATTTCCAGATTTTTGTTTAAGATTTTTTTCATAAACCCTTTCTCTGAACTTGCCATTTTTAAACTCTTGCTTATCAGCATACGATTCATATCTGCTTGTAACAGGAGTGGGGGGAATGACCTACTAGATTGACAGTTCCAATCTCAATTTACAAAAGCTAAAAAAAAAGCAGCTCTCCATTTTATATATATATATATATATATATATATATAATATAGGGAAGAGATTTGGGATTTGGTCAGCAAAATGAGAGAAAAAAGTTCAGCTCCTGAAAATTACCAGAGGTTTAACTTGACTATCTTTCGAAGTACCCCAAAATAGCTCGCTATACATGTTCCCCTTCCCATCCCCCATTTCAGCCTGCTAAATATTTGAGGCCAAATCTGGATGGACGGACGGACGGACGGACAGACGGACGGACGGACGGACGGACGGACGGACGGACAGACAGACATATCAGAATCCTGATATACTGGAAAGGTTAATAATCCCCCATCCCAAGATCACTAAGCACATCTGGCTTTTATTTATCACAGGCAAATTGCTGAGTTTCTTTTCATGCAAAACTGAGAGACCAAGTATTTGATGTCTGCTTGTAGCCAGTAATCTGCTGATCCTGTACAAAGTTCTAGAATCATCACTTTCACTTGTCACTGATACCAGAACCTGAATAAATGGAAATGTCCTAACTATTCAGATAGTTATTTGACATGAGATAATAAGAACATATAGATAGATAGATAGATAGAGAGAGAGAGAGAGAGAGAGAGAGAGAGAGAGAGTCCCTCAACACAGAGCCAGTTTCTGCATCATGGACAAAGCAATCCAGGCCTGTGCCAATGGGGAGAGTCACTGCAGAGCCACTGCTGTATCCAGAGTCCTGCCAGAACACAAACAGCCAAGGTTGGGGGGGGGGTGAGGGTGTTGTTGTTGTTTTTTGCCTTCCTGCTGCCCGCATGGGTCTCGGTCATTTCCCCCCCCTCCCAGTGATTTCAATGGGAAGGGAAATACCTAAACCAGCTCTGACCACACCCCATACCCCAAATCCCCCATTTCATCACCTTCCACTGACTACTGCCAGTGGGAACAATGCCAGCAATAGTCTTATGCCCGCAGAACCTTTTGCAAGCTTAACTGGAGCCTTGGAGCAGACAAACTACCCCACCTGTGGACTTCTTCTCCACTGGCAGATGGGACCTCTGTAGTATCCTAAACCCCTCCAGCCAGCAAATCTGCGGGTTAGGATTGCACTGTAAAGCTTAATTAGCTGATCCACTGAATAAAATGCTCAACTTGCAAGACCCGAGTTCATCATATTCCACCTCTTTTATTATTTATTTAATTATTTGTACTTGCTAGATGACTAATCAACAAGTTCTCTAGAAGTCATACAGAAACAATAATGCAGTAAAAAATCCAATAATAACTTGTAAAAATCCACCTAAATACTAAATAAAAAACACACACCCAAATGCACAATATAAATACACTAACAATACAATACAAATCACAACAGCTAAAACCAACAAGCCAATACAGGAGCTAAAACTACCATCAATGTTTCAGGGACTAAAATAACAAGATATGTAATGGTCTTTAAAAGCCTGGGAGAACAGAATGTCATTGTGTACCTATAGACTTACTGGGTGGCTGCACAGAATGCCCATGTGTATGTGTGTGTGTGTGTGTAAAACCTTAAGAGGGAAATTATGATGTACAAAGTTTAACATTGTTATCTATCTCTCATACGGGAACTGGCTTTGGACATTATACTAGCTAGACATTATACTGAATATACATTTGCAGAGGAGTTCACAGTTACCTGTACATAAGAAAAAGACTACATGCATCATCATCATCATCATCATCATCATCATCATCATCATCATCATCATCATCCATGTATATAGTTCCCAGACTGTTCAGACTGCTTACCATACATTACAACAATACTTTAGGATGGAGTGGGCATCTTGTGGCCCTATTTTTACCTACACCTCCCATCAGCCCTAGCCAGCCTAGCCAATGGTGAGGGATTATGGGAGTTTTAGGCCCAAACATCTGGAAGGCCACAAGTTGCCCACCCCTGCTGTAGGGAAGGTCACTGTTTTTATCTCCATGTTGTTGATGGGGCAGGTGAGGGTGAAAAAGAGTGGCTTGCCTAAGGCCTTCTAGTGAATTCATGGAAGAAAAAGAAAATGAATGAGGGACTTCTTATTTCATAACTCAGTCTCTTAGTTACTATGCTACATCTCCCACTCCAATCTTCTGTTCTGTATATAAAACATGCGGGCAGAGGATGTGAATATAGTCAGAATCACATCTGTTGCACAATCAGTGCGGTGCGTGAATGGGATGCACGCTGATGGAAATGTCAGATATCAACTGAGCAGATAAATCGAGTAGCTAGAAAGACAGTTTTGTAGAAGCCGTAAGGTCCACTTGTACTCTCCATTTACAAGTGATGTCACTGGCATGAGGCATTCTGGGATATGCAACAAGCCATTTCTAAGTCATTCTGGGGTTGTGGTTATTGACTTGCATACACTATAATGCCTGCATAAAAGAATGCAGAAATCATGTAGTATATGAAATCAAATCATGTGCATGACAAGTTACACAGGCTGAAATTTCCTATTCAGTGAAAGAGCACCGGCCCTCTTTTTCACCTAGCCACCCAATTGGGATGCCCAAAGTCACTCAAGAGGTGTTACTACAATCCCACTCATGTGTTCAGTGGACATATGGAGGGGAGGATAACCATACCAACCCTGCCCCCAATACTTTCTCCAGTGGAGGAAGCTCCTCTGGATTAAACCCTATGTCCACTGTCTTTTAAAATTTCCAGTTTAAAACAGCTGAGCTTACGTAAAACTTTAGTTATTTCACATCTCCAGATTGAAAGAATGATAAGGGTCACCTTATTTAGGAGTTAAAACTGATTTCCATTTTTATTCATATATCTTGAAACAAGAAAATGTATCAAAACCCCATCAGGAGGCAAATGTTCTTGAAAGAAAGCTCCATGAATTATGTTAAATTAGATTGGGCCATAACTGTACAGTCCTAAAAGATCCAGCAGCCCTAGCTAGCTATTTACTTTTATTTGCTCATAAACATTAATGGGAAAATGTCTAAGGAATAAAAAGCAAAAGGAAAAAAAGCAAAATGCCACTTGAAAGTGAAAGGTATTATACAATGTAGCTTGCATTTAAAATTTGCTTTCAGGAAATAATGTTCAGTACAATCTTCACTCAAGTTGGCATAAATGAGGAGTACAGGATTAAGACCATGATAAAATGGAGAATTTATCTAAAGAATCACATATAAAAACATTTTGTACATTACCGGTACTTGGAAATGCTGTGTTCTACTCTCAAGTCAATACTCCTTGTGTATAAATGCAGCTAAAGTCCCTAAGCCTGAGTCAAAGTCATATGTTGGTATAAATCAGTGTGATTTTCTTTATCTGCTTTATCCCATCTGAAGAATCATAGAATCATTGAATAGTAGAGTTGGAAGGGGCCTATAAGGCCATCGAGTCCAACCCCTGCTCAATGCAGGACAACAGATGTGGGCAGCCCAGGCAGTCACCCATCCAAGCACTGACCCAGCTCATACCTGCTTAGCTTCAGCATGTGGCCTGCATTATGTGCTCTCGAAAAGAATGCTTGTCTCCAGTAGTTCCAGTGAAATGGAGACCAGATCAGTAAGCAGTAATCACTACTTTATCTGCTTCATATTTTTGTACTTCTTATTTTCCACTCCAAAGCCCACTGCAATCATTCAAATGGTTCAATCTGCCATATCACATGAATTCCACATCAGAAACATCAGCTATTAACTCAAATGAAACAAAAACGGGAAAAATCAAAAGGCCTGGACGTTGACAGTGAAAAGTATAATGAAGAGAAGGTGACACAGTGCAGGCCCAATCCTGATCACCCTCTCCTCTTCCCCTACCCCTCACAGCTGTGACTTTGAAAGGGTTTTTTTAAAGGCACTTTAAATGCATGCATGTTATTTAAGTCCCTGTCCAATTTGGATGGACACACACCTCAAACTCCCCTATTTTCAGTCCCACAGCCAGTGAACTACTGCCGGTGGGGCAGCAACACCAACAAAAAGCTTCACTGCCATCCAGGGAGAATCTCTGACAGTAGACCAGGTCCACAGCATCCAACAACCTTTCAAAATTAGGATTGTTTCTTTGATTGTTAGTTTTTTATTGATTCTGCTTGTTTTTATTGCTCTGATCTGTTGTACTCTTTCTATTGAGATCATTTTATTTTTTTGATTAAATTTTTATTGGTTTTAATACTGTTTTTATTATTGTGGTTAGCTGCCCTGTTCTCACTCTTTCTCTCTTTTTTTTTTTTAATGCAAATTGGCATAACCGTGCTGTAAAGAAATAATAGTATCTGGGGGAGCCATAGGTGGTGCAGATCACCTCCTCCACCGCTGCAATTGCAGAGGAGGAAATTCAGTCATGGATCTTCCCCACTCCCAACTGCCACAGAAACCTGCTCTTACAAGGTCGCAACTGCAATCTCTTAAGAATCAGGCTCAGAGGGCTTTTCTACATGAGGTATTTATCATGTGCTTGTCATTCCCTACTCGTGGACCCTCCAGTTTCGCTTCTGTGTCTAAAGAACACTTCCAGTGAGGTTTTTTAAGAGCAGATAAATGCAGTGTTTAATTGTAAAAGTGAAAGAAACTGCTTTTTCACTTATGAAATTGTGCTATTCTGCTATACCACAGTGCCACCTAGAGGTTGTGTAGAAGAAAAGCAGGAAAGGAAAAGTGCTTTGTGTAGTGCTCTCAATTCTGTGACAAAACTGAAAGTAGATGCAGTGGATTAACAGCCTCATGTAGAAAAGCTCGGAGGGGGAGGGATGTTGGGTGGGGAGGCAAGGGAGGAGGAGAGGCCTCGATCTGCTTGATCCAAGAGCCACTTCATTTCTCTCTCTGTCCACTCCCTGGTAAGCAAGCTAGACAGGCTGAGAGGTCCATCTAGCTGAAAATGTTTCCTCCATCCTGCTCCAGCCCTGCCTGGTTCTTGTCAGTAGGGCACAGGATAGACAAAAGCCTTTTTTAATTTTATTTTATTACCTTCTAATTTTCTCTCATTACCTTTTATATTGCCTCTTCCATTTTAGGGTGGTGGGCTGCGAAGAGAAGAAAGGTCATCTCACCAGTTAATGCTTTTTTAGAGCACAGTGACAGAAATGGGATGTTTTTTATTCCATTCTCACAAAAATAGGAGCACAGTGATTAAGCAATTTGGTTCCAAGACCTACAGCAAAGCTCTGAATTGAAACCCAATGGCCAAAATCCCAAATCAAGGCGCATTTCCCCCTTTGAAGCATTTTTCCCCCTTTCATTCTGAAGCTATCTAGTGGGGTATATGGTCCCATTCAGAAAGACATGTCATGCTGTAGATTTTTGCCTCATCTGTTTTCATTTTGAGTTGAGAGAAAGAAGAAAAAAATCTTTGTTCAAGCATCATAACCTCTGAGAGATTTGGGGCCATTATTTTACTGGTGTGTGATTTTATTTTTATATTTTGCTGCACGCACTTTTTTAGAAGACGCAAGCACCTAGCATCTCTCTACTAACATTCCTGAGTGTCTGATAGGGGGGGACCACAATAAAGGGGTATAAAAAGAACAGAAGTAGAGCCTTGTTCGTGTATCATCAACATCACCAAAAATGCTCTTTCTTTCATTGCACCTGCATTGTGCTATGTGGCTAGATTTTTGTGAGAAGAGTCAGCAGAGGAAAGATGGAGTTTATTATTACCTGCTTGTGTCTCTCCTGTACCTGTTTGCATTTCACCCTGAGGAAGAGTACATCTTGCAAGTTATTTTCTCCTACATTTGATCAATGTCATCTTAGAGCTTGCTTGCTGCCACATTTAGTCATAGGATGGCTTGATTTTCCCCCCAAACTTTGTTTTTAAAAATGAGAAAGGTTAAAGGGAGGCACACACACACCCCGGGAGAAAAAAACCTTTTACCTGTGGCTTTCTGTTTCATCTGTATGAGTGAAAATGTACAATACCATTTGTCAGATGGTCTGATTCTTTCCATGAATAACAAGAACCCTTTTAAAAAAAAACATTCTCACAGAAAAGGTAGCCCTTTGTAACTTACATAGAGCAGCATGAGTTGGTTCAAGAAAATTTACCAGCATACTTGCCCTGAATCTACTAAACTAAAGCAGCAGATGTGGAAAAATGCTGTGTTCCTAAACAGACAGAGTTAGATCTCTAGGCTTGATTTTTTTTAAAAGGAAAGAAGATTCATTTGTAGCTAGAATTTTTAATATGAATGTTCATTGCTGTTGTTAACTATGGCCCTTGTACATATTGCCCAGTTGGTGGATCCATGCATGTAATGGACATGTGCAGCTCCCTCTTCCACCATGCACATAAAAGTAACATTTGACATATAGCCCTGTTCTCATGACGTATATGGGATGCATGAATATTCATGGGGGGGACCAAGATCTTGGGAACAGTCCTGCCCTGATCTATGTGCATTCAGTCAAATCAATGCGTACATAACATGAAGTCTACATGCATACAACTGTATCTATATAGGGCTCTCTCTGTGTGTGAATGAGAAATTTGGGGGAAAGTGTTCCCAGCTGTAGGGTGAGAGTCCATTAGACTCCATGCAGACACAAGTAACTTTCCCCCACCTGTACATGCTTACTCACCTTGGATATGTTGTGTGAATCAAGCTATAGGCTCTCCAGTTAGAGGCCCATGTGCACAGTGCCCGATTTACATGATTGTGAACCCCTCAATAAAGGGGAAATATTGTGCTAATCAGGTCACCACACATTTGGGCCTCAATGTGGAATGCATGCCTCACACATCATAACACACGTGTGTGTTGAAAGGGAAGAGCACATGCATACACCTTCAACACATGGACTGGAACATTGGTCCAGCAGGTGTGTGAACCACAATGTTGCACTCTCCAGCCTCTCTCTGCTGGTGGGAAAGGGGCAACTTTGCCTTCATACCTTAGAAGGGATGGAACACATGGAGGAGGATAGCCAGCTGCCTGGTGTGCAGAAGCTTGACCAATCAGCAGTGGGTGTGGCTGCTGGACCAGTTTAAGGAAGATGTGTCTCCCCCAAGCGCAGTTCTGCAGTGAGATCCCCACTCACCCACCAAACTTCAGGAAGTACAGGATCAGTCAATTGCCAGTGGAGACCAGCAGAAATTTATGGTCCCATTCCTGACCTGGCCACATCATAGGAGGGGAGCATTTCCACCTTCTCTGCACTGATGCACCACCATTGATATTCTAGTATTGGTTCCATTTGGCCTAGAAGCTTTTTCCCCTTGTAAACTTGTCACAAAAGGCAAGGCCAGTGTAGGTGTGTGGGCAGGGCCGGCGCTACCGCTAGGCAGACCCAGGCGGCTGCCTAGGGCGCATGGCGGAAGAGGGCGCAGAAACGCTGCGCTCCTTCCTCGCCGCCGGCGCGCTCCAGCCCCGCCTGCCGCCTCCGCCGCGCCTCCCTGCCCGCCTGCCGCTGCCGCCGCCACTGCACCTCCCCCCCCCCGCGCCCGCCTGCCACCTACCTACCTTCGCGTCGTTTCCGGAGCCCCGCCGGCGTTGTTTTGGCGGGAGGAACCAGGGCAACAGGGCTTAAACAGCCCTGTTGCCCTAGTTTCCCCGGCAAAAAAAAAAAGTGCGGGAGTCCTGTCACGTCGGAGGAGGAGGAGGAGGCGGCAGCAGCAGCCAGCGGGGGGGGGGAAGGTAGGTGGTGGCGGCGGCGGCGGCAGCTGGTTGCAGAGCAGGGCTGCTTTGCTCCGGAGCCCCCCCCACGGCACGAGGGGGGGCGCTAAATATAATTTGGCCTAGGGCGCCAAACAGCCCTGTACCAGTCCTGTGTGTGGGATAGAGAGACTTGGGGAAGCAATCCTACACATGTTTTGACAGAAAAATAGCAGAAGGGGTTTGGATCCAGGATTAGTCATACTTAGAGCACACCCACTGAAATCAATGGGACTTGTCAGTCACATGACTGACTTAAGTCCCATTGATTTCAATGGATCCAATGCCAGACCCAGGTTTTTGAGGGCAAGCCACCTCAACAGGCCCCTCTCTCAGTGACCCTACCTTCTGATCACCAGTGTCACCAGCTGCTTTTGCTCCTCATCTTCTTTGTCGTACGGTAATTGCTACTGCATGCTTGCTTGTCAGGCAGCAAGCCCATGAGCAAGTGGGTTGCCTGGGCCAGAGCTAGCAGCAGGTGAACAAGCAGGTTACAAAGGTGATGGGCGCCTACTGAGGTGTGGGCCCTTGGCAGGTGCCTGCCTATGCCTCCCTTTGACGGTGGCCCTGAGTGGGTCTGCTCTAAGTAAGACTAAATCTGGATCCAACCCAAGATGTGCCAGTGTCCACTACCTTAGCTTCACACACACACACACACACACACACTGATAATTATTATGTAATTATGTTCTTATGATAACATTTTAAAATCATTCTCCAGCATTAGTTATTCATTCTTCATGTGCCGCTGATATAAAGTTGCCACCTATTAAATGTTTTCCAGAAGGATTACTCGTCATCCACTTCCACCAAAGATTATAATAATTCAAGTATCAACCCCACCACCTTGACCTGCAGGTGCACAGCCAGCTTCCCATAATATAATAAAAAGCTTTGGGCATTCACATTGCTTTACATAATACAATAAGATCACATAAAAATCCAATTAAAAGGGTTTACACAGAAGAAAAGGGGACAGGAAGGCTGTGTGTGTGTGTGTGTGTGTGTGTGTGTGTGTGTATTCATACATACATACTAAAGGTGCACAAAAGCAGATCTTCTGATAAGACATTGAGAAGAAAAAGATCTGCAGGCACTTTGTCAAAGATCAGGAGGGGGAAATAAAGACAAATATTTGTAGAGAGTAAATTCTATACTGAAGCACCTCCTGTAGTAAAGGCCCACTACCTGGCTACTTAAAGCCAGAATTCGAAACAGTGGTTGATAAGAAAACACAGGCAGACAGCAGGACACACTTCCAAGAGCAAGTCTGTGTTTTGACACTGCGCACCACATAGACCCACCCTGTAACCCAGGGGGGTGCAGAACCTCTTTCAGCCCAAGGGCCAAATTCCATTTCAGAAAAGCTTTCGGGAGCTGCATTCTAGTTGTGAGCGGGCTGAAGGAAAAAGGGTGCGGCCAAAAACACCAGCATATTTTATCTTAAAGCTCTCTGACTGCCAGTAACTGAGCCTTAGGAGAGGTGTTTCAGCCTTTTAGAATGGGAGGAACTGTGCGAAAGCTGAGAAACCACCGAAGGATTGGCGGCTTGGGGGAAAGGGGCGGGGCCAGGGGAGCCCCGGAAGGCCGGATTTGGTCTCTGGGCCTGAGATTTTGCACCCACGCTCTAAACTGGCCTTAGATGTTTGGAATTTAAGGAATCCTCTTCCTAAAGTGACTAATTCAAAAGCATCTTTATTTCATATAACTCCGTCATAATATTGTGATTGCTTTAAATTGTTTGATGATAGACAGACAGATGTCTGTTCATTCCATCCAATCTGAGTGGGTTCAGGCTGGGGCTATTTTGTGAATGGCTGAGATGAAGGCAAGGCACGTGTGGGAGGCGGCATGAGGACACTTGCTCCTTCTCAACACTGGCTGGAGGCGGTGACAAGGTGAGCTATTTAAGCTCCCTCCCTCGCCACTGGCCAGCCCTCTTGTGCTGTTGTCTCGGCACCACATTCAACCAGCCTGGGATTACAGTGTAGGATTAGTCACCTTCAGTGCCATTTTTGTCAGAAAGCCAGGATAGGAGTTTAATAAATACATACATAGCTGGTCACTTATGAGCTGAGTAGGATTTTTTTGCCTGTTCCCAAGATTGACACAGAGTGACCGGTATTCCCCTACACACACACCTACTTCAAACTGTCCACCTGATGGGGCATGGCAATTAGTGCCTAGGTGTGCCAAAAACTTTCAGGCAAGTTATTTTGATCACAATGTCACAGCTGTGTGGGAAAAGTAACAGGTAAGAACTCTGGCAGCACTCTGAGGCACCTTCTGATGATGGGGGATTCCCAGGACCTGCCCACTCAGGGCTGTGGGACCCAGGACAGGTTACAGAACCACTTCAGGGCCAACCTGTCCCACCCATCCCAGAGTTGTGGGGCCTGGCACAGGTGGCAGGGTGACTCAGGAGGGACTCCCTCAACACCTGAAGAGATGTGTCTGGCAGGAAAGGTTCCGTAGTTACACTCCATGTAAGGCAGCTTCCTATGTTCCAATTGATTGATTGATTGCATTTATACCCCACTCTTCAGCCAGAAAAGGCTCTCAGAGTATGTTCCTATGTATCTTTCCTGAATTCAGTTTGAGGGGTGGGGCTGTAGCTCAGTGGTCACAAGGGTTAGTGACTCCACTACCTCCTTCACTCTAATTCGAAGCATGGGTGGTGGTAGAGCTCCTGTGTTGCATGTAGAAGGGCCCAGGTTCAATCCCCAACATCTCCAGGTAGGGCTAGGAAAGATTCCTGGAAACCTGGAAAGCTGCTGCCAGTCAGTATCGACACTACTGGGCCAGATAGATCAGTGGTCTGACTCAGTATAAGGCAGCTTCCTGTGTCCCTACGGTCTTGTGCATCAATAATATCCCATACAGCGTTATGATTCCTGCAGGTCCTGTTATGTTTAAAGTAAATAAAATGGTGCCAGTTAATCCAGTGACACCTGTTTCATCTCATCATTCTGGATCTGTTCACAAATGCCATGCATCACCTTAATCACTGTACAGCAGAGTGGAATCTATCTATTTAATAAACGGGACAATCGCAGAATTAGGAAGTGTCCCATTTTGTTTGACAAGGAATTCTCTGAAATATGTCAGCTTGTATGTGCATATACGCTTATGCTGACTGAAGTTCAATCAAGAACAGAGCTTGCACATTCTCTGGTAGTATTAATGCAACAAGAACACTTTCCCTCTCCCCCTCCCACCCTGTTCCTCCTCCTCCCCCTCCCCCCATGCAGCCCTATCTCATATATCTACACTTTTCTGTAGGATAGCCCAAATCTGCTGATAATCTTGGGGATCACTGTTTACACAGGGTTTTACCAAAATCCTGGGGCTATGTAAGGTGTCACATTGTGCTTGATGTTGATTTTTTTTAATATACTGTATAAATCAAGAGGCTTAAAAGTTGAGGCTTTCACTACTGTAAGTTAGGAATAGGAAGCTGCCTCATGCTGAATCAGACCAGGGGTCCATCTAGCCCAGTATTGTCCCCAGTATTGTCCCCACACTGACTGGCAGCAGCGGCTTGTAGTGGATGGGGCCCCTACTCTAAAGCCCACACCCTTAAATTGTGTACTTCGCTCTCACCAAGTGCCCCCTTGTATTGGTCACTTCAGACTTTAAGCTGTCTTCTTAAGCTGTGTTAGCCGATTATATGTCTTAGGTCTTATATGTAGCTGTTCACCCATGTTTGTTTGTCTTTATTAAGAGCAGTTTGTCTTATTTGATTACTTGAAGTAGGGTGCCCCTCCATTTCATCCCTTGTTACTTTCCTGTCCACCAGTCAGACTCTGGACACTTAGAACTTTGAATAAAAAGGTTGATTTATTGTTCTAACAAAGTCTCTAAACTGATATTCAACTCAGGCACAGATAACTTGGATTTTCAACAGTTACATTCAAACTTGTTCTTTGCTTAGATTCAGGTTAAAGGCAGGCAGATGTTATACAGTGCTCTTTGTATCAACTTGGCTTGGTTACTTGAAGTTACAGTATCAGACCAGTGAACAACTGTCCCTCTCACTAGTCCAGAGCTTCACCTTCTTCCTCAGACAGAAGGTCCTTCACTCCCTAAGTGGAAACTCCTGTGAAGTGTTCTCTACTAACACCTTCACGTTTGCTTTCTCACAACTTAGTACTAGATTTCCTGTCTGAACTCTTTTCTTCAGTACCACCTTTCCCTACCTACTCTATTAACCTCCCACTCCCTCTGTCACTCCAACCCACTCTCTCCCCAACTGACAACCGACTCCCCTTAACTGCCAACTCCCTGGGGTTCTATGCTCTCTGCTTCAACCAATCAGAGCCTCTGGAATGTTCTGGTTGGCCCCTTCCCAGGCTTCTGCCTGTCACTCCGCTACACGGCTCTCCGGCTCTCTGGGGTTTCAGGCAGGAGCTTTTCCAGCCCTCCTTGGAGAAACCAGGGATTGAGCCTGGGACCTTCTGCATGCCAAGTATGAGCTCTACCACTGAGTCACAGCCTCCCATTCTAGTATGAAATTACTCACGGGGATTTCATATTCATTATTCTTTGCCACTGAACTGGTAAGCATCTGTGCTGCTGTAACAATGCCAATCACATGTATTTAGCTAAAATGTATAAAAGCATTTCATTTAAATTCTTCAGTTCTACTGTTCCCACCTAATATATTCAAAGGCTTTCCTGAGTCGTTTCCGCAACAACAACAACAACAACACCAAGCCTCTTTGCTTCTCTAACTCACTGTTGGAAGAGCAGCTTCCCCCCCTGCGGTATTTTTTGAAACATTCCCTTATAGCCACAAGGGAAACATGTAAAAATGTGTGCAGGTGAAGGGTGAATGAGCTGACAGCTGCAATCCAAACCAATAATTGAATTTTAAAAGTTAAGTACTTCAGCAATGCATGATAATAAAATATTATTTTTAAATGCTTCTGCAGTCTAAATTTTACCTAATCTAGTTTGGTTTCAATTGCTTTCCAGACAAACCTTAATATTGTTAAGAAGCAGCATTTCAAACAGAATGATTTGCATAGCTCTGTAGTGATACAGGCAGACGTTTAGATTGCACAGTCTGAGATAAAAAGAACACCATAAGTGAATCATTTTTGCAGCAATATGCATCTCTTGTCCAGCAATCCAACATAACCAAGGATTGTAGTTGGATGGAATGTGTAGCACAATGAACCGCAATTTGTGAAGAAACACCTGCAGAGGCGTTCAGACATTATACCCAAGGTGCTCCATTGGGGTTTGGCATTTGTTTGTGGTTGGCTGGCTGTCCAAAATTATCTTTATCCTGGCAGTAGTTTCCTGGTTATCGTGGAAGAGTTCTCTGCCCATTAATAATGACACAGGCCAGGTCCAGCGAATCATACCTCTCCCCACCCTCAAGCTCCTGACAACCTTTGGGCTCCCTTGCTTTTGTGTGCATTTGAACCCCTAAAAGCTTTGTTCTGCATGTTCCTGAACTTTAGCTGAGTGTCAGGCTGCTAACAAGGATTTCCAGGTCCATGTTAGCAGACTCATTGGTTCTGGGGATGATGAGGTTAGTACCACAGACAGGATAAAAGGCTGGAGCCCAAGTCAACCTAGAGAAGGTCAGGTATTTGCAGCTCATACAATCAATAAAAGCCAAAGTTAAGGGAAATCTCCAAACAATATTGTTTACTGCAAAAATGCAAATGTTGTAACAATACAGCAATGACACATATATCAGCGTATACAAAATTAAAAACTGAATATATAGAACCTAAAAACTATAACAATAGGCCAATTGCATTTCAACATCAGTCCTCATCAATGGCCTACAAGAACTATAAAACAAAAACATAACAAATCTAACTCAGCCCCTGGCAAAATATCAAAAAGATAATAGTTTAGAATGGCAACCAATACTCACTACTTTGCCAGTCTTTGATTGGAAGGCTAAATAAAGCCATCAACACAATTTAAAAGTGTGTGTTCATCCTAGGAATGCCGGCAGTTCACAAACAATAACAATTAGCATCATACAATTAATGAATTGCCCAGCCTCCGAATGATCTCAAGGCTCACCAGTTCCTAAATAATTATATTCCCCCGAAACACTGACAGCTGTGGGCGGGAAGAATTTTGCGGACAGGGGGAATGGGGGAGAGACTCGCACCTGACCCCATAGGGCCAATACAGGTAGGCCAAAAACATCTGGGGACCCAAGGTTGGAGAACAGTGCGCTAGGGATTCCCCATTTGTTTCTTCTAAATTAGGAGAAATGAGGGGGCTCTGTGAGCAAGATTCGTTCTCCCCTCTAGTCGGCATGCCACTCAAGCAGCTCAAGTCTATAGCCTCAGACAGTGATCTGGAACTCTCTATATCCTGTCCTAACGGTCCCATTTGCTGATTTATTGGTGAGATTAAGGAGGAGAGAAGGAAAAGTAGAGCCAAAAACTTGAGTAATCCCTATCTTGTAATTGCTAAATAGGCTCTTCATCTTGTAGGCCATTGCAGGTTAAATTGTCATTTTTAAATTTAATTAAAACTCTAATTGTCAAGAGATTATAATAATGATAGTCTATTCTCTCGATGTCATCCAATTTCAGGAGGTTTGCCTTAAGAGAATTCACCAACTTGATAAAATTGTGTTCTCACTGAAGTTGAGGCAAATATCCACCTGGCTTTGGATAGTTAATAAATGCAAGTTGATTTCTTATTAGAATTAAAGATGAGGGTTTATGTTTTTTCTTGGCTGAGGGAGATAATATGGGTAGAGATGTGAAAAACTGGTTATTAGCCTGTTTATCTGGACTGCAGACACTCTTAACTAGATCTTAACTTAACTGAGCTTATGCTGGCTCAGCTTGTCTGAGCATGGAAAGATAAGCAGGGTCAAGCCTGGTTGTTACTTGGATGGGAGACCCCTCCTCTAGTTTCCTGCATTGAGCAGGGGGTTGGACTCGATAGCCTTGTAGGCTCCTTCCAACTCTATGATCTATGAAATCTATGAAATCAAGTTCACCAGAGATTTTTTTCTTTTAGGGGGGGGGGGGCAGCCCCTTCTGTATATGCTGGGTTCTGTTCTAGATCAATAGGAGTGAAAGTAGGTGAAGGCAATGTAGATTCAATTTTACTTTCTTTTATTTTACTAGTCTTTGAATGCCTCACAGATCTATTATAGGTCCAGGATTTGACTTTATGGGCCATAAGTGCAAAAAGTCTATTAAAATTTAAAAATTGTTGATTTTCTCTTGTGATTTATATTCATAGCCTGGGTTTGAACTCTCACTCTCATTTTGCAATTATTGCTCTTAAATCTCTTACATCTCCTGGATACTCTAACTGTTAATTTACCATCAGGCCCTCTTAAAGATGCTAGAGTGGATGGAGATTTAGAACACTGCCTAGCACTCTGGAGGTCATTTTGCGGTTTATGTCATTTGCCCCTTCCCACTTCCTGGGGGAGGGGCTGCTTTTAAAATACCCTCACTTATCAAGGATGCAATGAATTGGAAGTTAGCCTTTATAGAGCCTACAGTGACATGAAGATCATTTGGGTCATCTCTGAAGTTTGGTACGCTTTTCCTTCATCTAGGCCATCAATGTTCGCAGAAAATTCTATTGAAGTTAGATCATTCTTAGGGGTTAGGGGATCAAGTTCCAAAGCTGAAAGTTGTTCAATGATCCTATTTCACTCCTCTAAGCCAGCCAAAATATCCTTCTCTTTCCTTAGGGGTTCCTCTAAATGTGGCATCTCATCAAAAAAAGCTATCAAACTGTCATCAAGGCTTGGATTTCTTATGGTTTTAACATTTATGTTATTCAAACTATGGGGTCAGTGGGCATGCAGGGCACTGGCAATGGCAGTGGATTAATAGTTAAAATGGGTGTGCTTTGCACATTTAATAATACCCCCTTAGGGCAAGTCTCTTCAATGCCCACTACAGTGGCAGCTCCTTTGCAAGGGGTTCCTTTCCTGCCATTCGTTTTTGTTTCACCGGAATTTGCCGTGTCCCCCTTAAGAGTGGTAATATGAGGCCAGATAGAGTTCGATGAGATCTTAGCTGATTTTGATGAGATCTTAGTTGGTTTTACTTTAGTTTTGTTTTTCCCTATTCGAATACACTGACATCTGGTGACGACCATATTTAGTAGATTACTACAAAAAATAACTTCCCACTGAACCGAAATATCAATAGCAGGGCTGGGTTATCAAAGAGTCTCCCACCTCGGTGTCAAAAGTGACGGATGTCAGACATGGGGTGGCTCAACTCATCCTTCTAACAGCCAACCAGAAACATGAGTGACGGACAGGAGCAGAGCCAAAGAAGCCAAAAAAGAATAAAATCACCACACTCGGAATCCCAAACTTCCAGCGAGATTCTCCTTCTTCAGCTCTCTTCAGTCCACCCAGGAACAATTCTGGTGAGTTGTGATGGAGGTGGACTCCCACGTAACTTAGAAGGTTTAGCAGCTGAAGATATGATTTATGACGTTGACTTGTATTGCTTTTCTTATCTCCTTAATGATAAGGAGTTGACAAAAAGTGACAAAAAGTAAGCATAAAGCTCTAACTAAACTCCCTTCGCCTCCCAGTTTCCTTGTCGCGGCAGGCCAAACTCCCAGCTAATCTCTTATTACAAAAAGAGAGCAACCCAATAATAAAAACAAATTACGAGCTGTAAGGCTGCAAGGCTATGTGAAGGGGTTGAAAAGAAAAACCCCAGACAAAACCTATATCAGCAAGCTTAAAAATAGAATAAACAAGATTAAAATGCTGTCGCTAGCAACAAACACAGCTGAAACATCGCTGCCATCTTGAAATACTCATATAAAATACCTTTCTCCTCTGCTTTCCTGAAACAGCTTTAAGGCCATGTGTGAATAATCGGTCTAGAGCACATAGCTAGCAGACTCCCACGCTCACCACCAAGCAGGTAAAGATTGCCCCTCCAGCCAACCCATTTCTGGTGTCTGCCCTCTGCTGCCTGGCTGCTTTCACTTGGAGAAAGCACTCATCCCACAAAGAAGACACACTTGGCCACACCCTGAGGTGTGGAGGAGTAGAATCCTTAGGATAGGGTGACCGAAAAGTAGAAATCACCTGCATATATGTCAGGTCCTGTGGTATTCAGGAACAACACATGAAGAGAACCCATGGTTTGTTGCTGGGTTGTAAACTGTGGGTTGTGCCCTGGTGGCACAGTGGCAATTTCAGAGGGGAATTGTCCTCCAGAGCCTCCAAGGTTGCTCATGCCTGCCCTAAGCCTACTTGTTAGAACTACAGGCAGTTCCCGCATGGAAATTCATACAATAGTTTATAATCCTACCAAAGTAGGAAGTCAGATGACACCAGAGGGCCAATCTAGTACCAATCCTAATATAAAAGCATCCAGGAACATAGAAAGCAAGCTTATACCAGATCAGACCATTTCTCCATCTACTCTGTCTACTCTGACTGACAGCAGCTCTCCGGGGCAGGGCTCTCCAACCTTGGGTCCCCAGATGTTTTTGGCCTACAACTCCCATGCTGGGAGTTGTAGGCCAAAAACATCTGGGGACCTAAGGTTGGAGAACACTGCTCCAGGGTCTCAGACAGAGGGTCATTCCCATCACCTGTTACCTGACATCCTTTTGCTGGGAGATGCCAGGGCTTGAACCTGGAAACGTCTGCATGCAAAGATCACCTAGATCTGCCGCCTTCTGCTGCTCTATTGCTAAAGGGAGACCACTTGGTCCTCCCACTGTGCCATAACACTGGCTTTGGGCCTCAGCTTCAGCCTCAGTTGCCAGCCTTCTGCCAGCGTTCTGGCAACTTTTACTATTCCTAACTTCTTCCTGACTGCCTGACTGCTACCTGTTCATCACCAAGGTACTTGCCTGATTTGGGGCCTCTGCACCTGACAAAACTGACTTTTTGACGGTATAACCTGACTCCTGGGCAACTGTGATATCCATATATTGGAAATGCCTGCAAGCATGGGGAGGGAGAATATGCCAAAAAAGGGCACAGCCCCATTCAGTCCTTATGGCAATTCCAGTATTAGATTGAACTCTCTGCCACAATAATTGCTAGAACAAAACCTATAGCAGGGGTGCAGAATCTCTTTCAGCCAAGGGCCAAATTCCATTTCAGAGAAGCTCTCAGGGGGGTCACATTCCAGTGGAGGGCAGGGCCAAAGTCAAAGGGGTGGGGCCAAAAAACCGCAAAATACCAGCATATTTGAGCTTAAAGCTCTTCTTGCCCGTAACTGAACCCTAGGGAAAGGCATTTCAACCATTTAGAACGGAGAAAAAAACTGCACAAAAGCGAGGAAACCACCACACAACTGGTGGCTGGAAGAAAGTGGGTGGGGCCAGGGAAAGGGGGCATGGCCTTCTAAGGACCCCCCAGAAAGCTGGATTGGAACCCCTGGAAGGCCAGATTTGGCCCCTTGGGCCGAATGTTCTGCACCCTTGGTCTATACAGTTTCCCCCATAGTGATGCCAGGGACAGAATGCTACCACACTGGGTCCATTGAGAACCACGGGCATTGGCTGCTTTCAGTTTAAAACTAGACATCCAGGAAGTGTGTGTGACCCTTTTTATATTTCTATGGATATACACCTAGGGAAAACCATGGCTGTTGATGTCTGAAGCTGCCATTAAGCCCTTAATTCAGACTTCACTGACTAATGGAAACAAGAGTAAAAGGAATTGAATGGCTTACTAAAACACAAACTCATCCTCATGCCTGCTGGTGGCAAACAGGTCATCCGATCTGACTGAACCACAGACCATGAAGAAAAATCACCGTATTTTGTGATCAATCAGCCCCCATTTGGAAGGCCGGCCATGGCATGCAAACTTGTGTTTTCTGCTAATGGCAAAGGAAAGAAGGACTACCCCTGGTGAACAGGAATAATTTGGGAAATCGTCTTGTGAATATGCTCCTTAAACAGGCTGCTCAAGGAATAAAGTGTCCTCTCTTTCAGTCATTGCTATAACAACCATTATCCTAGTAAGGAGTGCTGAAGCGGAAATTGAAATTGTCCTGTTGTGTTAACTGTTGCATATACAGCAGTAACTTATGATATCAAAATGAAGAGTCTGAGTCACATGATAAAACATGCACACAAATGTGTACAGGTCAGGATGCTAGGGATGTATGAAAAAAATGGTTTCAGTTCTTTTTGATCAGGATTTACCCAGTTTGCAGCTTCCGGACTGAACACAGGCTCAGATGCAATCTGCAGTCAAAGTCTGTACATTTCTAATCTTGCAGGGTGATCCGTGGACCGAAACAATGAGGGCAGCAGAGCAGCAGAACCAACTCCATGATGACATCATGATGTTGCTATGATTTAAGTGAGTTTAAAATGCAAAAAGGGCACGCGCTCAGAGAGCATATATTTTTAATCAAGATTGGCAAACTGTTTTGTTGTTTTAACATATCAGGAATCTAGAAGCAGGGCAAGGAGAAAGCTTAGCTGTGTGCTTTACAATGAAAGTGATGCACCTGGCTGGGGGGGGGGCATAAGATCACAGTCCAGGCAGGGTCTAAAATGACCTAGCTGCACCACTGGCCACAGTAACCCTTTCTGACAGGGGGGTACCCATGTCATAGCAAAAATAAGGAAGTCTTGTGGTACATAAAAAAACTAACACATTTCTTGTGTCATAAAGTTTCATTGACCAGTGAACTCCAGTCCAATGTAAGGTGCCTCAAGACTCTTGTTTTTATTGGCCACAGTAGCTTTTTTCTAACACCAGAAAGGAGAAGACAATTAACTTTGCAATTAATATTGTCCCTGAAAGACGCAGGGGACTAGTTTTAGGTCTGACTGTTACTCTGAAAAAATGGTTAAAGAATCAGTTTCCAAGGACCAACTTTATAAAGTTCAATGTGACAAAGGAGAGTAATTGACACCCTTCTCCCAGAAAAATAGATACAGCGGTAGGGATGGATGAACAATTATTTTGGTCTGAATTTTTATACTAACTTAGCCAGTGTAGACCTCCCAAACCTACAGGCAAACTGTGATGCATTTGCACAATGATACCTGCACTTTTCAGAATTTTTTGATGCAATTCACAATTCAAAATGCATATATTAAGGGAAAGTGCACACAAAAATGCACATGTTAAGGAAAAGTGTGCACAAAAACACATATATTAGCTGAAGTACGCACAAAAACACATTATGTTAGGGGTTAATGACTTGCAAAAAGTGTGCACAATAGGGGAAGTGTGTACACAAATTAGCACATTAGAGGGAATGTGCATGAAAAGGTGTATGAATTTTCGTGTGGACTTTTATCTTTCTTCCTGAATTCCCAAACGGATGCAGAAATGGACCAAAACAAACTTGTGGTTAGGGAAATGAGAAACTGAGCAAAACCAAAACTAGAAGATTCACCCATCCCTAGCAAGGGCTGCACTGAAGAGGCATAACTCAGCTTAGAAGGAGAAACATACATTCACTTTATCAAAATAATATGGATCATTTGGTACTCTGTATTCTGGTCCATGGTTACATGGTACATTGCTGTTGCCCAGGGTGTTGCTGTAGTTATTATTCAGAGTGCCCACATTAAGTGGGGGTGCTGCACATAGGAAAAAAGAAAACAGCCTGCCCTGAGGCTTACAGTCTTAGAGACTAAGCACACACAGGAAGGAGAGTGGAGGGGGAAAGATAGAGGAGGGGAATCAATTTGAGAATGTCAGAGTGAAGAGATGAGTTTTTAACAGGTATTTATTTAATCACAGCAATGGAAGGAGCCAGATAAATGCCAGAAGGTAAAGCGTTCCAGTGGTAGAGAGCATCAACCACAGCTGGCCCAAGACATTCTTGTGCCTGAGGTGGAAAATGCAAATGGCAACCCTCCCCACCCTCCCTCGGGTGGTAAACAAAAAACAAAAGAACCCACAGAGTAATAATAAACTAGATAAGTGACAGTTAGTTGTTATTTTATGGCACAATTTAACTGATAATGAAATAAACTTGAGACTGTACCTGAAGCAGTTACCTGTTTGCTCCAGCAGCTTGTGTGTAATGTATTGACAACCCGATACACAAGGCAAGCTACATCGCCCTGCTGGCAGTGCCAGTCATAGCAGCCAGAGAGAAGAGTGCATGAATGAGGATGTAGTTTTGTCTTTGATAGAATGTACTTGTATATGAAATTGTGCTGCTCACTGTACTCACACATCAGTAATTGCTCTGGTTTCGCTTTAGATGATACAAACATTTTGCCTTTCACTTGTTCTTTTTAAAAGTCCTTAATTGGCTGGTTGGCTAACCTGGGCCATATAAGGAAGGCAACATTAAAATTAGCTGGAATTCTGAATGACGACAAAAATCAAGCTTCACAATACCAACAGACTTGGCTTCAGATACCTTTTTCAAATGCACACATACCCGATCTGATCTGGGAGTATAAAATGTCACATTCCTCTTAGTTTTGCCCATTTATAGCCTGGGAGGTTGGAGGTAGCTGGCCAATAAGATAAGGAATCAGAATCACATATCACAAACATTTGGCCATTCTGCATACATACCCAAAGCACAAAATGAAAATTTAAAAAACCAAAAAACAGACTGTATACATTTATATAAGGCTACTAGAACTGACAGTTTTATTATTCTTGTTGAGAGTTGTGCCAAGTTTCAATTCAAAGTGATGTTTTCCCTGTTTCTCTATGGGAAAGATTTATGTTCCCTATAGGTTTCAGCTCCCAGAATTTTCTGATGCGCTGAGACCATTCATTGCTACACCAAAAATGGAGATAATTCTGGGCAAACAAATAATGTATTACACACATGACTTTTGGATCAAAAAGGTCACTTCTTCAGGTACAATCTGTAGTCTCCCATATTACCAGAATTTATCTAGCTTGTCTTTTTCATCTAGAAGGCATGAATACAAATACACAGGAGAGGCCGATCATGACCCTGGGGGCTTTGGAGTTTAACAAAGACTATTTTGTTCTACGAGCCATTGACAACTAGCCGCAATTTCAGCAAATGCCAAACATAGTGAATATGGTGAGGGGGGAATGCAGTGCTATTTCACTGAGAGACTGAGGGCAGAATGAATGGAAACAAAACTTCTCCTACCTCAGTAACATCATTTCGACACCTCTAGTGGACTGAAATTTGACATGTTGTGAATAGAATAATAATAATTATTATTATTATTATTATTATTATTATTATTATTATTATTTTATTTATTACCCGCCTCTCCACCTAGATCGAGGTGGGGAACAACAGAAAATGTAAAATGCATAAACTAAACAACACAATACATACTATTAAAACATCTTAAAACATCCTAAAAACATCTTAAAAACATCTTAAAAACATCTTAAAAACATCTTTAAAACATCTTTAAAGCATCCTAAAATTCCGCTGGATAGGCCTGCCGGAAGAGATCAGTCTTTACGGCTTTTTTAAATTCCAAAAGACTGGCAAGTTGACGAGTCTCCTCAACATGTTCCGTTGAGTTTGAGCTTGTTGCAAGTATCAGGACTGTATGCTTTCCCAGCATCTCCATACTTCTTCAGCATCAATCAGTTTAGCTGAGGAGGAGGAAGAGAAATTCAAGATACCTGGGCAAAGTGTAGGTTTCTTCCTTATTTTATGTCAGTAATAATTGTCATTCTAAAGGGCTTCTATTGGGTCCTCTCCCATTCCAGAAGGTAGACCAACAGCCAATTCATATATTATCCATAGATACATGAAAAAGAACCATGTAAATTAATTTCATGCATGTGGTACCTCCCATCTTGATAGAACTGGAGTGGTATGGAATGTAAGTTATGAATTGGCAGCCACCCCAAAATTATTCCTGTAATCACAATGGCTGATAAATGTGCTGTTCTAACTGGGAAACTGCAGCTTTGTCTATTAAGGTTGCAGCAGATCACAAACTCTGCTAAACTCTGCCCATTGTGAATGCATTCCCTGAGATATTTGGGAAATAATTGCACAGAGTTTGTGATTTTGAGTTTGTGAACTGGCCACTTTTATTTAATGGTGGGGGAGAAGTTACTAAATAGATAACTTTCCTTGCCTATACATTCCGTTATTTGAAATTCTAGCACTATGATTTATGTCATGTTCATCCTAGATCCTGCTATGGTTTCCCATTTTGGTACATAGGATTGCAGACTTTCAGATTCTTTAGACCAGCCTCCCCCAATTTAGGGCCCTCCAGATGTGTCGTACTACAACTCTCATCACCCCCACCAGCATAGGGATGACTTGCTGGCTGGGTATGATGGGAGTTATAGTACAACACATCTGAAGGGCATCAAATTGGGGAAGGCTGCTTTAGACAGCTTCTTCAGCGCATAAGACAGAAGATGTTCATTTGTCTGTTTGCTTGCTTGCTTTTTTTACCAACCCCCTCATAATAAGGAATGTCTGAAAAGCATGCCACGGTCAACAGCATGAGCTGAGATGATGAGTTGCTCAAGCAATCCAGTAGGTTTATAGTAGCGGTGGGCCACTTGTGGCCCTCCAGATGCTTTGGCCTATACCTCCCATCACTCCTAGGCTAGCCAGCATAGCCACTGGTGCAGGATGATGGGAGTTCAAGGCCCAAGCATTTGGAGGGCTACAAGTGGCCTACCCCTGGTTTATAGGGTAGAGAATTATCAATCCAACTGTATACTATATGGATTACAACTTTGCTTTCCTTGTTTAGAGCTGATGCAAACATTTCTGCCTTCCCCACCACCCAGCTTAATCACATAAGGGGTCCACTTAATTGATTAGTGTTTATTGTTTGTAAGCTGCCTTAGGAGGAGTTTACCCTTAAAGGTGGCATATAAGTACTATTAATTAATTAAACATTTCAAGAAGAGAAACATAGAAGATGACAGGGACTGATTCCATCATTAGAAACACTGAATAATGATTGTTATTTGCTAGCGGAAGAAGAAGAAGAAGAAGCCTGTATGATCTTTCACATGTCTCCTCTTCAGATGTTAAGTTATACATGGAACAAAAGCTGGAAAATCTTCCAAAATGTTGGCACTTACTCTTAGACACAGAAACCAAAGCATGTCAAATGCACGACAGCACATCAGACCACTTCCACTCTTCAGTGTAACGGTACATCTGCATCAAAAAAAGGAAGAAGAAAGAACACAGTCAGGATGCCTATGCAGGAGTGCCAAACATTTGCTCTGTGTGCTGCTTTTATTTTATTTTATTTTTTCAAAAATGCTTGTGGGGTGACTAAAGTGAAACTTCAATCTGAGGCATAAAATTGGGGCCAGAAGCTATGTAAAGCAGACAAAGGTTAAATGGCTGCTTTCCATTACTTCAAAATTGTATTGATATCCATTGACAGTTTGGTTCATTAGGGTTCCAGAAGCTACTTTATTATAATGACAATGCTGAAATCAATCCTTGAACATGCCCCAGTTGCATTCACCTGACATAAAATCACATTCTTAATCAGGATCCCCAGTGGCACAATTATTTACCTCACGACTACTCAGATGTATACACCTAACAGAATTCAAAGCAGAAACAAGGATTTCCTACTAGGGTTGTTTGTTTGTTTTGTATGCTCTGTAACATGGAACAGAACATTTATCTGTCTGTAGAACTCAATGATATGAGTTTAAAAAGTACAATATAGGCAGAGTTGTGAAATATTCACATATTATGAAATCTTTATGCAGAATTAGGCAACTGGTGCATCAGCCCAAGAAGCTGAGCTTACCACTTTTAATAAACACAATCTTTCTAGCTGTCCTGGTTGTAACAATATGTTTGAAAACTTTCATTCAGTATGAAGCAGGAAAATGGTGAATACAGTGGTTGACTGTGTGCCCTCTGAGACAGTCATGACTATCCAGAATAGCCACACAGGGGTGTAAGTAAAGTAACACATGCATTACTGCATCACCAGAGCCAAGATTTATTTTCTATACACGGAATCCTGACTGTAAAATGCCCCCAATGTGTGGAAAGTGCCATTTGAACTGGTGTAGTGTAGCAGCTAAGAGTGTGTTTAATGCCCTGTGAGTACAGCTCCTTGCAAAAGTATTCACCCCCTTTTGACTTTTCCACATTTTGTTGTGTTACAACCTGGAATTGAAATGGATTCAGTTGGCATTGTACACAAGAATGCCAACTTGATGTACAAAAGATACTCAACACTGTGAAGGTACAAAATACTGTTATAGTGGCACAACAGTTAAGTAAACAAAAACAACCTAGCACTTGTTGGTTGATAAGTATTCGCCCCCTTTGCTGTGACATGCCTAAATAAGCTCTGGTGCAACCTACTCCCTCCAGAAGTCACATACTGTAGTTGAATGGAGTCCACCTGTGGGCAATTCCAGTGCCACATGATCTCAGATTAAATACACCTATTTCGGAAGGCCCTAGAGTTTGTCAGAGAGCATATCTAAACAAACAGCATCATGAAGCCCAAGGAGCTATCAAAGCAACTCCGGAATAAAGTTGTGCAGAAGCACCAATCAGGTTTGGGTTATAAAAAAATCCCAAACTATGAACATCCTCTGGAGCACCATTAAATCCATTATTACAAAATGGAAAGAATATGGATCTACCGCAACTCTGCCTAGAGAAGGCTGTCCACCAAAACTCAGTGACCAGGTAAGGAGGGCATTAGTCAGAGAAGCAACCAAGAGGTCAATGGTAACTCTGAAGGAGCTGGAGAGATCCATAGCTGAGATGGGAGAAACTGTCCATGGGACAACTATCACCAGGACACTCCACAAAGCTGGGCTTGATGGAAGAGTGGCGAGAAGAAAGCCATTGCTGGAACAAACCCATATCAGAGCCCATTTGGAGTTTTCAAAAAGGCATGTGGGAGACACAGCAAACTTGTAGGGAAAGGTTCTCTGGTCTGATGAGACTAAAAGTGAACTTTTTGGCCATGCCCCAAAATGCTATGTGTGGTGTAAAGCCAACACTGCTCATTACTCTGCGAAAAGCATCCCCATAGTGAAGCACAGTGGTGGCGGCAGCATGTTGTGGGGATGCTTTTCCTCAGCAGGGCCTGGGAAATTGGTCAGGATTGAGGGCAAGATGGATGGAGCCAAATAAAGGGCAATTCTAGAGGAAAACCTGTTTCAGTCTGCAAAGGACCTGGGACTGGGGCGGAGGTTCACCTTCCAGCAGGACAATGACCCTCAACATACAGCCAAAGTAACACTGGAGTGGTTTGAAAACAAGAGCCTGAAAGTCTTAGAAAGGCCCAGTCAAAGCCCAGACCTCAATCTGATTGAGAATCTGTGGCAAGACTTGAAAGTCCCCCAACAGTCCCCATCTAACCTGACAGAGCTGCAAGCTAGCTTACAGGGTACAGGGTAGGCTGTATGGCCTGTATGGAGGCTCCTCCAACATCTTGGTGCTGCCTCCCAGGATCTGCTGACTGAGGCGATTGCCTCACTCTGCCTAAGGGTAGGTCCAGCCCTGCTTACTAGGAGGTTGAACTATCACCAGAAAAGAAGTGATAGGACATCTGGGTGCTAGCTAGCTCTTGAGTATAGTATAGTCTGGAGGAGAATTGCCAAAAACAAGTTTAAGCACCAGACGTTTTAATGGTGATTCATTAATGAGAGCCGCAAGCCTCAGTGAATGAGTTAAGAGTATGTCAGTTCAGATGACCTCAAAAAACCCAGGACTAGAGAGACTATACAGATTATGAATTGCAAAGGGAGGTGGAGGGGATATCATGAAAACCCAGCAGGGAAGAAAGTAGAAGTTAGATCCATGAAACAAAAATGGACTTCTTGATTTGATATGATTTTTACAAGGCATACCCGCTAAATCACCATCAAATCACAGAGCTGTTTCCACAGACTGAACTATCAAAATCATATATCCTGCACTTTTTGCTGCTGCCATGGTACAAAAAACTTGAATCTGAGGCATGGATTTTTACATGGGACCCACCTGAAACCATGGTCAGATCATAGATCACATGTGTACCCAGGGACCAAACAATAAAAATAATCAGGACTGTAAAGACACTATACACAATCAGATTACAAATTGAAAACTGTGATTGGGAGGGGGGATCATAAAAAAAACCCAAGCAGGATTGGAAGAGCTTCTGCCCTGAAAGGCAGGCAGCAGCCTAGAAATATTTTAAATAAGTAAAAATAGAGAGACAATGTACTGACTTAGACTGTGAATTGCAAAAGGGAGAAGAGAATCCTGGGGAAAGCAGCATGACTGTAGTAGAGACTACAGATTATGAACTGAAAGAGGGAGAAGAGGAAATGGCGAGCAATCCAGCAGGATGGAGAGAGACCATACAGACGCTAGCTGATACATTCAAAAATTAAATAACAGCAGTCACTGGATTTTTTTGCAAACATTGCATGGACATGCCATGATTGGCTTGATTTTTTAAAAATGCATTCTTGTTTATAACGAAGGCCTTGCTATGATGGCGGTGGTGCCACATACCGCTCAGTTGCTTGCATGCCGTTCAGCTTCTTGCTCTCTGCCCACGTGATACAGGCTGTTCAGCTTGCATCAGCTTGACTACAGGGGTTCCCAGGTCCTCCTGAAGTTTTCGGAGCGATTCTGAGATTCAGAGGGACACAGAGACCCAAACTACACATTGCTTTGAAACTGTAGCTAGCAGCTGCAGCTTTTTTTCTTACTTATTCTAAAATAAAGGCAAGGGAGCCCAGTCCAGATTGGGGCCCTAGCATACCGAATTGGGGGGACTTTAACCTTTCCACACACACACACACACACACACACACTGTGGTCCCAGTTCAGATCAGGGGGGCACACCTGTAATTTTCATTGCCAAATAGTGATCCAGTTTTATTTTTTTAATCCTTTTCCTAGTGCTCCCTAACATGAAGTTCATCTTTTTCACAGCTGCCACACATTGGGTTTACATTTTCATTGAGCTAGCCACCACAAAGGGATATCAACCCCAAGATCTCTTGTCTGGTCAGCCACTGCCAGCTCAGACCCCATCTGATTTGTTGGATAATGGCTTGGTGATAACGCGTAACAAAACTGGGGAGGTTATCATATGTTCCACCTTACTCTGATCCTGGTGTCACATAAGAGACCAAAAGTTGACAATGCCTCAAGTTTGCTATACTATAATTCATGTACCATCTCTGCTCATGTCCCAAATTAGTCAAAAGCACGATCCATTCCCTCAAATCAGCCCAACAAAGAGGTTGGATACCATATTGAGAAATTCCCTGTAAGAGTTACATCTGCTTCTGTTAATGGGTTTTTATGCCTGAAGCCATTTTGAAGCTCTCTCAGGAAAATTACTGAACAAAAACATATTTTTGTTATTAAAACTGAATAAAGAAGTTGGAGTTTGTTTCTTTTTTACACTATTTTGATTCAGATGAAGTCCTCAGCAGATGTTCCTTAAATTTCAGTGCAAGTCTTGCTACAAGAAACCTTTTACAAAATGTGCATACTCTTCAGTACAGCGCTGGTTGCAGAAAGAAAAAAATGTTCAGAGTAGAGATGTGTGAAATTTCCCTTGGGAATTTTTTTTTACTAACATTGTCTTTTCTTTCTTTTTCTTTTTTAAGCTTCTCTTGAAATTCCTACAAATGATTGACCAGAGCAAGACCTAACTCTGTCTCCAAATTTCACAATCGGTGAAATTTGATGGCAGTCAGTAGAGATGCGCAAACCCCCTATGTGAAATTATGCTAAACTTACCAACATTATTTTAATTTCCCTTCATGGTAATGAGCAGGACTCTCTAAGTTCATTTTAAATTTGACATTAGAATCAATTCAGGGCAACCCTGAATGAGAGCACTGGGAGTGGCCACATCACATGTTGACCAAGAAGATGAATATGTAAGACAAAGAGACAATGTTTTCTGCAATGTACATTCATATAGTGTTTCTGTGGAAGACCAGCAACTGGGTCTTCTGCACGGGTTCGGCACTTAACGGGTTAACCAGCACAGAAATATTACCCTGCAAAGGGATATCAAGCGATTTAAACCCAACCATGACCTAAAGATCACTCGCAACCGTATTTAAACCAAAGAATAGAATTTTATTAATGGAACGGAACTAATAGACTTCTAGGAATACTACAACATAAACAAAACCAGGTCATGACCTGACTGATTGGAAACCTTCAATTCCCAGGCTAGTGTATTGCAGCAAGAGTGTTACCTCGCACCAAAGACTTCACACTCATGAGCTTCTGGTAGCGGTCTGCATAGCCTGACTCTGAGCCCATCCGCGCTCGGGGAAAGAAGCTGCTTGGGCTAGCCGAAGCTAGGGTTGAGGATGACAGCCCGTCCCATGTTCCCGACAACCCTTTTCGGGTGGATAGAGGGGTTTGCTACCCCCGTCCTCCCCCTTTCCCGTCCCTTGCTGATCAGGTGGGCTTATTCCTGCCCCTTGCGATCAGGTGGGCTTATTCCTGCCCCTTGCGATCAGGTGGGCTTATTCCTGCCTGGGAAAAGGTGGCGCCTTGGATTTACCGGTGCCCTTCAGGGGATACTTCGCAGCTCTTTGAGACTGCCCTTCACCTCCGGATGGTCCATGCTGCTTCTTGTGGATTTGAGCAGATGTGCCCATTGTGGATATGTAGATGGGGTCACGTATTACCTGTCTGGCCAGACTTGCCTCTCCTGTCCCCCAGGTGGGGATTATGCAGACAGGGGTTGCCAAGGGGAAACTATGTGCGGTTGCCAAGGGGAAACTGTGTTAGGGTTCATGTCACTGTGTGTGTGTGCTCAGGCTTTCCCCACAGTTTCCCTCCCAAGTAAAGGCTTACAGGCTACTTTTTGGTACTATACTGAGGTGGTATCTTTACAAAATGGGTGTTGGACAAGCAAGGAGAAGAAGCTGAAGGCCTACATCTGCTAATGGTTAGGTCTGCTAATACAGGTAATGGCTAACAAAAAACCTGAACAATGATTAAGTTCTGTTTGTGCATTTCCCATGAAGTCAGCATGGGCCAGTGGCTAGAACATTGGAAGCCAAACTTAAGTTGCTAGGTAGGAGGTTGAAAGCCAGGACCCTCACAGTAGCTTTCTCTGAAATGCTACCTGTTCTGTAGCTGGGTCAGCTAGAAAGGTGAGGTTGAAAGGTCTCAATGCATGGGTGAGACATTGATATAGGGAACAGAGGTTTAGATTTGTTAGGTACTGGGGAACATTTTGGGACAAGACAAGGCTGTGCAAAAGGCACAGGCACCACTTGAACCAGAATGGAACTAGACTGCTGGAACCTAACAACTAAAAGCTTTTAAACTGACCCCTGGAGAAAAGCCAACAGGAGCTGGAGAGCATGCAGTTTGGGACGAGTCATTTCTAGGGGATGAGGGTGAAAATTATTTTGATTGTTCAAATGGATACAGGTAGAAATAGGCCATGAGCTTACACTAAAATATGAAAACCCGTCAAAGAAGACAAAGGACCATAGGGGGAAATGCACATGCCAGAGTCATTTGGAGAGGGACACCATGCATTGGTGTTTATATGCTAATGCTAGACACCTCTGACTGGAGTGCTTGGTTTTAAAGGAGAACATAGATACAGTGGGCATAATGGAAACCTAGTGGAATGGAGAGAACCAATGGTATGCATTCATCTCTGGATACAAACTCTATAGGAAGGACAGGGAAGGATATACAGGAGGTGGTGTCACTCTGTATGTCAAAAAGGGCATAGTGTCAAAAGGGGCAGTCTCCTCCACAGAATCTCTGATGGTGACAATCCCTGGCCCCTGGCCCCAAAACTAATTTAGTACTGTGGGCATGCTATTGCCCCTCTGACCAAAATGCTCAGGGTCTAAGGGCTTTTCTACATTAAGTGTTTGTGCACTCATCTCATTCCCTACTTATGGCTGTTTACATGTGCTTTAGATGATGTCCTAACACTCCAGTTTCACTTCTGTGTCTAAAGAGCACTTTTGCCGAGTTTTTTTAGAGCAGGAAAAATGTGGTATTTAATTGTAAAAGTGAAAGAAACTGCTTTTTTCACATGTGCATTTGCACTATTCAGCTATACCACAGTGCCACCTAGAGGTCATGTAGTGGATAAGCAAGAAAGGAAAATCTCCTTGTTTAGTGCTCGGATCTCAATTCTGCAATGAAACCGAAAGTAGATGCAGCAGATTAACAGCCTCGTGTAGAAAAACTCTGGGGGGAAAAATTGATTAGTTGTGCTTTCAACATGCCTGAGTCTACAAGCTGACCAAACAATTAATTTAGATAAAGACCATGAAATGACTTGTGAAAGTGACAAGTGCTACAAACAAGGGGAGCTTCCTTATGTTGAGTCAGACCATTGTTCAATCTGGCCTGGTGGTGATGCTCCAGAGGTTTTTCCTAGCTTTTCCACCTGAGATGATAGCAGCTGAACCTGTGACCTTATGCATGATGCAGAGCCCTTGCCCAATGCCCTGGTTTCTATTTTACGTTTGTGCTTGTTTTCCACTTATTCAAACAGACAACTCTTCCTGTTGCTCTTTAATTCCTCCTCTCCCCTTTACTGTTTCCTCTTTTCTTAATCTGCTTTCTTTTTTAATTACTTTTCCCTGCTGTTAAACAGTAGGAAAATCTGGCCCAAAAGGAACAGCATTTACACCCAGGAAATTAATTAGGCATTGTTCAGTGCTTTTTTGCAGAGAAGTCCTCCAAGCCCATTTGTTATATTAATTGTTCTCCACCATAGGGGGGAAAATACCAAAACAAACAAACAAAAAACCCTCACAATCCGATTTTTCTATTATTTCCCAGGTGTGCAGCTTTGTCAGCAAGCTTTCCATGACAACACATGCAGTCGACACATGGAAGAATTCTTAAGGATAGCAGTGTAAGGAAAGGCCATTGGAAACAAAAGCACCATTGTTCTTTATCTCAGGCGTAGTTCCACGGTTTTAAACCAATGATATTGAAGGCCAGCTTCTATGTAGCAATTAACATTCACAGGAAGGCTCTTGGAATAATTCCCATGACTGTATATTTGGAAAAGGTTTCATCACGTTCACGATAGGAGTCCACCTGAGCGTGATCATGGATAATCCTGCATTCCATAGCTGTGAAGGAATCTAGCCTCTACTCACAGGAATCTCTAAGCAGAACAAATGATTCAGGGTAGCTTTGAACATGTATTTCATAGATTTCATAGCTTTCATAGATCATACAGTTGGAAGGAGCCTACAAGGCTATCGAGTCCAACCCCCTGCTCAATGCAGGAAACTAGAGGAGGGGTCTCCCATCCAAGTAATAACCAGGCCTGACCCTGCTTAGTTTTAACAACATGTACTGGTGGAGGTGGGGGGGGTGTTGCATGGTGCTCCCTGCCATACATCTAAATGGAGGTCTGAAATGAATGGTTTCAGTAACACACTTAACAGTGTAGTAATTACAACAAAGCAGCTTTTATTCTGATGAAGTGTGATGTGTGCATGCAACAGCAAATGCCACCCCCCTCTCCAAAGTCAAGGTGCATAGTGTGCCCAAGGCTGCCCAAGTTATTTTGGCACCCGGGGCAGAAAATAAGCATATCTCTCTCTCTCTCTCTCTCTCTCTCTCTCTAAGAAAAAATACAATAATAATACAATAATAATAAATGGAAGGAGTAATCTTATGGCCCCTAGACAGCATCTGAGGGGCCACAGGATATTTCGGATGCCAAGATTCAAGGTCAGAGACAGTGCTCTTCTGAGCTGGGAATCAGAGCTCCGCCACCCGCCACCACCACCGCGCAGCCGGTACGGAAAGAACCATGCCAGCTGCTCTCCAAGGTCAGGAAAGGGTTAAAGGGGGCGGGGAGGGGAGGGGAAGAGACTGGAGCTGCCAGAATGCAAGCTATTCTGAAGCCGCTCCACCAGCCTCCTTCCCTCCACCTCCGAGAAGATGCCCCAGCTGGACAGGTGAAAAAGCCTGTCATGTGAAAATGCAGGGTGGGAGGACAAGGAGGTGAAGATGGCCTCTGCCACTCCTCCTGCTCTGGACTGGATGCCCGTAATCCTCTGAGTTTGGGGGTTTACAGGCATCACAGTAGGATTGCACCCGAAATGACTCACAATGGACTGCCCTGTCATGGCACCCAAAATCAGCTGCCTCAGGCAGCCGCCACATTCTGTCTAACAGTAGGGCCTGCCCTGACACAGGAACCATTTCAGGAGTCATCTCATGGGTGCCATGTTATGGGAAATGGCACCAAAATTCTCCATGAAATTCTTTTTGTTGCAAAGTTCCTTGGGACAAAAAGATCTTGATATGGTATACGTGGGAGAAACCAGAATTGACAGATTCATCCCTCCAGGTGGAGGGCTTTGAGTGCTGGGTTTGAATCCCTCTACATCCAACTACGTTTGTGGCTGCTGAATTTTAGGGTTGCCACCTTTTTTTCTTACAGGCGCCTCTTATTTAACAGCTACATGGCAACAGGCAGGTACAATATGGTTCTCTACATGCTAGGAATAGCTGTACCTGTCAAATTTGGCTAGTGCAGATGGGTAAGAGTTTCATTTGGCTCATTTTTTTTTAAAAAAAGAACTTACCAAAATTCATAAAGTTCTTCCTATTCAGGAGAGGATGAACCTGAGATGGTAAAAATCTGAATGCAGGAGCAAGTGAAACTGACAGTTTCACTCATCCCTGGCCTGAACGTGGTTTCCTCACAGGAAAACTACCTCTGCACTTGGAGTAGATAAACATTCCGAGGGGTCTTCTCCACCCCTTGCTCTAGTTACTGGCCCCCATGCACTTCCTCCCTTTCTGTAGTGTAGTGTAGTGTGGTGCATTGCACTCCCTTTTCCCCACGAGGAGGAGGGCCAGAACAGGCAGTTGCCCTTGATATTCTGTCTCCCTGATGAAGCAGTGATGCACCTGCTCGTGCTTCCTAGTCTTTAAGAGGAAGCCAGGTTAGACAGCTGCTGCTAAAGCTTAGCGATGCACTGTGTTTCCATAGTGAAAGCAGGTCTGTCTCAGCAGGATGATTGGGCAAGATCTCCTTTCAATCCTCAAAATTACTGGCTCTGAGGCTGGAATGGAGAAAATCTGGAATGCCATATCAGGCTGTGTGTGCACCTGTTCCTCTGTTCCTACTGGCCCCTTAAGGCAAAAGGAAAACCATGAGCTACACACCACTGGCATGGTTCAATCATTGGGGAACATGAAGCATCTGTGAATGAAAAGTGTGGTCACTTACAGATATTTCATACTATGTGGCTGTATCAAAGCCCTTTAAGGTGTTTGACGTGTGTGTGTGTGTTCAAATGTACTAAGGGTGGAAGGTTAAGGTCTCCATAATACCCACATGTCTATGGTCCACAGGAAAATTTTGTTCACAGAATTTCCAAAGAGGTAGCCATGTTAGCCTGTTACAGCAAAAGTGACCATGAGTCTTGTAGCACCTTAAAGCCTAAGGCTTGGATCCAGCATCTTCATTCTGCCAGTGGAAGGATACCTCTGGTGAAATGGGACTTCCTCTACTCAGGTACACTCCAAATCTGCTCAGAGGGTTGAAGAACTCTCTGGAGGAGATTTGGAGGGCACGGGGAGGAGAGGATGCAGAAGTCATCATTCCACTGGTGGTATACTTCCACTGGGAACAACAATGTTGGATCCAATCCTAACAAATTTATTAGGGCAAGAGTTTTCATGGACTAGAGCCCAATTCATGCATTTGAAGACATGGATTCTAGTCTGTGAAATCTTACATCATACTAATGTGTTAGGGTGCAATCTTATGCATGTTTAGACAGAAAAAAAAGTCCTACAACTTCCAGCTGGGACATGCTAAGGACTGTGCCCTTAGCCTTTAAGGTGCCACAAGACTCTTTGTTATTGTTGACAGAATGGATGTTGTGAATGGCCAGCACAAAAGAGCTGCTCAGTAAATAAAATATGGGCAGACAGCAAATTCATTTCCATCTCCTTATTTCTTCCCAGAATTTGTCACACAAAGGCAACTGCATTAAAGGCTTGCTCAGATAATTATAGACAGATACAGCACAATGTTTTATATGAGAGGTTTATGCCTAGCTGAAGCACAGGAAAGTTTGGATAAAGGTTTGATCCACACAGAGGGCTGGTTTGCCTGATCAAATAAGCCACAGTGGCTTATTTAAGCCACGGTGGGATGCAGCCCATGCCAGAGCATGCAGGTGGCCATTATAAAAAATCAAGCCACGGCTTGTCATGTTGTCTGAATCAGGGCAGTGGGGATCTTATGAGGGTTAAACTACCCTCTCACATAACCCATGGCCTGCTCTAGGGTTATGTGAGGGTTGTTTAGCCTTTGTACAACCTCCACAGCCCAGGTTCAGATGACATGCAGGGCTGGCGCTATCACTAGGCAAACTAGGCGGCTGCCTAGAGCGCACGGCTAAAGGGGGTGCAGAAACCTCCGCCCGCCCCTTTACTTTTCTGCACCAAACAGCTGATCTTCACTCAGCTATTTGGCTAGAGTCCAGGACAGCCGATTGGCAGCACACCCACCACCACCTCCTCCTCCTCCCCCCACCCCCGTCGGAAGCCGCCTGAGCCTCGAAGCACTTCGGTCGCCCGTGCTGACATGCGGGCGGGTGGGAGGCTGCGGGAATGCTGCACTCGGTCTCCCGCTGCGCCGCTGGCTCTGCCGCTCCCTCCGCCTCTCCCGTGGAGAACTCTCCCACTTCCACCGCGCTGGTTGCTCCCTAAGCCCGACGAGACTCTTCTCTCACCAGGTCCTAGCGCTCCCAGAGAGACGCCCCTTGGGACTGCCAGCAGCAGCAGCTTAGCTCCCAAGGACATGAAAGCAGATCAGTGTGTGTGTGTGTGTGTGTGAGTGTCCCTCTTCTGCAATAAAGGGTCAGGCAGCAGAGTCTGCTCACTGCAGACAGGAGGGGCAGCAAGATATAACCATAACCAATCCACCATCTGTATTATGTGTGCATTGGAAGTTTCCTACAAAAACAGAGGGGGAAATGGGAAAATCCACGCACAGACAGGTGAGCATCTGAGGGCTGATCTAAAAGGGAAAGAGCAAGAACCGACCCATCGGAAAGGAAGCACATGTTTTTTGCATTTGTTTCTTGCCTTTTTAACAGAGGTGTTTCTCTCTTCTCCGACGGTGGGGGGGGGGGGAGAATGCCGAGTAGATGCAAAAAAGTAAGGTCAACAGAGTCCACTTAAATTCCCCTCCCTCTCTCTCAGAGCTTACCTAGATTTAACTTTTTCAAGCATGCGAAAGAAGATGGCTCGAATGACAAGTAAATCAAAGGAAGTTACTCCAGTTTTAACGGGGCGGAAGGCGAGAGCCAATGGCAAGCTACACGAAAGGGGAGAGGAAGCCAATTGGAACGGAGAGGTGGGGGAAAAAGAAGAAACAGAGAAAAAAAGAGGAAGGGGTGGGGGAGAAAAAATAGCGGGAGAGGGGGTCCCTCCACACACCCACAAACACACCCTCAGAGACATACATATAAGGAGGAAATCTGTCCCCGTGACAATAAACCAAGGAGCACCGGGGAGGGGAGATGTGAGAGCCGGGACTTAAGGCAGATCTGAGCTGAAGGTTCCCAACTTTTTTAACCAGCCCCCTGTAGCTGTGTCCCTTTTAACGTCGCTTTGATCTGCACCGTCCTTAGCAGCAGATCGTATTGATACGTTTCCAGAGTGCCAGGAAAAGCTTCATTCCGCTGGTTTCTTCAGATCAGATCTCTGTTAAAGGGACAGCGCCTTTAGAGCGGCTAAGGGCGTGATCCTATGCATGTTTAGACGGGGGGGGGGAGTTCTGCAACTCCCAGCATTCCCCAGCCAGCATTGCTGGCTGGGGAATGCTAGGAGTTGTAGGACTTTTTTTTTTCCTGTCTAAACATGCATAGGATTGTGCCCTAGAGGCTTTAAAGGACCTCGTTCCATCATCAGTCTCTCTATTTACGATGTTCAAAGGTGTGTGCCGATTTTTCTGTAGCCCAAACTGCACCATCCACCCACCAGAGGGAGGCCATCCACAGAAGTAGGGGGGGCGGAAATATTTTGAGGGAGGGCAAAGCCTCTAAGGGCGCCATCCTATAGTTGTTTAGCTGGCGGCGGGTTGCTAGAAGTTGTAGGACTTTTTCCTGTCTAAACATGCATAGGATTGCACCCTAAAGGGCGGGGAGACCCTCAACCGCAGTGTAATGTGGGCTGAGCATCCTCAGATCATGTTGAGGAAGGAGAGGCCGGAAATCAGGCGATGATCTGTTGCAGCAGAAACAACAAAGAGTTGTGTGGCACCTTAAAGACTCACAAGTTAATTCTGGCATAATAGTTCATGGACTACAGTCCACTTCCTCAGATGCATGAAGTGTTATCCTACGTTGCCCCCCCCCCATCCATCTAGCCCAGCATTGTCGACACGGACGGGCAGCAGCGGCTCTCCAGGCTTTCAGGCAGGATCCCTTCCGAGCCCTGCTGGAGATGCGGGGGGGGGGCACTGAACCTGGGACCTTCTGCATGCAAAGCGGGGGCTCTACCCATGAGCCAGCCACCCCTACATGAAGTGAGGGAGCACAGAGGGTGGAGGGGGTTGAGCTCCTCTCACCGGCCCACTCCTTTCTGTGTATAAATAAATAACAATTTACCCTTTTGGGTGGGCAGTCATGTGCATAAATCTGGCTGGGTGACTGGCCAGATGGGTGATTAACGGGGGGGCGCACGCTAAATATCTGATCTTGCCTAGGGCACCAAACCGCCTTGCACCGGCCCTGATGACATGATAAGCCGCAGCTTGAAAATTCAAAAACCACATAGCATGAGCTGGCACTCAGAAGCCACTTAAACAAGCCATGATCATGTGAACTGGATCATACAATCAAGGAGCAAGGTGGCCACTTGAAAAAACAATCACACGGAGGATGCTCAGTTTGGCCAGTTGTTTCTGGGAAGCAGGTCTGTACATGGTATTACTGACCTCTACCGCATTGAGCTGTATCCACACAGTTGCAGTTTAAAGTACTTAGCTCGTCACACTTCAAGATTACTGTAATATTTGTGGCAGGTCCATTCCTTGATCCAAGCCAGTATTTCAGAATGCCCTGGGTTAGCCATAGGGTACTTATCCCAGGTCTTATATTAAACTGAGGAGGACAGCTGGGATTCTAGAAGGATGAACTGGGGAATCTGGCTGTTGCTATATGCAGGAAAAGGACCTGAATATTAAACTTTACATTTGCTAAGCTTATCTTCCATCCTGATTCTTATTCCCAGGCCTGCAGATGACCTTGGTGGGAGATTCAGGACAGATGAAAAGAAGCATTTTTTCACATAGCACATAGTTAAACAATGGAATTCAGTTCCACAAGCTGTAGTGATGGCCACCAATTTGGAGGGCTTTAAAAGGGAATTGGACAAACTCATGGAGGAAATGGCTGTCAATGGCTACTAGTCATGGTTGGCTATATGCTACTTCCAGTATCAGAGGCAGTATGCCTATGTACATCCAGTTGCTGGGGAACATGGGCAGGAGGGTGCTGTTGCACTCACGTCCTGCTTGTGGGTTTCCTATGGGCAGCTGCTTGGCTACTGTGTGAACAGAATGCTGGACTAGATGGACCTTTGGTCTGATCCAGCATGGATCTTCTTATGTTCTTACTTCTGAGTAGACATGTATAGCATTGCACTACACATGCCATTTTCCTAGGATAATGACAGAGTTATTGAGGACTTTGTTCAGCTTGAATCCAGACTTTCCTTCTGTGTATGAAACAGAGTTCACATTCATAGAATGGGACTTCCTTTGCCAGCCCCTGCACCTCCTTGTGGGTTGCAGGATTCTTTGGAATTGCATGGGACATGGTGTGGGGGGAAACTGCAAATAGAGGGGGGAGTTGGTGGCAATTGCTCCCATCCTTTACATAAGTGGAGGAGCAGCCTAGGATCCAAGTCAATATCAATAGATAGGAAGGTTATATCTGTATTCCCCCACCACCACCCATATTTTACTCTTTTTTAATCTTCCTTTATTTAAAGAGGCACTCCAGAACAATTTCCCCTCCCCACTGGCCAATGCCAAGTTAGACTATTGCGGTACTATATTTGCATCTACCAGGAAGCCAAATGTGCAAGTACAATCTTAAAAACCATATATTTGGCTTCCCTTGCGTGAGAATTTCCTCTTTAATGGAGAATGATCAGAGTGTGAGCACATTGGTCCACCCGTCAGATTTTAGTGCCTTAGTGTTTAAGTTATTGAACATGACACATTTGATCTAAGCAAAGAAGACTAGAGATAGGAACAGGCGAGGCTACATTCTACAACGGAGTGGCTATAACCTAATCAGTAGCTGGGCAGATATATAGTGCAAGGACACACAAAGGCAAGTTACATTTAAAAAAAAACATTGTGTATTGGGAAAGATATCTACCATGGTCTTCAGAGCAGAAATGCTAGCTTCAAGGAATTTGAACTTTAATTCCTCCCTTTATAAAAGAGGAGGCAAGAGATTTTTCCAGTGCTGGGAATTGAAGCCTTTAGTGTATGCACTGATAGTCAGAACAAATTAACTGTAAACAGGTATGATTGCTGTCATCTTGTCATAGAGACAATTCAGGTTCAGCAGCAAGCACAGGAGAGCGAGGAACGACGTGAAAGCCGCTGGAATCCCAGATGTTAAGGGACTTGAGTGTGAGCAGCCCTGTTTAAAACCAATTTTTTTTTAAAAGAAGCAGAAGAAGAAGTTAAAGTACATCCTAGCAAGCTGAACACTTCTAGATGACTTTGCAAATATTCCCAGCAAGATAATATGAGGATTTCTTGCTGCAGAATAACTCTCATCCTACAATGAGAGTAAACAGGCAGTTTTCACAATGGAAGGAAGAAAGAAGTGGGGTGTCCTAAAGGTCTGTTTTCGGACTGGTGCTTTTTGACTTGTCTTGTCCATAAATGATCGGTGCAATGAAGTGACCAAGTTTGGGGATAATGCCAAATTATTCAGAACATGAAAACCCAAGCAGACTGCGAAAAGAGCCCCAATTGCTTTAGCTGAAATGCTTCTGCCCCAGCCCCACAGTCCAAAGAACGATCTCTCCAAAAAAATGAGTGAATGGGCAATAAAATGGCAGATGCTATCAGTCATTAGAAAGAGGATTGAAAATCAACTGAAAATAGTGTCATGCCCCCTTATAGAAAATTATGGTGTCTCCCCAGCTCAAAATAAATATTCACTGAGCTGAAAAGAGTACAGAAAAGGGCAACCAATATAATCAGGGGGTTGAATGTGAGGCATCTTCCCTAAGAGGAACAGCTAAAGCAGGGGTGGGCAACTTCTGGCCCTCCAGATGCTCTGGAGTGGACTACAACTCCAGTCATCCCTCACCATTGACTATGCTGGCTAGGGCTGATGGGAGTTGTAGATCAAAACATCAAGAGGGCCACCAGTTGCCTGACCCTGGGCTAAAGCAATGGGGCTCTTTAGTTTAGAAAAAGAATGCTAAGGGAGGGCATGATAGTTTTATAAAATTATGTGCAATCAGGGCCGGTGCTACCATTAGGCCAACTAGGCAGCTGCCTAGGGCGCAGGGCTAAAGGGGGCACCAGAAATGCCTTGAAAAAGAAATACAGCACTCTCAAGTGGGAAGGGGGGTGCTAAATATCTGATCTTGCCTAGGGCACCAAACTGCCTTGCACCGGTCCTGTGTGCAATGTAGAATGACATTTTTCTCCCTCTCTCATAATACTAGAACTTGCGGGGGTCACCCAATGAAGTTGACTGGCAGTAGATTCAAAAGTACTTATCTCCATATAATGTGCACAATTAATTTATGGAACTCACCACCACAAGATGTACCAGCAGTCGCTAGCTTAAATGCCTTTAAAGAGCAATTCAAAAAATTCGCAGAGAAGTATGGTGCAACCCTGTACACGTCTACTCAGAAGTAAGTCCCACTGGAGTTCAATGGACTTATTCCTAGGCCAGTCCTAAGTCTATCAATGGCTATTAGTCATTATGGCCATATGGGACCTCCAGATGCAGAGGCAAAGATTGTATGTCACTGAATAACATTTGCTGGAGAGCAAGAGAGGGCTGCTGCCTTCATGGTCTGGCATCTGATCAGAAACGTAGGGATGAATGAGAAATTTGGTTCAATTCATTTTAGACCAGAATTTAGCCAGTTCACACCTCCTGAACCCGAATGCAATTTGCAGTTGAAGTCTGCACATTTCCACGCTTGCAATGCCATTTGCAGACCAAAGAAAAGTGCAGTTGAAATGAAAAGTACACATGAAAATGTGCGTACTTTTGAAAAACGTGCACAAGCACACTTTAATCAATGGGAGAAAAGTGCATACAAAATTTGGGGAAATGCACACCAAAAAACACACATTTTTTTGTGCAAACAAAAAAACAACAGCAACCCATCTTGTAATCTTATACAGGCATGAGTTGGGATAAGCTTTGAGCTAAAAATTGGAAAACCTTGATGAGCTCGAGTTTTATGGATGTTCACATCCCAAGGAAACTGAGATAGCCACACTGGTCTCTATGAGAAACAGGCTTGTGGGCTAGATGGACCTTTCTAGTTCTTCTTTCCTTTGCACTATAATAGAAAATGAAATGTACTTAAGTTTGTTTATGGATATATTTTCCAGAGGGGTACTTGTGTTAGTCTGTTGCAGAAAAAACAACAACAGTCTTATGGCATCTAAATTTGATTGTCTTTAAGTTACCACAAAACCTTTTGTTGTTTATGATGGCGCGTGAGTGACAGCAGAGCCCCTTGTGTGCGAGATGGGAGATTAAAAATCCTGTTCTGTTCTGTAGAGGCCCATTTATCCACACACAGAAATCCAGATCTTTCTCCCCCTCTCTCTGCGCAGCGTGCAGCGTTTCGGATGCAATCAGCCAGCCAGCTTTCCAGCCTGTAATCTGACTCCAGCACCAGCAGCCAGCTCCCCCGTTTGCAGATAGCAAGGGAAAAACTCTGTAACTCCACAGGTCTATTCTACCTGTTTATTTACTTAGCAAAGTAATATTCTACAGAGTATACATTTCCTAGTTACAGTCCATGTGCAGAGTACAATGCATAGCAAGCATTGATTCCAGTGGAGCAAGTTGAGCTTTATCCCACCTCAGCAAAGACACTACATTGTTGCATAAGTCCAGCAAGCAATAGTCAGAAGAAAAGAGTGAAGAGAGAGAACAGTCCTGCTCCTCTCTAAAAATGGCTCCAGACAGACAAACAAGTTAGTACGTCACCAGAACATCTAAACCATGTGACCAGCTCATATTGTTCTCACACTTTAGTAACCCCTGCGAAAACACGAGATTCTAGAGAGACATAATAAACCTGTTTACCCGCCATTCTGTCCCTTCCATGTGTAAACAATGTGCTCCAGCTTGTGAATGTGATACATATCACAACAGTTTATGGCTATATAATCGGAAGGCTCAACTTTGTGTCTGCATTGGACCAAGTGATAAAATAAGCAGTATTTTTCTTAATGTGATAACAGAAGAACTCTGTTGTTTTAATGCTACTGGCATTTTTTGTTTTAATAACAACAACAAAAAGCAAGCTAGCACAGTCCATTGATGCAGAAGTATACAGGTAAAGGTCAGTGCAAATACAAAAGGCATGTCTTAATTATCTTCGATGTGGAAAAAATAATAATGGTACAAACTTGGCATGTATTTGTATTTGTAATCATGTTCAGACCTCAAGTCCAATGCAGAACTCCAAAAATAATGAATACAAAGTGGGGGGCAGGAGAGGAGACAAGGGACAATGAAAGAACAAGACCGAGAGCCCTAAGACATCATCATACATATATTGTTTGGTATCCAGCAAGATAATTGAAACTTTGCTCATCGCCCAGTAACAGCTGCCAAAATGATTCGATGTACACATACAGAGAGAAAGGAGAGAGAGAGAGAGAGAGAGAGAGAGAGAGAGAGAGAGAGAGAAAGAGAGAACACTAAATATAATGATTGATTGGATCTGTCATTTGTATAAAAGTGAAAATGTGGTTGCAAGGTGTGATGACAATTCTGGGTCACAAGAAGGAATTGCTTGCTTTAAGCCATCTTGCTCCTGATAAGCTCAGAGATGCATTAAGGGAGTCACCACAAAGGGAGAAACATTAATAACCAAGAATGTTTAAGTAGCATAACAAGGACACTCAGGTGGGAATGTGACGACTGTAAGGCAAGTGGGTTTCTCAGGCAAAGATTAATTTCTCCTGGAGTTATCTGGACATACAAGTACACCCAGGTCTGAGCATTTGGGGTGCTACCCTGCTTAGAGGGAGGGGCATAAGTGCCACTTGCAATTTCACATGCAAGACTGTGTGGCACAAGAGATCTGATCATTCTCAGCACTCAGAGCCGTGAGCCGCAGCCTAATAAGCGGGTACCTTCAGTTTTCGACACGATGTTTTCCTTGCATATGTTCCCTTCTCGTTGTTCTTCTTTTTTGTTCCCTTTGGGAGCACTCATCGACACGTTCTAACACAGCTTTCTCCAGCCTGGTGCCCTCCAGATGTGTTGGACTGCAACTCCCATCATTCCCAGCTGCTGGGAATGATGGGAGTTGGAGTCCAACACATCTGGAGGGCATCAGGTTGGGGAAGGTCACTCTAGCGGCGCTCTCTCCTGTCTTTAGAAAAACCTTCCCTCTCTGGGTCTCAGAACCCTGATAGGGTGGAGGGTTGCTGAAGATCTCCCCCTGCCCAACTTCAGGGGAGAGGGAAGGCATTTTAGACTGGGTTCAGACAACACGATTACCCACACTTCAAGGGCTGAGTATGAGTTGAGTGTGGGTTGTCGTTGAACCATGGGATGTTGTTGAAATGTGGGTTATTATGTTGCCTGAACCCAGCCATGCTTACAAACCATAGTTTGTTAACCATGAACAACCCATGAAGAGAACCTATGGTTTGTTGTTGGGTTGTGAACTGTGGGTTGTTCATGGTTAACAAACTATGGTTTGTTATTGCAGCTGGGTTCAGACAACACAATATCGCACATTTCAGCAACAACCTATGGTTCAACAACAACCCACGCTTAACCCATACTCAACCCCTCAGTGTGGGTTATCGTGTTGTCTGAACCCAGTGCAAGGCTGCACTCCTCTACATTCTTACCTGGAAGTAAATTTCATTGAATGTCATGTGACTTACTTCTGAGTAGACATGCATAAGATTGCACATAAGAGCCACATAAATAATTTCAAAAGCAGCACAATATTAAAACAGTCAGAAACGAGGCAGAGACTAAAAGCACGACAAGGACTGAACTGTAAAGATCTAAAAAATAACAATCATAAAGAAAAGTCAGAGTTAAAACCAGCTTAGAACACACCATGGCAACAAAAATATACAAACGTTAAAAGGCCTGTGAGAATAAAAAAAATATTTGCCTGGTGCTGAAAAGATGTTAAAGTGGAGCTCTCTAGGGCTACTGCTTAGACAGCCCTTTTTTGTGACCACATACCATATCCCATAATGCAAGAGCACTTGGAACAAGGCCCTACACTGGCAATCTCAGGGCTTGTGTAGAACTATAGTCATGCCTTGGATTGAGAGCATAATTCGTTCTGGAAATGTGCTTGTAATCCAAAACACTCTTCCCCACCCTTCAAGGGACCAATTAATATACTTCTATCCTCTTGATCAAATAAAGTCTAAATTCCAAAAATATAACATATCCTGACAAGGCATGTTACCCTTCCCCTTTATTAAGACATAGTCTAGTAATTGATTCCATATCTCCATAAAATTATTCTTCTTTAGCAATCCTTTTTGCATTTGATACTACTAGTTAGTTTATCATTTAGGGCTATGTCCCAAACTTCCTTATACCAGTCTGTTATTAGGAAAACATGTTGTACTTTCCAATTTCTCGCTATCATTAGCCTGGCCGCAGAACAGAATGTACATTTATATATACAGTCATGCCTTGGATTGAGAGCATAATTCGTTCCGGAAACGTGCTTGTAATCCAAAACACTCTTATATCAAAACGAAATCCCCCAAAAAAATTTGTGCAGAGATTTTTAATTTAAGCCGTACTACAGTACTTGTATTGCAAGACGTCGCTTGTATATCAAGTAAAAAAAAATTAAATAAATATTTTAAAATTTGCTTCTCTTGCAAAACGCTCTCAAACCAAGTTATTTGCAATCCAAGGTATTACTGTTTATGGGAAGAGGTAATCCTGTAGATATCATGGTCCCCAGCTATGAAAGGCTTTCAGGGTTAAAACCAGCACACATTTATTTATTTATTTATTTATTTATTTAATTATATAAGGTGGGTTTTTTATCCCACCTTTCTAAAGCGCATCACTCAAGGCAGCTTACTACAAATAAGAACCAAATCTCACAATAAAACTCCAAGATCAAAATAAAATACAGTCAAATACAATAAAAGACAGTATAATAGAGCAAAATTAGGCAACATGGTACGCATGGGCACCAGTGTGCCCCTGGATACCTTTCTTGGCACCTGCCAAGGTGCCATCCCCTCCCACTTTTTTTAATTAATACATTTTCTTACCAGCAACTGTGGTCATTTTGAAGCAAAGTGAGGGCCTCCAGCCATTGTCATCTTCATTTCCCATGAATTCCTCTGGGCCAAAAGTGGGGCTCAGATATATTCTTGGGAAATGAAGATGGATGGCTGCAGACCAATGCTTTCCTCTGCAGTGCCTCCAGCGACCAAGAAAAAGAGGGAAGAAAAGAAAAAGGGACTCCTGTCACTTCTCTCTGGCAAGCTACACCTCCCATGGCAACCATTCTGTGGTTGTGGCCAGGACAGTTTTTCAAATTGCCAAATGTGCCCATGGGACCAAAAAGGTTGCCCATCCTCGGGACAGAGACAGGAAGCACAGATAAAACAATAGTTTCAAATGAAACATCAACTCCTCGGCACGGCAAAAGGCTGCTGGGATTTTTAAAAAGTCTTCACAACCAGCAGAAGACAAGAGAAGGAGTCACCTCAGCTTCATGGGGCAAGGGGTTCCACAATCCATTGAGGTGGCCCTCTCACTCTTGTTGCAGGTGAAAAACAAGTACCCACGTTATCAGTGTAAAATGGTTGTTGCCCTTCTCAAAGACCTGGCATAACATCAGGCTAAAATCAAGAGAAACAATGAGGTAGTGCAATCATCCATCTGTGAATCCACAGAGTTCCTGCTTCTCACAATAAATTTGGCTTACATTTTTAATACTCAGCATATCCCTGCAGAAGAACTGTGTAAAAGAGTCAGCAAGAAACAAAGACAGTGAACTAGGAGACAAAGGACAGAGAACTAGATAACCAGTTTGTATTTCAAACACACAACGGCACACAGTGAACCTGGTCCTCCTTCTGCAGATGTGGAGAAGTTTGGAAGCTAAGCATACCAAGGTGCATTATGTTAGCATTTAAGTGTTCTCCTTAAAGCAGGAGTGAGCAACCTCAGGCCTGGGGTCCCAATCTGGCCCTCCATGGTTTCCCAGAGAGCATCAAACCCCCTCCTTCTGGCCCCAGCCTCTTTCACCCAACCAATGGCTTGACTTGGTATAAGGTGGCTCCTCCATCCATTTTCATGTATCTCCTTATGTGATTTTTTTTTTTTTAAAGATCATCTTCATACCCTCCAATCGCCCCAAATTTGCCGGGACAGTCCCGCAAACACTTAAGCCATCAGGGATTGTTACTTCGTTATACAGAGTCCCGATTTGTTATGCAGAGCCCCTGCCTGCATAACAAATTCCCCTGCCTCCTCTCGCAAGCTATTTAGCTTATCTGCGATTTTTCCCATGGCCCCTTTAAGCAGGAAGGGAACTGATGGAGAATGTCTGTGTGGGTCCCGTTCCCCCCCCCTGTAAGTAAGACCCATTGAAGACATTTGTACTTACTTCTGAGTAACTGTGCGTAGGATTGCACTGTTTGTTTTAACTTAATTCAAGTTAGTTAAATTATGTAAGATTATTCCAGTTTAAGTGTTTCTTTAAATCTAAATTGTGCGAATAGAACACAAAAAGTTCTTTAAACTGGGGCCTTTCCACAATAACAAACAACAAAAAAGCTGTTCAGCCCCTCAAAGTTACTCCTTGTGCTTAAAAACCAGAGCTGTAGAGGTGTTGGAGCAAAATGCTGAAGGGGCTCAAAACCCCAATGTGTCTTTTTGTATATTTTTCTCCAGCCAAAAGCTCCCCCTCCTCCGCATCTCCTTCTTTTCTTCTCCTTCTCCAACTGCCCTGAAAATGCGGGACCAATCCTGACAATTTTAAAACAAAAAGAAAGAGATTTCCCTGCAAGCACTGACACCCCCCTCATGAAAAACACCAGATATCAACAATTAAGGGTTTAAGTAATGTAAATATATATATATACAAAAGCCACTAATAAATTATTATAAAATTATATATAATATAATATAATAATGTAATAATTATAATATATTAGATTTTGTGTGTTTCCTCTAATAACTTTTGTACTTGACCAATAACCATGCTCTTTGGTTGCCTGGCCATACCCTTGGCCATGCCCTCATTTTGCCTGGCCATGCCCTCTTGATCACACCTTCATGTTGCTTAACCATACCTCTTACAAATTCACATGTGCGTCCCTGTTTCCATGATCCATCTGTGAAATGTTGGAGGGTATGCATCTTTTCACATACCTAAAGGCACAATCCTATGCATGTTTAGACAGACAAAAGTACTACAACTCCCAACATTCCACAACCAGTGCTACAGAAACCTGTATAAAGCTGATGTGTTCTTGTGGCATCATCGTAGGAGACTGTTTTTTGTTTGTTTGTTGAAAGTTTCTGATGAACTGACGATGCAGATGGAAAAGATTTGCATCAAATGAAATGTGAAGGCCTTGGGGATCTTGTGCAAAGCTGATTACCTCCCTTTGTATTGTACACAATTAATTCTCTTGGCTACAAACATGTTCACTGAGAGCCATTCTTCACAGCAGTGTGCACCTGAACGATCATCTGCCCTGCTAGAATGCTCCAAGCATTATCTCCCCACTGCCATTAGGAAGGATTAATATCAGCCTAATTACAGGACCTGCTAATGGCTCTCTGTTTTCAGCTGGGGAGACTGTTAGATGATGGCCTTTGGGTACATTATTGTAAAATACCATTTCCCGCAAGAAAATTAAAACAAAAAGAAATACTAATAAATCACTGTATCATAACTGGATGCAGCAAAACATTTCAATGTTTGAGAGTCTCATAATTTAAAAGAGTCTGCTATGAGAGTCTCATAATTTAAAAAAAGTGATAGAACATAAAGCTCCAGACAACTTGTCATGCCCTTGCCCATGGGCAAAGCGTTACAGCTGTAAATATGTGAGGGGAGGAAGGAGTGTGAGAAGAGTGTGGAATGTTGAGATGTCTGCTGATTGGCTGAGAGAGAGTGTGGGGGGGTGAAGCCTGTGTCATATAAACAGTGGGGGGTGCTGTTCAAGGGGAGTCTGAAGAAAGTCTGAGGAGGAGAGAGTGGGTTTTTGTGAGAGGGTTGAGAAGTCTTGAGTGGAGTTGGGAAGTCGAAGTCTTGTCTGGGAGTATTGGAGTGCAGTATGAGAGAGAGGGTTTTCAATGTTTAGAATCTCTTAACATGTTCTATTTCCCTACCCTTAATTGTAATTAAATAAACTTGTTTCCTTTGAAAACTTAAAAGGAGTGGTCTGAACAAGTTACCCTGAAGGGGTTGGTGGCAGTGGAGGATAAAAGGGAGTGTTGTTTTTTGAAGCGCCAGCAGAGGTGGTGGGCTGGGTATGGCGGAGGGAGGCCTGACACAACTCGTGTAAGCCAGCCAGGCCACTCGCTACTGAGAAAGGCAGACATTTATGGTGTACCTGTTCTAAGAGATCATTCTTTTCTTACCTCGGTTATAGCAAATAGGCCCCAAACACAAAGCAGGACTCATGGCCATCAAGTCTCCAAACGGAAATTTAATCAGGGCACAAGTCCACCATAGCTAACATCTTATGTATGATTGTGTCCGATTTTGATACCAGTGCCACCCCAAGACACGTTATGGCCAGAAATGGAGCCAAAATGGCACCTCCTGCTTGCTTGGGCCAAGACTTTTAGAAGTTTTGCTGTACCATTCCTGCCCCATTCATCTTTCCCCCCTCATGGTTCAATCCATAGCAGCCTCTATCCTGCTGTATGGGGAAACTCCTAAGGGTCATAACTGAAGCACCTGGAAAAGATGCCCTACCTAAATTCATGCAGCTGTCTTGAAACCAGGGTGCTTTAGGGAGATACTGTGCCAAAAACATAATTCCTCTAATAGTGCTAAAGAGGCAAGCTATTTTTAAAGCAAATGTGGCTTGCCTCTTCAGCTGCGACAGCTGCTGAAGGGGGAAAACTTCAAACGAAGCATTATTGAGGTGCCAATTACATCACTGGATATACCAGAATAATGAGATCCGACACAGGAGTGTGGGTAAACTAGGGCAACGATTTATTAATTACTTCTTCACAACAAAATCTGCAACTCTAACATGTGCAGGGCTTTATTGACCAATTCTGGAGCCACCTTATGACTCAGCTGGCTTGCGGGAAGGGCAAGCTATCCTAGCCCCTAGGGTTGAGAATAGTTGTTCACTATTCCTTCCCAGTAGCCATATGTTTCCAGGTGTTGAGGGAGGCCTTCCTGAATCAGTTCTGTTCCCCCTGGCCTTAGAATGATGAAACAGGCAGGTGAAGCAGGTTAGCACACGCACACGCACACACACACACACACACCAGGTCCCAGAGCTCTGAGTGGTTAGTCTCAGGAATCCCCCACCATCGTAAAGGTGCCACAGATTGCTCAATAAATCCTTACCTTGTGTGTCTTACTGTGTACAGCCATGCCAAATTGTGACCTGCCGCTATTTGATCAAATGCCCCCAGGCACTAATTGCCATGCCTCTCCCTCACATCACAGTGTAGAGTGGGGGGGGGGGGAATAGGACAATCTGTTTGCAGGACAAAAACATTCCTACTCTGCCCATACACAGACTGTCTTAGGAGGAAGTTGGGTGGGCACCAAATAAGAGGAAGAGAAACCTTACAGGGGCACAGCAGGGTACGATAGTCCAATTGGCCCTGCTCCTACAGCAGAGTAAGCATGGCATGCTTCCGCATGCCACACACTGTGTGTGCCTGGTCTACTTCTGGAGTTCATGCAGAGTTCATGCTCCTGGTCCACACCCTTTGGGACAGGCAGCCAGATGTGCTTCTCTGGATCACTGCCCAATAGTTTTTAGTATCAGGCCTCTTGAAAAATAAAAATTAAAAAGCCCTCTTTCATTTAAAGCATCAAAATGCCCCCCAAAACCACGATAATCTCTCTTGCCAACAAATGTTCAAAGTTTTCCTTTGGTATGCAACTTTGGTTTGCCCAGTTGGTTCAAATGCACGCATGGATTGTCAAATCTTGTTAGTTTATAGGATGTATTAATACAGCCATTCAAGCTAGCTAATTGTAGAGTGACAAAGTTAATTACAATCAATTGAGATTGTGTATTTTTCTGCCAATATAATAAAATAATTTATAAAGAATTTGTGACCTCAGCACTCACACTTATCTTCACATCCAATTCCACAGGGAATTAGGGAGAATGTACAGGCATTAACTCAAATATCAAATTAATTGGGTAAGACCCTTAAATAGAAACATATTGGATATGTATTATTTAACTAATCCTTTCATGTAGAGGCACAACATCAAATTGTTTTTAAGGACACCCAGCAGTCATTATGTGTGCATTATTTTATTAGAAAGCACAGGTTGTTGGTCTACTACAGTAATCATTTGATCATGACAATGGTTGACAATTATTTAATACTAGGTACTATTACTGTGGTATAATGACTTAACATGAAAGCATGTTGCATGAACAAATTGAGGGCTTAGACATCTTGGCGAAAAAAAGATTCTTCCATCTTTCTCCCTTGTGGACATTTTAAGATTACACTTGAGAAATGAACTCTGATTCTCAGTTCTCCGGTATATAATCTGCATCCTCTGGCATCTCTTTAATGCAGCATTTCCCAATGAAGAAACCCCAGATGTTCTTCCCACTTCAGGGGGGACTAGACCCAAGCACTGAGTACATCGTGGTGGGCAGAATGAAGATCAGGATATATTGGGAGACCTTTGGGTATGTGCTGGAACAGAACTGTCCTCCTGTATTTAGTTTTGTTTTAGAATATTATGAGGTTAAATCTTTTGTGTGTGTGCTAGTGAATTTCCAAATAATTCAGAGGACAAAAGTTTAGTTAGAATGCAGAAGCCCAGAAAGCCACGATATTATGAAGTTCAACCAAAGGTTAGAGGAAGAGAGAGAAAAAGATTTTAACTCAAGAAACAGAAAGATAGTATGCAAAAATGAACAAGAAACTATGCTCTGGATTGCGGGAACTGAGGAGAAAAAAAAACTAATTTAGGAGATAAAAACCTAAGCCAAAAAGGCAAAGGGACAGAAAATCAGAACGAAGGAGAAGGCAGCATGTCAGCCCAGAGTCCTAGATGAGAGAAAGAGTCAGGGCTACTGTCTGGAACTGGAGAACTGATTCAGAGAGCTGGACCAAGGACAGTAAGATATTGATTAGATAAGGGACCTGGATAAAATAGGGACACAATCTAGTAAGGTTAGCTGGATGCATTTATCCCTAGTTGTTTTATTACCCTATTTCTCATTGTGTATGTGTATCCACACATATGAAATTCAGATGTCCTATTGACACTTTTCTTCATTAAAATTTAAATGTTGTTATTTGAAATGTTGTGGTTTCTTCCCTTTTTGTGTTACCAACCCCATGTCTAATAGTCAACCCGCACACTACCCTGAGGTAGATACTTGAAACCTAGAGCATTTTAAGGCTAATTTGGTGGAGGCAGCCAGAGGGGGGGGGGAGATTTCTACATGGTGGCAGTGGAAAAGGCCATAGGAAGGGAAGGGCAAAAAGGAGCGTAAGCACACTATTTTGCCTGTTTTCCCTTCCACTCATGGAATAGGGTGTTTCTGGTCCATGACAGGGTGGTTTGCAGTAGATCTCCATGGGTTTCTGGCTTTAATGAGAGCAGTAGAGGGGGAAACCCCTCTGCCCTGGCTGATCTTATGCTAATTGCTTATCTCTTAGCTTCAGTGTTCCTCATCTGTAAAACAGGACTACTAATTGGTTGCTTTTGACCAATTCTGCAGTTGACCAATTCAGTTAGATCTTTGTCCAGCTCTGCTGTTCTGTTTTAAGAGTGAAGTGTTAGAATCCCTGATCCATGGTAGATTTGCATATATCCCACTGTGGGGTTAACAGGGTTCAGTAGATAAATGACTGCCCCCTGAATCAGAGCTTTCCCCTCCTTTCAATCTTACACAAAATGCAACACTAAATTTAAGATATACATAAATCAAGGTTCTTGATCTGAAGTTAACAGTAAACATACCAAGTTCAATATGTTTGCTTAAAACATTCAGCAATTCAAATTTCACTACCATTTAATTTCTGATCAATGTCCCACGAGGCAGCAACGCTATACAAACCCTTCCTTGGAGAATGAACACAATTCTGTTTTCAATGGACAAGTGTTACTGTTGCCGTCTTTGAAGACATTAATATTAAGCCAAACTCCAGAATACGGTTGCCACTTATGAATGGCCTAAAAAGAGGAAATGCATCACTAAAAAAGAGGACAAAGAGGACATCAATTTACTTAAAATTTGCATATACTAATGTGGATTTATGGGTGCAAATTTAAAAATTATTATTACTTTTATCATCATCATCATCATCATATCATCATCATCATCATCATCATCATCAAAATAGAAATACAATCCATCTCACCACAGTGGGGAAAACTGTGACCAGGTGACCCATGTACCTTGCTCAGTCTGCTATCCTAGTGCTCTTGATGGGCAACTTCAAGGCCCATCTCTTCCTTCTGATAGTTCTTTATATGTAAACTGGACTTGGACTGGACAGCCCTTCAAACAGAGGACTCCTTCAAAATAGAGGGCAGCCCTCTGGCAGCCCTTCAAATAGAAGACTGTTCTAGAAACCACTGAAAATGATGGTAATTCAGGAGCCAAAAATTCAAACAATAGTTTCCCCAATGGATGGAGAAAAAGGACCACATTCTAAATTTCTTTACATTCTGAACATCTGTCTAAACTTGAACTTCTTTCCCAGCTTGAACAAGATAAGAAAGCACACATTTTTGGCCTGGTATAGTACGTCTGTACCTTGAGGGTTAGTCAGAAGGTCCAAAAAGCTGTCAATATTTATTACCAAAGTGAATTTCCTCCATGTAAATCTTACTAGAAATGGGGAGGCTGTTGACTCCTATTTTGGTGGGGCTACTTTTCCATTGCAGGTTTTTCTGGTTTTATTTGGAGCTTCATAGGAGCTATCCATGGTGCCGAAATCCATCCCCAAAATAGGTTTACCAGCATGAAGCACCATGGATAGCTCCTATGAAGCTCCTCCACCCCTGCATTAAAGGAACAGATTAAGCCTTCTAATGCACCATATTTGTGGTTATCAACACATATAAGGGTGAGCACCATCAGACCATTCTCACCCCCAGCCTCCACAGATTATTGCAATGGTCTGAACAGAACCAATGCACGTTCTATGTTCTATGTACTTAGGCTCCTTCAAAAACAGAGATGGTTCTCTTCCAAATTTCATATGAACATGGGGGGAGGGGCAGCACATACAATCCCACTCCCCCTGCACACCTTTATATACATGGACACGTCAAGTGAATAGGGCTACCATCATTTGCCTCAGCGCTTCCTGCTGGAGCCACAGGACAAAGGGAAAAGAGTCACTTGAATCAAGGTCTTAATTGGGTTGCATGTGTCAGCCCCACATGTGCATCTGAGGGTTCCAGGCAAGTCCTTCTCCTCCTTTCTGTCTGGGTTGCAGCTCTTACCAGCGTGAGAGATTGTGATGCCATCCTCCTCTTTTCTTGATAAAGAGAGAGTATTTTGCAACTCAGGGCTATAAGATCTTTATCTAATTTGACTGACCAAGCTTTCATAGACTGAGGCTGCCTTGCCTTCTGTGGCAGGTGAGGGTGTCGGGGATAACTGTGGTGTCTAAATTTAAAGCAACATGTGGTAATCTGGGAGCTCTTCTCATAACCCTTCAGTTTTGTGTCTTGACATAGGGCATGTATCGTCTAAGCTAGGTCCGTGTATTGGTTCAAATTAGTGATGTCACCAAATTTCTTATTTCCTGGCCTGGAAATCTCAGCAGCTGATAATGCTTGCCTCCAGTACGAGGTGAGCACTATGGCCCCAAATATTCTCCTGTGACTTGGATTTTAATCTGAGCTGCAGCAGAGCATGAGTCATCTCTCCATGCATTCTTCTCACCAACCCAACCTTCTCCAGAGCCCATCCTCCTCCCTCTCACCTATCCAACCACTTATCTTTTCTGTTGCTCTAGGAAAGTGTTCTCCAACCTTGGGTCCCCAGATGTTTTTGGCCTACAACTCCCAGCATGCCCCAGCCAGCGTAACTGGCTGGGGCATGCTGGGAGTTGTAGGCCAAAAACATCTGGGGACCCAAGGTGGGAGAACACTGCTCTAGGAGCAGCGAAGAGGGGAGGGAAGTCTCTCCTCCCTCTCCCCTGTGGCACCTGGCACAGTACTATCACTGACAAACATAACTTCTGAGTCAAATGTCAAGTCTAACGGGGAAGTTTGCCCCATCATTAGTGGTACAGTCATGCCTTGGATTGAGAGCATAGTTAGTTCCGGAAACATGCTTGTAATCCAACACACTCTTATATCAAAACAAAATCCCCCCAAAAAAAATTTGTACAGAGATTTTTAATTTAAGCCGTACTACAGTACTTGTATTGCAAGACGTCGCTTGTATATCAAATAAATAAATAAATAAATATTTAAACCAAGTTACTTGCAATCGAAGGTATTACTGTACTGCTATTTCTCTAGAAGATTTTTTTTCTGATTTTCCTAGTCCCCCCCCCCAATATGCCTGAATGCATGCTCTTTTTTCCTTATTTAAATTTCATTGTTTACCATTTTCTTCATTTTCTCCCAAGTTGTACAAAGCCCTTGCTAACTCAGGACCATAAACATATACAGGCATGTGGCTTACACTGGCTCAGCTTGTCTGAGTGTGGAAAGCTAAGCAGGGTCAAACCTGGTTGTTACTTGGATGGGAGACCCCTCCTCTAGTTTCCTGCATTGAGCAGGGGGTTGGACTCGATAGCCTTGTAGGCTCCTTCCAACTCTATGATCTATGAAATCTATGAAATCAACTAATGAAGAATATATAATACGTGGAGAAATAAGAAGAGTTTTGGAAAGTAACCTGGGCTAAATAAGTAAGCTCCATAGAACCAATTCAGCTTTAAACACTTGTTTTGTTTTGTTTCTGTGCATCAGAAGTACCCCAATCTAGGGATGTTACTTTTTTGCTCAGTCCGGCTCACCGTTTATGAATGCAAAAAAAAAAAAAAAAACAGAACGGTGACATCCCTACCCCAATCCCTTTAGTAGTAAAGAAACTGACTACCCAGGTAGACCCTAACATGATATCTGAGTGGTCCAGTCTCACTTGTGACTTCTGAAAAGTTTCCAGAACTATTCTGTTAATGACAAGCATTTTGGTCACTCAGAACAATTTCTGGACCCATGACAGCTGGACTCTCCTGCATTGCATCAAATATTGATTTGAACTCTTGATGAGAAAACTTGTGTGGTTTCTCAATCTGTTAGAATCTTAGAGGTACAAATACAACTTAAGGTATTTTTAAAATGTTGCCAGGAAACAGTCCGGGTTACCTCCCCACCCATCGTAGATGTCCAGCTGTTAGGGGCCAGTTTTGTGATGTCTGAAAGATGTAATTCCTTCAAACCGAGCTTTGATCTCATTCTCACCGCATCAAGAGCAACTGTTCAAAGCCAATCCAGTAGCCACTGTCTGTTTCCTAAGTAGCCGTTACTGCAGGCATCCCCACATGGTCTCAGATTCCTCTTTTGCAAGGGTGGTTTGCTAGCTTGGGTTAGTTTGATGCTATTCCAAAGGACCTTTTCCTTTAAGCGTGAGCCTTTGCAGCCTCAATCAGAACTACATATCACAGCTATCCTAGGGATACTACCAAAAATGGTGTCCCTTGAGTTGGATTCCCAGCAACTCTCTGTGTGTCAGCTTGTTCTTGCTTTCTTTGCATTGTGATGTTATCACTCAGTGAGTTTTCCCACCCTCGGTCCACAATGTTGGGTGCTGCTGGCAAGGGTGGGTAAACCCACAGCTTGGGGATATCATGAGACAGGGAGAATGCACTATGGGAGTATCGTTTTTGGAGCCAGTCCCACATTCTGCATAGCAAGTCATTTCAGGTTTGGGTTGTTGTCCCCCCCCCCCCATTGAAATAACAAGGTTATTATCAGATGGTAATTTTTTCAGTGTTGGAGGTGGTAAGATAGATGCATTGTTGCCTATGGTGTACACATATCCCATTATAATCTCTCATCACAGGTTTTGCATTGATTCAAAAACCTGCAATACCTGTTTTTGACCAGGAATGACTAGAGCAGCGATGGCGAACCTATAGCACGGGTGCCACTGCTGGCACGCAGGGACCTCTCTGTGGGCACTTGAGCCATTGGTCACCAGATCGTGAAAAGGCCATCCCCTTCTGCAAAACACTAATGATCTTGTTCTTTCTCACAGTGTGGAACAGAATGATTTTATTCTAGAATTCCTGTTACAGAATTCTTTTCTACATTGTTATCACATTTAAAAGATTTTGAAGAATGATGCACAGAGCATGGCTTGGATGTAAAGCCCTAACAGTTGACCCGAGTACTGCATGTGTTGCTCTCAAACTAACGGAGTATGAGCCAAGGTTTGACAAATTATCAGCATGCATGCAATAGCAAAAATCACATTAGTTGTGCAAAAGCATGCCCAATGCAAACTTTTACCTAATGCAGTGTTTGCAGTCCAAGACATAAAGTGTTTAAAATGTGTTAAGCACATTTAGTTTTCTTGTTTATCTTGCTCATCCTAGTACAGGTTGACTTTTACTTTTACTAATCCGACACCTGTAGAAGCAGGGAAAGGACCTGGGGTAAAGCTTGCCCCATACAATTTCAGTCTGGCATATAATAATACAGTATTACAAGTTGAGAATCCCTTATCCAAAAATACATGTGCCTAATTATTTTTAAAGTTTGTATAAATTCCCTTCAGGCTATGTGTACAATGTAGTACTATAATAATTTTTTGAGTTGATTTTTTTTCCAACAAAAAACTGTATCACTGAAAGCTCTGTTATTGTGTTTTTCTTTTAAGACAAAAGATGTTAATTAGTTCGGACAACTGTATGAGTTGTTTTTCTAAAACTAAAACCTCGGTATTCAGGTTTAATTGCAGTATTGGCACTTTGAAATAAATAAGTTGGTTTTGTGTTGCAGTTTGGGCACTCGGGCTCAAAAAGGTTCGCCATCACTGGACTAGAGCAACAGCAGCAACAAAGAGTGTGTACAACATCGGCAATTATTTCCCTACCTTCAACTCTTTAAGAATATTTCATCTGCCCCCAGTCTTGGAAACAACTACAAAGGGATGTGTAAATGGAAATGCTGACAACCTCTTTACACAAACACTATGAATAGCGCTGCTATAATGATAGAAAAGTATTGATTGCTGCTACTGTCCTCTCCAATTGACCAGGTCCTGCAAATCTCTGATAACACTCTTGTCATTCGTTGTCAGTATTGTGCACTTTGGGAGAATATAAATGAATGTAGCCCTGCTATCATCTGTTTTGATTGCCTGATAGAACAAGTGTTGGGGATCTTTCCTATTGATTTGTAGATAATATTTCCGGTATCTTGAAAAGTGTCAGTAAAATTCTTTGGGTCAAGAAAATAGTGTAGGGCTTTAGCATTAGGCCGTTTTACTAATGAGTTTATAAGTGCAGAAAGTAGAGAGGTTAGGAGCCTCAGCAGATTATTTCACCAACTTTTCTAGAGTCAGAGAACAAGGAGGTACTACAAGAAGCCGACGCTTTGTTCAAGCCATCAAGTTAGTCCTGGCCTGAAAGCAGCTCTGCTGCAATATAAGGTATTTACTCCTACCGAGGCGGGCCCAAGGCCTTTTGCCACAACATGGAAAGGGCAACCTTTTGCAATGTATCATAGAGGAAGCTGGGACACAATTCCCAGTTCACATAAAAGTTCACCATTGTAAGAGATCCCAGAATGCATCTTGTGAGAAGAACTGGAGATAGAGTGGCGGAGTAGAGGCTGACTTTCTTAGGTGGTAAATCTAGAGGATCCTGACCAGGATCAGATCCAGGCTTGAGGGGCATTGAGCACATTATGTTTCAGTGGGCACCCTCTGGCACTGGTGGACACCCCCCCACTACAGGGTATTATGGGAAATTAAATTGGTAGCCATAGTTGGTAGCCCATCACTGAGCACTAAGGAGGAAAAAATAAAAGAAGACCCAAGGCAGGTGTCACTGGTGGACGCTGAAAGGTGTTTGGGTCCCATTATTAGCTGCCCCAGGATGCAGCTATTTCAAAGGCTGTCTGGTCTCAAGATAAAGGACCCTAAGAAGGGAGAGCCTTCTGGAAGTTGCCTGTCAATGGTTCACACCTGGACAGCAGACTGAGCAGGCACAGAGGTCACCTGGTCACAGTCCTCTCCAGTCCACTATGATGAGATATTTCTGTTTAAATTATAGCAACTATATCTGAGTTCTTTTTTGACCTCTTCTTGGGCAATGCATTTCCTCTTTTTTGGTAATAAAATTCCATATACCATATGTCTATCTTGGATATACCATATCTAACACAATGCTAAATCATAGCTAACGCTTTCTGGGTTTAATTCTTTTCCCCACCCCCACTCCCAAAGGAAGCATTTTTTTCTGATTCAGTAATGGTTGACCATATCCTTTCAGCTCATAATCATTTAAAATATGCTAGTTTGTTCATTAAAATATCATCCAAAAATATTATCTGCTACTCATCCAATCTTGGAACTAACCTGTTTTGCCAATGTTTTACTAATAAAACTCTGGCAGTCATCAGCAAATTGAAATCTCCCACTCATTCTTGATTCTTCTTTCTCATATCAGCTGGATAACTTGAACTATGTGGAACTAAGGGCTGGATACTTTTGTACCTAAATTGCTGGTGCACAGTGTTTAACTTACATTATAGAATTTGCTTCCTGGGATATGCTCCCAGTCCTGACCATCTTTCAGAAGCAGTCCTGAGCCTTGTTCAGCAGATATCCTAACCAGGTGCCTGAAGTCAGTAATTGAATGAGTGAGGATGAATAAACTGTAGCTTAATCCAGACAAGTCAGAAGCCCTGCTGCAAGGTGGAGGCCCAGCGGATTCATCAAGGTATTCAGCCTGTTCTTGATGCAGTTAAACTTTTTTGGAGGGAACAAATGTTGCAGAAGCCAACATTATGTGAGAAGTCTGCTTGCACAATGGGAAATTCTCCCTCTCTCCTTCTCCCCTGCAGCCCCCCACACACCCCCAAACATCTGCTCTGATGGGTCCCTAACGCTCCAGAGAAGTTTTTGAAGGCACACAGGGAGCTGCAGAGGGAGGAGGAATCACCACCCTCCTGATTCCACTGATGGAAGCTGTTACATAAGCAGAAAAACTGCACTGGATTTCACCTTTGGTTCTGCTTGTTTGCCTATCACCAAAACGCCTGTTATCAACTTCAGTTGTTGTGCCAGCTCCATCCACTGCTGAGAAAAAATAACCTTACCACAGTTGTCAATACCTTAGTAAACTCCTGGCTGGATTACTGCAGTAGGGATTCCTTTGTGGAATGGACACAAATCCTGTGCAATCCTATGCATTTTTACATTCCATTTTTACTCAGAAGTACATCCTGCTGTTATTTAGATACCTGTTCAAACTACTTCATTTGAAATAGCTTAAAAGAACAGGTAGTGTGAAGATCGTTCTGCTGCATTCCATTCATTAGCTGTATGTATGGACCTGGTTTGCCCCATATAGGCAACATTCATCTGGCAAGTTCAGAGTATGTTGTTTTCCATCTATGTGGTGTCTAATTCAATTGACAGAAAAGCCTAGTTACTTACAGAGCAATCCTATGGCCCCTAGACAGTGTCTAGAGGGCCATAGATGCTTCAGATTCCTAGATCTGAGGTTGGAAAAGAGCTCCAACCTCAGAGCTGGGGATCTGTGCTCAGATCCCACTCCTCCACCCACCCATGGAAAGAACCATGGCAGCTGCTTCTCCAAGGTCATAAGAGTGACCTCAGAGAAGGGGTAAAGGGGGCATTCTGTGGGGGGGGGGGCAGAGAGGAGAAGGGAGACCAGGACTGCTAGGATATGACATATCCTGATGGTGCTCCGGCCTCCTTCCCTCCCCTCGAAGCACCTCAGCTAGTCAGCCAAAATTGGCTATCCAGCTGATTTGCAGGGCGAGAGGAGCAGGGAAGCAAAGATCACCTCTGCACTTCTCCTGCCCTTCATGGGATGCCCGTCATCCTCCAAGTTCAGAGGTTTATGGGCATCCCCATTGGATTGCGCCCTTAGATGGGTTTTTATTTTTATTTTTAAAATCTGAATTGTACTGTATAATTTATTGCTCCTAGCCGCCTTGTAGACTATATTGTGGGAAAGTGAGATAAATATCAATATTTCAAATAAAGAAATAATAAAATGTTAAGGAACTCAGAAATATTTACGATATTTCCAAATTGAAGTGTAATACTGCACAGCAAGATTTCCCAAACGTGTTTCTGAACAGGACATGAATTTTGAGTTCTCTTTGCAGATACAGAGATGACTGATTCCATGTAATATTTTTTTTACAAAGAATTGATCAAAATGAGTGCTCTAAATCATCTATGGTGAGTTCCAAAGAGTTGTGTTGGAAACAGCTCTAAGTCTTCTACCTAACCTTACTATGAGACTTTTCAAACTTGGATGGGGGGGGGAGACATCAGTACATGTGGCAGATTAAAAGGAAAATGAAATATCATTTTCCATGACATTCTCAAAAAGTTCTTTTACATGAAGCCCTTCATAGCTTAACCTAGCATGCTCAATGATATTTCAGCTGTCAGACTGCATTTCCCTCATAGTTACTTCTTTACTCTTGACCTGAGTTTCACCAACAATGCTGTTTTAAATTAGATCCCATGAGGAACATCAGAGTAAATTCCTAGTTCCATGATATTTATAGAAGTTGCCAGTGCTTGTACATCATTATAGCCATGTTTTCAGTATGGAGATAACAGAGTCCATTCCGTAGTTTACTTGACAACAGCACAAGAAACAAAGGGCAAATTTAGAGCTAGCATAAGTTAAATAAACCTACATTTTCTTCAGCAGATGACACTTTTCTGACACCAGCTCTGAAATAAAAACATTGGTTGAGGAAATGATGTCACTGAACTTTTTTTTTTTTTTTTTTAATTCTGTATACAGGTCTGTGGCTCATGCTGGCTCATCTTGTCTGAGTGTGGAAAGCTAAGCATGGTCAGGCCTGGTTATTACTTGGATGGGAGACCCCTCCTCTAGTTTCCTGCATTGAGCAGGGGGCTGGACTCGATGGCCTTGTAGGCCCCTTCCAACTCTATGATCCTATGATATCCTATGATATCCTATTTTGCTACACTCATGTTGTTTCATGGCAATTCCATAATACATCTTAAGTAGTTGCCAAGGTGCTCCCTGGTGTGTTGAGGTATGATGTCCTCACTTTCCACTTATCCTTATCAGGAACGGTGCAGGGCTGTTTGGCGCCCTAGGCCAGATTATATTTAGCGCCCCCCCCTCTCGTGCCATGGGGGGGGGCTCCGGAGCAAAGCAGCCCTGCTCTGCAACCCCCCCCCCCGTGCGCCGCTGCCACCACCACCTACCTTCCCCCCACCCCCGCTGCTGGCTGCTGCTGCTGCTGCTGCCGCCACCTCCTCCTCCGACGCGACGGGACCCCCGCGCTTTTTTTTTTTGCCGGGGAAACCAGGGCAACAGGGCTGCTTAAGCCCTGTTGCCCTGGTTCTTCCCGCCAAAACAATGCCAGCGGGGCTCCGGAAATGACAGGAAGGTAGGTAGGTGGCGGGCGGGTGGGCGGGCGCGTGGGGGGGAGGTGCAGCGGCGGCGGCGGCAGTGGCCGGCAGGCGGGCGGGGAGGCGCGGCGGAGGCGGCAGGTGGGGCAGGAGCACGCCAGAGGTGAGGAAGGGGCGCAGAAACGCTGCACCCTCTTCCGCCACGTGCCCTAGGCAGCCGCCTGGGTCTGCCTAGCGGTAGCGCCGGCCCTGATCCTTATCCTGGCCTCGGAACAAAGAGAAGAGGGCTTACACCACTCATTTGCAGCACCTCCTCCTGACCAAGAGAGGGCTGCTGCTCAGCACTCTTCAGTATTGTCTTCAGTGGCCAAATTATTCCTAACACACATATTCCAAGATACGTTCCACACACACAAACCCCAGATTCCATAACCCAAACCAAATATGTTGGGAACATCATTTATTTATTTATTTATTTATTATTCATTAACTCCATGGGATTATATCCCACCTTTCACATAAGCAACTGACAAAGATCACATCATAATAAAAAATAACAACAGGACAGTAAAACAACAAGAACAACCCAGTAACAAACGACAAATAAAGCAACAGATTAAAACTCAACAACAGCAAGCCAGTGACTAAAAGTCCACAAAACTGCAATCCATCCATTAAAAGTTGTCATAACAGCCATCAAGTGTTATTGAAGGTCTGAGAACAGGACATATTTCACCTGGTGCCTAAAGGATAGTAAAGAAGATGCCAGTTGAGCATGCCTAGGGAAAATTCATCATTTCAGTTGAGACCAATAAAAAGGCCCTGTCTCCAGAAGCCACCCAACTCCACCTCTGAAGATGGTGGTACCCAAGAAGTGCCTCCAAAGAAGATCTTACATGATGAGCACGTTCATGTGGGAAAAGAAACTCCTTTATATACCTTGGTCCTAGGCTTTAGTCCTTTAAAGGTCAAGGCCAGCATCTTGAATCGAGCCCAGAAACAAACATGCAGTCTAATTAACATTAGTCAAATGGCCTACATCTCATGCCAAGTTCCTTTTGACTGTAACTTCAGCAATTAAAATCTTCAACAACATTCAATAGAAGCTGGTATATGGTCATAACAGCTTCAAGGGGGCAATTTTTGATGAGAAAATGGTGTGGGTTGGGAGGGTTAACACATACACCTGTAGATGCTATTATTAAAATAAATAAATAAAGACAAACAAAGGCAATCATGCATGCATTAATATATTTCTGATCTTTCCCTTGAGTATATGTTTGTTAGCAAAATATCCAGAAGTACAAGGACCCAAAATTATATGCCACTGTGTTAGACAAGATTACTTTACTAGCTGTAGAGCTGACTAAAGCAATGTCTTCTGGGCAGACTGGAATCGAAAACACTGACTCAAAAAGACTGACCTCATACAGATGTAAGATTTCAAAGGAAGAAAGACATATACACTAAAAAAGAAATATCCCTATAAACTGAACATTTGGAATTTAAAAGCATGCTCCTAGCACTGAAGCTTCAGATATTTGCTGTGTTTCCTAATATACTGAGAGACCAGACAGATTCCAATTTTCACAACTGTCAGAGTAGCACTTTCCAAAGAGTGCCAGCATCAAAGAGCTGTCATTTCATCGATATAGACGGAGCATTCTGATAATGGAGCCTGTGGCACTAGTGCTATTCAATGCATTAAAAAAAGTTATCTTCTACCTAAGGTGAACTCTCTTCATCTAAATCCACTTTTACATGGCAAGATGATCAACCAGTGAACTAGCTAGAGAGGGGATGAAGAGCATCAAAGAGAACAAAGCAGTATCATAGCAAAGCACCAAATTTTCCTTTTCGGGGGGGGGGGGATATGTATTGGTTGTGCTTGCCTTAACATACAAATACAATGATCCTACACACACACACACACACACACACACACACACAGGCTGGCATTGGCCCTGATTGAAAGACAGTAGAACTACTTCGTAAATAAATAAGTAACACTGAGACATGGGCCTTTTCTGTTGTGAGGCCTGTCTGTGTATGCCCAGAGTGGATTGTGAAATCTATCCCTGCCAAGATAGCCACCCAATTTTGAGTGTTTCCCCTGCACCCTGACTCAAAAGGTCACCATTTTGCCTGAAAAGGAGAGCTGGTGTAAAACTGGCCATGTAGGACAAAGTAGGCCATGGATGTCCACTACTTTTCTCTGTTGCAGCCATCCCCAACCTGGTGCCTCCAGATGTTTTGGACATCAACTCCAATCAGCCCCAGCCAGGATGGCCAATGGGCAGGGATGCTGGGAGTTGTAGTCCAAAACATCTGGTGGACACCAAGTCGGGGAAGGCTGATCTGTTGCACTGGACAAAGGGAGTGCTTCCCACCACCCTCTATTCAGGAAGCATGTGACTTCCAGAAGAGTGTAAATGCTGCACCTTCCACCCAGCTCCAATCCAATCAAGTCTCACAGTAGACTTATTTATTGGCTATTCAGATCCCTTAGAAGTAAAAAGCACCTTACAAGAAGCACCTTGCTGGGATCCCACCCTAAGACCTATACACCGAACGCATTAGCAGTACCAATTGTGGTTAGGGACCTACACCCAAGAGATGCACATGTTTTCACTCTGCACCTTTTGGCACACAACATCTGCAGCAGGAAAATCAGACCCCATCAGTGTCGTCTACACCCCTTTGCTTTGGGATAGGTAATATCCATACTCTCACGTTCTCCCCTTCTCTAACTCTGCTTTCTCTCATGCTTCTTTAATTCTCCAAGCAGTTGCCCCGTGCCATCTCAAAGGGTTATTTACAGTTTGGCTCTTTGCCTCTATCCTGATAAGGCTTTCCCTCATGTCTCACTAGCTCAGTGTTCTCCAACCTTGGCTGGGGCATGCTGGGAGTTGTAGGCCAAAAACATCTGGGGACCCAAGGTTGGAGAACACTGCTCTAGCTTCTACTGCCCTCCTATCACCTTCTTTAGCATTAGCGTCCCATCCTCAGCCTTCCTATCCTACCCGCACATTGCTGCTCCATTTCTTTTGGCTGTCCCCATCCCTTACATCCTCTATAGCAGGGGTGGGCAACTTGCGGCTCTCCAGATATTATGGCCTACAACCCCCATGATCCCTCACCGTTGGCTATGCTGGCTAGGGTTGTTGGGAGTTGTAGGCCAACAGTCTAGAGGGCCACAAGTTGCCCACCCCTGCTCTATAGATTTAAACAAATAATGGCCTTTCCTAATGGAATGTTGCCTCTGTACTTATTCTGTCTATTTTTTTGTAATAAAGCACATGTTTGAGTGCCCTATTCTCTGGCTTGTTGTCTCTTTACTCCTCCCTCATGGGTGGTTTAATTCCTGCCATGCCACACCATGACTCCAGGTTAAAGTTCCCAACATATGTATTGGGAATTCATGCATATATGTATGCAGACAAGGACATGCGGTAACACTGCAATCTACTTGAGAGTTTGGGTCATTCCCTCTCCACCTAGAACTTTTCAGAGTGGAAGATAAAGAACCATAAGAACAATGGCCCATCTCCACTTAGCACCTAGACAGCAGACTGAACAGACAAGCACCCAGGTCACCTGGTCACAGTCTTCTCCACTATGGTGAGATGTACTGTATGTCTCTTTAAATGATAAGATTTCTAAATTTGCATCTATACATATAAATTAGCATATGCAAAGTTTATGCAAATTGTGGTCCTCTTTTTTGTGTGATGTGTATCCTCTTTTTTGGTGATTCATAAATGGTCACCCTAAGATAGCCTGCACTGTCTATCTCTCCTAAGCAAAATCTTCACATCTTGTCTGTATGCTCATAGGGCTACTGCTTCCCTCCTCCTGGGGGCCAGCCAATAGATTTTCTTCTAATACATAGGCTGAGCTGATACACATATTTGGAAATGAAAGAACTACATACAGCACGGGGCACTGAGCTTTCCTTTTCTTTCCAAGCACTTTAATTTTCATACCTTTAAGCAACCATTTAAAAAAACTATCCGCTGACTCAGGCGGGACTTTCGCTAACCATAGAAATGGCACTAGAGCTTTCAAAGATGGCTCACCAGTGTTTCTTAAGTACCTTTCTCACATTCTGGTAGGATATTTAGTTCAGGTTTCCCTTTATTGAAGGCATAATTCAAGCTACACAGTCCTGAAAGCAAAGACCTGTCTTCCTTCCTTTTCTTTTTTTAATAGCAAAGCTCCAGGCATACTTATGGCACTATATAATAATGAATATATTTAATTAAATTCAGCATTTCACTGAAGAACTAAGAACGACTTTGAGGATGGGTAGACAGTTGTCTTCCTGCTGTATCATTATAGAATGTACTCACCTACAACATGCCATGGGCCTAATCCTTGGGGTAAAGTATCTCAGCTTCTTAGTAATGTCATTTTAGAACCACCTAGAGAAGTACAGCCTTTGGCATTTACTGAAACATTCCTGTATGATTCATAAGCCACAGTCGACCACAGGGGGTATCATTCCATTAAGACTCCACATGGTGCAAAAGTGGCAGATGTTTGGTCTGGAATGGTGATCCTGTTAGAAAGAGGACAGGTTAGCACTTCTATTTTCCCTGCATGAATTACATCAATGCTGTTTTTAATTACATAATGTAAAAAGTATTAAAAACCTGTTAACAAAGAAGAAATTATTGTCAGGGGGGGGGGAGATTGTGAGCTATCGTGATTTTTTTAAAAAAAATGGGATATCTTTAAGGGCAAAAAACATGAATGCACTGTTTCAGTTATAGCAGGGCTGGGCAACTTGTGGCCCTCCAGATGTTATGGCTTACATCCGGCAGACCACAAGTTGGCCACACCCTTGAGTTACAGCCTAGAGTTGCATTCACTATGTGGAACTCACCCATCACAATGTGAGCCTCCGCTTCCCCTTTGGTGGTCACCTGGAATATGGGGACCTAAAGACTTACAGTATGGTGGTCAACATCCCACAGAGTGAGTACTTCTTACATTATATGCCAGCGAGAGAGGTCAGTAACACAAGAGGCAGAAAAATTCTGGTAAAAAACTAACAATTGGTATAGCTATGCTCCAAACATCATGGGCCAAAAGAAATTTTAAAAGCTTGGATAATTTTAAGGACGGATTGAGTTCTCAACCTCGGAGAGGCAGCCGGTACGGTTCTGTCTGTGCCGGCTGAGAGGGGGGAAGGGGGATCAGAGTGCAGGATTCCCAGCTCCAAGGTCGGAGCTCTGTCCAACCTCAGATCTGGGAATCCAAAGTATCCTATGGTCCCCTGGATGCTGTTGAGGGGGCCATAGGATCGCTCCCTAGGTGGCTGCTAATGGCATTTTGAAGAGTACAAAGGCAATCGCACCAGTTCAAGGACTGAGCAGATCCCCCTCATCCTCAGCAGCACATGGCTGCTGTGTAAAAAAGAAAGCCTCACACACACACAACACACACACACTCCAGCTCCACCATTGCAAAGCTGTCTCACACAATTTAACACTTTTTAATTTGTATTTATAGTCCTTTGCACAAGTCTGTTCTTATAGATTTCATAGATCATAGAGTTGGAAGGAGCCTACAAGGCTATCGAGTCCAACCCCCTGCTCAATGCAGGAAACTAGAGGAGGGGTCTCCCATCCAAGTAATAACCAGGCCTGACCCTGCTTAGCTTTCCACGCTCAGACAATCTGAGCCAGCGTGAGCCACAGGCCTGTATGATAGAGGTTTATAATTTTAAAAAAAGAAAAAAAGCACAGAGCAAACTACGAAGTTACGTAAGCAGAAAATTTCAGTACTGGTTCAAGCACATTGCATTCCCGGAGCAAAAGAAACAAGCAGCAAAAGAAACAATTAGTAATTAAGTGGCTGCTAACGCCATTTTGAAGAACTAAAAAAAACATTAAAAATCCTCAGCTACATGCTACGCAGTAACGTAACATGTTGTCTGGCCCTCCGTGAAGTTCTGTAAATCTTCCAGAGCATGTTTTCTTGTTACTCTTGTTGTGCTTGAATTGGCTGTAGTCTGAGGGCCAACTTAAATGGGCTTAAACAAGCATACATAACCTAGCTGCTTATACCCTGGAGAAAAAGCTGCCACAGGACCCTAATCCGAAATACACTCCCAATCAAGATCAGGGCCGCACACTGATATTTTTGCTGAAGATCGTCTTACCTGACTGCTATTTGCAATAAACAGCACTATTGTGGGCAAAAACACAAAACAAAACCAAAAAATCCAGCCAGGAGGGAGCAATTTTCGCTATAAAGCCAGCACGGGGTCATTGCCACCCACTTCATTCCACAAAAATAAAGCCACCCTAAAAAATAAAAATAAAAAACACCCCTTTCAAACTTTGAAATTACCTGCCAGGACAAGATTTTGGCCTGCATTTTTAATATTTACACCAGCGTGACTTTGGCAGCTTTCTTGCTTTCTGTACAGTATGTGTGTGAGTCACTTGGGCATATTAACCTTTAAAAGATGATGCCATGGCACAAAGTTCTGATTCTGTCCCAGATTCTTGGAGCCAGCATGGCATAGTGGTTAGAGTGTTGGACTGGACTCAGGAGATCTGGGTTCTAGTCCCCACTCGGCCATGAAGCTGCACCGGGTGCCTTTGGGCCAGTCACTGACTCTCAGCCTAACCTAACTCACAGGCATAAAAGGAAGAGGAGGAGGACCATGAAAGCCATCCTTGGGTTCCTCACAGGAAAAAAGGTGGGATATAAATATAATAAGTAAAAAAGAAATTATGAATGAATTCCATAACTGGGCTTAGTGGCAAAAGAGAATGGCATGAAACAAATCTTACCACATTCACACATGTCAACGAGTACTACGGTGCCAGATTTTATGCAGTATACATCAGCCTTCCCCAACCTGGTGTGCTGTCGATGGTTTGGACTACAACTCTCAGCACTGGCCATTCTAGCTGGGGCAGATGGGAGTTGGAGTCCAAAACATCTGGAGGGCATTAGGTTGGGGAAGAATGGTACACATGGTGCTTACAGAGCTTCATAAGAGAAAAATAGGTGCATGCCATCAAGAAGTCAAAAATAAACTGTTTGGGAAGGTTACCTAGGGAAAGTAAAGTAGAGGCTGATTGGCTGGGTACAGTTATAACTGTCCTTCTCTGCACAGAAAAGTTTGGCCTTAATGGTTTGGATCCTAAGTTTCATGTCTGTTCGGGTGGGAACAAGCCATTTTTATCTACAGTTTCCTGACTCATATCCCATACCATTCCCAAGGGCCTCACCAACCCCCAGGAACAGATTTGGGCCACAAGGGTCTGCAGAGGACAGGAAGAGATATGAAAGTCTGTTCTTTGAATGTGAACTCTGTTCCTGTTGCAAAAGGAAAGTTAGGATCCAGCCAATGTGTCAGTGCAGTGGTGATGGGCAACTAGAGGACAAAGCTGTTGTACTGATAAATTACAGCTGGTACAAAGAGTATGAAATACTTAAAAACCTAACAGCTCACTAGAGCTTTGGTTTGGCACAAGTCGAAGTCAAACGGCTCTCTGAAGACGTTGAAAATAGAGGGGTTTTAATATATCTTTAAATTGTGTTTTCCTTCAGGTTTTTACAAGGGGTAATATACAGCAGACTAATTATAATATGTTGTTGTGAACTGTTCTTCTGTCCAGTGGTAAGGAGCTTTTTACTGCTCTTTTATGCAGCTGTTGCCACGTTCTCCATTTGTTTCAGCTCTGATGCAGTAACTTTCCATCGTAACGTGCACTAATCTTTTTTCTTTTTATTGTGCTTTGCTGCCAAAACAGGCTATAGAAGGAAAAAAAAAAATACCCAGACATATATTAGTTGTTTTTTAAAAGCAAGTGAACAAGGTCCTCTCTTTACACCACCCACCCTCATATAGTATGCATTAAAGAGAGGACTCAGGAGAAAGAGTGAACGACTGAGGAGGGATGTGTGTGCTAGAAAAAAGAACTCTTTGTCCCTTAACACAGCGCAGGGGGAAATACATAACCGTTACTCTTTAGGCAAGTCATACTAATGGCTCTAAAAAATGCACAACGGACAAACCAATCAAGAGACGTGCTTCACGCAGAATGCAAGTCGCACCACCCTTCAGTGAAAAAGTTCACCCTTTGTCCTTTTCCATAATATCTGGTAATAATTTTACCGTTGTTTCTGCTGCTGGTATGACGCAAATGACATTTATTTCAAAGGGCTAGTTGCTTTCTGAGCTAGCAGAACCTCTTTCACTATCTCAATATGTGGGTGGGATCCAAAATGAGTCTTAGAATGCAATCCCATACATGCCTACTCAGAAGTAAGCCCTACAGACTTCAATGGGACTTCCTCCCAGCTAAGTGTGTTTAGGATTGCAGCCTTCAGTACATGCCATTGTGGTCACACTTCCACCAGGGCAGGGTTTGGCAACTTGTGGCCCTGCAGATGTTTTGGCCTACAACTCCCATCATTCCTCACCATTGGCTATGCTGGCTGGAACTGATAGCAGTGATAGACCAAAACATCTGGAGGGCCACAAGTTGCCCATCCCTGCATGAGGGCTTCTCCTTTGTTCCCTATACTTCAGCTCCTCTTACAGTATCAGAAGCTGCTCCCACAATTTCCTCCTGGTTTGTGTCGTGTTTGCCATAAAGCAGGCGGTAGCAGCTCCACTGCACCCATGTTGCCTTTGGGCCCCAGTCATAGCAGTATGTGTTGTGGGAGCATATTTTTAAAAACTCACATCTTATCCCCTGATTAGCATCTCTCTTAATTGTTTTCAAGGCTATTAGGAGTATGGTCCTTGCATAATTTTTATCTTAGCATTAAAAGTGGCCTAATTATTATTCACAGTGCTTTAGCGGCTACACACACTCAAGTGACCTTTACCTGGGTGTTAATTATAAATAGCTTTGTCTGGTGGAGGTGGGGGGATGAACAAAATTAGCTAACTTACAAGCTCTTATCAATAATTGAAGCAGACATCACAAACAACGGGAAACGGTGGCACCTTTAGGGATAAAGGCATATTCTGGATTGTATTTTATTTCATTTCATTATGGAGTAGTAAAGCTAAAATAATGAGAATAAGGACTGGACAGATTTCCCTCTTTTTCCGTATAATCCAGATCCACACATTTCCAGTAGAGCACAAAGCTAAACAGGGCTGGTCCCCTCACAGTGAGGTTTCCTATTAAGCGCAGCTGTCAGAGACATCTGCCTCACCTGATTACTGTCAAAGATGAGTAGGAATAATCGTGTTGGTGCAGGAGATGTTCCATTCGCCTGCAATGAACTTTCAATAAAGCATTCCTTGAAAACAGAGTTCAGGAACAACTTATATTTTTAACTGAGACTACACGCTAAATCCACAGCCACATCTTGATTGCTTAGCAGAAGGCTATCACCAGTCATTCAGTAGTAAAATAAAAAAAGATGGAGCATACCACTCGGAATATAATTAAAACTTAACCTAATAACATAATCCATTGCTATACCCAATATATAGCCAATATCTTTTACAATAATAATAAAAAAAAGCTCTGTAAGACTCATTCCAAAAATGACTAGGGCTTTTTTATCATGTAATTACCCTGCCTCATTCATGGAATTTTACAAGAATCCAGACAACAGTATGATCCTCCTTTGTTTTCCCACCACTTCTTCCATCTTTTTCCTCCCTCAAAAAAATCTGTTAAGAAGGAAAAGACAGAATAGTTTGTTGCCTCATGTCCTCATTCATTCGGAAGCACAACCTGCATGAATACATGCCTAATGACCAACACAGGTGGCAGGCAGACTTTAACCTGAGGTATGGTAAGTGGATTTCTGCACTATACTCTTAATAAAATGGGAAATAACTATTTCTAAAATGGGGAAATTAGCCCAAATACTTGTTCAAAGCATAGACTTTATTTTTTATAGATTTTTCTTCTCAAAAACACATGCATAGACACTTGTTACAGAAGAGGGGAAATGGTTTGGTTAGTATACCCACCCTCTAGCACAGGGCTCTCCAACCTTGGGTCCCCAGATGTTGCTGGACTACAGCTCCCAGAATCCCATCCATTTGCCATGCTGGCTGGGTATGCTGGGAGCTGTAGGCCAGCAACATCTGGGGACCCAAGGTTGGAGAACCCTGCTCTAGCACATGGGCCAGTATGCTAATTCTAATAGGCCTAGCTGGAAAAGACAGAGAAAAGACCAAGATCGCGGAAATTAGAACTTGCCAAATAAGGAGGAGAAAGTCATAGTATGGAGATGGCAGAGCAGGAGACTGGAAGGCCATACAAGCTCAGGTGCTGGTGACAATGGTGGGGCACAAGGGTGGAAATGGACAGATTTAGGAGTAAAGGAAAATAAGCTGAACAAGGGCAGCTGTAATTACAGTTCAAGAATACATGCCTGGAAAGATGGTTAAAAAAAAAATAAACCTTAAAAATAATCAATTCTTCTATGTGCTGTTCTTCAATATATGCCGCCTCCACACAAAAACATTATTTGGAGCGCCCAGTAGGCTACTGAGCATTATATGCACAAAGTTTTCTTTATTTAAAAAAATGATGCATTATAAGGTCATTTTCCCACTGACTTTGTTGCTATAAGCGCTAAAGAACAATTCAGAGGTGATGGGAAAAATTAATCTGTGCAATGTTAACAGAAAAGGGGACAGTACCAAAAGTAGGTTGATACAATAAATTTTAAAAATGCAGACCCCTTTTTTGGTTTCATGCAACACATCAGGCATAATTAAAACAAAACCTCTGCAATAACCGTTGATCTGTGAATTACCATTTACCTGAGATATTTAGATCATTAGATATTTCTTCGGAAAAAAGGAGGAAACATCGTAAGTCATGTCCCTGAAGTTTATGAGGAAAATTAAAAATTAAGTTGCTTCCTAACCTCTCTTGCACTTTTGCTTACCTTTCTCACTACATACGGATAAGAGATCTGAAGACACACTACCACAAAAGGATCAGTTTCCGGGCAAAGTATAAAGTGTTGGTTATTACCTTTAAAGCCCTACATGGTTTGGGTCCAGGCTACCTACGGGATCGCCTTCTCCCATACAATCCACCCCGCACACTCAGGTCCTCTGGGAAGAATTTACTTCAGTCAGCCAAAACTAGGCTGACGGGTACTACCCAGAGGACCTTATCTTCTGCTGCTCCCAGATTATGGAATGGCCTGCCGGAGGAGATTCGTCAGCTCACCAGTCTTTTGGAATTTAAAAAAGCCATAAAGACTGATCTCTTCCGGCAGGCCTATCCGGCGGAATTTTAGGTTGCCTTTAAGATGTTTTTACGATATTTTAATGATGTTTTAATGATGTTTTAATGATGTTGTTTATGATGTTTTTAATATGTTTTAAGATGTTTTAATAGTATGTATTGTGTATTTTATATTTTTGTTGTTCCCCGCCTCGATCTAGACGGAGAGGTGGGTAAGAAATAAAATTTATTATTATTATTATTATTATTATTATTATTATTATTATATGGAGTCAGCCTGCAGATTATATCCAATATGCACTTGATAACCATGACCAAAAGGTGAACAGGTAAATCTCCTGCCATCTTCCCAGTCTCCTTCCATTCTATACTTCTCACTCCCCACTACTCCTGTAACTATGCATTTTCTAACCCACTTCTAAGGCTGCCCCACCTTCCACCATCATGACCACTACCAGGTTTTCTCCATTGTGTGTCAGTGCTGCGCCACTGTGTGCAATGAAGGTTGAACTCGTATGATGACGATGAACATGTGTCATATGTAATTCCAGGTCTGGCCATATAGCCCAGGACACCAGCTGAGGCTTCTTGGAATGTTGACTCTCTGACTGTCTGGTCAGATGCATGAAGGACAGGCAGCCCTGTTATGGCTTAATGCTCCCCTGTCCAGACTCCAGAGATACACTCAAGAAGCGAGGCACTTAGAAACATATCCAGAGGCAGCCTGCAACATCCATAGGATGATGGAAATCACTAACTGCAAGCTGCGGAGATTGCAACGCTTAGATGGACAAACAGTTGGTTCAACAGAAGTACAGCGTAGCAAATTATTTTCAACCTATGATTCAATTATATATATATATATATATATATATATATATCCCGCCTTTTCCCCAGCACTGGGACTCAAGGCGGCTTTACATCATTTAAAATTGTACAATTAAAACATATGTAAATAGAAATATACAAAAGTTAAAAAAAATATAATTAAATCAGCTATATTAAAATTATACAAAATATCAAAGTTTAAACAACAATAACAATATAAACATTGCAATCCGTTGCATTCTCACTAGTCCGGACTAATTCAAGACAGATTCAATAGCAGCATCTGATCAATAGACTGAAGCGAAATGCAATGTAGAGACTATATCTCAGCACAGCTTCCAAACGTGGGGTCATGCTGCTCTAAGTCAACAAAGCCTAACTAGCCAAATTCCAGCTGCTCCTGTTAGGCAGTTCTTAATTATACAAGACAATATGGAGGTATCCTCTTCGCCAAACGCCTAGAGCTTGGTGTCTTTCGTCACAACCATCGTAGGATGCTCTGAAGGGCCCTTTTGATGAACTCTACTTGCATCCAAAATATTACTCTGGAATAAATCAATCTAGTAAAAGTCATTCCAAAATTCTGTGCTATCATTACATATTTCAGTGTCAGAATGGTCAATATATGCTCTAGTGCAGGGGTACAGAGCCTTAGGCCTGGGGGCCAAATCTAGCCCTCCTGGGATTCCAAAATGGCCCTCCAGGGTTCCCATGTGACCACATTCTCTTCTCCTGGCCCAACCCCTTTTCCCTTACCACAAGTCAGTTGGTGGTTCTCAGGTTTTATGCAGTTTTTTCCCCATTCTAAAAGGTTGAAATGCCTTTCCTCAGGCTTAGTTACTGGCAGCCAGAGTTTTAAACTACAATATGCTGGTGGGTTTTTTGTTGTTGTTTTTTTGTATTTTTGGCCTTGCCCCTTTTGCCTTCAGTCCTGCCCACCACTAGAATGTGGCCACCGAGAACTTCTCCAACATGGAATTTGGTCTTCGAGCTGGAAGAGGTTCAACACCCCTGCTCTGGTGTAGTCTTTATTGGGATTCATAAAGTTATGTCAGGTATGCTTGAATATGAATGTCACTGGATTTTGATCTTCATGCTCCAGCTGTTCTACAGGGCATGAGCTAGCTGGCCTTTACTCGAAGTCCTCTGACACATGAAAGTTTGATTTTAATAACTTGTTTTGTTTGTTTTTAATTACTGAGGTTGTTTAATGAAAATATAAACCAATGATGCGTAGATTCACCTGATTACCTTGGATATGGTAAGTGCTGAACAGTATGTAACCATGCTCAAGGTCAGATGTTCCTATTGAGATGCTATAATTTATTTCAAAAAGTCAACAATACAGACTTAGAGGTCAAAAAACATGGAAAGCATTTAACTTGCAATCATTTATTACCATTAGTTCAGCATCTGATGACCTCAGATCATGGTCACCACTATATTTGTGTGATTCTCCTCCTATCTAGTTATGTAAATAAACAACAAATTCCCAGCTATTTATGAAGTTGGGACACACTGTTAATAATGAACCCACATGATGAGCATATTCAGGTAGGAAACATACAGCTCAAAGCACAGGCAGGGTTTGTTCTTCAACTAAGCAGGAAAATATTAGTATTATTAGTTAATGCAGAGTGTGGCTGCTAGATTACTGACTGTGACTACTACACATTGTTAAATTGTTGTTGTTGTTTTAATTTGTGTGCCACTTTTCCACAGAGCAATGGACCATGACAAGGGAGTTAGAGTAAAATCTCCCACTTCTGGACCACCATCCCCCTGTCCAGCTGAGAAAACAAAGTCAAGAAGATGTTCTGCTACATGGCTTGGGCTGACAATAACTTGGGACAACCTCATGGTTGTCATGTTGGCCATGAAGTCCTGAGCCACCCCTGTCAAGGCAGTTTCAGCATGAATGTTGAGGTAACCCGAGACTAACATCTTGGTGGTCCTGATCACCACATCTGAGACCACCTTGGTCTGCTGAGGTAGGGAGACTGCTGGTCAGTTGGGTGAGTGGTATACCAGCAGAATCCGTAATCTGTCCCAGTTGCCCAACACAAGATACTAACACTCAAAAATAGAACCAACTTGGACAGGAACTCTGGAGAAGGAGATGGAATTCTTATATATCAAAACAATGCCACCCTCCCTGGCTCTCAAGCCTATGCTGGTGCTGAATTGAGGAATACCCAGGACACTGCTGAGAGAGATTCACCCAGCTCAACCACACAGGTGTTGATGGCAAAATGCATGCATACATCATTGAAAGCAGCCCTCTTTAAAGCTATAAACCTATTGACTTGGTTTTCTCAGCTGGACAGGGTGGAGGTGGTATAGAAGTATCTGGATACTTCTATCTATCTTCTCTGATGAATACTTCTATCTAATTGTATTATTAATCTTATCTGTATATACATCTTCGTAAGCCACATCTAAGACACTAAGTAATGCAAAGTCTGAATGAGAATAATGGAGTTGCTAATTATGTCATCATGAACAGAGTTTATGGCAGCCTGAAAGAGTCCTTCTATCCCATGGTACCAGGATAGAAAAACTAATGAACTACAAATCATATGCAGACATTCCCACTGGGAAAGATATATTTGAAAAATGTGTTACCACGACTAAATCAAAAGATGCACATCTAGAAGGGTATTTTAGGAGAATGTGTCATCAGAAGTTAACAAGATATAAATTTTAAGTTGCTTTTAAGACACCTTGGGTTGTATCCAATGTTAGTCTAACTTAAGTCCCATTCATTTCAATGGATCTATTTATTGTGCACTTGTGATCCCTCACTCATGGAAATTTGAGAGTCTTTTTTGCATGGTGTTGTCATCCTCCAGGGCGTCTCCTGTGTTTTGCAGCAATTTTAACGGTTTTAATTAGAGCGAGAAAAGTCAGCTATTATTTCCTATTGCACTAGGAAGCGCTACAAAACGACCATGTATTTTTCACAATTGCGCTATACCGCTAGCAGCACCTAGCGGTATAGCGGTATAGGTCGTGTAATAGAACATATAGGAAGACAGAGAAAGAAAAACCCCAGGGTGGGGGGAACCACGTGTAAAGGATGCACTCTTACTCCTGCAAAGAAAATGGAAGAAGATGCTTCAGTAAAGTGGCGGGTTAAACACCTCATATAGAGAAGCCCTCAGAAGGATTAACATTGGATACAACAACCCTTTGTCACTAAGACGAATTATGTCTTTTGACCTCAAGGATTAGGAAACTTTGTGACATATCCTTTAAGATGGCTTCCGGATAACTAGAGTCGTCAGTTTTAAGCAAGGAACTGGAGAGTAAAGTTAGTTCAACACTAATGAAAAGTAACTGCTCCTGGTGAAGCACCAAAGGTGCTAGAGAAAAGTCTGAGTAGCCCAGTATGGTCTGCTCTACTGTAAGGTGACCATATGTACTGGTTTTACCAGTACAGTACTGGTTTTTTGGACATTGTCCTGGTTAGTCGTGAGATGTAACCAGTACAGTTTAGGACTACAAAATAAAAAATTATTAATTTATCAAAAGATTGAGTACATCAAATCAATCCTTGATAAACCAGGCTAAATCAATTTTATTAATTTATCCTAGTTTTAGTTTTATATTACGGTACACGACGGTTCTCATCGTTGGATCTCGGCAATACTCGGCATTCAGCACACGCACTCTCACTATATTGTGGCTGTGGCGACTCTTCAATAATACTCCCGCGCAGTACATACAGCCCGACCGTGGGAACTCGATGATGACATCATCACACAGAGCCCGCCAAAATCGACCAATTCGGTGTTAGCTTCGGACTATAAAAGGCCCTCCGCAGCACAGGACAGGCACCAGTGATCTGGCATCTTCGGACTGTGACACTGGCCCTCAGAGCTCCACACTCTCTCAGTTACTCGAGCTTTTCGCTCTGCCGTTTTCACGGCGCACCTCGCTGCTTCGCCAAGACTAGGCTGACCATACGTACCGTTTTAAAAGGGACAGTCCCATTTTTTTCATATTTCCTGACCGTCTCTTCTTTTTAATATAAATGTCAATTTTGTCCCGTTTTTAGTAAACTATATATAGTTTTTAATTTTTTGTAAAAAACTGAACGCGGCTCGTTTATTTCTCATAAGACTCTCCGCGTTAAGAAACCTCGGGGGGGGGTGAGCCAAGCCCCATGCGGAACTGCTCCCGCACTATCCTTAGCCCTTAGACAGGGCGACTACTGACATAGTCTAGAGCGCCGTGTGAGCCACGCCGAAGAAAGGGAACTTCACAGCGATGGGCCAGAGCCCGGAGACGTTGTCGTCTTGCTGTGGGGTAGCTGTATCCCCCTGCGCAAGCCTGAAGGGGTAGAAATCAGGCAGGGGCACAGCACCCTTTGCCCACAGCCGGAGCCAGCTGCCGAGTGCCAGAAGCACCATCAAGCCAGACAGGCCTTGCATTTCTCTGGCGGGCACTGAACCCCGGGCAAGCAGGCGAGATGGAAGAGCTGACACACGGGTGGGTGGCAAGAGGCAGCGCAGAGATGGGCGGGCCGGGCAGCAGCGCGCCGGGTAGGAGCATGAAGACCCGGGCTGGCACCGAAGGGACACAGACCCCCTGCATGCTCTGCGGCAGGACCACACTGGGATGTGAGACGGGGGTCTGCCGGTGGTGGCGACGGTGGAGGCAGCTGAGAGGAGACCCACATGCACACTGAGCCTCTGTGTATGGCGGCAAGGGAGGGGACAGTGGCTCATTCACACAGGACAGGGGAGACATATTCATGCCCTGGTCAGCCAATTAGGCCGGGACCTGAAGGAGGCAGGTCATGGAGGTTAGGGGCGGGCTTAGGAGGATCAGCCTTTTCTTAAAGCTCTAAGAAGACTGGATGGGGAGAGCGAAGCCGTGCAGCTCGCACTAAGGAGGAGGCGCAGTGTGTGGCAGGCGGCCGGACGAGCAGGCGAGCTCAGGGCACATCGGACTGCAGGCAAAGCTAAGACATGCTTGTTGCTAGCACAGCCGTTCTCAACCTCTGGATGTGTTGGACTACAACTCCCAGCATCCCCAACCAGCCAGCTGGCTGGCTGGGGGATGCTGGGAGTTGTAGTCCCACATATCTGGAGGGCACTAGGTTGGTGAAGGCTGTAGTAAGGAGTTAGTTAGCCCTATTGAAGCCAATGGGAGTCACTTTCCAGTACAAACCCCTATCAGATCCCTCTGCAAGCCACTGAGTGCTCTTTCCTTCTGGATTAATACACTGACTCGGTTCAGACAACATGATAACCCACACTCAGGGCTGAGTAAGGGCTGTCGTTGAACCGTGGGTTGTCGTTGAACCATGGGTTATCGTTTGAAGTTTGAACCCAGCTGAGATAAGAAACCATGGTGAACAACCCACAGTTCACTGACAGCCCAATAACAACCATGGGTTCTCTTCGTGGGTTGGTTGTGGTTAAGAAGCCATGGCTTGTTAGTGCAGGTGGGTTCAGACAACACAATAACCCATGTTTCAGCAACAACCCACACTCAACCCATAGTCAACCCCTGAGTGTGGGTTACCATGTTGCCTGAACCCAGTCATTGCGGATAACCATCAGTCCCCACCATGGTCTTTAGGCCATTGTCCCCATGATCCACTCTGGCTGTGTGCAGGCCTAGTTGTGGGGTTACAGAGTGGCAAGGGAAAGGCGCTATGTGTGTAGCCAGTGATAACTTCGTCCTTATTAGTACAGTACTACTTAATGGTAGTTCAGTACTAAATTTTGAAGTGCAGGCAGCCCCAATGACCATACCCCAAGGACAACCCAAAATGCAGGCAGCTGTGTTGGGGGTGGGGGGCACTGCATTGCAGTGGTTCCGCTCCTACTTGGATGGCCGGCTCCAGAGGGTGGTCCTTGGGGAATATTGCTCGGCCCCATGGACTCTCCAGTACGGGGTTCCTCAGGGGTCGGTCGGTACGGGGTTCCTCAGCTTGTCTGAGCGTGGAAAGCTAAGCAGGGTCAGGCCTGGTTATTACTTGGATGGGAGACCCCTCCTCTAGTTTCCTGCATTGAGCAGGGGGTTGGACTCGATAGCCTTGTAGGCGCCTTCCAACTCTGTGATCTATGAAATCTATGAAATCCCCCATACTATTTAATATCTACATGAAACCACTGAGTGGGGTCAACCGGAGTTTTGGAATGCGTTGCCATCAGTACTCTGATAATACGCAGCTCTGTTTTTCCTTTTCATCTTCAGCAGGTGAGGCTGTGGATGTGCTGAACCGGTGCCTGGCTGCAACAATGGACTGGATGAGGGCTAACAAACTGAGGCTCAATCCAGACAAGACTGAGATGTTGTTAGTGGGTGGTTCCTTTGACTGGATAGAGGGTGTTCAACCTGTTCTGGATGGGGTTGCACTCCCCTTGAAGGAGAAGGTTTGTAGCTTGGGGGTGCTCCTGGAGCCATCTTTGTCACTTGAGGCTCAAGTGGCCTCAGTGGCAAGGAGTGCCTTCTACCAGCTTTGGCTGGTGGCCCAGCTACGCCCCTATCTGGACAGGGATAGCCTGGTCTCAGTAATCTACGCTCTGGTGATCTCTAAACTAGACTGCTGCAATGCACTCTATGTGGGGCTGCCTTTGAAGACTGTTCGGAAGCTGCAGCTTGTGCAAAATGCGGCAGCCAGGCTTATTGCGGGGATCGGAAGGTCCAAGCAAATTACACCGGTTCTGGCCCATTTGAACTGGCTGCCAATATGCTTCCGAGCCAAATTCAAGGTGCTGGTTCTAACCTATAAAACCCTACATGGCTTAGGACCACAATACCTGACAGAACGTCTCATCTCTCCCAACCGCAATCTACCTGGACACTACGCTCAACATCTGGGGCCCTCCTCCAACTGCCACCTCCAAGAGAGGCTCGGTTGGTGGCAACAAGGAGGAGGGCCTTATTTATTTATTTTTTATTTCTTATATTTATTAATCGCCCATCTGGCCGGTTACCCATCTGGCCTTCTCAGTGGTAGCCCCCCAATTATGGAATAAGCTCCCCACTGAGACCCGTCTGGCGCCAATCTTTTCGGCGCCAGGTTAAGACTTCCCTCTATGCCAAGGCATTCAATAGTTAAGAGCTCAATATAGCATGGGGGGGGGGGATTGTCACATGTAGGCTTAGTTTTATTAACTTTTGGATTGTATTTTAAACTGTGCTTTTAAATTTGGTTTTTAATCTTTTAAACTATTTTGTATGTTTTTATTGTTGTTTTTATGTACAAACTGTTGTGAACCGCCCAGAGAGCTTCGGCTGTGGGGTGGTATAGAAATGTAATGAAATAAATAAATAAATAAATGTCTTGGTTTTAAATTTGAAAAAAATGGTCACCTTATTCTACTGGCAGTTAGTTGCTCTAGTCTCAGGCAGATGTATTTCCTAGCCCTGCAGCCTGAGGTCTTAGTTTCACCTTGCAGCCACAGAAGCGGCAAGGCAGGAGAAGCTTCCCTGTCTTTCCCACAGCAACCGGCACAGCATGGGAAACAGGGGAGCATTGCCCAGCTATCAGTGCAATAGGGCAACACTGGCTGCATTCCCACTCTGTGCTATCACCTGCACACATGGTGCCAGAAGAAGGCCCCTGTGTTGTTTTGACAACCAGGAGAAGCTTGAAGCACAGTGTAGGAAGATGGATCCTCACCCAGCTGGGAAGATCAGGAGTGTTGCCTAGTTGCAAAGGCAACAAAGGGATGCTCTCCCTTCCCACTGCCCCCAGAATAGACTTTGTCTGTGTTCACAGCACCTGCTGAAGAACTGGAGAAACAGAGGGGTCCATCTTCACAATCCAAAGGGCTGTGACATTAGGGCCAAAGTTTCAGTTCAGCCCTAGTTCTCATGCACGTGAACCCTGAGGGCTGGATATGGATGCCAACAGTACTAGTGCCTAACCTCGGAGGCCTGTTTTGGCCCGTGGCGTGGAGACCTCCACACCCAGTTGTCAGAAAGCGCAAATAAGGGGCTCAATCCTGTGTTTATTGGTCAGACCTTTGCGGTAAAATTTTGCTTTGCCCAAACTTACCACTGAATGCAAATAGAACAAAGAAGCCTGTGTTACCTTAAAATGAATTCTAATACACTGATTTACTTATAAGCTTCCACAGACAAGAGCCTACTTCATCACATGCAATTCAGAGCTTCTGGGGTTTACTCCTGCCACACAAGAATTTAAGTGACAGGGAAACGAAGCCTAAATATGCTCTCCCCATTATTTTTTTAAAAAAATCCTCTTCTATGAATTTATCTGAGGAGGGGTGGGGTTGAGGGTGCCCACCACAAATGGTGGGGATGCATATGGAGATATAGCTGTAAGGTTAGGCAACACCCAGCTTCCTTTTTTTCCTGTTACCCAGCTAGCCTTGCTTCATCTTTCTTCCCCTTGGCCCTTGCTTCTACTCTCCCCCCATTCCTTTAACGACCTTGCCTCTAGCTTCTGCTTCTCTGTTGAATAATTCTGTAACTTCTGAAGCTGGCTTTAGCCTTCCCTTTCTCCTATGCAAAAATGACTGGAATGCAGACTAGCCCTAATAATTTCTTTCTCCTGTTATCAAAATCCAAGATCTAAAATATAGTACCTCTCTATTGGAACCCTGGTGATTAAAATACTTGAGAATTATGGAAATGATACTTAAAAAGGGACAATTGTCTGGAATGGTAAGTTGAAATAGTCACAATGCTGAAGTTCAGAACCGGGTGGGTTCAAAAAAGAATTACCCCAGTTTGAAAACATGAAGTCCATTCCAAGCAAAGCCCCCTCTCAAGTTCAGATCTGGTGGGGATGCGCTTGTCTAGCGGCATCCCTCCTACTACAAGCCTTATCGATGCATTAATGCCAGGGAGCATGCATTGGTCATTGTTCTTTGGATCCTCCAAAATTAGAGGCAGGGAAGGCAGGTGTGAGCATTGCATATACACCCTCATGCCAGTGCTAGTTCGGGATGTGCAAATCAGCAAAACTGACGCTCACTGAAGTTTTCCAAATTGCATCTTGAAGCTTGTTCAAACTCGAGTCTGTATCGGATTGCAAGCTTCATTTTTTTCTTTCCGCATGAAAATCCACTCATATTTTCATGCGTATTTTTCCAAATGAACGCATCAACTGTGTGCATCTTTGGAATGTATGCATTCTTCTCCCATTGATTAAAGCACACTTGTGCGTATTTTTTCAAAAGTATGCATTTTTTCATGCATACGTTTCAAAAGTATGCATCTTTTCATGCACATTTTTCAAATGTACGCATGCTGTCAAACACATTTTGGGGGAGTCCGCGAATTACAGTGCAAGCTCAGAAATGTATGGACTTTGACCACAAATTGATTCCGAGTCCGTGTGCAGTGAACTGGGCAAATCCTGATCAAAAATGAACTGAAATGAATTTCTCATGCATGCCTAGTGTTAGTGAGCATACAAGACCTTTTGGAGAGAGAAAAAATCCCCTCCTCTTCTTCAAGTCGCAGCACAAGAAATGGAAGCATAGGGCCCTTTGATTATAAGAATACAAGTGTTCTTGCATACAGGTCAAAGTCACACCCAGCTCTCCCCACTACTTAGCTACAATGTATGCCTCTAACTGCACATGCCATCCAGGGTTACTCTTTGCAAGCATTGTGATAAAAAGGGGTAGAACCATTCCAAGACCACAGCTTTCATCCCAATGGGATATTCAAGAAGTTGATGGCCAGGATCAATCTGCTGGTGATGTGGCTGAACTGTGGTATAGTACAGCATCCCACTCAAAGAGTCTTTCACTCAGTCCACTGGGTGACCTCAGCAGGATGTAATTTTCATCATCAGATGACTTGCAGGAGTATTCATTACAGACAAAAATCCCAACATAGGATGTGGCTCTCAGGTGGATCATTTCACAGCTGTTCCACCTGAGAACATATGACTAACACAGGCATCAGGCAATGTTTTGTCTGATAACACTTATTTTTCTTGCATTTGCTAAGTTTTTATATTAAATTATGTTTTAAATTAACTTTAATTTTCACTGTAATTTTACAGTAGCTGTAATAAGATTATATGAATGTGCCATTCCGTATGAATTTATAACAGGTCCCCTTGGTAGCTTTTGGAAAGGATGGCCTTAACATTTCCCAAAAAAACTGTTTTAAAACCCTGGTTGTTGCTAACTCTGATAGGGATAGTTGTACAGGCATGCCTCGGAGATATTGCGGATTTGGTTCCAGACCACCGCAATGAAACCAATATTGCAATAAAGTGAGCCACACAATTTTTTTGGTTTCCCAGTGAATATAAAAGTTATGTTTACACTATACAGTAATACCTTGGATTGCAAGCATAATTCGTTCTGGAACCGTGCTTGTAATCCAAAACACTCTTATATCAAAGCGAGTCTCTGGTGGGCGTGAGCGGGGCCGATTTCGGCCCGCTATGCCTGCTCGAGGAGAACGGTTACATCCCTACACTACTTGTATTGCAAGACGTCGCTTGTTTATCAAGTCAAAACTTATTTTAAAAAATTGCTTGTCTTGCAAAACGCTCTCAGACCAAGTTACTTGCAATCCAAGGTATTACTGTACTGTAGTCTATTAAGTGTGCAATAGCATTACGTCTAAAAAAACCAATGTACATACCTTAATTTAAAAATACTTTATTGCTAAAAAATGCTAACCATCATCTGAGCCTTCAGCAAGTCGTAATCTTTTTGCTGGTGGAGGGTCTTGCCTCGATGTTGATGGCTGCTGACTGATCAGGGTGGTGGATGCTGAAGGTTGGGGTGGCTGTGGCAATTTCTTAAAATAAGACAACAATGAAGTTTGCCACATTGATTGACTCTTCTTTTCACAAAAGATTTCTCTGTAGCATGCGAAGCTGTTTGCTAGCATTTTACTCACAGTAGAACTTCTTTCAAAATTGGGGTCAATCCTCTCAAACCCTGCCGCTGCTTTATCAACTAAGTTTATGTAATATTCTAAATCCTTTGTTGTCATTTCAACAATGTTCACAGCATCTTCACCAGAAGTAGATTCCATCTCAAGAAACCACGTTCTTTGCTCATCCATTAGAAGCAAGTCCTCATCCGTTAAAGTTTTATCATGAGATTGCAGCAATTCAGTCACATCTTCAGGCTCCACTTCTAATTCTAGTTCTCTTGCTATTTCCACCACATCTGCAGTTACTTCCTCCACTGAAGGCTTGAACCCCTCAAAGTCATCCATGAGGGTTGGAATCAACTTCTTCCAAACTCCTGTTAATGTTGATATTTTGACCTACTTCCATGAATCACAAATCTTCTTAGTGGCATCTAGAATGGTGAATCCTTTCCAGAAGGTTTTTAATTTACTTTGCCCAGATTCATCAGAAGAATCACTATCTATGGCAGCTATAGCCTTATGAAATGTATTTCTTAAATAATAAGACTTGAAAGTCAAAATTACTCCTTGATCCATGGGCTGCAGAATGGATGTTGTGTTAGCAGGCGTGAAAACAACATTAATCTCGTACATCTCCATCAGAGGTCTTGGGTGACCAGGTGCATTGTCAATGAGCAGCAATATTTTGAAAGGAATCCTTTTTTCTGAGCAGTAGGTCTCAACAGTGGGCTTAAAATATTCAGTAAACCATGTTGTAAACAGATGTGCAGTTATCCAGGCTTTGTTGTTCCATTTATAGAGCACAGGCAGAGTAGATTTAGCATAATTCTTAAGGGCCCTAGGATTTTCGGAATGGTAAATGAGCATTGGCTTCAACTTAAAGTCCCCAGCTGCATTAGCCCCTAACAAGAGAGTCAGCCTGTCCCTTTGAAGCTTTGAAGCCAAGCATTGGCTTCTCCTCTCTAGCTATGAAAGTCCTAGATGGCATCTTCTTCCAATATAAGGCTGTTTCGTCTACATCAATTATCTTAGCTAGACCTTCTGGATAAGTTGCTGCAGCTTTTACATCAGCACTTGCTGCTTCACCTTGCACTTTTATGTTATCATACCCTCCAACATTCCACAGATGAAAATAGGGACACACATGTGAATTTATAAGAGGTATGGTTAAGCAACATGAAGGTGTGATCAAGAGGGTGTGGCCAGGCAACATGAGGGCATGGCCAAGGGTATGACCAGGCAACCAAAGGGCATGGTCAGCTATAAAAAGTTATTAGAGTTATTAAACACACAAAACTGCAGTATTTTAAGCACAGAAATCTTTGAATTTCTGTATTGCATTTAGGGAAGCCTGAGGGAAAAAGAAAGCCCCAAATCAATAAATACAGCTAACTATATGTGTGTGTATCCCTCTCAGGGGTTGGATCTCAAAACGGAAAAGTGAAAACCTTGACTGGTGCTGAACCTTCAGTATTTTTCTTTGCTCTCCTGTATCCTGTACTCAGGCCTTCACATTTCACTCTGCTGTTCAAAGTACTACTTTCTTTCTGATGCTAGATCTATGTGTTCCTTTTCTGATCCTCCTTATGTTCTGCCTCTCCCTAAATTTCCCTGCAATAATAGGTAAAAGGCTATAGTTATGAAGTGTTTATCCTTATCTCTTATTATATTGTCAGTATTTGCCATGTTATAATATTTGGCCCAACTACAAATTTTCTCTTTGTGCAGAAATGCATCCTTTAATTCAGTGTGTTGGTAACTAACTAGGACTGAACATCTAGGCATGCCTATTTATTTATTTTATGTATATTTGTATCAACTTGGCTAACCTGAAACAGCTAATAACCCATAACAGATCACAGAGACACAAATGTGGAGACCAGAAGTCTCCCGAATTCCATGGCCCTGATCTGGATGGGCTGAATTTTAGCTGGAAGAGAAAAGAATACAGAAAAACGTCCTAGCCACCCACCCCAGGATGTTCTAACCGTTTAAGGGCTATGACCACTCTGAAGTCACTTTGATCTCCAGACCCATGATGATTATGGTGATTGCTGTTGTTGTCATTATTATTATAATGACAACAAAGGGATAGCCATGGGCAAAACTGCAGCTAAGCTAAAAGAATTTGGGACTCTGCATAACAAAGTGAGGCACCGGGATGGCTTAAGGGTTATCCTGACAGTCCCAGGATTTTCGGGACAGTTGGAGGGTATGTGTTATGGAAATGGCTTCTTTCCTTAAACCTCATGAACCAACCTCTGCTAGCTTCAGACTTTTCTTCTGCAGCTTCCTTTCAGCCTCCATAGAATTGAAGAGAGTTAGGGCCTTGGCTTAAGGGAATGTTGTGGCTGGTTTGATCTTCTATCAAGACCACTAAAACTTTCTCCATATCAGCAATAAGGCTGTTTCGCTTTCTTATCATTCCTGTGTTCACTGGAGTAGCACTTTTAATTTACTTCAAGAACTTTTCCTTTGCATTCACTACTTGGCTAACTGTTTGGTGCAAGAGGCCTAGCTTTCGGCCTATCTCAGCTTTCGACATGCCTTCCTCACTAAGCTTAATCATTTCTAGCTTTTGATTTAAAGTGAGAGACGTGCGACTTTTCCTTTCACTTGAACACTAGAGGCCATTCTAGGGTTATTAATTGGCCTAATTCTAATTTTGTTGTGTCACAGGGAATAGGGAGACCTGATGAGAGGGAGAGAGATGGGGGAATGGCCGGTCAGTTGAGTAGTCAGAACACGCACAACATGTATCGATTCAGTTTGCCATCTTATATGGACGCGGTTTGTGGTGCCCCAAAACAATTACAATAGTAACATCAAAGATCACTGGTCACAGATCACCATAACAAATATACTAATAATGAAAAAGTTTGAAATATTGCGATAATTACCAAAATGTGACACAGAGACACGAAGTGAGCAAATGCTGTTGGAAAAATGGCACCCGATAGACTTGCTCGACACAGGGTTGCCACAAACCTTCAATTTGTAAAAAAACACAATATCTGCAAAGCGCAATAAAATGAGGTATGCCTGTACACAGAGAGCTGGCAGAATTGATTCATGCGATGATTCACGTTATCTGCCATCTCCCAATCTCTGTAATCGCAGAAGCCATATTTTTGGGCTAGTTTTGTTGTTCTCCAGATCCTTTGGATTGTTAGGTTACAAGTTTTTTTCAATCAGCAGTAGTGCAAAAACATTTTTGAGAACACAGTATTTACTCCTCCTCTACCAATACTATCTTAAAGACCTTTTCTCTGCTCTTATCTGGAAATGTTCAGACCCCAAATTTTAAAGAGCCTTCTACCCATTCACTTTTTTCTTCTCCAACAGATACACCAAAAGACTGCAGAATTCTGCGAAGAGTAATTTAAATTCATGATGCTACTCTAGGGTTTTTGGTGCCTGTGTTTTAGTTTAAGCTTGTTTTTCAAAACCTAAGCCTTCTAGGAGAAAACACCTTCTCCCATCCTTAGTAGGAACTAAGAAGGTGAATCAAAACATGTTCAAGCCATCCATCCAGCCTCTCCTCCTTTTGTTCCTGTAAGCACCAGCAATCACCTTATGTTAATTTTGTTGTCTTTCCAGTTTAGCCTTGTGTTATTCAGTAAAACACAGATAATTGACTGGGTTTGTTCTGGCTGTTGTAATAGCCTCCTTCGATATGTTTACTTGGGAACAAATGCAGTTATAATTTCTGCAGAGAATCAATATCTCCCACTGAATATACACACTGTCCTGTTCAGTGATGCAGATTGCATGGAGAAAAGGGGAATTATTGCATAGTAAATGCACATAGAAGGTAGTATGTTTTGTCAGCCATGATTAAAGTTTTGCGGATAATAAAAATAGAGGAAGTAGGCATAGCCAAAGCCGCTCCAGTCAGTTAGTGTTAGCACTACTGCACAATCAGCCCATTATGCAGATAAAATTGCAGTACTGTGCTCTTTTTCTGCACAATTAGTTTACAAAAGTATGCTGTACTTTTCCTATCCAGAGTGTTAGCAGCAGCCTGCATGTGCTTTCAAATTGCTTAAAGGCCACTGAATCCTTCAAGTGTTTTTACAGAACAATGCTATGCATTTCTACTCAGAAGTAAGTCCCACATAAGTGTATATAGGATTGTCATCTTATAGCTTAAATGTCGCTTCCATCTGTCTTATTTTTAAAATGACAACACAGTAATTAATATATGTACTGTAATGTATTTACAAAATTATGAATTAAACCACTTTTGAAGGACCAAAATTGTGGAATTCTGGGAAACATCTGCTTCCCCTGCTCTTTTGAGACATTGCTTCACTGTAAAGTGTGCATTGTGAAGGCCACCCACAAATAAGCAACAGTACTGTAAGAGGATGTGTATTGCTGATGACACTGATGAGATGCATAATCCACAAATGCAGTTTTCTTGATACAATCCATTTCGCTATTTCCATGCTAGCTGTTTGCATAAAGCGATATTCAACTCATCAGCATTAAGTTGTTCATCTCACAGCATATGAAGCCCAACTTGTGTAGAGTACTATCAGCCCTTTCTCAGCATACAAGTATTGACTACTTTTACAACCAAATTTTGGAACTGGGGAGTTCAGAGTAGAAACATCCTCAGTTCAGATCATCTGGGCTAGTTATGAGCTGAGCCCAAACCCCTTTGAAGTGTGGGATCATCTTATAATTACCTTAGTTCTGGTCCCATCAGTACTCCTCCTCACTCTCTAGCAGATATTTGCAGGGTGTAATTGGTGGATGGGGAAATGATTAACCACCCCCTCACCTGCCAATACTCTCCTGCAACTTGGAAATCCTGTGTTCTCCTTATACTAGAGACCTCTGACAAGAGAGCATCAATCACTTAGGATTGTGTTCTAATATAAGGATAAATATTTCACTTGAAATAAATATCCTGTGATACAAGAGGAACTGGTTATCCCATCAAATGATCTTAGCAAGGGCAGAACTAAAGGGGAGAGGATGCTGTTGTGTCCTCAGAAAACAAGCAGCTGCAGTGCTGGGAGGGGGGAAATCCCTGCTCAGATTTCCCCTCCTGAGGTGTTGATGTCCTGATATCATGACATTCTGCATTTACATGCCCCACCCCCACCCCAATAAGCACTAATTTAGGCTGGATTACTGTGATGTGTTTTACATGGGGCTGTCATTAAAGGTGGTTCACAAACTTCAGCTTGTACAAAATGTATGTGGCCGCTTGAGTACTGGTAGGTACTAGGAGGTCAGACCATATGACCCCACATCTTGTATCAGCTGTGCTGGTTGCCAGTGCATTTCCAGGCCCAATTTCAAGCACTGGCATTGGATTGTAAAGCCCTATATGGTTTGACTCTAGGTTACTTGAAGGACCACCTTCACCCGTATCAACCTGCCTGCACTCTGAGATCAACATTGGTAGCCCTGATTGTGCGCTCAAGGCAACTTAGGCTAGTGAGCACAAGGAAAATGTTTGGTGATGCCCACCAATTGTGGAACTCTGCTCCAACTGATGTCCAGCAGGCCTCATCATTATAGGCCTTCAAGCGTGCCATAAATACTTACCTATTTACCTTGCCCAGTATTTGAGTTAGGACTTTATGGGGTGCTATAGAGTAGAGGGTGTATTTTTGTATTTAATTGTTGATTTGATTTTATCATTGTTTTCACTATTGTTTTATTATGTCATTGTCTCATGGTTTTAAATTTAGTTGTACACTGCCTTAGGAGGGTTTACCGTAAAAGACAACTTACCAATATTTATCAATATTTGATATAAATATATAAATAATGTAGAGCAAAAAATGGGAAACTGCAGAATATGCTGACATCAGGGAAGCGGAAAATTCTGCTAGATATTGCAAAGGGGTAGGGAGAATAAGACACGTGGCTGCTATTTTCAGTAGCAGCCAGGCATTTCGTATCACATCTAGTTTGCCCCTTAGTCACAAAAAGATTGCTTATTTTGCTATAAGGCACATTTAAGATATGAAAGTAATTTCTGTCTAGAAATGTTCTGTTCTGTTCTGGGGACCAAATACAAATATGATTTGTGTTTTGTAATGCAATTACTTTATTCAGAAATTATCTTTGTCATAATGTACGGTTTTAAATAATAAACACTTATTTATCAGCTGTAACCACTTCCCACCCACCCCAAGTTTTCAAAGTTCAGGTTTTCCAAGGTTTTTGTATACACAATTTTTTTTAAAATGGAGGAGAAGTTCCTATGTCTTTAGTAAATCTAGTATACCATCATGCTGGAGATTACTTTGATGCTTCCAGTATAAACAGCATAACAGTTGCATCACAGGTGAACATTCTCTACATCAAACTCAGGAAAATCTTGGGAGAAAAGGTTGAGTAAATAACCGTAAAGAAGACTAGATACTAGCAGGATTCCAAATTGAAGACTGAAAACCAGACAGTTTGCAAATTAGGAATGCACCATGTCTCTCATTGAAATCAGCAAATACCAATACCAATTCTAACTTTTGTTAGAACAAAATAAGGATTTGTTTTAGTAGTAATTTAGAACTCGAAAGGTAAAGTGTTATTGGTAAAATGTATTGATCTCTCTTGAAATTAGTGATTGAGAATTAGTAATGGAATGGATGTAATAAAAGCGGTCAAAAATTTGGGGTGTGAGGTATTGATGTAAGGGGGAAATAGGTGGTGGCTTGTCCTTTGATAAATGCAGTAGAGGGAAAGAATCTAGGGAATCTGTATTAAATAGAAGTAGAAATGTTTTAGATTGCTAGAAGAATTAGAAGAATTAACATCATCATCATCATCAGGCGATCACTCGTGACCGAGTAAGATTGTCTTCCGGGATAAAAGGAGGAAATTCTAAAGAAGATTGTGTAGACTCTAGCGATGGGTCCGTAAGTGACTGTGGAGGCCAATTCTAGATCCACACAGCTTCCCACAGTGAGGACACAGGTTACCAGATAGAAGATGGTCCTGTAAAGGATTCATTTGACGTGCTTTTCGCTTAGCACGTTTCTCCCTTTCACCTTGCACTCGGGCTTCTTCAAAGTCCATGGAAACCTTTGTGAAAGGCCAACCTCCATTTAGATCGTTCATGGGCCAGAGCTTCCCAGTTTTCGATGTTTATATTGCATTTTTTTAGATTAGCCTTATGAACATCTTTAAACCTCTTATATTGACCACCGATATTCCGCTTTCCATCCTTGAGTTGGGAGTAAAGTAACTGCTTTGGGAGACGGCAGTCAGGCATTCGAACAACATGACCGGTCCACTGAAGTTGGCGTTGAAGGATCATTTTTTCAATGCTAGTAGTCTTTGCTTCTTCCAGTACACTGACATTTGTTCGCCTATCTTCCCAAGTAATTTGCAGGATTTTCCGGAGGCAACGTTGATGAAACCTTTCAAGGAGGTGGAAGTGACGTTTATAGATAGTCCATGTTTCGCAGGCATACAATAAAGTTGGTAATACAATGGCTTCATAAACCAGTGTTTTGGTCTTCTTACAAATATCCCGATCCTCGAACACTCTATGTTTCATTCGAGAAAATGCGGCACTTGCGGAGCTCAGACGATGCTGGATTTCACTGTCGATGTTAGCTGTAACAGAAAGATAGCTGCCAAGATAGAGGAAATGATCGACATTTTCCAGTATTGTCCCGCCAAGCTGGATAGATGGCATCACCAAAGGATTGGCTTGCACTTGCTGATGAAGCACTTTGGTTTTTTTGATGTTAAGTGAGAGACCAAGTTTTTCGTATGCTTCTGCAAAAGCATTTAGGATAGTTTGGAGATCATCCTCTGAATGTGCGGAGACCACATTATCATCAGCATACTGAAGTTCCACAACGGAGGTTGTAATTACCTTACTTTTTGCTTTCAGCCTGCTGAGATTAAAAAGCTTTCCATCTGTTCGATATATAATTCCCACACCGGTGGGAAGTTTCCCCTTGACAAGATGTAAAACCATGGCGATGAAAATGGCAAATAATGTTGGGGCGATAACACATCCCTGTTTAACACCTGATCCCACTTTAAATGGAGCACCATGAGAGCCGTTGTTGTCCAAAACCGTTGCCGTCATGTTGTCATGGAGAAGTCGCAAGATATTCACAAATTTATTGGGGCATCCAATTTTCATAAGGATAGTCCAGAGAGCTGTACGGTCTACAGTATCAAAGGCCTTAGCCAAATCGATAAATGCCATATAAAGGGGTTGATTTTGCTCCCGGCATTTTTCTTGGAGCTGGCGTGCAGTAAAAATCATGTCTACTGTCCCTCTAGAGGGGCGGAAACCATATTGAGTCTCAGGGAGGATCTCTTCTGAAATAGATAGAAGACGGTTTGCGAGAATCCTAGCAAATATTTTACCTGCGGTTGCTAAGAGAGAAATGCCCCGATAGTTTCCACAGTCTGTTCTATCACCCTTCTTAAAGAGGCTGATAATTATGGCATCCCTGAAGTCTTCTGGGATCTCTTCTCTTATCCAGATTTTTTCGATGAGTTTATGAAGATGTTTATGAAGAATTAACATATCTGTTTATGGTTAATAATAAGGTTTGGTGAACTTGTGAGGTGGACGAATAAGAAGAAAAATGTTTGACAATAGAAAAAGGAGAAGTTTATTTGTAAACTACAGAGTAGTGTATATAATGTTACTTATACTCTGTTCTGGGGAAAAACAGTTTGGTGTTGTTGTGTGTTTGTGATGTTTGTGTTTTATTTTTCTTTTGGGGGGGGGGAAATTGAAAGGGGGGGGAAAAAAAAGAAATCAGCAAATACCTAAAACATCCCCAGCAAAGATTAGGGCAGGCATGTTGAACCTCAGGCCCGTGGGCCAAATCTGGCTCACCTGGGGACCAAATCTAGCTCACTAGGATTGCCCACACAGATACGCCCCATGGAGGCTGGTTGCTCCAATGTCTGCAGGCCAGTGTATCTGCTCTGGGTTCTAGTCTGCACGCTTAAGGAGCTATACATAGTGCTGAACCTATTTTGGGGATAGGGTTCAGCACCATGGACAGCTCCTTTAAAGTTCAGACTAAAGCCCAGAGCAGATACACACCGTCCCACTGACGTCCCACCGTCCCAGCCTCCACTGGAAACGGCGTCGGCCCCTTCCCCTGCCATGCCCCTTTCCCCAACCACTAATCATTTGGTGGCTTCCCAGATTTTGTACAGTCCCCCCCCCCTTCTAAAAGGTTGAAATGCCTCTCCTAAGGCTTACTTACCGACAGTAAGAGCTTTAAGCTAAAATATGCTAGTATTTTGGGGATCTTTTGCCTTTGGTCCTGCTCTCTTTTGCCTTCAGCACCACCCACCACAGAAATGCGGCCCTGACTTCTCTACAATTGCATTCAGTCCACAAGCTGAAAGGGGTTTGACACCCCTGGATTAGGGAGATAAGGGGAACATTTCCCCCTCTTTATTTCTCAGACTACTAAAAGGAAACACAACAGATGCTCTCTTAAAATGTAGCTTCTTCCCTTTTTTTTTTTTTTTTTTTGGCCATTTGATATAGAATGTATCCCAGAACAGGCCTTTGAAACTTGTGTGACTCTTACCCAAAACCTGAAATCATGCCCTGAGTTTAAAAACTGAATGAAACTGGCCTGCTCTGAGCCACAAATGTGCATACATTTTAATCACTGTTTGGCCTAGCAGCAGTATCAATCAGCAGCAAAGCAAAACCTAGTTTCCACTAGAAATAGGAATTAAGAGGTTCCTGCGCAAAGAATCAGTGCTCGACACCATTGACGTAAAGCTGCTAGCAGTATATTGAAAGGACAGAACATCAGCTCAGTGTGAGATGAGAGTCGGAAAAACTAGACAAAATAAATATATTTGAGGGCAGCAAGGACATAAGTGTTTGCCTGTGCCTTTCATGGCTCCTTTGCTCTTTGCTAGTAAGGTTTCTGTCCTTGTAAGTTTTATTTCCACCAATTATCCAACATTAAATACAGATATACGATATTAAATCATATCCCCAGCTAAAACCAATCTCTTCCCTAATAAAATATGATTTTGCACAAGGGACAAGTAAACTGTCTCATTTTCAGACACTCACCCACCTTCAATCATTTGATACTTATTCATAATTGTTGTCAGTATACCATTCCCGGGTAACCACTAAAATTGTTCAGTTATTCCTGTTGAATTGCTAATAATAAAAAAAAAGTGGCCTCACAGTGCAAGAAATATTTTTACAACTATTTGGCTTACAGATTAGACATGATCTAAATCAGCCTTGCCCAACCTACACCCCTGCTGATTGCCCAGGAAGAAATTAGTTTGCTTCACATTTTAATGCAAACTTACTTAATTTCATACTTTCAATGCGATACGCAAACCGAAGCTCAGCTACCCTTTGAACTTTGCACTTCTCTAAATTTTGCAGTAGAATGGTCAAATCAAAAAATGTTAGGGGGAAAGTACACACACAAAAATATGTATATTGTTGAATGTTGAAAAATGCATTATATTAAAAATTGCTTGCAAAGGAATGTGTATATTAAGCAAAATTGTACAGAAAACTGCATATATTAGGAGAAATGCACACAAGAAAATGCTGAAACTTCCATATATATATATATATATATATATATTATTTTTTTAAAAAAAAAAAAATCTCAAAATTCGGAGACAATCGAACTTATTGTAAAAGTGAGAAGCTGAGACAAACCTAAATCGACGGATTTGTGCATCCCTAGCTGTATCTAATAGCAGTCTTCTGCCAATGGAATGGCTTCCATTAGTGGGACAGATTCCCCATCTCCCAGTAGCCTGCTGTGCCCCCCTGAAATCTGCTCCAGAGGGTTGGGAGGCCCAGGTTGAGGGAGCAGATTTGGGATGGTGCAGAGGGAGGAGAGGATGGGAACGCTCCCGTCGCAACACTGAATTTAACCCAAATAAACCCATAATACTAGTGTGGGATATAAGCCTTAACTTACTATATGTCATGTATTTTTAATAACACTCAGTACATATGATGCTTTAAAAATGCATCCGCGGATGAAAGACTGAGAATACAGTGGTCATAAAAAAATATATATCTTTATTTTGTTTTAATTAGTTGGTTTCTATCAGGTTGTTTCAATTTATGAAAATGTAGTCAATTAATTGTATGGACTGGGCAGCAGTTTCGGAGGATTACGGGCATGGGGCATCCCATGGAAGGGGGGAGGAGCGCAGAGGCAAGGATTGCCTCTGCATTTCCCGCACCCTCCAAAACCTTTAGACGGCCGATTTTGGCCATCTCGGTGTTTTACACCGGCTCGTGAGGAGAGGAACCAGAGGCACCGCCAGGTTTTCTCATAGGACAGCAGTGCCTCGCTCCCTGCCTCCCTGGTGCTGGCTCTGAAGTCGGTCTTCCCGCTTTGGAGCCACAGCCAGCGTGGAAAGAACCATACCGGCCGCGAAGGCAGAAGGAGGGTGCTCCGAAGTCAGAGTCCCAGCTCCAACCTCAGAGCACTTTTCCGAGGTCGGAGCTAGGAGTCTGACTTTTCCTATGGCCATCTAGGCAGAATCTAGTGGCCATAGGATTGCACCCTTCATTGACTAATTGATTCAAATTTGCAGATGTGGGGGGGGGGGATTAAGGGTACTTCCTTTGGGTGAAATCCAACATTGTGTGAGTAGAAGAATTCCATTCATGCAACAGGACCTTTTCGCTCCTCTCCTCCACATATAGCCACCCGCCACTCCCCAATCCCACTACAGAGGATCCCCCAACACTCCAGAGTAAATTATGTAGGTATGCAGGGCAATGCAGGGCCGGGGAATTACCCCCTTCCCATTCTACTGATGGAAGCCATTCTGTCTTTGGTTTCAGATGATGTGTGCATATCTTGCAGCACTCATTGTCTTAGAAGAGGCATTCCTCATCCCACCTCCTAAAGGAGGGAATGCCTCTCTGAAGATGGCACTCATCATCTGAAAAATTTTATTCGTGCTTATGATTTTAAAAAATAATAATAAAGTTTTGGGGTTTTTTAATATGCTGACCGATAAAATCTGGAGCAACATTTTAGTTGATCTAAATGTTTTTAATCAAATAATCTAAGTGATATGCAATGCAATCCTATACGTATCTACTCAGAAGTAAGCCCTGTTGAGCTCGGTGAAATCTATGAAATCTACTCACAGGTTAGTGTGAATAGGACTGCAGCCTCATAAACTAAACACTGCAGTCCTAATTTTTACATATGTTTTTTAACACGTTGTTACTTAACCAGTAACATCAACAGAGCTCTCTGTTGGATTGTAGCCATTGCTAACAATGGAATACGAAAGCGTACTTATGATGAAGCGAGTCCCATTGAACTCTGTGGTTCTCATTTCAAAATACCGACGCTTAGGAGTGCACTGTAAATCTCTCAATGCCAGTGTTCTTATTTTGTCTCTCCATCTTTGCCTTTGTTGTGTCTGACTATTTTTGAGGAAGGGAAGGAACTGGAAGATTGTATCTCATTTCTTATTGTGATTTTTTTAAAAACAAAAACAAATCAAGAGCCTGTATACAGTACATGCAATGAAGACATATTTAGAGCTACAAAACGTCATTTACTTCAGATCATCCCTTGTTTTAGGCATCATTTCTCCTACAAAATAGGATCAAAAAGGCTCCGAGAAGAAAACTGCTGACTCACGGGTGTTTCGAAAGCATGAGAATGACCCCCAGTGCCACAGCAATGGAATAACAGCACAATGCTATGGCTGGCAGACGGGCAGCTACTGTTATTTTACCTTCCCATCTCTGCGAATGTAACAAGAGTAAATGAAACTATGTTGCCGTGCAGGGATGGGGGCAGCGGGAGAACTAATACAGTAATACCTTGAATTGCAAGTAACTTGGTTTGAGAGCGTTTTGCAAGACAAGCAAATTTTTAAATATTTATTATTATTTTTTTACTTGATATACAAGCGACGTCTTGCAATACAAGTACTGTAGTACGGCTTAAATTAAAAATCTCTGTACAAATTTTTTTGGGGGAGGAATTTCATTTTGATATAAGAGTGTTTTGGATTACAAGCACGTTTCCGGAACGAATTATGCTCTCAATCCAAGGCATGACTGTAGAGGGAAAGTTGTGTGCTAGGTGGTGTGCTGCTTTACTCAGATAAATGAGAGTTAGAACCATAGAATTGCCCCCAGCTGCCAGGACAGCACACTTCATCATGGCTTTTGTATTACAGAAAAGCAAACTGCACATTGTTCTGACAAAAGAGCATATGTGAACGGAAGGCCTTTCTACTGCAAGGACCTCGAGGTGTGTGTGTGGAACCTATTGTGGGATCCCTGTCACTAAGGACTGGGCCTTCCGATTACAAAATGGAAGGCAGGCTTTGTGTCCCTGCAATGTTGTCTCCAAATACAGTCACGATGGCTATATGCTACCTCCAGGATCAGAGACAGCATGCCTCTGCTGAATGCCAGTTCCTGGGGAACAACAGCAGGAGATGGTTATGCCCTCGTGTCCTGCTTGTGAGCTTCCCATATATGCATCTGGTTGGCCACTGTGGAAAACAGGATGTTGGACTTAGATAGGCCTTTGGTCTGATCCAGCAGGGCTCGTTCTTCTTATGGTCTTAATGTGTGTGGGGGGGGGGAGGGTTGTATGTGCTGGCCCCAACTGAACATTGCCATCCTGACTAGGTCTGCCCTCCAGACTTTCACACTTTGGCAAAAGTCTGAATGGGGAGACTACATGCTTTTAGCTGAACGGACATCCACAGGGTCCTCCATGTGATCTGGTGGCCTGCCCAACTGGGAACAGGGCCAACATCAAAAGTAGGCATGGTCGAGCGCCTGCCAAGGGCCCACACCCCAGCAGAGGCCCCCTGACAACGGCCCCCTGAGTTGCTCCTCCTCTTCACTATTGCAACCTGCTAGTTCACCTGCCGCTCACTCTGGCCCAGACAGCAGATGTGGTGAGGAGGAGGAGGAGGAGGAGGAGGAGGAGGAGGAGGAGGAGGAGGAGGAGGAGGAGCGGTAGATGCCACTGCCAACTTGCTCCCTGGCTGTCTGCCTTTCAAGCAAGAACAGTAGCAATGATGAGAAAGAGGATGCGAAGCAATAGCAGCTGCTGACAGTGGCGGTGAGAAGGCAGACTCCTTGAGGGAGGGAGGGTGTCTTGAGGGTGTCTTGCCCAGGGCCCTCAGAAACCCGGAGCCAGCACTAACTGGGAATTCCAAACACAAGGGAAAGACTTATAGCCCCCCTTCAGACCTTTGCGAAACGCACAAAGCTTGGGGGGTGGAGCCAGTGGGGATGGGTGGGGATGCTGGGTGCAGCCCTGCTCCCTGCATTAGCCCTACTGCTGAAAGAGTGGGGTGGGATGTTGGGTCTCACTCTTTTAGATAGATGCAGGCAGACATGAATATCCTGAGATATTCAGAAGATGACACCCTCTTTTGATAGCACTCTTTTGTTCTGGGAGAAGGGACAGCTAAAATATACACTTTTTTTGAAATCCTCACAACTGTCATTCACTTTTTCTATCTTATACATGGATTTTTCTTCGGAGTGACCAACCCAGAATAGTCCATTCACTACTCAGGCAGAAGAAATGGGGGGGGGGGGGTTTCCTCCCAAATATCTAAACATAGATATAGCATGATACCAATAGGAGTTCATATTTATAAATGTTTAGGGGGGGGGGGGGTTGGGACTTTGGCTTTTTCTTTTGGTGCGGGTTTTTTGTTTTGTTTTGTTTTTGGTATTTCTGACTTCTCTTATGTTAGAAATTATTTCTAAACTTTTTTTGTGGTTATCGTGATTCTTCATATTATTCTTGTTTTATTGTTCAGCACTTTGGGTACTGATTTTTTGCATCAAAGATGTGATATAGAAATGTTAAATACATTAATCTCTTGCTGTCTTCTCATCCAAAGGCCCTTTCTGGATTTTAAGGTTAAACTTGACACTAATGAAAGCTTCTGGCTCTTGAACAAAAGGAAACCAAGCTGTATATATCTACAGTGCTCAATTAAACTTTGGCCACTAGATGTCATTGTTGATGACTCTGTCCTGTGCAAGAGCTGCTGGCTGGGAAAGAAAAGCCTTAACAGAGGCTGCTGTGCAGGTATAGATTTCATAGATCATAGAGTTGGAAGGAGCCTACAAGGCTATCGAGTCCAATCCCCTGCTCAATGCAGGAAACTAGAGCCAGTGGGTCTCCCATCCAAGTAATAACCAGGCTTGACCCTGCTTAGCTTTCCACACTCAGACAAGCTGAGCCAGCATAAGCTAGAGAGGCCAGGCTGCCATTTGACTAACATGTTGCTTTCAGTGGTGTAATACATGGAGCAAATTGTTACTTTCGCAGCATATATTCCAGGCTGTCCAAGCCAGGGGACGTCAGCAATAAAGTTAGCAATACAATTTCAAAAGGCTGATCCATTCATCTCCTAATGCACATGCCAGCTGCTTCCCTGTGCTGACTTTTAATAGTTCTGGGGTTCAGGGCCCCAGGTGGCAGCAAGCCATCAGCTTGGTGGGGCCAGCATACTCTAAGGCAGGTATGTGGTCAGGATTCAGGATGTGGAGAAAGGTGCTGACTGAGCAGGTGCTTGGTCCAGTAGGATCTCACTAAGAGACAAGTGGCTCAGACTGAAAAGCAGGCCCCAGGGCGGGAGCTTTACAGGGCCAAGTGGACCTGTCCTGGCCCCCTGGCTCCCCTAATGGGTGTGGAATCTGCTAGTGGGGCTTGTAATGCTACCTAGGTGGTGCCTGTGGCTAACCCCTGAGCCAGCTGTAACTAAGCTGTGTGAATCGGCAAAACTGGAGGTCCTCGAGGTTCTCTGAATTCCACCTCAAAGCTCATTCTGACTCGTCTGTATCAGATTGCAAACTTGGGGGTGGTGGAATCTGTTCACATGAAAATGCATGCATATTTTGGTGCACATTTCCCCAAGCGTACACATCAGTTGTGCACATTTTTAAAAAATGTATGTATTTTTCCTCTCGTTGATTAAAGTGTATTTCTGCACATTTTTCATGCACATTTTCAAGTGTACACATTTTTGAATGCCCTTTTCATTGTTGTTCCATGACTCGCATCACAAGCTTGGAAATGTACAGACTTCAGCCACAGATTGTGTTTGGAGCATTCAGTTCCAGGAGGGATAAATTCTAGTCAAAAGTGAACTGAAACAAATTTCTCATACATCCCTAGCTGCAACTCCTTTGGCAGACACGATGTCTCAGTGGCACGAAAGGTAAGGCACTGGAGCCTGGTTGCCAGGATTTTCCACACAAGAAGCAGAAAGGAAGAGATCCAAAGGGCAAGAATCAAAGGGGGGGGGGACACAACTCAGCACCACTCCTACCAACATAACAGGTACATACACAAACCTGCCATCTGAAATATCCATTTCTGCAACAGAGGGTTACAAACAACAACAACAACACCCAAAGTGACTGCAGTGCAACACGTTGTACCGAACCAATCAATGACATGCCACAATAGTATTGGTACCATTTTCTTGGGTAACTTCAGTGGTGATGGGGGAAACACAAAGTACATTTTATTTATACAACCACAAGGAGTAAAGTAGTATGCTATTACCAGTCAACTCAACTGGCATTCTGCAAGCATACATCACACTCCTGGGTGCTACTGGAAATCCATCCCACCACCCAAAACTGATTCATGGATGTCACGAATCAACTGAACTCCCACAAACACACATTCCATGTCATGGTTTAGAATCCCTTCCAAACAGATTTATCAGCAAGCTGAATGACCTAACTCCCAGAACTTGGAAAGGCTAAAACCTTATATGATCTGGGATTGATAGATCCTCTCTCAGAATGGACCTCCTTATAATTGTTCAGGCTTCAAGAATATACTTTCTTTCACTTAAGCTCTCTTATTATTAACACAAATAGAATACAACATATAAATAAAAGGTATTATGCATAAGAGATTAAAAGAGAAAAATTGAATACAAAGGTAGCTCTTAAAGTCCTTCACTCCATCTAGATCCCAAGTCACAAACTTGAGGACAGGTCTATTCCCAAATAGCAAACGGGCAAGTCTTTGAAAAAGTGGGCTTCCCACATCTCGCTCCTTCCTTTTAACCTTTTCCTCCCCCTTTAGTTCTGCCTGTTCTTGGATTCCCAGGCAACCAGTCTTATTCCTCTTATAAAAGAAATATTTATGTTTTTCCTAGGCTTCGATCATCCAAGACCCTCGGGCGACAATTAGGGGAAACAGTGCCCACACTGTTTCTGGACTATCTCAAAACTCTGCAAGCATGTTATGAGAAAAAGGAGTAGAGGAGAGAACAAAACACATTCCTTGGTTCATCATGGTGTCCATTGATTCATCATAGCATCTAGTTCACTTCCACATGAGGCAACTTAGGCTTCAGCCAATGAGGTTCTCAACCTTTCTTAGCTGGGGGGGGGGGGGCATGCCATTTGTATCCAGTATATCAGCCTACCCCAACCTGGTGCTCTGTAGATGGTTTTTGACTACAGCTCCCATCAGCCTGAGCCAGCATGGCCAATGGTCAGGGCTGATGGGAATTGTAGACCAACACATCTGGAGGGCACCAGGTTGGAGAAGGCTGAAATATGTGGTTTTGCTTGCTTTGTGCTGAACTGCTGTTTATGAGGTAAACTTCAAGCTCTGAATCTGACTTTCCCATTTTCAAATGGTCTATATGTACACCAAATTTCAGCTTTCTAGGAAGGGCAGGAGTAGCTGATTATGGGATATACTTCATGTCCCTCTTTCAGGGCCGGCGCTACCGCTAGGCCAACTAGGCTGTTGCCTAGGGCGCATAGCGGAAGAGGGCGCAGAACGCTGCGCTCCTCTTCGCTGCCGGCGCGCTCCTGCCTTGCCCGCCCGCCCACCTCACCGAGAAAGCCAGGTCAGTGCGGGGGATTGCGCCCGGAGTAGTGGTGGGGCCGAGCCTGGGCGCCTCCCCCCCACCTTGCCTCGCCTCGCCTCTGCGCCGCCTCCCCCCCCGCGCCGGCTCCCCCCCACCTCGCCTCGCCTCGCTTCGCCTCCGTGCCACCTCCCCCCCCGACACCTACCTTCTCCGCGCTGTTTCCGGAGCCCCGCCCGTGCTCTGTTTTGGCGGGAGGAACCAGGGCAACAGGGCTTAAACAGCCCTGTTGCTCTGGTTTCCCCCAGCCAAAAACAGAGCGCGGGGGTCCCTTTTCGGAGGAGGCGTGGGAAGGTAGGTGGGGGGCGGCAGCGGCAGCGTGCGGGGGGGGGTCCGGTGGCGGCAGCGGCGGGAGGTTGCAGAGCAGGGCTGCTTTCCGGAGCCCCCCCCCACAGCATGAGAGGGGGGGCGCTAAATATAATTTAGCCTAGGGCGCCAAACTGCCCTGCACCGGTCCTGCCTCTTTTAATTCGGAGATGCACAGATATCCACTTTTCAGACTTTTTCAGCTCCTTTTCTAGCCATTTTCTGCCTCATATATGTACCACATTGAAAGGAATATAAATACCTTATCTAGTTGGGGTACACTCCATGTTCCCACTTGAGGGTGACATAGATAGATAGATAGATATCCTACTTTCTGGTTTTCTTTCTACTTATCAGGCCATCTGGAGCTATATGTGTACATAAATTCAGCTTTGTAAGCAATGCAGAAGTATTCTAACATAAGGGAATGTTAGTAAGTGCATAAGGAAATGAACTAAGCTCACCGTCCCCAAGAATCAGGTCTGATTTAGACAATGTGTATTGTCTTAAAAGTTGGCCTCAAATGCTATAAATTTTCATTGAAATTCAAATACGTATTAGATTAAATCCTCCCAAATGCAACAATGTTGAGCAATTCATACCATAAATCATTATTAATTCATTAATAATTAATATTAATTTGAGATGCACAAAGAATTTGCCTCATTTTTTGGTTACAGATTTTATATCTTCAATAGCTCAGTATTTATTTAACTTCTGACCCATAGCCAAGCTGCATTCACCATTTATATACGTAGGTAAATTCATGACTTTAAGCCATACTTTATAGCATATATTGCTAAAACAAAACACTACATAAGTTCTGAATGAACTTCAGGTCGAATTTTAGTTTTAATAGCTATAAAGCGATATATTGTGTGGAATTTGATCGCTGTTTTGCTTAGCTTCTCTGTGCACTACAGCAGAGAGCATTTCTTTGAGGCACAATTAGGTGTCCGCTGCCAAGCTCTTCCCCAGAATCCTCTGTTCTTACATCCTTGAAGATGCCGTAGAACTAAAAGCAACTGTGCCTGGGTACCATGGAACTGGGGGAAAAAACAAAAATACAAACAAAAATGTTTCCCTGAGAGAAAAGTTAGGGGGGCAAATAGAGACATTGGTTTAACCAGTGACCATTTCCAAAAAGAAGAGTTATCCCTAGTAAATAGAAAGGAGACCACTGTTGCGTATTCAAAGGGAATGGCCTCAAAGGTTCAAATCTTGCCAAAAATAAACTGGAACCACAAGTTCCAGTTAACAAGTGAACTGCTACAGTAATATCTTGGATTGAGAGCATAATTCGTTCCGGAACCGTGCTTGTAATCCAAAACACTCTTATATCAAAGCGAGTCTCTGGCGGGTGTGAGCGGGGCCGATTTTGGCCCGCTACGCCCGCTCAAGGCGAGCAGTTACATCCCTACACTTGTCTTGCAAGACGTCGCTTGTTTATCAAGTCAAAATTTATTTTAAAAATTTGCTTGTCTTGCAAAATGCTCTCAGACCAAGTTACTTGCAATCCAAGGTATTGTACGTTCTGTGTCAGCTGAAATTTACAAACCATCTGATCTACAAGAGTGAGGTTACCACAGGATATGAAGGACAGAAGGAAGCACTTTTCAGTCATAAAACTCGCACAATATCTTAAGAAACGGTTTATTTATTCTAAAGATGTGATATATCCGTAATTTGGAACCTGGGCAGAGCTATCCTATGGCCCCTACACAGCAGCTAGAGGGCCATAGGATCGTTTAGATTCCCAGTTCCAAGGTTGGAAAACAGCTCCAACCTTGGCGCTGTGGATCTGCGCTCGGAGTGCCCTCCCTCCTCGCAGAACCATGCCAGCTGTTTCTCTGAGGATGAAAGAGAAGCGGTTTAGGGGGCAGGGAGGGGGAGGGGAGGGGACATATCCTGGCGGCACCTCAGCCTCCTTTCCTCCTGCTCTGAAGTGGTGCAGTCAGACAGCAGAAATCAGACATCTAACTGCTTTGCAGAGTGGGAGGAATAATGTGGAGGCGACCTTTGCCTCCGCGCTCCTCCTGCCCTGCATAGGATGCCCATAATCCTCTGAGTTTGGAGGGTTCGGGCAGCCTCATTGGATTGCACCCTAAATAACTTTGTAAAGCAGCAAACTCCTCCTCTGGCAAAAGGTAAGGAAAGCCACCACCAGCCTTTTTTCCCTTTTAATTAGATAATAGCTAGGCTACAAGTTGGACCTGCAACAAAATGTTGCAGCTTATCTCCACAGGAGTGCCCCTGTTCAGGGTTCTTTCTGGCCAGCCATGCCCCCCTCCAGAATTCTCCTTTCCATTCTCCCTCTTTCCTCCCCGCCCAACTGACACTCAACATTCCATAGGTACTGCAGGTGCTCAGTCCTCATAGGGCTTGTTAGTATTTTGTTTTGTTTATTAGGGCTGCCCCCTTAGCTTGTTTGTGTGTTTTGTTTTGTTTTGTTTTGTTTAGATTTTAAAAGGTTTCCTCCAAGCACACTGATATCTCTTTCTTGTTTCTCAGTGGCCCGGTTTTGGCTACACAGTTGTTGGCACTCACCATCTTAGTTTACTATTAGAGGGAGAGATGTGTTACAAGGATAATATCAGGGACAATACACCTGGGCAGAGATGGAAAATCCAACCATTGTGAATGACAAGTAAGGTTATATGGATATAGATGTTAATGTGAAAGTTTTGAATAATTCATACATAGTTCAAGGTAAAAAGAATTTGACTTGATAATATCTTGCTGGTCCTAAGGAATGTAAGCTCACAGAACAAGAGCTCAATACAACCTTAAGATGTTGACTTAACATTGGGGAGTGAGAGCAGGAGGATACTTGAACCAAACTATCTCCTTAGGAGCACAGCAAAACACTATGGTCGGCTTAAAATTAAGGGCAGCACCTCCCCCTCCCCAGCTTATTTAAGTAACGTTGATCTTTGATGCATCTATTAGGATGGAAAGCGGAATATCAGTAGTCAGTAAGAGGTTTAAATATGTTCTTAAGGCTAATCTAAAAAAATGCAATATAAACATTGAAAACTGGGAAACTCTGGCCCATGAACGATCTAACTGGGGGTTGGCCTTTCACAAAGGTTCTATGGACTTTGAAGAAGCCCGAGTGCAAGGTGAAAGGGAGAAACGTGCTAAGCGAAAAGCAAATGAATCCTTTACAGGACCATCTTCCATCTGGTAACCTGTGTCCTCACTGTGGGAAGCTGTGTGGATCTAGAATTGGCCTCCACAATCACTTACAGACCCATCGCTAGAGTCTACACAGTTTTTTTAGAATTTCCTCCTTGTATAATTTTCTTTTTGTAATTTTATCCTAGAAGACAATCTTACTCGGTCACGAGTGATCGCCTACTACTAACATTAGTCAACATATCTTCTTTATGAACTACCTCACATGATATGATTACTATTATCGGGTCATCTCAACATAGCATTTTCTGTTCTTTATTTAAGTTGTGATGTAATCCATCTCCGTGGACATGGCCACTGCTACTCTGGGATGTTCATATGACAGTACAATGACAGCCACTGTATTCATGTAAGATCATTTTCCAAGACAATGCTGCCATCATATATGGTTGCGGTCATGGTGTGTATCTCTAGGCATAAGGACAATACCTATTGTACCAGTGTGCACAGAACGTAAGATGCCACTGCCCCAGACTGCTTCTCACTAGGAAGTCATACAAACCAGTTTTAGTTTAGCCCCATGCAGATGTTCAGCCTGCTCCTGTAAGAGCTAGAAGTGGGGAGGGGGTGTTGATGTGCTAGGTTGGCCACTTCTGAATCACCAAAAAAAGAGGAAATGCATCACAAAAAAGAGGACACACATTTGCGTAAAATTTGCATATGATAATTTATACGTATAGATGCTAATTGAGAAACACTTATTGCAATTTAAGGAGACATACAGTACATCTCACCATACTTCAGAAGACTGTGACCAGGTGACCTGTGTGCCTGCCTGTTCATCTCTGCTGTCCAGGTGCTGACTGGTGATGGGCAACTGCTCTTCTGATTCTTTATCTTCAAACTGGAACTGGACAGGACAGTCCTTCAAATAGAGGACTATCCTGTGTAAAAGAGGACAACTGGCCACCTTAGGGTGTGCTCACAAGCCCCACCGCCAGTGCCCCACCCCCTTCAGTCCCTCACCTTCCTCTGTTGCGGGGGAAGATCTGAAGGGGGTTTCTGCTCTAACGATGTCAGAAAAATCCACAACAGATTCAAATGAGTTCAGATTTCTATGAATCTGATCTAGAATTGGCCTCTGAGTCCACAGTCACTTACGGACCCATCGCTAATAGGGATGTATGCATTTTGTTAAACCCATTCTGCCCGTGTTTTGTGGATTGTCAGGCATCTTTCATTTTGTTGTCCGCTCATTTAGGGATGTAGGAGAATTTCTTTCCACTTCTGCAAGTGCAAATTTGCGCAAATCCCCCTCCCCCCGCCAAGTTAAAAAAAAAAAAAACCTGGTCTGCAAGTCAGTAGAACCTGCGCGACTCGGAAAAAGCTGGTCCGTTGCAGAATCTGCAGGTCAGATTCATCATCATCATCATCATCATCATCATCATCATCATCATCATCAGGCGATCACTCGTGACCGAGTAAGATTGTCTTCCAGGATAAAAATTTACAAAAAGGAGATTTTAAAAGGAGGAAATTCTAAAGAAAATTGTGTAGACTGACTACTCGCATTCAAGCAAATGCAAGTAGAATTCCTCTTCCTTTCAGATTTCCCCCTTCAGCATGGGAAGGTCGGTGACTGAGTGCGCAAGAATGGGAACCCACACATCTCCTTCCCACTGTTAGGCCTCATGTGAGTAGGCTGGATGCCCTCATAGTACTTTAAGCTACTTCCCACCTAGGGTCCTGGGGACTCTCAGATGAGTCAAAACTACTGGATTTTCCCTACCAAATCATGGGATCACACACATTCCTTTGCTGCATACTTCATAGAAGTATTCTTGCTTTTTCAATTAAGAAGTTACATTTACAATTGTTTTAAATAGTGGGTGTGTTTGCTGTTTATGGATTTGATTCATACAACACAGTTAGGAATTTGCTCAACTGCAGCAGCTGTGTAAGTACATTCTGTAAGTCAGGGATATTTAACTATGAGGTTTTTCACCCATTTTAAACTTTGCTTTACCTCGCCTGCTTTATCACTGTGCTGCATAATGGTACTTTACTCTGACTCTTGAAAAGAAAGAGTGGGTTCATTTAGAGAGCCTAATATTCTATATAAAGCACTATTCCAGCCAGCCATGTGGAAGGCCTATTTTCATTCATCAAATATTCAAGGAGTCAGACTTTTCTCTGTAACAAAACTTGCAGAATCTTAAATTTCAGCTAAAAACTTGGGATGAAGACTTCTTTTTTTTTACATAACAAAGAAACTACATATCCTCACCATGCAGGTGTAGCTATTTCTGTTTCCCTACCAGTATTCATATAGAAAAATAACTTTCCCTTTACCTCCACAATGTTTATTCTAAATAAATTTTAAACCCCAGGGAGGCATCCTCTTGTTCAATGAATACAACATTCACCGTGCTATCTTTCTAAGTAATCTATTTTTTTTTAATGTTTAGCTATAGATAAAGAATGGTCATTTGTGATGTTAGAGGTAGGGTACTAAAGGCGCAGTCCTGTGCATGTTGAGAGAGAGAGAGAGAGAAAAGTCCTACAACTCCCAGCATGCCCCAGCCATCATGGCTGGCTGGGGCATGCTGGGAGTTGCAGGACTTTTTTCTGTCTCAACATACATAGGATTGCGCCCCAAAAGAACCACAGACACAGCTAACCTTTGGAAGACCAGAAATGAGATCACATTGCAGGATAGTTATCTTAAATTTCCCAAAGAAAAGTAGAACACAGATAATACCAGCCCAGATACTGAACCTTCTACACCTGAATGAAATGAATCTGTTCAAGAACTTCCAGGAGATTTCTCAGGGCCCAAACAGACATTATTTTAAATCTGTGTATAGCAGCTATGTCTGTTTTAATTTTACTCCAGAGTAGGTGCAGGGGTCTGGATCTGGATCATGGGATGGGGCTTTTAAGTTTCATATTAGGGGCCCTGCACCTACCCTAGAGTAAACATTTTAAAAAGAGAAAAGACATAGCTGCTAGACACAGATTTAAAACAATGTCTATTTTGGCCATCATGTCATTTGCACTGCTCTGTGTGTGGCATTGCTGACCAACGGGTCAGTTTTGGCCACAACACCTACACAGTGGCTCCCAGGCACCATCTTCCATTATTTCACCAGCCATCAGCACAGCTCCTTCCATTTGCAGAGAACGTGATGCAGTCATGCAGAGGACTGCAAGAAGAGCTACCTACCATTGCTTGCAGTTTCATATAATTTCAGCTCCACTTCACCAATGTGTGCCCGTTCAGAGGCTTTTCTATGTTATGAGTGTATGCCAGGTGAGTGTGGTGCTGCTGAGGATTCAGTCAATAAACTATTGCACTCGTAGAGGAGAAATGACGAGTTGAGGCACAAAAGATATGGTGTAAAATTTGGGCCACATTTATTGAATATTCAAAGATCTACGAAGGGGAAAAGTGTGGGTACTAAACTACACCAGCCATTGGCGGGTGAACTGCATATGGGCGAAACATCCAACCCTGAGAGGTGGCACTGTATCTCGACACTCCTCAGTTTTACACCACCATGGTGCTGGGAGGCCTTCCCACAGTCATCCCACTCATGGGCCACACAACAACGTTTTGGGTGAGGTGGGTTGGTCTCAAAGGCATGCCTTATCTCCTTAAACTGAGCCACAAAACTCAGCGCCGGGAGCCTCGGGTCACGCCAGTCACCTAAAAGGTACCATATGGATGATCACCGAACCCTAGCCCCACTGCCTATTCCCACACTTAACTGCCAAATGTGACCGAATTGAAACAATTCAAAACTAGGAAAATAACCCAACCCTGAACTGCAGTGTAGAGTAGGCAAAACACGCTCATTGCCCATTGGCCAATCTAGGCAATGAACCAAAATTCCTACTCGGCTCCCGAATGGGAGACCAGAGGAGCCTACCCTGCAAACAGGGAGGGAGCTGCGAAGAGGAAAGAGGCCACAGGTGGGTCAGCCAGGCCTAATATTGGCCCCATGGCACCCTGCCCTCACCGCACCTGATTGGAAGGCGAGAGATCACCAGATGGTGGTCCCACTCGCCTTCTCTCTCGTACGCAAAGTTCTCCCCACTCACAGTTACACATGGCTGGGGGAAGGGGAAAACGTTTGAACAGCCTGACCAGCATCACTTTGAAAGCAAACTGGTGTTTGGGGGGAAACGTAATGACAAACAGTTTGCAGAAATGAATCTCTAAGACAGGAGTGGGCAGAAGGTGGATCTCCAGATATTTTGGACTTCAAATCCCAGAAGACCCTGCCAGCATGGCCAACGGTCAGGAATGCTGGGAACTGAAGTCCAAAAAATCCGGAGGTTTACTGTCTGCCCAGCCCTGCTCTAAGATAATGGAGCCCGCCTGCGCTTGTGTCCTATGCACATTTGAAACTGCCTTATATCAGGTGAGGGTGTAGGGCCATCTAGCTCCGTACTGTCTGCTCCTTGACTGATAGTGCACAGTTCTAAATTGTGTAGGGAGCAGGCTGCCCAGTGCAGACCTTCTCTGATGTGTGGAGGGCAGTGGAGCCAGGCGACAGAGACCTGATGGAGGGGGCAGGGCCAGCTCATCCCTCGTGTGATCCTAATCATGTGACAGATTTAATGGCTACATAGGGGTTTGTGTATTATACAACTAATTCTTTTTTTAAAAAAAAAAATGTAAATAAAGATGCTAGATAGGAGCATCAAATAAACAAACCCCTGCCAAATGGATAGAGGGTAACTAACAAACCTGAGGGTGGCCTTTTCAGGATCAGGGTAACCCACTATTGTATCACAGGGCTGCAGTTTTAAAAGTAGGCCAGATTGCAAAGTTAGTTCCAGCCCTATGAGCAAAGACTGCACATGTTCTTACTCCATCTCCAAAGTCACATTTGCCCCAGTTCCATCTTTCAGAAAAGGGGAACACATACCATATTCACAGAAATATTCACAAAGTACTATCTATTATGATATATCCACCAGCGGCTGAAATTGTTTCATATTAATTTCCCCGCCCCCACAAAAAGAAAGAAAGAAATCATTTTCCAAAGACCAGTATCTTGCTGAACTCTAAATTATAAAATTTCATTTTCTGCAATACTGCAGAAAAAAGTGGACACTGAAAAATTATCTGACTGGGAGCTTAGCAATAGAAAGCCATAAATCTTCCTGGCAGTTATACAGTTTTATTGTGAGGTGGTGCTTATGGGAGCTGCTGTTAACTAACAGATGCGTAAGTTTGGCATGGCAGCTTTGAGATTCTTAAGTCCGGAGGTGAGCTATGTTTCCGCAGCATTCTAGTCTTGCGTTTACAGTCTCTTGTGTAGTGGAAAGACACAGATTTGAACAACAGCTCTTCCAATGTCAATCTAGGACTCAATCAAGGATTTAAAAGACGAGTCCCATGTGCTCAAAACGAAGCAGCATTGGGCGGCAAGGACACAGAGAAATATCATACTGTTAATTAAAACATGCACTGCAAACTAGTGAGAAGAGTAGAAGAAATTAATTCACAGGCCTTCACTGCACCGAAATCTAATGGGCACTTCCCCCCCCTCTAGAAATTTTATGAAGCAGGAAATGAGAACACATTTCGAGATCCTTTTAAACCCCATTAGGTTGCGCAATTAAAAATTTTATGTAAAAAGAAATAAAGCAGGTTTCTGTCTACCTTGGTTATGCTGCGGTTTTGCTTGGCTTAAATCCAAGCTCCAACAAAAATATTATACAGGCATTTAATGAACATGCATACATATCTGCAAACAAATCCATCACAATCAAATACGGAGCAAATCTCAAAAATGTATGAAAGCTGCCACTTTAGAATAACCAGAGAATTAGGAAGGATCATAGTGTTCCAAGGGGACTTGAGTTAAAAAAAATATAGAGAGAGGCTCCAAAGCCAGGATAATCTATATGGGGAAATACACTCTCACATACAGATTCACTTCCTGGTTCTAATCCACTGTATGCAAATTGGTGCTGCAAGATGCAAAACTCCACATAAGCAAATGAGGCTGTGTATATAGTATTCCTGCACCCTTATGCCCTGCCCAATAATCTGCACTGATCACCTGCTGAGGTTGGACTTCTAAAATCTCCCTTCTAGCCCTCTACCGCCCAAAACAAGTAAATGCAATGGTAAGAATGTAACAAGAACCTTGCTGGATCAGACCGAAAGCCTATCTAAGCCCACATCCTGTCTCCACAATGGCCAATCGGATGCCTGTGGGAAGCACACAAGCAAGACATGCAGGCAAGAGCACCCTCCCCACTGGTAACAATACGAAAGAACTGCCAGATTCTATGCAAGGTGCCCCCACAACTTCTGCCTATTCTCCTCTCCCATGCCCCCCTCCCCCCACGTGCACGCGCGTGCATGCACACACACACACACACACACCAAATCCCATGTTTAATTCATTTATTTTTATTTATTATTTATATCCCGCCTTTTTCTCTCTTGCCCATGGCAGCTTCTCAAACTTCTTCTCAAATGTTCTTCTCAATCTTGAAAGCTGAGGCTGTGGAGAAGGGGGACAAGTACTGTACTGTTTTGCTATACGCAGTTACTCAGTTGTAAAACTATAACTCTACATTTCCACAACAGTGATATAATTGATCAGAAGAGTAAGAAGCAGAATTGTTTGTGAGCTGAACCCAAATAAAATATCTTCAGAAAGGAAGCACATGCATTTTGCATTAATAAAATGCACTTTACAGTTTAAAATGATATGTTGCTGCAACCAATCTTTCTGCTGAATTTGCATTCTTTGCGTTAAAGTGCTTTTCTGTCGCACACAAACCAAAATACCCACACACCAAAAGAGCGACTTAATGATTCTGTTCCCTCTCTGATCAGAGTCTTCTAAAGGGAAATTATAGCTCTTTGATGTCTTTCTGATTTTACACGGCCCTTAGCCTTTGATTTCTGTGGCACGTCTGACAGGATCCACCCCCATTTCTAGCTGTGGGCATAGGTGAAGACATCAAATTACAGACCACTCATTGTACCTTCGACAAAAGTACAATACCTTTCTGAAGATAAATATGGTGCATCCAGATACCCAGTGACCTCTCAAAGAATATGATTAGAATGATAGCTATGTAATATTCCGACAGAGCACATGCTCAAAAGCAGATAGTCTTAATATTTCCTCAATAAGGCATGTATTTATTTCTTCAAGGTTAAGTATCTTTGATACTACATACATTCCACCCTTATCAGTTTTCTTTTGCATTGTATGTGGGGGGGGGGGGACATACTTGTTTCCCATTCCAAATATATTTGCTCAATAAGGCATGTACATACTTCTCCCCCCTGCCCTCCCCCCACACAGTTAAGGTAGTAATTGGGAGTGTCACAACAAATAAAAAAAAGAAAATTTGGAAACATTCATTTTAACCCTATCTTTTTCCCCCACCCAAGACAAGAGTTTCTTATCTTTGCCCATACCTCAAGATCATTTTTCAGCCTCCTAATATATATATATATATATATATATATATAGCTACAGATATTCCTTCATGCCATGCCCAAATCTTCTTCATTAGATTACAGACACACACACACACACACACACACACACACTACCAACCTTCATTCAGGGCTGATTTAATGTTACTGAACCATGAACTGATTGACTGAACCCATGCCATATCAGTAATATGTGAATCACAGAATTATATGGGATGTGCAGATCATGTGTAGGGTAGCCACTTAATACTCACCCAAAAAAGAGGAAATGCATCACCAGAAAAGAGAGTAATGGTCTGCATAACATTTGCTTATGCTAATTTATACATAGAGATGCATATTTCGAAAAAATTTAAATAGAAATACAATACATCTCACCATAGCATGTACCATAAGTACATAAGAGCCATGCTGGATCAGACCACGGGTCTACCTAAGACTGTGACCAGGTGACCTGTGTGCTTGCCTGTTCAGCCTACTATCCAGGTGCTAACTGAGGATGGGCAACAGTTCTTATGGTTCTTTATCTTTAAATTGGAATTGGACAGGACGGCTCTTCAAATAGACAACTGTCCTCTGGCAGCCTTTGAAACAGAGATCTGTCTTCTGTTTAAAAGAAAAAAGAAGAAGAAAGCCACCTGGCCACCTGTGGGAAGTTCCCATATCAGTACCATCATCAACCCTAGGGACCCACACTGCTAATCTTGGGATTTACCACATGATTCCATCACACAGATGTTACTGCTGCAGTGTAGGATCCAGCCACATGGAAGCTGCAGTCATGAAACACTGGTTATATTTGAATCAGGCCTCACAGTTTCCCCACACTGCTGCCTTTTATGTCTTCTTGCAACTTTTATGTCTTGCCTCTCAGAGCATTGGTGGCATTTTCAAGAACACACTCTCTTTCTACTAAAGCTGTCATGTTTCCTTTCCATACCATGATGAGTCTTCCTAAGTTCTAAGCATGGAGGTAACAAGAGGAAATTATTGCCATTGTCAGAGGTACTATTCATATCAAGATATTCTGGAAGTCTGGAGTATATCGTAGATCAGGAATCGTAACTTTTTAGCCCTAGGCAAAACCTTTGTGAAACATGCCCCCCCCAAATATTTCATTCAGTAAACTGCTCGTACTAATTCAGAAATGAGACTGAGGGAGCAATCCTATACTCGATACAGGGCTCCACTACATCAGCAAAACGGATACAACATTAAAACAATAAACAAGCTAAAACTATACAGCAGTGAATAAAAACTAGAAGCAGCAATACAAAAACCATGTCACTGATCCACTCTGCCCCCCTCACCCAATGAAAAGGGGATGTGGTGTTGCTGTAAGCGTGTGGCCAAGGTGTTGGTCACTGACATGACTGTTTATACATTACACACCTGGTTGTTGAGTTGATCCTTCTGCTTTTGCTCCTTCCCATTGAAGCCTCTTATTTGTTATCATCTGCCTTTGCTTTTACTTCTATGGGAGAATTCAACTGCATCTGTGAACCATCCTGGACATTTGCCTGGGGAAGGGCGTAGAAATGGGACAGCTCTGGGCAAGCTTGCTGCAGCTGCTGCCTATAGGTGGCTTCTGTCACTGTGCCAGTGTCAGGAGGAGAGCTCCATTCTGGGCAACATGAGGGCCACTGGGTAGCTGTGGACTCTGTGGGAGGCTTAGTGGATGTTACAGAAGCTATAGCAACATTGCCCCATGTGCACTTGTATTTCTTCTGGATGATGGAAGGATAGTGTTGGCTTGCATGAATGCAAGCAGGGGCTCAGCTACTTCAGGTGCGAGAGTAGCAGCACCAACTCCTGTGAGAGCATCAATATAGGCATGCACAGCTGGCTAAGGCATCGAGAGGTGCGGCTATTTATGAACTTTTTCCAACACAGATGTTAATTCCAGTGACTCAACAAACAGATACATGAAAGAATGACCGAGTCCACCATTTTATGACTAATAAAGGATGTTATTGCCTTTCATGTTGGATTTATCACTCTCGAAATTACACATAACAATTGTGTTGGCTTTTTTGTATTTTGGTTGTACACATGAGATCACTGTCTGTTGACCGACCTGGCAATTTGGGGTAAGCATATAGCTTTTATTAACCTAAACACTTCAGACAACCTGAGTTCCTATCTCAAGTTGAAACAGAAGCATAGAATAGTGTACAAGTCCACGTATTAATTTTTTAATGTGATAAACTACTCTAAATCCAAACATTTTGTGGTCAGTTGCCAAAAGCTGAGGCAAAAGCAGAGCTTATATTAAACCAGACTAGTAAGTAGATTCATATCTTCCGGTAGTGCATAATGATAGGTTTGATTACTTAAGATTCTAACAATTACGCTAAACACTGGATAAATACAGATGGCCAGCTTGCCACATGATAGGGTTTTGTGACACATGGTTGCTTGGTCATCTGTATCACTATATGTATAGTCCTTCCCCCCCCCCCCATCATGCATTTTCATGAGTGGTGAATATGGAGGACTTTAACAAGAGGTAAGACTTCCCCATGCTTTCCATGCATACAGGCCTGTGGCTCACGCTGGCTCAGCTTGTCTGAGTGTGGAAAGCTAAGCAGGGTCAAGCCTGGTTGTTACTTGGATGGGAGACCCCTCCTCTAGTTTCCTGCATTGAGCAGGGGGTTGGACTCGATAGCCTTGTAGGCTCCTTCCAACTCTATGAAATCTATGTGTTATTTATTATATTTATATCCCGCCTTTTTTCCTGCAAGGAACCCAAAAAGCAGCTTACACAATCCTCCTCTTCTCCATTTTATCTTCACAACAACCCTTTGAGGTAGGTTAGGCTAAGAGTCAGTGACTGGCTGAGTGGGGACTAGAACCCGGATCTCCCAAGTCCAAGTCCAACACCCTAACCACTACACCACACTGGCTAATCATCTGTATTCACCCACCAGAACATGTGGCTATACAGTCCCCTTTCTCTCAGAATCAAGAGTGGAAAAATAAACATGAATCATTTGTCCCATAGCAATTCTTTTCTCTCTACCTGCGTCTGTCAAATTATAAGACCTCATCTTCAGGTGTTCCACAGTTATGGACATGAGGTCTACTGGAGCAAGTTGAAAGTGCACCAGCCAAGTCTTTCCTATTCATCATGTTCTGGCATGAAGTCTCTTGATAGTTTCTGTTCATTTGTCTGTGGGCTCTGAAGACGTGGAGAGTCTGAAAGGCAGAGTGAGGAAGGTTAATTGGTTTTGCTGACCATCTGTTTGTGCTGGGAATGAATGACGAGAATAATGTGTAATAAATGGCATCTACAAGAATTAAATAAATCAATTCCAGGGATTAGAAGTAACCTATGGATTGTGTTAATGGAGAAAGAGTCTGTGTAACAAAAATCAGTCTTACTTAGTTGCGAAGGCTTTGACCCTGGAGAGCGATATCGAATCAGACTTCCCTGGGAGCACCAAGGTGAAATGCAAACTTTTCCATTCCTTTTCTTATACTTTTATGCCTATCATTTTATGCTTCCTTTAATGAGCGAGAGAGAGGGCATCACCCAGCTCTATAACTAATAGCAACAATCCACAGACGTGAGCAGCTAGATCTACATCATGAGAAAGAGGCTTTTTGTACCAATAGCAACCTGCTTCTTCTTTCCCCCTCGCCGCAAGTCACTTCTGTAACTTCACGGACTTTCAAAAATAATTTGCAGTGTGTCACACATCAGAGGGGTCTCCTGTTCAGAAAAACAAAGGCAAATTCACCACTATGTGTGCATAAGGCCTTCAATTCACATACAGTGCAGGAGGGGGCAAACTAGGGCATGATATGTTTAATGTGTGAATGTATTTAATGTATCTGTATTTTAACTAGGGATAGACAGATCAGACTCTTTTCAGTCTGTGTCCTTTCCACATCTGTGCATTCATAGGTCTGTTCCATCCCATTCCCACAGTCATCTGTGGGTTTGGTTTGGGTTTTTAAAAAAAAAACCAGCCCAAAAAAGAAATACACAGTTTTAGACACATGTATTGTAACATGCATGTTTTTGTACAGATTTTGGAACATTTTTAGAGTCAGAAACCACACTGTAAAAATGGGAGAGGAGCAGAATCAGAAGGATAATTGCATTCCGATCTGCATGTTCATTTGAGAGGTGAGAATCAGGTCGGTTTGCTTCCAGGTGTGGACCAAACGAGCATCACTGTTTTTTTAACATTAAATAGCAGTCATGGGGGGGAGGTCCAAGCAAGATTGCAGCTATGGTGCATGGACAAGGGGGTAACCTTTCCCCCCTTCCCATGTCACAGTCCTAAAGAAAACCTTTAGCAGCAGCTATTCACCCTGGGAGAAAAGTTGCCATTGGTGCTAATAGCAGCTTCCTTTCCAAGCAAATAGCAGCTTTGGAGGAGGAATTATCAGGGTAAGTGAAATGCATTTGCGCATCATCTAGTTTTTGCTGGTAAGGTGCTGCAGAGCAATTGAACAGCGTAGGGCTAAAAAAGACTGAACTGTGAAGGAACCAGAAGGTCTCTGCTTTCAAATGTTGCCCTAGCCAAGGACTCACCAGGTAGCCTTAGGCAAATCACTATACAGCCTCAGCCTTGCTTCTGAAACATGGGCATAATAATCCTGACCTACCATGCAGGTTTATTGTAAGGATCGTTTTAAAAATGTATGTGAGGCACTGTGAATATGCTGAAGTGCTAGATGAACGCCAAGCATTATTATCTAAGGATACAAAGCATGCATCTGAGATGTACTGCTAATGCAGTAAGCAATGAGATTCAGCGTACTACTACACTGAAAATTATACCAAGTTGACAAGGAGCAAATTTGCTGGATTCATGTGCTCCAGAATCATTAATGTATGCAGAGACTCAGTGTGCTTTTGATCCAGGAGAAAAGAAATGCAAATTAGGCTCCCATCAGAGTTACAATGTGGCAGCAGGTTATTGAGATGCTTCAAATAGCTGATAGAAATGTAACAGCATCAAGTAATAGCTTTCTGTTATCAAAGACAACCGTCATAACATTATTTGAGTGGCTGGGTTCGCACGTCATGAAAGCCCATCGTGGTGATTTGCCACAATGGGTTGGGACGGGTGTCCCACGAAGTACCCACGATGAACCCAGCAGACGAACAGGCTCGTCGCTGGATGTTCGCTCCCTCCCCCTCCTTCCCCCTCAGCCCTCCAGGCGGTATCCCAGGAGACACCAGGCATGGAGTTGTACTGGGACATACCTCTGAGTATGTCCCTGTCCATATCCCCGAGATCCACCCAAATCCCCCCCCATTTTAAAGGGACCCAGAGTTTTGACAGGAACTGTCAAACTCAGTTTCCCTTTAAGAAGGATGACACACTTTTAGCCTTTCCCCAGCCCCTAGAGGATTAGAGGAAAGTGCAATAGTGGCTTCCCCATGGGCACTAAAGTGGGGGGACCTGTCAAGAGAAAGCCTGGATGGCGGAGAAGGTTTTCAAGCCTCTGCTGGGCACCATGCAGGAAAGGTACCTGCTACATCTTTTTAAAAATTCTTATATTTTAAAAAATTCTTTTTTAAAATTTGTACTGGGCAGCCCCTGGCAGCCCCTCCAAGGTGCCGCTGTGGCACTCTGAAGAGGGAACTGGTAGCTGCCCAAATGGGGATCGGGGAGATTGGCTTTCCCAATCTCTGGGTGGTGGTGGGGATTTAAAGTGTCCAAAAAGCCGTGGCAAGTCCAAAATAGCTCGGTATCACAGTGGGGAGTGGGGAAGCCAGTGCCAGCCACCCCCAAGTGCTGCTTGGGCACTTGCAGGGTGGCTGGCCACGGCCAGGGCTAGATCAAGAAGAATGGCAAGGGGTTTCTTCTTGCTGCTCGTGCTAACCAAGTCGCTGGCTGTGGGTCTTTACACACAGTGGGATCGGTCATCCGGTTCAGATGACACGACAGCCCATGGGGAAAACAAACCCTCAAACAGCCCATGGGTTCTCATCGTGGGATGTCTGAAAATAACTACCCACAGTGGGTAGCCTGCACTGGGTTCACACGACATGGCAAACAACTGTTGAATGTTAGCTTCTGATATATCGGCTTAGACTGATATACCACTACATCCTGCTCTGGACAGGGATAGCCTAGCTATAGTTAGCCATGCTCTGATAAACTCTCAGTTGGATTACTGCAATGTGTTATACATGGGACTGCCTTTGAAAAAGGTTTGGAAACTCCAACTGGTCCAAAGCAGGCCAGCAAGATTGCTAATGGGGACTGGCCAGCGTGATCATGTTAGACCAGTACTTTACCATCTGCACTGGCTGCCAGTCCATGTCCGGGCCCAATTCAAACTGCTGGTAGTAGCTTACAAAGCCCTAAATGGCTTGGGCCAGGTTACCTGAAGGATCATCTCCTCCCATATATACCTGCCTGGACCCTAGGATCATCCTCAGCGGTCCTCCGCTGGGAGCCCCTGCCAAAGGAAGTGAGGTGGGTGGCTACCAGGAAGAGGGCCTTTTCTGCTGTGGCACCGCAGTTGTGGAATGAACTTTCCAGAGAGGCTTGCCTAGCACCTATGTTGTGCTCTTTCCAGCTCCATCTTCTTATTTTCCCAGGAATTTGAGTCTTTTAGTCTCTGTTGTTTTAAATCTTTTACTGTATTCTAAATCTCTGTACTGTTGCTAGGTTTTATTTTGGCTTTTACTCCTATTTTATACGGTAGTTTTAAACTTTTAAATTTTTATAGTGCTACTGGGCGGTATAGAAATGTGATAAATAAATAAATAAAGTCATCGTTGGTTGGTTGTTATGTCATACGCACCCAGTCAGTGTGTGAGAAGAGAAGGTCTGCCAAAGAGCTAGGACTCCAGAAGAGCTCCTACTTGCGCTCTCCTACTTGTACCCAGCTCAGGACCAGCCCAGAAGGAAAGCATCTGTATGCAAGAGTCAACTCAGAACAAGACCCATCCTGATCAGAGATGGTATCCACTTGTTGTTTTCTTCATGCTTATTAGCTCTACTAAAATGTTTCTTCCTATCTGACCTCGCATTCAAGACAACATTGTACCAGCTTTGTGTAAGTACAATTGGTGGCATTATAACAATCTCAAAACTCCCCATGCCTCATGCGACAGCACAACAAAGTAAGTACAGTACACTGATTAGCTATTAGACAGAGGGTCTAAACCTAAACACGCTTACCTGGATGTATGTCCCATTACATGCCATGGGATTCACCTCTGAGTCAATATATAGGATTGGGCTGTAAGATAATCATAGGACTTGTAAGATTCAGAACAGTAACATCTATAACTGAGGAAAGAGAAAGGCAAGCCAGGAAGATAAAGGACATGGAGAAGTGGGTGAAGCTGTAATGTTCAACAACAAATAAGCATCAGCTGCTAGTGCCTTTTGACAAAAAGCATGCAACTCCTTTGCTGAAGGAACTGCAATGGCTGCCTATTCACTACCGGGCCAGGTTTAAGGTTCTGGTGCGCTAATGTACAAAGCCCTAAACAACTTGGGACCAGGATACCTGAGAGAGTGCCTTCTCCCTTACCAACCTGCCTGGTCACTGAGGTCATCGGAGGACATTCTCTTGGTGGTTCCACATGGACCTATGGCCTGATTGGAACCCATCAGGAGAAGAGCCTCCAGTGTGGCAGCACCACATCTATGGAACTCCCTGCATCTGGAGGTCAGGCAGGCTCTGACATTGTGTTGTTTTTGGTGCCTGCTGAAGACATCTTTGTTCTGGGAGGCCTTCTTTGCTGACCAGCCATGGTTTAAATGTTATCCTGTTTTTAATGCATTGTCTTTATTCTTTTATCTGTTTTATCTTTTTACTGTTCACCACTCCAGAATCTGCCTAGATATGGAGCATTATACAAATAGTGTAAATAAATAAATAAATAAATGTGGAGAAAGCCCAACACAAGTCTGCACACACACACACAGTCTTCCCCTAAGGGAGGGGGCGAGGGAGGAGGGGTGAAGTCACAGGAGAAGCAACCAGACAGGTCGTCATCCCCAACAAAGAGGAGTCTCGGTGGAGATCCACAAAAACCCAGGAAGGACCATCAAAGACCATCAAGCTATCAGGGCAGTCTCAAAGAGCTGTAAAGTACCAGTACGTCACCTTCTTCCCGGGCAGGAATAAGCCCACCTGACCTGGAGGGCGGGGAGAGTGGGAACTCCGGGGTAGGAAACCCCTCTCCCTTCCGGTAAAGGGTTGTTGGGAACCAGGGTACCTCGGGGCCAGCTTCGTCCTTCAAGCGGCAGCCCGAATAAGCCAGTCTCATCCCCAGATCGGCCGACCCGGAGCCAGGCTGAAACTGACTAGGTATAGAGTCTCTGATCTGAGGTAATTGACCAGATTCAATCCGCTAGTCTAGGAGCCTGTTCATTGAGTAACGCAGGGGGTCAACTAAGGTTGTGTTGACATTGTAGTATTCCTGGAAAGCTGTTAGTTCCGTGCTGTATTTTGTATAAACAAATAAAAGCCTTATTTGGTCGTTTAAAGGGCTGCGGTTTCCTCTTGTGTGCGAAAGACTCTCAGGTGGTCGCCAGCGCTCCTACGGGCTGTAACTCAGTGCCGGTTAACCCGTTAAGCACCGAACTCACGCAAAGGATCCTGCTAGTGATCCTTCACAATAATAAATAAAAAGACATTTGCTATGGCAGTGATCTGCACACATACTTGAGAGTAAGCCACATTGGCCACTGTGGGATTAATTCTGTGTAAATATGCGTAGGATTGCCCTGTCAATTACCCAGATGAGGCCAGTACGCAAACCAAAATACCAGTATCACTGGCTGATAGTTGATAGTTGCTATGACTCAAATAAGGAGTGCTACTGAAGCACTAAGAAAAATGCTCACAATGCTGAGAAGGGGTGATTTTGATGGTGGCTTGGGGTGCCATCGGCAACCTGGAAAGAAAGTGGCCTACACTTAACAGGCCTGCTTATAGCACTTTAGCAGCAGTGACTCCTTCTCCCTCACCTTCTGGTGCCCCCTCCCCTACTGGGCTTGGTATTCTACCCTGGCTTAGGTAAATATATGAATTCTGGGCCTGCAGTAGCCATGATGTGGTGAAGATGGGCAGAATAATGTTGTGAGGGGAGAACTAACCTAACAGATTCCAAGCCTGGCACCATGGTGGTTTCTGCATTCAAGTGGGCAGGAACATCATTCATGCAGTGACTCCGTGGAGAGTGCTCAAAAAGAGGTCAACCTGTGGTTCAAGTTTTGTGGATTTCAGATCTTGTGCGCAGGACTGGATTTATGAATAAAATGATGAGTTGTGGCTTTTCCCAACAAGGCATCTTATTCTTGCCACTTATTGACATGGGAGCAAATATTATGGCTACCTTTGTGACTCAAAGTCAGTTCAACAGGACAATTGCAGGAGATGCGGGAAAGCCCATGCAGATTATATGCATGTATTTTGGAGCTGTATTAAAATTAAAAGCTTCTGGCAGTTAGTATTGTACTATATTGAACAGATTACAGCCTATAATATTCCAAAGGAACCATTAAGAGCATAATTAAATTATTTGGAAGGATGCATTGACACAGCTGATGTTAACATGATTACAAACTTATTAGCAGCAGCTAAAATGTTAATTGCTGTGTATTGGGAAAAGTGATGCCACCTCTCTCGAACGGTTTCTGTTGGATTTGGGCTTGTGAAAACCAAGTGTATGAAAATCAATTTACAAGAAAATTGTCAATTTTTATTACTTTTTGAAATGAAAATTTGAAGATGATATACATCCTTACCCATTGTTTACATTAGTATAAGGAATCAATCTCCTTTGTAGTCCTTTCTTAGTTATCCATCTTGAAGCACGATCTTGAAAATATACTGTGGAATTATTGCTGAGAATCCTGTTCTTTTAATATGCAAATGAATTCTCTCATTCTGGTCTTTATATAATGGAAGCTGTAATGTGAATGGGCATCAAATGTCCTTTTTTTAATGTTTGTTTTCCTTTGTAGAATAAAAACAACAACAGGTCACCAGAAAATCAATTGTCTTTAATTATGTTGTTGTTGTTGTTGTTGTAATTATATTACAAATTTGGTGTGCAATGGATCTTACTGTCTTCTTCATTTAACTGTGAAACAATCTTGTTAATTAACTGTTCCATTTTTAGGGTTGCCAACTGCTAGCCAGAAAAGCAAATGGTCCAGATTGCTCTTGGGCTTTTAGCAGAAGCTGATATGCAGGAATCAGCAGGTGAAGCTTTTCACAGCTTGAAGATAAAGATTATAACCTGCTAATGTCTGCACATCAAGTTATGGTTAAAGGCACAGAACAGAACCGAGTAAACAAAAATGGCAGTCTTCCCATTTTAAAGTTGGGAAATGGAGATGGAACAATAGTAGTTTGTCAGCTACCCAATTTGTTCAGAACCAAGAAGGGATTACACCAAAATATGGCAGGTCCGGGACACACTAGCCAGTGAGGGAATCAATGAGGCCTTTCTGAAGAAGCCCAATCCAGCCCATACAACTTTTTAAAAAGCTAAGTGCAAGTGTGCAACTATTCTTCACCACTTTATAATATTGTTTCTTTTAGTTCAAATTTCAAATTTGCTTCAACAAGATAGACAGATACACACAAAACACACACATACATATGATAACAGTAATAGAAATTTGCAAATGATTAATCTGAATTAAAGTATATTGCTGGTGGAAATATCTCTTGATTTGGAAAGATGGGTATCACTTAATTTAAGTATTTGGGGAAGGTTAATATACTTAAGATGCATGTATATTCAGAGGCCTATGAGCCAGGGATGGGGACTCGGACTCGAGGACTCGACTCGTGAGTCGGACTGAGTCCCCCCTCTGACTCGAGTCTGACTCGAGTCCCAATATTTTTAATGGGACTCGAGACTCGACTCGGGACTCGAGACCAAGGACTCGGGACTCGAGACCAAGGACTCGTCAACATCCCTGGGCTGTGCCAGAAGGAGTGGAGAGGAGCGATCACCGGTGAAGAGCACATGGAAGTGAGGCACACCGCTGCTCGGCCACTATGGACAGCTACCAGGAGCGCAGCCCCAACAATGTGTTGAGATTTATTTTGATTGATGTGTTGTTGTGGGGGGTTAGGGTTAGGGTCAGACATTTTGGGTTTGGCTGCCTCTGCCTGCCTGTTTGGGGTTCCCAGCCTCCTCTGCCTGCCTGGTCTCTTCTTGACCAGTTCAACAGTTGAATTGTCCAAGACAAACGCCTCTGCCTGCCTGCCTGCCTGCTTTGGGGTTCCCTGCCTCCTCTGCCTGCCTGGTTATTTTGGGTTTGTCTGCCTGGTCGGTTCTTGCCAAAATCAGTTGCAGAGTTTTGAAATAAAAAGGCACACTTGTGCCTAGAATTTATTTAAGCCACACATCTGAAGCAGCCTTATTTTGTTGGGGGGGAAACCCCATTGATTTTAATAGGGACTCGTGGAGTCAGTTTTGGGGGTGACTCGGGACTCGGGACTTGTGAGTCACCATTTTGGACCAAGGACTCGGACTCGGACTCGAGACTCGGGTCCAAAGACTCATGACTCGAGACCAAGGACTCTTCAACATCCCTGCTATGAGCATCCAGTGCAGGCCGGGAGGAGTGCCAGCGGTGATCTCTGCCTCCCTGTACGTCCTGCTCTGCAATTCAGCTAGACTGCTGTTTTCAGCCATCTAGCTGAGGTGCTTCAGAGGCGGAAGGAAGGAGGCTGGAGCACTGCCAGGATGCCTCATATCCTGGGGGGGGCAGTCTCCTCCCCTCTCTGCCCCCCTCTCCACCCCCTCTCCGAGGTCACTTTTCTGACCTCAGAGAAGCACCTGGCACAGTTCTTTCCACGCCAGCTGCAAAGATGGGAGGGTGGGTCAGAGTGTGAACTCCCAGCTATGAGGTCTGAGCTGTTTCTGACCACAGATCTGGGAATCCAAAGTATTCTATGCCCCCCTAGATGCTGTCCAGGGGACCATACGATTGCTCTCTTACCATGGGAATTTTATGTATTGCATAATATCCCTTTATATATTCCCAAACACATTTTCAAAAACTCTATGCAGCATTTCAGAAGTTTATTTGAGGGGGTTCTCCTTCCCAATTGTCACTTAAGATGATGCATTTGGCAATTAGGGAGAGAGAATTTAATTTTCTAGATCTTAATTTATATCACAACTAAAATATTATTGGTTTTCTCATACCAATTGTGCAGGGTGAAACTCCCCCCCCCTCCTCCTTCCAGCGAAGAAATCCACATGCAGGCTTCTAACTGAAAAGCTTTATTCAGGCCAGCCTAGCACTCTGGCTTTGAATTTGAAAAGGAGTGATTAGCAGAGTCAATCACAAGTGACAACAAGCTAGTTAGAATAATAGCCATTTAGGAAGTTCCCCCTAAAGCTGAGAAGTTGATTCCAAACTGAGGAGTTCCCCTCCCCTTCCAGAGTCAACCAGCCACCCAGCCACGCCCCCTAAGACAGGTCCTCATACTTAAGAGCCAATCTCGCAGAGTACCTAATACTTGTCAGCTGTTCCCTCCTCCTGAGTTGCCATCTGACACCTGGGTCTTTGATGCTGGATACACACACACCCATCAGAGAGCTCAGTCTGCTTTCCCATGGAATTTGACACCGTCCGTTCTTTCCCGCCTGTAACGTCTATCTGTAAAACTGCCGGCCTTGAAGAGCCAGGTGCTTCTTTCTCCCCTTCCAACTTCCCGTCTTCCCCCTCTTCCTCTGAATCCGTTTCCAGGTCTTCCGCTGCAGGAAGAGTGGGCCCAATCCCTACACCAATGTTTGGAAGATATCTTTTTTTTTATTTAACACTTCTCCATCAGTTATTTTGATGGAGTCAAACTATTTGACAACTCTTTTCGGCTGGATAACACTAGGATCTAGGCACATTAAAAATGGCTCCATCTGCAATTTCGGCAGCTAGAAAGACATGGCACATAATGTCTCATCAGCTGCAGTTTGACCCTTATTCTCATGCTAAAATCTTTATGGGGGAATCCTGATCTGAAAATAGAGAAATAGCCTTTTATTGTGGAGGAATTCGGTGACAGTAGAATTTATAATTTAGATCAGTTAATAGGACTGGACTATGAGTTTTTACTATTTTCAATACTGCAGCATAGATATCATCATATAGTGCTGGGTGCCAATATCTTCAATGACAGCACTTTCTGGTGTCTCTATATGGGCCATCAGCGATGAGTGCTTCAGCACCTCCTATACTGTTGGAGAAATTAACTGGATCTTTACAGAAAGCTAATCCTACAAAAGATGTTTATAAATGTCTTTTGGAATGTAATAAAGTGGATGTTCGGTATGTTAGAGCAGAATGGAAGAGGGAATTGGAATGCTCTATACAGCCTAATCAATGGAAAGTTGGCCTAGCTTCCATACATACTATTTCTGTGGATTTAAAATAGAGACTGCTTCAACAAAAACTGATGTTTCATGTGTATTGGACACCACAGAGGCTGATTAAGAAAAACCTGGGAAGTTCTGATAGATGCTGGTGATGTAATCAGGGAAATGCATCGCTGAGGCATATGATGTGGGCATGCCCTGTGGTGGCTTATTTCTGGTTGGAAGCCACTGCCCACATAAATTTTGTTCTTGAAAAATCTATGATAATTGTGGGTGCTCCTGCTCTTCTAAATTACATTTCTTTGATGTGGGGATTAACGGATGGACAGAAAAAGTAGACTCTGAGAGCCCTAACATTTGAAAAGAAACATATGCTCCAAGCCTGGAAGGACAAACATCCACCGCCTATTATTCAATGGTCTGAAGATCTTACTGCTCTTGCTGCATTTGAACACACATCTTATAGTTGTCGATTTTGTTTGGATGCTTATTTAGATATATGGTCTGCTGCTATGAACACATCCATTTGAAACAGAAGAGTCGAATCTTTTTCTTTTTTAAAAACCAATGGTGTTGTGAATAGTTCTTGTGAGGGGGGGGGGAGGGCTGATGTTCCTGCTATTGATTTTGTTTTTTGTAGTTTGACCCTGCCTTTTTTGTTGTTGTTATAATTGCAAATAAAATTCAAAAAATAAATTGCTACTGTAGCATTCAAAGGTTATGGGCCAGAGCCCAGAGTGTGTTCCTGGGTGTCTATAAAAGGACAGGATGAAAGTTCATGGTGCTCAGAGAGAGAACATTTCACAGTGCTGCACCAATGACCTTTTTTTTAAAGTGCCAGTAATAGATCAGTACTCAAACAATGCTTGAACATCTTCAGGGCACTTCACATCTATTGTACTTTCATGAGTTACATATCAATTAACCATAAATGAACATACTAGAAAAAAGCAGCAACTATTAAACATTGTCATATAGTAAATATTTATTTGTTGCTCGCATCAGAGGTGGGGAACATGTGACCCTCTAGATGTGGTTGACTACAATGCCCATCAGCCCTAGCCAACATGGCTAATGGTGAAAGATGATGGGAGTTGCAGTCCAACAACATCTGGAAGACCACATGTTCCACATCACTGCTTTAAATCAAACCACAAGAACACAGTACAGAAATATTTTTCTTGCTCCAGAGCAAAGGTATATGATTGCCCGGGTATTTTTTTTTTTTTTACATGGAATTTAACAGGGTGTTTTGAACATGGAAATAACTACCTTATCTTCTCTCCATTATAGTATTATGGGATACTGAACCTTGAGCCATCTCAAAAATCTACAGCAAAAACACACAAAAAAACCCCAGAGATTAGCAGTCATATTTCTAAAATTTGTTCATTTAGCATGCCTAGTTATCAATAAGATACCTGTTGTTCTTTGTATGCATTTTCCCTTTCTTTGTTCTTCAGCCTGTTTAAGCAAAATTGCAACCAAGAAATAACTTCAGAGGCCACAACACTCACTGGGAACAAACGGGAAACATGTATGAAAACTTAATACTTTGAGGGCACTCAAGTCTTTTTACTTCAAGATTAACTGCCTGTTGAGTAGAGTGTCTGATAAATGGTTCCTCAACACAAGCATTAGGATTAAAGAACACACTACAGAAAGCTAAGAGCCTTCGTATTCTCTAAAAGATTAACATAACCCCTCATGTGTAAGGATTCATATCGACAGAAGAGCAATAACTTGTACTGAGGCCAAGTGTCCTAATTTACAGAGGACAGTCCTCTATTTGAAGGCTGACAGAGGACAGTCTGCTATATGAAGTTGTCCTCTGTTGGAAGGACTGTCCAGACCAAGTCCAGTTTCAAGATAAAGAACCCTAAGAAGGGAGAACAGGGAGCTTGGACCTGGAGAGCAGACTGGACAAGCACAGAGGCCACCTGGTGACCATCTTCCCCACTATGGTGAGATGCATTGCATTTCTATTAAAATTATTGTAATTATTCCTAAATTTGCATATATACATATAAATTAGCATATGGACATTTTATGCAAATATGTGACCTCTTTTTTAGGTGATAATAATAATATTTTATTTTCGGTCATAAACCAATACAGAATAAAACCATCACAATATATTCACTCCTCTTGTATTTCTTCTTTTTGGTGATGTGTAAGCAGACATTGTAATAACTTCTCATGAAACACATTCGCTCCCCTGGCAACACCTCATTATCAAGTGCATGCAAGAGCACAACTTGACAGATGCCCTGCCCCCATATTTAAAAAAATATATCCAACACACCCTCTTTTGAAAGTTGCCTTTAAAATCCCCTGACACTGGAACTTCATAATACTATGTGTCAAAGCTAACCTTCTAATTCTTAGTGCAATTTCCTTTTTCTTTTCAGAAACATAATTCTAGTGGGTTAAAATTATGGTAAGTATCTGACACTGTCTGCAAGCTAGTGGTAGCTTGTCTGAGTGTGGAAAGCTAAGCAGGGTCAGGCCTGGTTATTACTTGGATGGGAGACCCCTCCTCTAGTTTCCTGCATTGAGCAGGGGGTTGGACTCGATAGCCTTGTAGGCCCCTTCCAACTCTATGATCTATGTTCTATTCCTGAAACAAGCAGAAAGACATGCTTCAGGAATGGGGCACGTCAGCAGAGAAACGAGCATTCCCGCTCATTTCCAGGGTTACTTTAGGAAATGCTAGTTCCTGATGTGCTAGGAGAGGGTCCCCCTGGTGCAACAGAACTATTGGAGGTGCAGCAGCAGTATAAGATACTGCTCTACCTTGGGGGATCAAGAATATGCAAAACTATAATCACCTTGAGGCGAAGGATGACCTTTATCTATCCTTGCCCACAAGGGGATTGCTAGTTACTTAAAAGATCCAGGGCACAGGCCCATGACACAAGTGGCTGTGTGTGTGTGTGTACACGCACAATTAGAATTACTAGAATGTATTTAAATTCCACCAATGTTAGCAAAAATAACCATGAAATAAAGAGTGACTCTGAGCATATGCAGAATTATTTTCTCTCACCACTGAGCAGTTATGTGTTCCCCCTCTCCCTCACACTTAAGAGAAGTTGGGTGAAATACCAGTATTTCACAGGGAGCTCTTCCTGCCCTTCCCTTCCCCTCCCTCTTTGAATGCTCACTGCGAGCAAGTTCCCAACAATGGGCATGTAAGAGCAGAAAGGCAGGGAAAGAGAAATACAATGAGCAGACTGTTTAAGGAAAGGAGGCAGTATCTCCTATACTGTAGAAGGTTGCTGCGTTTATGCTACACCCCCTATGGATCTTCTAAGGGGGTGAGTGCTAAGGTTTCCTTGTCAGTGCCAGGCTACTGAGCTCAGAGGGGAGAGGCAGGCTTGTATTAAGGCAGATGATGTCATTGGGGCAGCTCAGAAGATTCAGGGCACAATGCAGAAGTTTCTGGGCACATGCCCTGGTGTGATTTTCTATAACAATGCTCATGCTTGCCCATAAAACCTGCCAACTGCCAAGGGGGAAAAATGTGGCTTTGTGTGACATATCTAAGGGTCATCTGCAAGGCCCTAGACCCTAGAAGTACTAAGTAAGTCACTCAGTAAGTCCACTGAGCCCAAACAGTAACATTATCTCCTTCAAAATAACGAGGGATAACCAGCAATGCTAGCTGTCAGGAAAGTGCTCCAGCACACAAATGTTTCTTGGGTTTTTGACAGAAACACTCCACACTAGGAACCTGCCTGATCATTCTACATGGTGGGCACCATGAAGAAGAAGTTGGCCATCAGTGGACCGTGGTACAATAAGCAAGGCCTGTCCCTCAGAATGTAAAGTCCAGGAGTGGGCTGTCTCTTTGAGCATAATGTCTCTTACAGCATAATCCAATTAATATTAAGACAGGGAAAAAAGTCCTACAACTTCCTGCATCCCTCTAGCCAGCATCCCTCCAGCCAGCAATACTGGCTGGGGCATGCTGGGAGTTGCAGGACTTTTTTTCTGTCTAAACATGCATCAGATTGCACCCTTAGATAACCTGGTCAGGAGCTGTTTGGGATCTTATAAACCAATAATATAATGCCTTGAAATAGCTCGATAGCTATTACAGGTAAAGTAGTCTAACTTTTCTTCTCAAGCATTTTGCAGGGGGAACAAATCAGCATGATCATCCCTCACAAGTAATTTGCTCTAATAACAGGGAAGGGGCTCAGGGTGCTGTTGTTAAACATGCTAATAGTAACTTGCATGAAAAACAACATCGGTTTCCTTTTGACATGGCAGGCACCTGTCAGCTGTTCGTGCAGAGATTTTCTCTAAGCATGCTAGCAACATCATCAAATCAGTAACCTCTGCTGCTGCCTGATAAGGAGTTGCAGAACACTCAAGATGAGAGTATCACCCGCTTTTTACCTCCCAACTGTGGCTGCAAAACCCAACAGTGCAGCCTGTTTCCAATTGGCCCCAATCAGGTTCCTCAGAAATACCCTGAAGTCTGTGAGCAGTACATCAAGATTACTGATTGGACTATGTTATTAGTATCCTTGGGGAAAGCCCCTGCCTGTATAAACAGCTGCTTATATCAGAAAAATCATCCTGTGCTGTTGTTTTTAATGTGCGGTTGCCATCAGTATGTTTGGCAGCAACCTGAAGCCTCTTCATCTTCCCTTTCCCGAGAAGTAAAGGTGCACACCAATTGTGCAGGCAGGAGGGAAACTTTACCCTTTCAGCCAATTACAGCTTTCAGGGTTAACCATGTCTGACAAGCGTAATCCAAAAATGTATGCGACACACACTCTTCAAATAGCTGAACTAGGTACACTGCACCATTGAGCTGTACCAAGAGCTCTTGGAAGGTAAAAAAAAACAACAACCCTCTGTTAAAGAATCTCACACAGCACATGATGAAAGGATTTTTTTAAAAAAGTTCTGTGCCCCCGCTAAATTAATTGGATTGCCAGCTATACTAGCAAACATGTTTAATTGTACATGACATTATAGGCAGGCCTATTGAAAACAGTTGTCAGGTTAAATCCTGGTGCAGTAAAAGAATGAAAGAGAAGTACATAATCAGAGCTGATGGGATTTTTGTAGAGGCTGACAAATATAAATAATTATGGGAAACACCAACCAGCTGTGTATATAGAGGAACTCATTTTGCAAATTAATGTGATTACTATTCAGAGTGAAAGTAATTTTTGATTAAAAACCTCAGCTTCACTACTTGGTTTAAAGTTAACTAGCTTTTTTTTTCCCCTTGAAATTTTCTAGACCATTTGCTGTTCAGATTCTATGCACCATACATTGCAGTCCTGAATACTGAACAGCCTATGTATTGCCTCCTTGAGAGTAGACATCTGATACCGAGCTGTGACTCATAGCTGTAGGAAAAGTTCTCATCTACCCTGTGCTCACAAAATGTAGCAACACCTACTGGCAGGGTTTCCCAAGAAGGCTCTCTGGTTCAACAGTGTAGAGGCAATCCCTTCCCAGGTATCCCTCATCCTATCACCTGTGCCTTTTATTTTATTTTTATTTTTCTTGCCCGAGTGCAAAACTTTGCATTTGTCTCTCTTGAGGTCCATTTCATTAGTTTCAGCCCAGTTTTCCATTCTCTTAAGATCATTTTGAATTTTATTCTTGTCTTCTGAAGTGCTCACTACTCCTCCCAGTTTCGTGTCATTCACAAATTTCATAAGGCTTCCCTCCATCCCTTGATCTACATCATTAATACAGAATAGTACTGGGATGAGAGTCCAAGGCACCCCACTTAAAACCTCCCTCCAGTTGGATGAGAAACCACCAATGAGCACTCTTTGATGGTTTTCCAACCAGCTGTGAATCCACCTAACATTATGACAATCTGGCTTGCATTTAACCATTTGCTGACCAAAATACCTTGGGGAACTTTGTAAAATGCTTTGATGAAATCAAAATAAATTACATCCATAGAATTCCCAAAATCCACAAGCAGCAAGCACGATCCTATGGCCACTAGATAGTGTCTAGAGACGGCCAAAGGATTTTTTTAAGGAGCCACCTACGAGGTTGGAAATTCAGTCAGACCTCATAGCTGGGTCTCCATGCTCAGAGCACACACACACCCCGCAGCCAGCATGGAAAGAACCACACCAGTGACCTCAGAGATGGGGTTCAGGGAGTGTTCCAGGGAGCGGGAGGGGAGGAGATAGGAACCACCAAGATACAATGTATCCTGGTGGCACCTCAGCCTCCTTCTCTCCCACTCCAAAGAGCCTCAGCTAGATGGCTGAAATCTGCTGTCTAGCTGAGTTTCAGGGAGGGTGGAGCACAGAGGCGGCCTTCACCTCTGTGCTTCTCCCACCCTCCATAGGATGCTGTAATCCTCCGAGTTTGGAGGGTTACAGCATCCCGATTGGATTGCACCCTAAGTTAGCAACCAATTTGAAAAGAGAGAGATTGATCAGATTAGTCTGGCAAGATTTATTCTTCACAAATCCATTTTGGCTTTTACTATTCATTGCATTGTTATCATGAGGCTTACATACTGAATCCTTTATAACATGATCTAGTATCTTCCCTGGTATCAAAATATGGCTGACCAGACCAGTATGCTGTTTCCCAGATCCTCCTGATTCCCCCTTTGGCTGAATGATCAGCAAGAATTTTACAAGGTTCATTTTAAACTATGTGAAGTGATGCATTCATTAAGCCACAGTTACAATGGCTTCTGGGATCACAATCCATTCATGGGCAGTATCCAAAAGGGTCATTTCACAAACTCAAATGGTGCCAGTGGAGCTCCACAGAATCTTTCTGTTGCACAAGCAGTTGCACATTTCACTTCTGCAACCAGTTGCATGACCAGTTGTGCAAGAGGTTGTGCAAGTATAATGCGCAACTGATTGCACAACTGGTTGTGTAAGTGGCTATGCAAACGTAATGCAAAACCAGTTGCGCAAACATAACTTTAGTTGGATTCTCCTCTTGTGCATAGTTCGGAACCTAGTTTCTTTCTACTAGCACAATGTCATTTGTGCTCACGGAATGACTCAGTTGGATATTGCTCTATTTTTCTCTAATATCCATAACACCCTCTCCTTGTTTGTCTCTATCTCACCAGTCTTCATCTAGAACCATGGTGAGGGGTAATAAGACAATCTTGGTGTTTCAAAAGCTTCCAAACTTTTTACTGCCTGTTCAATGCAAGTACAACCATTTCCACAGCTTCTGACTGGATCATATACATTAGGCAATGTAAACCATCCATAAATCATCCAGTGCTCTTGTATAAGAGAAAAGACTTCTTATAATAAAACAGTTATTATATATATTCCATCACATACAATCATATCCATCTTTCAATCTGTTTTTAAAAAATCTAAATATGAGATACATAGGTGTTATCTGTCTGGTGTATAACCAGGTCATTACAGGAACATCGACTGCTAGGTCGTCAGTGTAGAAAGTTTCTTCTCTGGGTGAGATTGAAGTGCAGATGAAATTCTGATTCATCTTTAGTTTCAACAGCCCAATCAAAATTCCAATAGTTTTGATTGGTGAGAAGAAGTGAATTCAATATTAAAGTTTATCTAATCTGTGTCTTGTCAATTTCACACAACACAGTGGTCAAATCTCTAATCGCCTCTTCAAATTTCTCTTTTCCTGCTATAGATATTCAAAAGGTATTCATTACTAATCTCTTAGGGCACAACCCTATGGCCGGTAGACACTGTCTGGCCGGCTATAGGAAAAGTAGGAGTCCCAGCTCCGACCTCAGAAAATCCCTCCGCCCTCGCAGCTGGCACAGTTCTTTCCATGCCGGCTGCAGCTCCGAAGATGGAAGACCGTCTTCGGAGCTGGCGCTGGTGGGGCAGGGAGTGGGGTTGGAGGGGAGGAGTGAGGCACCACCATCCTACAAAGAATCCAGGCGGTGCCTCAGCCCCTCCTCCTCACAAGCAGGGCTAAAACGCTTAGACGGACGAAATGGGCTAAGTGTTTGGACACTTGCCTCTGCACTCCTCCTGCCTTCCATTGGATGCCTGTAATCCTCTGAAGTTGGAGGGTTATGGGCAACCACATTGGATTGCACTGCCCGTAAACTTTATTAAATATTGATGGCATAATAAAAAAAAAGAATTACTATTTTCATATTCAAAAAAATCTCAAGAAGCAAAGAACGATTACAATAATGTTTCAGGTATATCATTAAAAATTCCTTCAGCATCCTATTCCAACAACCACAAGTTCTTGTTTCACATGCTCTATTTATCCAGCAGCTGAAATAAAACTTGGGGGGGGGGGGACTTGACTACATGGTCAACTTGAAAAAATTGAAAAATTCTGGCTTGTCTGTTCCTAACATAGTTTAAAGAAGATGATGATGAATATTAAAGAACTTAACTTGAAGTTTCTTAACTCGACTCTTATTCCAGATAACAAGGAAGATTGTAATTGAAGTCATCACACCTCCATTTTTACATGAGGTCTCAATTCTTTATCATAATGCTAAAACGCATCTGTGATCAATCTGCTGTGATTGATTCTTGATTGATAACAGGTCAAGTGCTGTCAAGTCTTGAAAGAGAGGCAGAACAGAAGGGCTTTTCCTCATTTCTTCTATCCATGGGAGAGAGACTGATTCTTCCATGGTCTTGTTTCCTTGTCCCTGACACAGCTTCAATGGAGAGCCACGAGGTTTTCCATCCTGTCCTGCCTTTACTTGATCATCCAGCCTCTACCAGGTGCTGTTGTAAAGGGGCATGGTGCAGAAGTTGGCTCTTGGGTTTCCTCTTCTACCCATGTTACCTTTACCCAGGTATAGGGAAACATATATGTAACCACAACGTAAGTGTCAGGGCCCTAGAAAAGAACAGGAGAGAAGAGAAGCTCAAGCAATTTGAAAGCTGTTTAGCTGAATTTGGGGGGGCAGTATCCAACAGTGTCATTCCACAAACTCAAATAGTGCTAGTGGAGCTCGTTCCATTGTGCATTATGTTTCTGCAACTGGTTGCATAACCGGTTGTGCAAATGCAACTTTCATTGGATTCTCCTCTTGAGCATAGTTTGGAATATATAAGTCTGTGGCTTCTGCTGGCTCAGCTTGTCTGGGTGTGGAAAGCTAAGCAGGGTCAGGCCTGCTTATTACTTGGATGGGAGACCCCTCCTCTAGTTTCCTGCATTGCACAGGGGGTTGGACTTGTTAGCCTTGAAGGCTCCTTCCAACTCTATAATCTATGAAACCTAGTTTCCTCTAGCACAATGTCATTTGCATTAATGGAATGACGCCATTGGATACTGCCCTCTGTGTTAGGCTTGTTTTAAATCAGTTCTGACACCACCTGGTTGGTAAACTAATCTCCTTATTTAAACAATACCTTTTCCATTTTGTGCTGGATGCACATCATGTAGGGTTTTTGCTGTAGTTCTAATGGCTATTTCTGGTGTAGCATAGTAGCTGAGCTATCAATCAGGAAATCCACAGTTTAAATTCCCCCTCTGCCATGAACTCATGGTAGCTTCAGGCAATCCATTTGGCCAGTTTGCATTTAATGATCCCAGCTTATTAAATTATGGTTTAGGAAGCCCAGAACAAATGTTAGGGCCCACATACTTCTCCCTCACTATTCCCCATATCTCCTCCCCTTGCATACCAGCTTCAGTACTGCAATCCTGCTTAAATTAAATCACATTTTCTTTCTATGTCTGAAACAGGGAACTGTGGCCTAGGATCAAACCATAGTTTAACTTAGTAGTCCAACATTAAATCACAGTTCCCCATTATGTACATAAAAGGGAACTGTGTTTTTGAAAGACCATGCTGGCAGGGAACCAAAGATGGAAGACCGTCTTTGGTTCCCCTGGGGGGGGGCATTCCTTGAGGCAGAGAGGGGAGGAGTGAGGCACTGCCGTTTTACAATGAATCCAGGCAATGCCTCAGCCTCTCCTCCTCATGAGGAGAGGTACACCATCTAGATGACCGAAATTGGCCATCTAGATGTTTTTGAGGGTGAGAGGAGCACAGTGGCCATGGTCCTCCCGCACTCAATAGGATGTCCATAATCCTCCAGGTTCAGAGGGTTGTGAGCACCAACATAGGATGGGGCTGCCCAAGGTTTATTGTAAGAACTGCAACAAGATAATGCATATGAAGTGTACTGAACTTCTCTCTGGTCAGGGACTGTCTTGTTAATTGCTGTAAACCGCCCAGAGAGCTTCAGCTATTGGGCAGTATAAAAATGAAATTAATTAATTAATTAATTAAACATATGCTAAATATTGTTATTAAAATTTTATTTATTTATTTATTTATTATATTTATACCCCGCCTTTTTTCCTGAAAGGAACCCAAGGTGGCTTACATAATCCTCCTCCTCCTCTCCATGTTATCCTCACAACAACCCTGTGAAGTAGGTTAGGCTGAGAGTCAGTGACTGGCCCAAAGTCACCCAGTGAGTTTCATGGCCAAGCGGGGACTAGAACCCAGATCTCCCGAGCCCCAGTCCAACACTCTCACCACTACGCCACACTGGCTCTTGTTCTGAGATGCTTGTGACTGATCTTTTCATTTCCTCCTAACCAAATTCTTGATCACTTAAGCTCGAACTGATGTTTAGATGCTAAAATACTGTTCCACCAGCCAGCCCTGGATTAACCATTAAGCAATATAAGCATGTGCTTAGGGCACCAAGGGAAGGTGGGCACCACAGAGTACCACAAATTTTTGCATTTGCATTTTTCCCTTATAACAGTTTTATTTAAAAAATGCATAAAACATTGATGAAAATTGGCATTTCTTTCTGTTGCCCTAGTCACCTTGAAGTGGTGAGTGGGCTTGCGTGTTCCGATGAATCCTGTGAGCAATGCCGTCAGGAGCTATGTACTCCCAGTAGGGTCACCCATGGCGGTAAGGTCCGGGGAGAGGAACCAGACAAAGAACGATCCAAAACATAAAGTCCTCAACGGCAGAACAGGCGGAAGATAATTAAACCTAAATTACAACGGCTGTGAAGGCGGATGAAGGCTGCAGCAGAGAATGGTTTTCCAATCGTCAGGGTAACCGTGCCATTGGATCTCTGCCGTACTCTGTCAAGTTTGTGTGGTGATTCGTTGTGCACCGATCTCCCCACATAAAACAGTTTCACGCACAGGCGTCTTCCAACCCAACCCACCCAACCCAACCCAACCCAACCCAACCAACCAAACAAACAAACAAAAAAAAGTCCCATGGCGACTGGCGAATGGCAATGGGGGCAGGACTGTGAATCTGGAAGCCCCTAGTCATGGACCAGCACATGGGCGGTGGATGCAGACTCAGTCGCCCTGTTCAAGGAACGAGGTAGTCGAGCAGCTCGGCAGCTGTATCCATGACTGAGCAGCCCTATTTAGGATCCACTCTGCTCACCCCGTATGGGGAGGGGGCTAGAAAAGGTGCCCTAAACATAGTCTACCTCTTTCTCCCCTGACTGGATTACCGCGTCCAGTGGGGTCACCATTTTAGCGGTCGAAAAAGACATTTGAATTTTGGAACATGGAATATACGGACATTGCTGGATAACATAGATAGTGAACGCCCTGAGCGTAGGACTGCTATTATTGCAAGGGAGCTGAGACGGTTTAAAATTGACATAGCAGCACTTCAAGAAACTCGAAGGGCAGGAGAGGGACAGCTGAAAGAAGAAAAAGGAGGTTATACCTTCTTCTGGAAAGGACTACCTGAGCAGGACCGACGAATACATGGTGTAGGCTTTGCCATCAAAAATGAACTAGTGAACTCTTTGTCAGAAGTTCCTACTGGCATTAACGAACGCCTGATAACTCTTCGATTAAAGCTCGCCAATAACCAACAGGTAACTATTTTGAGCGCTTATGCACCAACATTAGATGCTGATGATGACACCAAGGAAAGTTTTTACAGCCAGTTGGACACTCTCCTGTCAGAGATACCTAAGGAGGATAAAATTATCCTCCTAGGCGATTTTAATGCAAGAGTCGGGCGTGACTTTGATTTATGGCCAGAAACTATTGGAAAAGACGGAGTTGGTAATAGCAACCCGAACGGACTCTTACTTTTGTCTATATGTGCAGAGCATAATCTCACTATCACAAACACGCTCTTTCGACAAAAGAATAAGTTTAAAACATCATGGCAGCACCCACGGTCAAAGCACTGGCATCTTCCGGATTATGTAATTGTCCGTGCTAGAGATCGCCGCGATGTACTTCTTACTAGGGCCATGGTGAGTGCCGACGACTGCTGGACAGACCACCGACTAATCCGGTCCACTATGGTTATCAACATTGCTCCCCAACGTAGGCTTCAAGGAAGGAAACCAAGGCGTAAAATGAACATCCAAGTCCTTCAAGATCCTATTAAGCAAACTCATCTTCAATCACTTCTTAAGGAACATCTACCTACGGAACCTCCTGACAACATTGAGGACCATTGGTCTAAGCTGAAAACCTCCATTACTGCAGCTTGTGAACAAACTATTGGATATGAAACTAAGAAACATCAGGATTGGTTTGATGAAAATGACAATGAGATTAAATATATAATTGACCAAAAAAGGAAAGCCTTCCAAATATGGCAAAATGATATTAACTGCGCTGCCAAGAAAAAAACCTACGCTAGCGCAAAGGCTGAGGTCCAAAGAAGAACAAGAGAACTTAAGAACGCTTGGTGGAAAAAGAAAGCTGAAGAAATTCAACAACTTGCAGAATCTCATGATGCACGGGGCTTTTTTAAGGCCACAAGGGCCATTTATGGACCAAAAACCTATGGTACAAACCCTTTACAATCAAAAGATGGCACCAAACTCTTAAAAGACAAAGAGTCTATTGCACTGCGTTGGAAAGAGCATTATTATGACCTTTTAAATCGTAAGTCTAAGGTGGATAATGAGATTTTTTCGCAAATCCCGCAAAAACAAATTAAAGAGGAACTTGCAATACTCCCCACTTTGGATAAAGTAAAAAAAGCCATTAATCAAATGAAGAACAACAAAGCTAGTGGACCAGATGGGATTCCTGCTGAAATCTTTAAAGAAGGGGGCCCCGAACTTGTACAACATCTTCATAAACTCATCGAAAAAATCTGGATAAGAGAAGAGATCCCAGAAGACTTCAGGGATGCCATAATTATCACCCTCTTTAAGAAGGGTGATAGAACAGACTGTGGAAACTATCGGGGCATTTCTCTCTTAGCAACCGCAGGTAAAATATTTGCTAGGATTCTCGCAAACCGTCTTCTATCTATTTCAGAAGAGATCCTCCCTGAAACTCAATATGGTTTCCGCCCCTCTAGAGGGACAGTAGACATGATTTTTACTGCACGTCAGCTCCAAGAAAAATGCCGGGAGCAAAATCAACCCCTTTATATGGCATTTATCGATTTGGCTAAGGCCTTTGATACTGTAGACCGTACAGCTCTCTGGACTATCCTTATGAAAATTGGATGCCCCAATAAATTTGTGAATATCTTGCGACTTCTCCATGACAACATGACGGCAACGGTTTTGGACAACAACGGCTCTCATGGTGCTCCATTTAAAGTGGGATCAGGTGTTAAACAGGGATGTGTTATCGCCCCAACATTATTTGCCATTTTCATCACCATGGTTTTACATCTTGTCGAGGGGAAACTTCCCACCGGTGTGGGAATTATATATCGAACAGATGGAAAGCTTTTTAATCTCAGCAGGCTGAAAGCAAAAAGTAAGGTAATTACAACCTCCGTTGTGGAACTTCAGTATGCTGATGATAATGTGGTCTCCGCACATTCAGAGGATGATCTCCAAACTATCCTAAATGCTTTTGCAGAAGCATACGAAAAACTTGGTCTCTCACTTAACATCAAAAAAACCAAAGTGCTTCATCAGCAAGTGCAAGCCAATCCTTTGGTGATGCCATCTATCCAGCTTGGCGGGACAATACTGGAAAATGTCGATCATTTTCTCTATCTTGGCAGCTATCTTTCTGTTACAGCTAACATCAACAGTGAAATCCAGCATCGTCTGAGCTCTGCAAGTGCCGCATTTTCTCGAATGAAACATAGAGTGTTTGAGGATCGGGATATTTGTAAGAAGACCAAAACACTGGTTTATGAAGCCATTGTATTACCAACTTTATTGTATGCCTGCGAAACATGGACTATCTATAAACGTCACTTCCACCTCCTTGAAAGGTTTCATCAACGTTGCCTCCGGAAAATCCTGCAAATTACTTGGGAAGATAGGCGAACAAATGTCAGTGTACTGGAAGAAGCAAAGACTACTAGCATTGAAAAAATGATCCTTCAACGCCAACTTCAGTGGACCGGTCATGTTGTTCGAATGCCTGACTGCCGTCTCCCAAAGCAGTTACTTTACTCCCAACTCAAGGATGGAAAGCGGAATATCGGTGGTCAATATAAGAGGTTTAAAGATGTTCATAAGGCTAATCTAAAAAAATGCAATATAAACATCGAAAACTGGGAAGCTCTGGCCCATGAACGATCTAAATGGAGGTTGGCCTTTCACAAAGGTTCCATGGACTTTGAAGAAGCCCGAGTGCAAGGTGAAAGGGAGAAACGTGCTAAGCGAAAAGCACGTCAAATGAATCCTTTACAGGACCATCTTCTATCTGGTAACCTGTGTCCTCACTGTGGGAAGCTGTGTGGATCTAGAATTGGCCTCCACAGTCACTTACGGACCCATCGCTAGAGTCTACACAATCTTCTTTAGAATCTCCTCCTTTTATCCCGGAAGACAATCTTACTCGGTCACGAGTGATCGCCTGATGATGATGAATTGGCTTATATTGTTTGCTGCTATTTAGTGTTAAATAAATATAATTTTAAAAAGTTTATATTTAATATAGTTGAGTGTTCTGGCGAGGGGGATGGCCTTGAAGAAAACTGAGTTTTTAATGTCTCATTTCACCTTCAGCACTTGTTGAGTCTTAATGTCTTGCCAGCTAAGCAATGGATGGGCCGACAGGGCACCATTATTGGGCTGTGCTTAGGGCATCAGCTGCCCTTAATCCAGCCCTGCCACCAGCACTATAGGAGTTGATAGTGATTCATATTAAAAGTGTGATTCAATTGGAAATCTGTATTTCTGTGAAAGCAGAAAGGTATTCCAAACACAGACTTACTAAAGTGAACCATTGTCTGTCATATATGCAACACATTCATTAATTCAGGAAGGGTCTTCTGTTTTTCAGTGCCATGGCAACAAGAATTGTGTATTCTTACAATATCTTTAGTCTCACAATATTTTAACTGATTTGCTCCAATCTACCTCACATCATCTTGTCAAATCCCATGAGACTGATGAAGTATTCGCACAGCTCTAACTTCATAAAATCTAAGATGTAGTACAATATTAAAATCATGAGTGACACATACATGCATAGGGCCTCTAAGCAACAGTCAAAATCACAAAACCCATAGTGGAGTGTGATTGTAAGTGAAATACACATACATGAAAAGATGCATGAAGTGGTCTATTTTAAAGGTGGAGTGAATTTACCACTGATTTCTTTTAGCCAAAGTATAAATTTAGCCCTTCTGACCTGACCAACATCTCTGAGCAAGGTAGAAAGAAGTTTCTTTCGTGTTTCTTTTTAACTGCTGCTTCTTTTATTTTTTTTATATGTCTAATATTGCATTTTAAAATTATCTTTTTCCATGCTTTAGCTGCTTCTTTTTAAAATTATTTTAAATGATTGTTGCTGCTTTTGAATTATTTTTTAAAACATGTTTTGTTATGTATTTCATCACTGGTTTTAGTGTTTTTGTTTTTGTTATGCATATCACCCTGAGAGACATAAAATACAAAATACTCAGATATAATTGTAGCTCACGCTGGCTCAGCTTGCCTGAGTGTGGAAAGCTAAGCAGCGTCAGGCCTGGTTATTACTTGGATGGGAGACCCCTCCTCTAGTATCCTGCATTGAGCAGGGAGTTGGACTCGATAGCCTTGTAGGCCCCTTCCAAATCTATGATCTATGAATTCATAATAGGATTAGACACACACACACCATCACAAGTGGACATTTCAAGTGTGGGATGTGTTTTTGATGTGCACAGTCTTTAACCCCAGAGATAAAAGGGTTTACACTTTGAGAGATTTTACTACCTGGCAGGCCACCAGTGTGATTTATGTGATTTTATGCCTGGGCTCTTTGGTTTATACAGGACACACTAGTAGAGCTCTAAGGTTACAAACTGATGAACATAAGAACAAAATTAGAATCCAGACCATGGCGTCTCCTTTAACATCACATTTTAAAGAACAAAATCATTCACCAGATGATATAAGGTTCATAGTGATAGAGAAAGTTCGTGTACATGCTCTAAAGCAGTGTTCTCTAACCTTGGGTCCCCAGATGTTCTTGGCCTACAACTCCCAGCATGCCCCAGCCAGCTACGCTGGCTGGGGCATGCTGGGAGTTGTAGGCCAAGAACATCTGGGGACCCAAGGTTAGAGAACACTACTCTAAAGGACCAGATTCTGATACTGTATTAGCCCAAAGAGAGGTATTTTGGATTTTAACTTTGCAAACAACAACTCCTTTTGGGCTAAATCAACATTTTGATTTATCAGTATATTTATAATGAGGTTGAACTGCAATAGCATCTGTTTCCCTACACACACATATGTACAGTACATACATACATACATATATACTTGTTAAACAATTCACTGAGTCTTTAAGACTCTATTTTTGTTAAGGGAGTGGTTAGTGCAGCTGCAATAAAACCAGCTGAGCATGAGACTGTGTCTATTCTTTCCTTGGGTGGATGATATCTCAGAAAAACCCAAGAATACAAAGAATTGTCTTAGAGGCTTTTGACACTCAGCTGGTAAGTGTTACTTAATTTGTTATTATCATCAGAGATATAATTGTTAATCCCTCAGTTAATCAGGCAGCAGATTTTGAAAGACTATGAGCTAATCTACATGGGGAATATATTTTGATGTTGCTGTGTTTCACACACTGATGCAACACATAATACTACCCCCAATCTGTGGTAATCTCAGGTTTTCTTTCCTAAAAAACCCTGCATTTTCTCAGAGTTCTTTTGTGATGGTTTTTCCTTTTATTCTGACTTCATAGATTTCATAGATTGATTTCATAGATCATAGGGTTGGAAGGAGCCTACAAGGCCATTGAGTCCAACCCCCTGCTCAATGCAGGAAACTAGAGGAGGGGTCTCCCATCCAAGTAATAACCAGGCCTGACCCTGCTTAGCTTTCCACACTCAGACAAGCTGAGCCAGCGTGAGCCACAGGCCTGCACTTTTGGACTTGAGTGTGCCCTATTTTGCCATTATGAATTCGCAGTATTGGCATGGCTTGTCTTCCAAAACAATACGGTGTGTGCCCCGACATTGTAGCGTTCTCTTTTAGTGAATAACAACTGAGGGTGTCCTCTGCCTAGATGTACATATCTTTTGGCTGTTGGCACTTGGGTGTGGGTATAGAGCTTTTATTTATTTTTCCCAGCCTCTCAACTTCACACCTGTGCATGTATACAGCACAGCTCTTTCATTTCTCCTTTCTCAACCATTCCTTCATAGCTCTGCAGCATGGCATCTGGAGATTCCGCAACCAAGGGCCATGATGTCTCATGGAAACACCTTGAAATCCTGGATCTCCATGATATCTGGGGAGAACAAAAAATACAGGAGCAGCTGAGAATGAGTCATAGGAACATGGATTCCTATGAAGTAATTACTCATGAAATATCCAACCCCAGACACAAACGAACTGCAATAGAGTGCCATACAAAGACAAAATGCATGCGGCTTGAATACCACCAGGTGGTGAACCATAACTCCAGGTCAGGCCATAATGCTGCTACATGCCCATACTATAAGGAGCTCCACAGCATTCCTTGTGGTGACGCTACAACCAAACGGAAGCACGTTAGCTGAAGTATGAAAATTGTGCATACTCCAGTGCTGCCACCCAAACCTCCAGTCACAGAAGGTTCTGAGGAACTTTTCATGGAAGACTTGACAACAATCAATTTGGTGGACTACCATGGAAGAGGTCATTGCAGGTAAGTCTTCATTTCCCCTCCGCATCTATCTGATAATCTTTCATTGTTTGCATTTTCCACCATGTTTTTCATTCAGGCACTGATTGTGGGAATGAGGATACCGTGGAGGAGCATGTCTGGGCAGACGACCCACACGGTGAGTGATTATGTTTTGTAATAATTTTATGAGCGGATTGCAGTTAATAATAACCTTTCCGAAATTGTGAATGCCAATTCTTCATGTTTGCTTTCTTTTCCCCTCTTGCTTCACTACTGCACACCTATGCATGCATATATATATATATATATATATATATATAAAACAAGTGGTATTCTAATATTATTTCTTATTAATACTTAATCAGTTGTACTGCCATTCCTAAGATTGTTCCCGCAGCGATGGCCACAAAGAAAACTGGGGGGGGGGGGTGATTGGAAGACCTTCCTTTGACAATTCACTCCTTCTCATGTTCTTTATGGAGTACCTGCCAGTGTTAATATATGTTACCCACAGATATGTAATACTCCAAATGAGATCCATTTTAAATGTTCAACTTCATACAGAGTTATTGTACGGTAATCAGTGTGAACACAGCACAGGCATCATGCAGTTCTTCCCTTGCAAAGGCTGGCCCACTCACTTTGTGAGTGCAGGAAAATGGGGTATGTAGTTGGATTTCAAGTTGCAGCATTTGGCCCATGCTTGCTTCTTCAGTAGTGCAATTCCCTGGAGATGCGTTGATGCCCTTAGTGCTGTCTGTTGAATTATTCTGTGCTGCTATATCCATTGCCACATTAACATATGAACTTTTCTTTTCAGTTATCCCATAACTCACCTTCTACTTCTTACTCTCTTTGCATGTAGGCAGTAATTTGTTCAATCTGTCCATAGTTGGGGTCACAGACATTGTCCTGATGCTTTGGTGGAGAAGAAAACAGGGCCAGGTATTCCCTAACGCTGTACTGTATTTTGATTTTTCTTTCTTTCTGTAAGTATTGTAGATATGAAGTGTGACCAAAGACCATGGGGTATGTGCTCATTCCATCACATGAAAACTTTAGTATAAAAAGAACATCACTTGTGTGGCGTTGTGGTGAGAGTGTTGGACTGGGACTCGGGAGATCCGGGTTCTAGTCCCCGCTCAGCCATGAAACTCACTGGGTGACTTTGGGCCAGTCACTGACTCTCAGTCTAACCTACCTCACAGGGTTGTTGTGAGGATAACGTGGAGAGGAGGAGGAGGAGGAGGAGGATTATGTAAGCCGCCTTGGGTTCCTTGCAGGAAAAAAGGTGGGGTATAAATATAATAAATAAATAAATTGGAATAGTGCCTAGCAATGTATTTTTATATACAGTAATACCTTGGATTGCAAGTAACTTGGTTTGAGAGTGTTTTGCAAGACAAGCAAATTTTTAAATATTTATTTTAAAAAATTTGACTTGATATACAAGCGACGTCTTGCAATACAAGTACTGCAGTACGGCTTAAATTAAAAATCTCTGTACACATTTTTTGGGGGGGATTTCATTTTGATATAAGAGTGTTTTGGATTACAAGCACGTTTCCGGAACGAATTATGCTCTCAATCCAAGGCATGACTGTATATATAAATGTACATTCTGTTCGCAATACTCCAGAAATAGCTGAAGTGATCAGTCACAGTTTTAATGTTGATGGGATTTGGAAAGTGTAAGAAGAAATATTACAAGACATAGAAATTTGTAAAAATTGTGAGGACCAAAATGCTATAACCCCGCTATCATAATTGGTTATAAACACAGCTTGTTCCAATATATCAACATGCAGAGCACATATACTGTGAATAGTTGTTGACGAAGGACATCACTGTAACTGTAACAGTCTCTAGATCACCAGCAATTTTGTATCATTCTCCTTACATTGCAAGGTGATCCCATCTAAGCAACTCTCTCCCACACAAGTTGCCATGTCAGGAAAGAAATGGCAAGCTCATGAGTACTGATTGCATAATGTGCCAGCACTCAGGATAACCCTTATTGAAGACGATCGGGATGCGAAGCTTTAACACTTAACATGAGCCACATTATTGAGGAAGATGTTGAAGTAAGGAAAGATAGAAAAGCTTTGATGGTATCTCTAGATAATCAGTGTTCCTTGTTGCATGGAATTCTGGGTAAACTTGGTGAGAGCCTAGAGAGACCACAAACATCTACTACTGACAGTGTTGTAGTCGGCACTAGTAGAGTAGTTGCTGAGAAAGCTAACTTGCCAATTCACTGTTGAGAACTCCGCCCCCCTTTAAGGAGGGCATGTTCACCCCAAAGTGTTCCACTTTTCACTTCAACTTCCCAGAGATGCCTTACTGAGTATAAAAGAAAACCACACCCTCATTATTATTTTTAAAAACCCTAAGAAATTCTCCCCATCGTGACCCAGAGGTTATCCTCATATTATTAATGTTGCCCTGTTCACACTATCCCATTGCTAATATTAAGCAGTACTTTCTGTTACACACCACAGTTTAAGGGCTCAAAAGTATAAGACAAGAAAGAAATGCACATGTTATCATTTCATCAAAACATGTAAGTTTAATAACAATAACAGTTTAAAAGTGTTAGTAAAATATGTTCATAATAAAACTATTGTTCCCCTTCAGATGAGTCTGGCTCCCCTCTCCTGTCTTCCCAGTTTGTGTACTCAGAAGACATGCCATTCCAGCCTTGCCGCTCGTTCCTCCAGTCTCCACACTATGGTGTAATACAAAGAATGTTTGGTTTAAATGAATACGTAGTCTAGCAATGTAAACCACATACGAGGTACGGGTAACGTTTCTCACATTTAAGAAAATACAGCACATGCTCTGTTTCCTGAGCTGTGCAGCGACAAAAACGCAGCACACAAGTTGTAGGTCACCACTGGATGATCCCTTTTAGACTCAATCTGGGGTTCAGGAGGCTGCATATCATCTCAAACTCCAGACCCGGAGTGTGTCTCTGTACTGTGAAATAAAGAGAAGTTGAACATTTACACTCCATTCATTACCACAGTGGCAAACAATCAGTACGTGGATAAGTAAGGTGTTATGTCATGGCTGGTGCAGTAGAAGTAACTTTTCTACATTATTGTTAAGAAATGTAGTATGCACAGTAGGTATACCAGCACAGTGCAGTCTCACTGTGTGAAACTGAGCTCCTTTTAAAAACAACAACATAGATGACAAACAGTGAGGAACATTTCTGTCTTTAACATTTAATGCAGTTTTTTTGTTTTTGTTTTAATAGCAATGGCATGGCAAGATTGCTTCACTGTTACAAATGAGGGACATGCACATTTGGTCTTGATTACTACAGAAAAGGTTTAATTGTCCAAAATGTCTACAGTCATGCCTTGGATTGAGAGCATAATTCGTTCCGGAAACGTGCTTGTAATCCAAAACACTCTTATATCAAAATGAAATCCCCCCCAAAAAAATTGTACAGAGATTTTTAATTTAAGCCGTACTACAGTACTTGTATTGCAAGACGTCGCTTGTATATCAAGTAAAAAAAAATTAAATAAATATTTAAAAATTTGCTTGTCTTGCAAAACGCTCTCAAACCAAGTTACTTGCAATCCAAGGTATTACTGTATATCCTTTGACCTAGTTTCATCATATCATGTACCACTGAATTAAAAGCAAGAGTTGAAAACAGTCCATCAATGAACACATGATACACTTCCCGTATGGGGCATTTCATAATGTATCATCTGAAGGAGGAGTTGATCCATACGGAAGGAACTCACCTCCATCTGCATCCTCTACCACCTGCTCCACATCCAGGACCTGCTGCAGTTCTTGGGACTGAGCAGTCAGTTGTAATGCTATAAGTGTGGAAACAGAGGAGAGTAGTAATTGGTATAGGCACAAACAACCCTTCATGTGTAGTAACGAATGTTCACATACAGCATCACATTTCCAAGTAGGTCATTTTTTTAAATTTTCATTGCTGTGTTCGCGTCTGGCACTGCCGGTAGTACCCCAATTTTGCAAACTCCTGCGTCATGCAATATCAACCCCCCATCACTTCCTGTTAGGTAAATTAGTGAGAATGGATTCGCAGTACAGACACTGGAAAATTAGAATGGAGAAGTAGAATATTGACTGCTTTTACATTTTAATTCCAAGTCTAACAAAAGTAAATAATAACTTCCAAGTGTAACTGGTGTGGGTGATGGTAGAGGTTAGGTAGGTATGAATGGAGTGAAAGCCTCTCCACTCACGTTTTGTGGATTTGGGGGCAGCTTTCGCTCCTTTGTCTGCCCATTGATGGACTCGAAATTTGCACAAATGCATTCATGTGTATTTGTGCAAATTTGCATTCGCGCAACTTCGCGTGACCGCATTTGTGCAAATCAGCCAAAAATGCACAAATTCCTCCAAAATGTGTGTTTTCCCTCTTTAATCTATGGGGGGATTTGCACATGTTTTGCAATATTTTATTTTGCATATTTTTCAGCGGCTAGATTTTGGGGGGGGGGGAATATGCAAAATAAAAAAATTGGTCCACAAACCCCCAAGGACTTCACATGACCTGGAAAAGTTGGTCCACTGTAGAATCTGTGTGGCGGGCTCGGAGAAATTCGGACTCATTTGAGTCCGTTGCAGATTTCTCCAACATCCCTACGAGAGGTGTAGTAGACTGCTCACCACTGTCAGTTTCTCCGTCCTCCTCAGAAGGCTCCCTGTCAGGCTTCCTTTCTTCCTCCTGGGATGCTGCCTTATTTTTCAGCACTAGAGAAGATATAGCCTGCAAGAAAATGAGTTGTCAGTGTGAATAGCATGGGTGTTAAATTGAAAGTACATTAAAATATGTAACCCTTGGTGGGTTTCAAAACCACCAACATATCTGGAAGAATTATGTGCCTGACTCAAATATTATTTCTGATATCAATAACGGTATTGGTACCAGTTTGATCACGGTACATACATAGAAATTACAGGTGTCACACACCTCTGTTACTCTTGCAAGGGGCACAATGTGTAAATAACGGGCATCCTCCTCTGCATTTAATCCTCACAACCACCCTCTGCAGAGATTGGTATCAGCAGTAAGTGAGTAGCATGAAGCATAAGGTGAGGTACATTGATGGCTGCTCAGTACAACCCTGCATGGAAAGGGCATTCATTGGTCAAGGACGTCAACTTTGACAATTCCTCCCCCTGATCTTCATTTATTAAAGCAAGCATGCACCATAGTCCCTCCTTTTAAATCATCAGTGGGGTATGAAGGACACACCTGTGGTGTTATCCCATACATGCAGAAAGGAATGTTGACTTGTGCTGTGTAACACTGTATGTGCAACAGGTGTGCATAATAACAGGTATAATCAGTTGTTCCGGGGCAGCTTACTGTGGACTTGATGGTTGTCATTGCATGAAACTACTATATCCATGGGGCCATCCATACACTCCTGCAGTGTACTCACAATGGAGGGTAGGAGTGATTCTTTTTAACTGTAGAAGGGAATGTAATAAGGGTCCTCCAATGCTACTAAGTACTCACTTGGTGGTCTCCGGGCGCTCCGGCCAGGTTGGTTTGCCTGCCCCCACCCACAGCTCATGCATTTGTCTGTAGTGGTGTGGCATGTCTGCAGGGGGAGGGGTCATCCACCGTGACATTCAAAGGGCTTCAAAAGAAAGCCCCTTGAATCGCCTTGAGTTTATTACTGCACTGTATTGCATTCCAGGGATACCCAAAACTGGCTGCTTCTGCTTCCGCTGTTGATACTTAAGAAGTTGGTTGTTAGCTAATGTTTATTCTGTTTAAGTCGATCAACTTCTGGGCATTTGGACATGTTTACTTCATTCCAGTTTTTCCCTCTCTCCTCCTCCTCTTTTTCTTTTTCTCTTTCTCTCTCTTCCCCCCCCCATCAATTTCCCCTTATATCTTCATACACTTTCATATATTTCTTATATTAACTTAATATAGGTTATATGCACTTAAACACAGGTTTACAAGCACATTCAAATGCCTTCTAAAATACCCACTTATTTTTTGACTAGTGTATGTATTTATTAATTGAGTAGGGACCGCTTGTGGGGATTATTTCATGCTCTTTACTGGAAGGCAAAAACTGCTTTTCTGACTTTTTGTTTTTGTCGTGAGTTTTTGTTTTGTTTTTATACCATTTTCTTTCTTTTTCTTTCTTTTTTTAAATTTTATTTTAAAAAATTTCAAACAATACATCAAATAACTAAATAACAAACATACAACTTATATAGTACTCCCGTCACCATGGGACCATATATAATACATTCTGTCTCTATAATCTATCATTATTCATTATTCCAAAAATACAACATATCTTGACACGGCATACTCCCTTTTATACCATTTTATTATATTTGGGGGGGGGCTTGGGGAAGATGTTGGCATGATGTGGGATATTGAATTTTAATTTTTTTTTAATTTTACTTTATTTTTAAATTTTATTTATTTATTTATATATTTGTATATTTATTTTAGCAAATCTGTACGGTTAGGGCAGCACAATCCATTGAAGCTGCCCATAACCCTCCAGTCCAGATTTGGAGGATCCATGGGAATCCTATGGAGGGTAGGAGGAGCACAGCTTCTCCCACCCTGCACATCACTTAGACCAGTGTTCCTCAACCTTGGGTCCCCAGATGTTTTTGGCCTACAACTCCCAGCATGCCCCAGCCAGCTATGCTGGCTGGGGCATGCTGGGAGTTGTAGGCCAAAAACATCTGGGGACCCAAGGTTGAGGAACACTGACTTAGACACAACCGATTTTGGTCTCCTGACCTCAGAGCCGCAGCCAGCTCAGTTCTTCCCATGCTGGCTGCAAGGGCAGATGGAGGTTGCTCCGAATTCAGAGCTCCAGCTCTGAATCTCGGATCATGTTTCCAAGATTGGAGCTGGCACTCCACATTTTCCTATGGCCACCTAGAATCTGCCTAGCAGCCATAGGATTGCACCCTAAATATCCGTAAGGTAAATATGTACGAAGATGCACAGGAGTGATTTTTTTACTAGTGAAAATGTTGAGAACATTCACCAGTAATATTGCAATTTAAAAAAAAACACATTGTGGAACTCATTCATATCTGTACATTCTATAACAGAAGGAATTTCTAGGAATTTTAAAAATCATGGAAACATACATTCAAATCTGTGCATGTGTGAAGAATTTGTTGTTATTTTTAAGGGGAGAAACTTCATACTGTGATAACAAGTTAGATTTATATCGACATTTCAGAGGCGTGCCATAATAGAGCGGGACATATGGTGTCACAACAGTTGATGAGCTGACACTGTCAGGAGACTTCCAACTCCATGTACCGAAACCGCTGCAGTTTCAGATGGAGTTTGCCTCAGCGAAGCGGAATAAATACAGATGCAACACCAAAATAATCAAGATGTGAATGCGAAAGCAAGAAGTAAATACGAGAAAGGAGAAGTAAATGTAAAAGCAGGAACGTGCATGATTAAACTGCATCAGCATCAGAAAACGCTCCAATGTAGATTAGACCTATATTATTTTTTGATACAAATATGTATAAAAGCTGCAGACAGCAAGCCCCATTTTAAGAGCAGCTCCCCGCCCCCGCATTTTCTCTCGCAAATGGGGGAATGGCTCTGGTAAGGTAATGCTTTGTATAACGCGTATCTAAAGGCAAAGATGTTGATTGTTCTTTGTTTAACACGAAGATCAACAGTCTAAAAGACCTGGTTTCATAAAACGGTTTTCACCTGCCTCCAAATAGAAAACAGACTTGACACTAGTGGCAGCACACACACACACACACACACACACACCGGGGAAAGTTCCAGAGTCAGAGTGCCATCATTGAACAGGCTCTGATCCTGATCACCACCCACCTCCACTTGCAGAGGGGCAAGAAAGGGCCTCTGAAGATGAACATAATACATACACAGGTTCATGCAGAGAATGTAGTCCTTAAGGTATCTGAGTCTCAAGCCTTTATGAAGGCAAATGCCAGAAAACAGGTTTTAGCTGGACTTGAGTAAAATCCTCTCAATGACTGAAGGAGATTGAAGAGGATGATTGCTTGGGTTGAGGCTCCTTTAGGGTGACTAGTTGCAAAAGAGGACAGGATTACTCTGTCTAACAATTGTACAGAGGAGTGACTTTTTCAGCAGATCCAACTGTTCTCACTAGAGCTTGACCAAACTTTTGATAATTCAAATGTTCAAGTGGGGGGGAGGGTCAGGAACAAAAGATGGGGGAACTGTATCCCCTCTTTCCTGTTTTGTCCCTCACACACACAATATTGGGGGGGGGGGCTTGGGCTTACTGGAATCCCTTAGCACTCCATTTGGCTGTTGGCCACCATCTTGATTTTCCCAGGAAGTCCCATCCCAAGGAACATTCCAGGCAGGGGGGATGATGGCCACCAGTGGGGGGTTTCCTCCTGTGGACATCAGGGATAGGAAAGTGCTGTTGAGATCACCTCCACCTCACTTTCTCTCCTTCGGAGTTAAGCACAAGAATAGTTCTTCTAATCAATAAGCTTTATTATGCTAAACTGCAAGCAAGTGAAGCTGGCTTTAGGTTACTTACAATAATAAAAGAAACAAGCTGTGCTAGCTTTCTATAGGAATCTGTTCATTAATGCAATACAACCCGGTTGAAAGTTGATTTCAAACTAATTAGAATTAGCTAATACCCTCCCCTTCCCAGTAACCAAAATCCCAAAAGCCAAACCCTCAAGGTGCTTCCTAATTTCTCACAGCCAACTGCTTAGAATGTCTCACTCCTTGTCATTGGTCTCCCCCTCCCCTTAATTGACATCTCATTCTTGGCTCTGTCATGCCCATGCCCTCCTCTTGCTCCTCTTCAGAAAGGCTCTTCAGTTTCTACTTCCCCATCCCCCTCTTCACCTGACAGAATCTGTTCCCATACCCTTTTGAGGCTCCTCTGCAGGTCTAGAGGGCCCAATCCCCACAGTTTAGAGCAAGTTTGGGCAGGAGTGGGGCACTCCACCCTTCTGCATTTCTGTCCTGCAACTCCCCCCCACCTTCCACCTGCTTTTCACCCAGACATGGTTTCATAGATTTCATAGATCGTAGAGTTGGAAGGGGCCTACAAGGCCATCGAGTCCAAGCCCCTGCTCAATGCAGGAAACTAGAGGAGGGGTCTCCCATCCAAGTAATAACCAGGCCTGACCCTGCTTAGAAAGCAGCTGGGTAGCATCGCTAAATAACATTTCAATGCAATGTAGTCCTGGGAAAGCTTTTTTTATTTTTACTGCCACAGCTGATCACGATACAGCAAACAAAAAGCAAATTCTCTGCATTTCCTCTTCCTCTTTGAGACTTTTAACAGTCTTTTATATACTGCTAACCTTGGCTTCTGGCAACCAAAGTACTCATCTCAATGGTGAGTATACTTCAACACTTTCTCTGCTGGTCGGCTACCTACTTTCTCTAAATCCAGTTCTGAGACACATAAGCTTTGCTGTTTTGTGAAAATGACTGTGCTGCTCTAGATCTTTTACATCAGATATATCAGAGTTAATCAAATTGCTGCCAGTCTCCTGTGCCTCTTTTGAAAGCGGCCGCCATTGTCATTCATCACCGAGTCCAGTTAATTCCAGCAATCTTCCTGATCCATGGCCTTGCACACCCAACTGTGATCTTTCATGCTGTCGAATATTTCCCTGTAATAATTACTTCGCCCACTGAACATTTGCATAGAGGACACACAGACATATTTCAATCATTGGAGTTACCCTCGTTCAATGAACCAGCAATGAGAACTGCTATTGTGGAAATACAGTAATTTCTGTGATGCAGCACAAGAATACGCATTTCTCAAACATAGGAAGAGCCCTGCTAGATCAGACCGAAAGCCTATCTTGTCCAGCATCCGGTGCCCACAGTGGCCAACCAGCTGCCCATGGGAAGCCCACCAGCAGAACATGAGTACAATAGCACCCTCCCACTTATGCTCCCCCACAACCATTTATGCCAACTCTTGGTTTTTCTGTTCATTAACTAGCTATCCACACAAGGACATCTCCTCTTATCCCATGACTGCTACATTTGCTCAGGAGTCTTTGGTGAAGGAGTTGTCAAAAGGCTTCTGGAAGACCAAGTAAATAATGTCTACCAGACCACTCCTATCCACATATTTGTAGAAACAGTGGGAAGTTTTAAATGCCTTTTTTTAAAACACACACCTATTCACACCAAGGCTTTCCTTGATCTGTAAGGGACTCTGTTGCTACCCTGTTGTTGTTCTTGTTGTAGTATTGTAATTTGTGTCTTTTTAATGTTTTTAGGGCACAATCCAATCGGGATGCCCATAATAAGCCTCCAACTCCAGAGGATTATGGGTATCCTATGGGGGAAGTGGCAGAAGCAATCTCCAGCTCGTTCCCCCCGTCCTACAGCTCGTTCCCCCCGTTCGTTCCCCCCGTCCTACAAGTCAGCTAGACAGCCAGTGTCGACCGTCTAGCTGAGGCACTTCAGAGGGGGAGGGAAGGAGGCTAGAGCACCGTCAGGGTATGTCATATCCAGGCAACCCCGGTCTTCTCCCCTCCTCAGCCCCCAGAACACACCTTACCCCTTCTCTGAGAAGCAGCCAGTGGGCTTCATTCCATGCATGATGCAAGGGGAGGGAGCAGGATCAGAGCACAGATCCCCAGCTCTGAGATCGGAGCTCTGTAGTGTTTCCTACCTCGGATCTGGAAATCCAAAGAATCCTATGGCCCTACAGATGCTGTCTAGGGGCCATAGGATCACTCTGTTAATGTTTTAATTATTTTATCTGGGCTGTTATATTGTTATGTTGTATTTTAATATGAACCACTTGGGGATATGAATATATTAAGTGGTACAGAATAATTTGAATAAATAAATAAATATTGATTGACACTCTCAAAGAACGCTAAAAAGTTAGTGAGCTACTAGGAGTTACCTTTGCAGAAGCCATGCTGATTCTTTTCAGCAAGATTCATCCTTCTACGTGCTTTTATGATTAATAGCACTTTCCACCATTTAACCCAAAACAGGCCTGTAATTTCCTGGAACCCCTTTTCAAAAATGGCATTACATTGCCTCTCTCCAGTCCTCTGGTACAGAGGCCAACCTTAGAGATGTGTAACATTTTTTTCCTTAAAAATCAGAAATTTCACATTTGAGTTCTTTAGGAACTCCTCAATGGATACCATCTGGACCCAGTGATTATTTTCCCCATTTTGTCAGTAAGGTCTATAATTTCCCCTTTTGTCACCACTATTTGCCTCAGTTTGTTATCTGCTGCCCTACATATCCTGTAGTAAAGAATTTATTCAGTTTATCTGTAATTCATTATCTTTGTTTACTACTCCTTTGTCATCCAATCGTTCAACAGCCTCCCTAGCCAGTTTCCTGCTTCGTGTGTGTGTGTGTGTGTGTACCAAATGTCAGGAGCAAATGTCCGAGAGTGATTCCCTGTAGCAACTCCCTGTATATCATAGAATCATAGAATCATAGAAAAGTAGAGTTGGAAGGGGCCTACAAGGCCATCGAGTCCAACCCCCTGCTCAATGCAGGAATCCAGGTCAAAGCATCTCTGACAGATGTCTGTCCAGCCGCACCTTGAATGCCTCCAGACTGGGAGAGCCCACCACCTCCCTAGGTAGTTGATTCCATTGTCTTATTGCTCTGACAGTCAGGAAATTTTTCCTGATGTTTAGGTGGAATCTAGGTTCCTGTAACTTGAGCCCATTATTCCGTGTCCTGCAAACTGGGATGAACGAGAAGAGATCTTTGCCCTCCTCTGTGTGACATCCCTTCAAATACTGGAAGAGTGCGATCATATCTCCCCTCAGTCTCCTCTTCTGAAGGCTAAACATGCCCAGTTCTTTCAGTCTCTCCTCATAGGGCCTTGTTTCCAGTCCCTTTATCATCCTTGTTGCCCTCCTCTGAACCCTCTCCAGTTTGTCTATGTCCTTGTTAAAATGAGGTGCCCAGAACTGGACACAGTACTCAAGATGAGGCCTAACCAGTGCCGAGTAAAGGGGAATTATCACTTCCCGCGATTTGGAAGCTATACTTCTATTAATACAGCCCAAAATTGCATTTGCCTTCTTTGCAGCCACGTCGCATTGCTGGCTCATATTCAGTTTGTGATCTACCACAATTCCAAGATCCTTCTCACTTGTAGTATTGTTGAGCCAAGTGTCCCCCATTCTGTAACTCTGCATTTGGTTTCCTCTCCCTAGGTGCAGCACTTGGCATTTATCCCTGTTAAATTTCATTCTGTTGTTTTCGGCCCAGCGCTCCAGCCTATCGAGGTCACTTTGAATTTTGTTTCTGTCTTCCAGAGTATTAGCTGTTCCACCCAACTTTGTGTCATCTGCAAATTTGATAAGCATTCCCTGTACCTCCTCATCCAAGTCATTAATAAAAATGTTGAAGAGCACCGGGCCCAGGACCGAGCCCTGTGGTACCCCGCTCGTTACCTCTCCCCAGTTTGAGAAGGAACCATTGATAAGCACTCTTTGAGTCCGATTCTGTAGCCAATTGTGGATCCACCTGATAGTTGATCCATCTAGCCCACTCTTAGCTAGCTTACTAATCAGGATATCATGAGGCACTTTGTCGAAAGCTTTGCTGAAGTCCAGGTATATAATGTCCACAGCATTCCCACAGTCCACAAGGGAGGTTACCCGATCAAAAAATGAGATCAGATTAGTCAGACAGGATTTGTTCTTGACAAATCCATGCTGGCTTCTAGTAATCACTGCATTGTTTTCAAGGTGCTTGCAGACTGACTTCTTTATAATCTGCTCAAAAATCTTCCCGGGGATTGATGTCAGACTGACTGGCCTATAGTTCCCAGGTTCCTCCTTCTTGCCCTTTTTGAAGATGGGAACAACATTTGCCCTCCTCCAGTCGTCTGGCACTTCACCTGTCCTCCATGATTTCTCAAAGATAATAGACAGTGGTTCTGAGAGTTCTTCTGCCAGTTCCTTTATTACTCTAGGATGCAGCTCATCAGGCCCTGGAGATTTAAACTCGTTCAGAGTAATCAGGTGCTCCTTGACCATTTGCCTATCAATCTCAAGCTGCAATTCTGCCCCTTCAGTCTGCATTTCAGGTTTGCCAGGGGGGTCATAGACCCTCTTTTGGGAGAAGACCGAGCCGAAGTAGGAATTGAACACTTCTGCCTTTTCTTTGTCTTCTGTTATCAATTTGCCATCCTCATTGCGTAGTTGAACCACCAGTTCTTTCTTCTGTATATAAATATAAAACTGTATATAAAACTCCAATATAAACCATTGGAGTTCCAAGTAGCCCTCGTAGGAGACAATGCACCACCATCCTGGACAGCTTCCTGCCTTCTTTGGAATTGTGGCGTTGTGGGACTTACTTGGCAAGCAGTACTTGGTGTGTTTGCACTCTGCTCATGTTCTGACTGGCTGGACTTTGAGCCTGGGACTCATTCTCACACTATTTCTGTGGACATTTATTGCCTCTGTGAAAGCTGTTTGCTCATTAGTGGAATTACCGCAATAAAAGGTCTTTACTTGACTTCAGGAGGCCAGAACAGGACAGAAGCTTTCTTTTCTCTAATAGCTTCTCTGACATTGCTTGTTAACCATGTTGGTGACCTCTTAGACTTGGTGGTACTTTTCTTGACCTGCAGTATACATTCTGAACCCTCCTCTCTGACATGCAAGACTTTTTTACTTCATGGAACATTGAGATATGCAACCCTTCATTGTGCTCTTCACTGGCATCACTGACTACTACCACTTTACCTCACTGATGACTGCTGGTGTCATCTTCAGGACTAAACTCATACAAAAAAGATACTCCCACTGTGTAAGCAAGTACTAACCTGCAGCGGTCACCACCATTCCAATAAGCAATACTTTGCCCTTCTGGCAATTGGAGGTCACCTTAAATATCCCCAGTGATTTAAAAGACAACATCATTTTTTGGTAGATGAATAGGTGAGGAGGATAGTTCAAATCCAGTTTAGGTGACAGTGGCGGGGGCGGGGTGGAATAAGTTTAATTGGAAAACAGAACACCAGAATATATTTCTAGTTCTGCCTCATTCTTTCTCGTTCTATTGTTTTTACTATAGGAGGGGGAAATGCTTCCTTTAAGTTTCAGATTCCAATAGTTTCAAGACCATTTTAAAAGGTCTAGTTCATGGACCTAAAAAGAAAAGCCTCCAAGCTACATTCCTCAAGCACATGAATTCAGTCAGAGAACAAAGAACAAAAGGGAATAAAAATACTGTCTATCTGGACCTCAACAGACGATGAATGGGGAAAAGGGAAGGCGTCAGCATTAGAATAAAAGAGAAAGGAGATCTCAAATCTGCAGTGATAACAATGTATTGCGGCCCAATGCATTTTAAGTCATAAGACCAGTGGTGTAGTTAGGTGATGATTCTGGACATAATGGCCTTATAGAAGGGGGCTCTCTAGATTGTAATGTGTGTTACTTTTCTTACTAAAAATGTGGTAAACCAGCCCTGCCCTGCACATTCTTCAGAGTGGGGACCCAGACCTCTGCCCCAAAGTCCTGCCTTGATGGCACAGCACCATTGCATAAGGCACCTGGGAAACTGACATAATCTCCTCAAGGGATAGCTAAAACAATCTTGTATGCCACCTGATAAAGTAGCCTTCAGAAGTTGTTTTTAGTTTAACTTTGAGTTCTTCTCTGTCATTTGTTTCTATTCTCAGGCCAGCCAAGTATCTTCCACAGAGGTAACTTCAATCCCAAGTTTAATGGGGGTGGGGGGGAGCTTCAGGATTGCAGAAAGGATGAGATCTCCCAGTCCTTTTGAGGTGCCTTTCTATCACAGTGGTTACAGGAGGCAGAGCATGTGAAAAGCCAGTATGGCTATCATTTTAGAAGAGCTCCCTCTCTCTTATACAAATGAGATTCCAGAGGAAATTCATTTTATACCATCCTGCAAAATCTGGAAGAAAGAATGCATTTAATAGGTCACATACAATGACAATTAGCTAATTGGAAGAGAGAGGGGGCAACAAGTTTGCTTTCTAAATAACAATAAATAGTTCTTCCTGATTCAAAAAGCAATAAAGAGATCAATAATACAATACACTCAAGCTACATGATAACCAGTCATCTTTCTGACAGTACCTTAGTAATGTTGTTGGTTTAATCCTCTGATTCAAAGGTCTTGGATCAATGGACTAGATTCCATATTTCTTGCCCTCAAAGGCTCCGTTGAGTTCTGCCTCATTGAAATCAATGGCAGTTTTACAATATGAATCAAATTATGAAATATCTATGCCAGCCTGTCTGACTAAGCCCCCCAAAAATGAATATCTTGGGAAGATCAGAGTATATTTTTTGCTTGCATGCTCAGTTCACAACAAGCTTTGGTGATGATGGTGTTAATGAATCTGATCAGTGTAATATGAATTCAGTGTTCTTAGTGTGTAGCTCTTTGTAACTCGTAACTGCATGCTCAGAGAATTTTCACAGAACCCCCCAGCCTGCACCACAGCTCACCCCATCCAGCAAGGTTCCTCCGATCCTCTGTGCAACATTTTCAGTGGGCTGGAGGGGCTGCCGTGGGAAAGTTCTCTTCCACCAGTCCATTTGCACATGCCTAAATTATCTAGATCCAACCCCTTATTTCCAAGTTATGTGGAGTTTACAGTAGTAGTAGTAGTAGTAGTAATTATTATTATTTCAGTTATTGGCCCCAACTATTTTAATGCCAGCGCAAATAATGAATCATTGTACTAATAGACTTGTATGATGCATAGCAATGGACAGCTTAGAAAGAAAATAAGCTGAAATACTGTCATGTGGAAACCAGAAACTGTTTTGAAATGCCCAAGATATGAAGGGATGCTTCTCACAATATTTTCCAGGAGTGGGTGTTTTCTTGAAAATCACACATCCAAGACATGTACAAATAGGATGTGAGGTGTACAACACACATATCCGGCTCTGAGCAGAGATACATGAATGGCAAGGTTATAGACTTCTTATGTTACACTTATTATATGTATATTCTATATTTACTCCAAGAAGCTCAAGTTGGCATACACGCTTCTGCCAGCACTCTGTTTTTATCCTCACAATAACCCTGTGAGGTGGGTTAGACTGAAAAATAGTGGCTGGCCCAAAGTGACCCAGTGAACTTCATAGCTGATTAGGAATTTGGACCTGAGACTCTCCAGACCTTGTTCAACACTTTAAGGCACAATTCTATGCATGTTTAGACAGAAAAAAAAGTCCTACAACTCCCAACATTCCCCAGCTGGGAAAAGCTGGGAGTTGTCGGAGTTTTTTTCTTTCTAAACATAGATAGGATCATGCCTTTAATTGCTACACCACACTGGATAAATTGGATGAACTTATACACAAGCAGCAGGATCAAATGGTAAATATTTTCCTTGAGTGTACCACTCCAGGCTGAAAGTGGCTGGGGAAATAACGTTTAAATTCTCCCCCATGAAAAAAGAAACCTCCTTACACATAGAAAACTGACAGTGCAATCCTATACATGTCTGTTCAGAAGTAAGCCCCATTGAGTTTAATGGACTTCCAGGTAAATGTGCATAGGCTTGCAGACTTAATAGCTTTTCCAAAGAAAAAGCTAGGATGAAGCTTTTTCTCTGTGAGATGCTAGTTATCTACATGCACAGAGCTGTATTACGTATTCTTTTTTTATGTGGGAGCATTCAAAGATACAACACCTTGACTGCAGCCTTAAGTCATACAGTCCAGGAAAAGCTTTACTACTTGATTCTGATGATTGTATAAACTGTTTCTCAAGGATAGACAAATGATCCAGTTCCGTTAAATACCGTAAATTTAAAAAGTGGTTGGTTGTACTTGGTAACAGCTGCAATCTGTGTCTCGGTATAGTGAAAACATCTGCCCAGCTATCACTTCTAAAACTACCAGAGGAACACCACCTTTTTGGAAGGCTGAAGTTTAAGAAGTGGCCAGCACTGAGAAAACAGCTTTTACACCTTGTGCCTTCAAGCCAGCTAAATGAAAGAATTATCTAATTTCTAAAGGAAGATTTCCTACCTACCTGGAACGTAACCTTCAGTGGATTCACTTGATCTGGTGTCGTCCCCCCCAGTACGAGGTGACATTGCAATAATCATGTGGTAGGATCCATCTAGAACCAGAAATGTGAACGTCTATTAAACGTATCCAACAGGGCGCTTATGCCCCCGCTAGTTCCCTTCCGCAAGTGGTTGGTCCTGTTCATTCCACTGCACAAGCGGGACCCACCACTTATGCAAGGGAGATTTCGTGCTTCCTAGAGGAATCCCCAAAATGAGCAGGAATGCTCGTTTCTGGAAGGAGGCAGGATGGCGGAGATACCTTATGTGAGCTCCGTTGACCGGCCTCCTTCCAGAAACAAGTGTTCCCGCCCAGTTGAGGTTGCTTCCAGAAGCGCTGAATCGCCATTGCGCAAGTGGTGGGGGCCGCTTGCGCAATGGAATCGGCGGGGGCATCAGTTTAGTTTAGTTTCCCCGCTTAGTTATGAAAGTTAGCACTAGGCTTAACTTTTCGGCGTGCCCCCCTCCCCTGCCTTACCTCCCCACACTCTGCCGCTTTAAGACTTTTTTCCTAAGCTGGCTCACTTCCAGTAGCAGAGCCGGGCTGGGGGAAATGGCCTTTCAGCACTGGAGGTAAGGCAGGGGTTCACTTCTGTTTCCTGCCTTCTCCTTCTAATGTTAAACCTTGTTTTAAATCATTTTTGTTTAATGAAAATGCACATATTTCATTTGAACCAAGACTTCCGGCATCTTCGTTCCATCAAGGCCTACTGTGTAGTGGCTACAGAGGAAATAGTGGGATGAGGCAAAAAATAGCCATTTAAAATTAAATTGACTCTCAGTTTCACACAAAGAAACCAGTCCTTTCATTATTAGCTGTTAGACAGGCTATAATTATCCAATGTAGCAACAGGGAAGACTAATTACTGAAAAGGGAAGACACAAACTGAATATGGAAAAACTGGAGTAGTCAGAGCTCTGCGGAAGAGAACGTAGATAAGAAGCAGACAACGCTGACAGATTGAACACAAACGTAAGTGAAAAAGGAAAGAGCCAATTTGAGCCATTAACTAATCAGCCAGTTAATTCATCAACCGTATCTTGTTTTGTGAGTAAGATCAAGTTAATGCCACATTGACCGATTGGAGAAATATGGCATGCGGAAACTGTGGCCATGATGCAATCACAGTTGAGCACTACTGAATCTCAATTTCATGCCTTTAGCTTAGCTTAGCTCAGCCTTCCACAGCCTGGTGCCTTCCAGTTGTGTTGAATTACAACTCCTATCACCCCCAGCCAGCAATGGCTGACTTAGCTCTTCCACTGAAAGGGAATAGGGCCTGAACTCAGTGATGGGCTGGATGAGGGCCAATAAACTGAGGCTGAATCCTGGCAAGATGGAAGCCCTGTGGGTGAGTGGTTCCTGAGTCTGGGAGATAGGCTCATTGCCTGTTCTAGATGGGGTTTCAATCCCTTTGAAAGATCAGGTTCATAGCCTGGTTCTAGATCCAGGTTCTAGATCATGGATCAGGTTCTAGATCCATCATTGTCACTGGAGTCCCAAGTGACTGCAGCAGCTCGGAGCGCCCTTTACCATCTACGATTGGTTCACAAGTTACGGCTTCTCCTAGACAGGGATAACTTGGCCACAGTGATACAGGCGCTAGTAACCTCAACACTGGATTACTGCAATGTGCTCTATGTGGGGCTGCCATTAAGGCTGCTCTGGAAGTTGGAGCTAGTGCAGAATGCAACAGCTCAGCTATTGTTGGGAGCTGCCCCTTTTCAGCATGCAACTCCTTTGCTGAAGGAACGGCACTGACTACCTATTTGCTACCGGATCAGGTTTAAGGTTCTGGTACTTATGTACAAAGCCCGAACAACTTGGGACCAGGTTACCTGAGAGAGCGCCTCCTCCCATACCAACCTGCCTGGTTGCTGAGGTCATCAGATGGCATGCTCCTGGTGGCTCCACATGGACCTTTGGCCCGATTGGAGTCCACCAGGAGAAGAGCCTTCAGTGTGGGATGTGGCGGCTCCATTTCTGTGGAACTCCCTGCCTCTGGAGTCAGGCAGACTCCGACACTGTGTTGCTTTCGACACCTGCTGAAGACCTCCTTGTTCCAGGAAGCCTTCTCTGCTCTTCAACCACCATTTTAATGTTGCCTTGTTTTCAATGTATTGTTTTTGTTTCTTTTATCTCTTTTTATCTTTTTATTGTTCACTGCTCCAGAATCTACTTAGATATGGAGCAGTATACAAATACTGTAAATAAATAAATAAATAAAATATACCTCACAGGATTGTTGTGACTGTGAGGATAAAACAGAGGAGGAGGAGGAGGAGGAGGAGGAGGAGGAGGAGGAGGAGGAGGAGGAGGAGGAGGAGTATGTAAGCCGCCTTTGGTTCCTTGCACAAAAAAAGGTGGGGTTTAAATATAATAAATAAATAAATAAATAAATAAATAAAAGGAGAGCTGTCCCTGAGGAAGCATTTTAGATCTGGAATGCACTGGGCTCGTTTCAATAAACTTTTATAGCACCTGTTGGGGTCGCATCCCCCCAAACCCCAAACTCACAAAACAACTTGCTACATTAAGCCAGGGATTTGTGGGAGGTAGTATATACATTCTCAAATGGGTTGAAACTTTGGCAACATTCACCTGTAGCCCACCTCTGCTTTTAATAAGAACCCATGAAAAGTCAGATTCTAGCTTCTGCAGGCATTCAGAAGAGACCTTTATGTTTGCTTAGTCTGTTTTGCAAAGCTGCTGGACATTCTAAGCTGCTTCTACTTTTAAAAGTGAATGTTATCTACCCATGCATCTAGACTACAGCTGGAAAAACAAAGCGGACGTGAGTCCATACAGTCCTACAAGAGAGCGTGTGGCGGTGGGAACTGGAAAAGTGGATGTGTCGTGGAATTAGAAAGATGCGTACAGAGGGAAGAATTCGGTTTGCTATGCACATGGGTTTCTATAACTGAAATTCAACATGTTTTCTAATTCTTCATTCAATAACAGTTTTTTGTAAAGTTGCTTTGATTTATAAAGAAAAGCAGGGTGTAGATTTAAAATAATGACAATAGCAATAATAAATAATAATGCACCATCTTTTATTCCCCAATCTTTGTTCCTTTAGGGCAAAAGTGCATGCGATGGAGCAGCTACATTAGTTGTTCACGTGTCTGCTCCATTCACAAATAAAGTGGGAAGTGGGGATCTTATTTTTATACCAAAAGGTGCATGTGGGTGAGGGGACCTTAATCCTCCCCCACCCTTCCCTGCCTTACTTCACTGTGCTATATGCCACTTCAGGCACTTTTCTCCCAGTCTGGCTTTGATACTGAAAGAGGGTCAGGTGGGGAGCAAAGTGTCTGAAGCAATGTAGTGTGAGGCAGCAAGGCAGGGGGAGGATTTAGCTTCTCTCACCTGCACATACTTTTTGTTGGGGGGGAAATGGTCCCCACACCCTGGTTTATACATGAATGGGCAAACATCTGAATAAATAAACATGGCTGCCCCCATCAGACCTGGTTTTGTTACATATTGTATGTAACAAGGGAAATCTCTTTTCCAATAACCTGATGCCATTTTGCCAAATCAGCTATATCAGTTAATAAACTTTTGTTCGATGTGGTATAACCAGGATTAGTGGGCCCAACCCAACCCTACCCATTATGCCATAAAATGAGGTCCTCGTTGAAGAGTTGCTTGATATAGTATAAGGAGGGTTTGGTCAACTAAATAAAAAGACAGTAAATCAAACAAATGGAGATATGAGGTTCACCCTTATTAATCTGTTTATCTGAGCACTGTACACAGAGGGGGAGAAATCAATTTACTGAAGGGCCTAAATAAATAGCCGATGGAAGGATAAATCTTGAACTTAAAATGAAAATGGAAATGGTAGATAAATGGTGTACAAGCAAGTGGAAATGGGGGGGACACCCACAACAGTAGCAGAGCTGGAGGGCTGAATGGACCTTCGTTTTCATATTAAAACAAAATATAAAAGCAGCATAAATTAAGGATAAAGGGCGGCGAAAAGAAAAAAGAGAAAGAGGCCTTTATTTACTACTGCTCTAAACAGCTCATATCCCCCCTCAATTTGATTTGAAATAAACTAAAATGATGTGGTGGGATTTATTGGGAAGGAGCACAAAGTGCAGCCTAATTTTGCATTCCAAAGATTTATTGGCATTACCATAAAAAAGGCTTAACGTTTCCCCCTTTTTTGATCTCAGTTCTGTGAAAGCCTTGACAAACAACCCTGAAGTGCATTAATATATGAAAAATATGCACTGTTCAGGTTTTGTATATTTATTGTCTTTGACAGTCTTTGTAATGCACTATTGGCTACAACAAACCGTACCATTTATGTGTTTTTATGTGTGTGTATTTTTTTAAAAAAAAATCAGTGTCCCTTATTAAATTCCCTGGAAACTATAATTTAAGATGTATTGCTGCTCAAAGGGAGACTTTGCATTTTGAGAAAAAAATGAGTTTGATTTAAATAAATGAGATATGCTCAGAAGCATGCCTTAAAGTTTGCAGACAGGGTGTAGTTCAATGCATAGTATATTGTACCCCAGATCTGATGGTTATGATGATTTGAGTGGGCAGGGACTTGGGGATTACCTCTGAAGTTGGTGGGGGAATAAGTCTGGATCCCCACAAATATCACACCCCTACTTTTCAGTTTTTCACAATTTCTGCACCTCTTCCCCTGATCTGCTGCTGACTTGGCATTTTTGTTTAAACTTGAAAGCACTTTGTTGCCCTGTGACCCCAGCCAATCACACAGTCACATTAAAGCATCACATGGTTATATTAAACAATCCAGGAACTGGCCGTGAAGTGCAAACCAGGTCATCGTGTGCAAAGCCCTTCCACTGCTTTGCGCAGAATGGGGGAGGGGAGACCAGATTAACTCCTATTGCGCATGTCACCAAGCAATTCTTCCTGCAGTGTAGATGGATGACATCCCCATTAAGATGTGAATCCAAAAGCAGGTCTCATCCATCCATATGTTACTGTTTCTTTGGCAAGTGGGTCACTTTTCTTCTTTGCCCTGCTCCTCCTAATTGCCAGCTCACCCCGTTTGCAAAGGAGTGAAAGAAACCAACCAAAAGGGGAGTGTTTCATGCATACTGAAATTGTTGATGAAGTGCACCTCCTGTTTTGGATCAGCACCGGATGATATGAGGGCCTAGCAATGATAGACAATGGTATATTTGATCAACTCTTACCGTCTTCTCAACTGTTGATAACCTCAAGAGATAGAAATGTATAAGCAAACTTACCTTAACACAACCACTGGGGAAACATTGAGAAACTTTGAAAAATAATAAAACAAAAAACAAATCTAGGATGCCTCAATTCTGATTGGCATTTTAATAGGTGTATGCACATTTAAAAGAGCTGTGTGGGAACTCACAACATCTTCACATTAGCCTGCATAGATTTTTCCACTTGCTTTAAAACTCCCCACTCTCTGTTAGGCACCTTTATGTCTCCCTAATTAATTAAATGTACTGCAGATGTGCAGGCAGGTTTGCATGCCAGTGGAATGCCTTTTCAAATGTATGCCTATACAGCCATTCCTCAAAGGAACATTCCTCAAAAGATCTGATCTCTAATGCAGAAGGTCTGATTATATATTATACCTTATTACTCCAGATTTTTACCCAGCAGATTCACTGATTTGAAAAGCTTTATCTTGGATTCTGTACTAATCTCAAGAAGGATAGAATAAAGTTCAGAACACAAACCTTCAATCCTGTAGCTTGTCGAAGGCTTTGTTTCTTTTCTCCTGCTCATAAAATGAAATATCATATATATTTTACAGATAGCATTGGCTAATGGTAGCTGGGGATGCTGTTAATGCAAGACACAAGAGTATCCAATAGTAAAGGAAACTTAAACCTTTAAAATGCTTGCCACAGATTACACTGACTAATGGAAGTGAATGTTTTAGGATGAAGCACTAATGTATAAATGGAATTTCAGTTTCTTGGTGCATTATAGCAGGGAGTACTTGTGGAGGATGAAAATCTAGTAAGCATAATGGAGAATGATTGTACAAATAAATGGAAAGCTTCTATCCAGAGTTTCTTCCAATGAAAGATGACATTTTTTATTTTAATTATGTATTACACTCATGCAGTGCCATAGGTGGACAGGATACTCTACAGATGTCCTAAAATAGTCCTTGTCCTGATTATTTTATGATAAATTAAATTATATGTGACATCTCAAGGAAAGCCAGTTGGCAACTGTTGATTTTTGGGGTGGAGCTTGGGCAAGGGAGGAGAGTCAAGGAACAGGAAAGTTTCAGCGGGGGGGGGGGGGGTAGAATAAATGTCTTTCCCACAGTATTTCAGATCATATGTTAGGCCTTGCAGTTACTGTTACATAAATAGCAAAGGAGAATCATAACTGGGGAAAGTGACTGATAGGATGCATTTCTAAAAGTGAATGAGGTTTGTTTTCTTATCTGTATTCATTCATTCAAAATATATGTAGACTGCCTTTTAGGGTAAAACCCTCCCAAGGTGCCTTCCAACATACAATTTCCCAGTATATAAAAATGTATTTTAAAACCATAAAGCAATAGACGAAGATTAAACCAATAAAAGGCAGCAGTAGCATTAAAACAAGTAACATACAGCCCAACTAAAAAACAATATAATCAAATAAATAGTTACATCTTAAACCACATCATATATGCAGCTATCTGATCACATTCATATTTTAAGAGAAGGCAATAGCAAACAAATGTGTCTTTAGGGCCAGTTTACAGGCTTGCAGTGATGGGAAACAAGTTCCACAGACATGGGGCCACTGCCAAAAAGGCCCTCTCCCTGTGTACCATTTGCTTCCTCACAACTACTGAGATGAAGTGAAAAGGTGTAGTTTTCTCTCCACTGAGTTGGCAACGTGAACTATTGAAGTGAAGTACTTCGTATGCCAGAACAGTAGGGGTTAATTGAAAAAACGTGGGTGCCGCAGGGTAACTTAACACAATGGGGTTGTGATAGACTCGCTAAAAGAGCAACAGCTTCCCAGGCTCAAACAATTATAAGGACCATCCATAAATAATGAAATCAACATGATATAATCAGGCCTTCAATTACTAAGCTTGAGCACATTTATGTTTTACAGTTTCAATCTCTTATTAGTTTAAAAACCTAAAAGTCAGTGGTAGTTTCACACATAAAAAATATGCACCACTGATCCTTGGCTGACCTTGTCTTCTGGAGAAAATGTAGCACAGGTGGGATATAGAATTGACCTATGAAGCCAACGCAGCATTGCAATTACATGCTGAAATCATGAGTGCACCCTGAGAGCCACATGATGACACACTCTAACCTATGATCAGTTAGACATTAATGATCAGGAATGTATAAGTCTCCATCTTCATAGTTTCTTAGTTATTTAGTAGCCTTATCTGACCTTCGGCTTTATTCACCATTGACCATGTTGTACTAGCTTAGTCCTCTTTTTAGTAAGATTGTTTGTTTTTTTCCCACTCACCATGACGGTCTAATTAATATGCACAAATGATCAGCCTTCCCTATCCAACTTTCTTTCTTTCCCAAGTTCTTGGCTCTTATCGTTTTAAATGCCTGATGGCCATCTTCTTGCTAAAGATCATTAGTTTCCAATTACTGCTCTGCTTGTAGACCTCAGGAGTTTCCAACTTGTCCAATTAGCACATTTTGGCTCTACTAGAGTGAGCATGTGGAAGCAGACCTTCCGCATGGGAGTTAGGCTAGCGGGAAAGGAATCTGCACTCCCATTAGTGGTTCATGGCCACTAAAATTGCTGCATTTGTTATAGCAAGCTAAAAGCAGAAGCTCTCTACTGTCACATTTATTCATGGAAGGAATGATTGTACCTAAATGCAATGAAAGGTACAGAAAGTACATTATTGCAATATGGGGCATTTCACCACCCACCGCCCCCCCAAAAGTATAACATAATTAGGTGCTGGACTGGAGCAATCCATGCTGTAACTCAGGTGGGAGCTTGCAAATACTTAAGGGAGAGGGAAAAATTTGCCATTCTAAAAAAAATATGGCCTGTTAGAAAGGTGTAACCTTTCTGGAGTACTATAATAGAAAAAAATATTTTGTAGGAGTAAAGGTCTGCCATCACAGAGAGATGCTCCACTTATGATTGTGGCCTAAATCTTTCACTATTTTAGAACCACTTCCCCCACTATCATATTTCTTTCCCTACCGTTGTTGTCAGATGCCTCTCCTTGCTGATGGCTTTATCCATGTTCCTGCTTACACCACATGCAAAGGAAGAACATTGTGCTTACTTATATCAAGTTCCGAGTTCCGAGCAAACATTTAGATTAGCTACATTTGCATTCACCTCAATGGGACACATCTGCATTTTACCCTGATGGTCCCCTCCAGCAGTCTCAAAGAGCTGCCAAGTACCCACAAGCCCTGCCCGAGCAGAACCAGTTCGACCTGACATCAGGGGGGAGAAGGGGGCGAGGGAGGGGGTAAAACAGGGACAACCAAACCCATCGAGTTGTTGGGAGCCAGGTGCAAGACTGCATGGAACAGGTCTTTGACTCCGGTCAAGATCAAGCCTCACAACCCGCAAGCAGGACACTTGGTGTCCGGCTGTAAGTTGGAACAACTTGAAGCAGGGTCAAGCTTTCTCGTAAGTTCAGGTTCTCTGATGCGAAGAAATACTGTCCGTGCCTTGTAAACCTGCTCTAAGCTGAATGTGTATTAGAGCGCTGCGCTCCATTGATTTTTATAGATTGTTTCTGTTTACTGTGAAATTCCTTATCTATCTGACCCACTTCGGTCAATTAAGGGTGTTATAAACAAATTCTGCAAAAGAGTGGAAGCTGTCTTTGGTTCAGTGCAATACACAGCGCGGTTGACCTCAAATAGCCTGGGAGCCGCATAAGGGAGTTTTTACAGTGCCACTTAACCCGTTAACTCCCGAACTCACACAAAAGGACCGGCGGCGGTCCTTCACAAGCTTTAACTGATTAGTTAATCAATTACATTTGCATATATCTGCATATTATTAAAATGTTTGTTTTGAACACAGAAGTCTACTCCCTTTGTTTTTAGATGATGCATGTATGTGTCACATAGCAGGCACTATTTTAGAAGAGGCATTCCTGCCTCTGTTGTGATATAGGAGGGCATGTCTTCTCTTAAATGGCACCAGCCATCTGCAGTTTTTATACTATATTTATATTTTTTTAAAATATTAATATTTTTTTTAAAAAATGAGTTGCCTGAAGAACTGGAGTAGGCATATAAGCAACATTTTTTGGCCTGAGGACCGGATTCCATTTTTGGAGAAACTCTCAGGGGCTGTATTCCAGTGGTGGGCGGGGCCAAAGGCGAAGTACATGTGGCCACGAGGAAAAGTGGGCAGGGCTGAAAAAGCCAACATCACCCAAATTTCATTGTAACCAATGTGACATACGAAGCATGTCTACTCAGAAGTATGCATGAGCAACATGTCTACTCAAAAATAAGCAGGACAAGCCTCTGCATGTCTACTCAGAATTTATTTATTTATTATATTTATACCCCACCTTTTTTCCTGAAAGGAACCCAAGGCAGCTTACATAATCCTCCTCCTCCTCCTCTCCATTTTATCCTCACAACAACCCTGAGAGGTAGGTTAGGCTGAGAGTCAGTGACTGGCCCAAAGTCACCCAGTGAGTTTCATGGCTGAGCGGGGATTAGAACCCGGATCTCCCAAGTCCCAGTCCAACACTCTCACCACTACGCCACACTGGCTCTAAGCAGGGATGGGGACTCGGACTCGAGGACTCGACTCGTGAGTCGGACTGAGTCCCCCCTCTGACTCGACTCGGACTTGAGACCAAGGACTCTTCAACATCCCTGGGCTGTGCCAGAAGGAGTGGAGAGGAGGGTGATTGCCGGCGAAGAGCGCATGGAAGCGAGGTGTGCCGCTGCTCGGCCACTATGGACGGCTACCAGGAGTGCAGCCCCAACAGTGTGTCAAGATTTATTTTGATTGATGTGTTGCGTACTTGGGAGAGGCAGAAGAAAGACCTGAGATTACTCTGTGTGGCTGCTCTGAGTGTGTTTCTGGTTCCAGCAAGTTCATCACCAGTGGAGCGGGTGTTCAGTGAGGGTGGAATTGTGATGAGATCTCACCGTTCCAGAATGGGGGCCAAACATTTAGAAAAAATCATGTTCCTCAAATGCAACATGGATAAGTTTTAGGAAGTACAGCAAGTTTATTTTTTAAAATCATTTTTCTAAAATGCAACCTTTCAGACATTTTGGGTTTGGCTGCCTCTGCCTGCCTGTCTGGGGTTCCCAGCCTCCTCTGCCTGCCTGGTTATTTTGGGTTTGTCTGCCTGGTCTGTTCTTGCCAAAATCAGTTGCAGAGTTTTGAAATAAAAAGGCACACTTGTGCCTAGAATTTATTTAAACCACATATCTGAAGTAGCTTTATTTTGTTGGGAAAAAACCCCATTGATTTTAATAGGGACTCGTGGAGTCAGCTTTGGGAGTGACTCGTGACTCGTGAGTCACCATCGTGGACCAAGGACTCGGACTCGGACTCGAGACTCTGGTCCAAAGACTCGTGACTCGACTCGTGACTCGAGACCAAGGACTCTTCAACATCCCTGGCTCTAAGTAAGCAGGAAAGACTCACTCAGCAGTACTTTCAAATAGCATCCCAAACACCAAACGTCTGCAATGTCAAGTCCCGCACTGTGTGCCAAAGGCAAAGGTTTTCATTGCTTCCATGACATTTATGTTGCTTCACTGTTTAAAGCTATACAGAAAACTTGAGCTTAGTTCTGTAGTGACTGAGAAAAACAGTATGTTTCAAACTGTGCTTCAAAGAATCCAAACCCAGAGGACAGCTGCTGGTAACTATTATTAATAAAATCAACTCCTCTCTCTCTCTCTCTCTCTCTCTCTCTTTTAAAGGTTTGTGTGCACTTATTTATTCAGGGATTTGTGTAGCTCACCTTCTGGCACATGAGCTGAACTGAAATGGTATGACTGAAAGTCGCTAGGGTGTAATTCAGCCAGTTTTAAATGGGCTGACTGTGGAGATGAGCTTGGAGGACCAATATCCAAAGCTCATTAAATAAATGTACCAGAAGATATGATACATTTCCCACAGCCATCACTCATCAGACAAACTCTACATGAGTAGAGTAGCCTCCCACTAGAATTGTGAAGGTCAACAAAAGATGACCTTCAAGAAAATATATGAAGCAAATACCAGAGCCACTAGTCCTCCCCAAGGAGCGTCCTTCCTTCTGTCTCTAGGCTATCTGAAAGCAGAAGCTACGGTATCTTCTGATGTTAGTTATTGCAAAGGATATTAAGAGTTGCAATGGCAACAAGGGACAAGAAGGACTCAGGGCATATCTATACTGTAAATGGAAACTGGTTTGGATAGTGCCTGATTTCCCTAAACTTTCCCCATGGCTTTCACCCGGGAACCTTGTGGATTCTAGAATCATGAGAGCACTAAGAACTTTTAATTAGAGGTCCAAAGCCCCTTTTGGAAGGAAGAGATAGCTGCAAAGATAGATAGTACTTAACACCATTTGAAAAATGTTTCTTTATCAAGAGAAATTTGTCTGTACAATACATGAAATATCAACATACTCTGAACAGCAACATCCAATACAATAAATTGCATTAAAAAATACATTCAATATAGAACCATGGAGGGGAGGTGTGTGTATATGCACGCACATGTGCCTGCCAATGAAAGTCATGATAATCTTCTCCCTCCTACACACACACACACACACACACACACACTTAGATTTTTTTCCCCTCTACACAATTGGGCCACTGCCTCTAAATTTAGCCAGGCCCCCAGATAGGTTTTTTCCTATCATATCTGAAAAGAATGATACTGAACAGCAGGATTATGCAGGTAGGTGGGATCAAAGAAAGAAAGAAAGAAAGAAAGAAAGAAAGAAAACAGTGGGTTGGAACCAAAGGTGACGTTCTACATGTGGAAGGTGGAACTAAGTCCAAAGCCCTCTTCAGGTGTTCAAAAAATGGAAGCAAGGGACAGTATCCAACGGGGCCCCTCTGCCTCCACTGGTTCCATTGCACTCGCAGGACCCCCCGCTTGAGAAACAGGGCTTTGGCACTTCAAAAAATAACTCTGGAAATAAGCGGAGATGCTAATTTCCAGATCGGAAGCATCAGCAGGACCTGACCTGTTCTGGAAAAAAAGGGTATCCACTTTTAGGGGGGTTTCAGTGGCAGCTGATGGACAATCTTACTGCTGGGGTGGACAGTAGGTCATAGAATCAAAGAAAAGTAGAGTTGGAAGGGGCCTACAAGGCCATCGAGTCCAACCCCCTGCTCGATGTAGGAATCCAAGTTAAAGCATCCCTGACAGATAGCTGTCCAGCTGCACCTTGAATGCCTCCAGTGTGGGACAACCCACTACCTCCCTAGGTAATTGGTTCCATTGTCATATTGCTCTAACAGTCAGCAGAGGAGGAGTCAAGAAGGTAACGGAGGTGGAGCCAACCATACCTAGTTTGTGACACAGCTTTCTCCCTTCCAAACTCCAGGTTTGTACCCTTAACTTTTTCCTCATCCTTCCCTACTCCTTTTTCCTTGTGTGTCATGTCTCTTTAGATTGTAACCCTGCAGGCAGAGACTGCATTATTTTACTGATTATTTGTAAACTGCTCCAGGAGACTTTTTGGCTGAGAACTGGGATAAAAATACTCTAAACTAAGTAAATAAATAAATAGTTTTAAATAAATATGTTAAATAAATAAATAAATAAAATGAGCACTGTAACCATGTACATGCCCAGCCAGCTGCTCCCAAACTATATATTTATAATCATCATCATCATCATGAAGAAAGGATGCTACAGCAACCAGCAGCAACCTTGATGGGCCCCAGCATGCCCATTTCAGCATGTACCGGTACTTAAGTATTCCATTAAGAATGATGAAATGAAAAGTGTGTTACTTTAGCTTAATCATGCCCCATTCCCCCACCCCTCCCTTGGTGGGTGAGCTCACCTGGTCATATTCTGTGATTTAAGGCCTCTTTCGCAAATTCAATACATGTCTACTCAAAAAAGCATATTCCCAGGCAAGTGAGTACCGTATATGCTTGCAGCCTCAGTTGTAATAGCCCATCCCACCACCCAAAAAAATAAAAAGAAAGAAAGAAAAAGAGAGGGGGGAAATGAAGGATTGATAATTACAGTGGAATTATCTCCTAGTAAGAGTACACGGGATTGCAGCCTAAATTAAAAATAATAAACTTTTTACATGTAATAAATGGAAACATGACCCATAAAAAAAGCATCTACCTTTACACACCAGCAGGAAAAGATCAAACGAGAATACACAGACTCGCCTCATAATACAGTTGAAACATAAATTTCACATCCATCCAGCCAATCTGCCTCAGTCAAATGCTGTCTTTACACAGCAGCAGGAAAAGATCAATAGAGTATACAGACACTCACCACGGAATACAGTTCACCCAATTGCATACCACTTCAAACATACCAGTTAAAAACATTAATTCAAGTTGCCTTTTTTTTTTTTAACGCGGGGGGGGGGGGGGGATGTAAAGGATTACAAGCCTGAAACTAAGACTGATTTTAAGGCTGCACTCCTATACACACTTACCTTGGAGTAAGTCCAATGGGAGTAAGTCTTCCATTGAACCCTGTGGCTCACGCTGGCTCAGCTTGTCTTGAGTGTGGAAAGCTAAGCAGGGTCAGGCCTGGTTATTACTTAGATGGGAGACCCCCTCCTCTAGTTGCCTGCATTGAGCAGGGGATTGGACTCGATAGCCTTGTAGGCTCCTTCCAACTCTATGATCTATGAAATCTATGAAACCCAATGGAGCTTACTTCTGGGTAGACATGTATAAGATTGCACTGTAAAAATAGGAGGAGCAGCAAAAAGGAAAGAATGAAAGTAAATGAGTTATAAAAACCTTTTTGGGGGGATGCTTGGATATGAGGTGAGCTGAGGTGGTGACTGTGTGTGAGGCCACTGCCCAGCAAGCACAATATACACACAGGCACACACACACACAAACAGTATTTTACAAAAGATTATGACTGTGGTCTCTCATTGCTAGTGACTTGCTCCCCTCTCTCTCTCTGCTAAGCTCAAGAATTAAATGGTGTCTCCCCCACTGGCTTGCCAGTGAACCACACACGTAATTAAACAATAATTTCTAATGTTGATTGGGTCTGCGCGGCTGTCTGATCAGGCACCCATATTCCTCCCCTCTGCCCTACTATTACTCCTGGGGGGGGGGGAGAATTTCAGTCTAAGGGTGCAATCCTATGCATGTTTAGACACAAAAAAGTCCTACAGGTCCCAGCATTTCCTAGCCTGTGATCCTGGATGGGGGATGCTGGGACTTTTAGGACCTTTTTCTGCCTAAACATGTATAGGATTGCACCTTAAATATGACACCGAGTGAGTTTGACAATTCTATAGCCCTGCTGGATGCCACATTTTAAAGGGGCCTGGTCCCTTTAAGGAAGAGACAGGAAAACAGAAAGGAGCATGTGCAAAAGCCTGAAACTGTGATCCAAACAGAGGCAGCAGACTGGACAGCAGAGAAGTGCCAGAGAAGCAGTAGAGCACAGCCCTGCTGTGCTCAATTTGGGAATAAATTTTAGAAGAATATTTATACAGTAATAGCTTGGATTGCAAGTAACTTGGTCTGAGAGCGTTTTGCAAGACAAGCAAAAAAATTTAAAAATTTTTGACTTGATAAATGAGCAAGGTCTTGCAAGACAACGTAGGGATGTATCCGCTCACCTCGAGCGGGCATAGTGGGCCAAAATCGGCCCCGCTCACGCCTGCCAGAGACTCGCTTTGATATAAGAGTGTTTTGGATTACAAGCACAGTTCCGGAACGAATTATGCTTGCAATCCAAGGTATTACTGTATTTCAAAGGCAAAGAGGCAGTGGCATGGTGGACTGGAGGCAACCAGGACTCTGCCATAGAGTCCCACCAGGTGCACCATGACTGGTCATTTTCAGAGGCGCCAAAGCCCCGTTGCACAAGCAGTGGGTCCCATGAGCGCATGGGCACACTAGGATACCACTCTGCCTCCTCCACTGTCGATATCCCCATCTTGATGGGGCAGCTCTGCAGTGAAAGTTAATAGCCATGTTTGGCTGAACATGGTTCCAGTGCACGGCACAAGCAGGAAGCGCTACAGTTTCACTGCAGATCTTCCCCTCAACACAGGGAGGTCAAGGGTGGAGGAATTGGTTTGGGGCAAGTGTTCCCATTTCCCCTCCATGCTTCCCTATTCGGATTAATGCCTGAAGAGGGCTCAAAAAGGTGCTCTTTTTCTTGCGCAAGCTCTTGAAAATGTATGAGTGCCGCTTTAGAGCCTGCACTGCACAGACTCTTCTGCTAACACTTGCACAAGCTTTTGAAGAGCAACATTAATGGCTATTTTTTTATTCCACCCATAGCTCTTTGGATCCATCTCCATGTACAGTTATGTGGGCTAAGGAGTACAAGGCAGTGAGTGACCTGGTTCACACAACACAACCACCCATGGTGTGTTGTAATCCTTGTTTGCGTCAGGGTTGCTTGTTGTGATGTCCAAATCCGGCATGGTTTCCTGTCAGCATAGTCCGTTAACCGCACACAAACCACTCTGACAACCCATGGCTTGTTGTTGGGTTGTTCAGGGTGGCTTGTCGTGATGTGCAAACCCAACAGAGAGACTTATGCATGGCTTGTCGGAAAGGGCTACAGAGCTGAAAGAGCACTGAAAACCCTGGTCACTCTTCACAACCTCGCCAGTGCCGCCTCCCGCCCCCATCCTTCGATGCATCAATAAGAAATGGCACTTGTCCATTTACTCCTCCACTTCGTCACCTCCCTAGACTGCAACACTTCCCCACACCCTCAGGGAGAATTGCACAAATGTAACATTATTTTTTTCACCTTCAAGGAGAGTTGCACAAATTTAATAACTTTTTTTTTCCACTTTCAGGGAGATTTGCACCAAATTCACAGTAACTACGGCACTTTTGCAAATTTCTTCAAATTTCATTGAAAGTACAGTCATGCCTTGGATTGAGAGCATAATTCGTTCCGGAAATGTGCTTGTAATCTAAAACACTCTTATATCAAAATGAAATCCCCCCAAAAAAATTTGTACAGAGATTTTTATTTAAGCCGTACTACAGTACTTGTATTGCAAGACATCACTTGTATATCAAGTCAAAAAAAATTAAATAAATATTTAAAAATTTGCTTGTCTTGCAAAACGCTCCCAAACCAAGTTACTTGCAATCCAAGGTATTACTGTAAAAAGAAAAAGAAAAAGTTAAATTTGCACAAATATCCCTGAAGGTAAATAATGATAACAATAATAATAATAATAATAATAATTGTAAATCTCCCCAAAGGTGAAAAGAAAATTCTACAAAAAATCCTCTACTCTGCTAATGAGCGCATTTGCACTCATTAGTGGAGTAGCACAATAGGCTGCTGCGGTTATCCTGCAAAGGTCCATGGGATATGTGCTGGGAGCAGGCAGGAGTACTGGGGGAAACAAGCCATGGCAAGCTGCAGAGTGCCTGATCACCTGTCAGAAGCAACGTGGGCTAGCAATCAAACAACCAACCCACTGTGGTTTATTTTCAGCATGACTTATCATGATGTGTGAACTGGCCTACTGTATTGATTCCAATCAGCTGCAGGTAACAGAGGTGGAAGGAAGCACTAATGGGATGAGAAGGGTTGTCAGCTTGTGCACATTTAACAGTGGACTGTCACTAAATGTATGTTCTTTTCCTATAGTCAGAGATCCCATCTGTGTTTTCGAACTGGGTCTAGAACACATTTGCCACATGGCTCTGCTGAATGCCTGACAAGTTTATTATGCAAACTATAATATTTCATCAGCATCTTTCTTCATGCCAATTGTTAAAACAAATGTGCACTTTCTGACTTCAATTAATTCCAGCAGCAAATACAGAAAGCATTATAAGAGGATTGTTGTGGGATACTGTGTCACTAAAAACACTGAGGTTATAGCTGCCTTCTCTCTCTACTTAACCCTGGCTCTCAAAGAGATATCTGCTTAAAATCCGTAAAACAAACACATAAGGGGAAGTCGACACTTCCATACACCACTCTTCAGGTTGCATTGCACACATCTTGGGAAAGAACCATAAGCCACAAACGATGTATCTGTCAGATGACAAATATTACATTGTACAGCAGCTGTCAAACACAGCTAATGGATAACACAGCATCAAAGTAGTCCGCTAGAGACCATAACATCTTCCTACACACATAGCACAGCAGAACAGCAAATTCTAGGAAAGTGTCCATATAACTGACATTTTGCAGTTTTTACAAGGCAGGGAGAGCTATTAGCCAAATGTTCAATAGTTCTTCAGTGGGGAAACATGGTTTTCCTTAAATTCTCAAGGGGAGCAAGAACTAGATTAGCATTTTTGTTTGCATCTCTTTGCCTTATGTCTAGAAATTCATAGTGTTACTGGCAGTTGCTTTATAAAAGAAGTAACAGCCTTGATCTCAAGGAACCTTAGTATATCTCTCCAATTTTAAGGCCTCCTCCATGTTTTAGGACATTGTTTTATACCTCACAGATTTTGCTGATGATAAATTTATGTGAAATTCCCAATGGATTATAAATAATAATTATACTCAGTACTTACAAAACATATGCTTTTCACTTCTTTAAAATTAAAAAAACCCCAAAAAAATTTGAAGGCTGCACTCCAGTACATAGTTACCTAGGAGTGAGTCCCATTGAACTCAATGGAGCTTACTTCTAAGAAGACATTTATTAATAGGGTTGTGCTGTAAGTATCTCAAGGATTTACAAGTCCCAAGTTGTTTCACTTTGATTTCATTTGCCGGATGCTAGAGTGCAGGGGCAGCAGAATGTTGTGATATGTATCACTTCACCAGCTGCAGCACACTGTTTACACATGGAAGGGACAGAATGGCTGTAAACAGGTTTGTTATGTCTTTCTGGATTCCCGTGTTGTTCGCATGGGAAACTAGACCGTGAGAGCAATATGAGCTAGTCACATGGTTTGTATGTTCTGATGACGTGCTAACTTGTTTTCTGTCTGAAGCCATCTTAGAGAAAAGCAGGACTGCTTTCTCTCTTCTCCTTTGTTCTTCTTGCTGGACTTTGTTACTGCAACAATGTAACGTCTTTGCTGAGGTGGAGTGAAGCTCAACTTACTCCACTGGATGTAATGCTTGCTATGCATTTATACTCTGCACATGGACTGTAACTAGGAAATGTATACTCTGTAGAACTTTACTTGCTAAGTGAATAAACAGGTAGAATTAGACCTGTGGTGTTACAGAGTGTTTCCTGACTCCATGGATTAATCTGCAATGGGGAAGCTGGAAGCAGTCTGACAACAAGGCTGACTGGGCTGGAGAAACTGGCACAACACACTGCACGCTGCGCTGGGGGAGGTGAGATCTGGAAGATCTGTGTGTGGAATTTCAGGCCTCTGCTAGCACACAGAGACAGGATTATAAATCTCCCAACTCGTACACGCTCTGCTCAAAGATAACACCAACACAGAATTGGGTGCCAGGCAACTAAAAGGTGGGGTAAGGGATGTGGGTTTGTGGAGATGTGATGGCCAAGCTAGAGCAGCTTGCCATGTTTTTATCTGTTGTGGCACCCACTGAGTCTGCAACAACTGAGACTCAGGATAGGAATGGGCTGATACTGAAGTAAACAGATCCATAATAACAATGTTATGCAGAATTGTTTCTGGTATTTGTGTGATTATAGATTGCAGATCATAGAGTTGGAAGGAGCCTACAAGGCCATCCTGCTCAATGCAGGAAAGTAGAGGAGGGGCCTCCCATCCAAGTAATAACCAGGCCTGACCCTGCTTAGCTTTCCACGCTCAGACAAGCTGAGCCAGCATGAGCCACAGGAGGGGGAGTTCTGAGGAGAGAGGGTGTGCTGCCCTAGAGCAAGGTGGGCAAAAAGAAGATCTCCAGATGTCTTGGACTTCATCTCCCAGAAGCCCCTGCCTGCATGGCCAATGGTCATGAATGCTGGGAATCAAAGTCCAAAACATCTAGATCTACTTTCTGCCTATAGTATATGTGGAGAAAGCCAACCTAGGCCCCCTGCCTGACACACACACACTCACCAAGGAGGGGGGAAGAGACCCAGGGGGGGGGGGAGACAACCAGTCTCCACAGATGCCAAAGGGGACAAACAACATCTACATAGAATCACCCCAGGGGGGAAGGCAGGAAGCATCACCAGGTTTGTCAATGCTCTTGCATATCAGCCCCATCTACATAAGACTTGAATACCTCTCTAGGGCAGACGCTTCGGCACCCCTAAGAAATGGCCACTCAACACCATAGGATGGGACCATTAAGCAAGTGGCTTCAAAGGGACCCCATCCCACGGGGGGAAGGCGTCACCCCACCTGACCCAAAAGGCCGCCCCTCAGGGAGGGTGTCAACCCACCTGATCACGGAGGGAGGGGCTACCTGAAACACCAAGGTATAAAACACCCTGCACAAGGGAACTTTTCTCTGGACCTGATCAGCAATCTTGCCCATGCCTGGGGTAAGGGAACGAAGGATCAGCAACCCCGGGAAACCAAGCTGAAATCACTGGCCGCTTGGGTTGACCGGACCCCCGGGAAACCAAGCTGAAATCACTGGCCGCTCGGGTTGACCTGGACCCCCGGGAAACCAAGCTGAAATCACTCACAAGCCGCTTGGGTAGACCGGGCCCCACCGGGAACCCAGCTAGCCGCTTGGGTAGACCGGGCCCCGTCGGGAACCCAGCTAGCCGCTTGGGTAGACCGGGCCCCGCCGGGAACCCAGCTAGCCGCTTGGTAGACCGGGCCTCCGCCGGGAACCCAGCTAGCAGCGTGCGGTTGACCGGGCCTCTGCCGGGACCCGAGCTGAACTAACTAGCTGAGAGCCCTGAAATCACGTTGTCCTTGAGACTTCTTGCTTGTTACTTTGTACCGTACTGATAAGCTGTATTGCTGGCATGGGTCTGAGTTTGGAAAGGTAATTTTGTAAATAAACCTGTTTTCTAAAAGATACTTTTGTGGCTATAAGTTATCCCTTCATTCTGGGCTAAGGGTGAGGCGCTGGGGACCTCGGAGAAGGCCCGCCCCAGGGCTCGCTACCCCCTTAGCATTGAACCCGTGCAGAAGACCAGGTTGTCGGTCTTCCACTGTATACTTCAGCCTTCTTCAACTTACTGCCCTCCAGGTGTTTTGGTCTACAACTATTCCTGACCATTGGCCATGCTGGCTGGAGTTGATGGGAGTTTTAGTCCAAAACATCTGCAGGACACAAGCTTGGTATAGCTGATACCAAGAAACTTAGTGCTGCTGCCCTCTACTCTACATAAGTTTATTCAGATGTAAGTTGTCACTGGAAACACACCTATATTAGCTCAGAATACACTAGGTACTGCCCAGTAGTTCCATTTTTTGAACAACCCTAGAATGGATCTGACACTAGATGCTGAGCATAGCACCTCCTTGACTCCAGTCTAGGGCAACTGACTCAACAGTGTGCTACTCTAAGGAGACATGGCGGCGGTCTATCTCACATACTTCAAGTGGATTCCAAGATCACCATTTGGCACACACCGACTACTGCAGTGAAATTGTTTCAGTTCATGTCAGTTAATTGCAGATAAGGAAAAGGATACCATAGTTAAAGCATGACTGATACACATTATTTGACAGCCACAGGAATGCACAGTACAGTCATGCTATAGAATATTTATTTACATTTATTTACATTTATTAATCGCCCATCTGGCCGGCAACCGGCCACCCAGAATAGAGATGCCATTGAATTTTACCACAGATAGAATTTGGTTCCAGCCCTGGTGAATCCACTTCAAAACAGATCAGAGATGTATCAGAATCTGGTGCAATTGGGACACAGTTCTGGAAGGTTCTGTGGTATGATCACCCTCATCATGCATATAATCCTCCTGTGCATGGGGGGGGGGGGATTTACTGCTCTGCAGGAGCCTCATCAGAATGCACTAAATTCTGATAAATTTGCTGGAGAATTTTAGGCTCTGGAATCTGCTTGTGCTTCTGGAACTGAGGCAGAAGGTCAGGAAAAGCCTCAGTGAGGGGGGGGCGAGTGGGTCTGCCCAATATTTTCCAAAACATAAACAGTGGTCTTTTTGACCATCTCCATTTTAAAATAATTATCCTCGCCTTTATTTTAATTCCTTTTTTAAGTCTCTTTCTAACACACTTGAAGCAATAGTCTAGAGTGTAGATGTCATGAAGTTTGCTCAGGAAGCCAGGAGATTATAAAGCTCAACACAAGGTCAGAGGAAGACGGAGAACAAGCTTTAAACTCAGGAAAAAGAAACTCGGTTTGCAGAAATGAACAAGAAACTATCCTCCTGATTGGCTGGAGTTGGAGAGAGAAAACTAATTTTAAGAGATAAAAGCCTAAGGCAAGAAAGGCAGAGGAGCGGAGAGAAAACAGAAAAGGAGAGAGAGAGAGAGAGAGAGAGAGAGAGAGGGAAAGAAGGCCAGAGTAGCTGGACCTGGTGAATAGATTGAGAGAGCTAGACAAATGACAGTAAGATATCGCTTGCATGAGGGACCTGGATAATATAAGGATACAGTCTAGTTAGGTTAGCTGAATGTATTTATCCCCTGATTCTTTTATTACCCTTGTGAAGAAAAGCATCCGGTGTAACCTGTGTCCTTCCTTACCAAACTCATGTAAATAAGTATCATCTCAGCCGGAGGCTGAGAATCTCCTGTGAACTGTACAAAGTTTCTCCTGGGGGCCCTGTGTCACCTGAGTGTCTGCGGCGCATTCGTATGCAAATGTCAACCAAGCACTCTAGGTATGGTCGGGAAGACACCCTTCTGACACCTAGGAGTCAGGTCCCCCCCCCCCCATACCTAGCCCGGACAAATTAATCATGATTGGCCAAGAGGCAGTCGGGCTATGTGAGGGAGGAGCGGGGGGAAATCGCTATACAGTCAGCCGTGGCTTCTGGGTTTTGTTGTTGTCTTGCAACAAAGAGAACGGTGGACTCTGGCTTCTGAGAGTCCGACACATGCGCAACCCCCAGCTAAAGTATAAGTGCCTGGGTATTTAGCGAGAAGGCTATTTTTGTTATTTTGTAGCTCTGACTGGTAGCAACAAAGTACAGTAATGCCTTGGATTGCAAGTAACTTGGTTTGAGAGCGTTTTGCAAGACAAGCAAATTTTTAAATATTTATTTAATATATTTTTTACTTAATATACAAGCGACGTCTTGCAATACAAGTACTGTAGTACGGCTTAAATTAAAAATCTCTGTACAAATTTTTTGGGGGGGATTTCATTTTGATATAAGAGTGTTTTGGATTACAAGCATGTTTCCGGAACGAATTATGCTCTCAATCCAAGGCATGGCTGTATCTCTATTCTGTCAATTCCCTTCAGTTTTCTCCCAACCAATTTGTAACTGACTAACCTAAATAAACCCTCCCTTTTATTTCACCCCACACGGGTGTGTGTGTGTGTGTGTGTGTGTGTGTACTTTCTCCGTTGGTTTAGTGCAGTGTTCTCCAACCTTGGGTCCCCAGATGTTTTTGGCCTACAACTCCCAGCATGCCCCAGCCAGCATAGCTGTAGGCCAAAAACATCTGTGGACCCAAGGTTGGAGAACACTGGTTTAGTGCTTAATCCAGTGTCTCAGAGCGGGGCCAGGCAGCGAGTGCGTGATTTGGTGGCGACAGACTCAAGGCTGGCAGGTTGTAGCCTTTGATCTCTCGCCCGGAATCAAAGGACGGGTCCCAGTCCTTCACAACCCTATGCTCATAGAGTGTGTGTGTGTGTGTGTGTGTGTGTCTGTGTTCATTCAGATTTTTTAAAAAAAATTCCTATTGACATTTTTCTTCAGTAAGGTTTACATTTTGTTGTTTGAAACTTTTTGGTCCCTTTTCTTTTTGGATTACCCACCCCGCTTCTAACAGCCAGCCTCCAAACTACGTAAGGTAGATACCTGAAACCCAAAGAGTTTTAAGGCTGGTTTGGTGGAGGCAGCAGAGAAATAAAGATTTCCACCTGGCAACAGAAAAGGCCACAGGAAAGAAAGAACAGAAACAAATGTGGGCAAACTATTTCCCCTGCTTTCCCTTCCACTCCTGGAATAAGCTGTTGCTGGTCCATGACAACAAGTAATTTTGTTTTCATGTCCTGGAAAATCAGGAATCAATGCAGCCACTCATTTGCACAATATACTGTTTGTATTTCCCAAAGTTTACTGGTAAACATGATGAAATAGGCCCTTGGAGCTTCCAGATTCAGCTAGTGCTAAACTAAGTTCTCCAAGTGTGAAAATACTCCAAATCAGTATCCAAGGAAATCAGCATATCCTCACAATAGCTATTAGATGAGAACTTCTGCTGAATGCTAGTACCCTTTAATCAAAAGTAAATTAGCCTTTCCAAATTGCTTCCTTTACACTTTTGGCTACTTATCTGTCTTGGGAGTTCTTCATGTTTTGCCTCACAGAAAGTCCAGCAACAGTTATCGTGCACATCCCCATAATTGTACAGAAAATGCAAGATGCAGGAAACTTGGATGTACATGTTTAGAAGACAAGAAAGCCTAGAGCTTCACAGCACACATTATCAAGGTTTCCATTTTCTTCTGTTTACCATATGAATGCATGGCACTAAGAACCAGATGAACATTCAGAGTTTAAGATAAAGAGACCTCAGACAGAGTAAGCAATCAAGAACTACAATCTGTTTAACAAAGAGGACCATCTGGAAGCTTACTTTAAGTTACTCAAGTAAGGAAGCTATATTGAGACGTAAGTGTTTAGCTGTATTTTCAGGAGAGTAAAACTTGCATTGTGCAGTATAAATCTAATGGCTGCTGTATAATCATTAGGGCTGCTGGCTTGGTTGCTAAATTCCATTTGGGGCTCATGCTTTATACCTATACTAATGGTTCCTATTTGCCTTCCATAGGCAATAATGGAATTTTAACATTTGCATATCCTTTTCAGAAGCATCTAAACAGCCCTCCTTATCATCTGCTGTTTAGCTTGATCTTAAAGCCTATTTTTCACAGCTCAACCTGTCTGTGTTCTCTGTTATTATTTTTAACTAAGTAAGCCTAAAATTAATCTCTCAACGCTGTGTCTGGGCCCAATTCCAGTTATCCTGAATTCATTTGTCTTCTCAGTTTGGTTAGGTGATCTGTTTTTAAAAGCTTGAATCCATCTGAAAGGGGTATTGAAATGCCAGAGAGTTGTCTAGTAGCCAATCAAAACTAAGTAATTAACAAAAAATGGTTGGTACAAAGATTGAGGATGTTGAGATTTTTTTTTAAAAGGAAGAAAGAAAAGGTGAGGAGCTAAGCTAGGGACAGAAAAAACACTGTGTGCTTGAAATTTTAGTAGCTGGAAATGTTATCTGATTCCATAATGCAGGAGGCAGATCAATGAAACACAATGTCATGCACAGAACTCTGCACACATTGGTTTTTGGCATGCAAAAAGCACATGAAAAACCACTCTCAAGAATTGTATTATAAATGTCAATGCATCAGAGTTCTACATTTATGCATCTGACAAAGTAGGCTATAGTTCATGTTGGCTTAGTTTATGCTACAGTCAATTAAGGGGCCACAGGAGTCTTGGTTTTCCACAACAGGTGGATAATGAGATTTTTTCGCAAATCCCGCAAAAACAAATTAAAGAGGAACTTGCAATACTCCCCACTTTGGATGAAGTAAAAAAAGCCATTAATCAAATGAAGAACAACAAAGCTAGTGGACCAGATGGGATTCCTGCTGAAATCTTTAAAGAAGGGGGCCCCGAACTTGTACAACATCTTCATAAACTCATCGAAAAAATCTGGATAAGAGAAGAGATCCCAGAAGACTTCAGGGATGCCATAATTATCACCCTCTTTAAGAAGGGTGATAGAACAGACTGTGGAAACTATCGGGGCATTTCTCTCTTAGCAACCGCAGGTAAAATATTTGCTAGGATTCTCGCAAACCGTCTTCTATCTATTTCAGAAGAGATCCTCCCTGAAACTCAATATGGTTTCCGCCCCTCTAGAGGGACAGTAGACATGATTTTTACTGCACGTCAGCTCCAAGAAAAATGCCGGGAGCAAAATCAACCCCTTTATATGGCATTTATTGATTTGGCTAAGGCCTTTGATACTGTAGACCGTACAGCTCTCTGGACTATCCTTATGAAAATTGGATGCCCCAATAAATTTGTGAATATCTTGCGACTTCTCCATGACAACATGACGGCAACAGGTTTTGGACAACAACGGCTCTCATGGTGCTCCATTTAAAGTGGGATCAGGTGTTAAACAGGGATGTGTTATCGCCCCAACATTATTTGCCATTTTCATCGCCATGGTTTTACATCTTGTCGAGGGGAAACTTCCCACCGGTGTGGGAATTATATATCGAACAGATGGAAAGCTTTTTAATCTCAGCAGGCTGAAAGCAAAAAGTAAGGTAATTACAACCTCCGTTGTGGAACTTCAGTATGCTGATGATAATGTGGTCTCTGCACATTCAGAGGATGATCTCCAAACTATCCTAAATGCTTTTGCAGAAGCATACGAAAAACTTGGTCTCTCACTTAACATCAAAAAAACCAAAGTGCTTCATCAGCAAGTGCAAGCCAATCCTTTGGTGATGCCATCTATCCAGCTTGGCGGGACAATACTGGAAAATGTCGATCATTTTCTCTATCTTGGCAGCTATCTTTCTGTTACAGCTAACATCGACAGTGAAATCCAGCATCGTCTGAGCTCCGCAAGTGCCGCATTTTCTCGAATGAAACATAGAGTGTTCGAGGATCGGGATATTTGTAAGAAGACCAAAACACTGGTTTATGAAGCCATTGTATTACCAACTTTATTGTATGCCTGCGAAACATGGACTATCTATAAACGTCACTTCCACCTCCTTGAAAGGTTTCATCAACGTTGCCTCCGGAAAATCCTGCAAATTACTTGGGAAGATAGGCGAACAAATGTCAGTGTACTGGAAGAAGCAAAGACTACTAGCATTGAAAAAATGATCCTTCAACGCCAACTTCAGTGGACCGGTCATGTTGTTCGAATGCCTGACTGCCGTCTCCCAAAGCAGTTACTTTACTCCCAACTCAAGGATGGAAAGCGGAATATCGGTGGTCAATATAAGAGGTTTAAAGATGTTCATAAGGCTAATCTAAAAAAAATGCAATATAAACATCAAAAACTGGGAAGCTCTGGCCCATGAACGATCTAAATGGAGGTTGGCCTTTCACAAAGGTTCCATGGACTTTGAAGAAGCCCGAGTGCAAGGTGAAAGGGAGAAACGTGCTAAGCGAAAAGCACGTCAAATGAATCCTTTACAGGACCATCTTCTATCTGGTAACCTGTGTCCTCACTGTGGGAAGCTGTGTGGATCTAGAATTGGCCTCCACAGTCACTTACGGACCCATCGCTAGAGTCTACACAATCTTCTTTAGAATTTCCTCCTTTTATCCCGGAAGACAATCTTACTCGGTCACGAGTGATCGCCTGATGATGAGTTCATGTTGGCTTAGTTTATGCTACAGTCAATTAAGGGGCCACAGGAGTCTTGGTTTTCCACAACAGGCCAACATCCCTCTGGAGTTTTAAGTATGGCATCAGTCCTCACACAATGTAAGATGCCAAGGAAGGCTCTCGAAGCAGGGCCCCAGGGGCCAGCCTTCAGCGCCCTGCCTCCTCTGCCAAAAGCACTCTGGGCTTAAAACCAGCCAGCCAAACCAGGCTCTGTAGGGAAAGAGTGTTGGCATTTACATGCCAGCCCAAAGTCCTGTGGTACACCTGTGTGCCTGCTAACTGCAACCTTGCTTTAGCTCCCAGCAAACACAGAGCCAATTCCACCACAGTCCAACTTTTAGTTCTCCTGCTCTGTTGCAGCAATCAGGAAAGAGAAGCCTTCCTATTCTAATTGTTTTATTACTTTCATAAAACAATTATACACTACAACATACAGTTCTGAGAACATCACATAACATACATCCAAATCAGAAGAAGAAGAAAAAGGCAAAAAACGAAGAAGCAAGCACAGCAAACATACACACCCAGCTGTGCTTGAGAACCGATGGGAATTAAGACAGGCATATGACAGCATAGCAACTATCATATTATAACAGCCACTTTAATGAAAAAAATAAAACAATTTACCATCATGGGGGATGACTGGCCTAGGACCAACCAAGCGGCCTATGTGTGCCTGCTCAGTCTGCTGCCCAGATTCTAACTGTTGGTGGGTGACTTCAAGGGCCCCACTCTCACTTCTTATCAGGGCCGGCGCTACCGCTAGGCCAACTAGGCGGTTGCCTAGGGCGCGTAGCGGAAGAGGGCGCAGAACGCTGCGCTCCTCTTCGCTGCCGGCGCGCTCCTGCCCTGCCCGCCCGCCCTCCTCTCCGAGAAAGCCAGGTAAGTGCGCCCGGAGTAGTGGTGGGGCCGAGCCTGGGCGCCTCCCCCCTACCTTGGCTCGCCTCCGCGCCGCCTCCCACCTCGCCTCGCTTCCCCCCCTGCGCCGCCTCCCCCCACCTCGCCTCGCTTCACCTCTGCGCCACCTCCCCCCCCGCGCCGCCTCGCTTCGCCTCTGCGCCGCCTCCCCCCCGCGCCACCTCCCCCCCACCTCGCCTAGCTTCAACTCTCCTCCGCGCCGCCTCCCCCCCCGACACCTACCTTCTCCGGGCTGTTTCCGGAGCCCCGCCCGCGCTCTGTTTTGGCGGGAAGTACCAGGGCAACAGGGCTTAAACAGCCCTGTTGCTCTGGTTTCCCCCGGCCAAAAACAGAGCGCGGGGGTCCCTTTTCGGAGGAGGCGTCGGACTGGGAAGGTAGGTGGGGGGGCAGCGGCAGCGTGCGGGGGGGGGGTCTGGTGGCGGCGGCGGGGGGGACGGGAGGTTGCAGAGCAGGGCTGCTTTCCGGAGCCCCCCCCCACGGCACGAGGGGGGGCGCTAAATATAATTTAGCCTAGGGCGCCAAACTGCCCTGCACCGGTCCTGCTTCTTATGATTCTTGATCTTTCAACTGGACTTGGAATGGATAGCCCTTCAAATAGAGGGCTGTTCTCTGTAGTTTAGGACACATGGCCACCCTACCCCACAGCCCAAAGGTGGTCAGCTGACCTGCATCCCAGTAGAGAAGCACCAGGCCCTGTAAAACCATACTTTCTGTGCAATCTGATCAACTTGTTCCACTGAGTAACAACAACACAGACCCATGGCTCACACCAGCCCTACTTAACTTCATTTATTCAATCCAGTATTTGCCTTCCAGCGTGTCCAGGGCTATGTCTTCTGCCTCTGGTCCTTGGTTCCTGTTTGCCAGATCTCGTATCTCTGACCAGCAGCCTGCCCATGACTTTGTCTCCTGTTCCTGTCCCTCAGTTCCTGTTTGCCTGCTGGTACTTTGCCTGACACCAGCCTCGCCAGCCCACGCATGACCATGCCACCTATACCTACATACCCATCTGCAACGACATGTTCCCTTACACTTTAGGACCAGGCACATAAACCCTTCTCAGGCTAAGCATCAACACTTAAAAACCTGAGGGGAGAGTCAAATGAAACCTTTCCCCTACTAATGAGGGAAAAGATTAATACTGGTTATTAAGGATCTAGCTTAAATTTATGATACTGAGGGTACAAAGGTGTGTGTGTGTGTGTGTGTGTGTATAGATTTAAAAGTAATACAGGTTAATAACGCCAAGCTGACACGTAGGACTTAGGTAGCAAACAAAATAAAAAATAAGTTTATCTTAATTCACAAAATCTTAGTTCCAGAAAACAACTTTAAACCTGCCTACACCAAACACTTTGTAATTAACCTAAGTCCCTATAAAGACAAGCACTGATTTCTCTCAAAACTCCTGACAGACAAGACACGAATAATCCAACTAACCTAACTCCCAACTCTCCCCACACTCCAAACACTGTCCCATAACACACTAACTAACTCTGACATCACTCAAACACTCCTTATATACTCCTCCCCCCACCCTTTCCAAGACATCACAAACCACACCCACTCAGTTCAACATTCTATACTCACTAAACATACTAATGCAGACATACACCAGGGAACTGAATTGTGGGGTTACGCCATACACCATCACCCCAAGTCAGACCTGGATACCATGGCATTCTGCAGGAAGCTATGCCCCAAGCCGGACACACAACCCCCTGTGCATGGCACCAGCAGTTGGAACTCATCAATGGCTACCATCTCAGAAGTGGTGGTGAGAACTGGCCATCAGCCACCCAGTGTCCGAAGATCAAAGGTGAGCTGAGTAGAATTCCCTTCAAAATAAGTTCTTTTAAAAGTTTCTCTTACATTCCAGAGAACTTTTGCTAAATGAAATATAATAAAGGACATGTTTCCAAGGCAGCAACACTGAAGCATTTCTGTTTACTATTCAGAGCAGACAAAGCCTGAGGAAAGTGTCTTGTAATCAAAGGAGAGAGTATTGATCTCAAAATGTGTATACTTCTGACTTACCAGGTGCTCTAGCACTACAATTATTTAATGGCTATTGTGGACTGTTTGAATTACTATTTTGCTGGCTTTTTATACCTCTGTTTTAAATGTAAAAACAATTCGTCAGGTTATCGGGCCTTCAGTTAATGTTGCTAGTAATTTTATTGTCACAAGCTATCTAAGGGTTGTGTATAGTCATTAAACACTTTACAAAGACTGACCACAATCTGAGGCATATGCAAGTGCCCTTAAATCCCATTGAAATCAATGAGACTTGTGTTCAGTTCTCCACTGGATTGCAAACATCCTTTAATAGTCTCTAACACTTCCAGCGTGAGATGGAATGCACTGAATTATTTTTCCCGATACAGGGTAAATAGATTATACTGAATCTTTACAAATTTTGAAGAAGAGGCCAGTGTTACCTGTAATATTTATATACTGCAGTATTTCAAGCAAGCACAATGACTCTTAAGGTGGGCAGGTGACTAAATGCATGCACATGTCGATATCGTGTGCATTTACTGACCAGGTTCTTTGAAAAGGCAGTACTGTATGATATACACCCAAAAGGCCTTTCTGCCCATCTATTACTCCACTCTGCCGCTTCTCACATTTTGCTCACATGCATCTAGCTCCAGCAAGAGCTTTGTCTGCTGAATTAAAATGAGGGAAAGAATTGGTGGTGGTGTTTCCCCCCACCCCACTCCAATATATAGTCATCCTTTGGATTGAGAGCATAATTCGTTCCGGAAACATGCCTGTAATCCAAAACACTCTTATATCAAAACGAAATTCCCCCCCAAAAAATTGTACAGAGATTTTTAATTTAAGCCGTACTACAGTACTTGTATTGCAAGACGTCACTTGTATATCAAGTCAAAAAAATTTTAATAAATATTTTAAAATTTGCTTGTCTTACACAATGCTCTCAAACCAAGTTACTTGCAATCCAAGGTATTACTGTATTGACATTGTTCTCACAAGATAAGGCACGGCATCAGAATTCAGAATAACAAGCGGGACTCTGCCCCTTCCTTACAACTACTCCTTCTCTCCTGCTCCTCTACTTCTCCATGTTAACACCCTCCATCCTGCCTTCAACTACCACACTCGTCTTCTTCCCTTGCCCAAGCCACCCACCCCAGCCACTGTCCTGTGTAACTCAACGCCCCCCTCACCATCTTCCCACCTCCACTCCTGATCAGCAACCCCCCCCCGCCCTCCCTTCACCATTGTTCCACTCACCACTGTTTTCTTATGGTGTCAAAGATGTATTGTTTAACCAATGAGGTTAAGACAAGGGATGTATGAGCATTTCATTTCGGTTCATTAAACGTAAGAACTTGGCCCATTTGCTCACACCCCCAAACACATTTTTCAGGCAACATTCCCATAATCCTGAGCTTGCAATCATGGTTGCAAAATGTGTTCATTAGAAAAGTGTGCAATTTAGAAATTCACATTATTGGGGGGGGGGGGAATACACATTTTCAGGCTTTAATCAATGAGGGGGAAGTGCACATTTGGATGTGCGCTTTTTAAAAATGTGCACTGAAATGCACATTTTCCTCATTTGAACAACAGCAAAACAAATTTGCATTCAAGAATGGGAACGAGGCAGACCAAGCTTCAAGGTGGAACCTGGAGAACCTCCATGAGCTGGGGACTCTCTGGTTCTCCCATTCCTAGCACTAGTCAGGTGTTGTTCTGTGTTTAAACAACAAACAAGGGGGTCAGGACAAGGATGAGCATGCTAGCTCTACTCCCTCCATTGCTATTAATCTACCACCCTCCATGAGTTGGAGGGATAACTTCTGAAGTGAGGAGCTTTCTCTACTCATGCAGGCTCCCCTGTGCCACACAGAACCCTGGAAAATCAGGGTCCCCTATTTTGCTGGGAGCCTACAGAAGACTAACATGCTTGTTCTCATTTGCCCCCTTATGTGTTATTTAATAAAATGTATGTTTTAATAAAATTCATGGAGGATGGGTCTGTCAGTGTCAGGGTCCGGGTTGTGGGCAGCAAGGGTTCAAGGATGGAACACCGGGGCCAGGAAAGATGGAGACAGATACAGACAACAGGCCCAAAGTTCTACACGGGTTCAGGGCTACAGAGTCCAAACAGGGGCCAGAGGCAGAGGGCAAGTCCAGGCAATAGGCACGAGGTCAAGCAGAGTCCAAGCATGGGTCAAGGTGAGTGGCAGGGTCCAGGAATAGGCAGAGGTCAGGAAGAGGCAGGAACAGGCACCAAGACGTACCACGCTGAGCAGGGTGGGAGGCAGGAGCATTGGGTCAGGGATGAGCAGGAGGCTGAGCACGGCAAGGCAAGGTTTGTAGCAGGCAATCAGGAACAGGCTGCAGCTAGCACAAGAGACTGTGTTGCTGTGGCAAAGGTTGAAAGTGAAATGCAGCTCCTATATGTATAGCCCTTTCCTGGCAGCTCCCAGCTGGTCCGCATTAGCCCACCTGGGAGTGCCTGCTGGCTTGGGCCTGAACTCTGCAAGGGTTTACCAGCCAGGGCTCACACCCTGCGAAGCCCTGTGGCTGGTTATACACAAAGCTGCCACCAGATGGCACTGCAGGACAGACCCTGACAGTCAGCAGCTATTAGCCAGGCAGTGTATGTCTGAATACCAGTTGCTGGGGGGAAGCAATTGGGAAGGCAGCATGTAGCTAGCCACTTTTAGACTAGATGGAAGCTGGACTAGATGGATTCTAGCAGGTGAGTGAAGTGCTGCTATCCGCCTCACCATACTAACAGAACCATTTTCCTATATTATATTTTCATGCTGCTGTGGCATTGCTATTCCTACTTCCACCTCCTATGGGTTGGATTGAGAATCATCATTCCCCCAGTGGAAGGATACCACTGGCAGAATGTGGGGGAGGGGCTGTAGGGTGGAGAAGAGACCACTTAGGTCCCGTTCCATCAGTGGCATCCTTCTGCTGGCAGATCGACGATTCTAGATCCAAGCCTATAAGGTTTGTGGCTGATGGTTTGAAGCAATATTTTGTTCTTAGTATAACTATTTAATTCAGAGAAAATGAAAGTGACATAATTTGTTCCTTGTCACCTTCAATGCTAGTAGCCCTAACCATCGAAGCAAGCAACATGTCCACAAGGAATTTGTACTTTACACTGTAGTTATCAATTTAAAACTTGCTGTATTTGTTAATAAAAACATTTTCTTAAATTGTTGCGTATTTTAACAAGCATCTGCATAACCATCTGTAAAATATGCAAATGCACATGATTAATATTCCCTATAAGCTTACTGCAACCATTTTTCTTCAAGAATGTATTTGTTTTCTAGAAACATAGCTTATACTGAAAGCACATTTACATTTTATTATCCCTAAATGCTTAACTACCATAACTAATGCTTGATTAATAAATAGCTATCTTGTGCCGCTACTTTAAACTTCACAGTTTATACACAATTCTTTCTTGATGTCAACTATGGTCCTTTTTAAAACAGTTGCATGGAATGACAAAAGGTCAAAATAAGTAAAACAGATTTAATTCACATTGTCCCATAAGCTACAATTTATTGTTCTACCAAACCTAATTAAATACTGGGCAAAGTCATAAAGTTTATAGACCCTATTAAAAACTGGAATTGGAGGACAAGATCTTAATGTGTTGTGGACAATCATCTGACTTGCAGATCTCTGCCAGACATGCTTATTTTGTAGGTGTCTAACAAAGAAGCAGTAAATTGTTAACATAAAAAGGATGTCTTCAATTCACTTATCCAACAGCACATCAACCGTCTCCCGAACAAAACAATGCCCTTTAGAACTTGTAATCAATTTCAAAATAGCAGTTTTATGTTAAAATTCAGATGAAACATTTCACCCTTTTTATTTTATTATTTTTATTTCCATAAGCTACTCACTTTCCAATGTTGTAGTTACTGAAGCATTACGGATTTTAGACTGCTTTGAGATAAATGAAAACATTGATAACACTAGCCGCTACCATGGCATCATAATACAGTAATACCTTGGATTGCAAGCATAATTCGTTCCGGAACCGTGCTTGTAATCCAAAACACTCTTATATCAAAGCGAGTCTCTGGCGGGCGTGAGCAGGGCCGATTTCGGCCTGCTACACCCGCTCGAGGTGAGCGGTTACATCCCTATGACTTGTATTGCAAGATGTTGCTTGTTTATCAAGTCAAAATTTATTTTTAAAAAATTGCTTGTCTTGCAAAACGCTCTCAGACTAAGTTACTTGCAATCTAAGGTATTACTGTACAAAGACAAATACAAGACAAATGGGCCTTCAAAGATGTTAAAGAACAAATTGTCCCACTCAGCTGGGCATTTCCATCACACAAAATCATTCTCCTGTTTTCAGATATTTGGCATCCTGTTTTGGCATCCTGTTTTGAAATATTTGCAATATGGCAGCTTCCTGAAATGATGTAGCTGGACCTGTATCTGGACTAAGCCATATGAAATCAACCCAAAATATGACATCTCCAAGGGGTAAGGCTGTTGCTGTTGCTGTTTGATTCAAAATGTGGTAATTTTTGTTCTTCAGCTCCAGATACTAAAGGCTCTGCTTTGCCCAGGTCATCAGCCTTTCAGGCAGGCCTGTGGCTTATACTGGCTCAGCTTGTCTGAGCGTGGAAAGCTGAGCAGGGTCAAGAGCCTGGTTATTACTTGGATGGGAGACCTCTCCTCTAGTTTCCTGCATTGAGCAGGGGGTTGGACTCTCCTTCCAACTCTATGATCTATGAAATCTATGTGAGCCAAAGGGCAACAACCAAAGGGCTCTTAGCCAATGGCTCAAAGCTGGTGGCATCCCCTGGACCATAGTTAACTTCCATTTTCCCTTGGTCTGTTCATGCCTGATACTCAGCTAAGGACAATAAATATGGGAAGGAAAAAGTGGCTGAGAGATCAAACTGACCAGTCTTCACTGCTGGAACATAAGCAGTAGATAGATGACTATCTAGAGCAGCCTTCCCCAACCATGCGCCCTCCAGATGTTTTGGACTTCAACTCCCATCAGCCCCATCCAGTATGGCCAATAGTTAGGAATGCTGGGAATTGTTGTCCAAAATATCTGAAGTGTACCAGGTTGGGGGTGGCTGATCATGTACTCAATTCTGGTTACAAATACATATGCCTAACATCTGGTGATTGTCCTCAAAGGTAGCAGATCAGCCCCAAGTATAATAGACAGCAGGCACCTTTAGAAGGTGAAACAGTGGCAGACCAGTGCGGTCTAATTGCAGAAACAGGGAAGGCAGTTTATCTAAGGCTGGGGATCTTACAGACTACTCTAGACTGTCTTGTAAAGATGTTTAGAGGGAAAGACTAAAGTTCTCATGTCCATAAAAAAAAGTGTTTCAGAAAGAAGACATGGTACAATGGATTTCGATAATAGAAGAGATGTTGACTTGGATTAGGTGCGTCTCTCTGGCAAATGTAAGGGTATTAAATTGCAAGAAATTGGGAAGTGAATGTGTTCTGCAATGCAACCTAAATATTGGTTCACTTTACAGAAGGATATCATTTTGCAGTTCTCTTCATGATACCAAAAACATTTAAGTGCTCTATCATCCTTGGACTATAGGTATATTGATTTGGTATCAATAATTTTTTTTCATACCCACATTGTTACAATTAAAAATATTGTTCATATTCAGGCAGCAAAGAATTCATTTCCTGATTTTGAGAAAGAAAGAAAGAAAACTATTACAGGGTTATGGGAGTGTATCTATAAGAGCTTTTATTGACCCAACCATAAAAATGTCATCGATGACAGGACAGCACCAGCTAAGTAGGTTAAACAGGATTGTGTAAAACAGAAGGAGAAAGATTTGATTTAATGGAACACCCCTTTGATGAAACCAATGGAGACTCAATTGGTTATCCCTCCAAAGAAGCCTTCTTTGGATGAAATCAAGTTTGATAAGTGTGTGGAAAGTATAGATCAGAGAAATTAATTGAGGAGGAGAAAAGTTCAAATTATATGGTAGAAGAAAATCTTAGTAATTCCTTCAAAGTTCTTCCAAAGATAGAGGAGGCTATATTGAATAGACTCCATGCTCTGAGTGGGAAATTAACGAAAAATATAAAAGCACCTAGACCAAGAGTATATTTTAGACAGTTGAGGTCCAGTTAGAACCAACAAGTAATATCTTGACAAAGCTTTCTTTGACTTAGCCACAAAAAGCAACTGCCCAGGTAGATAACACCATAGGCATGTATTACAGTGCCTCTGAATTGAAAGCAGAAACCATCACACCAAACATCCTTTGATTGGTTGGCAGATTTTTGGACCCTGAAAAAATAGGCTCCCTGAATATTAAGACAATCAAATCTGCAGCAGTCAGCTATGGGTGCTGGACAATTTAAAAATGGGGTGGTGATCTTTGATAAGGTGGATTCTATCAAAGCCTTATCATCAGAGTGCTGATGGAAGGTGAGATTAAGGGGAAATGGCCTTAACCGTGGATCATGGAATGTGGCTGGTTGGGCAAGTAAGCGGCAGGGGAGTTCTTTTTTAGAATAAGTGTTTTCATATTCTACATCCAGAGGGCAGCCATGCTAGTCTGTTACAGCAAAAACAAGGAGTCTTTTGGCACCTTAAAGACTAAACGTAGCTGCTCTGTGAGTCATTGGAGTTGAATGGTTACAAAGTTTATCATCTTCCTTTGAATGTATTGAACCACCTGATAGATGGTTGCCCTAGCAGCCTGCCCTCGGGTCTCCGGATGCTGCTTTTAAATGCCAGATTGGTTCAAAATAAGACCTCCCTTGTCCATGATTTAATAGTGCATGAGGTGGCCAATCTGGCATGCATATCCGAGACCTGGGGTATATGAGCAGGGAGGAGTCAGTCTCTCCCAGCCCTGCCCACCAGGGTACTTGGTTCTGCATCAGGGTAGACTTGAGGGCCGGGGAGGGGGGGTTGCTGCGGTCTATAGGAATGCCATCTCCCTCTGCAGGATCCCTGTCCACCCGACTACTATTTGCACCTTGTGTTAGGTCAGCAGGACAGATTGGGGATTCTGTTGGTGAATCCCCAATGCCCAGCTCACTGCTCAACAGACTACCTAGCTGAGCTGACTGAAGTGGTCTCAGGAGTGCTGTTGAGGTCCCCCAGAGTGTTGGTTCTTGGGGATGTCAACATTCATGCTGGGGGCACCTTGCCTGGGACAGATCAGGACTTTATGGTCTCCATAGGCAGCCATGGGACTGTCCCAGCATGTCATCAGTCCAACACATGTAGCGGGGCATATTCTAGACTTGGTTTTCTCAACTGGATGTGGAGATGGTGGTCTGAAGGTGGGGTGCTTTGAAACAGTCCCTTCTCATGGTCAGATCATTGCCTGCTGAGGTTTAGACTTATGGCAGCTTTTCCCCTCTTCAAGGTGATCAGCCCACAGGGGCTAATGGATCCAGATGGTTTCCAGAGGGCTCTGGGGAGGTTTCCGGCTGATATGGCCAGCTCTCCTGTCATAACTCTTGTTGATCTGTGGAATGCAGAAATGACCTGGGTGGTTGACAGGATTGCTCCTGACTGCCTCCACCAGAGTAGAGCTTGTACTGCTCCATAGTACGTATATTCCAGAGCTGAGAGCAACGAAGCAAAATAGGAGACAGCTTCAGTGCAGATGGAGAAAAACTCCTAGTGGGTGCAATCGAACACTGGTGTGTGCCTATGGCTGTGTATATTCAGGGGCAGTGAGGGAGGCAAAGAAACATCTTGCTGCCTCTATTGAACCTTCTATGTGCCACCCAGTGGAGTTTTTCAGGGTAGTCCGGGGCCTATTATATGCTGGCCTTAAGGATATGTCTGAGGACTGCTGTAATACATTTGCTAGGCACTTCCAGGACAAAACCTCTTGTATCCGCTGGGACTTAGGCTCCAGTGTTATAGCAGGTGAATCAGGCGAGGTATCCAGAGCACAGCCTGGTCCAGTTTTGTTGGATGAGTTTCAGTTGGTATAGTTCAAGGATGCTGACAAGGTGCTTGGACAGGTTTGTGCAACCACTTCCATACTGGATCCTTGCCCCTCTTGGCTCATAAAAACTGGCAGGGAGGGAACAGCAATCTGGGCCAGGGAAGTTATCAATGCCTCCTTGCAAGAGGAAGTGGTCTCGGGCTGCCTGATAGAGACCACTCCTGAAGAAACCCTCCCTGGACCCGGATAATCTTAACAGCTTTAGGCTGGTAGCAAATATTTCTTTCCTGGGCAAGGTGCTTGAGCAGGTGGCTGCCAACCAGCTCTAGATGCTCTTGGATGAGACTGATTATCTGGATCCATTTCAGTGGGGGTTCAGCCTTGGTTGCCCTGTATGATGACCTATGTCAGGAGATAGACAGGGGGAGTGTGACCTTGCTGATTCTCCTTGATCTCTCAGTGCTTTCAGTACCATCAACCATGGTATCTTTCTGGGACAACTGTCTGAGCTGGGAATGGGAGGTACTGCATTGCAGTGGTTCCGCTCCTACTTGGATGGCCGGCTCCAGAATATGGTGCTTGTGGAATATTGCTGGGCCATATGGATTCTCCAGTATGCAGGGGTCGGTTTTGTCCCCCATGTTATTTAACATGTATATGAAACCACTGAGTGTGGTCATCTGAAGTTTTGGAGTTTGCTGTTATCAGTATGCTTATGAGACACAGCTCTGTTTCTCCTTTTCATTTTCATCAGGTGAGGCTGTGGATGTGCTAAATCAGTGCCTAGCTGTGACAATGGACTGGATGAGGGCTAATAAACTGAATCTCAATCCAGACAAGACTGAGGTGCTGTTAGTGAGTGGTTCCTCTGACCAGATGGTGAGTGTCCAACCTGTTCTGCATGGGATTGCACTCACCCTGAAAGAGCAAGTTCGTAGCTTGGGGATTCTGCTGGAGCTACCTTTGTCACTTGAGGCTCAGGTGGCCTCAGTGGTGCAGAGTGCCTTCTACCAACTTCAGGCTGGTGGCCCAGCTATGCCACTGTCTGGTCAGGGATAACCTAGCTTCAGTTGTCTATGCTCTGGTAACCTCCAAGCTAGATTACTGCATTACGCTCTACGTGGGGCTGCCTTTGAATCTGGCTGCAGCTTGTGCAGCTTGTGCAGCTTGTGCAGCTTGTGGTAGCCAGATTGATAACAAGGACCAGAAGGTCTGAACATATAACACCAATTCTGGCCTGCTTGTACTGGCTGCCTGTATGTTTCCAAGCCAAATTCAAGGTGCTGGTTTTTACCTATAAAGCTTTACACAGCTTGGGACAATACCTGATGGAGCGCCTCTCCCAGCATGAGCCTACACATACACTACATACATCACCTAAGGACCTCCTCCAGGTGTCTCCTCTGAGGGAGGCTTGGGAGGCAGCAACAAGGGAGAATGCCTTCTCAGTGGTGGCCCACCAATTATGGAATGATCTCCCCAACAAGGCCCACCTGGCGCCAACATTGATATCTTTCTGGTGCCAGGTTAAGACCTTCTTCTCTCAGGTATTGGGCAGCATTTGGCATGTCTCTGTATATTGTATGTTTATATGTTTGTGTGTGTATGGTTTTTATACTTTATTTTTAAGGTTTTAAACTTTGTAAACCACCCAGAGAACTTCAGCTATTGGGCGTATAGAAATGTAATAATGTAATGTAATAGTATGATGGCTGGTTGCTAAAATACAATAAAATGAATCTGAATCTGGCATCCCCAAGAAATGGAAACATCCAACATGCAGTTATGAAGCTACACATTCCCCCCTAAATACTGTTGCATTCACTCTGAATCTAATTTGGCTTTTCCAATTGAACTGCATCCAACAATATGACAAAGCAAAATTTGGCTTTACAGAAGTAGAGAAAAGGCACCAGCCCTCTTGAGTTGACTGTAGAGCAACCATATACCCATAAAGAACAGAGAGGTGTTTTTAAAAGTTAAAACACAGTTTGTTAAAGTAATTACCTTTATATTTAAAGGCACCTTTCCAAGGTTAAAATGGCACCTTGTACCACCATATGCATCCCACGCAATTTCAATCATCATTGTTATAATAATAGGGACCATTCATTTTACATAGACAGGTGTCCAAAGCCAAGGTGTCTAGTCGTTTAATTGAAATTATAGCAGGAATTAATTATACGATTAACAGTTCCCTAAAGTGACATGACGGAGCAGTACCCGCAGCTGAAGCAGAGGTTCAATGATAGAACGTAAAGGTCATAAGGACTGATTAGGATGTAAATGTGAATCAAAAGAATACAAGTGATGTTCCTTGAATCCAAAAGGATTAAAAGCATGTGCATGTGCCAGGGGAAAAAAATAGATTGCTTCAAAGGAAATACAAAATGACACTAATCCTAGCCATGTAGAAACTAGAGGTGAGGAAGAATGAATAAAATGTTAGTCTCTTGGAGGCATTTTTATCAGCATATAAAGTTAATATACCAAATTCTTCATAATTTACATAGTTTGACTACTGTTATTTGGTATAAATTACTATACTGCAAAAACTTCACAAGAATCCATTTCAGCTATTCTATGCACAATACCTGGAGAATTCTCTCTCTCTCTCTCTCTCATATTTTATATATTTGCCTAATAGTTTTAATACATTCCTCTAATATGTGTTCCAGTGAAATATATTTACAAATTATAATCAAGATCATGTCTAGTTTCTCTTTCTTCTCTTGCTGTGTAAATGCAAAAGTAGTCCTATGGGATACAAAAGTGAGCCTCTGGGCTTCTAAAAACTCATCCTACACATTCTTCACAAACACAATAAAGGTTCTTTAACCGTGGTCTCACTAAAAACAATTATCGAAATTTCAGAGGAACTAGTCTGGGCTTTTAAAATTTAAATAGCAACATTATTAAACTTGACTTTTAGAAACTAATTTTAGACATGAAACTCAGTCAAATGGATATGCCTCGGTACCAAAATAGAGATCCTTTCCCTGCTGAACTTGATGGAAATGATTGATGCAGGCAAGGATACATATGTCCCATTGTTATCCACATAGGGATGGGTGGAGGAAAGGAGTAATTAACCACACAAACATGGTTAATACTGCAAGACAAATTAAGCTAATTTATTGAGATAATTTACAAAGATTCGATATTCAGTGTAGCTAGTGAATCATCCCTTGCAAGCCAGGGCCCATCTGTGGTATTCATGGTCTTTTATGGCATCTTCAAAAGATGGTGTGGAGGATACAACTCCATAATAGTCCAGCAACTCAGTAAATCTCCAATTATAATTCTTCCTTTTCAGAACTCGAATGCACTCCATCCAGGGAGATAAGTCACATGCAACAAAGCACAACTCTGGCTGTTTAATAACAACATTTTTCATAATATTTAAATATATTTTGTTCTAGTCATAGGAAAAGCTTCTGGCTTGCAGATGGTCCTCCTGTTGATTTTATTTAAAAAAAAAAAAACACCTTTGCACTGTTCATTAATGGAAGTAGAATGGCAACTGTGCTTGGTGAATTCCTCCCACTGTGAACTAACATATATATCTCAATTTCCACAAAAGACAGAGTTCTTTATTGTCAATATAGGCTTTTACTCTGGAATTTTTCATCCTTTGGTCAATAAGCATATGCCTGATCTATGCCACAGTTGCACTAACTATAATTAATGAACTTTCATTTGCAAATCTTTGCAGTTTGAAACTTAGCCAAATATATTTTATTCGGGAGCAAAATAGCTTAACTGAGTCTGCCTGAGCATGTAAAAAGGTTAGGATTTCGGACCATGAGGAAGCGAGGAGAAAAGAAGAAACTGGTTAAGCTGATTCACACAACCCTTTTAGCATTCACCCTAGCAGGGCCGGTGCAAGGCAGTTTGGTGCCCTAGGCAAGATCAAATATTTAGCGCCCCCCCTCCCGTTAATCTCCCATCTGGCCGGTCACTCAGCCAGATTTATGCACATGACTGCCCCGTCCACCCAAAAGGGCCAATTGTTATTTATTTATACACAGAAAGGAGTGGGCTGGTGAGAGGAGCTCAACCCCCTCCACACTCTGTGCTCCCTCGCTTCATGTAGGGGGGCGTGGCCAATGGAAAACTTCACCTGCTCCGCCACCCCTCCCTCCACAAACAGCAATAAACCAGGAGATAAAAAGTTGCGTCCGCTCAGGACCTTTTGCAAAACACTGTAAAAAACATTTTTAAAATTCCAGAACTGCGCACTTGGCAGTTTTGAAAAGTACTTGGGAGGCTCTCGGTCTCCGTGACTCCCAGACACCTTCGGGAGAAGGGGGCAGCTGTGAAGGGCTCCACCGACCTGGGCTGGGGCTGGGGGTGGGGGAGGCTAAACTTGGGATCGAAAGGGTGAGAGCCCGGGGGGGCACGGAAGGGAGAGCGTGGAGGCAGGAAAAGAAAAGAGGGATGAAGAAAGGAATGAGAAAGAAAAACACAGGAGGAGGGACGGAGAGCTGCTGCAAGCCGAGGCAGAGGGGGGAAGCGAGGAAAAGGCACTTACGTAGCATTTCAACTTCTTCTCCGGCGGCGACTTTTGGAGCCAGCCCGAACAGACCACCTCCCCGCCGGTCATGGCTGCTAGGGGCGGGGGGGATTCTTCCTTCGGCAGCTGCGGCTGGCCTCCAAGGGAAACAGAACGCCCAGCACGCCGATGGTCAAGGCGACGCCGAGCTCCCCGCTGGACTGCCATAGCCCGCAGTGCAACCCGCAGGAGTCCGAGGGGCCAGCCATCGCGGCCGTGATGTTCTCGGTCGGCGTACTGGGCAATCTGACGGTGCTGGCGCTGCTGCTACGGGCACGGCGACGGTGGCGAGACTTTGCCGCTGGAACGCGGAGCTGCGTGCGTCCCCATGGGGGAAGGGTTCCCTGCCGCCTGCCAAGCGCCTGGGCCCTGCCCGGGGTCGGCCCAGTGCTCTGGCGGACTCCGGCCCTCGCAGCGCAACGCTTCTGACTGGCGCCCCCTTCAGCCCTGCGCCCTAGGCAGCTGCCTAGTTGGCCTAATGGTAGCAGCGGCCCTGCACCCTAGCCATGGTGAGGCAATTGTGTCATTCCTTCACCATGCAAAATTTCTGAAATGGATTGCTGGTGGGGGTACTGCACTTTAGCAGTGGGGAGCTGTGAATCTGGCGAAGCAATAACATTACCAATCACATATGGTGATATAATCACATGACCACTTTATCATGAACTGCAACATGGAATCATCAAGCCACATTTTACCGCATTTCATAGGTCCTCTGAACGGACTCTACATTTCTAAGAAGCACCTGAATATTGAAACCAAAGTTGAACTTTTCCACCTAAGATAAAGCTGCTTTGCTCTTCCATACAGGGCCTACCTTTTTTAAGCAATGTGTCCCTAGGGCTGCAGTGATGGGCTGTTAGCCAATTATGAAGGGGAAAATATTTTGATGAATGGGTCATTTCTGGTGCACTCTGCACTTTTGACTCATAAATTCTACAGAAAACCAGGTAAATGGTGCATAGCTTATTAATGAACAGAGCTCTAAATATCAAATTATCTCATCAGCTGAAAATGCAAAAGCTACACATCTTGCTAGTTATACTTCAATGAGGCAATTTAGGAATAGACAAACTCTGCTGTGCCATCCTAGCGTCTCCAGAGACAGACCTGTAAAATAATATCCTTTTGTTTAAAGGATGGGACAGCTGCATTGAAGAGTTTGCCAGACCTTCAAACACTGCCCTCCAATGAGGGTGAACTTACAGCCCTCACCTTGCATTGTAAGCCTGAAAGCACCATTAAGCTCATGATGAATTGCAAGCCATAAGACAGATATAGGCCAACGCACATGGAAAAGCCTTAAATCTCACCAGAGCCTGCAGAAATTCAGAAGTTCCTCAGAGCAAAATATCCAATGAAACCACTAAAATACAGAAAACTCTTGAAATGTGATCCATCCGGACTGCCTACCAAAAATGCAATGAATCATTAATACAGATATATAAACAACTTTCACATTTTGATACAAAATTCTAGTGTGCTCTCTCGCTCTCTCTCACACACACACACACCTCTTTCCACTAAGCCCTTCTGCTTTCAGTTGTTCTGAAGTACCCCTTGTCCTGTAGGGCTTGCTTGAGCTTCTTCACCAGTGTAGTTCAGTGCTAAATCACTTACTACTGGAAGATCCTTCAGTAGTGTTGCAGAAGAGCTTCAGATCTGCTGGATCTCTGAAATCTGCATTGTGTATGTTTAATTGATATTACCCTGATACCTTGGCTCAAGAATCCATTTTGCTTCTAGAAGACACATTTTGAAAAGCTGCCAGGAATGTCATCAGTAAGGCTCTGGACTGCCACAGAGGTACAGGAACCAGGGTTTGTACATGCTTCCTCCTTGATCAAATTACAGGGAGTTGTTGTTCCCTATCACTACAGAAACATGCAAATGTCTGCCTAATTTCCATGCTACCACCCAGCTGACTGACCCATGATGGTAAATTTGAACAGGCCAAACCAGATCCTTCACAGGAAAAAGTTTGAAGCATACCTATCTCCAAGACGGGTCAGCAAGGACAAACACTACTTGAGCACCCTTGATAACAGTTTGGGTTTGAATACTATACTGCTCTCTATAGTTGGGCAGATATACATTCATTAAGGGGCAGGAAACTTCCCTGAGCTTTCTATTTAGTTGCCAGAACCAAACTGTTGTTCCCTTTGTTTTGAACCTTATAACCACCTTGATTCTCATCTCCAGTATATAAACACATGGTCCAACTGTAAACCTGCTAAGGACATAACTGCTTCCTGGGTAACAACTGCTTTACTAGCTGATGGTAGATTGCCAACGGTAGGCCTCATCTACAAAGTAACTATTAAGCCTAATTTAGGAATAATTTTTTCACCTCTTCCCTTTAACAACTTATAATCACACCGCTGTGTTATGTAACACACGTATATTTATAAATTTTACACATTTTAATAATGTTTACCTCATTGTTTCTCCAAAATGAACTGGGAAAGAATATCTGCAATACTTGCTTACAAATATTACGCAGCTAGTTTCATGTAATGCCCAGATCTCATTTCATAATACATCATTTCATAATGCGTGAATAAAGTAAACATAGAATAAAATAGACTTCTGAAGATGTTTGCTCAACATTTTTGGACTGCCTGGCATTTACTAAATTGATGTCACAAAATTAGTTTTAAAAGATTTTGATGCAGTCTCATCCAACACCAGTTTCTTGGGGAAGAAAGTGTCCACTGAATGATAGAAAAGGATATTATATATATAAAATTTAATTATGTTTATTTGAATATTTATTTATTTATTTATTTATTTATTTACTATTTGCATTTATTTATCACCCATCTGGCCAGCAAACTGGCCACCCTGGGCGATGTACAGAAGATAAAACAGAATAAAATACATTAAAACATTTTTCTCCATTAAAATACATTAAAACAGTATAAAATTTTAAAATCTTAGCCCACCCCATATTCCCGCCTGAATAGCCAAGTTTTTAGTGAGCGGCGGAAGCTCAGCAGAGAGGGGGCATGGCGGAGGTCACTTGGGAGAGAGTTCTATAGTACGGGGGCTGCCACAGAGAAGGCCCTCTTCCTCGTCCCGACCAGTCTAGCTGCTCTGGCTGAAGGGACAAGGAGAAGGCCGTCTGTGGCAGATCTTGTTGAGCGGCCCACTTGGTGTCGCTGGAGACGCTCCTTGAGATAAACTGGACCGGAGCTGTATAGGGTTTTAAAGGTCAAAACCAACACCTTGATTGAATTTGGCTCGGCAAGCAACTGGTAGCCAGTGTAGCTCCTTGAGCACTGGCGTGATGTGATCCCACCGGCGGCTGCCTTTAACCAGGCGAGCCGCCACGTTCTGTACCAGCTGTAGCTTCCGAACCGTCTTCAAGGATAACGCCACGTAGAGTGCATTACAGTAGTCTAGGCGAGAGGAGACCAAGGCATGAACCACTGAAGGGAGCAGATGATTAGGAAGGTAGGGGCACAGCTGCCGTATCAGATGGAGTTGATACAGCGCCGCCCAGCTCACAGCTGCCACCTGAGCCTCCATGGACAGCTGAGAGTCTAGAATGACCCCCAAGCTGTGGACCTGGTCCTTCAGGGGTAGATGTACCCCATTCAGCACCAGGTCAACATCCCCTAACCTCCCCTTGTCCCCCACCAGAAGTACCTCGGTCTTGTCGGGGTTCAGCTTCAGCATGTTCCTTCCCATCCAGCCACCCACTGACTCTAGGCACTTGGACAGGGTCTCAACGGCCAACCTCGGTGAGGATTTGAAAGAGAGGTAGAGCTGCGTGTCATCCGCATACTGATGACACTGCACCACAAACCTCCTGATGATAGCTCCCAGCGGCTTTAGGTAGATGTTGAACAACATCGGGGAGAGGATGGAACCCTGCGGCACCCCACAAGTGAGCGGCCGAGGGTCCGAAGCCTCCTCCCCGAGAACTACCCTCTGGTACCTTCCAGAGAGGAAGGACTGGAACCACTGCAATACAGTGCCTCCCACACCCAACCCCTCCTTGCGGTCCAGGAGGATACCATGGTCAACGGTATCAAAAGCCGCTGAGAGATCGAGGAGGACTAGAAAGGAGCACTCGCCCCTATCCAAAGCCCTCTTCATATCATCCACCAAGGCGACCAAGGCCGTTTCCGTCCCATGTCCAGGCCTGAAGCCCGACTGGCACAGATCTAAATAATCGGCTTCATCCAAGTGTGCCTTCAACTGAGCACCCACCACCCGCTCGATCACCTTGCCCAGAAATGGTAAATTGGAGACTGGGCGGAAGTTGTTCAAATCCTGGGGATCCAAGGAGGGCTTCTTTAGAAGCGGTCTTATTACTGCCTCCTTGAGGGCTGATGGCATCACTCCCTCCTCAAGGGAGGCATTCACCACCGCCTTGAACCCCTCACCCAGTCTCTCCCTACAGCTCATAATGAGCCAGGAAGGGCAAGGATCAAGCAAGCAGGTGGTTGGCCTCACAGATGAAAGCACCTTGTCCACTTCATCAGAAGGAAGAAGCTGGAACCGATCCCACAAAACTGGTCTACCATTGGCCTCCTCCCACTCACTCCCTGTGTCCACGATGTACGATATCCCACTCCTAATCCGATCAATTTTATCTGTGAAGTGCTTTGCTAAAGCCTCACAGGAGGCTTTAGACTATTCCATTGGGTCCGGAGCGGCTGGACCGACCAGACTCCGGACCACTTGGAACAGCTTCCTGGGGCAGCACTCCGCAGATGCAATGGAGGCAGCATAGAAATTCTTTTTTGCTGCCTCCACCGCCACTCGGTAGGCTGAAGCTGCAGCTCTAACCCGTGTTCGATCGGAGTGGGAATTTCGCCATCGGCGCTCTAGCCTTCTCACCTCTTGTTTCAGAGCTCGCAGTGAAGGAGTGAACCATGGTGACGCGCGAGCTCTGTTTAGGCGAAGAGGGCGCTTCGGGGCAACTCGGTCTAATGCCCTGGTGATTGCAGCATTCCAGTCGTCCACCAGGGTCTCGACCAAGCTACCGTTTGTGTGCTCCAATTCCCCAAGCGCATTCAGGAATCCATCCGGATGCATAAGACGCTTGGGGCGGACCATCCTAATAGGTCCCTCACCCCTGCAGAGGGGTTGTGGCACCGAGAGATCCAACCCCACCAGATAGTGATCTGACCATGACAAGGGGTGGTGGATATACCCCTGATCTCCAGATCATTTCCCCCCTCTCCGGAAACAAAAACCAAGTCCAGTGCATGACCGGCTACATGGGTAGATCCAGTTAATACAGGGTGCAGCTCCCAGGAAGCCATGGTCTCCATGAAGTCCCGAGGTGCCCCAGTGAGGGAAGCCCCTGAATGCACATTGAAGTCCCCCAGCACCAGAAGCCTGGGGGACAACACACGCACATCAGAGACCACCTCCAGCACCTCAGCCAGGGAGTCTGTCGTGCAGCGGGGTGGACGGTACACGAGCAGAATCCCCAGACTGCCCTTTGGACCCAACCTCCAGTACATGCATTCAATAAACTTCAATATCCACCATTATATATAATAACCTTATCTATCATTCAGTTGAAAACAATGCACACACATGAAAAATCACACATCTGCTTCCTCAAAAATATATGTGAGTAGTTTATCTTATTGTTGAGAGTCAGTGTGGTGTAGAGGTTAGAGTATTGGACGGGGACTCAGGAGACCCAGGTTCTAGTCCCCGCTCAGCCATGAAGCTCACTGAGTGACTTTGGGCCAGTCACTGACTCTCAGTCTAACCTACCTTGCAGGGTTGTTGTAAGAATTAGATGGAGAAGAGGAGGATCATGTATGCCACCTTCAGCTCCTTAGAGGAGAATATGTGACATATATGTAACAAATAGAAGATGGAAATAAAATACATTCAGTTTTTTCACCCTGTGTAATCTTTCTGTGTACACAGACTCCTAACATAATAAAGAGCACGTCCCTACTGACATTCCCCAATGCATGTTTCTTTACAAAAGCATGCATTAACGGACTATCTCACACATGTGCTTTTGTCAAAAAGGCAAAATGATCTAGCCACTCCATTTGGTTCCTTTTCAATAGTTTGTGACCTTTGCCAAGTTCCACATTCCTTTCAAAATTAATGCACTGGATAAGTGCAATGAATAAACTTCTTAGAAAGCAAACCAATTTCTTCAGCATCACCCATCAACATGATTTTTTTTCTTTGTGTTTAGAATAATGACTTTTTTCGAAGTCAAATAGAAAACTGTGTTAATGCAGCTCCATAGGCAAAATCTGAGAATGCTGTAAATTACCCAGCTTAATGGAGTTTGGCATTTATTTAGCTATCCATTTGAAAGCTTCAAGAGGACAGACTCAAATGGTTTATTCTTGGGGAAGCTCACACTCTCTCACACACAATTTTATAGTGTTTTGCTTACAATTATTTATGTGCGTTACATTTATAAAGAAAATGTCCTTCAGAATAAGGTATCCGTTTTCAGTGCTTTTGAGTTGCTTATGGAGAGATTTTGAGATATTTGCTCGCTGTGTGTAATCTACGTCCTGCTTTCATCATTCCAGTCCATAGTTCCATAGGCACTCAAATGCAAACATAGTGCTCCTTTAGACTTGCTTCCCCATTAATTTCAGTAGAGAAGGGGAAACTCTGCAGCTACAAATGGATGCATGTGTACAGATGTCTCTTCTACTAAAATGGATAAGGACGTTCATGGGATAGTGCGTACATTGGGCCTCCCATTGTGTGAGGCTTAGCTTGTCTGAGCGTGGAAAGCTAAGCAGTGTCAGGCCTGGTTATTACCTGGATGGGAGACCCCTCCTCTAGTTTCCTGCATTGAGCAGGGGGTTGGACTCAATGGCCTTGTAGGCCTCTTCCAACTCTACGATCCTATGATCCTAGTATACATGCCTTCAAACAGATTCCAACTAGGTTCTGACTCAAACCTTTAACGGAAGCAGCTGGGATCCAAGCTAGTGACAAGCATGCATTGAGGTGGAGGATTGTAAATGCAGTTGGAATGTTTTCACTGCAACAAAAACAATGAACAGCACTCCAGCTGCATATATGATCCCATGCATGCCACACTCTGTCTCCCATCCCACACTCTGGGGTAGAAGAATTGCATTTTTCCACCAAAATATTGTGGATTAAGTGGTAGGAAATGTGCTCTCTTGGGGGAGAAGCTCTAACAAATGTGCTCTCTTGAGGGAGTCTCTAGAAACCACCATCACCACCCCAAGAAATAAGTAACAATTGTACATTTACTGAAAAATAAAATGATTGTCTGGAAAGGTCTGCATCACTGACCGCTTAATTCTAGTCAGGCTCCTTGGCAAGATAATGCTGCCAAATGTTCCTATCCTGAGAACTCTTCTGCATATTTTTTTTTTAAAGAAATACAGAAATAAATGCAGTCCTTTGATTTTCTAGTCTGTCAGCAGCTCTACAGATTAAGTACTGCCTTAACATAGGTATGGAAATCTAATGGGCTGAGGAACAAAAGGCCGCCGCCACTCACCCATCTGACAGCTAATCTGACACATTTTAGGCAGGGTGGTTTTATCAGACTAATGGACCATTTCATTTGCTTTGTCTATAATGTAGCCTTGTTTAAAACCGAAAGCCCTCACTGCCATCCTGTTTACTTTTGTACATTTTGCTGTATTTAAACCAATTAGAGGAAAGTTAGAAGTCTACTTCAGTATAGATATAGATGAGATAGTGTTCAATGAGGTTATGGGAGGAAACTGCACATATCTCTAAAACACAGCAACTAAGTGGATTTTTCTCATTGTCCAAGTGTAATTTTAAAAATTATGGCTCAGATGAGATCCTTTTTGAGTAATTTTTCCACCCGCAATATAAATGCCTGCTGACTCTGAGCCATGTTTATAAGTGAAAGCACAGACACATCTGTAAGTACAGAATCATTGGAAGCTTAATTATATAGCAACATGACTCTAATTGCAAGTCACATAGCAAGGTATTAGTTTTGTCACATTGGTGGCAGTAGACACTCTACAAGCTGGATCTTTCCTCTCTTTTTTTAATGTTATCTTTCTCTAGTTTGAACAGTGGTGTCTGTTTGTTTGTGAACTGGGCTGGGATTAGCTCTATTAATCTCCCACATGCTTTGTTTTCCCTGAATGTGCACTTTATTGCCGTGTATTTGATTCGCTGCATCTCAGGAACAATGTTTATTCTGCTTCACTAATCCAAGAATCATCTTTGTATTGTAATCATTTGTACCACACAAACATGAGCCAGTGTCTTCACACTCACTTTATTATGTATCATCACTGGCAGGACAGAATAGAGGAGTACGGGAACTGCTTGCTTGCCTCTGCGTTCTTTATTTGTTTTCCAGGTTACACCAGTGTTCCAGTAGTGTTTATCAAAGTAAACACATAATGTGTGAAAGGGAGATGTGGATACCCAAAAATACATTAGGCAAGAATCACAAATTCCATCTCTGCAGCTCACATCTACTAGGTGTCTCTGATAGTTTGTAATGTGCACCTTTCCTTCCCATACCATCATCGCAGTGTGAATGACAGAAACATTTTGATTCACGCTACTCCAACTATGCCAGAAGTTACATGAGAGCAAGCCATATTGAATGTTTATTCAGAAGTAAGTCCCATTGTATGATTCATGCTAGGAGCCCATTCAAGAGGCTGGGGGAGATGGGGCGGGGGAGAGGGAGGCAGCCGCAAGGCAGCAATATGCACATTCAGGAGAAACAGCCCTTGTTTTCCAAGTGTTAAAAGCACAAGCATTCAAGATGGTGGAAAGCCAAGGGAAGCAGGAGCAGTACTTTGAAAATAAAAATGGCTATGACCATGCCAAAGAGGAATATGTGGCATGATGCTTCCTGTCAGACTTCTGTTTCTTCTTGCTGCATTTCCAGGGAATTGCTTTTTCTTCTCCTCTAATGAATGTGTGCAATCTGAGCATACAAAGAATTGGCAGGGCTGGCCCTACCACTAGGCAGAGTGAGACAACTGCCTTAGGCAGCAGGTGCTGGAGGGCAGTGGCAGCAGCCCCGCTGTGCTGTTCCTCCTAAGCCCCAAGCTATCCCTCTTTCTTGGAAGACAGAGCTGTGTATGCCACACAGCCTGTCCTGGGCCTCCTAAATCACCCTGCTGCAACGGAGGATGCTATCCCATCACCAGTGTTGAAATACAATTCAACTGCATGCCCAGTTGCCTTCTGTACATGATGAAAAAGGGATGGGGTGCCATCTTGTCCCTCACCTCAGGCAACAAAATGTCTTGTGCTGCCCCTGAGGATTGGGTTAAATCCCATGTCACAATAGTGGAAGTCCATTAGTGCAGTGAGATTTTCTCCCTCTCCCCCCGCCCCTGCAGCCTTCTGCGCTGCCCAAAAACCTGCTCTGGAAGGTTTCCCAGCCCTCTGGAGTAGATTTTGAGGGCATATGGGGGTTTCTGTGGAGAGGTGTTAATCGCCCACCTCCCACTTCTACTGACAGAAGCAGTTCCATCAGCAGAATGACAGCACTGGATCTAACCCATTTCTCCAAGTTCTTAGCCTTCAGTGCTGCAAGAGATTTCTCCCCTGGTTCATTCTACAATGGTAGCAGCAACAGTACCTATGCAGGGAGAGAACCATCTTTTCTTCATGCAATTTAGGCCTGCTGGACAACCCATGGGGGGAAAGGAAGGAAGGGCTAGTTTTCTCATCCCAGCCCTGCTCCTTGTTTTCACAGCAACATCTTGGGAAATTGTCTACGGTGGAGAGAGGCAGTGGGGGAATCGTCCTGGAGGATCATCCCCAAAACACTCATCATCTTGACAGGCAATACACTACATGATAAATACTGAGCAGCATATGGTTTCTACCTGTTAGCTTTGCAGAATTGCTAACCTGCATGATGAGAGAGCAAATATAACACTGATATGCTACTGTTTGGTGGTGGGGAATATACTATGCAACAATTATTACATTCTTGGTTAAGTTTTGGGGACAAACTCCATTTTCAAATTAAGGGGGGGGGGATGCAATTAGGACTTTAATGTAAACTATTTGTCCCAAACATGATCGGTGTTTCTTCTTCTCAATTTAATGCCTACAAATTATTTATCTCATTATTTATCTACATGTTTGTTTTGGAAGGACATCTTTTTCTTCCCTGGAGCTATTTTATTCATTAGTTCTTCAGAATGTATGTCCTATTTCATTATGTTTTAATCTTCAGAGTTGTTCATTTGCATTTCATTTCCTGCAACAGTAAAAAACATTAACATTGGGGAAAGTGTTATTGTAAATATTAATATAAAAATGATGATCATGCAAGGAAGCGGGTTTTCTAACAGTAATTACCTTTATCCAAGGCAGAAGATTTATAAGATAATTGCAAATGGGAAATAGTCTAAAGAGAGGATCTGTATTCCTTCAGAACAAGATGTTTTTAAAGAATGCAATACCAAGCTACAAACCGTAGTTTATCTTTTCTTTATCATGTATCAAATATCAAAACCTATTTAAGTATTAAGGCTGTGAAAAATGCTGGAAGAGATGTTTAGGGCAGCCACTATTCTTCAGCTACTGTATCTGAGTGCTTATTCAATTGATATTGCCCCCACCTGCAAAGTGCTGAAAATCGCTTCCCTGTAGCCACATTCCACATGGAACCTAGCCTTCGTTTTTTGGCTTCCCTCAAAGAATCCTGGGAACTGTAGTTTTGTAAAGGAACTGAGATTTCTCTGATAGCACTCTTTAGCACCCCTCACAGAACTACAGTTCCCAGGGTTCCCTTGGAAGAAGTGACTATAAACTCAGGTTAAGTATGTAGAGTAGATGTCATATAAGTTTTATTATTACCATGACAAATACTTATAAGCCACTTTCCAGTGGCTTATCAAACCTTCAGAGCTGTGTATAATTTAAAAATGTAACAACAACAACAACAACATTAATGCTTCAAAAAAGCAGCAGCAACATTGTGGATATGTGCTAGGACAGGGCTTGATTGGGCTAATAGGCTCAGCAATTGATCCCCCCCCCCTTCTCGGGCCTCTTTCCGTAACTAGGCTGGGAAACCTTGAGGATTGTCCAGCTGGCTATCCGTTCTGCTTCAGGCAGACTGGCATCCAAGGTTAGATAGCAGTTTGATGCCAAATGACCTACAGCTGGAGGTATTAGAAGAAGTTGCCCCCTCCTGGAGATAGGGGAAGGAACTGAGGGGTGAGGGTGGGCTAGGCCCTGATTAGTGGTAGCCAATCTGCTGAGAGAGGCCCTTCTTCCATGTCATCCAGATCCTGTGCTGTGGCTCTGTGGATCCTAGCTGAGCGTTACCCTGTAGGGGACCCATTACCATAGTATAGGATAGGGTAGGCTGGGAAACCTTCCAGAGCAAGTTTTTTGGGGCAGCGCAGAAGGCTGCAGGGGCGGGGGGAGAGGGAGAAAATCTCACTGCACTAATGGACTTCCACTATTGTGACATGGGATTTAACCCAATCCTCAGGGGCAGCACAAGACATTTTGTTGCCTGAGGTGAAGGACAAGATGGCACCCCATCCCTTTTTCATCATGTACAGAAGGCAACTGGGCATGCAGTTGAATTGTATTACCAACTTTATTGTATGCCTGCGAAACATGGACTATCTATAAACATCACCTCCAACTCCTTGAAAGATTTCATCAACGTTGCCTCCGGAAAATCCTGCGAATTACTTGGGAAGATAGGCGAACAAATGTCAGTGTGCTGGAAGAAGCAAAGACTACTAGCGTTGAAAAAATGATCCTTCAACGCCAACTTCAGTGGACCGGTCATGTTGTTCGAATGCCTGACTGCCGTCTCCCAAAGCAGTTACTTTATTCCCAACTCAAGGATGGAAAGCGGAATATCGGTGGTCAATATAAGAGGTTTAAAGATGTTCTTAAGGCTAATCTAAAAAAATGCAATATAAACATTAAAAAAAACTGGGAAGCTCTGGCCCATGAACGATCTAACTGGAGGTTGGCCTTTCACAAAGGTTCTATGGACTTTGAAGAAGCCCGAGTGCAAGGTGAAAGGGAGAAACGTGCTAAGTGAAAAGCACGTCAAATGAATCCTTTACAGGACCATCTTCCATCTGGTAACCAGTGTCCTCACTGTGGGAAGCTGTGTGGATCTAGAATTGGCCTCCACAGTCACTTACAGACCCATCGCTAGAGTCTACACAATTTTCTTTAGAATTTTCCTCCTTTTAAAATCTCCTTTTTGTAAAAAAAAAAAATTATCCTGGAAGACAATCTTACTCGGTCACGAGTGATCGCCTGATATATAGATAGGATAGGGTAGGTATCTTTATTGTTTTGCTTGGGGTATTGTATTAAAGGTTCTGTACCATGTTCTGCAATAGTTTGTTTGCTGTTTTTGCTTTTCTCTTTTTCCCCCCTTTCCCAATTCCTTATAGATATCCCCTTTAATGAACTTTCCTTTTACCCCCTTAAAGTGTGTGTGTTCATTCTGGGTAAACTCAGTGCTAATTTCAGTGCTTTGGGCCATTTGGTCGTGCTGCTGGTTATTGCTTCAGGCTGCACCCTTATTTCAGTTGTCCCCAGGGTTCATCCGAAGAGGTTCAAGCCCCCCCCACCTCAGACTGGAGTGGGTGATTTTTTGGGGGGGGCAGCATAGCAGTTAATTTTGTCCTTGCCTACCCTTCAGCGAGGGAGGCAGTGCTTCTGGCTGAACAAATGAGTGCTTGTGGGCAGAAGGACCTGTCATGCGTGGTGGTGGTTAAAGGTGCAGAGAAAGTGCCCAGCAGCTGGGTTCATCTGAAGAGGTTCAAGCCCCCCCCACCTCAGACTGGAGTGGGTGATTTGGGGGGGGGGCAGCATAGCAGATAATTTTGTCCTTGCCTACCCTTCAGCGAGGGAGGCAGTGCTTCTGGCTGAACAAATGAGTGCTTGTGGGCAGAAGGACCTGTCATGCGTGGTGGTGGTCCTCCAACAGCTGCCGCCCCCACCACTCACTGGGGCAGGAGTGGCATGGAGCGGTGTCCCGTGCCCTGTCCATGCCACAGGCGAGTGGCTGTTTCTTTTGCCAAGGACTGGGACACCTTAAGCGCAACTGCCCCAAATCAACTACTACATTGTCGGGGAGAGTTGTGCCTAAGCTGGGAGTGGCTGAGCTGCCTCCGATTCATCCATCTATCTCGATGATGCCGGGAGGGCACAACATGGGCACTGCACCTTTCCGTGACAGTGAGTGAGAGGAAGGGAGGGCACTGACGGGCAGGAAGGCGTTGCCTCTTTGGAACGGGTTTTGTGCGACTGACGAGGGAGTGGCTGGGTCAATCTTAGAAAGAAAGAAAGAAAGAAAGAAAGAAAGAAAGAAAGAACTCCAGCATAAAAACAGATGTAAGAATTGATGTTAAAAGGCCCAGGCAACTAAACCTGGCACCAAAAAGACATCAGATTTGGTGCCAAGCAAGCTTCCCTGGGGAGAACATTGCACCAACACTACCACAAAGAAGGCCTTCTCCCCAGTCCCTAACCACCTCACTTTAAAAAGCAGAGGGACTCAGAGAAGGACCTCCAAGGATAACCTTAGAACCCAGGTAGGTTCATGCAAGAAAAAGAGGATGTTTTGGTATCAGGGTCCCAAGTCATTTAGAACCAGTACCTCAAAGTCTTATCCTATCTACCTAAATCAGGGGTACATAACCCACAGCCACTTGTTGTGCAATCTGCAAAGCAAGCAGCAACCCACCCACTGTTTCCTGCAGCCCAGCTGATCTGCCTGCCAGCTTCTTCCCGAGGCCGCACCCCCTCTCCCTGGCAAGGAAAAGCTCTTATCTCTGATCAGCTGCTGATCAGAGATAAGAGCTGTTCCTTGCCAGGGAGAGGGGGCCAGGCAGAAAGCTGCTGAATGACCCTGACCTAAATGTATGCAGCATCTGCACATCAGCTGCACCCAGAGGAGTGTGGCACTAACATGGATACTACATGAGTGAAGCGATACGGAATATATGTTGTATGGAAACTTTCCAATATTATTACTGCAACATGGAGCACCATTACAGTGAAAAGCTTTTCACTGGTTCTCAAGTGGGAGTGATAACATATCATATGGACCAGCTTAGAGAGGAAATACAAAACCATGTGGAAACAGAAGCTTACTAGAGTTAAGTGAGACCCGGTTCCTATGGAACATCTCTATTCATTTTAGCTGAATTTGTTTTTAAAGTTTACATGGACTTATATCCAGAAACATATGTCCTATTCATGAATATGTCCCACAAAGACAATGTGAATTGTACATTCCAATATAATATTTTCACATTGGTTTTCTTCCAATCTTCCTCCCCGCAGAAGAAAACACCAGACCGAACCCTGAAGTATAAGGTCCCAGGGTTTAATGTACAATTAAACCAGGAAGAGAAATACTCTAAAAATATCCATGGAGGCAGAGGGGGGAGGGAGAAAAGCATATAGGTTTAATCAATAATCATTGCCTTCCAAAGGGGACCTCTACCCTGAACCATAACAAGAAAAGACAGAATGTGCAACAGGGCACATCTCTACACAAATGTTATAATTGCAGCCATATGAAAGGGGAAGTCTTTAAAGAAATTCTTGGCTGGAATTCAGTGAATGTTGAGGTGATCCTCTTGATACCTCCATTATCTTCAATCTTCGTTGCTAATATTTTCATTTTCTTTCTAAAAACTACATCAGCAACCAAGGCACTTCACCCTAGAATGTAGGTCTAGCTTGTCAAGAAGTACATAAGAATGTGGCTACAACTGATTCTAGTGGGGAAGTCACTGCTCGATCTGTGTGAAGAAACAAATTATTACCTTCAGGGTTGCAAAGGAATCTAGAAGAGGTCTGGGCTATTATTCTGAATGTTTGAGCTTAATAAAAATAGCATGATCCCACCCATTCATTTCTTTTTCTGTTGGTGTCTGTGAAATTTTTTAGACTGGTGAAATTGAGACAATTAGGGGTGGAGGGATCTGTTAATCTTGGTCTCATTGAGATTTTTTAAACTTTTTGTTTTTGTTTTGTTTAGGTCAATTCCATCCCATTTCCCCCCAGGGGCATGCTGGGAGTTGTAGGACTTTTTTCTATCTGAACATGCACAGGATTGCACACTAAACCTGTTTTTTTTAAAAAAACTTGAGGCAAATTTCTCAGGCATCCCTAGACAATCTTATCTCCCGCCAGGAATCTCTAAACCATTGATATCAAGTTTCAAGAAGCTATGCTTATGCAATAGTAGCAATGACTTGTGTGATTTGTAAGTTACGTAAGTACATTAGAAGCCTGAGCCGCTGCCTCCTGCCTTTGTGGTACAGTCTGGTTAAGAGCATTTTGAGAAGTTCTAACTTGCTAGCCACTGAGCACGTCAAAGAATATTGTCTGAGTTCCTTGTATTACGTATAATACTTTATGCAGAGCCCATGCTTCTCTTTGACAAATGAATAGAATTCCCTGATCCAGACCACTCCTTCCCCAACAGTTTTAACACAATAACAGCAGTAAAATTTATGTTAATTCCACCATGGGTGTAATTCTTCCCATTTTTCTTTCTAATTCTTTTTCTTTTGCTATCTTACAGCATACATATGCATTTAGCTGATTCCAGTTTAGTCAGATTGTTTACTTAGGTCCACATATGCTGGAAAAAGACCAGATTCAATTTCTCATTCTTTCTTAGCTGTGTTATGAGCTCCAGGGACTGCAACCAAGACATCCATTTGGAGCCCTTTTGTTTAGCAATAGCAATCCTTTCCCATCCATCACAACAAGATGCAATCCCAGGCCCACTGCTATCAGACCAAACTAGGCAGTTTAAAAGGTCTAACCCGAATAAAAAGAGATGAACCTAAAATCCATGTCTTTATGCTTTTCCTCTGTCTGTAGTTCATAACCTACATTTTTTCCATTTGAGCTTTTTCTCTGATGAACACATTGTCTATGTTGGTGTTGCTTTTTTGCAATCTGAATCATAAACTGAGGACCAGCAACACTTCAGAACTCTTGGAGGCACTTTCTGACTGTATTCCCACATTGAGGCTATCTCTGAAGGATGAAGGAAATAAGCAGCATCAAGTAAATTAACGGACAAGATTCTTTATTCATGTTTGACATTGCACATTATAGATCTCTTCAAAGTATTACCTCTCTCGCCTCTTTCACCAACCAGGATCCTCAAACAAAATCCCCCAGAACTGAACCCATTTTTCTGTGGCATTGCCTCAAGGCTGATTCAGATTCACATGATCAATTAACTTGGCAGGACATGGGATTTTCCATGAGTTAAACTGTGCCTATCCCGTGACTGCCTGTTTGTGTGATGACATGATTACAAATTGTAATGGCTTTAGGGTTCACCCTCAAGGGGGCATCCACTATGCAGTTTGGTCCCAGTAACCTCCTCCCTCAGGCCACAAATATGGAGATGGGGTTAATCCTCACCTCATTTGGGCCTCCCCCTCCAGTACTCGGCTCCCCTGAGCCTGGCCAAATGTCAGGCCTGGGCCAAGCTCAGGGACAGGTTGCAGCTGGGAGCCTGGTTCCAGCAGAGGGTGGGGGTGGGGGGGAAGCAAGGCTGTTCCACCAGCCCTGTTGAAAGACAACTTGCAAATCCTATGCATGTTTAGACAGAACAAAGTCCTACAATTCCCAGCATTCCCCAGCCAGCCATGGCCACTCACTCAGACATTTTGAATATAATGTGGCAAGCTGCAAATGCCTCCTAAGGTATCCGGACTTCTAACGGGGCATCTGTAGAGCTGCAGCATCCCTGTCGCCTTGACAACTAGGCCAAAGCATTCTTCCCTGTCAATGCCCTTGGTTTGCATTGGCTTCAGGGTTGTTGCTGTGGCAACCAATGCAGCAGCCTGTTCTGACCTGTTTACTGGGAGGTGAAGGTGGGCTCCAGCTGCTAGTCTGGGGTGCATCATCAAGGCTACCAGTGGCCGCAGAACTGGTGGACTCCAGAGTTGTACTATTTCAGATTGCTTTTTCTAAACATTCACGCCTGCCCTTATTAGGTGATAAGCTGATGCAACAACAAAGAATAAGCCTGATAAGAAATTTGTTACAATGGCTTGACAAAAGGAAACAAGTATTTGATATGTGCAGTTTATCATGAAGAATCTGTGAGTAGTATGACTCTTGATTATCAACAGTGATCCCACTAATGGGGAAATGAGAGGCTATACAGGGTGTTTGGCTTCCTAAAGTGGTTATCTCTTGCTCCACTGCATTTTAAATTTAGCTGCTGATTTCCAAGGGGTACTATCGAACTAAATCAGAGTATGCTCTCACTACAGCTTATCAGTTTAAATTTTTTTTATCAGTTTTAACTTGCAAAGTGCTTTTCAATCTTTTTTGCACTTTCCCCTAGATAAGCTAATATTCTTTGAGACCTTTTCTCCTGCGAGAGTTTCACAAACTTTTTTGAACTTTCCCCCCACCTTCTTAACTTACTCTGCCTACTGCCCCCACTTTGCTCCCAGCCAGCACATCAACTGTTCCACAGGTGAATGTGCAAAGAGATCCTTGTTCATAGTAATGTGCATACAGCCTACAGCTGCTGAGTGTCGGGATCTGTGGGTTGGGGTATAAATCCCAACACAAACTTTGAATACAACAGGTTATCGCTGACCTCTGCCTAAAATATTGCACAAAGAAACATCAGAAGGACAAAGCAGCTGCTCTTTCTGAGCACCCTTCCTCCCAAATCACATTAAGATGAAGGAGCAGTCACCCCTCAATAATCCAATGTGGATCAGTGGCAGTCCTCTGGCAGGGGCTGTTCAATCTACCCAAGTCTGAAGTGCAGTAACAGAAAAGCACCACCTGCTTCAGGATCCTATCCCTCCCTAGAACTTCAGACAACAACTTCCTCCCAGGTACCCTGCACCCCAAAAAGGAGGCCATCACCACATTATAGAACCACCACACTAGGCCACATCAGCTCTCCTATGCTTGAACTATCTTCCAGTATTATACATTGCCAGTGGATGTGAGACACCAATCAACTGTTCAGAGAGGCTCCCCTGAACATGTTAGTGATGTGGTCAAGCAGCAGGAATGACTGGCAATTAATTACAGTTCTACCCCTGCCCTGCTCCTAGAAAACATAATGCATGGGTCAAAATTACTCCCTGAATAAAATTGCACAGATGCTCAAGGAAATCCTGTGGAAAAGCTGATACAATATTTGCTATGCCAGAAGGTGACCTCAGTCACTTAACTCTTACTGCCTGGAGATTTCTTTCAAACAGCTCCAAACTTACTGGACTATATAGCTGATAGTGATGTTTTCATTCATGGCCATGTACGCAATCTTCTGCTAATTTAATCCTTCAAGGATTCCTAAGGACTTATCATCAAGTCCTTGCTCAATTATACTAAGCCCCTGACTCCACAACAGTGTTTTTGCTATGGCTGGTCCATGGTGAACAAGTATTTGGTCAACAGCCAAAGAGCATGACCATGAATCTTCTATAAAGCAATGATGTAAAGCCAAGTGCAAATGAATGGGAGGCATTCCAGTGACACAAGAGTAAATCTCTGCTGAACAAGTATACAGTCTATCATAATTACAGGCATGCCAGTGGTGATCGTGCACTTTATATATAGCTCCCTTGGTATATTTCACATTTATATGGACGGAGTCTTGGAATATGAATAAGAAGTTTATAAAAGGCAAAACTTTATTCTGAGATAATCTAGAGCAGTTCCATTCTCATTATTAGAAATAAGAACATGTGCTGAGGAAGCTATGCAGATAGAGCCGTAGCATCTCAATATGTGGGTGTGATGGCGTGACAAGACAAAGGGTTTGGATTTGAAACCCACTACGAAACATTTTGAGACAAGCTGAGCCTAAAGAGATGGGCTGTACTCAAACCTCAGTGGATCCAGACGGCTGCCACTTCTCATCAAATAGTTGGATGCAGAGCATCCAGTTCATGATGAGTCATACCATGGAGAAAATGGTGTAAATACTTCAGGCCCCTAAAGTGGGAATAGGTTAGACACATAGGAATAGGTTGGTGTCAAGGTTCCACCTGTACCAGGACACCTTGATCAGCTCCTTAAAGATATCTGCTTCTTTAAGACCCCTCCTGTATCAGGATGCCAATTCTCTGCCTTTTACCTTCTCTTCCCATGTGGGATTAGGCCTTAGGCGTGGTGCAAAAGACACTCCAAACAACTTTATGTTAACAATAACTGTTTATTTTAGTAAATTTTGGTATAGTAGCGTCACAATAATTTAAGGTATTTACACAAAGAGAGCTGTATACTTTCAAAAAGCAGGTATAATAGAAATAAAAGAAATAATAACGCAGTTCTCTCTAACCTAGGTACTCTTTCACCTGTAACCTTAATAGAGATTCCTTCTCAGCCTAGCCCTGGCTGTTCTGTATTCTTCAGTGATATTCAGACTCTGCTTCTCTGTCAGTCTCTGTTTCTTGGTGCCTGCAGAACCTCTCCTCCACACAGCTTCTCTCTCCACGCTTTTTTATATACCCTCCCACAGAAGGTTACAGTCATGTGACCTCAAACTGGGGAAATGAAACTTAACTCCATTAGGGGGGGACAGGTGACTTCTCTCAATGAGAGGGAAAAGGAAACTTTTAACTCCATGAGGTGAAAATGAAACTCATGAATGCCCCCCTCCCATCAGGAGATGTTTGGGCCTACAAGCTTCAAACTAACTCAAGCCTGTGTAGGCCTCAATCCTTCACACTTGGCAACAAGCATCTAGAAACAAAAGACAACCATTTGAACAGATCAAAAAGCTGTCAGTAAAACTGCATGTAAAAAGGACATTTGGAAAGGGGTACAGTGTGTTTTATGTCAAGATGAGTGAACTAGAGTACCTGGTACTCAGAGAGAGAGAGAGAGAGAGAGGAGGAAGGCATATATAAAGAACAGGGAATATTGGAGTGCTGTTGCTGTAAATATCAAATAGGGCAGAGGGTCCAGTAAACTAGAAAACGTGGCCAACAGAGTCCTTCATAGAATCGCTGTGGTTGGAAATGCCAGACCTGAAAAGTAATGAAATGTTGGATACATATGATCACACACAGACACATGACCAAAACTCTGAGAGTGATCTTGAGACAAAATGTATCTTCACATATTACATAAATAAAGTAAGGAATTTGCTACCACAAGATGTGGTGATGGCCACTGGTTGAGATGGCTTGAAAAGGGGATTAGACAAATTCATGACAGACCAAGTTCTATGTCTGTCAATGCCTGTTAGTCATAATAGCAGAACAGAATTTCCATGTTCAGAGCAGGAGAGGATTAATGGAGCCGGACGCACTGTTGGTTGTTCTTAATAGCTGGATCTTCCTCAAGTCTTCTGAACTGCTAGGAGATGCCTGAAAGGGGGCATGCCTTCTCCCTCCACTCCTACTAAGAATGGTGTTATCTAGGTCTGTCCATATTAAGAAATAGACTTCAGTTTTCAAGTGGGGTGCAGAGGAAGAGACAGAGCTGAGTTTTGGGGCTGCATAAGACATCAGTATTTTGGAGTACTGGCTGCCTCTGATGTGCACAGGACTTTGCCTTTCTGTTGCAGTGCTTAAGCTGTGTCTCCACCTTGTTCAAACTGCATATTGGTTTTGTTTTTTTTTGGTTTTTTTAAAAAAAAAACCTAAAATATTACAAAAATCAATAAGTCTCCAGTCATCTCTTTCCAAAGGAAATCAGACCCTGGGTAAGCACTGTGCCCCTTGGAGAAATGAGATGAGCATAACACTATTTTATCCTTTATCTCTTTGAAGGGTGGGAGACAAATATATTAATAATAGTAAATCACAGTATCTTCCCGTACTTATATTATATAATACAAATTAACTGATTATTTGCTGAGAAGTTGACATGAGTTAATCAAAACTGAATACCTTAAACCATGATAGCAAGTCTCCAATTCCACAAATTAAATTTGTACACATCTTTACCCTTCCACCAAAAATAAAAGTCTGTAACGAATCAGAACTGCCCACTAAAGCAGTGAAGGGCAACTTGTGGCCTTCCAGATGTTTTAGCCTACAACTCCCACCCTCCCTTTCCATGGCTAAGGCTGATGAGAGTTGTAGGCCAAAACACCTGGACGGCCACAAGTTGCCCACCTCTGCACTGAAGTAACAAAACAGCTCTGACTGTTTCCTGTTATTTCCTATAAATGCACTTAGGCAACTGTGAAGTTCTGTGCCTGAAAGCAAGCAGGTTGTGATATCATCACAACAATAGGCAACTTTCTTGATGTCCCCAAAAGGCATCACATTTCTGTCACTAAGACTTCCATTTTTTCCTTTTTCATTGACACGAAGGCTGTTTGTTTACATGTGAATTGGTTTGTGTGAGAGAGTGATACACCAATCACCTGTGCACCATACATTGTGGGGAGTGATCCCCATTCCATCTGTTGCTAGTCCAGTTGGACAACCACCAGGATCATCACAGGAGACAGAATCAAAGCAGTGGCAGTAGCTCTAAAACCCCACAATGAGAAGTTTGTCTTAATAAAGTACTTCCTGTTGCATTCACTTTGACAGCTACTCTCTTTGATTGGAATGAATGATCAATGGAAATGCTCCCCAAAGGGGGGGGGGCAGAATGTAGTCTAAATATGGACACTGGACATCAAAATGCTGCTTGTGACCAACACAGCAATTTACCGCAAGATATTCCAGAAAAATCAACAAAGTGGGTGAAGGAAAAGCTCAGATAAAGGGGGAGTGATCAGAAAAAATATCAAGGTGTTTTGAAAGGGTTATTATTAATGATCTTGGGCAGGGGAAGGGAATCCTGTGTAAGCATACCATACACACAACTTATGTAAGTCATGAGCTTAAAAGCTTTGCTGGATGCTTAAAGTATGTGCTTAAATGCTTTTCTGGTTTAGAGCCAAATTTCTCAGCAGTCCTTTTTTAGGATCAAGCTCTTCATTCGGAATTCAATGCAGATCAGCATTTTAAAGGATAGTGCCTCACCGATCAGAAGCCTGGGACAGTTGAGTTTAATCATGTACTTACAAAAGCTTTGTGGCTCAGCTTTTAAAAGCAAGCACTGGCTCAGTTATCAAATGCAAAAATGTTATCACACAAGAGGATTTCAAGCCCAGTCCTCTGCCTTATGTCTGCTCTACTCACAAAAGAATCCCGGCATGGCTTCATCCAAACAAAGGTAGAACTCTTTTTTCTTTTCTTTTTTTAAGGAAAGGTAGGATATAAATATTTTAAATGAAACATTTGTTTAAAATAAAATTGAAAATTGTTAAGATTGTTAGGATACCACAGTTAGCACACTGCGAACACATCCCACCAATATTTTCAGAGCTTCATTGGCTTCCAGTCTGTTTCTGAGCATTATTAAAATACTGATGCTCACCTTTAAAGCCCTACATGGCTTTGGACCTAGATAACTAAAAGCTCACCTGATGATACGTTTCATCTATTTGACTAAATGCATGCTCATTTACGAAAATGTAGCCACAATAAGAGTGCAATCCTATGGCGGTGCCTGTAAGCCCCTGAATTTGGAGGATTACGGACATCCAATGCAAAGAGGGAGGAGCAGCAGAGGCGAGCTCCACCTCCCTGTCCTCCCACCCTGCATTTCTGCTAGACAGGCGTTTTTTGCCCATCTAGCGGGAGCATTTCAGACGGGGAGGGAAAGAGGCTGGAGAGGCATCAGGGGGGCTTGTATCCTGGCCTCTACAGTCTCCTCCCCACCGCCCAAAATGCCCCCTTTCCCCCTTCTCCAAGGTCGCTTTCCTGACCTCGGAGAGCAGCCAGTGCAATTCTTTCTGCACCAGCTGCAAGGGGGGGCGGGGCGGAGCTCTGATTCCCAGCTCCAAAAATGGAGTGTTGTCTCCAGCCTTGGATCTGAGAATCAGACGCTGTCCAGGGGCCGTAGGATTGCTCCCTAAATCTGTTAACCTTTAAGGAGCTGCAACATAATTGACATTTGGATTCTAATCCACACTAAAATTTAAAGCTCACTCTATGGCCTTGGCAAAATCAGCATCTTTCAACCTAACATATTCATTACCCTGAATTCCTTGTAGGAAGGGCAAGATGCAAATGTGTTTCAGAGATGAATACTACTTTGTCCTCACCCTATGGGAGACTGAAACTTGTTTTAAAGGGGAAATGAAATCAAAATCTCTTTTCAAAGCCAAATCCCATGCCTTATTCTATATTTTGTGCTGTGAAATATGCTTACAGACCTCTACATATGTCTTACCCACACAAACCAAGGGGACTTTGTTTCAGGGCAAAGTTGAATACTAACTGCTTTTTTAAACTCATAGGCCCTGGCTTCTTTCCTTAGGTCACAGTCACACTCTGGGCTTGCTACACTGGGCTTGCTACACAGATGGACTATGAATCAGCTTCACTATATGGTGCCAAATATGAAAAGGACAAAGCAAAGTGTATCAATAATGACAACAACAGCAACAGATAACCCTGATAACTCATAGAGCCTGAAGAAAAGTTAAACAGGTTCTTTGCTGTTTTGAAGAAGAGAAGACAATGTGCCTTATCGTTTGTGGATCTGATTTATTCCTACGACAATTAATTTTTAGCCAACCATCACTAAAGATAGATAAAGGCCAGAAAATGAAAAATGATTCGCGTAACTGATTAATATCGTACAGGACGAGGCAGAAAACCTGGGGCACAATCCAGACAATGTGCTTACATCATGTAATAGCTCAGTGAACATGTTTGCTTGAAATACTGAGACCTACTTCTGTAGTATGTATACTTGGGATTGCAGGCCAAGAGCACAATCCTGTGCATGTTCACTTAGAATTAAACATTGGGGCTTACCAAGTCTGCAATCACATCTATACAGAGCTGAGAGTAAGGCCCATTAAACACAATGTGACTGACTTACAGTTAAGTACTTTAGACTGTGCCCCCTAAGCTGTATACTTACTGGAAGTATGGCCACCTGGCATCGAGACTTCCTTCAGAATAAATATAGGACCATGGACCATTAGTCCATCTAGCTCAGTATAGTCCACACTTACTGGCAGCAGCTCTCCAGGGTTTCAAACAGGAGTCTTTCCCAGCCCTACCTGGAGATATCAGGGATTGAACCTGGGGCCTTCTGCATACAAAGCACATGCTTTAGCACTGAACTATGGCTAGGGATGGGTGGACCCTCTGAGGCTTTCTTTGGATTTGCTCAGGATTTTCCCAACTTTTCATTACAAAAATTAGGAAAAGTTGGGGGAAATCCCAAATCATCTAGGTTGGCTTGGGGGCAGTTCACCCTCCAACCCTTACCTGCCTCTACTGCCCCCAAACCCACCAAAACATTCCTCCCTCCTCTTCCTTTTCCTTCCTCTTACCTGGTCAATTGGCTGGTCACAGCAGCAACAGCAGAAGGGGAAAGAAGACTCCCCCTCCCCTTTGTCTCCTCTCCTTCCCCTCCAGCATCTTATCTAAGTGATGTTGCATGGTACGGGAGGGATATTTCTTTCAGGGGCCTTTCCTTAGTATCAAATTGTTAGATCCATATACAGTCATGCCTTGGATAGAGAGCATAATTCGTTCCGGAAACGTGCTTGTAATCCAAAACACTCTTATATCAAAACAAAATCCCCCAAAAAAAATTTGCACAGAGATTTTTAATTTAAGCCGTACTACAGTACTTGTATTGCAAGACGTCGCTTGTATATCAAGTCAAAAAAATTAAATAAATATTTAAAAATTTGCTTGTCTTGCAAAACGCTCTCAAACCAAGTTACTTGCAATCCAAGGTATTACTGTACTTCAGCAGGACTTAGATGCATGCACATCATGTTTTCCAGGATAATGCCCATGGTTCTTTACCCAAACAGGATAAAGACTAGCTGGATATAGTTTTAATGTTGTCAGCACAACTGTACAAGCAAAAAATAAATAAATCTATGTATTCAATTATATATCTCCCTATCATCGGATATCACAAAGTAAAAACTACTGGCAACAATTACCAGAAGATTTTACTTTCTAGTACTCCAATCCGAAACACAATTGCTTGAAGCAAGTCCCCATTTGCTTTAAAGGAGCTTATGTTCATGGATAATTTTCATTCAAAGCATACTTAGTGGCAAACTAGAGATGCCGTTAAACATGTCACTAGCAATTGCATCTGTTGCTGTTTTGTTTTAAAATTAACAGGAGGCCCGAGGGACAGTTTTTATCGGGACCACAGTTTGTGAGGTGGAGAGGTTTAACCGTTTCCTTCCCCACCACAGTCCCAAGAAAAATTGCCCCTCTTCAGCTGCTATTAGCCCTAGAAGGGCAGTCCCATTGCCACAAGGGGAGCTTGCAACTTGAGCAGAGGATTTTCATCAGGACCTCAGCAGAGGAGGAAAAGTTTTCACCTTCCCAACCCATGCGCTATGGCCCTAATTAAAATAGGACCCTTGCACCTGTGGTTAATTTTCATAAAATGACATGGTCGCTAATGATGTGTTTAGAATCACATCTGTTTTATTTGAAATTAAGTTCCATTGAAGCAATACATGTGTTAGAACTGGGATGTACGGGTAAATTGTTAACTGGCAAAGTTATTGCATTTACACCAGAAGTAAATTGCCCCCTCTAAAAATTTATTTGCTTTAATTTCCCATTCATCAGCAATACTCTGCCAATGTATTTGGACCATAAAATGATTGTTAGTAATGAGGCATCAGAAGGGTTTTGATGAGTGAACTATAAAAACAATCATGACACAATAATAATTAGGATCTATTTATCACCAAGATAAAACACTAGTGTTGTCATATTTACAAAGTGACTTTGAAGGAACTTTTTAAAGAGGATATCGAGAACACTTTCTTTTTGCTTACAACAACCATAACCATTATTGATAGCACTTTTAAAATGGCAGGTACACAGAAACAGAGTCTGTTCTTTCATGCCAAATTTGTTTTATGGTGTCATCTATTTCTGATATTTAAGAGGGCACTGCTCATTTGCAACATTAACCAATGTGATTTATGTATTTTAAAGAAGCTTACCACATTTAAATGTTCTAGGCAGTTCATTTTTACTATGTACTTTGTTCCAATGTAATCAATGTAGTTTCTTTTCCTCAAACTCAGGCTGTAATACGAATGCAGTTTGTGTTTTATGGCAAAATCAATATAAGAATTAATGGATGTCAAAGAAAGCAAACTGTAAGGAATAGAGAAAGGTCATAAGCTTTCCCCCACCACCACCATATCGATTCCATTAGCATTTGTTTGCCTAGCTGTATATACTGTTTTTATCTGATAAGTGTGTGGCAAATTTCATGTTTTGCTCAATGAGTGTCATTATGTGATTATCACCCCAATCCAAAATACATTGGCCAGGATCCAAAGAACCATGAAACAAGTTCAGTAAGCCCAAGGGGGCTTTAGGTTGCAAACTTAAACCCACTATTAGTAAGTCCCATTGGCTACAGTGGCAGTTACTTCTGAACAACATGGGATAGGATTGCACTGTTAGACTTGCTTTTTCTTGAACAGCAATCCCATTTCAAGGATGCAGCATGTAGGACACATATTCAAAGAAAAGTCAAAAATCCTACCAAGCTATGATAACTAGCTCTAACTTCAAATAATTTTAGGGCCAAGTCTGCATGTAACAAATATTACATTCATGGTTTGGCGCTGCATGCATCTTTTTAAAATTGTAAATAGAAACTATTGTGTGTGGGGGGAGCAATCGGACTCAGGACTGTGGCACAAGGGGAGGGGGATTAATGTTCTCCTTCTTCATTGTGGCCCCAAAGAAAATTGCCACTGCCCCCTCCGGAGGCTGTTATCTGAGACAGGAAGGAAGCTTTCATTGGTATCCTAAACCATAAGGTTCTAATACTTTCTCCTCCAAAGAAAAACTAACTCTGCAGAGGTATCCCTGAGTTTTCTCCCACTTGGCACACAGAGCAGGTGAAGTATTTTCTAAGAAAGGATCCTCTAGCTCAGGGGTGCAGAACCCCCTGCCCTGGGGCCAAACACAACCCTCCATGAGCCCCAGTCTGGCCCTTTGGGGGTTCCCAGGAGGCAATGGCCACTTCCCCTGGTCTCAGGCAGCTTTTGTGAATTTTTTCCCCTATTCCAAAAGGTTGAGATACCTCTCCTAAGGCTTAGCTATTGGCAGTAAGAGCATTAAGCTAAAATATGCTGGTATTTTTGGTTTTTGGCCCTGACCCTTTTACCTTTGGCCTTGCCTACCACCAGAATGTGGTGGCCCCCAGGAGCTTATCCAAAATTGAATGCAGGCTTCACTCAGGCTGAAAGACTGTACCCCTGCTCTAGATGGTCAGAAGCAATTTTATAAGGGGTCTTCAGATCACTTTAAATCATTTACATTCATGACTTGCCATTTCTCCTGCAACAAAATAATTTAATTATGTTTTTATTTCAAAGCAAGATTGATATGGAGTCTGAGCATCCATAATTAGATAACAACTTCACAGCACACATTCTATTATTATTGTAATACTTAGTGGTTGCTTATTCCAAGAGCTTCTCTAGCTCATTAATTGTTCCAACTGTAAATAATAATGAAAGGATGTGACTGGTATGGCTGACTATGTATAAAGAGAAGTTGCTTGAAAGCACAGTTAAGGAGTGCTTTACTTTAAAATGGGAGGAGCTGTAATTTGATGAAAGCATATTTGAGGCAAAGTTAAGCTCCTTTAAGACCCACTGGTTTCAGTGGGAGCGATGAGCACATCCTTAAATCTCTCTCATTTAAATAAATAGGTCTTCAAGGTGTTTAACATTGGATTGATTATGTCCTAGATTTTTGGGAGATGGCAAGATGGCAACCTCTCCATAACAGGAATTCAGCACCGTTCTCCAGTGGTCGGTTAATTTCAAAACTCTAGTATAAAAGATCCCTAAATCTACTCATGAACAAGTCAGATATTTTGGTAAACAGAAAATATCACAGGCATAGGTTTACCTTTATTAATGTATTATTTATTTTGTTACACTCCAAAGACCCAAGGTAAATCACAATGTTTAGAACTCTTAAAACAGTTTTTAAAACCTGTTAAAACAAGCTACTGTTTCTCCTTGATCACTGTAAACCAGGGGTCCTCAAACTTTTAAAACAGGGGGCCAGTTCATTGTCCCTCAGACTGTTGGGGGGCCGGACTATAGTTTGAAAAAAAATATGAACGAATGGATCAAGTAAAAAAAATAAAAAAAAGGACCAGGGTCCTTTTTTTTTACTTGATAGGGGTGATTTTTTTTTTCTTAAATGGAAAGTTATTATAAATTAATTATTATAATGTTAATAAGTGATTAAATGGAGGATGGAATTTTAGGCTGACTATGGGCTTGCAGCCGCCTACCTACCTCGGTTGCTGGCCTGTTCTGCATTGCAACTGGACGTGGATACAATTCCAGAGGTATCTTCTAGTGTGCACATGTGCAGAGAGAAACATCTATCTCACATACACAAGGTCGCCCTTTTGAATTCCATACTAATCTGGACAAACATCTCCGGGTCCTAAACTCTCAAGCTTTAGCGCAGGGTTGGGTTCGGCAACTTCTGGCCCTCCGGGTGTTGAACTGCAACTCTCATCAGCCCTGCCAGCCTAGTCAATGGTGAAGAATGCCAGGAGTTGCAGTCCAACAACACCAAGGAGGTCACAAGTTGCCCACCCCTGAGCATAACGCAAGCAGGGCATGCAAAAGTATGCAGGTAAGGGGGGGGGGGAGAGAAGGGAGAAGAAGCAGAATCAAAACAAGTGAGACATGCCTTTCCCCTGGCTTGCACTTCTTCCCGTGGCCAGGCAGCTGTGGTGTGTGTGTGTGTGTGTGTGTGTGTGTGTGTGTGCGACGAGCCCATTATGCGTGAGGGGGAGGGCGAGCTGGCTCCTCCGCCTGACAATGGAGCTGCAATAAGCTGTGGTTGGTGGCGGTGGTAGCATCAGTGGCGGCGGCAGCAAGTAAGAGGCAGCAGCAGTGGTGGCAGCAGCAGCAGCATCAAGCGCCTTCTCCTGCCGTCGCGTCCTCTTCAAGCTTCCCGCTGCCACCGCCACCGCAACCCGCTCCTCCTCCTCCACCCTTGGCGATGCTGAACCAGAAGAGTAACAAGGGCAAGAAGAACAAGCGCGCTAACAGCAGCAGGGACGAGCACGAAAATGGAGCCCTGGCCATCGCAGCCATCGGAGGAGGAAAGCGTGCGGGATGACGTCAGCGTTATAATCCCGTGAGCTTTCCTCCTCCTCCGACGGCTGCGGAAGAGTCGCGTGAGAAGGAGATTCTCCTTCTCGCGCGAGCAACCACTATACCACCAAGGATCGGCCGCCAGGCTGGATAAAAAGACAAGGTGGGCCGCATGTGGCCCGCGGGCCGTAGTTTGAGGACCCCTGCTGTAAACACTTATCCAAATAAGGTGACATTTTATGCATCACTTCTGAAAAATGCTCAGGCTCCAACAGAATGCTGGAAGAAACCATTTCAAAAGCTTCAGGGCCAGCCCTGCTGTGTAACAGGGCGTGAAACAACCTGCTTCAGGTGGCAAGATGAGGGGGTGATAGATGATGGTAGGAATTGGCATCTGGATGGTGCAGTAACTTTTAAAAGTGTTAGTCCTAGTGGGAGAGTATAGCCATTTGGGCGCTGCTTCAGGCAGCAATATGTCTTGGGTTGGCACTGAAATTTAAAAAAAAATATTTCCAAAACTGCCTAAGTATTGGAGAAAGGAACAGGAACATACCTCTTGTCTTCACTGTTGGCACAGGAACAATCCAATAAATACCAATGACAGCTACACAGTAAGGTTACAGCACTAGCATACAACCTGTGATTGCATTGTCCCAACAACCACAATGCGCAGTTTGAGTACTGGGGGGAAAGGAGATTCTTCTGCAATGGAAATACAACCTTAAGGAAAGGTATCTACATCCCTGGTCACCAAAGTATGACAAATTTAGGGTGATTCCCCCACTCCCAAAGAAGAATCATCTGTATAAGCAACAATGCTAGTGGATGCAGCTATTTTCAAGGTGATACAATTGGTTCACACTTGAACTCCTTGGATGTTGAATTGGGTTACGTATTTTTTAACCATTTAATTACTCTGGGATGACAAGAAAAACAATGATGCACGAATAGTCATTAACTATAGTATGGATGTACTTGTAGAGAGAGATAGTACTCTGACTCCTATCTCAATGCAAGTGGACTGGACATAATGAATAAGAGTAAATTCTGAAGGCTTGAAAACTTTGAAGCTTTATTATGCAGTGCGTAAGTCATTACCTGATATTTCCAACTCCCTATCCTCCTTCAAAGCTATTTCCATCTTTCAACTTTATATTTTCTGAAATAAAGTACCAGATACTCTAAGTAGAAATTTAGGATGCTCCTCACTTCAAACATACTAAATCACTTGCAATTTTAGTTTAGCAGCTTTTCCTCAAAACATGATCATGTGAAATAATATAGAGAAGAATAAAGAGGCTAAGAAGAACCCATGGTCTGTTGTAGGGTTGTCTGAGGGTTGCTTAACCCTCAAACAACCCCTGCCACTGTATAGAAGGTGCAAATTTGTATGTTGTGCTGGAGAGATTATTAGATAGGGGTAATAATCTCTTCTGGATGACATGGGAGGACATCAGAAGTATAGTGTGGCATTTCACAGATTGCTATGAAATCAGGGAAGAAGAGTAAATCACAATCTAGTTTTTTTAAGCTTTCCTAAAATTCACAGTCTTGGTTGGGGATATTCCCACCCAACTGGAATCAGTCAGTCAGTCAGTCGTGACCGAGTAAGATTGTCTTCCAGGATTTAAAAAAAAAAAAAAAATTAAAAAAAAGGAGATTTTAAAAGGAGGAAAATTCTAAAGAAAATTGTGTAGACTCTAGCGATGGGTCCGTAAGTGACTGTGGAGGCCAATTCTAGATCCACACAGCTTCCCACAGTGAGGACACAGGTTACCAGATGGAAGATGGTCTTGTAAAGGATTCATTTGACGTGCTTTTCACTTAGCACGTTTCTCCCTTTCACCTTGCACTCGAGTTTCTTCAAAGTCCATAGAACCTTTGTGAAAGGCCAACCTCCAGTTAGATCGTTCATGGGCCAGAGCTTCCCAGTTTTTGATGTTTATATTGCATTTTTTTAGATTAGCCTTAAGAACATCTTTAAACCTCTTATATTGACCACCAATATTCCGCTTTCCATCCTTGAGTTGGGAATAAAGTAACTGCTTTGAGAGACGGCAGTCAGGCATTCGAACAACATGACCGGTCCACTGAAGTTGGCGTTGAAGGATCGTTTTTTCAATGCTAGTAGTCTTTGCTTCTTCCAGTACACTGACATTTGTTCGCCTATCTTCCCAAGTAATTCGCAGGATTTTCCGGAGGTAACGTTGATGAAATCTTTCAAGGAGTTGGAGGTGACGTTTATAGATAGTCCATGTTTCGCAGGCATACAATACAGTTGGTAATACAATGGCTTCATAAACCAGTGTTTTGGTCTTCTTACAAATATCCCAATCCTCGAACACTCTATGTTTAATTCGAGAAAACGCGGCACTTGCGGAGCTCAGACGATGCTGGATTTCACTGTCGATGTTAGCTGTAACAGAAAGATAGCTGCCAAGATAGAGAAAATGATCGACATTTTCCAGTATTGTCCCGCCAAGCTGGATAATGGCATCACCAAAGGGTTAGCTTGCACTTGCTGATGAAGCACTTTGGTTTTTTTGATGTTAAGTAAAACAGTAGGGAATTATAGTGGAAGGAAGAGGCCAGAGTAAATTCTAGCTCCAGACAGCAGCATGCTGTCAGATGCCAGGTTAGAGCTATAAAACCTTCAAAATAGCCTGGGCCCAACATATGAAAGATCACCTCCTCCCCCAAAGTCTCATAACAATCTCTAAAATACATTTGTTACCACCAGCACATCAAACAAAACAAGGACATGTAACAGTATACCTGAGCCTCAACTAGCCCAAATATATTGCAATATATCAGATACTGGCATTTTTCACCTGTCCAAGAAGTTCCAATACAGGCTCTGTATGTTCTAGATCTAAGAGCAGCTGCTTGTCTAAGAACTCTGACTGAACCGAGCAGAGGGTGCTTGCCCAAAAGAAAATCTATATAGACCTGGCAAGCCCCTTGGATGATGCTTTCTCTTCCTGTTTTGGCCTGGAAAAGTTGCTTTCAGGCAGAGTAGCTGGGCAGCTGCTTTACTGATTAAAGGACCATAAATTTGGGATTGGCTGTGCTCCTATCTACCCATGCAGCCTTCCCTTGCTTCTAGATACCTGTCTCAGCTGTGGAAAGGCTCGCCTCAAAGCCTCTTCCTTATACTTCCATTTTTTTATAACACATATTGGAAGTTGTCAGAAATGGCCAAAAATCTCTATATTGTTAGTAGAGTCTGACTCAAGAAAAGATATATCTGCAAACTCCAAAGAAGTCCCTGCTAGATAAAAGTCTTTTATTTGCATACAGTTACAAAATCCATGCCTTTAGCCATTTGGGAACTGTGCCTTTCTCGTACATTTTGAAACAAAAATACGAAAATGCGCTGTTTCTCTCTCTCTCTCTCTTCCACATTCATACAAATACAAACACACTTGCACATAAGGGAGAAACCAGGAATTTTATTTACTGGTACTTTACAAAACAAATGGAAAGTGCTTTCACAAGTGGAATTAAGTACATTTTGTTTCTAATGCAAAGTTGAACTGTGAATTTGGTTCACAAGTAAAACAATTTCAACATTTAATTTGAAAGCTAGATTGACTGTGAATCTTAAAGATGTGTTTCATTTGGTCAGTGACTGTCAATTTCATTTCATCACATAGAAATATAGTACTGTATCTGGGTTCTCCTCCTGGAGGATATGGGCTCTCTCACACACACTATTAAGCTACTGACTATACCAAATCTTCTCCCATTTGGTTTTTCAAGCCAAAATAAGTGATGCTGGCACAAATGTATTTTCCCTCAAATGCTATTATTATAAGAATATTCACGATGCTTTCCTATCTGGTTTAGTGCCATTATTTCCCCTAGCCGCTGCTGCCTGAGTGCCGTTTTTGTTCTGCTAGTTACTGCTTCTATATCATTCCTATGTTAGTCACATAGGTAATTATAGACAATTACAGATCGAACAGTGAATGGGATGACATTACTACAATTTGTACAGCTAATCAGATTTGTCTGTATAATGGTCACTGAGAGAGCAAACAAAATAAATTGAGAAGCAAGAGATGGCAATGTAAATGAATGTGGGAACATTTCTGCAGGCATTGCAGAAAAAACATTGGAAGAAGAAGGTGGTTTTTGACAATAGCAAAAACGTTCCCAAAGAATAGCGAGTACTTTTGGCTTAGCCCTACTTTAAGTATCTCTTGTGAAAGGAAACTCAAGAGAATATCTCTTCTGCCCCACCAATCCTTCTGTGAGAATTCTCTAGCTATTACCAATTTGTTGACAAATCATTCACAGTGCAGCCTACTCTACTGAGAAACATCTACGCAATCAAATGTCCGATTATCCATATTAAAGAAATTGTGCTTCTTGTATTCCTAGGCAAGTAACCAATTTAACTATTAATTCATGAACATCTCCCAGCAGACCCTCTGGGCTACTTTTGTACATCTTCAGAATTTTTGTGTGTGGATAAGATGTGACATCTCTGTAATCTTTGAATTACCCAGGAGTGCTTTTAAGTGGCACAAAGAACATGAGGGGAGGGTAACATGGAGGGTCTAATTTGTTTTTCTAAGGAATGCCTGGTCAGATATGAAATATTCTAAAAATGATGACCTGAAATGATAACATGTGTCCAAAATGCAAGAACTCAGGCCATTTAGGAAGAATGCATCTGTACAAATTATTCCTGTAATTGATTGGTTTTGTTTCCTAGGCAGGCAAAAAATGCCCTCAATGCCAGAACATGCTGTAAAATTCATAAGGATTCAGCCAACTCCATGTGGCCAAATATCTGTACCTTTAAAACAAAACCAGTTCCCCTGTAAAGTAGTTGGTTTCTTGTGCTTCCAATTGACTATTCCATGCACATGAACTCCATTATGCCAGGTTTTGATCATATGAGTTGCTTCAGACTTTTCACACACTTACCTACCAGCAAAAAAAAAAGTATTTAAACTGGGGCCATGCCCAAAGAGGGAGCTGTATTATAAGCCTATATGATAGTAATAATATAATGAACAAACAAAATAGCCTCCAAAATGTAGAATCCTCAGCACTAAAAGAGTAATCTGCCTAAATTTACTCCATTGGAGTCAATGAAGATATTTTTCTCTTCTCTTTTTTTTTTTTTAACACACACACCCTTTGCAGGGGGTGGAATTTTGGGGAAAACCAGATGGAGGGAAGGTTTAATCCTTTGCTGGAGCACACTGGTCCCAATCCAAATCAGGACAGCATGCAATTACACTGCAGTAAAGAAAAATATCAGGCTCAACTACACTTACATGATTGGCAGAATGTGTAGTATGGTCCTGAGTTGATAAATATTAGGCTAGCCTTCTCCAATCTGCTGCCCTCCAGAAGTGTTGGACTGCAACTCCCATAATTCCTAGCCAGCATGGCCATTGGCTGGGAACTATGGGAGTTGCAGTCCAACACATCTGGAGGGCACGAGGGTGGGGAAGGCTGCATTAGGCTATATTCACTGGCTATATTGCTGTGTGCCAACTGTTGCCTTCTATGAATGCATGATATAAAGGCATCATAAGCAACCAACATCATGCCTGGTGGGTGGTGATGAGATTATCGTGGATGCTATGAGGGTATCTGTTGGTGTTGCTATACTGGATTTGTTTCTCTAGCTATTGCAGTGGCACTGCTCTCTCCAGTAGGTAGCATCCTAACTACTGAATTAGCCCAGGAATATGTTAGGCCTCAGTAGGGTCAGGTTCCAGGCCATGAGGTTTCAGGACTAGGGAGCTGGATTTCATCTAAGTGGCCCAGACGTAAGTAAATGGTCCAAAATAGACAAGAGGTCAAGTTTCAGAGCAGCAAACAAGGATCAGAGGGGCCAGAAGCAGGTACACAGTCAAGCAGAGACAGACGTCGAGATTTAAGGCACCAATCATGAAAAGGGAGCAGAACAAAGACAGAGTTTTCACGCTACACAAAGTTGACTAAGAAGCTAGTTCTTCTGATACCAGGACTCTGTAGGCCCTGGTGTACTAGGATTGGCCCATGGAGTCAGCTGACTGGATGCTCAGTTAGGCTGGTACTGCAGCCTCCTGCCCATGAAGCCAAGAGCTCATCTGAGAGGCTCATATAGAAACAGAGCACTGGCAGTGCAGGAGGTAAGGCACCAGAGTGTGACTGCTGGGGGACACACACTGACTTGTAGGTTTCCTGGTTAAGATCAACTTTTCCTAGATTTTTAAAAAGACCAGAATCTGAGCAAAATACTTTCCAAGCTGTTTTCTTACCATGTCCAGCAATGTGGGCCACAGTATCACACACTGTGATTGCATGAAACAGAATGATGTCAGTCTGATCTTCTGTTGAATGGGACAGTTTGTCACAAATGGTATGCACTGGGATATACTTAGGCTTTGCTGATGTGCTTGATTTCATCCACAGCTTTTCACAAGTCATTCTACTGAAATAAGCCACTAGCACTGCAATAACAACAGTGTCACATGCTGATACAGCAACAGCTTTGGCATTTGCATGCATACAGTTAAATACAATTCTTGTATCAGCCTCCTCATGAGTAGCTACCAATGCACTTATAGCCACAGTGAGATTGGAAGACTTCACTGTGTTTTCTTCTTTGAACCCTCCAGAAACAATGATATTCTTCTTCTCGGGTGACTTGTTCTGAAAGGCAACATGCAAGATCAGCCTTAATGTCTGGGAGAGCCAAGAAATTTGGCTGGTTGGTTGGAAGTGGACCATTTCTGTCTTCAACAAATCCCTCAATTGACTTCAGTCCTTTTGATCGTTTGTGTCTTGTCCTTCTTTGATAGAATCTGACCTATATCTATCACATATAATGTTAATCCTGTCAAAATGTTGACCACTGTTAAATGCAGTTTCACAAAATTGTCAGCCAGGTCACCAAAAGCGCTGCTTGCCAGAGGGTTTCCCTGGTGCCACCACACATGCTTGTCCATCAGGCACAAGGCATGAAGTACTTTCAAGTGTGGCCTGAGGAGGACAAAGGATATCATTTGCTAAGGTATCTCCAAGGAATGATTTGTTTCCTGCCCTGAGGTCTCTATTCAGTTCTGCGAGCACAATCGGCACTGGCCTCAGTTCATGTTACACTATTTTTTGTAGTTCTATTGCTCTTCCAGTTTCATAGGCCATGATTAAGCGATGCAAGTGTTGGCGTGTGAGCAGAGTTGGGAGATTTATAATCCTATCTGTGTGCTAACAGATGCCTGAAATTCCACACACAGATCTTCCAGATCTCACCTCCCTACGCAGCGTGCAGCGTGCTGTGTCGGTGCCAGTTTTGGCCAGCCCAGTCTGCCCTGTAATCAGACTTGCTTCCAGATTCCCCGTTGCAGATTAATCCATGGAGTCAGGAAATACTCTGGAACACCACAGGTCTATTTCTACCTGTTTATTCACTTAGCAAGTAAAGTTCTACAGAGTATACATTTCAGTCCATGTGCTAGTTACAGTCCATGTACAGAGTATAAATGCATAGCAAGCATTACATCCAGTGGAGTAAGTTGAGCTTCACTCCACCTCAGCAAAGACGTTACATTGTTGCAGTAACAAAGTCCAGCAAGAAGAACCAGAAGAAGAGAGAAAGCAGTCCACCTTCTCTCTAAGATGGCTTCAGACAGAAAACAAGTTAGCACGTCATCAGAACATACAAACCATGTGACCAGCTCATATTGTTCTCACAGTCTAGGTTCCCATGCGAAAACACAAGATCCCAGCAAGACACAACAAACCTGTTTACAGCCATTCTGTCTCTTCCATGTGTAAACAATGGTAAAGTGATAGATATCACAACATCCCCCCACAAGCTGAGTACATCTTGTTTCACATTTGCTCAATGAGGCCTAGCGCCGTCATTAGCTTCCTGTGTCTTACTACAGACAATGGTTTTGTGAAAAGATCTGCCACCATGTCCCCTGTTGCACAGTATTTGAGTGTTACCCACCCTTTCTGCACACAGTCCTTTACACGAGAGTAACGAACATCAATGTGCTTGGTTCTTGGCCTACATTTTTCAGTTTGTGCCATGCTTATGCAAGCCTGGTTGTCTTCAAAAATTGTAACAGCCTTGTCTACTGGTAATTGCAGATCAGTAAACAATTGTTTGAACCATTCAATCTCATTAGATGCTTGAGATAAACTGATGAATTCAGATTCTGCACTAGATACAGCCACACAAGATTGTTTTCGTGTATACCAGTCAATTAGACTTTCACTATACATGATCACAGTTCCACTTGTGGACTTTCTATCTGTTGCAGCTCCCCAATCAGCATCAGTGTACACACAAAAACCTCCCTCTGTGTGTGATGACAATTTCAGTTTGCAATTCATGGAACCTTTTAAATATCTTAACACACGTTTTACAGCTAGCCAATCATACATAGAAGGATTTTGCATTTTCTTGCTAAGTATGTTCACAGCATTGCTGATGTCTGGCCTACTCACATTTGCCAAATATAGCAGGCTTCCAATAACACTGATATTTTCCAATATCCTCAAATTCAGTGTTATCTGTGTGTTTTTGATATTCAAGAGTCATTGGAGTGGTAACTGGGTTACAATTCTCCAATCCATGAATCTCCAGCAATTTCTGAATTTTCCCACTTTGTTCAACCAAGAAAGAACCTTCCTCATCCTGGGATAATTGCATTCCAAGATAGTGTTTTACCAAACCTAGATCTTTCAGTTCAAAGTGTGCTTGCAATTCTTTTGCAATTTTGTCTTTTTGACTTACTGATTCTGTTATCAGTAATATATCATCAACAAAGACTAGCAAATACATCCAATGTCCCATTTCTGTGTGACATGTGTACAGACAGTGATCAGCCTTGCTTTGTTTGAATCCCAAACTAATCAAAACTCTGTCTAATTTTTGATTCCAGCACCTTGCTGCTTGTTTCAGCCCATATATGGATTTGTGCAAACGACATACAAGACCGGGATTTTCTACAAAACCTTTTGGTTGCACCATGTAGATTTCCTCTTGTAAATCACCATATAGGAAAGCAGTTTTTACATCAAAATGAAATGCCATCATTTTTCTTTGTGCTGCCAATTTCAACAACAATCTTACCATTGCATAGCTTGTTGGTGGTGCAAACACGGAATCAAAATCTATTCCATGCTTTTGTGCAAACCCTCTTGCCACGAGTCTTGCCCTGTACCTTTCCACCTGCCCCTGGTGATTTGTCTTCACCTTGTACACCCATTTACAGGTGATGGCTTTTCGCCCCACAGGTAAAGATACCAGACTCCATGTTTTGTTAACATGCATGGCATTGATTTCATCCTGCATGGCCTCAAACCAATCATTTCTCACTGCTGGTTCCATGCCCTGGATTTCCTCAAAACTTTGAGGTTCTAAAGCTATTTTGAGAGCTTTATGTACAACAGTTTTCCCACTTTGGAATTCATCCTGATATCTAACAGGTGCTTTACGTTCTCAGGTTGAACGCCTTAGAGATTGTTCACCTCCCTCCTGTTCCCCAGATATCTGCCCAGTGATCTGTTCTGTTTCAGAAACATCCAGCTGTGTCTCAGCCATTGAATGCATTGGCAATTCCACCAGCTGTTTCTTTTCATGTGTTTGCTCATGAAAAATCACATCTCTGCTTAAAATTACCTTTCTGTGTTGTGGTGACCACAGCCTGTTTGTCCATCATACCCCAGCAGAAAACATTCAAAGCTTCTGGGTGACAGCTTTGTTCAGTTTTGAGCCTGTATATGAACAAAACATTTGCACCCAAAAATTCGCACGTGTGATATCTTTGGCTTCCTCCCATGAAACATTTCATATGGAGTTTTCCCAGTTCTGGTGTTAGGTAATCTGTTCAGCAAATAGTTAGCATTCGAAAGTGCATCCCCTCAGAAATGGTTTCCCAACTTTGAGTCAGCTAATTCAGCCCTCATCATTTCTTGGAGTGTTTCGTTGTGCCTTTCTGCTACATCATTCTGGAACGGTGAGTTAGGGCCTGTGATTTTGTGCCCAATGCCCTCATTTTCCAAGAATTTCTTAAATTTTGTACTCATGTACTCTCCCCCACCATCTGTGAGCAATTCAGCTATGGGGTATTGTTTGAACCTGCTACCAGCCCATTTCACAAACGATTCAAATCTCTCTCGAACCTGAGACTTATTTTGCAGAAGATAAACAAATCCAAATCTACTATAATCATCAATAATAGTCATATAGTACCTGTTTCCCCCATAGCTTTCCTCAAATGGCCCAGCAACATCAGAGTGTACCAGCTCAAATATTCTTGTGCTCACTCTATCACTGTGTTTCTGAATGTTAGTCCTGTGTGACTTAGCCTGACTGCATACTTCACATTCCACATAATTAGAGCAAAGTTTCATTTTCATGCCCTCACACAGACCCGGCATCTTCTCGATGCTCCTGTAATTTGCATGTGCAAAACGTTTATGGAATAAATGTACACAATCATCATGAGGTTTACAATTTGCATACTTCACACTCTCATCATGTGTTACAAATGGATTTATAACATACAGAGAATTCTGCAAATCACCTTTTGCACAGACTGTCCCTTCACGTGAAATCACACATGTGCTGTCTGAAAAACACATTTCATAGCCATTTTGAGCTAATTGGGAAATACTTATCAGATTTGTGTCCAGTTCTGGAACAAGCAATGCCCTTTGTTGACCCAAAGTAGTAAATTCAATTGTTCCTGCTGCTGAAACATTTATACGTTTCCCGTCAGCTAATTCCACGTGCTGACCTGGACATCCACCTTCTTCCAGAGATTGAAATATGTTCCTGGAGTTAGTCATGTGACAAGAAGCTCCAGAGTCTAAGACCCAAACAACATTAGAAACCCCCACCCTTGCAATCAAACTTTTGCCCGTTTTAGCTGCCTCCTCAGATGTGCTTGTTGTTTCCTGTTTGTTTCTTGTCTTTTTCTTTTTCATTCTACAATCACGTCTCAAATGAGTTGTAGATCCACAAGTGAAGCATTTTCTCACTTTTAAAGCAGTGGCTTGGGTTACTCCCTGCTTGTTATTTGCAGCTTGGCTGTTTACAACATCAGTCGGGCTTTCTGCAAACTTACGGCCAGAGTTGTTTTTCTTTCCTTTCTGCTATCTCCACAAGCCATTTCTCCAGCTTGAAGCAGAAAAAGCTGCACTTTGTAAATTCCACAAAGATTAAGCTTGATCACCCACTGCTACTGGATCCTGTGTTACTACAGACCAGAGTCTCACATGGGTTAAATACTGCTGCATCTGAAAACTCCACAGCACATAGTTCGATCCAGACAGTCTCTCCACAATTTGTGGATTCAGGGATTGTGCAGCTGCCATTTCTGTGACCGGGGGATTCTCCTCCTCCTCCCAGAAACTTCAGCTTCACTCTCTCCCTCCAAGCTCTCGGCCTGAGAACTTTCCTGTAAGCTGTCTGTGTCAGCTAACAGTTTCCTCCCCCTCTTTCGCCCTCTTACCGGGTGAAGGACCAGGAGATGGTTCTTCTTTGATGTCTTCCTCCTCTGCCATTAATCACTGCAATCACCGGAGTCAAAGCTGTTGCCAAAGCTTTGTTAGAAAACAGGTCCTGGTGCTGGAGCTGGTGCTGACCTTCAGCCTGGTTCCGAAGTGGGTCCGGTTCGGTCTGGGTCTGGTTCTGGTCTGGGCCCATAACCCTGTTGGCGTGTGAGCAGAGTTGGGAGATTTATAATCCTATCTGTGTGCTAACAGACGCCTGAAATTCCACACACAGATCTTCCAGATCTCACCTCCCTACGCAGCGTGCAGCGTGCTGTGTCGGTGCCAGTTTTGGCCAGCCCAGTCTGCCCTGTAATCAGACTTGCTTCCAGCTTCCCCGTTGCAGATTAATCCATGGAGTCAGGAAACACTCTGGAACACCACAGGTCTATTTCTACCTGTTTATTCACTTAGCAAGTAAAGTTCTACAGAGTATACATTTCCTAGTTACAGTCCATGTGCAGAATATAAATGCATAGCAAGCATTACATCCAGTGGAGTAAGTTGAGCTTAACTCCACCTCAGCAAAGACGTTACATTGTTGCAGGAACAAAGTCTAGCAAGAAGAACCAGAAGAAGAGAGAAAGCAGTCCACCTTCTCTCTAAGATGGCTTCAGACAGAAAACAAGTTAGCACCTCATCAGAACATACAAACCAATGGAGACAAGACAGCAAATAATTGATAGGGTTGGGGCAGGAAGAATTTCGTGGTTAAATTTAATTCAATTAGTACAATGGGGTAAGAAATGGAAGAGGAGACATGAGCATGAAAGGGATTTCACCGCATTTGAGCAGTTGGTTATGTCTAGAGAACTCATAGAACGAAATGCATCAGCTAGGGGTATTACAAAGATGTTATATAAAATGTTGCAGAAATCAGAAGAGCAAGCAGAAAATCTTAAAATAGTTTGGGATACAGAGTTTGAAGAGGAAATATTAAAGGATGAGTGGAACAAGATTTGGGATAGGCGAATATTGAAAAATATGTCTATAAGAATTAAAGAGAATTTTTATAAGCTAATTTGGAGATGGTATTTTACTCCGGTGAGATTAAATAGAATAGATAATAAATGTTCTCCAATGTGTTGGCGAGGATGTCAGGAGTTGGGTACATATGCTTACATGTGGTGGAGTTGTAAAAATGTAATGGATTTTTGGAAAATGATTTTTGAGGAAATATCAGAAATTGTTGGAGCTGATTTAGAGGTTTGTCCTAAACTAGCTTTGCTATCAATAACGGAAAAGGTGATCAGTCCTCAAAATGTTAAAGAATTAATTATAAATTTGTTAATGGCAGGTAGATTAATGATAGCAAGGAAATGGAAAATTCAGCAAGTTTTCACTATTACTGATTGGTATAAAGAAGTATGAGATATGGCATTGAATGATATGTTGACTTATAATATCAAATGCAAAAGGGGTCAATTAAAGAAAAATATTTTCAAGGATATTTGGGGTTTATTTCTGGAATATGTGTTTAAAAAGGGGAAAGGGAGTTTACCCTATCAAGATATGTTGTATTTTTGGAATAATGAACAATTATAGAGTCATTGTATTATTTGGTCCCATGGTGATGGGAGCACTATATTAGTTATATGTGTGTGTTATTTTCTTTGTATTGTTTAAAAAATTTTAAATAAAAAAAAAATGAAAAAAAAAGAACAAAAAAAGAACATACAAACCATGTGACCAGCTCATATTGTTCTCACAGTCTAGGTTCCCATGCGAAAACACAAGATCCCAGCAAGACACAACAAACCTGTTTACAGCCATTCTGCCTCTTCCATGTGTAAACAATGTGCTGCAGCTGGTAAAGTGATACATATCACAACAGCAAGATGTTCTGATCAGCTTTTATGATGATTTGCTTCTTGTTTGTTTGTTTCTGCATCATGTAAAGACATGCAAATGCTGACGCTTTTATATTCTTTGATGGAGCTTAGAATTTCATTTGCAAAGTTCCCTCTGTTGGCACCACGAGTCTTTCCCAAACAGAGGCAAGCAATTGCTTCTGACCCAGTAGATCAGCATTGAGCAGAGACTCTTGTATTGCCTCTGTAGCCATATCCTTTGTTGCAAAGGCATGAAGAGTTGTAATGGATGAGAGAGGAGACAATAACTTAAATCTTTCTAAATTCCAGAGCAATTTACATTCATCAAAATGATTTCCCCCTTTTCTTGCAGCAGTCAACTAATTGCAGATCACTTGATCATCAAGTCCAAGTGCAAACATTGCCCTTGTTTGGGCTGCAATGTGGGCCCACAAATTGAATGAAAGAGCCCACCTGCTGAGTCCTGGAAAAAAATTGTGAGTCCTACACTTCCTCCTCCCCTCTTTCCCATGGCATTCAGCAATTCTTGACTGCGGTCAGGATCAACCTAATTGAATATTCCATTTGAGCCTTTTACAACCCAGCTGCCCTGCTGGAACTGATGTAGTAGAACCTCCTGGGAAAGCTGGTGCATTGTGCAAGATATATGGTGCCCTGCCCACAGGGAGATCCTGTCCCAGATATAAGTTACCTTAGATCATCATACCCCTGCCCAAAACATAGCATGTCACCCAGCCTAGATAGCTCTGCAGGTGCCCCTTTAGTGTGCAGAAACCTGGAGGGCTTAAAGAGGAACTCTTTGCCAGCTCCCAGTCAGTTCTGGTGAATCATCCAAATCCTTGGCTGGGGGGGGGGGGAGGAATGGATGAGAGGCCAGATCATTCAGGGGAGATCACATAAAATCATTCCTCCAGAGAACATATTCACTCACCATAGCCGCCACTTTCCCAGTCAGATGAGATGAATGATAATAATACAGGTGGAAAGCTAAGCAGGGTCAGGCCTGGATGGGAGACCCCTCCTCTAGTTTCCTGGATTGAGCAGGGGGTTGGACTCGATAGCCTTGTAGGCTCCTTCCAACTCTATGAAATCTATGAAATCTATGAAAGAATGTTCACAAATACGATAGCTGTTTATTCCTTTCCAAGCTACTGCAGTAGGTGAAGAGGAAAGGAAAGGAAGCCTGTACAACTCAAATCTCCCTAGGCAACCAGCCTATCTAGGAATCAGAACATCATCATTTTAACCCTCTGAGTGTCAATTGAATCCTTTGAGTCCTGATTGAATTTGGCTGTTTGAATTCAACATTTCTAAGTGTTCCTGTGCAAATTCACTTGGGGAACAGAATATTTGGATTTGGCATATTCAAATTAGGGGGAGACACCTGTTTACCAGCTCTTCACAAAAAATGCCTCCTACTTCATAACAAAGCACTTTTCTGGAAAATAAACCCAGTCTAAAATTGGTCCTTGGAAATTAATCAATTGAGCAAAGCTGCAGGTAGAGCTGAAACACACATAGGGTGTAATACAGCAAAGATTGGGTGAAACTAGATCCTCTAGAAATTAATGACTGGAAGTAAGCCATGCTCCATTGTTCCCATGAGGCTTAGTCATCATGACTATAATGTCTGGGTGGAACTCAGGATGATAGAGTTTAGCCAATAGGCAAAGGGCTGCCATTTATGATACACATACATTGGATTTCCTATTACCAACCCAAGGAGTTACACAAATGAAGAAAATTAGATAGAGCTTCACCAGTGAAAAGAGATATTCTATTCACTGACTAAAAGGAGAAAGTGAAAGAGCAGAAAGCATCATAAGAAGCCTGTAATCCCCATGGACAATTCAGCAGAAAATCACAATTTTCTCTGCATAAATCTAAAGACCAGCTACAAAGAAGGAAAGATGTAAAACTTCACTGACTTAAAGATGCTTTTAAATAAAAAGAGGAGACATGTTTTTCTACAAAAAGAGCATGCGTTTCCCCTGTTGATGGAAATGCTACCTGAGGGCTACATCTACCATCCATACCTTCAGAATCCTTCTTTAAATGTGGATCACAAAGCCACACATCATGTATAACACACTATCCCATAAATATAGAAGGTTTGTTCATGGGGGGGGGGGCGGGGTTCTGAGCTCATCAGCTTGAGTTTTCAAAATTCACTTGTGTTAAGTTAAACTGATGCTCAGAGTTGAACTGGGATTGTACAGACAGTCCCCGAGTTAAGAACATCCGACTTACAGACAACCCATACTTAAGAATGGATTTCTGGCTGGGTTCCCTGGTGCTACATCGCTTGCATGGAGTACATAGTGTAGTATACTACACAATTGTGTAATTTACACAATTTGTGTAAATGCCGCTTTTAATGTATAGAACGCTACGCTGTTCCGACTTACATACAAATTCGACTTAAAGACATTTTTAAGCACGGAACTCGTTCATAACCTGGGGAATGCCTGTATATGTTTTGACATAGTCAACCAAGTTGTTAGGTTTCACTAAACGCTGGAGCTGTCATAATGATAAATTCTATTCATGGTAGATTTGCATGACCAGTTGGCCCGAGAAGAATTCAGTCTGAGCAAAAGAAAGGATCTGCCCAAAGCAGAACACGTTCAAAAGACTTCAATCCATCAGTTCTGAGAGGAACCTTCAACCTTTTGTTCTCTACAGCCTGCATTGTCCTGCATTGGTAATGAGTTTGTTACTTACCCATCTACTACGATACTCGGAGACACCTCTGAACAGTCATTTCTTTCCAGAATATTTCCTCCCTGTGGCTCCTTCCACTCTTTTGTTAAGAGTCCCACCTCCATTTCAGTGGAAGCCCTGTAAATGGCAATTGAAGGTGAAGATCAACCTGTGACAGCAAGATTTCAAAACATGAACAGTGCCATTTTCAAGCCTAGCACACTAGAAGTAAAATAGAGGGGGGGGGGGACGACAGAGATTAACCTGAGATAGAGGCATTCGTAAATGATGTGTAAAAACTAAATCGCTGCATCAAGGTCTTGCTATTCAGGCCAAGATTGAGAAGTAGCAGCACTTACCCATCCAACAAGCCATTGACTCATAAATGGCATGGCTATTAATGACTTTGCTGACAATAATAAATCTGTTCCACCACTATTTTCTGCCATTAATTACTGAGAAAATGCTGGATTGTAAGCACATACAAGTGTCTCCTCAACCTCATCCAGCTAACGTGGAACATTTCATTTAGCATCGGGGAGAAAAATCACCTTTTTAATTATGTATCAAGGTCATAGGACATGGCCAGCTTCCTGTGCATTACGACTTTTTAATTCATCGCTGTGAAAGTTCTGCTTTTCTTCTGCTTATAAACAAGCAACAACAACAAAATCCATAATACAGATATGCCTGAAAGAAGCTGAAGCTCAGAGGGGTGTTTTGTTTTTTTGTTGTTATCATCAAGGTGCTTAGAGCTGCTTAGCTGTAGGTAGCATCCTCAACATTTTTGCTTCAGAATTTGCTGGAGTGCCATCATATTTTGTGACGTTGCGATGGCATGGAACAGCAAATCAGTCAGCTCAACATACCTTACCTTAAACATTCATTTCCCCAAATGGAGGATACAACATCCCCCCACCCTACTTCCCAGTGTGACCAGGGGCAGCAGAGTCCTCCTGTAGCCACCACATGACCTGCTGACCTGCAGACTCCTATGCACTACACCCGGAACTAACTAATCTGGACTTGCAGACAATGTGACTTCAGCACCTATTCACTTTCACCCCACTCCACCCACGCACCACACCTGCCTTTTATAACATCTTGCCAGAAGAAGAGATCTGGGGATCTCTAAAGTTTGCACAATTTTTTGTGATCTTCTGGTTGGCCGAACAAAGGTATTGCAGCAACATGGATTTGGGGATTTGTCTTATGTTCAGCATGGCTACCTTTGCTTTTTTTGTAAGACTTGAAGAATACCATATTTATCCATCCTACAGCAGGACCCTACAATGGAGGACAAGGCTTTTATATCACCAGAAGCTGGTATTTTATTCTCTGAGGGCTCACCCCCCCCTGACCACTAGGTAATGCTACCCATTCCCCAAAATGGAGTATGCAACATTTCTTCCTCTCCATGCTCCTTCTTCCCAGTATGACCAGCAGGATCTGGGGATCATGAAAGCTTGCACAATTTTTTTGGGTGATGTTTTGGTTAGCCTAATAAAGGTATTACAGCAACATGGATTTTAGATTTTTTTTTCTCAAGGTCAACAGAGCTATCTTTGCTGCTGCTGCTGCTGCTGCTGCTGCTGCTGCTGCTGCTGCTGCTTCTTTTCTTTCTTTCTTTTTGGTCCACTTTTTTCATTCATTTAGTGTTTCAGCAAATCTTAGGATTGTACTATCAATCTCTAAAGTCAGGGCTGCTTCTCACACATGTCCGTTCCTTGACGGCAAGGTGGGCCAACATCTTGCTCAAGGATCCCCAAAATCTGAAGCTGACATTGGAAGGCGAGTTCATTTATCTATTAAATAAAACTATTAAGGGAATTATCCTATGGCCCCTAGATATTGTCTGTGGGGGCCATAGGATAGTTCAGATTCCCAGATCCAAAGTCAGAGACAGTGCTCCCTTGGAGCTGGGAATCGGAGGTCCACCCCCCTCCCCTGCCCCCTCACAGCCAGCATGGAAAGAACTGCACCAGCTGCTCTCTGAGGTCGGGAAAGCGACCTCAGAGAGGGAGGGAGGGGCATTTCAGGGGGCGGGGAAGGGAAGAGACTGGAGCTGCCAGAATACAAGCTATCCTGACACCTCTCCAGCCTCCTTCCCTCCCCCTCCAGCTAGACAGGCAAAAAAAAGTCCATCTAGTGAAAATGCAGGGTGGGAGGATGGGGAGGTGAAGATCACCTCTGCTGCTTCTCCCACTCTGCACTGGATACCTGTAAACCACCAAGTTTGGGGGGTTATGGGCACCCTGATAGGATTGCACCCTAAATTGCTTGTGGCCCCTCCACCCCAATAGTATTCTATTGGGAGAGAATTCTATTGGGAGAGAATAGTATTCTATTCTCTCACTTAACATCAAAAAAACCAAAGTGCTTCATCAGCAAGTGCAAGCCAATCCTTTGGTGATGCCATCTATCCAGCTTGGCGGGACAATACTGGAAAATGTCGATCATTTTCTCTATCTTGGCAGCTATCTTTCTGTTACAGCTAACATCGACAGTGAAATCCAGCATCGTCTGAGCTCCGCAAGTGCCGCATTTTCTCGAATGAAACATAGAGTGTTCGAGGATCGGGATATTTGTAAGAAGACCAAAACACTGGTTTATGAAGCCATTGTATTACCAACTTTATTGTATGCCTGCGAAACATGGACTATCTATAAACGTCACTTCCACCTCCTTGAAAGGTTTCATCAACGTTGCCTCCGGAAAATCCTGCAAATTACTTGGGAAGATAGGCGAACAAATGTCAGTGTACTGGAAGAAGCAAAGACTACTAGCATTGAAAAAATGATCCTTCAACGCCAACTTCAGTGGACCGGTCATGTTGTTCGAATGCCTGACTGCCGTCTCCCAAAGCAGTTACTTTACTCCCAACTCAAGGATGGAAAGCGGAATATCGGTGGTCAATATAAGAGGTTTAAAGATGTTCATAAGGCTAATCTAAAAAAATGCAATATAAACATCGAAAACTGGGAAGCTCTGGCCCATGAACGATCTAAATGGAGGTTGGCCTTTCACAAAGGTTCCATGGACTTTGAAGAAGCCCGAGTGCAAGGTGAAAGGGAGAAACGTGCTAAGCGAAAAGCACGTCAAATGAATCCTTTACAGGACCATCTTCTATCTGGTAACCTGTGTCCTCACTGTGGGAAGCTGTGTGGATCTAGAATTGGCCTCCACAGTCACTTACGGACCCATCGCTAGAGTCTACACAATCTTCTTTAGAATCTCCTCCTTTTATCCCGGAAGACAATCTTACTCGGTCACGAGTGATCGCCTGATGATGATGATGATTCTTTCCTTACCCAAATGTCATGTATTTTGCTACAAATGATCAGATTTATTTTTCAGAAGAACCACCTTTGTTCCCATCCAAAGCAAGGGCAGAATTTCACAAAGGCATAAGTATCTAGGCACCTCTGCCCTTTGAAAATTCTATCCACCCCTAATTGTTTTATTTGCCCTTCCAAACCTTTCTGATCACACACAAAACAGCTGTTACGTAAGGACCTCATTCTGTTGTTATTATTAGCAACGATGTCGATCATAAAGGCGCAATATTGGAAACCAAACAGGAGATGCAGTAAAAATGGATGGTTAACAGAAGTCTGGGAAGGAGCTCTTGTTGAAAAATGAACACAGCAGAATAGATGGATTGGAGGGATGATTAAACAGGATCTGTTTATGGAAGCCTGGTTGCCTTTCGTAACATACATCAATGAAGGTTCCACAGATCAGCAACTACTGCGTGTGCAGGCTTACTTCTGGAAGGGCGCAATTGCTAGAAAGACAAAAGACTGAAAACTGAATATAGGCATATTAGCAGGGCCGGTGCAAGGCAGTTTGGTGCTCTAGGCAAGATCAGATATTTAGCGGCCCCCCTTCCCACTTGAGCCCGGCCGCCCTATGCCCATTATGAAAAAAATTCCTGCAACCTTGTTCATTCTGTCTGTCACTCTGCTGATCAGAACTTTTCTTAGGAGAGCTCTCCGCAAAGCTTTTTATGTTCCGCTAGAGAGACGCCTGTCTCAATACTGAATGTTCATAATCCAGGGATATGTTAAATCCCATGTCAGATATAGACACCAATCCTCCTAACACTACAGCATAGGCTGGTTGATGGCCAAGATGTATAATGCAGAAAAGCTTAACAAAGAAACCGACAAGGTAGTGTGATTTAAACAAAACAAAGAAGCACTCTCTCTCTCTCTCACCTTCCCAAACAAGTAGGTAGAAACTACCGCACTGCAACTACTTGTGTGTGTGGATTATATAAATAATTAGGTGAAATCTTTTAATACAAAAAACATGCTGTGATCGTATGGACAATCTTGAGGAATTGTTATGGAAACGTGTGTAAGAAATGCTGTAACACAAGCGCTGAAAATAGTGGCGACTAATTTATGAGAGAATGTTCTCTGTTACTTTATTCGTTGAGGTGCTTTAACCTAAGGAATAGATGAAACAAAAACACGTGCTATGTGGGGGTTTTTTTCTTTCCGTTGAAGCAAAAGTAGTCACTTTTCCTTTTATGCGGAAGTCAAGGCTTCCAATTCCCACCGCCTCCCTCCCCACCCTGCCTGCGTTTCCAGGATGCCCCAACACATCCCAGGAAGTGGCGGCAGCTCTTCCCTTCTCCCGATGCCAGAGTGCCCTTGTGGGGGGGGGCGGGGAATGCCCGTGCTGCCCGGCTCGGCGCCCCAGCAGCCTCTGCCTTCCGTCCGCTCCTGCCTTCCTGCTTACCAGGCGTCCTGGGGGCTCTGAGCGCAACGCCGGACCGAGGCGGGCCACTGGATGGGACCTCCGTGCACACAATGGCTGGCCCAGGCAGGCAGCGCACGAGCGAGCGGGTGCCCAGGTGTGTGTGTGTGCAGCCAGCCACGGGGCTGCTTCTCTCTCACACTCACTCACCGGGCGCAGACCAACGGCGGAGCAGGATGTGTGTCAGGCCGGAAAGGACGGAGAAAAAGCCGCCGCATCTGCCTCCCTCCTCCTTCTGCACGCCTCAGTGGCACCCCCTGGAGCCCTGCGCCCTAGGCAGCAGCCTAGTTCACCTAATGGACGCACCGGCCCTGCATATTAGAACCCTACATAAACTATATATCCAGAGTTCACACCTCAAGCATCTGTCCAGTCTCTTTGATTAATTGTCTTAAGCAAACTGTATGCATGGGGTTGGGGTAGCTGTATTGTTAATATTATGTTTTAATCTTGTTTTTTGGCGCATATATATATATATATATATATATATAATTACATTACATTTATATCCTACCTTTCCTTTTTTCCTCTTGCAAGGAATTCGAGGTGGCTTACAAGGTTCTCCTCCTCTCCATTTTATCCTCACAACAACCCTGTGAGGTAGCTTAGACTGAGAGTCAGTGACTGGACCAGTCACCCAGTGAGCTTCATGGCCAAGTGGGGACTAGAACCCGGATCTCCTGAGTCCAAGTCCAGCACTCTAACCACTACACCACACTAGCCCAGTCCAACACTCTAACCACTACACCACACTGGTAAATATATATATGTAATCTATCCACAAGAACCCATGTTGCACTGACAAATACAGGTGGTTGATTTCTCTGTACTTGTTCTGAATAGACACATAATGGGTGTGGGAGTTAAGCAGAAATCTGCCAAAGACTTCAGACTCTTGCTGTTGTCAATTACTGGGTAGCAAGGTGTTTTCCTGATCACATTAGAATATGGGGGACTTTACTTTTGCACATCTAACAGAGCAATCCTATGGTCCCTGTGAGGGCGTCCCAGGGACCATAGGATGGTCTGTATTCTCCCACCCCCTGCTTCCTGGGGCCACAGGCACAGCCATTCTAAAGAGTGGCAATCCTGTTGGATTGTACTCTAACGTGCTCCATAGTCTGAAGCACACGGTCAGGATGCTCTCTTGACAATAGATGTCGTCTCATGTCGATAGATGTTGGCAACTGTTCCCAAACTGGTGACTGGTCCTCAGTAGCCAGCTCTTGCTAGCTGGCAGTTACAGACAAGAAGGAGACTGGAACAAGATGGGAGTGTGTGGATAAAATGGAGGTGAGCTCCTAACACCTTTCTCACCATGAAAAGGGTCACGCTTCTGCCATCACTCCATTTGAGTACTCACAAAAGACTCATAGGTGCTTGAAAAGCACCTCCTCCTGCGCCACCTCTGCCATCTCCTTCTTCTACCCTAGTTTCATTCAAGGAGTGAAGACTGGAGCCTGTAGGGCTCCAGACTAGGATCCACTGGGCAGGTGCTATGCTATGCCCAAAACATTGAATAGTAAGGGGTTAGGGGGGCTTTTCCATAGTTTTGCCCACTTGTATAGCAGCATGAACCAGCACTGCAGCCAATCGATAGGACAGGGCTGCTCATCGGTTACTTGTTCCCAAGGAGCTGGATTGGTATCCCATTATACTTATGAATTGGTACACAACTGCTTTTCATCAGACCAAATTGAAGAATCATCTTAGTAGCAGTGCATCTTTCACTTAATTCCTTTCCTGATTACCTTAAGAAGGATTTTCCTTTCAAATTTTGACAATCTTCCTCAGATTAGGTCTTTAAAGTAAATCTCACAATCAGCAATATATAAATGATATAAAATGATAATTTTCTCTTTCCACATGCTCCCACTATTATCTTAATCAAAGCAATCATGTCATTAGACATGCAGCCCTTCATTATCCAATCCATGACCTGTGTATATTATATAATCCTATTTGATGGTACATCAAGGGATCAGAAAGAGTTTTAGCAGATATAACTAGTTTTAAATGCAGTCCTTAAGTATAAAAAATGAAGCAGACTTAGTTTTTTTTAATCATTATATTCCCTGTGTTCAAAATACATGCTCATTCCATGAAAGAGCTTAAAACCTTTGTTCACAGATCGTTTTTTTAAAAAACCATTTACTGCAATTGTCTGCATTACCAGAGCAGCAGAGTTTCACGTAATTGTTTTATTTGTATTTAACTAATTTATTAAATGCATTTATACCCCACCTTTTGGGATAAAAACCTTGCAGATTCCAAAAGTTAGGAAACAATAATATTTCTGCACTTAAATTCATAATCCTGGGTTCCTCCTATTAGCAATATGGGTTACTGCTCAATACCATACGACTGTATCTTGTGTTCTGTCCTTCCAACTAGGGGCATTCTCACAAGGAGTTGGGAGGATGAACTCACAAGCCATTTCTAGGACTACTATTGTTAGAAAAACAATATATATCAGGAGGTTTGGGGTGTGATGTCATCAGTATGCGGATGACACGCAGCTCTATCTCTCCTTCAAGTCCTCACCAAGGTTGGCCATTGAGACCCTGTCCAAGTGCCTGGAGTTAGTGGGTGGCTGGATGGGAAGGAACATGTTGAAACTGAACCCCGACAAGACCGAGGTGCTTCTGGTGGGGGACAAGGGGTTAGGGGATGTTGACCTGGTGCTGAATGGGGCACATTTGCCCCTGAAGGACCAGGTTCGCAGCTTGGGGGTCATTTTAGACTCCCAGCTGTCCATGGAGGCTTCAGGTGTCAGCTGTGAGCCGGGCAGCGCTATATCAACTCCATCTGATATGGCAGCTGCGCCCCTACATCGCCCAGTTGTGTTGTACATCGCCCAGAGTGGCCGGTTTGCTGGCCAGATGGGCGATCCATAAATGTAACAAATAAATAAATATTTATGTAATTATTGTGTTGCCTCTCAACCTTCCCCCATAAATTCAAAGTAGAATTATATTAGATGTTCCATTAAATGTGCAGCTGCCAGATAATTCCAGTTCCCTCTTCATCACATCTACAGCTATACTGTATATTGATTGACGGCTATATATTGCCTCCAGTATCAGAGGCAGTATGCCTCTGTATACCGGTTGCTGGGGAATATGAGCAGGAGTGTGCTGTTGCACTTGCGTCCTGCTTGTGGGCTTCCCACAGGCAGCTGGTTGGCGACTGTGTGAACACAATGCTGGACTAGATAGGCCTTTGGCTCTTCTTGTGTTCTTAGGGTTAGATGTATGGGTAACCTTGCATGCATAAGGTCACTAAGGGAGGAATGGGTTAATGCGAACTACCCTGCCTAACCACAGCCACTTCCTCCCACACCTGGGAATCTTCCTTAGAGGAAGCTCTCTCTCTCTTTCTCTCTCTCTCTCTCCCCCCTCTGGACCTCAATGAAGCAACATATGCCTGGCTGGGCCTCTTCCAGCCATGCCGACTTCCAACAGACTCTAACCAACTTTAAGCTGTGCCTGCATGGACTAAAACTTATGCAAGAATACCAGATGTTGTGAGTACAATAAACCTGCTGTTTTATTTGATAACTAGTCTGGATTGTTTTTAATCCTAAATAGCTTTTTTGGGTTAGACCACATGGTGAGCAGCCTTGCTGTTTTCTTTTAGTAAGTTAGTAGGGAAAGCAGCTGCTGAATACCAAATTCCCTTTCCCCCAACACTTAGTACAACTTGTCTTGTACTAGCATAATCCTTGTATTCATTATATTTTATTCATTACATTTTATTCATTACATTTATATCCCACTTTTTTCACAATAGAATTCAGAGCAATGTGTATATAGCACAACTCTGCAGGAATCTCCCATCTAGGCACTTACCACTCTCAGGCAGTCTCCCCCATTCAGGCACTGACCATACCCAGACATACTTAGCTTTATAGATTTCATAGATTTCATAGATCATAGAGTTGGAAGGAGCCTACAAGGCCATCGAGTCCAACCCCCTGCTCAATGCAGGAAACTAGAGGAGGGGTCTCCCATCCAAGTAATAACCGGGCCTGACCCTGCTTAGCAAGCTGCATCACGTGCCTTCAGCCCATTTCTCCAGCCCTTGTAAACAGCAGCCACCGGAGCAATGAAATTTGGTCCATTATGACATGACATCACAACACAAAGTACGTTATAGTAGATGTTATGGAGAGGAAGGAGGAAATCTGTGGTTGAAATCTTCAATGGCAACACCATATTTATGGTAACACCACCATATATATGGCCCTTAGCTTTACACAACCCAGTGAAGCAGTCTAGAATAGAAACTTGCCCAAAGCCACCCAGGTTGGAATGCAGCAGTCTATTTAAGCTGCTCTGAAATCATAAAGCAGGTTTAGCCAAGCAAAGCCCAACTTCATTACATGTTATCCTTTATTCAGGAGGAGCATGTTGTTGGTCTGCTTTGATGACAGAAAAACTGCAGAGGTTATAAATTATTCTTGCTTAGATGGTGGCCATGTCCTTATATGCAAAAGCAGCTGGATGTCAAGTTCTGCAGACTGACTGATTACCTTTGCTAGCAGTAAAGCCAATTTTCCTGCCAGCTAGGAAATTGTATTTAGCTCATCAGATCATGACACTGAACGCAATGGTTCTTACTTTTTCTTTTGTCCTTTGACCCATGTGCCAAGCTAGCCGTCACCTTGCTGCTGGAGGAGACTGAGACTTGGTTACTTGTACAAGTCCCATCCTCACAACGGGAATCGCCATAGTCCTTCTCCTTGCCCTGCTAATAGCATCTCCCTGCTGTGGGGCAGAGGTTTCATTTGCATACGGAATGCTCCCACCAGCAGTGACAAGCAAGGTCAGGTTCTCATTGCTGTGAAGGCAGGACACTGTTTGCTGTGGGAAAAACAGGAGAACAGAGTTGACCGTCCTGGAGATGAAGACTGAACTGGCCTTCTAATTGAGGCCCACCAGGCCCTACTCAACCTGTGAAAACCAGCTCTGGTCTACGGGCCTATAGATGAAAGCATCTGATGCAGAAGAAAGGAAATAACCCTGAAAGACAGAGCTGGACACAACAAAAAGCAAACACATTGATCTGATTATAATAAGGCAATTACAGTCCCCCAAGGGCCATCTTCTTCCAGGAAGTGTGCACAGTCCTCTCTACGCTCCTAGGCAATGGTGTCATCCGAGGAATATTCATCAAATGGAAAATGTCGCATTTGTATGCCATGAACCAAGCCACCTGCTCTGCCAGCACCCTTCCCAAATCTATGCATTATTAATGAGCAACATTAATTTCCAGTTTTCAGTTAGCTAATTTGTTCCCACAATCATAATTTCAAATACCACATGAATAATTCAGCAAGTTATTTTAACTGCCATTAGATAAGTCTGTTAGCCCTCATACATTTCAATAAATTATCGCTTCCACTCCCATGTAAAGATGCCAAAACCTGAACACCTTGACAGGTGGGACTTTCTGTTACACTGGCGTTATGTGGCATGCATGCAACAAAATCACCTGGAAATCCCCAAGAAAGTAAATTTAGAGTGCTTTCATGTCCATATAGAATACATTCTAATTTGTTTTGATTTGCATCCTATGGGTGTTGGAATACACATATCCTCCCCAGTGCAGAGAGAGCATGAATGTATGCAGTAAGCTAGAAAGTCAGGTCAGGTAGTTGACCAGATAGCCATAGCTGCCTACTCCTCATCATGGTTCTTTTGACTTGACCATTTTTGTACTAAGGCCATGGTCCTATGTACACTTAACTAGGAGTAAGCGCCACTGAATGCATTGGGACTCTGTTGTCTTTTTTCCCCCTAGCAAACATACATAGCAGGATCTCTGGCTTGGGTCCAGGTCTGTCACTCACACCCTAGAGAGAACCTAACCAATAAATTACAAATCTAAATGATGATACTGTGGAGATTAACTGGAACCAGCAAAAATTTCCTTATGTCATGCTCACACACACCCCTTTTGCTGTTCTCTAAATACATGCTGCAAGTAAAATAAAATAAGGCATATCACATTCTCAACTTGTCTTTTATTTATATATTCATTCATGTACTGGGTTGTTGTTTTTTAGAGCACTAACTTTTCATTCTAAAATAAAGGCTAACAATGTAATAGACATGATACAAAAGGGGCAGGGAAGAGGAAAACAAGCAAATTCAGGTAGACTTATTATATATAATAATAAGTCTACCTTATTATTATATACATAATGAAATTACACAATGACCTAGTGGAATGGTCACTGCAGGAGACATTTCTGAGAGAAGAGGAGCCAAATGACAGGTGGAGAGCCAAGGCAATGAAGAGGACCTCATTGTCTCATCTCTCCCTCTGATGCAACCAGAATGCAATGTCCACATAAACTTATTTTAAGTTGCAAAGGAGCTCAGCAATTCAAAGGAGCTTCAGTTTGGCCTATTAGCTGAAATCTTGCAGTGTGCACTTAGCTGGTTGTGCATCCCAACCACCACAGAAAAAATAATAGGAGCAGATCCAAACATTCAGAAAAATTACATGGTGCAATCTTCATTGTACTGTACCACTTCAGTATACCGGTAGGGAATCACATTACATGGAGATCTTTTAGCATACAGGAGCTTTCAAACATGAGATCCCTTCCCCATCCATGGTCTAAAGTAGTACAATCCAGTAAGGATTAGTCCATGTGGTTTTCCTGAAATTTGAAATGGTTCCATATACCGTAGGTGAGGTTCTGGACCCATTGTTCACACAGTATGTACATTAGATATTTTTATAGCTTCATAAAAAGATTTTTAATTATCTGCAAGGCTGATTTTTGCTTTGGTTGCATTAATATTGCTTAGGGAAACCTCAGTAAAGACATTGACCACTTGTTGCATTTTCGATTACGCTGATAAAACCAAAAGAAAACCATGAAACAGCAGATTCAGTTCGAAAAGAGGGTAGAAGAATGGATCATTTATGCCTAATGCTGGCATTTATGGGTAGAGCTGTCAAGGCTAGTTTAGGGGATCAAACTCAATACTAAGGCACCAAACATACTAATACATGATACTTCTTAGGTTACTGTACACCAGGTAAGTCTGTATTCTTGCAATCACTCACAGAGACCTCGTCATCATACATAATGGGATACAGCAGACATGAGGCTGAATCACCACAGGGATTTTTATAAATAAATGTATAACTAATATATAATAAGTCTAACAGCACAAGAAAGGGGGAAAGATCAGATTAAGCATCTATATAAGCTCCTTCACATTTTGTGTGCATAGAAAGGGCTCCACACATAGATGAGCAGCAGGGCCTCACCACTGGCCTCACCACTGGCCTCACCCCCAAATTGCATGGCTCTGAGCAGGGAAACCTGTATGCCTAGCCTGTCCATGAGGTCTGGAGCCCTGATCACAAAGGGCACCAGATCACATGGAAACCTTTGTGCGGGAATGACATTTGTAGCACCCCTTCTATTTTGAATGCATCAGCCACTCTTGCCTATTTACTGTACTTCCATTTCAGTTTGACGCCTTCCTTTTGTGTTTTTGTTTTGTGCTTTGCCTTTCATTTTGTACTTTCCACAGCTATATTGATTAGATTTCCTTCCAGCCACAAGAGGCCTTGGAAGTTGGGCACCATTTGACTTGTCATCTCACAGCATTCCCCTATTGTTCTTTACCCCTGACTTGAGTGTATGCTTTTTCATGCCCGACTTGTATCCTACCATGACCCAAGGAGAGTGATCTAAGTTGTTGTTTTTTTATTTTCAGCATTGCTTGGTGTACTGGAGCATCAAAAGACATACCATCTGAACTGACAATTTTAACAAATTCCACTGCGAGATAGCTTTAGCTAAATAGAAATGTTATAATGTAAGCATACTAATATCATTAGCACAAAGGGAAAGATTCCATCAGAAATGTAGCCCTGAATTTTCATGCAGATCGGAAGTGTATCATATAAATGAAAATTACTTTGTATAATACTTTTTTAAAGAAGCAAACAAACAAATAATTCTGTGACATTACTATTTACCATTGTTAAAAGCCTGATATTGCCCTGTAATTGGTGACTCAACAGAAAAACAAAGTAGACACAAATACTACATCCTACATTAATGAACCACGTTAAAAGGACTGAAAATTTCCAAATACTTTAATGTTTTCATCTGGAAAAGTAGATTTCTGGCTTGCAAGCAGAAGGTATCTTTGAATGAGATTGTGTCATTGGGCTCGTTCCCATTAAATATAAATTTTATTACTAGTTGTTGAAGTTCTTGTTATACTTATTTATTTATTTATTTATTATTTATTACATTTCTATACCACCCAATAGCCAAAGCTCTCTGGGCGGTTCACAACAATTAAAACCACACGATACAACATAAAATACAGTATACAAAATTAAAAATTTGAAACTACAGTATAAAATAGGAGTAAAAGCTGAAATAAAACCTAGCAGCAGTACAGATATTTAAAATACAGTAAAGAATTTAAAACAGAGACTAAAAGAGTAAAATTCCTGTGAAAATAAGAAGGTCTTCACCTGGCACCAGAAGGAACACAGCATACATGCCAGGTGAGCCTCTCTGGAAGGCTCAGTCGGGGTGCCAGAGCAGAAAAGGCCCTCTTCCTAGTAGCTACCCACCTCACTTCCTTTGGCAGGGGCTCCCAGAGGTGGGCTGCTGAGGATGATCTTAGAATCTGGGCAGGTATATATGGGAGTAGACGATCCTTCAAGTAACCTGGCCCCAAGCCATTTAGGGCTTTGTAAGTTAATACCAGCACTTTGAATCGTGCCCGGACATAGACTGGCAGCCAGTGCAGATGGTAAAGCACTGGCCTAATATGATCACATTGGCCAATCCCCGTTAACAATCTTGCTGCCCTATTTTGGACCAGTTGGAGTTTCAGGACCGTTTTCAAAGGCAGTCCCATGTAACACATTGCAGTAATCCAAACATACAGGCCTGTGGCTTACGCTGTGGCTTACACTGACTCAGCTTGTCTGTGGAAAGCTAAGCAGGGTCAAGCCTGGTTATTACTTGGATGGGAGACCGCTCCTCTAGTTTCCTGCATTGAGCAGGGGGTTGGACTCGATAGCCTTGTAGGCTCCTTCCAACTCTATGATCTATGAAATCTAACGAGAGGTCACCAGAGCATGGATAACTGTAGCTAGGCAATCCCTGTCCAAATAAGGATGTAGTTGGTATATCAGCCTAAACTGATAAAAGGTGCTCTGTGCCACCAAGTCCACCTCTGCCTCTAATCATTGACAAGACAGAGGTACTGTTAGTGGGTGGTTCGCCTGCCCAGATGAGTGATATTCAATCTGTTCTTGAGGGGGTTGCACTCCCCTTAAAGGATCAGGTGTGCAGTTTGGGAGTGCTCTTGGATCCAGAACTGTCACTAGATCCAAGAGCACTCCCAAACTACAAACCAGATCCTTTAGGGGGAGTGCAACCCCCTCCAGAACAGATTGAATATCACTCATCTGGGCAGGCGAACCACCCACTAACAGTACCTCCGTCTTGTCTGAATTGCGTCTCAGTTTATCGGTCCTTATCCTGTCCATTACTATGCCCAAGCACTGATTCAGAGCAGCCACTGCCTCACTTGGATTTGTTGAAAAGGAGAGATAGAGCTGAGTGTTGTCCGCATATTGATGACACCTCAGCCCACACCTCCGGATAACCTCCCCCAGCAGTTTCATGTGATGTTGAACAGCATGGGGGATAAAATAGAGCCTCTGGAACCCCACAGTATAGCTGCCAGGGCACAGAGCAATAATTCCCCAGCACCACCTTCTGGAATTGGCCATCCAAGTAGGAGCAGAACCACTGCAGTGCAGTGCCTCCAAGTCCCAGCCCAGACAACCTATCCAGAAGGATACCATGGTTGATGGTATCGAAAGCCACTAAGAGGTCCAAGAGAATCAACAGGGTCACACTCCCCCTGTCCTTCTCCCAGCAGAGGTCATCCAACAGGGCAACCAAGGCAGTTTCTGTACCTAAACCAGGCCTGAGGCCCAACTGAAATGGATCTACTGTATATAATCCATTTCATTCAAGAGTACTTTCTTTGAGTTGACCTGCCACCACCCGCTCAAGCACCTTGCCCAGGAAAGGAATATTAGCCACTGGCTTATAGCTGTTATCAGCATGTGGATCCAGGTTGGGCTTTTTTATAAATGGCCTAATTATGGCCTCCTTTAAAGAGGCTGTCACCACTCCCTCTCTCAATGAGGAGTTTATAACCTCCTGGACCCAGCCTGATATCCCCTCCCTATTACAGGTAATAAGCCATGAATGGCAAGGGTCAAGCAAACAGGTAGTCGACTGGACTTGGCCAAGCATATTGTCTGCATCCTCGGGCCTCAACAACTGAAACTCATCCAATAAAACTGGAGCAGACGGTGCTCTGGACAACTCTACCAATGGAACTGCATTAATTGTGGTGTCCAATTCATGACGGATCTGAGTGACTTTATCCTCAAAATGCCGCACAAACTTGTCACAGCGTGCTACCAAGAGTTTCACCATTTCTCTCCCTGACCCAGATTGCAGCAGGCCACGAACCACTCAGAAAAGTTCCGCTGGACGACACTGAGAAGACGCAATGGTGGTGGGAAAGAACTCCCTCTTTGCTACCCTCACTGCCACAGAGTAGCCTCGATAATGAGCTCTAACCTTTGTTCAGTCAGATTCTGCACGAGTTCTCCTCCACCTACATTCTAGCTAAGGCGTATACCATGCAGCCGGCTGGCCCCTGCTCAGAGGGAGAGGGCGCTTGGGCGTGATCATGTCTACTGCCTGATCATCTCTGCATTCCACAGAGTGACCTGGGCTTCGACAGCAGCATCAGCCATACCAGCAGGAAAATCCCCCACAGCCCACTGGAATCCATTAGCCTCTGTGGCTATATAATATATATATATATATATATATATATATTCAAATGCCATGCTGCAGGGCCTTCATGCTCGGCTGGCAGGCTTCCGTGGTGCTTCCTCTTGCTAGCAGGGCCAGCTGACTGGTCAAGGTAGGAGTCAGGAGCCATTGCCACCACTAGGTAAATAAAAGGAGCAGCAAGGGCTGGCTGGCAGGGCGGCAGCAGCGGATGGGTGGTGTGCAAGCAGGAGCCCATTGGCAGTGCTATGCCAAGGGGAGTCTGGCAGAGAGCATTCAGTTAAGTGAGCCACAGTCTGAAACAAAGCAGTCCAGGCATAGGGTTGCCACCATCTGCTCTTTGTGACAGCTAGGTCTTTGCGCTGGCATTCACCGGTCAGAGCTACGTTTGCAGAGAGTAGGTGTGTTTGTTTTTAATGTGCTTTCATACTTCCCATTTCCCAGGCTGTGGAAATGCACAGGGTAGCTTTTTACAGGGCCAGCTTCCTTTTGAATGACAGAGCATTGGAGATTTAAGGTGGCTTTTGTAATAAACGGTTTATTTACAACTGTATTAAGATTGCATGCTTGTTTGCTCAGTCTGCCCATGTCAGTAATACTAGTGCCAAAGCAACATCACAGGGTCCAAAAAGCTGCTTCTGCCAGCCAGGAACCTCTTAGCAGCTTTTCCAAGCCAGCTGCAAAACTGGTTTCTCCTTCTTCAGACAAATTCCAAATGCGCCTTTTAAAGCTCTCCTGGCAGCCACACTTCATACTTACCTTGAACAAACCAATTTCACTGCCTTCCGCCACTTTGCATGCATGTACCTTCCAGAGACAGGTTGCTTTCACATTAGCAATTTTTATGGAACATCTAGATGATGCCACTGTCAAATTGTTGCAGTCTTGTGTTTCCTGTGTTTGCTTCCTGTGTTTTTCATTCTTGGTTTGCAGTGATATTGTTCTTGTCGTAATAAAACAAAATTACAGCACCAGCCTGTCCAGTATGAACAAGCAAAGCACTATTAACGCATCCTCTTTGAAGGTTTAGATCATTTTATTGCTTCCTGTAGATCCCAGCCAGGGGTTTCTGATAAATAGCCTGTTAATTGCCCATTGAATAGCCTCTCTTAATTGCCCCCTTTTCTGTTTCCTCATAGGTGGCAGCTTTAATTATGAAATTTGTCTCATTCTTCCTTTTTCTTTTTTGCAGTCAAAAAGGCTGGAAGCCTCTCAAGCAGGAATGGTCTTGATGTTGCTTTTTGGAGTGCAACACCCACCCCACGAACGGAGGCAGGTACAATGCAACCATTGGAGCCTGCTGCCTGCCCAGTTCAGTCTCCCAGCTGGGCAATGGGATGTGGGGGAAGAGACAGAGGGGAGCACTACTACACCCCAATGGAGGCTGACTTTTAAACAGCAAAATAGACCTAGTCAGTTATTTTTAAAAAAATAAAAGAAAATGAGAGGAAATCAGTGATTAAAGCTTCCCTCCACCATGGGAACAGAAACTGACATTGAAAAAAATGTAAAAGAGGCTATTATAGGGGCAATTACCAGGCTATATACATCTGGAGTGGGCAACATAGGAAGCTGCCTTATACTGAGTCAGATCACTGGAACATCTAGCCCAGTATTGTCAACACTGACGGGCAGCAGCTCTCCAAGGCTTCAGGCAGGAATTTTTTCCTGCCCTACCTGGAGTCAGGGCCAGCATCAGAGGGTGGCATGGCTGGGCAGCTGCCAAGGGCACAGAGGCTTGAAAGGGCCGAGCCCTGACCCTGACACAGTTGCTTTTGCTGAATAAGAGGACCCTCCTCTTATTCTTCCAGTCTTCCTCTTCATCCAGCCAGCCAACAGTGGAAGCCAGCTAGACAGGCCTGCAGCGCCTGTTCCACTCCATTTCAAAATAAACCTTTTTTACCTTATATTTTGAGTATTAATGAACTGAACAGAGCCAGTGTGGCGTAGTGGTTAGAAGGTTGGACTGGGACTCAGGAGATCCAGGTTCTAATCCCCGCTCAGCCATGAAGCTCACTGGGTGACATTGGGCCAGTCACTGACTCTCAGCCTAACCTACCTCACAGGGTTGTTGTGAGGATAAAATGGAGAGGAGGAGGAGGATTATGTAAGCCGCCTTGGGTTCCTTGCAGGAAAAAAGGCAGGGTATAAATAATAAATAAATAAATAAATAAAATAAAAAACCAATCAGATGCAGCGTTTGTGGGAGGACGGCCAATGAGGGCACAGGAGCAGTGAAAAGACTGCCCCTTCACTGCGCCTGTGCCCTCATTGGCTGAGCTAGAATGAGGGTTTGTGAGTCAGCCTTTCCATTTGAGTATGCTAGAAGACAAGCAATAAAATGTGTTGGGGATCCAGAATATCATTCAGCAGAGACATCCATGCCCTGGAAGGCAGGCCCTGATATCTAAGGTTTGTGAAACAGTGCTCAAGACAAAGAGTTAAAGAACTGGTTTTACAGTATCTGGGACCTCTTGAAATGTAAGCAATTTCCGGAGAGTGTATTTTGAAATTAAATTCGACTGGCCTCTGAGTTATACTATATCCCCCAAAGAAACCTTGCCAGATACAGCTGGGATTATTTGGAATACTCTGGCCATAACCTCTACACTCTCCCAGCTCCCTTCTTCCCACATACCAGAGGGTGAGCCAATTTTACAACACTCAAGGATTCACCTGCACTTGAGGAATCCCCAGCTGACCCACGAGACCATCTTTTAATCTGTTTTAACCCACTGGAAAACTGAAAAGCAGCTTTACCACAGCTGGCAATCTGCCTCACAACTCTAAGATGCAAGCGGGGATTTTTGATGAACTGAAAGGACCAAAGATTTTAACTTCACTGGCGGCCAAAAATACTCCTTGATGGGAACAAGAGATTGCCTCTAATTCCCTTTTCTTTTTAATGTGGTCCATTCTTGCAGCTTTTGTATCTCTTTCATAATGACTGTTGTTCGCTTTTGTGGAAGCTTTTAAGAGATTCCTAGTTCCAATTTCACACAAAAAAAGCACTGTAGCTTTCATTGTGAGGGAAAGGTCACCTCCACCTCCGAAGATGTTTCCTTCTACTGGTTTCCCAATTAACTTAACCCCTTCTTCTCAAGTAGAGAGAAGAATGTCTATCTATTTCTTTTCTCAAACCTTTTCTGTCTCTGCAGGGCCAACCCTACAATTAGGCAGAGCAAGGCAGCAGCCTCAAGTAGCAGGTGTTGAGGGGTGGGGGGGCAGCAGTGGCAGCCCCCTTGCATTCCTCCTGAGCCCCATGGCCTCTGCTGAAGGGCAGAGCTGTGTGTGCCATCCAGACAGAACTTTGTGCAGTCCCGTAACTAGCCTATGCCCTCAGGTACAGTGGCGAACACTGTCCCATCTCTAATGTTGAAGTAACATTCAACTTACAGTCCAGTCAGTTTGTGTACATGAAATGGGTGCGGCGGGGGGGGCACCAACTTGTCCTTTGCTTCAGGCAGCCACATGTCTTGGGCCAGCCCTGTGAACTAGATTAATGGGTTATTCTCAGGACATGTACACATTTCTGGCAGTGGGGGAATTATGGGAGTGGGGTGCGGGGAGGTAAGGGGTAATTTAATGGAATCCACATGCTCCATGCCCTGACTCCCGCAAATCTTAGATAAATCATGCCTCGTAGTAGCCTTCCAAAAATATAGCCAAGGAGATTATTGATAGCAAGGAAATGGAAAGTTCAACATCGGTATTTAATTATAGATTGGTATAAAGAGGTGTGGGGATACTGCTTTAAATGATAAATTAACATGTAGTATTAAATATAAACAGGGACAATTAAAGAGAAATAATTTTAAGGATATATGGGGACCATTTCTAGATGATGTTTTAGTAAACATCATCTAGAAATGTTTTAGTAAAGGGAAAAGGGAGTAAGCCATGTCAAGATATGATGTATTTTTGGAATATAGATTAATAATGGAATATGTGGATAGAATTATCTTTTTTTGGCCCCGTGGTGACGGGTGCACTTTGTAGTTATATGGATTTGTGGGTTTATTTTCTTTTTGTATGTGTGTTCATTTAAAAATAAATAAATAAAAATTTAAAAAATATATAGCCAAGGGGTTTTTCACAAAAGGTAAAGGGGCTGAGCCCCCGCTGGTGCCCTGTAATTTGAGCACGGATTTCCGGCCTAGATAGCACAAGATACATTCCCTCCCCTACCAGCAAAGTATATTCAAGGTTCATGCAAGAGATGAAACCAATTTGCTCCCAAAAATTCTCCTCAGAGTTCTCTTTTGTGAATTTTGATGTCAAATAATCTCTAGAATATCTAGAATAAGTAGGGCTGAATCATGCAGCAGCTTTCTGCCCCCTCACCCTGGGAGGAAAAGCTCTTATCTCCAATCAGCAGTGGATCAGAGATAAGACCTTTTCTCTGCTGAGCACTGGGAAAGGGAGCCTTGGGGTTTGGGAAGAAGCTGGCGGGCTGGATGGGGAATCCCCACAAGCCTTATCCAGCCCATGGGCCAGAGGTTCCCCATGCCTGCTCTAGATAGTCTGTCTTGTTTAATATCTGTAGAAGACACCCAATGATACCTTGCAATATTTGAAAGCAGACATGCAATAGTATTTAGCATTTGACAGTACAGCTGACGTGCAACAGTATATCACAGTGGATTTGACATTTTTTGCATTCAGGGAACACTCTCCACATTAACATCTGCCAATGAAACTCTGTGTGTCTGCCACAGAATTCATTGCAGGCAGTTCTGGCCATGTACTAGAGCACATGCTCAGTTCAATCAGGGCAGTTTGGGGCCTCGTCACTGCCCATTGTTACTTGAGAGTTGTCCTACCCAATATGCTGCTGAGGCAGAACATTGCAAAGGAAAATAAGTAGTCATGGAGCAAGCTGCTTTTCAACAGATAGTCTCACTGATAAACATCTGAGAAGCTTCCAAAGAACTTGGGGCTCCCGAAAATAGTGTGAAAACCACTGTTATATCTGACTTGACATTACATGCAATCATGTTTAAGTATTTCATTGTTGACAGATAATGGTATTGTTTATCTTATAACATTTAAACATTTTATACATATCTTATAACATTTATAACATTTAAACATGCCCAATGAGACAGGAATGCTCTCTTACTAGTACAGTATGCAGTCATTATTTTTATTTTATTTTGATGCCCTATTTCTCCTCCAGAAACAGGATTACACCTTAGTAATAATGTACATTCATTCATTCTCATAATCAGGGCAGAATGTTAATACATGGGCAGAATTTTTCCATATTGTGAAAGAGTATTTGGAGTTAGCATTTACATGGTGATTCCAGTCTATATTACTAATGATCCAGGATAACAACAATTAGTATTCTATTATTATTATTATTATTATTATTATTATTACCATTTATTTATTATATAAAGAATCACGAAAGCAATCTTGCAAACCATAGGAGAATGAATCCTCAGGTGCCTGGCTAGGGGAGCAAAACTGTGCAAAAAATTGGGCAAAAAATTGACTAAAGCATGTTAAGCAATCCTGGTCACATGCCCCAATTTGCCTGAGGCATCCTAAGAATCTATCCTGTGCACCTATGGGAGACAAAGTTACAGCTTCAATATATAGTGCCTTGCAGAAGTATTCACTCGCCTTTGCAGAAGCATTCATTCCCCTTTGACTTTTCCACATTTTCTTGTGTTACAACCTGGAACTGAAATGGATTTAATTGGCATTGTTACCACTTGATGTTCACAAGATACTCAACACTGTGAAGGTGTAAAATATTTGTTATTGCGGCACAAAAGTTAAGGAAACAAAAACAAACTGGCACTTGTTGGTTGTGTAAGTACTCACCCCCCTGAGTCAATCCTTGGTAGAAGCACCTTTGGCAGCAATTACAGCTGCGAGTTTTCTTGGGTAAGTCTCTATCAGCTTTGCGCATCTGGATCCTGAAAGGTTTGCCCATTCTTCCTGGCAAGATTGCTCCAGCTCTGTCAGGTTGGATGGGGACCATTCGTGAACAGCAACTTTCAAGTCTTGCCACAGAGTCTTAATTGGATTGAGGTGTGGAATTTGACTGGGCCATTCTAAGACTTGCCGTTTCTTATTTTTAAGCCTCTCCAGTTTTACTTTGGCTGTGTGTTTAAGGCCATTGTCCTGCTGGAATGTGAACCACCGGCCCAGTCCCAGGTCCCGTGCAGACTGAAACAGGTTTTCCTCTTGAATTGCCCTGTATTTGGCCCCATCCATCTTGGCCTCAGTCCTGACCAGTTTCCCATTCCCTGCTGAGGCAAAGCATCCCCACAACATGCTGCACCACGATTCACCTTGGGGATGCTGTTCTCAGAGTAATGCGCACTGTTGGCTTTGTGCCACACATAGCATTTTGCAGCAAGGCCAAAAGGTTCGATTTTGGTCTCATCAGACCAGAGAACCTTTCCCCACATGTTTGCTGTATCTCCCACATGCCTTTTTGCAAACTTCAAATGGGCTTTGATATGGGTTTGTTTCAGCAATGGATTTCTTCTTGCCACTCTTCCATAAAGCCCAGCTTTGTGGAGCATCCAGGTGATAGTTCTCCCATGGACGGTTTCTCCCATCTCAGCTGCGGATCTCTCCAGCTCCTTCAGAGTTACCATTGGCCTCTTGGTTGCTTCTCTGACTAATGCCCTCCTTACCTGGTCACTGAATTTTGGTGGACGGCCTTCTCTAGGCAGAGTCACGGTTGAGCCATATTCTTTCCATCTTGTAATAATGGATTTAACATTGCTCCGGGGGATGTTCATAGTTTGGGAAGTTTTTTTTTTATAACCCTGATTGGTGCTTTTGCACAACTTTATCCCAGAGTTGTTTTGATAGCTCCTTGGTCTTCATGATGCTGTTTGTTTAGATATGCTCTCTGACAAACTCTGGGGCCTTCCAGAAATAGGTGTATTTAATTGCACACAGATGGGCTCCATTCAACTACTTAACAGTATGTGACTTCTGGAGGCAGTGGGTGAGCTTATTTGGGCATGTCACAGCACAGGGGGCGAATACTTATGTATTAATAAGTCGCAGCACAGGGGGTGAATACTTAAGTGCCAGTTTCTTTTTGTTTACTTAACTTTTGTGCCAAAATAAAATATTTTGCACCCTCACAGTGTTGAGTATCTTGTGTACATCAAGTGGTAACAATGACAATTAAATCCATTTCAATTCCAGGTTGTAACACAAGAAAATGTGGAAGTCAGAAGTTGGTGAATACTTCTGCAAGGCACTATATCTGAGGCAGCGACTCCAAATATACCCAACGAACATCCATCAGCAATTCTACCCAGGAAGGAGATGACTTTGGCTTTGCTTGCCATTGCCCAGTTGGACTTCTATGTGCAATTTTGCTGTAGTGATTTCACATTGGTTTAGATGCTTGGTGTAGGACAGGGGAGAGCAATGATCAAGAGACCTATATACATAAGCTGCCCCCCTCATGCTACTAAATAGGCAACTTGCAGTAATATCCCTACTGATGTGTAAGGTGTTTTTTTTTAATATAGCTATATATATATAAAAGGAAATTCAAAGAAATATTGCTATGCCACATTCACTCTGAGCAGGCTAGAATGCTATTTGCAGTTTATTTGCAAACTGAACCTCTCCTCCCAGAGGAAATCCATCTCTCATTATGATTTCACTGTATTTTCCATATTCAATATCAACAATAGGTTATTTCCTTTCCTCTACTACAAAGAAGGATGGGGTGTGTGGGAGGTTTTTTTTTTTTTTTTTACATCTCCTTCCTTTGATTTCCATTTCCTGTTCAGCTATTAGAAGGAAACCTCATTCATCAAAACTATGGCTTTTGCTTCTGAAACCCTTCACTGTTTAAAGACTTCTGACTGAAATATAACATATTAATAGCATCAATGATTGCAAGGACCTCTGCTGACCTTCGCTGGGAAGAAATTGCTTATTTTGCTAACTTTATTAGCCATCCATTCATCAGTCAAAATCTAAGGTGGTTCTAAAGGTCATAAACCAAACAGCAAGTAAAATATGATGCAGAGAATATGGAAATGAATTATCAACTCATAATGTTATTCCTTGCTGTGACTTAGCAGCAGAAGCTTGGGTGAAATGCAGGAATTTGATTAACATCTTATGTACTTGGGGACATACTGAACACCAGATGGGCTCTTCGTTGACTACACAAGGTGAACTATGGGACATAACAGGATTAAATAAAAGCACTGCAGTTTGTCTTTTGATGACCAATCCCCATTTACAAGAGGGGTTTGGAGTGATCCCAGCAAGTTAAAATTGCTGGTCCTTTTCAGGTTTTGTTTCAAAACTATGGGTTGCATCCATTGTTAGCCCTATTTAGAAGAGACCCATTGAAATTAATGTGACTTAAGTTAGGCTAACACTGGATACAACCCAATGTGGTCAATGCGATGTAAAGACATACCACTTTTACAATGCATATTTCCCAGACTACCTTGCACTGCATGACCCAAACATTATGAAGTGCCTTATATGTTAGAAATGTACACGCCTGCACAGAAATTCAAGAGAATGAACATAGTGACCCAGTTGAAAGCATCTGGGTTAAAATAAATTGAGGAAGGAATAAAAACAATCCTGTGGTCTACTACTGACCACCCAGCCAAGGGGAAGATGTGAATTATGCTTTCCAAAAATAAATTGCAGATATTTCAAGGAAGCATGAAGGGGACTTCCAACTACCCTGATATCTGTTGGGAGACAACCTCTGTCAAGCATGGTCTCTCCAGGAAATTCCTGACTTGCCTTGCTGAGTGCTGACAACATTCTCTTTCAGAGGGTGGAGGAAGGAACAAGGGGATCAGCCATCCTTGACTTAATTCTGACCAATAGAGAAGAGTTAGTTGATGAGGTAAAGGTAGCAAGAACTTTGGGGGAAAGGGACCATGTATTGCTAGAGTTCTTGATTTGAAGGAAAACTAAACCTGTGTATAGTCAAATGTGTACTTTGTACTTCAGGAAAGCTGATTTTAATAAATTCAGAGCAATGATAAGTAGGATTCCATGGCAGGAAACCTAACAAGAAGAGGAGTTCAAGAGGGGTGGGAGTTCCTAAAAAAGGAGATAACAAAGCCTCATTCAGAAACAATCCCAGTGAGGAAAAAATATGGAAGCCAATGTGGCTACACAAAAAGTTTAGCTATTATCTGAAAATCAAAAAGGACACATATAGGACGTGGAAGGAGGGATAGGTCACTAAAAAAATGTACAGGCAGATAGTCCAGAATTGCAGAGATGGTGTCAGGAAGCCTAAAACTCAGAATGAGCTGAGGTTGGCGAAGGATGCTAAGAATAACAGAAAGGGCTTTTTCAGATATGTTCAAAGTAAAAGGACAAAAGTAACAGTAGACCAGCAGCATCAGGAAAAACTTCCCAAAGAAAACTTAGATTGGATACGGATTGGTAATGTTTGTCAGACAAAGAGGCGGAAGCCAAATATGATTTGTTTTTGTTTTGGAAAATTCAATTTAAAAAAAAAAAAGGAAAAACTTCCCAATGGTCAGAGCAGCCAGACAATGGAACCAATTGTCTAGGGAGGTGGTGGGCTCTCCATCACTGGAGGTATTCAAGCTGAAACTGGACATCCATCTGTCAGGGATGCTTTAAATTGGATTCCTGCACTGAGCAGGCAATTGAACTCAATAGCCTAAATGGCCCCTTCCATCTCTATGATTCTATGTGCTAAGCTGCTATAACTTGACCTGGAGTATACCGGTAGCTAATGGCAGGTTGCTTTGTTGTTTCTGAGGGGTCCCACCCTATGACAAGGCCTTCAGGGCTGGCTCAAGGCTATCCCAATAGCAATTGTCAACACCTGACAGCTCAGGGCAGGACATAGACAAGATTTAATATTTTGCATTTTCCTTGAAATTGTTTTTATTATTGAGGGTGTCTCTCTACCTATGTCCCTATCAGGGAAGTTGAACAGTTGGGGTGGTTGGCCTTGGAAACTTATGCAACTACTATTCCAAAATACACTGGGAGGCCATAATTGCTGATGTAGTTAAATAGCTTTTCTGATGTTGAACAGCAGGTTGACAATGGCTGCTTGGAGATTTCTTCTCCTGCCAGATAGCACAGATCTCTCTGGTTTATGAGAGAAATTAGGTGGATTAAAGCAAGTGAGCTACCATGCAGGTGGTGCTGGACTCAACCAAAGCTGACAGATTATAGAACAGATTATTAACAGGGAAACCCTACCTCCCAATTCGGAGTGTTCTGATGTTGGGAGCCTCTGATATATCTTAAACTCTGCTGGCCTCATGCCAGGAGGATGGAAGTGAAGGAGGAGCAGCAAGCAATGGGAGGGAAGCAATGGGAGGGAGATTCCTTCCTGTAAGCAATGGGAGGGAAATTATTTACAGCAGCTCCAGGGCTAGAATTAATTACCCCCTGTGTTGGGGGTATGGTTGAAGCATGGGAGGGCTCTGGATCCTGTGGGTCCAGAGCCTCTCTCCTCATCTGCAGTGCCACACCCCCAATCCATCTACGTTTTACCTCCCCTGACAGCGTAGCTCCAATATCAGGGAAGTGAAGGATGCAGAAGTTTCCATAGCGGTTGGGAGAGGGGATCCGAGGTCGAAACTCCTCCTCTGAGAGCAGAGCTCTTTCTCCACTCAGTGGAGCAGGAGTTCCAAACAACACTATGGCCCCTGGGACATCCTCCCGGGAGCCATAGGATTGCAGCTAGAAAGATAAGAGCATGCCAGAGAATTAAATGGCTCTGGTAATCGAGGTCTTACCTGCATTTTGCAGATATTATTCCAAAAAACCAAGATGTTGTTGTTGTTGTTGTTGTTATTATTTCTTTTAATGCACATTTGCGAATAGATAGGTCATGGCTTTTCCATGAGTATGCTAAGATGTGACAGAGGGAAAAGAAGCGAACTTACTAATTCTTTCTTATTCTTTTTATTAACTATTTATTTTAAAATGTTCTTACCCACTTCTGCTGTAATCATGCACATGGGACTCACACAGTGAGATCTGAAAGCTCTAGAAGCCAGCTGCAAGACTGTCTTTTATCCCTAAGCACTCCAGAATACTAGCACAAAGAAAGAAGGAAATGTTTGCTCTGTGTATTAAACTGAATGCCTAGTTTGGTGATCTACAGACAAATTTAGATCAAAAACTGTACTGTACATTTGACTTTTTAAATAAGTAAAATTAAACATCAAAGTTATGAGAATTGTGCATGATTTTCACATGTCTGTTCCAATTCCTGTTAGTTTCTAGTTTTTGAGGAGGTCAACCTTTGATGAATTTATTATCTAACACTGAGGAATAAGGCAATATGGGAAACCCTATAAAGCGTTTAATAAATATATTAGTACTACTGAGATCTGTCCTGAATTTTTAAAAAAAAAAAAAAAAAAAATACCAGTAATGTAAAAAGACAGCTTTCTCAGAAGTTCAGTAGCTGATCACAAGAGTGGAATTGATGGAATGGGAGAAATTTGCCAGATTTAACAGATTCTCTCTAAAGCATATGCCTCTGGATTAATACCAGTAAGCAACTTGTTATGCATTTGGCTCCCAATTGTATCAATCCCAGTTGCCTCATTAAAGATTTTGTACAAACTTTGGAGAATCAGCTTTAGTGCATGTTAGAGTTAATTGCCTCCCTCTTCAGATGCACAACAACAGCCCTCACTCACTTAAGTTTAGCTTCCCATTAGTACAATCCAGGGATAGCCTAATTAGTAAGAAAAATAAGACTTTCTTGAAAGTCACTAGCATAGCAAAAATTAAAAGGAAGGTCTGTCAAAGACCTTTTGATTTCCATTTACAACCAGTCTTTATGCAATGCGTATTGAAAGGGTCACCAGTTTTCTTTTCCTCCATTTTGACCCATGCATGCCAAAACAATTAAAATTTGAAACACATCCATTTCAGGATGAAGACAGACTAGTCTTCAGGATGAAGACGGACTAATCACTTATGGTGACTAAGAATTGTATCCAGGCAACTAAGCAGGGCAGCAATCTTTACAATGCTTTCCAGAGAGGACACACAAAGATGTATCCGTACATGTTTTACTGGTATGCCATTGTCTAGCCTGTTTTGTTTTAGCAGTGCTTGAATTATGAGAGAAATCCACAAGCTCCATCCTCTGATCCCCCACCATCTTAGCCAAATTATGTCCGCCATGGATTAAAAACAAAAAACAGTAGTCCTTCTCCCCTTCTGACCACCTTGTAATTCAAGCACTATGTTTTAGCCAATAAGAAATGGATTGTGCAAAATGAGTAAAGGGAAATGTAAGGAGGAAGGTTCAACTGCTCCTTTCCAAATACATAGCAAAGAACTGCCCATAGGGCATTGGCAGTAAAAGAGAGAAAGAAAGGAAACAGTAAAAGACTGCTGGCTTAAAAAGCCAGCAGCACAGAATCAACTTCTCAGGCTACCATTTTATAAGCCCATGAATTTTCCATGGCTGTTAGGCAATTCTGTTAATATATATCACTATAGCAACAAGCCACACTGGCCTATTGTGAAGGCCTGTCTCTTAGCAGCCTAAGAGTGGCTACTTTTACTTCCTATTTCCAGCAAAGCCTTTACCGTGATGGCAGAGCTGCATTTGAAAGGAAGCTGCCCCACTGCAACTGGCAGCCTCAAAACGTTTCCTTTAAAATCAGAGCTGTTTTCGTTCCTCAGATGTTTAGCCTAAACAGTAAAAGAGAGGACAAGTAGGGATGAGCTGTAGAAGTGCAAAATTTTAATGCCAACGAAGGAAGAAAAATCTTTTTTCTATAGTAAAGGCATAAAAAACACACCAGAAAAAGAAAGACTGCAATGTTGACACTGGTGCGGTGGGTTAAGACATCATGTTTATCTCAAGGAGCGCCTCCAACAACATAGGCCGCTTAACAAGATCTGCCATGGATGGCCTTCTCCTTATCCCATCAGCCAGAGCAGCCAGGCTGGTGGGGACTAGGAAGAGGGCCTTCTCTGTGGCGGCCTGCAAGTTATAGAGCTCCCTCCCTAGTGACCTTCGCCATGCCCCCTCCGTGATGAGCTTCCGCTGCGCATTAAAAACATGGTATTTCAGGTGGGAATATGGGGTGGGTTAGGATTTTAAAAGAATTTTTTATACTGTTTTAATTGTCATGTTTTATTGCAGTGTTTTAATTGTACATCGCCCAGGGTGGCCGGGTGACCAGCCAGATGGGCGATTAACAAATGTAATAAATAAATAAATAGATGGGTGCAGCATTTGGGCTGAGAGGACAAGATTCTTTCATACACACAGTATCTATGTATAGAGGGGGATCCTCCATGAGGTTTACCCTGTTCCTTTTTTCACAGCCCAACTTGGTGCATGCATAGGGAGGGCATATGCAGAAGCAGCTCATTTGGACAGCCTTCTCCAACCGGGTGTCCTCCAGATGTTTTGAAGGCTGTAAGCCACCTTGGGTTCCAGTGTTGGGAGAAAGGCGGGATACAAATAAAATTATTATTATTGTTGTTGTTGTTGTTGTTATTTTGTACTTCAACTCCCCTCAGCCCCAGCCAACATATGCAATGGTCAGGAATGCTGGGAGCTGTAGTCCAAAACATCTGGATGGTGCCAGGTTGGGGAAGGCTGCTTTAGAACATTATGGAGAATGGGAGGTCTATGTGAGCCTCCCATACCCCGAACCAGCCCTGCCTCTCTCTGCAGTCAGAGAGAGGCTCTCTGTAAGCCACTCAAGATTCAGAACTTGAATAACTTGAACACTTCAAGGAGGGGGAGCTGGATGGGGATACAGGAGGTGCACACAACTTCCCATTCCCTTTAATGTCCTGGAGCATGTGCACCAATGTGGAAATGGGAGGAAGAAACAAGGCTCTGTTGAGTCCTCCAAGGACCATTCCACAAGATGGCACTGAACTGGCATGAGGAAGGGTCTGTTACACATTATTTTTAATTTGGTAGGGAACATCACTTTGCTGGTTTGGTAGGCCTGCAGGCCTGCTAACCCTACTAGTTTTTAAAGGGTTAATATGACATTTCACAGGCAGTATGGAGGAGTGTTTAGAATTGGAACTCTGTTAAGGCTTAAAATTTCCCCAGCCTTGATGGCTCATAATCCACCCTGTAGGCCCGTCCGCCTACGTGGATTCAGCAGAGCGTGAGATGGAAGATACAGCCTCTGTCTCATGTGTGTAAACTGGCCCATGTAGTTCACACAGAGATTCACTGTCTCCCATACGCAGCAGCACATTCCAAGCGTCTCAGGTTACAGCCTCTCCAGCTTGCCGCTTGCTCCAACTTAACTGTAATTAGGAATTGCCATAGAATCCACCACAGGGTTTGTCTACCTGTTTATTCTATATCAGAGTATACACAATTTCCTAAGTACAGTCTACATTGCATAGCATAGTCCAGTCAGAGCATTAGAGAGAAGACAAGAAGATGCATACAGAAAGCAATCCTTCTCTCAATAACAAAGTTACAGGAAACGAAACTCAACAATCATACCACGTCATCAGAAAGTACAAACCATGTGATCAGCTCATATTTCTTTCCAGCCTACTTTTCCCATGAGAAGAGAATAGCAGTTTCAGACTAAACAAGATTGTAATCCTAGCCATCCTGTACCTTTCCAAATGAAAACACTTGTGTCACAGCTGTTGTTGTGTTACATGTCCCAACATCCCCCCACAGCCTGTGATACATGTTGTTTACATTTACTCAATGAGGCCTAGTGCCCTCATTAGTTTCCTGTGTCTTACTTCAGGCAATGGTTTTGTGAAAAGATCTGCCACCATATCCCCTGATGCACAGTACTTGAGTGTTACCCACCCTTTTTGCACACAGTCCTTTACATGAGAGTAACGAACATCAATGTGTTTGGTTCTTGGCCTACATTTTTCATTTTGAGCCATGCTAATGCAAGCTTGGTTGTCCTCAAAAATTGTAACAGCCTTGTCTACTGGTATGTGCATATCAGCAAACAATTGTTTGAACCACTCTATCTCATTACATGCTTGAGGTAAACTGATGAACTCAGATTCTGTGCTAGAAATCGCCACACAAGTCTGTTTTCGTGTGTACCAGTCAATAAGACTGTTTTCATACATTAAAACTGTTCCACTTGTGGATTTTCTATCTGTTGCAGATCCCCAATCAGCATCAGTGTACACACAAAAACCTCCATTTGTGTGTGATGACAATTTCAGTTTGCAATTCATGGTACCTTTTAAATACCTTAACACCCGTTTCACAGCTAGCCAATCATAGTTAGAAGGATTTTGCGTTTTCCTGCCAAGTATGTTTACAGCATTGCTGATGTCTGGCCTACTCACATTTGCCAAGTATAGCAGGCTTCCAATAACACTCTGATATTTGCCAATATCATCAAATCCAGTGTTATCTGTGTGTTTCTGATATTCAAGAGTCATTGGAGTAGTAACTGGGTTACAATTCTCCAATCCATGAATTTCCAGCAATTTCTGAATTTTCCCACTTTGTTCAACCGTGAAAGAACCTTCCTCATCTTGAGACAATTGCATTCCAAGATAGTGTTGTACCAAACCCAGATCTTTCAGTTCAAAGTGTGCTTGCAATTCTTGTGCAATTTTGTCCTTTTGACTCACTGTTTGTGTTACCAGTAAGATGTCATCAACAAAAATCAACAAATACACCCAGTTTCCCTGTTCTGTGTAATTTGTATACAGACAGTGATCAGCCTTGCTTTGTTTGAATCCCAAACTAATCAAAACTCTGTCCAGCTTTTGGTTCCAGCATCGAGCTGCCTGCTTCAACCCATATATGGACTTGTTCAGACGACATACAAGACTGGGATCTTCTACAAAACCTTGTGGTTGTACCATGTAGAGTTCCTCTTGTAATTCCCCATATAAAAAAGCAGTTTTTACATCAAAATGAAATGCCATCATTTTTCTTTGTGCTGCCAATTTCAACAATAGTCTGACAGTTGAATACCTTGTTGTTGGTGCAAACACGGAATCAAAATCTACCCCATGTTTTTGTCCAAACCCCCTGGCAACAAGTCTTGCCCTGTACCTTTCTACCTGCCCCTGGTGATTTGTCTTCACCTTGTACACCCATTTACAGGTGATGGCCTTGCGCCCCACAGGCAAAGATACTAGACTCCATGTGTTGTTGTCATGCATTGCATTGATTTCATCCTGCATGGCCTCAAACCAATCATTCTTCACTTTTGGTTCCAAGCTTTGAATTTCCTCAAAACTTTGTGGTTCTAAAGCTATTTTGAGAACTTTATGTACAACAGTTTTCCCACTTTGGAATTCATCCTGATATCTAACAGGTGCTTTGCGTTCTCGGGTTGAACGCCTCAGAGATTGTTCACCTCCCTCCTGTTCCCCAGATATCTGCCCAGTGGCCTGTTCTGCCCCAGAAGCATCCTGCTGTGTTTCAGACATTGCATGCATTGGCAATTCCACCAGCTGTTTCTGATCATCTGTTTGCTTGTGAAAAAACACATCCCTGCTCAGAATTACCCTGTTGTGGTGTGGTGACCACAACCTGTACCCTTTTGTTTGTGCATCATACCCCAGCAGAAAACATTCAAAGTTTCTTGCCTGTACATGAACAAAACATTTACACCCAAAAATGCGCACGTGTGCTACCTTTGGTTTCCTCCCATGAAACATTTCATATGGAGTTTTTCCAATTGTGGAATTTGGTAACCTGTTCAGCAGATAGTTAGCATTTGACAATGCATCCCCCCAGAAACGGTTTCCCACCTTTGACTCAGTCAATTGGGCCCTCATCATGTCCTGGAGTGTTCTGTTACGTCTTTCAGCAACGCCATTTTGAAATGGGGAGTATGGGGCTGTGACTTTGTGCCCTATACCCTCACTTTCCAAAAATTTCTTGAACTTTGTACTCATGTACTCTCCCCCACCATCCGTGAGTAATTCTCCTATTGGATATTGTTTATATCTGTTCCCTGCCCATTTAACAAATGATTCAAATCTCTCTTGAACCTGAGATTTATGCTGCAGCAGATATACGAATCCAAATCGAGAATAATCATCAATTAGGGTTAGAAAATATTTGTTCCCCCCATAGCTAGTTTCAAATGGACCAGCAACATCAGAGTGTACCAGCTCAAAGATTCTTGTGCTAACTCTATCACTGTGTTTCTGAATGTTAGACCTGTGTGACTTTGCAGTACTACATACTTCACATTCCACATACTTTGAACAAGGTTTCATTGTCACACCCTCATACAGACCTGGCATTTTTTCTATGCTTCTGTAATTGGCATGCGCAAAACGTTTGTGGAAAATATGTAAACAATTGTCATGTGGTTTCAAATTCGCATACTTTGCCTTCTCATCATGTGTTACAAACGGATTTATAACATACAGAGAATTCTGCAAATCACCTTTTGCACAGATCACCCCTTCATGTGAAATTACACAGTTGCTGTTAGAAAAACTTATTTCATATCCATCATTAGCCAATTGTGAAATACTTATCAAATTTGTGTCCAATTCTTGAACAAGCAGTGCTCTCTGTTGACCCAAAGAAGCAAAGTCAATTGTTCCTGTAGCTGTCACCTGGATTCTTTTTCCATCAGCCAGTTCCACAAATTGATTTGTATATCCATCATCCAGAGATTGGAACAAGTCTCTGGAATTTGCCATGTGGTGAGAAGCTCCACTATCAAGTACCCACATGTTCTGGTTGGAAAAACCCACCCAAGCAATCAAACTTTTGCCCATTTTAATTGTATCCTCAGGTGTACTGGTAACTTCCTTTTTCTTTTTTTTCTTGCCCTTCTTGCTCTTAAAAGCACAGTCCCTTTTAAGATGTGAAGCCGAACCGCAATTAAAGCATTTTCTGACTTTCAAAGCAGTTGCCTGTGTAACCCCCACCAGCTTGGCTCCGCTCCCACCAGCATTTCCGCCACTTGAGTCAGCCGCGCTGTGTGTTGATTTACGTTCAGCATGCTTGCTTTGTCTTTTCTCCCATTCGGAGAGAAGCTTTCCTGACACATATTCCATGGTCAGATTCTGATCTGGTTGCCCCTCAATCAATGTCACAATTGTGTCATATGAAGAATCCAGACTGGATAACAGAATAGACACTTGATGCAAGTGCTCAACTTGCATCCTTGTGCTCTCAGCCTGTTAAACATGTCCCGAATAGTACTCAGATGCTCAGGCATAGAACCACCTGGTTGTAAGCTCAGCCTGTACAGCTTACGCGCAAGTATAATCCTACTTCCTGCCGTGCGCATCTGGTAAGTCCCTTGTAGGGTATCCCAGATCTCCTTTGCTGTTTCCAAAAATTGAATGAATGGCACCTGGGAACTTTCAACAGATAAGAAGAATTGCCTTCGCTTTCTCGTCTCGTTCCTTCCATTCATCATAATTTTGGGCACCCACAGCCACAGCGTTCTGTGTTACAACATTCCAGAGCCGTGCATGAGTTAAATAATGCTGCATCTGGAAGCTCCAGATCATGTAATTCATTCCAGACAATTTTTCAACTATCTGTGGATTCAGGGCTTGTGCAGCCATTCTGGCAACAGGGAAATCAGCCGCTCCTTCCCCTCCAGAACTCCCGGCTTCACTTTCAGAGCCCTCCACAGGTTCACCCCCCTCTTCTTCCCTTTGCTTACCAGCTGAAGAAGGTCCAGGAGATGGTTCTTCCGCTTTAATGGCCTTCTCTGCCATCAATCACTGCTTCTCCGAGTATTCAAAGCGTTGACACACAGCAGCTGGATAAATAAGTCCCGCCGCCGCTGCTGGCACAGACCCTCGACCCTGCCTCGAACTTTCCTCCGTTCGATCTCCGGCACCAGTCCAACAGGTCATTTTGTAATCCGATATCCTCTGGGCCCATAACCCTGTTAAGGCTTAAAATTTCCCCAGCCTTTATGGCTCATAATCCACCCTGTAGGCCCGTCCGCCTACGTGGATTCAGCAGAGCATGAGATGGAAGATACAGCCTCTGTCTCATGTGTGTAAACTGGCCCATGTAGTTCACACAGAGATTCACTGTCTCCCATACGCAGCAGCACATTCCAAGCGTCTCAGGTTACAGCCTCTCCAGCTTGCCGCTTGCTCCAGCTTAACTGTAATTAGGAACTGCCATAGAATCCACCACAGGGTTTGTCTACCTGTTTATTCTATATCAGAGTATACACAATTTCCTAAGTACAGTCTACATTGCATAGCATAGTCCAGTCAGAGCATTAGAGAGAAGACAAGAAGATGCATACAGAAAGCAATCCTTCTCTCAATAACAAAGTTACAGGAAATGAAACTCAACAATCATACCACGTCATCAGAAAGTACAAACCATGTGATCAGCTCATATTTCTTTCCAGCCCACTTTTCCCATGAGAAGAGAAGAGAATAGCAGTTTCAGACTAAACAAGATTGTAATCCTAGCCATCCTGTACCTTTCCAAATGAAAACACTTGTGTCACAGCTGTTGTTGTGTTACATGTCCCAACATGTTCCCTTCCATCTTCTCTCATTCCCCTCCCTACTTTAGTCCTTCCCGTTGCTCCAACTGCTTTTCCTTCCCCATCAAACTTTACACCATCCCCGCTGCTTCTCTTCTTCTTTGGCCTCCCCTGTATTGCCCTCCAAGGATAGTCAAGAGAGGAAGGGAGAGAACACCCTGATAGGTTGTTGGGCTGTCCTTGAGACACAGACCTTCATGCCCTGCCATGCTTGACATGGAGCACCACTCAGAGCCAGTAACAACTGGGGAAGGAAGAAGAGCAGACCCCACCAGATTGCTGGGCAGTCTGGTGGAAAGGCACAGCCTTCTTCCATCCATCTCCATGCTCAGCCCAGAGCAGTGCTCCATATTAAGGTAGGGCTTCCACCCAAATGGCTCTCCAGGCTTTGAAAGAGCGAAGGAGAGAAGCAAGGCATCTTCACTGCATTCGCTCCTTCTTACCTTGACTGAAGCTAGTGTCTCAGCTTTTATTCTCTGTCATACTCAAGTGTCATACTGGTAGAACATAAGAAAAGGTAAGAGTGTGGGGTGCCTGGCTATTTTATATGTTTCCATCTCTTTTGGACCAGGAGAGCCAAGCCCCTGGCCCATCTGTATGGGTACCAGAACTCCCTGAGCCATGACATTACCATTGCACCCATGCATCTTGGGTGGGGAAGACTTGCCTGCTCCCAGGGTGAAGACTCTGGCAAGTGCCACGGGGATAAATATCCTAAAGGCCTCCACAATAATGCATCATCTCATCTATAATAACTATAGAGGATATGTGTCTGTCCTTCCATCCATGTCATACTGTCAAGACCATGGAACCTAGACAACTGAAACTTGGCATGCATACTAAGGGGTCCCTAGGGGTGTACATCTCTGGGTATTTATTTATTATATTTATACCCCACCTTTTTTCCTGCAAGGAACCCAAGGCGGCTTATGTAATCCTCCTCCTCCTCTCCATTTTATAATAATAATAATAATAATAAATTTTATTTCTTACCCGCCTCTCCGTCTAGATCGAGGCGGGGAACAACAAAAATATAAAATACACAATACATACTATTAAAACATCTTAAAACATATTAAAAACATCATTAAAAACATCATTAAAACATCATTAAAACATTGTAAAAACATCTTAAAGGCAACCTAAAATTCCGCCGGATAGGCCTGCTGGAAGAGATCAGTCTTTATGGCTTTTTTAAATTCCAAAAGACTGGTGAGCTGACGAATCTCCTCCGGCAGGCCATTCCATAATCTGGGAGCAGAAGAAGAAAAGGTCCTCTGGGTAGTACCTGTCAGACTAGTTTTGGCTGACTGAAGTAAATTCCTCCCAGAGGACCTGAGTGTGCGGGGTGGATTGTATGGGAGAAGGCGATCCCGTAGGTAGCCTGGACCCAAACCATGTAGGGCTTTAAAGGTAATAACCAACACTTTATACTTCACCCGGAAACTGATTGGCAGCCAGTGGAGTGCTTTTAAAACTGGTGTGATGTGAGCACCCCTAGGTGTACCAGTAACCAGTCTGGCTGCCATATTTTGCACTAGTTGAAGTTTCCAGACTAGGTACAAAGGTAGCCCTATGTACAGCGCATTGCAGAAGTCGAGCCTCGAAGTTACCAGCGCGTGCACTACTGTCTTTAGGTCCTCCGGTTCTAGGAAGGGGCGCAGCTGGCGTATCAGCCGAAGCTGATAATAGGCACTCCTAGCCGTCGCATCTATCTGAGATGTCATTTGGAGCGACGGATCTAGAAGCACCCCCCAAGCTGCGAACACAGTCTTTCAGGGGGAGTGTAACCCCATCCAGAACTGGTTGACATACCTCCAAACCCAGATTGTGGCCTTTGACAGCAAACACCTCCGTCTTGTCTGGATTCAGTTTCAGTTTATTTTTCCTCATCCAGCCCATTACTGCCTCCAGGCATTCATTCAGAGGAGACACACTGTCCTTAGCTGACGCTGTTGCCGAAGGCATAGAGAAATATATTTGGGTGTCATCAGCATACTGATAGCACCCTGCCCCATACCCCCGGATGATCTCTCCCAGCGGTTTCATGTAGATATTAAATAGCATTGGGGAAAGAATAGCTCCTTGTGGCACGCCACATAGCAGCTCCTTTTTGGTGGAGCAGCTATCCCCAAGCATCACCATCTGGAATCTACCCGAGAGGTAGGACCGGAGCCACTGAAGCACAGTGCCCCTGATTCCCAGTCCCCTCAGGCGTTCCAGAAGGATACCATGGTCGATGGTATCGAAAGCCGCTGAGAGGTCCAAAAGCACCAACAGGGACACACTCCCCCTGTCGGTACTCAGGCATAGATCATCTGCTAAGGCGACCATAGCAGTCTCAGCTCTGTATCCTGCTCTGAAGTCAGTTTGAAATGGGTCTAGAAAATCAGTGTCATCCAAAACTGCTTGGAGTTGGAAGGCAACTGCCCTCTCGATCACCTTGCCCAAAAATGGAAGATTTTACACTGGTCTGTAATTGTTAAGGTCCAAGGGATCCAGGGAAGGCTTTTTTAGAAGCGGCCGTACCACCGCTTCTTTCAGACATGATGGAAAATTCCCTCCCTGGAGAGATGCATTAACAATACGTTGTAGTTGTAATCCAACTGCATCTCCTCCTTGGACAACCAACCAGGAAGGACAGGGATCGAGAGGGCAAGTAGTCCTCTTCATTCAACCAAGCAGTTTGTCCACGTCCTCGGTACTCACCAACTGAAACTTGTGAAGGAGGCTGATCTTACACCAACCCTGCAGGGCAGGCCACAGTCCCAAAGTTCCCTGGACTGGCACACACCTCCCAAGGTCCCATACACCAAACTGGTGTAGCAGCCCCAACCTTTCAAAAAGGAACACACACAAAGATTAAGTTGGAGACTTTATTAAAAGTAAGAATAACAAATTAGTCAGTGTAGGGTCTCCAAGTGTCCAATATAAGTAAAATAATCCCTTATAAAAAAGGGCTAAAAGAAGGTAAAGGGGGAAGGGGGGTGAGGTAGTTGTTGTGAGGAAAAGGGAAAGGGAATAAAAAGGGACTCTAAAAGAACATAAAAACAAACCCCAAGAGTCTGCAGGAACAAAGTAAGTCAAACCAGGCCTAGCTTTTCTTAGCTACCCTGTCAGAGTGGCATACCTGCCCAGATGGAACTTCCCAGCATCCACGCCCCAATGGAAGAACCCTGAAGCCTTTTCCCCTAGCTTCTTTATTGTCACCAGGGTCCAGTTTCCCGCCCAGCGTTCACCAATCCTGTCTCCCTAACTGTCGAAGGAGGGGCCCCCGCCCTTTCTCAGCTGTAGACACTTTCTCATGACTTCATCCCAATTAACGCCTGACCTTGCTTCTCAGCTCTGCAGCTCACCCTTATCTCCCAGGTGCTCCCAAACAGCCTCCCAGTACATTCCAAAGACTACAGTAAAAATCCGTTAGCTAAACAGCAATGGGGGGGGAAGGAAGGGACGTCTAACAGGGTTTCTTCTAAAGTCTCAGCTACTACAAGTCCCATCTTCACATCCCCCCTTTTAAGGAGATGAGACTGGGAGGGAATTCCTGCCAGACCTCATCTTCTACTTATTCTTCAGTGTGAATCCGAGACAAGCTATCAGCCAATACATTTTCCCTCCCCTTAATATGAACTACGGAAAATGTATAATCTTGTAAGGCCAGACTCCACCGTAACAATTTCCCATTTGAATTTTTCATTTTGTTCAGCCAACACAAAGGAGAGTGATCCGTCTGTAATTGAAACGACCTCCCCCAAAGGTAAGGCCGTAATTTCCCCAAAGCCCACACAATGGCTAAACATTCCTTTTCAATGGTGGACAAATTTCTTTCCCGAGGGATCAACTTTTACTTAAATAGGCCACTGGCAGCAGTTGCCGATCTGGTCCCTCCTGTAACAGCACACCCCCAACCCCAGTTGCCGATGCATCTGTTTGTAACACAAAAGGAGAGGAAAAGTCAGGGGCTCTCAAGATGGGTGCTGCCGTTAATCTGTCTTTAAGAAGGTCAAAGGCCTGCTGACACCTTTCTGTCCAAATTACTCGCACTGGTTTTCTTTTCTGACACAAATCCGTCAAAGGCGCGGCAATAGTACTGTAATGTGGTACAAATCTCCGATAGTAGCCCGCTAGCCCCAGAAAAGATTGAACTTGTCTCTTAGTTTGGGGCACAGGCCAATCTCGGATGGCTTCCAACTTTGCTTCCAAAGGCTTAATATTTCCACTCCCCACCCTATGGCCGAGATACACCACCTCCCCCAAACCAAATTGACATTTTTGAGCTTTTATTGTTAACCCAGCTTCTGTAAGCCGCTCGAACACTTGCCGAAGATGATCCAGATGCTCTTCCCAAGTCTGCGAAAAAATGGCTAAATCATCTAAATAAGCACAGGCAAAAGCCCCCAGCCCATTCAACAGTTTATCCATTAGACGCATGAAGGTTAAAGGTGCCGATTGGAGCCCAAACGGAAGAACGGTGAACTCAAATAGCCCTTTATGGGTAACAAAAGCAGTTTTATGGGCATCCTCTTCCGCCAGAGGCACCTGCCAATATCCCTTAGTCAAGTCCAAAGTGGTAATGTATTTGGCTTTTCCCAGTTGTTCTATCAGATGGTCTGCTCTGGGCATGGGGTAGGGGTCTAGATGTGTCAATTCATTAATTTTCCTAAAATCTATACAAAATCTCACTTCTTGGGACTGCTTCTTGCTCACCAGTACAATAGGAGAAGACCACATGCTCTGGGACGGTCTAATAACACCCAGATCTAACATAGACTGTAATTCTTGTTCAATAATTTCTGCATGTCGGCCGGTTGCTCGATAGGGATAGGAGCGCACGGGGGCATGTTCCCCTGTCGGAATGGCATGTTGTACTAACGTCGTTCTCCCTGGAATGCTGGAAAACAAAGGAGCAAAATCTGTAATTAATTGCTGCAATCCTTGGCGTTGCTGTAGAGGCAAAGTTAAAGGCCAGGGTATTTCTTCTATCCCTCCTTCTTGTTGACATTCTTCTAACAGATCCAAAGGCCCATCCAGCTCTTCGGGCCCAGGCTGAAGGGGAAACACAAATTCTTTCTGGTCCACATCCTCTTCGCCTGCCAGCAATAAATCTTTTCTCTGCTGTTTAGCTGACTCTGGCTCTGCTGGGTCTCCATCCCCCTCCCCTGCCCGTCTGTCCGTAGCTGTCGCCTCCCCCTCAGCCGGGGGGCAAGATTCTACTATCGGGGCAGGGAATGCGGGGTCTGGGGAGGCCTGCTTCTTCTTAATTGTCTGACTCCGAGTCACCGCTAAAACAGGGGCTTGACTGGCCAAAAAAGCCAGATCATTTCCAATAAGAAACGTAGTAAATTCAGCTTCATGTACTAACAAGTCCAATTCTCCTTTCCAGTTTTTGTATTCTAACGGTATTCTAGCCAAAGGCATGGCAATGGGGGGAGAGTTATAAGGAGTGATGGTAAAAAATTGTCCCTCTAGCATCTGTCCTGGCTTCACCAGACTCCGGTCAATAGCGGAAAGGGCAGCCCCACTGTCTCTCCAACCCTGTCCCCATTGCCCATTAATTTTAAGAGACTCACAGAATTGTAGCTGGCTCCACTTGACTTGTCCCGGTTGAACCAAAGCCATCGCCGGCTCCTTTCCCTTCCATGACGGTGAATGCCGGGCCGCTACTCCATTTCCCGGGGTACGTGGGGCTGGATCTTCTCCCTCTCCCTCGCTGACCTCACTCCAATCTGAGGCTTCTCCGGGGGAGTCATCGAGAGGCACCGGTCTCACGGCACCCACTTTAGCAGCTGTTTCTTTTTGCAACTTGGCCTTTAATCTGGGGCAGTCCCGACGCAGATGCCCTTCCAATTTACAGTAGAAGCATCCGGTCGTCGTCGGGGTTGAAGTAGCTTTGGGCCCGATTCCTCCTCCAGTTGGATTGGATGTTTCACTCTTCCCGCCGCCTCCCGCCGGCTTGGCTGGGGTGGTTCGATTGCTGCTTCCCCCCTTCCGATAAACTCCCATCTGGTCCGCAAGCAGCGCCGCTTGCCGGAGATTGGTGGGCCGCTGGTCACTCACCAGCGCTGCCCTTCCTTCGGGGAGAACGGCATAAAACTGTTCTAAGGCCACCAGCTCTCGCAAATCTCGAAAGGAGACAGCTTGAGCCGTCTCCAGCCATAAATCCAGGGACCTCCGCAGCCTCGTTGCCGTGGAGACAAAACCCTCACCGGGCTCAGCTTTAATCTCTCTGAAACGTTGCCGACACCTCTCGGCCGAAAGGCAAAAAGTTTGTCTGACCAGTTCTTTAAACTGTCCATAATTATGCGTATCCTCACGCGGGACGCTGTACAACAGTTGAGCCAGACAGCCTGAGGCTCGTGATCGAAGGGCCGACATCCAGCTGCCCCGGGGAATACGCTCATCTCCGCAGGCAATTTCAAACAAGCCCAAATATTCCAACGGATCCTGCCCCTCATGGAAACGAGGCAGGTCCTTGAAGTTTGGCTTCTCAGGACGAACAGTTCCAGTGTGTTTTGCCAACTGGTTCTGCAGAAGGTCAACTTGCTTTTGTAATTCTCTTTCTCTGGATGTAGGCCTGGGGCGAGACAGGTCGTTTCGTCTCTCTCTCTCCTTGGAAGTAGATCTGGGACGAGACAGATTCGGGATCCTCCGGGTCCGCCGGAGGAGAACCGCTGACGCTCCCTCCTCCTCTCCCTGGTCACTGCCACTGCCCGTGCTCCACCTCCGAGACCGGGGAATCTCCTCTCGACCCCTAGGTTCCACCATCCAGTCTGCCAAGCGAGATGGGATCGACACCCTTCTCTCTTCGCCCTCCGCGCCTTCCCAATCGACAGTCACTTCAATAGGAGGGGCAACTCGAGGAACCTCAACTGGTAAAATGTCCTCCCGGTCCAACACCGGCAGATCGTCTGCCGCCTCTGCTCCCAGCAGGGGTCGGTCCTGATCCAACAGAGCAGACTCCATTTCTGCCCTAACAACTTTTCCCTATCTGGAAAATAACAAACCTTTGCCTGGTTTGACAAACAAATGTTCCTCAGGTGGGCTGCAAAATCCGACCGCTAAGCCACCATGTGAAGGAGGCTGATCTTACACCAACCCTGCAGGGCAGGCCACAGTCCCAAAGTTCCCTGGACTGGCACACACCTCCCAAGGTCCCATACACCAAACTGGTGTAGCAGCCCCAACCTTTCAAAAAGGAACACACACAAAGATTAAGTTGGAGACTTTATTAAAAGTAAGAATAACAAATTAGTCAGTGTAGGGTCTCCAAGTGTCCAATATAAGTAAAATAATCCCTTATAAGAAAGGGCTAAAAGAAGGTAAAGGGAAAAAGGGAGTGAGGTAGTTGTTGTGAGGAAAAGGGAATGGGAATTCGAAATTGGGTCCATTCACTAGTTTACAATTATACGTCCTTTCATTTAGTGCTTGTTGCCTGTGCTGCTACCTTTGGCTGAGCCAGCACTGCCAGCCCGAGCAATGGGGAAGTGATCCTAAAGTACTGCCACCTCTCTGGGAGAATGCTTACCCAATAACAACACAAAGATCAACCGAGATAAATTCATGTTTGGATCTAAATCTTACTCTTACTGTGAAGAAGGGGGACTCTGCCAACAGGTCCTTTACTCAAGACCAGAGATCAAAGGTGCAAAACTGCCAGCCTTAGGCCTGCCGTCTTGACCTGAGTCTCTCAGGGTCTTGTCCTTCTCTATACTCTGGATTTAGCGCTGAACCACAGAGGAATCACACACGCCTAAAACCAGGAAGGTTTATTCAAGGTAAACAGATTACAACAAAAGGTGGGAAATGAGGGAAGGAGACAAGGTAGGGACACACTTTGGTATACACAGTAGAGCTACAAAATAACAAAGCTAATTCCTTTACTACATAACTACCCAGGCACTCTTTACCTGGGGGTTGCTTGGTCTTCTCTAGGGCTTGCCTCAGCAAGTAGCCCTAACCTGTGCTTCTTCACGTGCAGACCCCAACAACAACCCCAAAAGCCACGGCAGGCAGTATAGATTCTCTCCCCCCCCTCCTTTCAGCAGCCCAGGGGTCTTCAGCCAATCAGGACGAACTTCACCTGGCCAGGCAGAGGGGTGGCTCATGACTACAGGGCTTGGACCACATTTGCATGTCAAAGGGCTTGGCAATGGCTGTGGCACAGTAGCCATCAAGATGGGGAGCCTCTGAGGCCCCATCTAAGCTATGTACTTTTTACATTCCCCACCCCCCAGCTGGGATTAAACTTGTTTACACATGAGGAGGTGTGTGTGTGTGTGTGTGTGTGGTGCAGGAAATGGAGGCTCTTTCTCCACACTTATAAGGATGAAAATTTCAGTATGCCCTTCAATTTCTGTGATGGCACCAAACTCTGCAAAGGTTTCCCGATGATCTCAATAGTTTTAACAGGATCAGGGGATATGTGAAGAAGCAAATGGGATGGAAGAAGTTTTTATTTGAGCTGTGAGCTCTATAACAGATCAGCTCTATTATGTCCCGGGGCTTTCTTTTTGTTTCCCTGATCTCGTAAAAACTCACTACTTTTTATGGATTCCACTTCTCAAAAAGCCTTTATAATTAGATTGCCATCGGCGCTAATATGATGGCTAAGGTAAGTCATTCGCGCATTCTCTCAATGACAATGAGAGGGAAATCCAAACCTTTTAATTTTCTTTTTACTTCCTGGGTTTAAGTGAGAAGAGAAATCTCAAGCCAGAAACGACCCAAACTTTTGTAAGAACAATTGGATTGCTTCTGAGGATAGGGCTCTGAATGCCTTCCGATCAATGGTTTGAGGAGCACAGACAAAAGATTCACTCTTTTGTGCCACCATGAAATCACACAGAGGCCAGAGAGGCCCGCCTGGCATGAGTGCAGCCGCACATGTGGAGGGATTGGCATATGGCCCAGCTGAGCTGGCCTTGGTACATGTGCACTGCAGCAAGCTGGCCATTGGCCAGGAACAGGGTGTCGGTGCACTTCCTCTTTCCCCGTGCACCCTTCCCTCTCCAACCTCGGGCTCTGTTCCAGGCATGTACATTTTCAAGTGAAGTAAGAAGTGGCAGAGAGAAAGATGCCATTGGGTCCCATGGGCACTCCGTGCACTCAAGCTAGTAGGAATCACTCCATGAGTATTCTGAAGCCATATTCAAGGCTTTTGAACCTGCATTTAGAATTCCTTTATTGACTATAGTTCCATTAGCTCAAGAGCTCCCCACCACACAAAAAAAATATTGCAAACTGGGTGAATTGGCTTCAGTGGAAGTAAATTTAAAGGAATGCACATGGGGGGATCAGCACCCCAACACCACCAAATCGCAACTACACTTATGGACTAGTGAGCTCTGCGGCCGTTGTGACTAAAAAATATCTTGGCATCCTGGTCATCAGCTCAGTGAAAACATTAACTCAGTGTGGAGGGGCACTGAAAAAGGTAGATTGGGGATGGTTAGAAAAAGGGACTGAAAATAAAACTGCCACTATTGTAATGTCCTTATATAAATCTATGGTGCAGCTGGATGTGGAATACTGTATATAGTTCTAGTTGCTCCATCTCAAACATGATATTATAGAGCTGGGCCTATTGTAAGCTGGGCCTGCCTTACAAAGATGCAGAGCACAAACATAGCCTTCTGCTAGCAACTCATGTTTAATTGAACAACCACACACACACACACCAGCCTGCCTGCTATATTTCTGTCAGAGCAGAATAACCCATAGGCTACCACAAAAACAGCACTGAAAAGGATAACCAAAATGCTTAGCAGGGTTGAACACTTCTATTATGAAGGGCAAAATGTTTGGGGCTTTTTAGTTTAGGGGGAAATGATGATGAGGGTGTATAGATTTCATAGATCATAGAGTTGGAAGGGGCCTACAAGGCTATCGAGTCCAACACCCTGCTCAATGCAGGAAACTAGAGGAGGGGTATCCCATCCATGTAATAACCAGGCCTGACCCTGCTTAGCTTTCCACGCTCAGACAAGCTGAGCCAGCGTGAGCCAAAGGCCTGTATGATAGAGGTCTATAATATTAGGGATTGTGCAGACAGAAATTCTTCTAATCTCAGAACTAGAGAGGATCTGTAGCTCCGTGGCCGAGCACCTGCTTGGCATGCAGAATCCTTGGGCCTCAGCTTCTCCGGGTAAGGCTGGGAAAGGATCCTGCCTGAAACCCTGGAGACCAGTCTGATGCTTCCTGCTGCTTTTCCAGCACTAACATATGTATGGTAGGCCAGTGTCATAGGACTAGTGAGAGTGAACAGGGGAAGCTCAGTAAAGTATTAGGAAGTGTTCAGTAATCAGAGGTGTGCCAACACACACAGTAAGCCTTGACATCTGTGATGCGTGTTCTCAGGCTTAAACTAAACAAGACAACAGAGATGCATGGCTTGATCTCCCATCTCTTTAAATGTTTGTTATTAAAAGCAGCTGTCTGCTCCCCCACCCCACCTCCCAGTTCAGATCAGGACCACAGCACTGAGGGTTAGCCCCTGAATCGGTACCATTTCCCCAATGAACATAGCCCTCTTGGAAGCTGTTTAACCCATTAAGGCAGGGGTAGGCAACATTGTGCCAATGGGCACCAATGTACACCCAGACACCTTCCTAGGTGTCCACTGAGACACCCTGCTCCTCCCATTTTTTATTTTAAAAGTATATTTCTGTTTTCTTACTGGCAGCTTAGATTTCTTCAGTGGCAAAGAAAGAGCCTCTAGCTGCTGCCATCTTCATTTCTCATGAATGCTTCTGGGCTTGTGACTAGCCACACCCACCTATGGTAGCCATTTTATGGTTGTGCCCAGGTCAGTTTCTCAAATTCCCGAATGTGGCAATGGGCCTAAAAGATTGCCTACATGTAACTTAAGTTTTCCCTAATTAGGCAAATAATTTCTGAGGGGGTGTTCATTGGAAAAATGGCATGGGAAAGGTTGAACCCCCACCCCATGCTTTAGACCTGCTCTAAAGTGTGTGTGTGCTTTTTACAAAAAAAAAAATTAAAATTAAAAAGGAGATCCAGTAATGGATCTTTGTTATAATTTGGCCCTGAGTCTTTGAGATTAACATAGCAATTATACTCTAGATCAGCCTTCCCCAAACTGGTGCCCTCCAGATGTGTTGGACAAAACTCCCATCATCCCTGACCTTTGGCCATGCTGGCTGGGACTGATGGGAGTTGTAATCCAAAACACCTGGAGGACACCAGGTTGGGGAAGATTGGTCTAGTCTATACCAAGGATAAGCACTACAGGATTAGTTAGAACACAACTCTATTTATTTATTTATTATATCTAGCTACTGTTTATCCACAAGAATGTAATAATATTCCTTATCTTTATATATAAAAAGTCAATTTGAAAAGAAAAGGACCATATTTGAGTACAGACCAAGAATGCAGTAAAAGGTAATTAAGTCCATAACGAAGCCACCTCCATTCAATTACCATCTCACGAATTCTACAGTTGCCCAAAGTTTGTTTGAATCTTCAGTGACTGTAATAACAGTCGCCACACTTGCCAATGACCATTCACTGTGCAGCAAGAATAATAAAAGCCAGAAGGATGCAGGGCCTCAGATGGAGATGCCAGGTACACTTGGCCTGGCCCCGAGGGAGAGGCAGCAGCTCTCATTAACCAAATGAGAATTAACCATCTCTCATTAAACCAGTTAGGCTGGATCATGGCTCGGGTGGTAATAACTACTGTGCCGTAGTGGTGAAAGTGTTGGACTGGGACTCGGGAGATCCGGGTTCTAGTCCCCACTCGGCCATGAAACTCACTGGGTGACTTTGGGCCAGTCACGGACTCTCAGCCTAACCTACCTCACAGGGTTGTTGTGAGGATAAAATGGAGAGGAGGAGGATTATGTAAGCCGCCTTGGGTTCCTTGCAGGAAAAAAGGCGGGGTATAAATGTAATAAATAAATAAATAAACTACCCCTGATTTATGGGAATTCATACCACAGTGCATGTGGAGTTGATCTCTGTGTTGGTCATGTCAATACTCATTGTTCGTGTTGCTCTTTCACCAACTTGTGGTGTGTGGAATCACTTTTTAGATTTGGAAATGCTTTCACATGCTTCGCAGCCATTATTTGCTAATGTTTAGAATTACCATGATGCTCAACCTTAGAAGCCTGTAATCGGGATGAGCATCAATAATATTCTAATTACATTTATCAAACTCATTATCTTTTGCAAACCTGAAGTGCCTCCTAGGTGCTCTGAGCTGCAACCTGGCATTCCTACTTTTCTCACTGGCCCTAACTTGCCACCTGGATGAGGCCAAAGGGCATCTCTGACGTATTTACAGAAGCTGGGAAGTCTCTGATGCACACAGAGAGATTGAAATGAAGGAAACTGCTCCTTTGTGCTACGTGAGCAGAAAAGAGAGTGGTCTGAATGTAACTCTGCGTCAGTTCTGTTTGCCGAGCAACCAGCATATCCTTTCGGTCTAGTGCAGCCTTCCCCAAGCTGGCGGCTTCCAGGTGTATTGGAGTGTAACTCCCATCATTCCCAGCCAGCATGGCCATGATAGCTGGGAATTATGGGAGTTACAGTCCAACACATTTGGAGGCCACCAGCTTGGAGAAAGCTGCCACTGCAAGAATACTGATTAAATGGTCTATGACAGGGGTGGGCAACATGCAGCCCATGAGCTGCATGTGGCCCCTGGACCTTCTGAAGTTGCCCACCCCTGGTCTATGAGTAGGATCAATGGAGGAAGATGCCCCTGAACCTTTCATAGTTGTATAGAAGAGGGACTTTGAGCAGCTGCAGCTTTTCTACAGGTGACATGTGCTCTTCATCTACACACCTGTGAAAGGTACAAGAGCCCAGTCGTCCACCCTTGCATCTGGTTACTCCATCCGCATCAGTTCTTGTACTACCCTTTTGCTATCAGTTCTTTTACTGCCCTCATTGAGAATTCAGAATTGCAGCTAACATAAGCCCTATTCGCTATTCAGGCACTGGAAAATCGGTCTTCAAGACTGTGTGGAGAGCTTCCACGGATACAGCAGGCTCTCCTCTTCAGAAAGGCACCCTCCATGAGTAGAGGATGACGCATGTGATGACTGAGGGGGGTGGGGCTAGCATGCACCCTCTCCTCACATGTTTATTAACCCCAGATGCAGAACACCTGAATAGGGCTATATTTGTCTTTCGCCAGTGAGGGCAAGCTGGGGACGCCTTGATTTTGCATTTCCTGGCTTTTGGGCACTTAGTTGCCAAACTTAAGGACTTTGGCCTTAGCTCTGTGCTTAATAAAGGTTTGTCATTGTCAGGGATGTTGAAGAGTCCTTGGTCTCGAGTCACAAGTCGAGTCACGAGTCTTTGGACCCGAGTCTCGAGTCCGAGTCCTTGGTCCAAAATGGTGACTCACGAGTCACTCCCAAAGCTGACTCCACGAGTCCCTATTAAAATCAATGCGGTTTTTCCCCAACAAAATAAGGCTACTTCAGATGTGTGGCTTAAATAAATTCTAGGCACAAATTCTGTGCCTTTTTATTTCAAAACTCTGCAACTGATTTTGGCAAGAACAGACCAGGCAGACAAACCCAAAATGTCTGAAAGGTTGCATTTTAGGAAAATTATTTTAAAAAATAAACTTGCTATACTTCCTAAAACCTATCCATGTTGCATTTGAGGAACACGATTTTGGAACACAAGTCCTTGGTCTCGAGTCCCGAGTCGAGTCTCGAGTCCCATTAAAAATATTGGGACTCGAGTCCGACTCGAGTCAGAGGGGGGACTCAGTCCGACTCACGAGTCGAGTCCTCGAGTCTGAGTCCCCATCCCTGGTCATTGTATCTGGTTGCTATTTTTGTTTTGCCTTGATTGCTATTGAGTACAATGATCAAAAACTTTTGCTGGTCTTATGACCGTAATAAATTGAATTGAATTGAAAAAAACTTTGGAACATGTTCATGATCTCTGATCAAATGACCTCTCCACAGTAGTAGTACAGTGACTAATCCAATCAGCCAGGTGGGAGTGACTGAAATGTAATGTACTTTGACACAAGCATTCTGCTTCCCTTTCCTTCGTGTGTGTGTTTTCTGAATGCAAATACTATATTTAAAGGAAAGATACATTTATTTTGTAAGTGCCTTCAGTATTGCTGAAAATTGAATTGCAACAGGGGGGCATTCTGCTGTCCTGAGAGTGGGTAGAATTTAACAGGGAGAGGCAGTCTCCTTAAGTTCAGTTATATGTCAGCTACGTTTACTCAGATAAAGGTGTTTTAAACATGCCAGCCATTCTGTGCCTGTCAAATGAAGTAGTATAAGGAAGGAAAGTGAGCCTCCGGCAGAGCAATTGTCTCTAGAGTAGGACAATTCTCTTCTGTCTGGCTGTGAGAGGAATTGTAGCACAACTTTCCCCAACCTGGTGCCCTCAAGAGTGTGTGAGGCTCCACTTCCTATCATCCCCACCTAGCATGGTCAATGGCTGAGCTTGCTTGGGATGATGGGGACTGTAGTCCCACACATCTCTAGGGCACCAGGTTGGTGTAGTACATGTAAACTTTATGTGATGCTCTGTGTCCAGCAGGTAGTTACCGGTATGTAGAGGTTCACAAATCATCCCCTTATTCTAGATAATCTTGAATACTTTTATTTATATGTTTATTTATTTCATTGATTGATTTGTGCCCCACCTTTCCACCAGGAAAATGGTGCTCAAGGTGGCTAACAATCATAAGAAGTAAAAAAAAAAAAAGTCTTGATTAAAACAATAAAAAAACAAATATATTAAAACACAGTTAGAAAGCACAACAACAATAACAGAATAAAAATAATACCCAATCCAACAGATCCAATCATATTCTAGTTTAGTGCTCTCAGTCACTAACACAAATGCAAAGTACCGGTAATATGCCATGCTGTTGTGATGACCACTTAATACAGGACAGTTAAGCTTTTATTTGTTTATTTATTCACTTCATTTCATTTCTATACTGCCCAATGCCAAAGCTCTCCTGAAGGTTCACAAAAATAATTATTTGAAGCCTTTTGTTCACACAATAAAAAGCCTTTTGATCACACAAAAAATCACATTTTGTTCCATACACAGTCAAGGGAGTATCTTTGCAGCTATGCAGAATTTGGCAGCATCTTATTTTGGATAATCGTGGAGTTCTCTGACCAGCCATCAGTATCATGGATTAAAATCCTCACTCTACTCTTTGAAGAACAGTAGAAAAATCTACCTTTTGCTCCACTTCACTATCTTGAATCCTCTATTGAGTCAGTGAATGGAAAAAGGTGACTCAGCTGTATTGAGTGTCTGCAAATCTTATGACCACCCCTTATAACTTCAGTTCTCTGTATGAGGGATTATCTCAGTTTTCTACACCTCACTGTATTATGCCCTGTGCTAAGGAAGAGGAACACAGGAAGGAGGAGGAACACAGAGCACCATTGTGCTCTGTAAAAGTAAATATTGATGCTTACCATAATTGTATCTTTGCCTTTAGGTGGCCTCCCTTCACAGCTGCTAAGCACAGTGTCTCACTGCCTTGTGCATTTTACTCAATCCCTTGCAGACACTTGTAGGATTGAGGCCTTAACCTGTCACTGCCCATCACCGTAGGAATACAAACACCAACGGAATCTGAGATACCACTTAATATAGCAAATCCCAGTGAAAGCCTGCTAGCTACTGCATCTCCGAACTCAACTTCCTAAAACCCTTCACAACAGGGAGACTACTAAGAGCATTCCCCCCTTTTTTTTACCCATAAAAGCAACAAGGCTGTTCCTCTACAGGGCTTTGGGAGTCATCCAGGCCATGACCTCCAAACACACTCCTGCTCAACCAAATAAGTTTTCCCAAACAGCACTAAGCACTCGCAAGCCCAAAATATATTCACACATTGTTTGTGCAGGAGCTCACTGCCAAAGCGTGCCTAGAATACTAATGGCACGAATGCCCTGAAGATACCTTCCTTGTTTAAACACCAAATGCAACCAGCTTTTCCCTTACGCTCACTAGCCATTTAGCACATGCTTTTCAATTGAAGAGCCAGCAGTAACCACCAGGAATCACTGGCATCTTTTCCTTGGTTCCTTTCATGGGACAGCAAAATTGAGCATTAGGAAAATAAACCGAGTTCACTAAAACCCTCATTTTTATTCTGTTCAAAACAGTTGCCAGAGCATTTAGAAACCCCCAAAGAGGGAAATGGCAAAGTAAGTAAGTAGGATCAGGAGGGAGAAGAGAGAGCCAGAAAGGCTGTTTTAAAAAAAACCAAAAAAAACCCCCACAACATTGAATATTCAATCATGGTTTACACAAAGAATATTTTATACAGCTGTCGCTTCTCTCCTCTGCCCCTACCTTGAGGACAAGGAACCTTGTGGCCCTCCCTTTACTCCACTGTTGCTAGTGTCACTGCTGTAAGGCTGGAGTCAGATTTAAGCTGGATCAACCGTGTTGGCGGAAGTGGACTTCCTTGTCCCCTCCTTTCTACCCTAGCCCCTCCAGCCCTCTGAAAATGCTACACAGAGGGGCTGTTCACTGCACATGGCAGCACACTGTGGATTATTTCTATATCTACAGTAAGGATGCGGTGCATGCATGCAGCCCCCATTTTGCATATGCAACCCTTGCTCAGAGGTTGTCATGTTGTGCGAACCCAGCGGGCATGAGTTATGCAAGGATTAAACAACCCTCACATAACCTATGCTCATCAGATTCGCCCGACAACCCCTGAGTGGGGGTTGCAGCATATGCAGTTAGGTGTCCGTGGGTGCTGCGGCTTGTTGTGGTTTAAATAACCCAGGATGAGCCACAGCATGTCATCTGAACCTGGTCAGAGAGCCAGGAGACCCTGCTGAATGAGGTGAGCTGTGGGGGCAGGGAGGGAGATCCACAAAAACCAGGCAGAGGGACCTTCCAAAAGCAAAGCTCTTCCTCTTGCAGAAAGCAGATCCTGGATCTAGCCGCTCATTTGCTGCTTGGGAAAAAAAACTTGGAAAGCTACCTGAAGACTCAAACCAGTGGAAGACCTTCTCGGTGGCTATGTTATAATGAAGATTATAAACTATGGGCCAGCAACCAGCAACCCATAGTCTCAGTCAAGTCCCATAAGGAGTGATGGCTCCTCTATCCCACCAAATGCCTAATCTCACAGCTGCATCTCCTTCATGGTGTGTGAAACAGCTTGGGGAGAGGGACAGTAAAGAGAAATTATTTATTTATTTGTTTATTTATTTACAGCATTTTTGCCCCGCTCTTCAGCCAGAAAAGGCTCCCAGAGTGGCTTACAAAGATTAATATTAGACGGTCCCTGCCCTCAGGCTTACAATCTAAAAGACATGACACAAAAGGAAAGGGGATTGGGAGAGAGGAGGAAGAAAGCAAAATTTAGGCACCAGTTCTTAGTTACAACAAGGTTCTTGTAGTTTTTTTTTCTTTTTTTTTTCTGGCAGGGAAGGGAAAAACAAGCTCCCTGCAGCTGTTCCTTCTTTGGCCAATGTATGGGGCCATGTTGGTCTCCCCCTTGCTGTGATGTTACTCCTGGGAGGCAGGGGGTGCAGCCTCCCAGTGGCCCTTGGTTCTCTGGCCGATGGATGAGGCCAGAGTCTGCCGCCCCAGGGAACTGTCAGTAAATCCTCTTACTGGTGCACTGTGGCCTGGTTCCTGTTTACCTTACCCAGTATGAAAGCACGATGGAAGCCTGACAGGTTGCAGTGCACCATGTCAGTGAGATGGAGACTCTTTCTCCTTTGCATCCTTCTATGCTCCTCTTCCTCCTCTCTACCTTCCCATCTTAGTGGACCAACCTTCCTCTCATTGGTGTGCCTAGCATCACAGCCTACACCACACCAGCAACTGGAAGGTTGCCCTCTTCTGGGATACTCTAATCTCTCCTTGCCGCCCCCATTTCTTCAAGGAAAAGAGAGATAGATTCAGGTGGGCTCAAGGAGAAGAAATATGGAGGGGCTTTACTATTCTGCCCTCACTAGAATTCAATCTTTGCCATTTCTTATACAAACTGACCCGATCCACCCCTCCTAGAACATAGTTATACACTTTTTTTTCACATTTCCTGAATGTTCTAAGTTCTCGGCTAAGATAAATCATAAATAAATGTGCATTTTGAGAGAGAAACATTTTGAAATGTGTATTTTCAATGCAATATTTGTGTGTGGCATTGTTGTTTTGATTTGCAGATCAATGCAGAAACAGGATGGAATGGAGCTAGAGGTGAATACACGCAGCAGTGACACAGATCAGATTCACACATGCTGAGTCCCCACCTTCCATTCAAAATTGTCACTAAAACATTGTCAAGTAGGGGTATTAATAAAATCCTAGATTTAGAGGTGTCCCAGCAGCACACTCTTCCAGCTCTTTGCCATATGGTTGGGAGCATCCCTGATAAGTTATCTGCCCAGGTTATCTTAATTATAATGCCACTCAGATGCTTATTACTTTCAGCCGATACCTGCTTCCACTATTTTGGATTGGATTTGGCTTTCTTGGAGACAGACACAACAATAAATCTTAAAACATCCTTTATGGAAAGGCTGCTCATTCTACTGCTGAACTGCTCATGTGAGAAAATATTTCCAAATGCTTAATTTACTCTACTCTTATTTAAACCCTTTACAACTCTCAGCAGAGTTATGACAAGCGTTTGTTATCTTTTCCTTCTGATATCTTGTTCCTCTGGAGTGTTTGCAGTCCTTCTCATATATATTTTTCTTGCATACCAATGTGATAAATATAATGTCTCGTCCATTCCAGCCATTAACAAAGGATATTTAAATAACACTCTCTCCCATTGCACATGAAACACTGCAATCCACAAGCCAATACAGCAAATGAAGTCCAGGAGATCAAGCTGGCTTTAGGATGTTGTGCACCTTGGCCTTACTGACCAACCACATGGGCAAGGACCCATGACGTTAAATAGGCTCCCATTTTGGAAACAGAACTGCTCCCAGTGACACATCCGACCTAAATGGTAGGGAACTTTGTCCCGTTCTAGCAAAAGGTTTCAGAACTGCCCAGCTGATCTGCTGCATGGGAAGTTGAACTGCACAGTGCTTGCCCACTCCAGCCAGCCAGCCCAATTAGCAATGCAATGGCTGGGTTGGAAGACTCAAGCACATGATGACGGGATGCAGGAGTAGGTCCACACTCAGCCCCAGCTCCAGAAAAGGGGCACAGCTGAAGAGGGAGGGAGGAAGAGAGAGCAAGAGAGCTATCTGGCTGAGCAAGAGTCGGTTCAGCCCCTCTGAGGAGGAGTTGGAGAAGTGAGCAAGCTTGGGGGTTCAGTCCTGGCCTATCTTCCTCACCTCTCCTAGTCCTACTTCTTCCGGGGTAAAGCCTCCCTGGCTAGATGGGGCAGTTGCATGAGAGAGACACTGTTTCATTCTCTTTCTTTCATTTTTAGGTAAGACAAAATGGGGAGTAGAAACACCCCCAGTCCTATATTGACATCTAGTGGCCAGCAATGGGAAGGCTGTCCTCTAATTCAAAGAAATTTCCTGAGAAGCCAAGATGTTCTCTGAGGGGCCCCACACTCACACACACACACAAACAAGGCACTGTCCAAATATCCTTGGTGTAAATACACTCCAGACCTTCTTTAGTTTTGCCAGTGGTTGCCTGCTTGGTGGGATGTCAACTGAAACGATTTCCCATTGACCCAAATCTGCATGGCCCAAGACTTGCACAGCTCCCTCTGACTTCCCAAGCTGTGACATCAGAGCAGCTGGGCAAATAGTATTCAGACTGTGTTCGGCTGCAGAAGTAACAACTACCCACAATGACAACCACCCAGATCAGGCAGTGGGCATCTGTTGCAGTGCCCAAGTGAATTGAAATAGCTGATCATATTTGGAGAGGAGCCGTAGTTCAGTGGCAGAGCACATACTTTGCATGCAAAAAATAAAAATAAAAATCCCCAGTTCAGTTCCTGACATCTCTGGTTAAGTTAAGTATTCTTGGTAAGACCTCTATCTGGAGAGTTACTGCAAGTCAGAGACAATACTGAACAAGATGGACTAATGCAGGGGTGGGCAGAAGGCAGATCTAGATCTACTGGTAGATCTCTGGGCGATTTGCAGTAGGGATGGGTGGGAAATAATTTGGTTCGCATTTTTTATTTTATTTATTTATTTATTATATTTATACCCCGCCTTTTTTCCTGCAAGGAACCCAAGGCGGCTTACAGAATCCTCATCCTCCTCTCCATTTTATCCTCACAACAACCCTGTGAGGTAGGTCAGGCTGAGAGTCCGTGACTGGCCCAAAGTCACCCAGTGAGTTTCATGGCCGAGCGGGGACTAGAACCCGGAACTCCTGAGTCCCAGTCCAACACTCTCACCACTACGCCACACTGGCTTTAATGCAAACTTACCTAATTTCACACTTTCAAACCAATATGCGAACCGAATCCCGGTTATCCTTTGAAATTCGCTCTTCTCCAAATTTTGCAACAGAGTCCTCCAATTAAAAAAAATTGCATACAAAATATGTATATTAGGGGAAAGTGCACACAACAATACGTATATTGTTGAACATTCAAAAGGCATTATATTAGAAAATTGCTTGTAAACATGTATTTATTAGGCAGAACTGTATACAAAAATGCATGTATTAAGAGAAATGTACACAATGTGCATGAATTTTCATGTGACCTTTTAAAAAAATAAATTCTCAAGGTTCAGGAAGAAGACCCGGATTTAAGATTGGAAGAATGAGAAACTGAAATTGACAGATCTGTCCATCCCTGCTTTGCAGTAGATCAGCAAAGATTCCTGGCTCCCAATTCTGTAACAACAGCTGCAAAAAATGACTCCACTCCAGCCCTAAATTGTACTGCAGAAGTGAAGAATGCTTGGGGTGACCAAAACTGGGTTTTTGCATGAAAGCACTGTGAGCTCCATTCAGTTCTGGTATTCAAAACAAATTCCTGGGCTCAGCATACTTTAATTCTAAGTGTATGTCCTTTACATAAGACTCCAGTTCTAGGAAAAAGCAAAGGTGAGAGGGTTCCACCCTTAAAGACAGTCTAAAAATGATTTTAATTAAATAAAATTATACAAGATACACCAGGTAGACCCTGCAAGCTTGAAGTCTTCCCACCTCTGAACTAGTGGTCTCACTCAGTAGAAGGGCAGTGAGTGAGCATTGCTGAGCCAATAGGCAAGAGCCCATTGCCAAGCAAGAACCCCAGTATCCCACTGAGGTGCTCTACTCAAAGACCCAGCCCAATCGCAGGCATTCTTAGTTGGAGGAAAGTCCCTCAAAGCACTGGGACTTACTCACACATCAGGGTGGCTAGTAGGAGCACAGCTTTGGCTGCAGAATGGATCTTTTCCTTCTTACCACGCAGTCACACATGAACTCAGTTATAACTCTAGAGTCATCATTCTTTCTATTAGCACATGCACACCAAGGATGCAGTGCAACATTTCCTTGCAGGACCTACTTATGTAAAATAATTCTGTATGATCCCTTTTGTTTGTAATAGCAGCAACACATTTCCTGTTACAGCAGCAGCTGCAGTCTGAAGCAATGTCATGCAAAGCTTTGAAAAGGATGGGATTGGATTAGGGATAACACACGGATGCTGCATCCAAAGATATTATGGCTTCCATTATGCATTCTGTGACAGAAGATGCCTAATATTTGGCATGAGAACCACCCAGAGCTGTAAGTGAAGCAAGCTTACTGGCCTCCATGTGTCACCTGATAAACTGCTGAAGTAGAAACTCCAGGACCACCCTACGGCCAGCTGCCTTGGCCACCGAAGCACAGTGGTGAGCAAGCCAGAAGCTCCTTCTTCTAGCAAGCTGCCATGGCAGTCCAGTGAGAAAGGGGCCTGAGTCCCCAGTTTGATGCCATGATCTAGCTAGCCTATTACAGGAAGAACAGCAGAATGGACTTTCCTGCATGCCAACCATGGGATGTCCCTACATAGTGGCCTAAAGGCCTCTAGTTAATTGTTCTAACTAATTTACCTTATATAAAAGAATCAGCTAGGCCTTAGTAAAAAACAACATTGTATTCCTAAAGCCTCACAAGAACCTATATTACAATCAGAACCATTATTTAAGGTCTGTCTATCACCATGGCCATGGATTTGTTGTAAAGACGCTTAGCCAAACCACCAGCAATGTCCTCAATTAGATCTGGTGAGAGAAACCCAAACAAAGAGAAATAACTCCTATTTACCTGAGCTTCAGAGAGAGAAAAGGCCAAGGGGTTGATTCACTTTTTCCTGGGTGTTCTCATTCTCAAGACTCTCTCAGAACTGTTGCTGACCCAGACCTTCTAAGTCTCCTGCTCAAGACTCCATCCTGATCAATTTCTTCCTTAGAAGAATCACCAGTGTCCATTACATGCGGCGAGGGAATCCCTTACTGATTTTTTTGCTGGAGCACAAACACATTTTCAGGGCTACATGACCGCAATAAACATTGCTGTCTTGTTCTGACCATATTAAACAGCTATTTGATTCTTCCAGATGCAGCTGGACAATTCCACCTTCAGGAGAGTTGCTGCAAGGTGATGAGCCACAAGGGAAAGGGCTTCCATTGCCTCCAAGTGCAACACTAAGTGTGCAGGTAGTGATGCCAAGGCGCGTGCCAAGCAACACCACCTTGGAACAAACAGAAAAGTCAGGCTTGATGGAAAGCTGAGGGAGGGGCCTCAGACGCAGTCTCCAGAGACTACCACTTTCCCCAGCCTCAGCAGCACCACTCTATGGTGGCATTCATCCAGTCCACTCTGTGCTGCTGCTTATCAATGCAGTGGTTCTCAGTGTGAGGCAAGTCTGTCAGCGCAGCAGCAGTGCAAACACTGAGAATTAAATGAAAACCCTTCGAATTAACAGGGATGGGGACTCGGACTCCAGGACTCGACTCGTGAGTCGGACTGAGTCCCCCCTGTGACTCGAGTCAGACTCGAGTCCCAATATTTTTAATGGGACTCGAGTCGAGACTCGACTTGGGACTCGAGACCAAGGACTCGTGTTCCAAAATCGTGTTCCTCAAATGCAACATGGATAGGTTTTAGGAAGTACAGCAAGTTTATTTTTTAAAATCATTTCCCTAAAACGCAACCTTTCAGACATTTTGGGTTTGGCTGCCTCTGCCTGCCTGTTTGGGGTTCCCAGCCTCCTCTGCCTGCCTGGTCTCTTCTTAACCAGTTCCACAGTTTGAATTGTCCAAGACAAAGGCCTCTGCCTGCCTGTTTTGGGGTTCCCTGCCTCCTCTGCCTGTCTGGTTATTTTGGGTTTGTCTGCCTGGTCTGTTCTTGTCAAAATCAGTTGCAGAGTTTTGAAATAAAAAGGCACACTTGTGCCTAGAATTTATTTAAGCCACACATCTGAAGTAGACTTATTTTGTTGGGAAAACCCTCCAATGATTTTAATAGGGACCAGCTTTGGGAGTGACTTGTGACTCATGACTCGTGAGTCACCATTTTGGACCAAGGACTTGGACTCGAGACTCGGGTCCAAAGACTCGTGACTCGACTTGTGACTCGAAACCAAGGACTCTTCAACATCCCTGCAAATTAAATACAAAAATATGCAAGCAAGGAAGCATTTGGAAGTTTGAGTTCCCTCATAGCCCTTCCCAGTATGTTTTTTTTTTATTGAACTAGGAGGCAAAGGCTAACTCACCTCCCCCACCACAACAAAACCCAACCAAGGCAATCTGGTGGATTTTTGCCCCATCGCTTCAGTTAATTATACTGGCAGATTTCATTGAGGCAGGCCTCTATGTTGCAGCAGATGCAAGTACGTGTGGTCTAGATACCTTTTTTCATTCCTTCTTTTTTTGATCTGTCTGCTCATCAGTAGAAATTCACAGTAACCGCATATTGTTACGCAGCTGAAAAGATCTGTTGTTAGCCAAGCGAACACTTTACAAACATAATCCATTTTCAAGTAGTGGTTCAATAAAGCAGCATAAATTAATTGATCAGACAGTCGCTGAACAAATTAATTTGCCACAGTAATTTTAGCAAAGTCTCCCTAAATCTATATTTGCTATAGGACCCAGCAATTATTTGTACATTGCTTTGGAAAATGTTGACTGTCATTGTGCAAGATTAATCTTACTGCAATCTCATTACACACGACATTTAGTCATCCACTGATTTCTATTCTATCATGTGAGACAATAAAGACTGGTGGGAGAGAACGTCGCATGAGATTGATTGAAATCATGTTTCTTCAAGAATGAATACAAATATGGACAGCTCAGACTGGCTTGGAGAACAGCTGGCCCTCTGTCAAAATATGGTACTGAAACCAAGAAAGAATATTAAGGAGAGGGAAAGAGTTTAAGGTTGAAAAAGTAATGTGTTGGTCTCTAAATCAAGCATATCTCAAGACCAGGGGCCAAATCCAGCCCTCTCTGTGGCGTAACCACACAACTCAGTTCCCTGGTGTATGTCTGCATTAGTATGTTTAGTGAGTATAAAATGTTGAACTGAGTGGGTGTGGTTTGTGATGTCTTGGAAAGGGTGGGGGGAGGAGTATATAAGGAGTGTTTGAGTGATGTCAGAGTTTGTTAGTGTGTTATGGGAGAGTGTTTGGAGTGTGGGGAGAGTTGGGGAGTTTGGTTAGTCGGGTTGTTGTCTGTCAGGAGTTTTGAGAGAAATCAGTGCTTTTCTGAAGAGTGGAAGTATTTGGAGTTATAGGGACTTAGGTTAATTACAAAGTGTTTGGGGTAGGCAGGTTTACAGTTATTTTCTGGAACTAAGATTTTGAGAATTAAAATAAACTTATTTTTATTTTGTTTGCTACCCAAATCCTACATGTCAGCTTGGCGTTATTAACCTGCATTACTGTTAAATCTACACACACACACAAACACACCCTTTGTACCCACAGTATCATAAATTTAAAATAGATCCTTTATAACCTGTATTAATCTTTTCCCTCATTGGTAGGGGAAAGGTTTCATTTGACCCTCCCCTCAGGTTTTGAAGTGTTGGTGCTTAGCCTGAGAAGGGTTTATGCATCGGGTCCTAAAGTGTAAGGGCTGTGTCGTCACACTCTCCTGTTCCCCAGATGGTCCCACCCCCTTTCCTCAACTGCCTATCATTTGGTTGTTTCCTGGCTTTTGCACAATTGAATTTCTTCCCCATTCTAAAAGGTTGAAATGCCTCTCCTGAGGCTTTGTTACTGGCAGGAGGAGCTTTAAGCCACGATATACCGGTATCCCCCCCCCTTTTTTTCCCTTTGGCTCCACTCACCACTGGAATGGCCCCCAGAGCTTCTCCAACATGAAATTTGGGCCTCTGGCTGAAAGAGGTTCAACAGCCTTGCTCTAAATGTTGCTGAATCACCTCACAGAATTCACACCTGCCAACTCTAAGGTGGTCCCTTAGTCTCCATAGCTTCTGATCAAGCTGATCAATGAATAAGCAGTATTAGTACAAAAGCCAAGTTCCTTCGTGTGTTAGAATAAGCAACAGAAACCTTAAGAGAGATCAACAGCAAATTAGTTAAGACTAGTTTAGAAAAAAAAGAAAGCAGAGGTAAGAACTGGGCTTCCTGAACTTGGCATTGAAGTGGCAAGACATAGAATGTGGTTCTGGAAAGTGACTGGAAATTTCTAAAGCTTTTGAGGTGGTGGCTAAAATTGGCTTCCATAAAGAACTGCAGTGACTTGGATCCAGAATTCTCTTGAGCAGAAGTCCCCTCTTGGGATGCTCCCACTGGAGGAAGACAATTTTTGCCAATTCCTCCTTCCCCCTCCAGAAGGAGGAATTGAGGGGGGTGACAAAGGGGACCAATGTGAGGCATCCCCTACGCTGAAAAGTGGGTAGAAAATAGAGACCACTCACACACCACCTCCCTGCCTGTTGATTAGTGACATGAATTGCAGTTGGCATGATATGGTTGCCTAAGTGCCAGTCTCCAAGGTGTGTGGATTGCACCTAGATGATCCCGGAGACTTGTTTGTTCTCATGAATTTGGTGGCAACATAGTTCTAGTGCCGTCCAATTGCCGGTGATGCTGAGACCCTGGCAATGAGCTCCCCCCCCCATACCATAGAGGCTGAACCTCTTTCGGCCCAAGAGGCGAATTCCATTTCAGAGACGCTCTCGGGGGCCACATCCCAGTGGTGGGCGGGGCCAAAGGCAAAAGATTGTGCAAATCGCCAAGAAACCACCAAATGAGCAGCAGTCAGAGCAAAGGGGAGAAGGGGCTTGGCCATCAGGGAAACCCCAGAGGTCCGAATGGGGATCCCAGGCAGGCCAAATTTGGCCGGCAGGCCTGAGGTTCAACACCCCTGCTGCAGGAACATGACTACTCTAAGCTGTTTTGCTGGGGGTGGGTAAAGCAAATGGAACTAGGGAAATAGATTGGAACTAATAGTCAACCAACCCAGTGCGGAATGCCAGCAAGTATAAGAAGCATTGTGTGTTATCAACTTCAAGAAGTCTGGAACAAAGACAGACACTAAAGTTGTAATAGTCTCATCTGCAAATGGGCATGGGCTGATAGCACCATGGATGATGCCATGAGATAGAGAAGATAGCTGGATCCGAAGCACCATTTGGGTAGGATGCTGAAGGAACCATCAACTTGGCTCTGAGGAAGAAAGGCTCAATGCAGATCAAGTCAAGAACAGCTCCAATTAACTCTATGCACTGTGTCAGATACAAGTGTGATTGTTCTCTTTGACATGGAGACTGAATGATGCTAAGATGCTGAGTGCTGAGTAAACACATCATCTCACCACCGAGTTGGAATCCCCCATTGGTAGCCAGTCATCTAGGCTGGGGAAAACTTAACCCCCCTTGTGACAGAGGAATGTTGTCACTATAGCCATGTGCTTTGTAAATACTTTCAGTGAGAGTCTAGACCAGTCTTTCCCAACCTCCAGTACTGCTATCAGTACTGGCTTCTACCTTCTAGATTAGTGTTCCCCAACCTGGCGCCCTCCAGATGCTTTAGACTACAACTCCTATCAGCCCTGACCATTGGCCATGCCGGCTGGGGCTAATGAAACCACTAAGCTTCTACAGACACCAGAAGTTCCAGTTTGGGGCAGTGAAATATATTTATTTATTCCAGTTTATTTTATTTGTACCCTGCCTGTCTACCAAAAAAAAAAAAATGGCAGTCAAGGCAGCCGTATGAGGTAGCAGAGAGAGAAGAAAAACAGAAGGAAAGGTGGCAGTGTCTCCTATAGTTTAAACGACTTCTGCCTTCATGCTACACCCCTATTGGTCTGCTAAGGGAGTGAGTCCTAAGGTTTGCTAGTCACTGCAAGGTTATTGAGCTCAGAGGGAAGAGGCAGGCTTGTATTAAAGCAAATGTGGTCACTGGGCAGCTGAGAAGATTCAGGGCACGTGCCCTGGTGTGACTTTCTATGACAATGCCCATGGTGAGGAATATGCTCAAACACACCCTTGTTGAGGACAGTATGAAATTTCCTGAAGCAACATCAGAACAGAATGAGTACTCTGGTAAGACTGTGGCAGGGGAAGAGGATGGCACTTAATAGAATAACCTAATATTATGATGCTAAGGCCTCAGTGGTCTGCTATGATGAGTTCCCAGGCATGCTGAAAATGTTCGAGACCATTGCCAAAAGACAGTAGCAAGACATAGAATGTGGTTCTGGAAAGTGACTGGAAATTTCTAAAGCTTTTGAGGTGGTGGCTAAAATTGGCTTCCATAAAGAACTGCAGTGGCTTGGATCCAGAATTCTCTTGAGCAGAAGTCCCCTCTTGGGATGCTCCCACTGGAGGAAGACAATTTTTGCCAATTCCTCCTTCCCCCTCCAGAAGGTAGAAGGCCCCTCTGGAACAGTGTGGTAGGTAACACAGGGGAAACCAGGGACTCAGAGAAACTTGCCTCTCCTCCCCACTTCCTCCAACAGGAGCCTCGGCTGGATCTCAGGCCCTTCCACGAATGAAAGGAGCCCTTCCATTTGTGGAAAGATCACTCTGGATCCAAACCAGAGTCCTGATGATTGATTCCAATGACACTGTTTTGTAAATTTCTGACAGTGAATACATCAGTCTACATTGTACTCCAAAACAAATTAAACAATGGGAAGATATTCCTGTGACAATAATATTCACAGTGGCAAGGCCACATGACCTAAAATACTGAGAAAATACAAGAAAAACTCCCTAACCACTAAGGAAGTGGAGAAATGACAGAGCTCTTCGACAAGCCTCAGAGAACACTTCAGTGATCCCCCTGTTGTCACTGTGGTCAGAAGAGAACTGCACAGGAAAGTGTTCGTTCCACTCCTCGGAGCATGCACAGAGAGGCCAATCCCAAGGCTGAAAATGCCAATAAAGGTGCCTTCACTTTGGCTCAGCACTAGCATTAAAGCTCCTGTTATTCATCACCATCAGGAACGAGGCCACTATATTCTGCACTGGCTTCTGCCTACCAAGTCTTCAAGGGTAATCTCGTGTAGAAAGCTTTGCAGTAATGATTACACATCAGTGCAAGCAAGAGATGAGTGCAAGGTATTAAAGGGATTGTAGGTCAAACAAAAGCAAACTCTTTGGATTTAATTATGAGCAAACATACTATTAACGTTGGCATTATCTATCGGTCAGTATCTGCCGTCAGCACATAATTTGGGGCCAGGGAGGACCAACCATCCTAGTTACAATTTTCTTGAACAACATGAGCATCACTTCACATAACTAGCCAGGGCCCATGCATTTTGGTTCCCAGTGACAGTACACTACCCCAGGTAGGCTAGCAAGCCATCATGTCCAGGTGGGCTAGCAAGCCATCCATCAATCTCGCCCACGATCCTGTCTCACAGCCCAACCTAGATGCTTGTACAACTCCCTGGAGGCAATTACAGAGCGAGTCCTGTGGTCTAACACTTTGAACATGCCATTGTATGTCTTGGCTAACTGGCACTGATTGATCTCTGCATTGACAGCTGCAAATCATGCATTCAACAAACCAGGGCAAGAGCAGTCAGGAAAGCGATCAATGCTGATTATAAAAGACATTCAGAACTTTGTCTCCAGCTGCCAGAATTGCTCCTTGTTACCTAGGCAAACAACCAAGAACAAAAGGAGGCGCTTTATGTTATCACACAGACTGCCTTACAATGTCAGCTTTTGTCTGAAGGGCTTTCAGTGTTTGTTTGGAAACTTTGTTCCTCTTTTTCAGGATTTTAAAATCTCGGTGGAACATGCAGCCACAGTGCCCCCTGCTGCATATTCAGTGGAACCAGGGAATACCTTTCCAGAAAATGTAAGAGAAGTGGATGATTCGTTTCTCTCTCTCTCTCTCACACACACACACACACACACACACACCTCTCTTTCTTCCGACTAGGAATCGAAGTTTCAAAAGTGCAGTAGGTCATGTCCTGGAACACTCACTAGTAGCTGATAAGTGAATGTCACATGACTCGGATCTTTCCAATACTTGTGGCCTTTGTTTTTATTAACCAAATACCTGTATGTGAGGATAGTGTAATGAACGAAGTGAGCATACTGCAAGGAGAAGGCTGACAATGACACTAGAGATTGCTGTAACTTTGAGAAGAGTACGAAGTTCACACATCAATAAGTGTCTCAGCTAGAAGTGACACCTATATCCAAAGATGTATTTACACTTTTGCAGTCAAGTCCCAGGACTTAAGAGTCCCTGCTTCCTGAGGAAGGGCAGGTCCAGGGCACTGCTGGAGACATGACAAGATGGACAGATGTATTTCTAGGCAGGAGCTGGTACCGTCCCTTCCCTGGCCAACTTCTGATCACTGTGTACATAGGAATTGGTGATCTCGGATCAAAACATCGGTTCTTAACAGGAACTGGAGCAGAACAGCCCTTCAAACAGAGGACACCTTCACAGAGGGGACAGTCCTCTGGCAGCTTTTGAAATAAAGGACTGTCCACTGTAAAATAGGACACATGGCCACCCTACCTTTTGGATGCAACCCTTGTCTTCCTTTTGAAGTCCAGCAATCTAAGGACTGCTCTGACATCTACTTCCAGCTCCACCCCACTTTGTGACAAAGCATCCTTCCTCTAAAGAGGGATGCAGATAAAACACATTCAAACACAAAACCCATGTGGACTGTGTGCAGTCTACTACATGTTGAACAGAGGTTTCAAACCTCAGGTCTGCAGGCCAAATCCAGCCCTCTGATTGCCCGACGGCCATGCCCCTTTCCCCCAACCACCAATAATTTGACGATCCCCCAGCTTTTGCACAGTTCCGCCCAACGCCACTCCATTTCTATAAGGTTGGAATGCCTCTCCTAACACCTAGTTTCTGGCATAAAAGCTTGAAGCTAAAATATGCTGGTATTTTGGCACTGCCCCTTTTGCCTTCAGCCCCGCCCACCACTGGAACACGGCCCCCAAGAGCTTCTCTGAAATGGAATTCAGCCCTCAGACTGAAAGAGGTTCACCACCCCTGCTATAGAGGGAGGGGCTTTTCATTGGAATCAGCCCACAGTTTACTAATTGCTAATGGAACTATTTTAAACCCTAATTGCAGTGTGGGGGCAATTTCAGGGGGAATTACTTCTGAGGAGGAAAAGGCTAACCCTCACCACCCCAACACTACAATGCCCTCAAAAAATCACCCCTCCCCTGCTGCAATCAGGCTTTTTTTAAAGCCCCCATTGGCATTGGTGCTATTTTAAAGCCTAATTGCAACACAGGGGAGAGGGATTTGCTACTGGAGAGGGAAGGGCTAATCCTCCCCTCCCAATGCTGCAACCCCCCCCTCAAAAAAAAATAATCCCTACCCCACAGCAACCAGGCTTTTAAAAAGGCATCGGGGACATTTTCAGGAGGGTGTGTTGTGTGCACATTAGTGTGTGAATGGAGTCTGGACAATCACATCAAGGGCCACATGCTAACAGTGGGGTGGCCCTGCTCACTGCTGGCATGAGGCCTCCTGACATGCTTGCCTAGAACCAGTTTGGCCCTAGTGCTGAAAAAGGTTTCCCATCCCTGTTTTATAGCACATCAGAATAATTTCAGTGAATGCCATAGGTCACATGACAAGTAACATAGCTATTCCATGCCGATCCAAATATAAGAGTCTTAAACGCTACTTCCAAAATACGCTCAGTAAAAAGCTCAGGTAAGACAAGAGAAAAGAAAGGTCTAGGACCGTTCATTATTAATGGATACTTTTGGTCAGTGTCAGGGATTGTGATGATACAAAGAAGGCTTCTTTTAACAGATGGGAATTTATAAGGTTTTATAGATCATGGTCTGCACTCCGAAGTATATCCAGAAAGTTAAGACACGACATCCAAATAATATATTACCTAACATTTCCTAAATCCCTTAGATAATGCAATCCTTATTCCTTGTTCCTTTTTTATTCTTACTGCTGTTTGAGCCTGTTTTGAAAGTTAGCTGTTTGTTAGTCATAAGCACTGTCACTTCCCTTATCCCCTAGCCATTTGACCCTAGTTGTATAGGCTTTCGATTTAAGTTCAGTGCTCTCTGTTTTGGCGTCTGTGTCTAAATGCTGGATGCTTCTGAGACATGCCCACGTCCACCCATGACCTATCAGCTTTGCAGTACACTTTCTGTGACTTAAAAAGCCTCAAACTCTATTTAATTCATCATAACTCCCTAGCCAATGCATATATTATTCTGAAATATGGCAAATTCATTCCCTAAGGGCACCTCTATGATGTAAGTAGTTTTCATACAAATTGCCATCCAAAACCACAAACTGTACAGGGTTCTCTTGCACAAAACCCCGTGCTACCATTCTGAACTTTTACACATTACTTACTTAGGGGCACCTCTGCAATGTATGCATACAAATTGCCCACAATACCATGGGGGAGGGGAGCAAATCCCTTTTTAGTGCCCCTCCAATAAACTTTAAAGATATCTCTCTGAAATTTTTCAGGTTTCTTCCCCAGTTGCACTTCTATGTCATGTATCATTTTCATATAGAAAACCTGTTTTGAAAACCCTTCAACCTTGGACTCAAATTGAATCAGACAGCCTCCAAACTGGTCCAAGCCAAATTGAGCTGTTTTCTGAATCAGTGAATTGGGGCCTAAATCAAATCTTGAGCGCACTACTACTTTTAACACTGCTTTAACATGAACTGGTACACTGGATCTTATGCTGTCCCTACGGCTAAAGCAATGATTCATTCAAATTTGATTTCAATACTTCGTGCAATCTTCACCAATAAAGACTTCTCTTTAATAGAAATATGAAAATCAAGCTACAATTACTACAAAGTTATATTCTGGAATTTATTTGAAAAATCTTATTAAAAGTGATACAAGTTCAAGTAAAATAAAAATTACTGCAAAAAAACAGTTCTGGCATTTATAGTTTGTGCTTCACCTTCTTGTGTTTAGGAATACTAAATGTAGGAATCCAGAAGCTCAGTTGCTTTATCTACTAAGATAAGATCATGCCCATTGCAACTCTTCTCATGCCAGAGGTTTGCGAGTTTTTCAGAATATTACAATATTTGAATATAAAGTCATTAATTATAGTTCATTATTTACAGTGTTCAGCCTGGGGCGGGAGGGGGTGGATATCACTCAGAAACAGGATGTGCATTAAAGAAAAACTACTAAATTATATACTTTACAACTTGAGGAGAGGAACATAAATAGCAAAAGTACACCTAAAAAAATGCTAACGTACCAGAACTTACTGTACAACCCATACAGAAGGGATTTTTTCTCTTTTCAACATTAAAGAAAATGGTGCAGTGTTCTCTGAAGATGGGCAATCTCACGTCATTTTTATACCTGCAGCTAGTTACCTTGATTAGACCAACACTTGAATAACTCAGGGCAACATCCAAAATCATGCGAGCAGACTTCCACTCATGCAACAGAACAGATTTCCTCTCCTCCCCCCTGTACCTCCCCCAAATCTGCTCTGAAGGGTCTGGAGCAGATCTGGGTGGTGCACAGGGGGCTGGAGAGGGAATCCATTTTGCCAGCACTGTCTTGTTCCACTGGCAGATTGACACAGATGGGCATAACCCGCTCTTTCAAGTTTGCAAGCTTCCATGTTTGTAATACAATAAAAATACATAGTGACAACCCCTACTTAAAATACCAAGACAAGTGTAGGTGATGTTATTCTACAGATCTTTTTGTGCATCTCAATTTCTAGCCTGAAAAGGTTTATCTTAATCTTGGGTTTTTAAAGGCTGGGGGGGGGGGGGTTGTTTTTGGTTTTTTGCAAACAGCATGGTTGAAAAAAATTGGGCTCAGAATCACCAGTATTTAAAACTGATATTTTTGAATTATGTTGACAGGTTGATGAGAAAAATATTGTTCTCTTAAAATGCTTCTCTAGGCAAACGTTATACAGAACAAATACAAGCATGATACTTATACAAGTAATGTGGCTTGAAGGAAACCAGCTTTATACTGATGGACACCTTGTACCATTAAGTAGTTTGTACTGAGAGAGCAATAGGATACATGATCCAAAGAGGGAATTACCAGAATCTTCTTTTACTATGATTCACTGATGCCAGATTTACTAATATGTTGAATATTGACTACTATGTGGCTATGTTTTAAACTAGGACTATTGACTGCTCCAGGCAGAAAGGAATACAGTAGAAGATAAATAGAGTGACTGAAATGGCACTATGTACAATGATGCTGAAGTTTGGCTGTCACCAAAAGTAAATACTAACCTTACATGCCTTCATATAAGGATAAAACCCTGCAAGGCAAGAAGAGTGTGCACATGCTCATTGTTTATGGCAAATACCTGCACATTATATAAAAAACAAGGCAAAGAAAATTACTAGTTCAGCATACTCGATCACACTGCTTTTAAAAAATGTAATCATTGGTAATTTTTAATGAAGGCATAGCCTCATTAACATTTTGATCTAAACGATGATATCCAACTGTTCTGGAGCAAAGCCCATCCCGCCATCTTCTGCTCTGAACCAACAAGATGATCTGGAAAGAAAAGAACAATTAGCTAATTATGAAGAAATACCGATGTCATTAAAGTCATTTACAATATATAATAGTATTAATTTCCTGGTCAAACTTTCAAAGCCATCACAACTTTTTCCTTCACTATGTTTTCCTACTGATGTCTATCCTTTGCAGCTTTTTACATACAATTATAAAATAATAAGCAAATTGGTTGTCATTAACAGTGCCTGTGTTTACCTTCTCCCACAGAAGTAAATAGCAGCCACACACTTCTATGGGAGATGCTAAAGTGCCTGCAATGAAGGACACAGTTGAGATAAGGGCAAAACCTGATCCTGTTGTGATACTAGAAAAAAACCCTGCTACTCCAGCAAAATCTCTGTTATGGTGGTATTCTAGTGCATACACCTTATAGGAGAGGTGGGTACACTGCAGGGGAAACCACAGCATACTTATAAGAGAAATTGAATGGGCATATAGGAGAAGGAATGTTAGTGCAGCTTCACACATGGTACTATGTGAATATTTGCTTTGGGCTAGCACAGACCTGGTGACCTAAACAGCAAGAAGTTAACCATATTAAAGTACATTCAAGTTGTTTGAGTCCTTAAGCTACAGGAGTCGTTAACCATTCCAACTATCAACAGAGCTTCAGCATTCTGTTTTAAAACATGCAGCCTAACCCATTTTTTAAAAACTGCTACACCATCATCTCCAGTTAACAAGAGGTGTTTCTGATTGTTGTTTTTGTTTTTTTAAGTGTCCTAAACATCTGTTCTGGCACCAAAGGAAGAGAAGTCCAGGCCAGGCCAGGCCACTGGCCCTCTGATATAAGTAGGCCAGTACGCTCCAGAGAGTTAGGTTCGGACATGGGAATAAAATGCAAGACACATGCATTATAACCTGCCCCAGAATCCTTGGAATAGGAAAGGAGAGAAATCTAGAAAACATAAGGAACTAGTATCATCCTCAGCCTATCACATTAAATTACAGATCCAATGAAGATAAGAGGAGGAAATAGTAAAACACACTAACCCCCATATACAAGGAAAGGAGGGGAAGGTATTTAATTAATTAATTAATTAATTTTTATACCGCCCAATAGCTGAAGCTCTCTGGGCGGTTTACAGCAATTAACAAGTATTTACATTTCTCAGAACAATGTGCTTAAAAAGCTATGACACATTTTTATGACGTGTGTGTGTGTGTATAGACTTATATAGAGAGTGTAACTATTCACAATACACTTGCATATCTACTCTTAAGACCTGTTTGTCCAGTCTTACTTCAATCTTTTCAGCTTCCTTACATTAATAGCAAAACAGATTTGACAAAGATATCAGAAGTGCTGTGCAGTAAAGGTTTTTAATTTGGGGCAGATTAACAACTGCTTATATTCACAAATTCCAGGTGTTAACTATCACAATATTATGCACTGAAGTCGATCTTAATTTGATGTTTTCTAATCTCTGCAACCCTGCATTTCATAACTTGCCCTGTGTTCAGCTTTGCCTACTCTTTACCTTCATTTCTGAAGGTAAAGCAAGCAAGATTTCTGATACTATTTGACTATTAGCTCTGCATATTATTATTTACAAAATAAAGTGCAAATGCTGATTTATAATCTCAGTAAAGCTATTTATTATTAAATGGTTCTAACATGTTTCAAGACAAAAAATATTCCAACATTATTAGCATTCTCTGGACTGTTAAAAAGCCGAACCTACCTTTCTTTTATTGTGGTATGTGATGTAAACCACAGCTACCAAAAAGACAATAATAACCAGGTGAAAAAAGAAATGGCTATCATCTTCTAATCCCGACACCGGGGAGTCCTTCATCTCCTCAGCAAATGACTTCTTATTTTCGTAGCTGCGCATACTTGCCAACTCTTCCGGCAATTCTGAAATGCCTTCATCATCTTGATCATCTTCAGAATCAGATGGGATACCATATTGTTCATATTCTGCAGCAGTAATGGGATCTATAGTTTCTTTTGCCATTGGTAGGGAACTAGTGGGCACGTATTTGTCAGTAATGTCATCTTCATTAATATCTGTGTCTTCTGAAACATCAATATTCATTTGTGGATTAGGACTAAGACTCACAGAAGCTGGCGCAGGAGGTGTGGCTAACTTTTCTTCCGCTATAGTTGGCCCAGGTGCAAGAGAAGTATCTACTTTCAAAGATGTTGGGGGCGTTCCTTCTTTTACTGCATTCCTCATACTGTTCTGGCTGGTTGCTGGACTAACGGCTGATGTATGATTAACACTGTACATCAAGTCAATTTTCTGAGGCAGCTGTGTGTCATGTGTAGTGTCTAGAGGAGACAATACAAATTAGGATACTCTGAAGTTTTAAACAAATATTCTCACATATATCTTGATTTTATAAAGACAGCCAATAATAATACAGTAAATCAAAAGCATTATCTTTTACTTCAAACAATATTATGCATTGTTCTGGGATCAACATAATCTGTGTTTAGTCAGGATACATTTAAAATCTGAGACTAAATAGTAACATGAAACATTAGTATTAAACTAAAAGAATAGTATCAACTTATCAAACTCAAACCAACAGCAGCCTAAAAAGCAGAAATATATGTTTGTTTTAAAAACAGTTTTTGAAGTTAAAAGCCTATATCAAAACACAACAAAGAATTTCTCATTTCAGAACCTTTTAAAGATCTGAGCCATTCCCAGTGCAGGGCATGGAAAAGAGATCATCTCTGATCAACTGCTGCTCCTAGATAAGAACTTTTGCCTGGGGAAAAACCTGGTGGATTGGGTGCAGAACCCCCATAGGCTGGAGGTTCCCCATGCCTGTTCTAGAGTATGCATTTGGTCTTAGCTGAATTTGAATTTAATTATCTTTCCAAATGGCCCTGACCTTTATGTATCTATCTATTGTTTGTGTTTAGGAATAACTCCTTTTTCTATCTATGTATACCTGTAACGAAATCAGCAGGAAGCATAAGTATGAAATCTGGTTACGATGTAGTTTCAAGGCAGTTATTACGAAAAGCACGTCAAACTAATCCTTTACAAGACCATCTTCCATCTGGTAACCTGTGTCCTCACTGTGGGAAGCTGTGTGGATCTAGAATTGGCCTCCACAGTCACTTACGGACCCATCGCTAGAGTCTGCACAATTTTCTTTAGAATTTCCTCCTTTTAAAATTTTCTTTTTGTAAATTTTTATCCTAGAAGACAATCTTACTCGGTCACGAGTGATCGCCTGATGATGATGATTACTACATACATGGCCTTCATTCAATCCAGACCTCCACAGGAATCAACAATATACTTGCAAAGACATAACCTACCTCACAGGGTTGTTGTGAGGATAAAATGGAGAGGAGGAGGAGGATTATGTAAGCCGCCTTGGGTTCCTTGCAGGAAAAAAGGTGGGGTATAAATTAATAAATAAATAAATCCACATATGGTATTGCTAACTCCACTGAAGTACTTGAGAACATGGGAATTACATGGACAAGTCACTGGAAAAGGACAGCTGTTACCAAGTGCCAAGTGCTAGGATAATAGCTGAAGCCTTTCTTCAACAACTGAATAAACTAGAACTAGATTAAGACAGATAGTATACCACATGGATAAGAGAGTAACAATGTGTTTCAACACTGTCCAGTGGGATGCCAGAATCAACACAGCCAGTTAGCATTCTTGATGAACATGCCAGATCAGCTGAACATATGACCATACACTGAAGAAGGAGGAACACACAGACCGGGGAGAGGGGGGCAGTTTGTTTGGCAGCTGCATGTCCAAGGCACCTGGAAAATCTTGGCCACAAAGGGCCATACCGGAAAAAACATGACCAGCCTTCCCTGCTCTGGAAGCAGGAAAGGGGGAGTACGGGAGGGTTGGACACTGCTGTTGGAAGGTGCTCAGGGTGCCTTCCAGAAGCAGCACCCATCTGGCCACTCTCCTCACCATCTCTTCCTTCTGGAAAGGCCAGAAGAAGGATTCTGGATGCTGCTGCATGAAGGTGCTAGGTGAGTCTTCAAGGAACAGCACCCAGGCCAGCATGCTGCCCCTGGGGGAAAGGGCCTATTGGGAAAGGAGAGGATGGGGCCATGGGGGCGGCTGGTGACTACAATATTTGGCTTGGCTAGCAAAGCAAACGAAAGACACTCTAGACCCCTGAACCAGAAGAAGATGCAGAATTTCAGATGAGCCGTAGAGATAACAGCTGAGCAGCCTTGATATAAACAGGAAAAGTCTCAAGAGACTTATTGCCCAAGTTCCTTAAAAACAAACCTCATGCGCTTTTTTTCAGTTTTATACAGATGTACCATCTAAAAGAGTAATAATGACTTCTAGTTATCTGAAATGGTTCTTCCTAATATCTGGTCATGGTCCAGGCACAACACAGCAATCTAGTTTAGCAATGCCATACCTAACCATGGTGTAATAAAGGAAACAGTACAACAGGACCAGGAACACCGCTCTTACAAATTACAAAATCAGGCCAAACAAGCCACAAGAATGCAGCATTGTGTAAGCAAAAATTGTTGGATCCTCTCTCTCTACCTTTGGCCAGGCTAATCGACTGGTAATTACACTAGCAATACAGGAGTTTAATAATATTTCAGAGAGATATTTTCTTTAAGGTAAGCTCCAAGTGAAACTAGAATGAAAGAAAATAACATTTATATGCCAAAAATACAGGATGCAAAAATGGACTAATTGCTAAGTATAGCAATTAAATGAAGTAATTATGCCAAGAAATAGAGCACTCTGGAAAATGCTAGGGTTTGGCATTCAAAATATCTGAGAATAGGGAATAGAGAGACAATCACTTGTTTCTAACTGCAATGGAATAAACATATTAAATAGATGTTGGAGTCAACCATGCCATTCATGGTATACGAAGTTAACAGCAGAACAGACTGTTCCTTGTTTATATAGCACACATTTTTCCTACATTAAACTGACTTTAGAATTTAAAATAAAAATTCAAGACACACAGATATTAATCAGACTATATTAATAGTTGGGGAAAGTGGCCATTGTAACATTGGAAGGGAATGTGACCATTGTAATGCCGGAAGTTTTGATCTTTGGAATGCTAAAGGTGAGTGTAGTTAAACATGTACTTGGATTTCAGGAAAGCTGATTTAGGGCGCAAACCTATGGCCGCTAGACAGAGTCTAGACAGCCATAGAATAATTTGAACTCCCAGCTCCGACCTCAGAAACTCGCTCCAAAGTCAGAGCTGGGACTCTGAACTTGGAGCACCTTTCCCGCACCCTCCCAGCCAGCACGGAAAGAACCACTCTGGCTCCAAGGTCGCAAGAGCGATCTTGGAAATGGGCTTTGGGGGGCAGGGAGTAGACAGGTTCCGCCAGCATACACAGGATCTTGATGATGCCTCAGCTTCCTCTCCTCGTGCTCCGAAACACCACACTTAGATGGCCGAAATCAGCCGTCTAAGTGTGTGGCATGCCAGGAGCAGTGCAGAGGCGACCTTTGCCTTGGCACACCTCCCACCATGAGTTCAGAGGGTTACAGGCAGCCTCATTGGATTGCGCTGTTAATAACCTCAGGGAAATTCTAGGTAGGATTCTGTGGCCAGATAAACTAGCATGGAAAGGCTTCAAGATGGGAGTTCCTGAAGAAAGATTTACTAAAGGCATGATCACAAACAATTCCAATGAGAAAGAAAAATGTGACAATTTTAAAAAGCCATCATGACTGCACAAAAAACTTAGTGACGCGCTGATTTTTCAATTTTTTTAAAAAAGACACACATAAGAAATGGAATGAAAGGCCATCAAACACAAGTACAAATGACTATCCCAGACTTGTAGGGGTGGTGTCAGGAAAGCTAAAGCTCAGAACGATGCTAAGAACTACAAAAGGGGGGGGGGGGTCAAGTATGTTCAAAGTAAGAGGAAGGCAATGGTATGCCCACTGCTCAGTAAAGATGGTGACAAAAGAGGTCAGACCTGTTCAACTCCTACTTTACCTGCTACTTTAGCAGGTGGACAGTGAACCATGTATGTCGCTTTGAGCTGCTTGGAACAAAGCCAGGCTATAAATTTACCTAAGTAATGTAGGCACTTCCCATGTGGTCAATGTACTGCCTATGTACATTGTAAGAGAATCTCTTAATTAATCCAACAGATAAGGGATATGAGATCAAGGATTTGTTTATGCATGCCCCCAACAGTACAGTTGAAACATGGTTCACTCAGAAGTACATCTCACTGACTCAATGGGGTGTATTCCCAGGTAAGTATGTATAGGACTACAGCCTTGAGTTTCCTGTGGTGTTCAGTGTTGGAACTGACCACTAGACAAAAAAGGATCAAAATGTATAAGTTGTATTATAAGAGAAAAGACTCAAGGCTCTTTGGTTAGACACTTTCAAGATCAACATAGTGCAAGATAACTACAATTCTGGTGCAAATAGAATCTCTCAGGAACAAACAGAGTTATACAAACTTTAAAAAGAAAGTTACTTGGGATACATAAACTGAAAACAATGATCCTTTGGTGACTGAATGAAGATGAATAATGGAGTGTGTTGATAAAAAAAGCATGTGCTTGGAACTGTATTGGAGTTAGAAGTAATGATAAAAGCACAATTTATGCATGCCTATTATAACAGCAGAAAGAGTAATGGACCTTATTATTTGTACCATTAAGGCACAATCCTATGCATGTTTAGACAGAAAAAAGTCCTACAACTCCTAGCATTCCCTAGCCAGCCATACTGGCTGGGGAATGCTGGGAGTTGTCTTTTTTCTGTCTAAACATGCATAAGATTGAGCTCTTAGATAATATAAGTTTGAACAGAATCAAAGTATCCATTTCTCTTCATAAATAGTCTTTATATTAGTGTTTCATATAAATAGTATTTTATATAAATATAAAAGTCTTCTGCATTTTGCCAAACATTTTGTAGGTGTGCTTTTTTACACATAAGGAAATGTATGTTAACTACTGTCGCAACTGTGTTTTTTGCGTTCATGCATGTACATAAGTTAAGAAAACACCTGGGCAGAGCAATCCTATGGCCCCTGGGAGAGTGTCCCAAGGGCCCTACTGATATGTCAGATTCCCCCTCCAGAGGCCATAAATTCTCCTATGACCTCTGGAGGGGGAATCCAACATCCAGCTGTTCCTACGCCCTTGGCCCCACCTCCTTGCAGCCTGTGGAAAGCATTGCAGCAGCAGCAACTGCTGCTCCAGGGCAGGACAGGGCAGGGCGTGGGGAGGGGAGGGGGCCAGGATCTGCAGGATCCTAAGGTCTCTGTCACCATGCCCCCACTCCCACTGCTAAGTCAGCTAAATGGGCTCAGAAGCTCATCTAGCTGAATTGGGGGGGGGGGGGTTTAAAGGAAGAACAGGAGGCAAAATTGCCTGTGTCATTCCTCCTACCCTGCTTGGCTCCTGCCGGCAGGGCATAAGATCCGCAGGGCTCAGATCTTGAAGTCCTCTGTCTACCAAGATGGATTGGTCTTGCTTTGCTTGTGAATGGTATTTGAAAACACATTTCAGTATTTAGCAGACCCAGGAAAGTGGTGAAGTACATGTACAGAAACATACTTGTTAACTTCAGGAACACAACAATAACTCTTTAAATTAGGCTACAATAGGCCACTCTTTTGAGTCAGATAACGATTAAATACAAATGCTAATTTTCTTTATATATAAGTTTAGCAACTCTACTTTGCATCCTGCAGAGTATGGTTGGCTTGATAACTGAGCAGGAACTGGCTATTAGTTTATCTTCAATTCGTGACTATAATATGGTTTTTGAAGGTTTTTCAAATACTTTACCATGAAGGTTCTGTAATTTACTTCTTAATACTCGATTTTCAGATTGAGTCCTGAGAGTTTTACCAAAAGCTATGCAGCTTTTTGAATGAATGCCTATTATGGTACTAAAATTTTTGTGGACACTGAAGAAAAAACTTGACTGCCTATACTCATTAAGGAAGACTGCCAAGTCAGCACTGGTTATTGAAATCGTTCAAATAGCTTCAAGAAAGCTATTGCTGAAGAAAGCCAAGTCAAAAGGTATTCTGTGTAAATACATTAATTGTACACAAGGCATGTGTGTGTTCTGTGAATTATGGCCGCTGTCAAGCAACACGACAAATGTATAAGCTGCAGTCTTTCCATCTTCATGCCTGTTTTGAAGCTCTGAATGGCTTTGCTTCATTAACTAAGTAGGACTGCAACCCCCGCCCCTTCCTTCCTCATTAGACAGCTGGAAATTCAGTAGGTGCAGTTTCTCAGTAGGGCTATGCGATATCATAAAAACTGTACCCATTGAAGTTTTGTCTACCACACGAAGTGTAAATGGCAGAAGATCTTCTGCAAAAAGAGAGATTCCAAAGGAGGGGCGAAGGAGGGGCGGGAAGCAAGATTCAAGTTGTCTCTCTCGGACTTTTAAACGTGAGAACGGGTATTCAGAACAACCTTTCAAATTGCAAAGAATAAATACAGCGCTGCATAATATTTTTCGGCGTTTATATAGGATTTAGTGGGAGAACGGGACTCTGGGGTTTTCATTCTGAAGGCGGCCGGCGGGGACTTAGGAGAATATAGGCAAGGTCCGTCGAAAGGGAAGAAGAAACGTGGAAGTAGAGCAAGGCGTCACACTTCCCCTAAGAAGCCCTCGTGAAAGCCTGCGGGGCTCTATAACTCCGAGGGACACCTGGGGAGAGAGGACACGGAAGAGCAGGAGGAGAGACCGCCAAGAGACTCGGGACCGTAGGATGTGTCCGCTGAATGAAACCACTCTGAGGCGAGGAGGCCCGGCAAAGGCAAGAGTCAAACAGAATCCCCAGCCAGCAGCCCCTCCCTCATTTTAGTCACCTGGCCCACCACCGTTTACCCCGCCCTACTGACCGACCGCTCCTTACTCACCGTTTTCAACCTGGCTCCGGACCGGCAAGACGACAAACAAAAGAAAGAGAGACGTCCGGCCCAAAGACGACAGCGACGCCGTTTCCACCGCCACCGTCTTTCGCCCGGTGGCAGCCATGTTTGCTGACAAGCAGTAGCTGGGGGACGTGGCCTCGCCTCAGCCCGCCCACCGCCGTTCCCGCGCTGCTAGGCAACAGCGTTCCGCCCGAATGGAACGCGCTGACGTAAAGCTCTTCACCGCCCCTTCACTACAAATAACAAGGTGGTCCAAGCGCGCGAGCCTGGATTTCCCACGGAGATAGGGAGGGGGAAATAGTGTGACGTATCTTATTGTCTGAATAGGGCATTTCCGGGCTTACGTCGGAGAAAAGATACGTTACACCCGGAAATTTAGACTGTGTGTTAGGCTTCATTTTTCTATCTCTGAGGAACTTCCAGTAAATATCGAATGCTGATACAGTATTCTCTTTGGTGACACAGTCGCTTTAGGCACTTGCAATCCCAATGGTGGAAAGCCTATAGCCTTTGCTGTGGAAGTTAAGCGTAGGGATCCAGTTCAATCTTAGAGCGGTGAAGTTGCATTATTAGCGGCCTGTAAATGTTACTAGACGGAATAACTACGCAGGACAGGGGACTTGGGGTGCAATCCTATGCATGTTTAGACAGAAAAAAGCCCTACAACTCCCAGCATTCCCCAGCCAAGCTGGCTGGGGAATGCTGAGAGTTATAGGACTTTTTTCTGTCTAAACATGCATAGGATTTGTACCCTTAGAGCGCAAGCCTACCGCATTTACCTGAGAGTAAATTGCATTGATCTCAATGAGATTTACTTCTAAGTAGAAATGCATTGCCCTGTTAGGCTGCAGTCCTATACTCCTGTACCTGGGAATAAGCCCCATTGAACTCAGTGGAATTTACCTTCTGAGTAGACATAATAGGGTTGTGCTGTTAGACTGCAATCCTATACTCACTTGGAAGTAAGCCCCCATTGAACCCAACAGGACTGACTTTTGAGTATAGACATGTCTAAGATTGCAGTTCTGTGAGACTTCCCCCTGGTTGCCCTAGCTGATAGCTGAGGTAATGGGAAGAAAACTCAACAATTCAGGTTTGTTTCAGGAGTGTGATAGGTGGTCATAGTGGAAACTGGGAAGCTCTGGCCCATGAACAATCTAAATGGTTCCATGGACTTTGAAGAAGCTGAGTGCAAGGTGAAAGGGAGAAACTTGCTAAGCGAAAAGCACGTCAAACGAATCCTTTACAGGACCATCTTCCATCTGGTGACCTGTGCCCTCACTGTGGGAAGCTGTGTGGATCTAGAATTGGCCTCCACAGTCACTTACAGACCCATCGCTAGAGTCTACACAATTTTTTTTTTAGAATTTCCTTTTTATAATTTTCTTTTTGTAATTTTATCCTGGAAGACAATCTTACTCGGTCATGAGTGATCACCTACTACATAGTGGAAACTCTGCAACCTCTAAATACGTGGATAAACCTAAGTTCTGACCAGTGGTGTAGTGGTAAATTTTGAAGTGCAGCTGCTCATCATGGCAGCCCCCCCCCCCAGCCACACCAGGAAGGAGAGTCCAAAAATGCAGGCAGTTGTGTTGACCCATATCAACAAAACAGTTCTAGCAGCTTTATCTCCACCAGGAGCAGGTCTTTTGTAAAGTGAATGGGTCTTAATTGGCCATTGGAGACAAAGTTACCCCAAAATACTTTGCATTACAGCAGGGAACAACATATTGCAGGCCAAATTCATTTCCCTCCAGCTATTGTGAGGATTGCACCTAACCTAAGCTCACAGCAAATGGAAGTCAAGGGGCAGAGGTGGCAGATGATGTCAACTTCCCTACTAATTAAAAAGTGCTGGTACTGTGTAGGAGCCCTGACTCCACTACACCACTGGTTTCGAGCCACAATAGGTGTGCAACTTCTCTTCAGTGGGAGGAGTGGGTGGGAATAGACACAGAGTTCCCACGACATGATAACAGTCACCCGAATACTCCACTGAGCTGATGGTATGGCTGACAGAAGACTGTGAAAATCCTGGGGTAAATGTTCTATATCTTCGCTTTCATCACTAGTTCTGCTTCAACTGTAAAGAAAATAATGCACATTGTGCAGAAAGAGAGCATACACGTCCACCTCAGGGTTATGTCCACACTAGATCCCACAGGATATGGCCCAGGGATGTGCACCTGGTGCAGTGTGTGCTTCATCTGACGATCCACCGATTAGGGATCTGCTGTTGGAATTTGTTGTGCATATCAGTAGCTCGTAACATTGGTTCTAACTCAACTTCCCTATAATGGCTCTTTGTACAGTCTACCCAAACACTGTTCTTCAGAAGATGGGATATTTTCAACTAGGTCCAACTAGGAGTACATAACCCAGCATGTCACTTTAAGCAACAAGATGCCACAGTTAAGATGGCAAGCTGGGTACTTCCTGAACAGCACAATCTTATGCATCTCTATTCAGAGGTAAGTCTCATTTCAATGGGAGTTACTGATAAGTAATTTAGACTACAATCCTATACACGTTTATGGGCCGCCTTTGCCCTTCCTCTTCTGCTTTTAGCACAAATGCACTCAACATGCACAAAACTGGAAACATTTGTCCTGGAGACATCCACTGGTGCAGACACACCAGTAAATTTACCTCTGTAGTTGTGGCTGGGTGCAGTCTTTACCATTCTACATACAGGCAAATGAACAGAGTAACTCGAGTAAATTCCTGTAACATGCCTAAAAAGATGCCTGAGAAAAGTACCACCCTTGCATCCCAAACTCCATATGCAGGCAGTCCTAAACTCTTAACAGACCTCTCCAAACTTTCTTGTAGAATGTTACGTTACCAAAAAACTTAAACTGGAGAGTTGCTGCAGCCCCTTGATCATTTTAGTTGCCCTTTTCTGCACCATTTCCAACTCTACAATGTCCTTTTTTAGGTGTGATGACCAGAGCTGTACATAGTATTCCAAGTGTAGTCACACAATAGATTTGTATAAGGGCAGTATGATAATGGCAGTTTTATTTTCGATTCCTTTCCTAATTATGCCTAACATCAAATTTGCCATTTCACAAGAGCCACATGGTGGGCTGACACTTTCATTGAGCTGCCCACCACAACCCCAAGATTTCTTTCTTGGTCAGCAAGAAAGACCAAGATCCCATCAGCATGTACATGAAGCTGGTTTTTTTTTTTATTATTTATTTATTTTTATTTTTTTTGCCCCGATGTGCCTCCTTTTACACTTGCTTACACTGAACCACATTTGTCATTTTGATGCCCATTCTCCCAGTTGGGAGATACCCTTTTGGAGCTCTTCACAGTCCCTTTTTGTTTTAACCACTCTAAATAGTTTGTGTCATCAGCAAACCTGGCTATCTCACTGCTCATTAATTCCAGATCATTTATAAATAAGGTAAAAAGCATTGGTCCCCCAATACAGATCCCTGTGGGATCCCAGTTTACATCCCTCCATTGTCAGAATTTACCATTTATTCCTACTATCTCCTTTACCCACTTACCAACCCATAAGACCTCTCCTCTTATTCCATAACTGCTAAGTTTGAAACCACAGTTTTCCTGTGGGTTCCCAGTTATTCACTTCCTTTGAACCCAGTGTTCAGCACCAACAAAAACCTAGTTCACAGCAATTGCAGCTGTTGGTAAGAAAATGTTAATTTAAAAAAAGTGGGAGAGGTAGGGCACCTGGACAGGTACCAAGAAAGGTGCCTGTGGGTGCATTAGTGCCCACAAGCGCAATGTTGCCTACCCTTGGTGTAGAGCCAAGCTGTTTTATTTTTCAGAATCAGGTGCTGATTCTGACTGTATGACACCCAGCAGGGAATAAGATGTCACAGCAAACCCCAAAATACTGATATAATGTGCTTTGATAGTATGAGATCCATGCCTTTCATTAGCTTTAGACTGCTCTGGGTCAAATGCGCTACAGTAGGCATCTCAGTCACAAATGTATTATAGTTAGAAATGTTTGTTCCTTAGTGGACTAAAGTGAAAAGCATTCCTAAGATCATGTTGTGATTTAAAGATACAAGACCAGGAACGCCCTCAAGGCTCATTCATACATGTGATCATGTAGGGGCCACCATCTTTGATCCCCCACAATGCCTGGCCAGAATCACATGGAGGCTCACAGTTTGTATGAACTGCCACCTGCACATGGATACTGTATTCACCACCACTTTAATTCCAGAAGTAGGCATGCAGAAATCCCCGAATCCTGACCAGGCTGAAAGCCCAGAAGCAGGCTTGGCCATTGCCAGAGATGTTTGCATGGGGGCCCACCAGGCATTATATAAGAAACATGTGATGAAGGCCTAACCCACCCTAGTTCACAAGGCTGCTATCATTCATTGTCTTGAGTTTTTCTTGCTTGAACTTCACTTGATTCCTGTCCAAACTCATAATCAATTATTCGTAGGGTCTATTTCTAGGTAACAGCTACATATTAAATAAAAAATGTTCTTCATTATGTGTTCATCCAACTATCCTTTAGAATAAACTTATCATTATGGAAAGTCAAAACTGCAGGTTGAAGCTGCTCAGAGAAGTAAGAGCACCACCACCAAATCAGATCAACTCAACTCGCTCAATTATGTGGTACCCCATACAAGAAGGTGGTTGGTGTACCCAAAATAATCCTTAACCTATTTCAAAGCTACAACATAAAAACTTGCATTACACTTATCTAGACAGTTGACTACTTGAGCAAGCATCTGCATGGACAAGTCATATTTTATTGCTGTGTTTTTAAATGATTTGTTCTTATGTTTTAATCAGATTCTGTTTTTTTGTATTTTATTATTGCTAGCTGCTGTGAGCACCATTTTTGGTGAAAAGGCAAGTTAGAAATCTATATATAAAAAACTGAGAGCCCTGACTCACTGACTCATCAATTTATCTCCTATTTCCTGTTTAGCTAGAGAGTGAAGATGTGGCATGGTAGTTGCTTATGGATCTATTAAAAAAGCTACATTGTGAAAACATTCGTAACTTTTCATCCTGCATCTTGGGGTGCTTTTCTTGCCACAGGATCACATTATGTGGTGTAATTTACACATAAGTAGACCTACAATCCTGTTCTGGTAGGACTTTGCCTAAAACAGCCAAATTTCAGCCAATGCCTTTTAGTTTTCTTGCTATAACCAAACATGCCTGGGACATAAAATGACCCCAAAATATCTGCATTACAATGCTGTATCTGGGGTACTATAGTGTCCCCAGGCAGTGGGGGAACAATAGGAGCTATCCACAGGTCATTTTAGTATCTTTCTGTTGCCAGGAAGATCAGACAACACCTCCTTCAAAAAGAAAAATCCACTGAGGGAAATCATTGTAATGATGATTTAGTTTTATAGGCCTCAGGCTTTTCAACTGGTAATTGCCTCTTAACAGCTCTGACTAGGCCTCACCTTTCTTATGTAGATTTCCTTCATTTACAATTCTGAAGGAAAGATTAAATCTGAATTTACCTTAAGTAGCTGAAACCTGAAATCCATTCTTATTCTGATCCTAACAGCCTGGGGAAAATATTCAGTCAGACAAAAGCCTTTCATATGCACAATTTGCTTTGCCTGAGGCATTTTCTCTGGGGTGACCTTGGCACCCCAGATTCAACGTACCTGAAGTAAATAAATATAAATAAAATAAGTTACTCTAACCATGTTTGAGTAATACAAGCACTCAAACTGTTCTGACACCGGTTTTTTCGCTATCCACCCTAAGCACAATTGTAATAGGTTCAGCATTTTCTTTACCACCTCAACCTGCTACGGGGGGACAATTTCCAAAGCTGCCTTCTACCTAGTCAGAACATTGGTCCATCTCCTGTACTGTCTACTGTGATTGGATCTAGCTCACCAGGATCTTAGGCAGAGGTCTTTCCCCAGCCGTGCTACCTGATATCTTTTTAACTGGAGATGCTGCTAATTGAACATGAGACCCTCTGCATGCATAGTATGTGTCTTTCTACTGAGTCATAGTTTCTCCCCTCCCCATCAAAATGAGGGTTCTTATTAAAATAAAATAAAATAAAAAGTTAACCAAGTTTTAAAAAATCCCATGGCCATTTTAAAAACACAGAATACATATTTGTACATATATGACACAATATACATTACATGCTGAAAACATCACTAGTGTTTCCTTGGTCTAAGAAAACCTGCTTGTTCTTCCTTTATAACAAGATTTGGACTCCGATGACATATTTATCAGATTGGCAAATGCAAAACATCCAAAAGAACAGGAACACTGTAACACAGCTGTTGACAGATTATTGCGTACACAGCATCAAGAATTAATGGCAGAAGTTTTCCAAGGTCATAAATCTGCTGATAAGGATATAAAATGAAGTCCAAGCAATGTTCATTTTCTCACCACATGGGTAGCTTACCCACTGTAATTGTAGCACAGGGAAAGAAGCAGATCTCTAAAGCAGACCTGCAATTCCTCAGTAGAAAATCTTGATGCAGAGTCTCAAACAATTCTCTGTTCTCAGACTCCCTTTCTCCCCTTCTCTCTATCTCCCATGAAGGGGGTCTACATCAGAGGTGGGGAACCTGTGGCCCTCCACATGTTGTTGGATTCCATCAGCCCCAGCCAGCATAGCCAATGGTCAGGGATTATGGAAGTTGTACTTGAACATCTGGAGGGCCACACGTGTCCTATGCCTGGTCTAAATTATGAGTTCCTCAAGGCAGGGACTGGCCTTTCCTTTTTGATTATATTACTCTGAAAATTCTGTGTACACTGATGGAACTGTATTTAAAAAAAAAAACAAAACAGTCAACAGCAACAATGTTGCTTTGCATTCCCCCCCCCCCAAACCATAAATTGTATAACTTTTGTGTGGAATATTGTATGTGTTAATATTTCTCTCTGTATTGTTGAAAAGAGAAATCAAGAAGTGAAGGATGTGCATAGCTTTGCCAATGAGATGCATTCTAGTAATAATTTAGTAAGCAAAAAGCCTGTATTTACATCCCTACAATTGCACCAGATGACATAAAAACGCATAATGCTGTACTAAACCTTTTAATAGCAAACTCAGGCGGTGAGTGCTAACAAGACTGAAGCCAAAATGTAGCTAATGAGGAACATGAGGGAAATATTCGCAAGCTCAGTAGAACCCTGTTCAGCAGAATTACATTTTTTTAAAACACAAAAGAGCAACCCTGTCCCCCCAAAAAAGCAGAATGAGAAGTGAGTATGCTCAATAGCTACGGAATGTTGTGTGTCAGCTGGAAAAGAAAACATGGAAATGGTGGAGATAGAATGGAGTGTCCTGGAGGACGACCTGGCTAGCTAGCATTCCTGTTAGAAGGTCAAAATACAACATTTTGTTGTAGGTATCACTTGTTTATTTTATATTGGAACATTTACTAAATTTATTGGTCTATTTCTTCCATTTTAAACATGCCAAATGGGGAAAATATACCTATGCATTGTCAAGAGAAATGCTCCAATAGTGTTTTTATAAGAATCTAGATAGGGATGCTAAATTATGGAAGAACACCGACACAATTAGAGATGAAGTTTCAATGTTTTATTCAAGTTGGGGAGTTTTTCATTTTAAGTAGTGTCCAGTACAGCATTTTGGGGTCTAGTTCCACACAAAAGAATGGAAGACTGAAGATGTACCCATTAAAACTGCTAAAAAAAAAAAAGTGGTAAAACAAAGTCCATTTTGTTTAATGCAATGCCACTAGGTGATTACGATTACAAAGACTCTTCCCTGCTTATGGCTCTGTTGTACAAGCTTTTCCATAATTAGTGCAAGGGAAAGGAATCACAACACAGGATGTGTATTTTAAGAAGTATTGGCTGAGTCACATCAAACTTTCTACACGTCAAAGTTATACAAAGTGAACACTCTAAAGCACTCCAAGGACAAGCTGTTGGTGTAAAAAGAGAGCTGTAGGTGTAGGAGGGAGAACTAAGTAAGACTTAAACGTGTGTGATGCATCTGCCTAAGCAGCCCCTTACCAGACAAATTCAAACCTTTCATCGCAGAATGAAAGCCTGATTCATTCAGCAACAGGAAATTGTGTTTCCTGAGCACTATGATGGATTGACATTCTCAAAGCATGAATTTCAAATGTGCCTTCCTTTACAGTAGCCGTTATCTTAGGAAAAAGTAAAAGACAGAATCAGACCTTCATATAGTAGTTGGTAAGTATGGAGCTTCAACAAGAAACATTCCCCAAAGGTCTGGAAGTGGAGAAGATATTCTCATCCCCCTCTGAGAAAACATACTTTGAAGCTTAGCCTTCTTTCACCAGGTTCAACATGACTGACACACGGCAATAATTGCATCCCAGACATAAAACATTGAAAAGTACACTAAATTCGGAAGGTAGCTATGCTGTATAGTATTTCAGAAATTTAGTGATGGTACAATCCCTTCGTTTATGCTTCAAATTCCAGTCCTAGACCTAGTTTGTGGCCACCTGCATTGACATTCTTCCCATCCAACAAAGCTGACAATGTCAATTTGATACCTGCAGAGCAAACAGTAGGAGAAAAGATAGCAGCATTCAATACTTAGAAATGTGAGGATATTTTACACAAATCTGATCCAGAAATGCTCTGAGAGTCATATAAGAACTGGGGGTGTTGTCATCCCACTCCCCACTTAAACTGACATGTACAGTTAATTGCTACTTGATTAGCAATTAAGCTAATTAGAGCAGGGGTGGGCAACTTGTGGCCCTTCAGATTTTTGGCCTACAATTCCCATCAGCCCTTACCATTGGCTCTGCTGGCTAGGGGCTGATGGGAGTTGTAGGCCAAAACACCTGGAGGTTGCCCACTGCTGTGATAGAGATTCCTACAAGTTCAACATGACTACTAAAAATGCCAGTGGTCAATAAAATGTCCACCCACCATTTTTTGAGTTATCAGCATTTTAAAAAAACTGTCAACTCACCCTCTTAAGTATCTGAGGTTTGATAGCCAATGACAGCAATAAGGTGCGATCAAATGTACATGAAAGATTTGGCTATTTTAGAGTTAACATGATTGATGAATGGCAATCATTTATCTCAGATATTCCAGCAAGTAACATTATGAATCAAAAGGAAGTGGCATTCAGTGAACTTCAACAATAAGTCACTGGAACACAAGTATACAATAAATAAATTGGTCAATAACCAGGGGCACAGGAAAAAATAATAAACTTCATACTCTGGGTACATTTTGAGCCAAGTCTGTTACAACAATCTCCTGAAGATTCTGTTCAGTGAGATACATGAAAAGCTTCCCGCTGACAGAACATTATATCCCAGCAGCCTATTCCTCAAACATTCTGTGGACCAATTGTTTACAGGATTTGTAAGATTCGGTAAACAGTAAATTCTCTTAATGTGGAAGTTGTATGACTACATGCCTGAATGGAGAAAGAGAACCCTTATGTCTCTAGAGAAATGTATGTTCCTCCAGGTAGGCATGGTTCCCTTTATTCATGATGACATTGAGAGAAAGAAATGAAATCACTGCCTCTCTTAGGGCGCAATCCTATGCATGTTTAGACAGAAAAAAGGCCTACAACTCCCAGCATGCCCCAGCCAGCCATGCTAAACATGCATAGGATTGTGCCCTAAAATGCTTTGAAAAGGATAAAGAGGCAGAGCAATGTAGTGAAGGTCACCAATTTTGATGGCTTTAAAAAGGGATTAGACAAATTCATGGAGGAGAAGGCTATCAATGGCTACTAGTCCTGATCAGCTATATGTCACCTCCAGTATCAGAGGCAGCATGCCTATGTACACCAGTTGCTGGGGAACATGGACGGGAGAGTGCTTTTGCACTCATGTCCTATTTGTGGGTTTCCCATGGGCAGCTGGTTGGTCACTGTGTGAACAGAATGCTGGACTAGACGGACCCTTGGTCTGATCCAGCAGAGCTCTTATGTTCTTATTAACGTCTCTGCTTTCGAAGGAAAAAGGGATCCACTACTTCACCTTGCCTCCCTTATTACTGCAGGCTAATCATTTTCAGAGTGTAGGCCAGCTCCAGACAGCAGTGGATGGAAGTGTTGGGCTTTCTACAAAGGCCTTCCCTTTGCCCAGCCTATTTCCTTTGCTCTCATCCTCATAACATAGCACTGCCATCTCTAACCTACCTCACAGGGTTGTTGTGAGGATAAAATGGAGAGGAGGATTGTGTAAGCCGCCTTGGGTTCCTTACAGGAAAAAAGGCGGGGTACAAATATAATAAATAAATAATAAAGAAAGAACCTGTACAGTTAAGGATTGGTTTTCATTTCTCACAATACAGAGAAAGCCCTCTATGCTTACAGCAGTGGTATCCAATAGCACCTCCACATTCTAAGCCAGGGCTCTCCAACCTTGGGTCCCCAGATGTTGCTGGCCTATAGCTCCCAGCATATCCAGCCAGATTCTGGGAGTTGTAGTCCAGCAACATCTGGGGACCCGAGGTTGGAGAGCCCTGTTCTAAGCATTGTGGCATCACTAGTTTTAGGGTTGTGTAACATATGTTACAATATTTGAGAACTCGGACCCTGGAAGAATTGGTCACTATGCTGAAAAATGATCAAACTGTCCACACAATGTGGCATGCAACGAAATCACATATGTATTGACGGGCACCAATGTTTGGACTGAAAAGGAAAATTCCGTTAAATACAATGTTATCTGCACATACCTGGCTTCAGAGTCTGAGTATATCCTAAACCAATCAGACTGGAATTATTCACTTTAGCCTGCAAAACAAATTGAGTGGATCTCAAACATTACCCTTTCAAAGTTCTTGTTGCATCGCACATTAGCAGAATTGACAGTTTATATGGTCAGGGGGAGCAAATGGAGAGTGTGGAACACATGTAGCTTGATTCTATGAATGGTTCTTTGAAAATCTACGTCTTACTGAGTTCAATGGGTTTACTTCTGGATAAGTGTGCATAGGACTGCAACCGTAGTGATATGTACGTAGCACTATAACAGGGATGTACCACTCTACTCTACCATGGAGTAGACTGGAAGGAAAATGTGCTATTGTTTGTACAGGTGATTTAGTTCTTACCATTCCTAATGCACTGGCGCTGCATTTGCAGCTTGTCACGTGTAATGAGTATTGTGTATTATTTCCTAAATCAATAAAAATGAAGTTATCTAAATATATATATCTCCAGAGTATACCCTCGATGTTGTAAAATGTTGTATTGAGTTGCAAATTAACACGTTTTAGTGATCAGATTGGCACCGTTGTTTAAGAAATATGTAAAGGACTATCGGTGGCAACTTGATTTATCAATGAAATCAATGATGTAAATCAATCCACCCTTCCTGGACATGACAGTTATTCAATACAGGCAACTAGGCAATGTGCTAAGTACACAAGACTGCAGTATTCCCTAATCCAACATTAACACTTTAATGAGAAAACAGTTACATAGGCCAAACATATGTAATTGAAAATATAGGAAATAAATGTAGAAAGGTGACACTGAGTGGAAAGCAAATGGAAAATTAAAAAATAGCATTCTAAGAATCAGTATATATGAAGGAATGGTGACACCAGTGTCCCTTTCTCTCAAAGTTTCTTTCTTTCCTTGTTTGCACCTCACCTGATAAAGAAACATTTCTGTGAAGCAAGAGGAAGCAGCAAGGACTAAATATTGTATTGAGATTTAAAATCATATGTTTAAAGCTCCAAGTGGTCTTGGAGTTTAAGAAGACTTAATGGTCAATTTCAGTCATGGAATCAATCTCAAATAAAGCGACTGTCCACACGTTACTCACAGAGAAAGACGCATCTGGGTCGATTTGATATTTGGCTGCTATTCCAAAGCGAGTGTTGCTATTTCCAGCTGTCCAAGCAAGATTGACAGCAGTTTCCAGTTTATCATTCACTTTTTGATAAATGGAACCTCCAAATTCTGTCCCATCATTCCTGTAAGAAGAACAAAGTTTATGTTTCATGAGAACCTGATTAGTGAAAGATTTTTCATGATGTGCCATCACTATTTCTATGGGATTTTGCCTATATGAAGTCACTGGGAGCGAGTAGCACAGCTCTCCGCTTGCCCCAACATGCCAATTGTAAAAAAAACTGTAGAAAAATGCTCCCCTACTTTAATATTCAAGTATAGAAGCACTGTGCTGTCTTTTAAAAATGAACACAGAAGCTACTAGTGGCCAAAACAAGCATCACCTCTCTACAGCAAAACCCTGATAACTTTTTCCCCTTTGTTACAGTATTTTTCCAAAACAGTGTTGCCAGTACTTACACATTGGTGTGAAGCTGGAACTCATCAGTCTTATATCCAACAGCAAAGTTGCTCTGAGTTATTCTGGACTTAGTTGTCTCAAAAGTCATTTGGTAGCCAGCCAGCCAACCTTCATAGCCAAAGACAAATGCACCACGTATCGAAGGACCGGCGATATCAAAATCCATGTCACAGCCCAAGTTGATATGTTCCCGTTTGTATCCAGATTTAACTTTAGCATTCTTCTTTCTGAAAGGAAAACAGTGCTTCACATTACTCTTTCCATATTATTCATTCTAAAGTGTGTTTTTCTTTTTTACACCTATGAACCAGGGGGTCTCCACCTTTAATACAGGCAAGGTAGGCAAAAAAGGTGCAGTTTCTCCAACCTTTACAGGCAGTGATGGGGAAAAGCTGCATCTGTCTACTCAGCTCTCAGGAGCCCAACACAGCTGTCACAAAACAGGTTAGCCCATTAGAAATATATGGTAGTCCACACTTACCAGATGCCATCAACATGCTACAGTCAATGTTCACTTGGTTGACTTGTTCAATATGGAGAGTATCCAACGCTGGCACTTTGCTGTCGCTGCCTCCTTACCTCTCAATGCCGGGGGCCCTTCTTCAGAGTAAGGCGTTGGCAAGGAGGTGGCCTTGGAGACCCCTGTGCCAAGGCAGCACAGGCAATCTCCAAGGCCACCTCACTCAGAATGCCTCATTCTGAGGAAGGACCCCTCAAAGCCAGACAATTGGGCCAGGCAGGATCTCTAGAGAGCTGTGCAGGGTGCTTGCCACAGCAGCAGAGCAGGCAGTACAGCTCTCTGGTTTGCCATGTAGGCCAATGCTTCACTCTGAGAACCCCTCAGACTGAGGCATTGACTCTCTGGTCTCATTGCACAAGTGTTGGCTTCTGCTAATACAACATCAGTAGCACTAGTAGAATGCCAACATTGGATACTACCCACAAATACCCCAAACATACCAGCTCAACTATCTCAGCGCATTTTTCATAATATCCACACTTTCACAAGGACATGTTCGGATGACAAAATCTTGGCTTAATGAGGCAAAATATGAATGAGCCTTTTGGCCAGGCAGATACAAGCAGGTGAACAAACCAAGAAGTCTTCACTCAACTACAGTTTCCCATTTCATATGAACTGGGAAATTATGGTTAACAGCTTCAGAACAAACCAGGATATTAAATCATGCCACTGTTGTGCGTAGGGATGTGTGAATCAGCAAAACACAAGCTCACTAAAGTTCTCCAAATTCCATCTTGAAGCTCATATCAAGTCTGTATCAGATTGCTAGCTTTTTCTCTCTCTTTTTTGCACGAAAATGTGCACGTATTTTCGTGCATATTTTTCTAAATGCACACAGCAATTGTGCACATTGCAGGCTTGGAAATGTACAGACTTCTACTGCAGATTACGTCTGAGTCTGTTTTCAGTCTGGAAGGTGAAAACTGGGTAAATCTGTCAGATATGGCTGCCCCAGCCAGTGCGTGTGCAGAGATGACAAGAAGACTCAGGATGTTCATCAGCAAAATCCTTTACTGAGGCTTTTAAGCATAGCAGAAATATTTACAGAGCAGTTGCGTAGAGCCCCATGCAACAGGCACAGTCTTCCATAAAGCACATAGACAGAGAGCTGAAACACTGGCTGCTGACCAGTGACCCACTGAGCCAACAGAAGAATAACGCAGCTCACAGATAAGCGGCTCCCTGCCTAGGAATTTATCCTTGAGCAAATTAGCCTTGTGCACTCACAGGTGCACAGCGCCAGGCTAACTTCTCATTCTTTCTGCCCAAGGACAACTTAACACTTTCAGTCCTTGACACCCCTCCTTTTCCGTAGTGGGCAGAAAGAAATCATACAATATACAGTCATTACAAAATTTACAAGTTACAGAACACCATACCAGGTTTTGAACATAACTCTTGGAACTTTGGCTCAGGAAGAGCTTTTGTAAAAAGATCTGCAAGATTATGTTCTGACTGGCAATAGGTTAATTTAATGACTCCTGTTTGAACATGATCACGGACATTAAAGTACTTTATAGCCACATGCTTTGTGAGAGATTTCAGGCTTTCTGACAATGCCATTGCAATACAGGATTGACTGTCACAATTCACTAGTATTGGCAATTTTGCCTGAATTCCTAAATCCTTCAGGATTTGAATGAACCATGTTACCTCTCCACACGCCAGTGAAACTGAGGCAAGCTCTGCTTCACAACTAGATGTGGCTACACTAGACTGCTTCTTTGATTTCCAACCTAGCAGAGAATCACCATACTTTATTGCCATTCCACTCACAGATTTTCTTGTTTGTACACAACTTGCCCAGTCTGCATCCACCCACAGCTGTAAAAATTCAGATTCAGTGGCAGGCAGTCTCAAGCACAGGTTGAGAGTACCCTTTAAATACCGCAACACTCTCTTTACAGCATTCCAAGCTGGTACAGTGGGTTGTGACACAAACCTGCTCAAAATACCCACACTTGATGCTAGATCAGGTCTGGACCATTGGGAAATGTAAAGTACGCTCCCTATCAATGACTGATAGATCTCTTTACCCTGGAACTCCCCTCCTGTGTTAGCAGACTTGAGAAAATCAGTTGTCATGGGAGTCTGTGCAGGTATACAATCTTGCATCCCATAACGTGCCAACATTTGCAATATTTTTTGTCTCTGGCTTAGTAGGACATCACCATTTGCCTTTCTGTGAATCTGCACACCCAAATAATGAGATACTTCTCCAAGAGATTTCACCTGAAATTTCTGGCTGAGGTGCTCAGCAAATTGTTGGATTTGACCTGTGGAACTCCCTGCACAAAGAATATCATCCACAAAAGCAAGCACTATCATGAATTGATCACCAGTCCCCTTTGTATACAAACATGGGTCAGCAATGCTGCGCTTGAAGTTTAACAAAACTAACCAATCATTTAGGCATGAATTCCAGGCATGAGCAGCTTGCTTCAAACCATAAACTGCCTTGTGCAGCTTCCATGCCACCCCAGCCCCCTCTTCAAAACCAGGAGCTGGGCGCATGATGGGTGTGTAAACTTTATTGTGCTGGAATGAGGCCAGCTCAGCCTCCATGGCTTCCATCCACTTCTGTCCTTCCTCATTAGGCAGTTGCTTAACTTGCTCAAAACTCTCTGGTTCTGAAAAAACCACATTACATACCCTAGCCCCAGTTATTACAAAACGATCTGGGGGAATTCCTTTGTTGCTCCTTTGGGATCTACGAGGAACAGACATTTCTGCATCACTTTCTTTTTCTTGGTTCTCTCCCTCCCCCTCCTCCTTTGAATCTGCCTGTGGAGAGGAATGTGGAGAATCTTGTGAGCCTTCCCGTTCTTCTCTTTCTTGCTCTAAAGCAGGCTGAGTTGAACTGAGAGGTAATAAAACACCAGAATTTGCATGAACTCTGTTCCACCCCTCCTCAGCAAAGTCTGCATTCTGAGAAACTATCACACGGCCTTGGTCACAGAAAAAACGCCAAGATCTCCCTGTACCAGAATAGCTCACAAAACAAAGCCGCTGGCTTTTTGGCTCACCCTTCCTCCTTTGAGTTTTAGGGATGTGTACATATGCATAGCTTCCCCACACCCTAAGATGTCCCAAATTTGGAGGGTGTCCAAATAACCTTGTGTATGGTACATCATTGATTGCTGCAGACCAGGTTCTATTACATAAATAATTTGCAGTCAGAAAACTTTCACCCCAGAACCTAGACTCATGCTCCAAACCAGCATCTGCAAGGCGGCAATCTTTTATCCGCTGAATTTCACCTAATCTTCTTTCTGCACTGCCATCCGTCAATCTGTGTACAATGCCCTTAGACTCCAGAAAACATTGGAATTCCTGACTCATGAACTCCCCTGTACGGTCTGACTGAAATTGCATCACCTCCCGCTGGAAGCGTCTCTCAGCATACGCTACCCAGTCCTTAAAGATAGAAAAAACTTCAGCTTTTTGTTTTAATAAATAAACCCAAGAAAATTTCGTTTTATCATCTAAGATAAGAAATGCATACCGGGCACCACCTTCACTGGCAGGTTCTCAATAGAAAATGACAAGGGGCAGTTGCACAAACACTACCTACTACAGGTGGTAGTAGTAATACAGTAACACATTTTTATCAGTGATAGCTACATGGTTCTGCCCCTGCTGACATACAATCCAAATTAGATGAATAGGACCTGCATTTTCCAGCTCTGATCAATTAACCGCATTGCTTCCTCTTCATTCCTTGAAGCCTATTTTAAAAATTAGAATCTGAATCTTTATAGTGAAGCCAAATGTGAAGCCGAAGAGAACAGAACAGAGAATATAAGGCTAGCACCTCTTGGTGTAATAGCTACTCCTTCAACATGACCTTCAACACATGCAGGTCAACACCGCAGTCATCTACACTAAACAGGGCAGACATATCCCCATCTCACATACTGTTGCTGCAATTTTGAGTCTGAGGAAGAGGCAAACCTCAGAGCAGTTTCGAAAGATCACAAGTCAAGGTTCATCATCTACAAATGCTATCAGTAACACACATTATGCCCCACTGGTGCTTATCAAGCAACACTTTCAGAACTTCATTGAAATGAACGGTGTCACTTAAGCACATAATTAATTCAAGGGTGACTGGTCTGCTTCTAGTTTCCCAGTGATTACCTGAGAGGACATGCTTATCTGACCCAACTAAGCAGCTGTGGCTCCTGAACAGAGCTTTTTTAATGGGTTTATATACAACATAAGAAGCTGCATTATATCAGGTCAGACTATTTCTCCATCTAGCTCAGAACTCTCTACTCTGACTGGCAGTGGCTTTCCAGAGGTTTTCCCATCACCTGAGACCTGATCTCCTAACTGGAGATGCCAGAGATAGAACCTGGTGCCTTCTGTATGCGAGGCATGTGATGTACCCCTAAGCTACATTCCCACCCCTAGAGGATACTTGTGTGGCAGTGGTGGAGGGGAGAGTGGACATGGACACTCCTGTTAGCAAACAAGGAAAGCTGCCACCCACCATCCTCCTTCTCCACCAACCCTCCCTGCCATCATGCTTAGGAGCCACAGGAAAAGCCTCCTTAGCCATTCCCCTGCTCCCTTTCCAGCTCCCAGGCATGCCGCACATGCTCTCTTCCAACCCCCAAACTCCAGTGAGGGCTCCAGGAACAAAAAGAGGGTGTCACAGGTGCCCCAGCAACCAGATCAACATGTCTTTCCCCTCTGAACCTGATGGGCATACTGGAAAATGCTACAGTGGTTCCAAAAAGCAGGAAACCACTCTCCTCTGTGCAGCTCTGCAACAGCTCTTTGTGGCTCCTTTCCACAGCTCTGGAACAAGACACCCTGCTTGCTTCTATTGCCACTTGAGATGGGTGGGGACTTTCTTTTTATTTATGACATTTATATCCCACCTTTTTTCCTGCAAGGAACCCAAGGTGGCTTACATAATCCTCCTCCTCTCCATTTGATCCTCACAACAACCCTGTGAAGTAGGTTAGGCTGAGAAGCAGCGACTGGCCCAAAAGTCACCCAGTGAGTTTCATGGCCGAATGGGGACTAGAACCCAGATCTCCCGAGTCCCAGTCCAACACTCTAACCACTACGCCTCAGGCAGGGCTTCAGAGGCATTCAGACGCACCAAGTTAGGGGAAGGGCATAGCCGGTGATGACCACACATTTTGGCTGGCTATGAAGATCAGCCAAAGTCTGTAGACCCTTGCACCAGGGAGAATGGCAGGACTGAAGTAAGGGTCATTTATTGGTTATGTCACCAATGAATCAGTGGGAAGGCATTGACCTACGATAGCAAGGAGGAATCCTATTGCCAGAGTCCCATTCACACAAGAATTCCTTTCCAAACCCACTCAGTCACAAACGGAGAGAAGCCCACTGCTCTGTACCCTACCCACAGAAATCTTAGTTTAGTTTATTTCTAAGATAAATAAGCCTATGGCACTCCTTGCTCTGTGTCAGTAACTAAGCTGTTTCTAAAACCCAATCACTGCAACTTTGTTAATAAGGGCCAAAGTAGATGTGAAGCTAGAACATGTCACTGGCTGTTGCATCTTTGGTTTTTTAATCGCTAACAGCAAGCACCTGAGGTCCCGTCCCCCCCCCAATCTTGCTAGGGAAGCCCAAGTTTATAAGCAGCTGCAAACCCAAACGTGAAGGCCATGGAGGGGATGTCCACTCATTTGAGCCTGACGTGCACAACATAAAGAGAGAGAGAGAATATACAAAACAAATACAGCCCTTGTTTCTGGAAATGCGATCTGCTGCTTTTAGCTATGTAATATTCTGACATCAGGAGCATTTAGGAAGGATGATAAAATGAACACACACACACACACATATTAACTACGTATAATCTCCCAGCTGCTTAATCTTCCTGGCCCACATGATATGCAAGAAGGAATCACAGCAACAAAACCTTTCATTCCACCAACTCCATATAGCGTTACGGTCTGCAAGGATTTAGACTAGAAAAAGAGGTCCCAAATGGCACAACTGATTTAGAGTAGGATGCTAATTGACAAGCAGTACTAATTAAACCTGACACTGCTAACCATCAATACTTTTATTTTGTCCTTATAAGAGCCAAGTGGCTATCTTAACAGTGACTGTGGTAAGCTCAGCTACTTTAACTATGTTTAAATAGCATTACACTTAAAAACTTCCCTTGATATAAATCAAGGAAATAATTTGTTTTAAAAGGGGGGAGATTTGTTGAAAGGGGGAGATATGGTTTGATCAGATGCAAATGATAGTTACTAAATGCTCTTGTACTTCATACTGGAAAGCATGTGAGAATAAGAGAGCGATCCTATGGCCCCCTAGACAAAATCTAGGAGGCGACAGGATACTTCGGATTCCTCCCAGATCCAAGGTCGGAAACAGAGCTCTGACCTTGGAGCTGGGGATCTGTGCTCCAATCCCGCTCCCCTCCCCTTGTAGCTGGTGCAGAAAGAACCAAACTGGCTGCCTCTCCAAATTTATTTATTATATTTATACCGCGCCTTTTTTCCTGCAAGGAACCCAAGGCGGCTTACATAATCCTCCTTCTCTCTATTTTATCCTCACAACAACCCTGTGAGGTAGGTTAGGCTGAGAGTCCGTGACTGGCCCAAAGTCACCCAGTGAGTTTCATGGCCAAGCAGGGACTAGAACCTGGATCTCTCGAGTCCCAGTCCAACACTCTCACCACTACGCCACACTGGCTCCAAAGTTGGGAACTCAACCTCAAAGAGGAGGTAAAGGGGATGGTGAGGGAAGAGGCTGGGGCCACCCGTATACAAGGTATTCTGACGGCACTCCAGCCTGCTTTCCTCCCCCTCCGAAGTGCCACAGCTAGACGGCCAAAATTGGTCATCTAGCTGAATTGCAGAGTGGGAGGAGCGGGCAGGCAGAGATCATGTCTGGTGCCTCCCCTGCTCTGCACTGGCTGCTTGTAAGCCTCCCGCGTTCACAGGCATACAGCACCCATATGAGCATCGAGGGCACAATGGATAGGATTGCGCCCTTAAGCAGCAGCATTCCAGCAACTAACAACAAAAATGATTCTGCTGTACAAATGTACTCATTCCTTACCCAGTGTTAGGAGAGAACGAGGAGTCAAAGGTCAGCTTCAGTCCTTGTGCAAGCTGAACAGAAGACAAAAATCAACAGTTGCATTTATACTCTGAACAGAAACTGCTTAAATAGTTGATAAATTACCATCTTTTAATTTAACACTCACCTGATCTTCTAAAGTGATCTCTGTGCCTAATGTGTTATCAGTGTTCCACTTCTCTGTGAATGTCAAACCGTATTCTGTCCACCTGTACTTAGTTTCCAAACTTCCAGTAACTTTGCTCGTTTCTGTGTTTGCTGATCCTGAGCTCGTAAATTCCTATGGGCGACATATTTATATACAGGGTGAAACTATGTACATTGGCACCTTACAGAATTACACTGCGAGGGAGAGGCAGGTCCCTGCCCCACAGGAGCTTACAACCTAACATAGAGGAAATTCTCTTTGTACTCTCTCCGAGCCTTTTCTGTACTCTCACGTGCCTCTTCTGTTAATTCTGAACCACGAGAAACAAATGACAAGCACTTTCATGTGCACCAAATTCAGCACCCATCAAACCCAGCAAAATTAGAAGAATACTTGGAAAAGTTTGGGGAAATGTTCGTAATCTTTCAGAATGAGGAATGAAATACTTTCAAAAATAGTATTTCAAAATAATATAGGGATATATCCTATACTCCTGCTGCGCTTCCACTGGTTCCGTTGCACTCATCAGACCACTGCAAGTACAACAGGAATTAGCGATTCCTAAAGGAGCCCCAGAAATGCTCATTTCTGGAATGGGACAGCTCAGCAGAGCTCACTACTGCAGGCTCCGCTGACCTGCACTATTCCAGAAACTAGCGTTTCTGCTCCTTTCTGATTGCTCCAGGAAACACTAGGTTCCGATTGCGCTAGTGGTGGCAACGGCACTCTTGCTCCTATTGGCTGAGCTGACGTGATATCTTGAAATGTGCATAAATATTCTACAGCTGAGAGAAGTTGTCAGCCATAGAATTTTTGCATTACTCCAGTTTTGTGAGGGTAAAGGCCTGGAAAGTTGTTCCAGAGGGTAGGGAAGATGAGGGAAAGGCAGTTCAGATACAAGGTGGCTGAAGGAATGGGCTAGAGCAGACTGTGGACTAAAAAAAAAACCCTAAAGGAATAGTTGGGGGACGCAATCAACTGAAGAAAAGAAGCAGAGTAGGATAAATTCAGGATAAACTCAACAGGATATAAGAGCCAGAGTGTATATATTCTGCTAGCAGGAGAAACACAGAATCAGTCTTGGACAGAACATGGACTTTTTGTTTTTCCCCATCCATCCCCAGATATAATATGTTTTTGAGATGTTAGGGGTGTACTAACAAGCCAGATATTATAATAAGCTGACATTCATGTAAGGTTCTACACACCCCATTCAAAATGGTAAGAAAACAGAGACGCAATTCAAACTTGCATTTGTAGAAGTGTCAATATAAGCACTAAATAAAATGAGTCGTTTTTTCTCTCTCTACTCACCAGTCCATTTTCAGATTTTGTTTTCAAATCCAACTTTACTAAGCCAAATCCTAAGAAAATAAAAGCCACATGCGTGTTAATACCTATTGGGGGGATGGGACAGGAAACAGGCAGTATTTCGGATTTATCTTTTATAAAACTTGCATCCTCTGTGCAAGAAGAGGAGTATTTAAGAAGCTACACCAATTTCTGTTGCATTCCCGCCCCCCCCCCCGCCCCCCGTGAGAAAAAAATGGAACCAGGTTATCTCCCTTTGTTCACATAGGATACTATGTTGCTACAGGACTACCAGCATAGACTTAGGAACAGATGTGCTTTGTGGCAATACCTGCAAAGTAAACCAAGGTATCAAATACTCACACCTATACTGAAACAAACAGGATTATTTGCAGTGTAGGATAGTAGTTTTGAACTCCAGACCAGCCTTTCCCTACCTGGTTGCCCCCCCCCCAACAGATGTGTTGAACTACAGCTCCCATCATCCCCAGCTAGCATGTCACAGAAGTTGTCGTCCACCACATCTGAAGGGCACCAGATTGGCGAAGGCTGCTCCAGACCAAGAAGCCTGCTGAGTTCCTCCTGAAATTCCACAGCAGGCTCCGAGGCAAACAGAGAGATGCCGATCCAGTGCCAGGAGGGATTGTCAAAACAAAGCCCACATCGCCGAAAACACAAATACAAACCGGGGCTGGATTTCACTGCTGCAAGGAATGAACTCTTTAGAATGGCAAGGGCCCTTCTTTGTGAGCAGTGGAAGACAGGTTGCCAGGTAGGACTCACAGCTGGGGAGGAAAGCGCCGTTCTTCTTGCCTAGCCAGGCTCTCACTGAGAGGGGGCACTGGGACTACCTGCTGGACATTTCTTTACTACACCCTGTCTGCATGGGGGTTGAACCTCTTTCACCCAGAGGGCCGAATTCCTTTTCAGAGAAGCTCTTGGGGACCACACTCCACTGGTGGGCGGGGCCAAAGGGGAAAGGGGCGGGGCCAAAAATACCAGCATATTGTGCCTTAAAGCTCCGACTGGCAGTAGCGAAGCCTCAGGAGAGGCAGTTCAACCTTTCAGAATGGGGGGGGGGGACTGCACACAAGCTGGGAAACCACCAAAGGATCAGCGGGAAAGGGGAATGGGGTGTGGCTGGACTGGGACCCCAGGCAGGCCAGCATTGTTCTCCAGGCCTGAGGTGCTACACCCCTGCTCTTTTAGAATAAAGAGGTTGTTAGATGACTACAATAATGCAGTCTTACACAACCATTCCATTAATTGACTGTAATCCTATGTCCACTTACCTGGGAGTAAGCCCTGTTGAAATCAGTGGAACTTTCTTTTGAGCAGACATGTTTCGGATTGCACTTTTAATCTGCAGTGAGGTTACATGTAGCCCCAACAACAATCAATAGCAGGACTAAGGGTGCAATCCTATGCATGTTTCAACAGGAGAAAAAAAAGTCCTACAACACTCAGCATTCCCCAGCCAGTCTAACCATGCATAGGATTGCATCCTAAATTACAGATTATCTATCAATAACAACTGAATCCAAGATCAACACAAATACTTGCAGCACAAGTCTATAATCCAGTTTATAATGTATTTCATAATAAATACATGCATAGTTTTGTTTTGTTTTTAAAAAAAGCAAATACAGCCATGCTGGTCTATGAAGGGAAAAACCCCTCCCACCAAAATCCACAGATGGGCAATAGGTTTATTAGGATCAACAAAAATGTACACACTTTTGAGTTCTCCAGAGCTCTTAATCAGGCTAGGGGGTACAAAAATCAGGGGATGGCAGGGGGGGACACAGAGAAAAGACCAAACATCTGGCTAGAAGTTATGGCCATGAGGTATGTAGTTTGGAAAGACCCAGTCTCAAAATAGAGATTTGCAGTCTGAATTAGCCGTAGGTGTTGCAGGTATCAGATCACATCTAGCAATGCATTTTGAGATAGAGAAGCAATGGCTGAAGTCCATTTCTAAAAACACAAAGGACAGCTGTAATTCTGATCTGCTTTGGAAAAATACCGTATCTGACCATTTAGGGTAGAATCTACCACCTGAAAAGTGACTTTCCATCCCCTCCAACCACTGAGTAATACTCACAATTTGGCCTCAATTTACTTTTTACCTGGTGCACCATCTAAAATTAATCTCTGCTTTGCTTATATAAGGACTGTAACATTTCTCTGCACTTCTGCTCTATGCCAACTCAGGAACTTGTGTTTTTCGCCCAAGGCAAGAGGCAGATCAGAGTTACAGCTGGTGTTTCTGTTTTCAGAAATGAAGATAGGCCATTGCTTCTCCTATTTCTGTTTAGTCAGCAGTAAGACTCACTGTCAATGGCCCTTACTCCCAAAGGACTGTAGCCTGAGCTAAAATGTTGCCCCCAGCAGCATGTGTATACAGACTGTGGAAGGCCTATTCAGGGGGCACAGTTTGATCTATGTTTATTGACTACATCAGTGGTTCCCAATCTTGGGTCCCCAGATGTTGCTGGCCTACAGCTCCCAGCATACCAAGCCAGCATGGCTAATGGCAAGGGATGCTGGGAGCTGTAGTCCAGCAATATCTGGGGACCCAAGGTTGGGAACCACTGGACTATATGCTGTAACACCCCCCCAGCCCCCAGAAACTGCAATTACATTTGTGTAAATCCTAGAAATCAACAGGTAACCAGTGAAAGACATCCATTTTCCCTTGGAAATATTTACCATATCCCTTGGTGAAGATGTCTCGAGCAGATTTTCCTAGGTCAGCATAAGCAGGGGGAACTGCCATTTTCTGCCAAAAGAAGGACACTGGAATTACTTTTTTGCCAATAATCCGAACACCACTACTCTTTCATTACTCCAGAAATCACTTATCCACAGTGATCTATAGCATCTTTTTAATGTTATGGCACTAGGATTCCTTCTCTTTGGTCACTATTTTCTTTTATTGTTACATTTATATCCCACCTTTTTTCCTCTTGCAAGGAACTCATCAGCTTACATGGTCCTCCTCCTCTCCATTTTATCCTCATAACAAGCCAGTGAGGTAGGTTAGGCCGAGTCAGCAACTGGCCCAAAGTCACCCAGTGATCTTCATGGCCAAATGGGGACTAGAACCCGGAACTCCCAAGTCCCAGTCCAGCACTCTAACCACTACGCCACACTGACTCTATTAATATCAAACCAGAGTTAAGCACACTGAAATCAAAGGCCATAAACACACTTAACTCTGTGCTAGACTTGTGAGCTTTACTTGTAATGTTGGATCAATAATCATCACTTGAAAATATATTAAAGCTATATATTATATATCGTAATATATTAAATGCTGAGGATGCATTTCATCTTCCAAAGGCTTTATTTATTTATTAAAACATTTTAAAACTGCCCTTCATCCTTGTGGATACCAGGGCAAATATAATTAAAACAATAAAAACACCAAAAGCACATAATCAGAATAAAAAAAACAAGGCAGTAAAATACAGTAAAACAGACAAAATCAACCAATTAAAATGTCAGGGAAGCAAAAAAAAAACCACAACTGGTTCCAGCTGCACCTGCATGGCGGGGGTATTCCATCATTGGGGTTCTACAACCAAGAAAGCACTCTCCCTTGTTGGCACATAATGTACCCGAGGTACTTGGAGAAGAGCTTCCCCTAACAATCTTAAGTCATGAGCAGGCTGGTATAGAGAGGGGCACTCCTACAGACATTTGTGTCCCAAACCATTTAGGGCAGGGCTCTCCAACCTTAGGTCCCCAGATGTTGCTGGACTACAGCTCCCAGAGTCCCTTGCCATTAGCCATACTGGCTGGGTATGCTGGGAGCTGTAGGCCAGCAACATCTGGGGACCCAAGGTTGGAGAACCCTGATTTAGGGCTTTAAAGGTAAGCACCAACACCCTGAGTCGGTCTTGGAAGCAAATAGGCAACCAGCTCAGCTCCTTCAGAATGGGAAAGATGTGAATCCCCCTGGCTGTACCAGTGAGAATTCTAGTCGCTGCATTGTGCACTAGCTGAAGCTTCCAAGTCATCTTCAAGGGCAGCCCCACATACAACACATTACAGCAATCCAAATCAGGAGGTTACCTAGAGCATGAACCACTGTGACCAGACTATCCCTTGTTATTTATAGTATGAATTATCATAATTCTGCTAAAGGAAAATGCGAACAAATGTAAGGCTATGCTATAGAGGTAAACATGGACATTCCCAATAGCAAACTGCAATACCAAAACACAAAATGGTATGGTTCCCTACAGGGCCGGTGCTACCATTAGGCCAACTAGGCGGCTGCCTAGGGCGCCAGGCTAAAGGGGGTGCCAGGAGCATAGGGCTAGAGGGAGGGAGGGCTCAAGTGGGAAGGGGCGGGCGCTAAATATCTGATCTTGCCTAGGGCACCAAACTGCCTTGCACCGGCCCTGGTTCCCTAAACATCTTGGGAGTGATCATCACTGACTGCATTGTTGCTTGTTTTGGCTCCAGACCAGAAACAATTTGTTTTTTTTACAAGAGCAATACCAATGCACAGATGTCAGGTAGGTAGTTTAACTGCTACTTCCAGCCTGAAGCACTAAGTGCAACAAGCTATAGCACGCCAGAGCTGGATACCAGTGCTAAATAAGTCAAGAGTCTCTCTTTTGGCTTGAACCAAACTACTACCTCAAGCATAAACTTCTTACAAAGTGTAGTAGGGCTGCTAACATAGTCCAGGGTCCTGAGGCTGTGTGTGTGTGTGTGTGTGTGCGTGAGAGTGAGAGAGAGAGAGAGAGAGAGAGAGAGAGAGAGAGAACTCAGAAGATACTAACTAACCATTCTGGGACCATCTCCTTCAGGGTATTCCCTGAGGCTGCTCCCAGCCTCCCACATCCCTCAATAAAGTTAAAATGGATGCTCCTCAGCCAGACAGATCTTTGGGGGAGGGGAAGATCAGAGGGTCAGGCAAACCCATAGATCCAGCAGTACACTGTACTGTACATCAAACTCTTAGAACTCCACAGAGTAGCCTCCACGTGCTTTCTGTGCTCCAAAATGAGAAATTCCAGCTCAGAGTAGCTGATCTCCAGAGGTCTCCTTCACCAGTGCTATACCTTTTATGCAAGTAGACCACTTCTGCAAACTGGGGGAAACAACATATGGAACAACTCCCAGCTTTTTGAGCCAGTATTTCATGTCACCCACCAAGGTATTTTACATTCTGAACAGTGCAGTCCTATGCATGTCTACTCAGAATTCAGTCCCATGGAGTTCAATGGAATTTATTACCAGTTAAGTGTGTACAGGATTGTAGCCTAAGGGTGTTTTTCTGCCTATCTCATGCTACAGTTATCAGCCAGACTGCTTTCACTCCAACCTATTGGAACTCCATTAGAAAAGGTAGAACCGAAGAAAGCCAAGTCCCCGGTATCAGCTTGAAGGTTTTACATGCAAGCTATCGCAGCATGGAAATTTCAGCAATGGCTGGGTGATGAATCACGCATGACATGCCACCTTAACACAGCAGTCTAAACTATGACTCCAAAGAGCAGTGAGGGATGCCTAAATCCCATCTTATGCAATTACTGAAATTAAGGAATATTAAAAGCTAATCCTACGTCTAACAAGAAATTAGTTCTAAGGCAACTCACAGTTCCATGAGGGATCAGCTGTCTGCAATCCTATACATGTCTACTCAGAAGTAAGCCTCAATGAATTCAATTGGATTTACACACAGTTAAGCGTATATAGCCTGAAACTAGGGATAGGGAAGAATTCTGATCAGTTCACATTTTGATGAGAACTTACCAAATTTGCACTTCCTCAATCAATATGTGAACTAGAATACAGCTCTCCTTTAGTATTTGCACCTCAGAATTTTGCAATGCAACCTTTCTGAACAAAAAATACATATATTATGGGAACACAAACAAAAAAATGCATATATTGGTGAAAGGGGTTACCAGAGCATGAACCTGCTTGCAAAAAACACATATACTAGGGGGAAATTGCATACCACAATGAGTACCGTATATTAGGGGAAATGTGTAAGCCGCCTTGGGTTCCTTGCAGGAAAAAAGGTGGGGTATAAATATAAATCATCATCATCATCATCATCAAAAATGCATACAGGTTTTCATAGAGACTTTTAAAAAACTGATGTGGAAACAGAAGATTGAAAAAATTTGAGAAAGTGAGAGAAACTAAAATGAACAGATTTATCCATCCCTACAAACAGGTTTCAAAAGCATTGTGCAATGTATTCTCTGTGGTGAACCTTGATAATGATATGGATCATCAAGAAAAATATATTTGCTTCCTTTTTGCAAGACCTGAGCAATCATTTTAGTTTCCTGCATTGAGCAGGGGGTTGGACTTGATAGCCTTGTAGGCTCCTTCCAACTCTATGATCTATGATCTAGGAAATCTAGGCCACTGTAGCTGAAAGGAAAAGCCATCAGCTTCCACATGTTGCAAGATCGATACGCCCATGAGTGAAGAAAAAAAATATCTTAATGGGGCAGGAGCTAAGAGTGCACTGAACAAGCAAACTAATCAATAACTTCTGGGATCTCAAATTATGAACTCTGACTGGGTCACAAGTGAAACTGAATGTCAGTGTCTTGAATCCCCAGCCTTGTAGACGATAAAGCTATCACATGACTCAATCCCTGTTCAAGGATAGCCAAGATAGAAATAGCAGGGCAAAATGCAAGTCAGTGTTAAGAGCTCTTGCCATAGCAAGACTGACAGAGAGCTTAACTCAGACTAATTATCTCCTCATGATTCTGAAATTCATGTACAGATTTTAATTTTGTTATTGTTGTTGTTGTTAGCTTACAGCTTCCCATTTTGTTCCGGCTGAATATACACAAAGGTATCCTAGGCATTTGAGAACAGAAGGTTAGGGAAGATCAAGTGGGGACCATCTCTATCAGGAGTGGGAAACATGAAGGGCCACTGACCAATGGGAATAATCGGGGTGGGGGGCACAGTCAATGGTGGAAGGAGCCAATGGTAGAGGGAGTTTGCAGCATTGCATCTCTCTTTCTCTCTCTGTGCCTCCCCATCCATCCTCTACTTCTCAGATGCGCACACGTACACACAAACATGAAGGAGATGAGGAAGTGAATCCCAGACAGATGATTCAAAGAGCAAGAGAGGGTCCACAGTATCCGGAAAGCTGGATGATGCTGAGGGCCACATAAAATTAGGCCAAGAGCCACATACAGCCCTTAGGTTGCGATTTCCCCGTCCCAGATCTCTATCATACACATCAAAGAGTTAAAAGTAACAAGTAACTAATCATTTTCACAGAGTTTGGCAACTGTAACAGAATTCAAACATAACAGCAGCCACAGAGTATCAGAACTGATTTTGACACAATGTCTGGTGCTCAGGCAATTCCAACAGAAGGAGGGTGAAATATGGTCGCTAGAATTTTATGAAACTACCATATTGGCACAACATGTTTTCACACAGATTTTCGTCACATCATTTTGTATTTCTGTCCACATAATTTCACTTTCCTTACTGCTAACAGCAGCCAGAAGATAATCAAATGCACTATTTCCCATAACAAGAAGTGTAGCGATTAGTACTGTGCCAATATTTTCAGCAGATCTTTTTTCAGCCATTGGGGGGAGGGGCAAATATAAATTGCCCCTGGAAAAAAGCAGAGGGGCAGGAGAAATTCAGTGCAGTTTTCGTGTGGGAGTTGCAGGGGTTCGTCTCTTTTTGCTTGCTCTTACCTTAGTAACATTATAAGGTGGCCAAGTAGTGGTATGTGAACAAGGGTAGAAAAAAATGGAAATTAAGCACGTCAGCCCACAGAGTTCATCTGTTCATAGATCAGTTAGATGTACACATTCATGTTATTGAAGACAAAAGGGAATCAGGAGACTAAGATTGGTCCTGACTTCCTGTCCACAGTCGATGCTCCATAAACTCCAGATTTAATCCATACACAGCAGAGGCTGCAGTCATGTGGACTAAAGTGACACTTAGCAAGGGGGAATATCTGCCCATACAAAAAGCTGACAAGAAGAAGGACTCGCTCATCGTTTTAGTGACTCTCAAATTAGATACATGTTATCCCATGGAGGGATGAGCTCTATGAGTGCTAAACTGGTACACACACTCCAATGGTGCCCAAGCAGTTGTTCCCACTATCTGTATGGGGTTTTATAAACTTTTGCTAGTGCAGAGGTACCAGATGCACCAATATATATTTTTAATGAGTAGCTTTTCTCTGTCAATCAAGGCATTATTCCCACATACCATGTGCGCGCACACAAACACATTAAATCTTTCCTCAAAATCCAAGCCTTGCCTTACCTTCTCCTCCACTGTCACCTAAACTCCTGCCTTTCTCATCTTAACTACCTACTGTCAGTCCTTGACCTCTACCCATCCCTAAATCCATCTCATGTATCCTGATATGGAATAGGTTGCACTCAAGTCCTGCTTTCCATAACTGGTAAGAGGACCAGCAGTGAGTGCATGGTTCACTGGGCTCAGTGTTTTTATCTGAAAACTCCATTGGCCATTTCAGGGCTTTCTTTGCCTTCTCTCTGAATACTTTGGAACCCACACTACAATATTGATGTCCACTGCTACCCATTCAGCCAACCCCATTGATAAAATCTGAATGCAACAGTGTAGGCGCTCAGTTCTGACTCCACCACCAAACTGGATGAGGACACGGGAAGAAAAATGACTGACGTTATCAAGAACATTATTTCTCAATTAAATAAAGCTTTATGCTTAAAATATCCACTCTCCCAAAACAAAAAAAGCCATACTGATGAAATTAGAGGAAATTTGTTTGCAGAATCACCATGGATTTTTAAAATTCTATTAAGAAAACTGTTTCAGCAGATCTCTCTTTACTAAATCTATTAGGGTGCATTTTAATGGAGCATCTTGGAAATTACACCAGCATTTCCCACAAGAAAAATATTCTACTGAAAGGACTGTATTCAAACTGAAGCACATCACCAGTGCATGCATGCCTCCCTGTTGAAAGAGCAATGGCTTATGCAAATGGAAAAACCACAAACAATAGCCTCAGTTACTTCCCACAGAGATCAGTATTTGTGTCTGGAAAGGTATGTAAAATGTAATATGTGAATGGCTACATAGTCTGTTTTGCTCCTGGGACACTTGTCAGGAAGCCAGCATCTGTACTGGGGAGCCAGGCAAGACACAGATGACAGCTTACACCATTATTGGGTTGAGTGGCTTTCAATCCACTTCATTTTCCAATCTGTCTGCCCAATCCAGCTAACAAGATCTTTGCACCACCTTTTGCACACATATCACTTGCTGAATCAGGATCTGTGAACATAAATCTGATGAATACCATCTATCTGCACTGCACTGCTTTCAATAGGATGAGCATTTGAACATGTATCCTCTTCATCCATATTCTGGGACACCTAGTCACACAAATGCCTTTTACAAGCATGACTAGAACTGAATGGGATGTGCCAGTTTTGCTGAATACCAAAGCACATTTTCAAAGCATGCACTTATTTTTCCCCCTGTGCTTTTGATTGCTAATGGATCTGAATCTGTGCTAATAGTTAATATGTTTTGACTCTATCACACACAAAAAGGAACGTGACAATATACACAGAAAGATAAACCCTTCCCAAGTATAATTAATGATTTGTCAATTTCCTAGATTAACATACACTGTACAACTCTTAACAACTTCAGCAGTTCTACTGACTTTATGAATGACACTAGGCTTCAGCCAAGGACAACAAATACAATCTACCCCATCTGGTGTTCTCCAGATATGTTGGACTACAACACTCATCACCCCCAGCCAGTCTAACTTATCTGGAAGTCACCAGGGTGGGGAAGGCTGATCTACACCCAGCCATAATTGTCAATGTTCACACAAATCAAATGCAAAGCAGGAAAGTAGGGTGTATTTACTATCAAAGAACATGAGATATGATCCAGCCATTGATATCACTGGGAGAATGAAGGACATGCTTCAGTCTTTCCCATTATAATCAGTAGAATGTAAAGCTGCTTAGTTTTGGCATGATTGTGCCACTCGACTATTGAAGATCGGTTGGTTGTTGTTTTTAATGGCATAGGAAATACTTAGGATATGATCCAGCCAAAACTAAGTGCTTTTATTTCCTAGCGACTTGAATGAGAGAGATTTAACTATGTTTATATCTTTCCCAATGAAATCAATGGGTCAAAAAAGTGGTTAACTTTGACTAGATTGTGCCCTTAGATTTTATTTGAAAATTTAGATCCTATTTGCCTCTAGACACCTTTTAAGACATGCAGTTTTCTTCATTGCTACAGAACTGTCTAAATCCATTTGTAGACATGCAACATACAGGCCTTACGTGGGCCAAGCCATAAGATGTCTTATTCTCCACCCAGCCACCATATCTGCCTTCTTCCTACAGATAGAAGAGCAGCAGGCAAGGACATTAAGGGCATTTAAAGGGCAAGGAAGTCGAAGGGAGGAAGCTGAAGACAGTCTAAAATGGAACCAGAAACTGCTCTAATAATCTTATCGATGGACTGCATCTCTGAACCTTGCAAACCACACATTCGTTGTCTCACGCGGCCAACGGCAGGGGCTGCACGACCTTGCCGTTCCCTATGATTTGGGTGTGTGCTATCCATAAGCGCTGTTAGCATTCCCCTTGAGGCCTATCCAGAGAGAGCAAGAGAGAGAGAGAGAGAGCGCGCGAGAGAGAAAGAGCACATGGAGTCCAATGACGGTGCCGCGAAGCACGCTTCGTCTCTAGAGAAGGTCACCCCGAGCTCTGTGCGGCTGAGCGCAGAGGAAAAGGAAGCGGCGGCTCCCTTTGTGAAGCTCCCTCCTCCTCCCCAGATTCCCCGAGCCACAGCCGGGGATGGGCAGGCAGATGGCGCTGCTTAAAATAGGTGCCAAACGGCGAGCACGGCAGGTCTACTAGGGAAACCGGCGGTGGAGGCGCCGCCGCCTGGGGAGGAAGAATGGGCGGGAGAGGGAAGGGAGATGTTTTTACGGGGATTTATGGTAAAGCTTCAGGAAACTGATGCGCGGGGGAGGATGCCCGCCATGAGGCTTCTTCTCCCATTCCCTTCTAACATCTCGATGATGACGATGATGGAGAGGGATGAAATAAGGTAGGCGGCTGCCCCGGGGGCTGCGGCACGCCGACCAAGCAGCATGCGCGGCCTTGAAATAGAAAGGGCAGGGCGCCAAGGGTCGCCCCTGGAGGGCAAAGCGATTTCGCCTCGCCGGAATCCAGGCTACCGCCTCCCAAGGCCTGCTGCGGGGACTCAAAGCCGCCTCATCCTTCGGCATCTTTCCCCCCTGCGGCTGCAGAAATGGCGTAGCAGCCGAGCCTAGGCGGGCTCGGTGGGCGCCCCCGCCCCGGCATCCCTCCTCTCCGCCTACCTCCCGATCCACGCGGCAGCTCTAGGGGCCGGCCTGCGATGCCTCGGAAGGAGCGGCCGGCTTCGCTTGGCCTTACCGTGCTCTCCCGGTCCTTGCCGTGGCTGCAGCAAGGCTTCTGATGAGTGACAGCTGGCGAGGGGGAGGCAGAAGCAGAGGCGGCGGCGGCCGAGGAATGGAACGGGGCGGATCTTCCCTGCGCGGAGGCCAGCATAGTAGCGAAAGAGAGCAACGGGGCCCGGCACCGTCTGGCTCTCAGACAGATGGACCCGCCCCGGCAGGCAGAGGGACGTGACTGCACCGCCGTCGGACGCTCGCTCGCTCGCAAGCCCGCCTGCCCCCCGGCTGCGGATAGGCTGAGCAGCCGGATAGGCGGCAGGAGCGAGGCAGGACTTTCCGCGCCGAGGGAGCGGCTCGGCCAATCCAAGGGCGTCGGCCGTCTCTTGCGTCTTACACAGCCGAGAGGGTGGCCGAGCGTGGCGGTGCAATTCAGGCTGCCTGCCGCGCAGCGAGCGCTCGATCGATGGCTCGGGTTAACGCAGCAACGTTACAGCGATAGAGGCGGACTGTATATTGCCGCTGGGGTTAAAAAAAGAGAGAGAGAGAGAGGCATTCTCCTGAGCACCTTTACAGCCCGGGCTGATCCATACTTCCTTGGCGGTGAGGTGAATCGGACCCGGTGAGTGGGGCGGGGGCGCTTGTTTCCACGGAAAGGGGGCTTCTTGCTGGGGTGCCGGAGTGCAAACTAGAGAACACTTTCCCGTAACTCCATCACAAATAGATGGAGGATTTAAGTTGCAGTTAATTCATAGTTCCCTTTTCTTGCAGTTCCTTCTAATGTAAGGGTTGCATCCCATGTTAGTCCTTCTTAAGAGTAGACCCATTGAAATGAATGAGACTTAAGTTAGACTAACATTGCATACAACCCTAGATCCCAATTTGATTGAAACGTGCGGACACACTATCAATTAGGGCCTCGGATGTTAATAGGCCTTCACCACCACCCGGAAAATAGGTTTTGGAGATTGCCCAAAACAGCTTGGGGGGGGGGGGGGGGACACACGACTTGGTTGCTATGAGCTCTTGCGAACACCAGTACTGTGTAAAGGGCCAGTTGGATGCAAGGTGCCCTCAGGATCAGTGTTCCTATCCCTCATACTGGAAGCATGCATAAAAATGAGGAACTCGGAGTTAAGTCAGTGATCAATGATTTATTTGTTGTTTCAGCCATCATGGTCATATCAACCAAAAATTCACATATATACACCAGCTCTATAAAGTACACCAAAACACAGAAGCTCTATAAAAGGATAAGATTAAAATAGAAGTCGCTATCAAAAAGATTAAAACAGGAGTCTCTATCAGACTGAACCCCCAGACATCCTTTTAGGGATCAGACAAAATACATCCAAACAATTTTAAAAATGCAAAACTAAAACAATACATATGTAGTTTATAAGTGCAGCTACAGCATTAAAAACCATCAAATTAAATCATTACAATTTGGACCACGAATTGTATCTCTGGATAACAAGGAAACCGTTCCCCGTGAGTTCCTGTATGCTGAATTCAGGTCCACAAGTCGGCTTATATGTAACTGGTGCATAACTCTTACTTTTGCTACTCAAACTGAGAAGGGTGTGTAGTAGGTAGGACAGGTTTTCAGAAGGAGCCTATCAAAAAATGTTACCATGGGTAATTGTCTTACCCATGGATCATAGAAGCACACCGTGGTCATGGGGTGTTATAAGCAACAACATTTGTCAATTCTGATAATTCCCAGCCAACATGGCCAAAGTTCTGACACACAAAGTAGTTCTGACCTCAGCTTTAGGAATAAAATAAAATGCTACTAATTGCATTTTTTATGCTCTTGGACTAGGAAAAGAAATAATAGTCTGGGTGAGAAGTAGCAATTTCTAAGAATTTGGCATAAGCACATACTGCTACCTAATCTGAGAAGCGGCCAATGGTCCTACACCAGGGGTAAGCAACCTTTCTGGGCCATGGGCACATTTGGCAATTTGAGAAACTGTGCTGGACAACACCACAAAATGGACACCATGGAAGGCGTGCTTCACACAAATCCAGCATTCCTGACCATTTTTTTGTAAAGTCTATGTAATGTGTACTTTGGCCCTCAGTTACTCATACCTAGGCTTTGTTTCAGTAGAGGATGAGGTAAAGAGGTTAAGCCAAAGGCTTCACAGAAAAGGTATGTTTACAGGAGGAATTTAAGAACATAAGAAGGGCTGTGATGGATCGACCAAGGTCCATGGGAAGCCCACAAGCAGGACATGAGTATAATAGCACCCTCCCACCCATGTTCCCCAGCAACTGGTGCACATAGGCATACTGCCTCTGATACTGGAGGTAGCATATAGCTGATCAGGACTAGTAGCCATTGATAGCCTTCTCATCCATGAATTTGTCCAATCCCCTTTTAAAGCTGTCCAAATTATTGGTCATCACTACATCTTGTGGAAGTGAATTCCATAGTTTAACTATGTGCTGTGTGAAGAAGTACTTCCTTTGATCTGTCCTGACCCTCCCACCAATCAGCTTCGTCGGAAGACCCCGGGTTCTATTATTATGAGAGAGAGAGAAATGTCTCCATATCCACTTTCTTCATACCATGCATAATTTTGTACACTTCTATATTGTCTCACCTTGTTCACCTTTTTTCTAAGCTAAACAACCCCTTTCCTCAAAGGGGAGTTGCTCCAGCCCCTTGACCATTTTAGTTGCCCTTTTCTGTGCCTTTTCCAACTCTACAATATCCTTTTTTTAGGTGTGGTGAGCAAAAGTGTACACAGTATTCTAAGTGTGGTTGCACTATAGATTTCTATAAGGGCAATATGATCTTTAATTTTCAATTCCTTTCCTAATTATGCATAACATGGAGTTTGCCTTTTTCACAGGAGCTGCACGCTGGGTCGACATTTTCATCAAGTTGTTTGCCCCAACCCCAAGATCCCTTTCTTGGTCAGTCACCACTAGCTCATATCCCATCAGATTATACTTGAAGTTGGGATCTTTTGCTCCAACTTGCATCACTTTACACTTGCTTACATTGAACCGTATTTGCCATTTTGATACCCATTCTCCCAGTTTGGAGAGATCCTTTTGGAGTTCCTCACAATCCTTTTTTGCTTTAACCACCCTAAATAACTTGGTGTCATTAGCAAACTTGGCCACTTCACTGCTCACTCCTAATTCCAGATCATTTATGAATAAGTTGAAAAGCATTGGTCCCAATACAGATCCCTGTGGAACCACTGTTTACATCCCTCCATTGGGAGAATTTACCATTTATTCCTACAGTCTCTGCTTTTTGTTCTTTAACCAGTTACTGATCCATAAGAGAACTGCCCCTCTTATTCTATGACTGCTAAGTTTGCTCAGGAGTCTTTGGTGAGGAACTGTGTCAAAAGCCTTTTGGAAGTCCTAGTAAACAATGTCTTCCAGATCACAACTGTCCACAAGTTTATTGACACTCAAAGAACTCTAAAAGATTAGTGAGACAGGACTTAGTTTTGTTGAAGCCATGTCAATTCTTTCTCAGTAGGGCTTATCCTTCTATATGCTTACTGATTTTATCTTTAATAACACTTTCAACCAATTTACCTGGAACAGATGTTAAGCTAACCAGCCTGTAATTTCCTGGATCCCCCCTGGATCCCTTTTTTAAAAATTGGTGTTACATTGGTGGTTCTCCAGTCTTCTGGTACAGAGGCGGATCTTAGGGACATGCTACATATATTAGTTAGAACATCAGCAATTTCATATTTGAGTTCTTTAAGAACTCTAGGATGGATACCATCTGCACCCAGTGATTTATTAACTTTCAATTAGTCAATAAGGTTGAGAACTTCATATTTTGTCACCAGTATTTGCCTCATTTTCTCAGACTCCCTTCCTGAAAACATCAGTTCAGGCACAGGCATCTGTCCTGTATCTTCAGCCGCGAAGACAGATGAAAAGAATTCATTCAGCTTCTTTGCAATCTCCTCCTCCTCCTCCTCCTTTAGCGATGTAAATTGAGTGCCTTACCTGCTCTCTTGGGTGCTCCGGAGCACACACACACACCGCCCGCTCTCTCCGTACTCTCACTGCTCACAGCGTCAGGGAACTGGAAGTGACGCAGCGGGTTCCCCATCGTGTCAATTCCAGTTCCCAGGTGCTGCATTTGTAGTGTAAAAACCAGGGCAACCCAGCTTAAAACGGCCACGAATAGCAAATCTCAGCTGTTTCAACCTGGGTTGCCCTGATTTTTACGCTAAAAACGCAGCACCAGGGGAACCAGAATTGACACGTCGGGGAACTGAAGCTTCTTTCCCCGGCATGGTGTGGATCTAGCTGTGGCCAGGTAAGTCGCGAGAGTCTCATGGGGGCCGACCGGGCTGCTTTCGGCCCACTTTCAGCCCCCCCCCCCCGAGACTCGCGGTTACATCCCTGTCCTCTTTTAATATTCCTTTAACTCCATTATTGTCCAGTGGTCCAACTGCCTCACTAGCTGGTTTCCTGCTTCTGACATACCGGTATTTAAAGAATTCTTTATTGTTGGCCTTGATGTTGTTAGCGATATGCTCCTCAAAATGCCTTTTTGCTTCTCTTGTTGTCTGCCTGCATCTCCTTTGTGCAAGCTTGTGCTCCCTTTTGTTTTCCTCACTTAGGCAAGACTTCCATTTTCTGAAGGAAGCCTTCTTTTCTCTAACAGTTCCTTGACACTGCTTGTTAACCATGCTGGTGACCTCTTGGACTTGGTGCTACCTTTCCTAACCTGTGGTATACATTCTATCTGAGCTTCTGTTACTGCGGTTTTGAGTAATCTCCAAGTATTTTGAAGGGATTTATGCCTCTTGACTCCCCCTTTCAACTTCCTTTTTACCAGTTCCCTCATTTTAGAGAAGTTTCCTCTTTTGAAGTCAAATGTGACTGTGTTAGAGTTCTTTGGCAATCTTCCATTTAAATATATATTCGATAGCATTGTGGTCACTATTTCCAATTGGTTCAACAACATTTACATCTCGTACTAGGCCTTGGCAACACCAGTTAAGATTAAAGCCAGGGTCGCCTCCCCTCTGGTCGGTTCCATGACCAACTGTTCTAGAGCACAGTCATTTAGGACATCAAGAAATTTAACCTCTTTGTCGTAACTGGAACATGCATTTATCCAGTCAATGTAGTGGTGATTGAAGCCACCCATTATTACAACACTTCCTCGTTTGGAGGCCTCCCTGATTTCATTTTCCATCTCAAGATCACCCTGAGCATTCTGGTCTGGGGGACAATAGTATGTTCCTACTTGTACTAAATTAGTTTTGGAGCCAGGTATTGTTACGCACAGAGCTTCTGTGGAAGAGTCTGCCCCTTTTAGGTTTTCAAGTCTTCTGGACACTATGCCGTCCTTGATGTACAGAGCAACACCTCCTCCAGTACACCCTTCCTGGTCCTTCCTATAAAGTTTATATCCAGATATCACCATATCCCACTGGTTCTCTCCATTCCACCAGGTTTCTGTAATGCCCACTATATCTAGGTTTTCCTTTAAAATCAGGCATTCCAACTCTCCTATTTTGGCTTGGAGGCTTTTAGCATTTGCATAGAAACACCTATACACGGTGTCCCTCTCCTGATGTCTCTGGCATGTGCAACTTCTATTTTGGCACTTTGATTGGCTATCATGTCTCACCATATGCTCATGGCCTATTTCCTCCCCTTCTATATTTGGGCAATCAGAAACTTTTTTTGTCTTCATCCCCTAGTGATGATTTAACCTGAACCGGATGCTTCCAAGCTCCTGTTGGCTTTCCCCCAAGGTTCAGTTTAAAAGCTGCTCTGCCACCCTTTTTATATTTTGCGCCAGCAGTCTGGTTCTATTGTGGTTCAAGTGGAGCCTGTCCCTCTTGTACAGGCCTGGCTTGTCCCAAAATGTTCCCTCCTCCCTGTACCACTACCACCGTCTCATCCACACACTGAGGCACCTCAGCTTCACCTGTCTAGCTGGCCCTATGCATGGAACAGGTAGCATTTCAGAGAAAGCCACCTTGGTGGTCCTGGATTTCAACCTTCTACCTAGCAACCTAAATTTGGGATCCAGGAACTCACAACTACATTTCCCCATGTCGTACCAACAGGAACCACAACCACTGACCACCCCAGCGCTACAAAGCTACCTAGACAGTGCGTGATATCTGCAACCTTTGCACCAGGCACGCAATTTACCATGCGGTCTACACGCCTGTCACAAACCCAACTGTCTATATGCCTAATGATCAAATCTCCCACTACCACACAAGCCCCATCCCACTACCACATCCACATCCCACGCCCTGGAGGTACATCCTCAGTGTGAGAGGATGTTTGCTTGTCTTCTGAGGAATGGGTCCCTTCTAAGGGATCATTTCCCTCTTCTGAGGAATGACGTCCTCCTTCCCCAAGACCCCCATTCTCCGTGACAGCAGAGGAGCTGTCACCCAGGGGTTGGGACACCGCTATTTGGTCCCCGGAGGTCTCATCTGCCAACCTCTCTGCCTCTCTTAGCTTCTCCAGGTCCGCAACCTTGGCCTCAAGGGAACAAACTTGTTCCCTGAGAGCCAGAAGCTCATTACACTGAGCAAATGCCCACAACTTCTGTCCAGCTGGCAGATAGTCATACATGTGTGGCACTCAGTGCAATACACTGAATAGCCGCCACACCGCTACTGGCTTTGTAACTGAGTTGTTTTTTAATTGGTATTATTGGGTTTGTTTACCTGGAAAAGCAGGTTGTTTACTAGGAGAAGGTGGTGGGCGGGTTATCTGTAGTTATTCATTTACAGTTACTTACTATGGGAAGGGAGGGAAGAGTTCTCTGCCCTGCCTCCTCGCCCTGTTGCCGAACTCGCACAGTTGCTTAACTTGCTTGTGTGCTGACGCTTCGTCACTGGGGCTTCTCACACTTGGAGAGCTCTTCAGAACCTGAGAGAGTGCCTCCTTCCATTCCAACCTGCCTGGTCACTGAGGTCATCAGATGGCATGCTCCTGGTGGTTCCACATGGACCTATGGCCTGATTGGAGTCCTCCAGGAGAAGAGCCTTCAGTGTGGTGGCTCCATTTCTGTGGAACTCCCTGCCTCTGATGGTCAGGCAGGCTCCGACATTGTGTTGCTTTTGGTGCCTGCTGAAGGCCTCCTTGTTCTAGGAAGCCTTCTCTGTTGTCCAATCACCATTTTAATGTTACCTTGTTTTCAATGTATTGTTTTTGTTTCTTTTATCTGTTTTTATCTTTATATTGTTCACCACTCCGGAATCTATTTAGATATGGAGTGGTATACAAATACTGTAAATAAATAAATTAAATAAATAAACTGTTCATCAGGCAAGATGATAACAAAGCAAAGAATACCACATTTAGGTGTTCAACAGCAGGATTCTACACTGGAGGGATATGATCTTATACCATATGAAGCTAGGACTTTATTTTCAGAGGGCACATACCCTCCAGCCACTAGGTCAAATTACCCAATTTGGCTTCCATTGATATTTTTTTTCTAGTACACTTTCTGAAATTATCTTAAGTTTGACAGTATAAAAACTAGAGTCTAGTTTCTTTCCGTTTCTGTTTCCACCTACTGAGGAATCTGTGTATTTTGCCTTAGGATGAAGCAATTTTGAGTAAACGGCTTGATTTTATATTTTCAAAAATGGGTGGGGTGGTGATGTTCCTACCATTTTTCAGTTCTTCTATGGAGCAACTCTTGGGCAGGTCCCAAGTATACGTTGAAACCATCTCAGTACCTGGTAGAGCGTAATCTGAATGTCTGCAGCCCCACTCCCACTTCCCGTTTTAAGACCGTAACCAAATACAGACTCCGTCGTCACTTGAACATAAACCACTTGTTTCCTTCCCTCCCCCCCCCTTTCCTTTTGTTTTGTTTACCATCTTGCTAGATGAAGAGTTCTGAAGAACTCGAAAGCTTGCACAGTATTTTGTGACCTTTGAGTTGGCTAATACCTAATACAGGTATTGCACTAATACGGATTCTAGCTTCTTCTTTTTCTTTTGGCCAACATGGCTTCCTTCGACTGTTAAAATGTTGTTATTTTTTTTTAATTTTATTTACTTTTCAAAACAAAATATAACAAAAGACAATAATAACACAAAAATTGAACTTAAACTACATACAATAAATCATAAAGTGCACCCCCACCACCCTCCTAGGGACCAATTTGTATACTTCCATCCCCTTAATCAAATGAATTCCAAATTCCAAAAAATATAACATATCCTGACAAGGTATACTCCCCTTCCCCTTTATTAATACATAGTCTAATAATTGATTCCATATATTCATAAAATTATTCTTCTTTAACTGTCCTTTTTTGCATTTGATACTACAAGTTAGTTTATCATTTAGGGCTATATCCCAAACTTCCTTATACCAATCAGTTATTAGGAAAACATGTTGTACTTTCCATTTTCTCGCTATCATTAGCCTAGCCGCAGTTAACAAGTTTACAATTAATTCCTTCATATTTTGGTCACAAATAAGTTTCTCCGTTATTGGTAACAATGCTAGTTTTGGACAGACCTCTAAGTTAATACCAATAATTTCCGATATTTCTGTAAAAACCTCTCACCAAAAAACCAGTACATTTTTACAACTCCACCACATATGAGCATATGTCCCTTTTTCCTGACATCCTCTCCAACAAAATGCAGAGCAATTATTATCCATTCTATTGAATCTTACTGGAGTTAAGTACCATCTCCAAATTAGTTTATAGAAATTCTCCTTTATCCTAGTTGACATAACTTTCACAATCTGTTCCTTGCAGGAGGAAAAAAGGCGGGGTATAAATATAATAAATAAATAAAATAATAAATATCCCATATGTTGTTCCAATTAAAATGTTGTTATTGCCGCTTTTAACTTTTTGTTTTTAAGTGATGTCATTGGTCTTATTGTGTGTGCTTTTTAAATGCATGTCGCCCTGAGTGCTTCAGCTAGACTCATAAAAAATGATTTCATATCATAGAGTTGAAGGGGGCATACAAGGCTAGCCAACCCCCCCAATGCAGGGGAAAGGCGGAGTCTCCCATCAGTATAACCAGCTGCCCTGCTTGCTCACACCCCGACAAGCTGACCGTACAGTGGGGATGTAGAGCTAGGGAGGGGGGAGGCAGTAAAACAGTGGTGGTGAGGCTGAAAGGGGGAGTCGGGGGACTTGGCTCATGCAGGCCTGTGGCTCACGCTGGCTCAGCTTGTCTGAGCCGTGGAAATCTAAGCAGGGTCAAGCCTGGCTATTACTTGGATGGGAGACCCCTCCTCTAGTTTCCTGCATTGAGCAGGGGGTTGGACTCGATAGCCTTGTAGGCTCCTTCCAACTCTATGATCTATGACACAGGGTGTATGGCAGCATCAGTGGATAGGAAGAGGCTCCAAAGAGAGGAAGTCTTGGACATATTGAATTTGATACTATGGGGCTATTTGCATGTAAGTAGAATGAGGGGAAAGGCACCAATGAGTTGGGGGGGGGGGGGAAATGGAAGAGAAAAAAATCTCAGGTGCCTACTGAAATATTTATTGCCCAATGTGTTTTGGCATATACCTTCATCAGGGGCAAAAAAAAATTGCAAGTGCTGCTCGAAACGGAATGCTTCAGCCAGAAACTCACAAGATAGCTGAAGCATTCCGTTTCGAGCAGCACTCTTCCTTTTTTTTTCGCTATTTGCATTTAACAACAACCCACTGTTTTTTTAAAAAATGATGGGTTGTCAGGGGTACACGGCCTGAAGCATGCCCGCCTCTTCCACTTTACTCCACAACTCACAATTGGCTCAGCAACCCATGATCGGCTCCTGCTGAATGTGATGCCCAAACCCAGACCGCTGGGTAGTTTAGGGGCTAAACAACCCAGCGGTTAACCCATGGTTTGCTGTTGAGTTAACTGCTAGGTTGTTTAGCCCCTTAACAACCCAGCAGTCCGGGTTCAGACGTCACACTAGGCAGGATCTGATTGTGGGTTCAGCAGGAGCCATGGGTTACTGAGTAAAAGCAGAAGAGGCAGGCGCACTGCAGGCAGTGCACCACTGTCTCCCGCCCGTGCATAACAACCTATCATTTTTTAAACCAATGGGTTGTCGTTACATGCAATCCAGGTCTATGATGAAACATCCCAAGTGAAAAGATCAGGCAGCCAGTTAGAGACGTGGGATTATATGGAGAGGGAAAGTGGTGGGGTGGAGCACACACACATCCATGAGGAAGGGATGTTTTTCACTTCTCTCCCTTCCCTCCCCAGCTGCCTCCCTTCCTCAGCCCCACCACCATGCAGCATTTGGGCTTTTAAAACTCCCTTTGGCACCATTGGAAGCTTTTAAAAAGCCTAATTGCTGCATGGGGAGATGGTTTGTTTGGGGTGGGGCTCTAGCACATGGGGAGCGGAAGGTTAACCTTTCCTTCCCTGGCTGTGACCCTCCAAATCACCCCCCACACGCACACACCCGCAGCAATTAGGTTTTTTAAAAGCCTCAACTGGCACTATTTTTAAAGCCTAATTGCTGTGTGGGTGGATTGGGGAGGTTACAGAATGTAGCAGGGGGGTGGATTAGCCATTTCCTCTCCAGCAACAAGCCCTCCCCCCCCCAAAATGGCCCCTTGGTGCAGCAGCTGGGCTTTTAAAAAGTCACCATTGGTGCCCATGGAGGAGTCCAATTGCTGGGTGGGGGTGGGGCTGAGTGGAGAGACTGCGGGTAAGATGGGAAGACCCTGAGGGCTGCATTTGGTCCCCTGGGATACCCGCTGGAGGACTGTGGGGGGAGGAGGAGGCACCCTACCCCCGATGTGCCCAAACATCTGTCAGGCGCATCGGAGGTCGGGTGGCTTCTAAGCAACACTGCATAGCTTGCTACGCGGTGTGGCTTAGCATGTCGTGCAAACCCTCCCAATGTGTCTGACCATTAAAAAGCTGCAGAGATGTACATTTTCTGGACAGTTTCAAATGCAAGCATTAAGGCATATCTAAGCCTGTTAAAGACAGCAGTTGAAATAACTTATATTGAATGTGTTGCTACATGTACCGGCCAGAAGATGGCAGTCACTCTCTTGCTAATTTAGTTGTTTATACCTATCATTTTCTTCTGATGTAATAAATAGATTGTGCCATAGAGTACTCTGTGGAATTGATGTCTCAGTGGAATATGGTCCAATGAATAAACTTGGGGGGGGGGCAATCATGTGCCTCCCCTGCCTGCTATCCGTCTCCCTTGCAAAAGGGTTGTTCCTCTCTCATTTTTTTTCAATTTTTTATTGTGAATTTCACCAAAACAAAATCTAAATACATTTTTTAAAAACCTTAACAATTCTTATATGTAAATATCCATATAACAGCATAAATACAGATGTAACAATTATACATGCTTCAACAAAGCCAGCTCAGATATCTGTATATATGTACATTTGAGTGTGGCGTCTGTATGTCATCTGCTCAAACACTGAAAGTGTTGTTAAGTCTTCAATCCATTGTGTCATAGGATATGAGCGTTTATCTTTCCAGTGTTGTAGTATCAGTCTTTTAGCTGTCAAAAGGGCACGGAAAATCCTTTTGTGTTGACCATGCTTTAATTTCCATGAAACAGGTAGATACGGTAATTTAAAGGAACATGTAGATCAGAAAATATCAAAGAGTGTTCTAATACAAAGTTTATCCATATTATAACTTCCACCCAAGAAGAGGCAACTACTGGACATTGTGAAAACATATGATTAAAAGAGGCATTAGCAGTATTACACTTCCAGCAGTTAGTCACCTTAGACCAGGGCTCTCCAACCTTGGGTCCCCAGATGTTGCTGGACTACAGCTCCCAGAATCCCTTGCCATTAGCTATGCTGGGAGCTGTAGGCCAGCAACATCTGGGGACCCAAGGTTGGAGTGCACTGCCTTAGACAAACCCTTATTAACGAAACAATGTGGTGTCCAATAAAAGTGGAACACAAGTTTTTGTTGAATAAGATGTAACCTGAAGTCCATTGAACTTCAAATAGGAATGTGCGTAGAGCTCGATCGGGGGGGGGGGAGTCCAGCGAACTCGCTGGGCTCAACCCCCCAAGCTCTGCTCACCCTACCTTTCCCCCAACTCAACTCTCGTTCTCGCAAGCTGAGCTGTGGAAGCAACTTCCTGTTTCTTGCACATTGTTTACATAGAAAATGGCATAAGATACGTTAAAAATGGCTGCGATTTGTGTAATTTGCACATATCGTGGCCATTTTTAACGTATTTTACGCTATTTTCTACATAAGCAATGTAGAGCCAGGGACTCAGAAGTCCGGTGAGCGCCTTAGCTGGTGCTTGCGCTTAGCTCAGCTCCCGCAGCGGGATCACTCAGCTCGCACGCTGCAAGTCGAGTGCTAAACACATCGCCCACCCCTAATTTCAGATATAGACGCTAAAGCAACAATCACTGCTTGGACCGAACAGGACATTCCAATTCCCCATTCCATTCCTCTATTAGACCCGATGTATCATATTTTTTCACCGATAATAGATATTTATAAACATGGATCATAGGTGGATATAACTGATCAGCCTCAATAAGTATTTCCAATAGCAGAGGAGACTCTGAAGCTGTAAAAGCAGCAGGGGCAGGGCCAAAGCTAGATTCTAGCAAATGTTGCATTGCCACTCAGCCACCACCACAGGCAAATAGCATTTGGCACAGAAATCAGAAAATGACAAGTTGGTCCTCTGTCATAGGCAGCAATATAAATGTGTTGTGTGCTATTTTATGGAAATAGTCGGTGTGGAGGCACTGTTCCTATAGAAGCTCAAAGCCTTCTCTTGGGAAGCCTGTGGTAATGCCAGCTGCTTTGGAGCCACTGGGAGGGGGGGGCTTTCCTTTTAAAAAAAAAAAAGAAGAAGAAAAGAAATATTGCCCATAGGGCAAAAAAAATAACAACAACAACAATTGTGCTACTTTTACCAAAATACATTCAACAGCGAAAGAAATAACAATATAAGTGAGCACCTTTTGATCAAGAAAAATGAGAAAGCAAGACGGCATTATTGTTTCCTCTGCCCAGATGCTGAAGCTATTGAAGGTGGAACAACAACCCCTGCAGCTTTGGAGAGAGCTTTTCAGGATATATATACAAGCTCAAGACTAGCCCTGTGCAGACGTTCACCTGCAACACAGGTACGCCTATAGTAAGACAGGATGTGTTTGAGCACATCCCCACCCCAATCATCCCCATACCCCAGCTACATCATAGATCTCTGCGCATTGAGCGTGAAGATCTGAACACGGGCTTGTAAGAGCATTCAGCTCCCGGGTGCAGGAGCCTTCCCAACCGTGGGAGCTGTGAAACACACAAAGATCTGTGGCATAGCCAGGGGTAGGACATTTGTGTTCGCAATCTTCCTGAACCCACTTAGGGCTTCCCCTACATGAGGCATTTATCCCAGCACTTTGCTGAGGCTGCTTCTTCCATTTTCTTTTTGGGAGGAAGAGAGTATCCTTTACATGAGGTTCCCCACCCCCAAGGGGTTCCTTCTCTGCCTTTCTTTTACACAACCACAAGGTGGCGCTGTGGTATAGAGCAGAATTGCGAATATACACTAGGCTTTGGATAGCGAATCATGGCGGCATCCAGGATAATACTGCACTTTCCTCAGTCTAAAAAAAGTGGCGAAAATGGCTGGAAAGCATGGGAGAGGCACAGGAGGATGACGTCGTCGTATAAAGGACCCGCAAACTTCTGTGAGTGAGGGATCACAAGCGCACAACAAATGCCTCATGTAGAGAAACTCTAGACAGGCTGCAGGAGAACACCTGCATAGTCCTACTAACTTTTAGGGAGATGTTTTTCCCCCATCCCCTGTTTTCTGTGCCTGATGAAGAGCTCCAGAGAACCTGAAAGCTTGAACAATTTGTTGTGGCATTTGGGTATAAAGATATTGCCCAACTGTGGGTTTGGGATTTTTTCCCTAAGAGATCAAGAGAGAATATGTGGAGCTCTTGTCTTGGTAAGTGAGAGTGTGTAGGGCTATTTAGCAAGACAGTCATGGCTGTCATGGGGAAGAATATGGATAAGATAAGAATATGAATAAGATGGATAAGAGATTGTTGCAGGTCCCCAAGGAATCTCTAAAGTACAATAAGTAAAATAAAACGATGGGGAAGGAAATTAATATACTCCAGCTGGGCCACTGTGTTCTCGGTTTGACTTCCGAGCAGATATCATTTGCTGGTTTTGATGAAAACAGGCCAGGGCATAATTTATTAATGCTGCTACAGCTCTGTAACATTTATTGAATGACACCGTGTGCTTTTACACAGCTTCCATCCATTTCACATTTTTTTATTCATATTCACTTGCAGTCAATTACTACAAATCTCAAAAGGTTGGATCTAGATTTAAGCAGGATGGACTGCACTGGTGGAAGTGAGACTTTCCCGCCCCTCCTTCACATGGCAGCCCCTTGAGCCAGGAATCAAGAGACCCTGATGAATGGGGTGAGCTGTGGGGGGAGAGAGCGGGAGATCCCCCAAAACTAGGTGGAGAGACCTTCCATAAACAGATCCCTTCCTCTCACAGAAGGCCCCTTCCTCTTGAGGAAGACAGATCCTGGATCCAACCTAAAGTGAGCACATGCATTTAAAGTATGAAAGCAAAATGAGAGTAGCCCTATTACAATACTATACAATCTTTTTTAAAAAAAAAAAAAAATTAAAGCCAGGGTTTGGTTCAGAACTAAATCAGCCAACATTTCTTGATATTTTTTGCAGGATTGTATCCACAGTCCAAAAATGAGTCCGCTCTACCCTACACATATTTCCTTTGAAGTGACTGACTTCTAAAGACCCCCGTCCAAAATACCACTTGTGCTAGCTACATTTTTTTTTTTTTGCACTCACATTCCCCCTTCATCATTTATTTATTTATTTATTTATCAGGATATTTATAAACAACCCTTCATCAAAAGTGGTAAAGAAGAAATATAACCAAAAATGGTCAGACAACCACAAAATGCAATTTTTAAAAAAAACACCAATTATAAAATTAAATTATAAAACAACAGTAGGACAGACCAACTATGCGAATAGAAATGTTTTGACCTGGCACCGAAATGATTTCAAGATTGGCACCAGTCACACCTCTAGGGGGAGAGTGTTCCACAGATGGGGTCTCCCATATCAGAGAAGGCTTTTCTCCTAGTTGTCACATAACAAGTAGACGGTACCTTGAGAAGAGCCTCCCCTCAGAGACTTGGGAAGTCTGGTATATGTTTCCACTTTTCCCACACACACCACCCCTGCAGCACACAGGGAGACTTGAAGTGCTCAACTGTTTTTAACATTACATTCCGCTCCGGGTTCAAAAAGCAATTTGGTAATTCAGTGAGGGCACAAGAGGCTGTCTATGTGAACACCATTATGAGCATTCCCACAATCGCTGAGGGATCCTAGCAATGGGCAAAACTGATAGCCTTTCCTCGTTTGTTTGTTTGTTTGTTTGTTTATTGCATTTATACCCCGCCTTTTTTCCTGCAAGGAACCCAAGGTGGCTTACATAATCCTCTTCCTCCTCTCCATTTTATCCTCACAACAACCCTGTGAGGTAGGTTAGGCTGAGAGTCAGTGACTGGCCCAAAGTCACCCAGTGAGTTTCATGGCCGAGCGGGGATTTGAACCCAGATCTCCCGAGTCCCAGCCCAACACTCTCACCACTATGCCACACTGGCACTCGTTCTAATGGTCCCTGCTAGCTTCCCTGTCTAGCAGGAGACTCACGCTCATGTAGGCTGATCCGGTGTATGCCACACATTTTGGCTGCAGGTATCAATGGTGTTGAAGTAGTGCCTCTGAACCTCCAAATCAGAGTCACCCACAAATGCCTTTACTATGTTTATAAGGTGCCAGACAAATTGATTTCATTTCCAGAGGTCATGCAGAAGACCCACCCCCCAAATAAAATGTTCACCCAGTGTAACTTAAAGGAAAATCTGGTGACAAAACTCTCCTCAATAATCACTCCACTGGTCATTTTTGCAAATCAGCAGAGACAGGGACACATGGTTGTTATCAGTATTGTGCTTGATTAATCTGTCCATTCAAAGGTTGGTTCCATAATATAAATATGAATCAAGCAACTGACTGGTCAGCGATAGTAATGTACACCGGGGCAAACATGGGAAGCTGCCTTATACTGCATCAGACTATCGGTCCATCTAGCCCAGTATTGCCGACACTGACTGGCAGCGGCCCTCCAGGGTTTCAGGCACAGATTTTCCAGCCCTGCCTAGAGATGCCAGGGATTGAATTTGGGACCTTCTGCATGCAAAGCAGCTTCTCTGCCACTGAGCCGCCCATAGCCCTTTCAAGTCTCTTAGCTTTAATTCCAAATTCAAAAATGGCATGTTAGACTCAAGCTTGTTGACAGGCTGCACCATATTGTCAACAGATATCCAAAAGATATCCATTGTTTTACAGTGTTTGTTAATAAATACAATAAATACGTACAACTTTTAGAAATCTGTATCTGGTGCAATTACGTAGATTCCCCATTACATAGCAACTGACCTGTCACATCTCAAGCATCTTCCAGGTATAGAGGCTGGAATTTCCCATCTAATAGGTTAAATCCAATATTGCACAAGCAGACCTCAGCTCAGACGGTGGGACTTCCCCTTGCTCTCCTCTCCCCTACAGCCCTCTGCACACCCCAAATCTGCTCCATAGGGTCCCCAAGGCAGAGTGGGTTCAGAGAGCATAGCAGTGCGTCAGTAACAATTGATGGAGAACTTCCTGAATCCAGGGCTGTTGAATTCAGCATCCCAGGTCCTTGCTGCAATGCTGCAGCCTCCTCACCTCAGTGGCACACATATGTTTGCGGCACGTCACCTTGGTCAATATTCCTATATCAAACATAAAAAGCGGATAATCCCTGCCACAAAAAAAAAAGGCTTGCAACCCACGTAAGGAATCAATCTACAGGGGTGGCTGAAGAGTTCTTATCCGAGGTTTAGATTTGGACTTACGCTGAGAACATCTCAGCCAACCCTTATATTTAAACTGGAGGTTACTATGGATTTGATGCAAAAAAAAGAGATGTGTCCAATAAATTGTTCTTTGTAATTTCTTAGGTTTGCAGATGAGTATGTATATGGTTTGTGCATGCACTTCACAAATGCATGAATATGCACTTGCGTACCCATAAGGAGGTAGTCTTTTCTAAAACTTGCCATGAAGAGAACTACTTAAAAAAAAAAAAAAAAGCACACAAAAAAGCACATCAAGATTTTCACAATAACTTCATCACATTAAGTCTGGGGTCAATGTCCAGAGGCAGAACATATGAGCAGATCAAAGACTCAGAATAGCATAGAACTTCTAGGGCAAAGACACTCCAGCGGAAACAATAAGGGCTCTCATTCTGATTACCATTTTAATTACTGAAAGCTGGATCTGAAACCACAGAATGTGATGCAATCCCTCAGCACAGTTTCAAGACAGATGTGTTAATTAGCATTAAAGAGACATGGAAATATCTCATATTGGCATTATTATCATTCTTGTCACAATGTGAATGTATAAAGAGGACGTATGGTACATCCCATCTGAGCTTTGCAGTGGGGGTGTCCTTTTCACTGTGATAGCTAGAGTATTCAGAGCAGATGTGTTTTCCTTGAGCAGACACTCTTGGTGTATAATTCTTATTTGCAAAAGCAACGAAGAAACCAGCAGCAATTTACCTGTTGCCAATCAATGGGTAAAGAAGGTGTTAAGATGAGATATAGTTCTGATCATTTGGTTATGGCTATACCTCCAAAAAGAAGTCCACAGCCCTTGTAAGAAGTGTTGGGTAAGCAAGGGTTCAGGAGAAAAGAAGCAGCCTGCCCACCTCCCCAGCAGGGCAGAAGGCAAAAGGTCATGACTGAAGGCTTGAGTGGAAGAGTGAGTGAAGCCTAGAGGCATGCATAGGCAAATGAGTGGCAGGCTTGCATTGATTAAGACCTGAATATTGCATATTCCTAAAACACAGGAGGATTTCTCCTGAAAAGAGATGGCTGGTCCCCCCCCCCCCAGGCAAGCCCTACAACTCCCAGCATGCCCCAGCCAGCATAGCTGGCTGGGGCATGCTGGGAGTTGTAGGCCAAAAACATCTGGGGACCCAAGGTTGGAGAACACTGATATAGACAAATGCATATGGAGTCAGACAGTTCTTTGGAAATAAACTTTTCCAGAGATATAATACATGGATGGCCTGCCTTGTTGTGATGAAGGATGGTCCTGATCATTGTACAATGCATCACATTTTTTGCTGACTTTGTATGCGTTATATTTTCAGGGCTTGGTTCTTTGCCTGAATAATGAGGGGTTTTTTACTTATTCAAACCCCACACAGAGACTTAAGGTGCAATCCTATGCATGGTTAGACAGAAAAGTCTTACAACTCCCAGCATTCCCCAGCCAGTACTGCTGGCTGGGGCGATGCTGGGAGTTGTAGGACTTTTTCTTTCTAAGCATGCATAGGATTCCGCCCTTAACCTAAACTCTTGGTTGAGATGCGGCATACCATTAGAAAACATCTGAACCTATCCAATGGTGATTGGTGACACCTTGAAGATATGCTGAATTTCTAAAGCAGGAGCATAGCCTGTGTTGGCAAACAGGCTTGCCTCAGGCATCCAAAGTGTCCTAGAATTTCTATAAACCACACTGTTTGTCCCATATTAATTTCATACAGTTGTTCTAAAGTGCGTTTTTAAAGCACAAGTAGGTCACAGGAAAGAAAATTCAAAGTTCTCCTCCTAACCTCAGTTTCTGAGATCATGTGCTTTTTAATATATATTTGGGAAGAGCACACCATGAGAAGTTATATGCCACATGATATTACCTTGGATTCCTTCCTTCCTCCCTGCCTGCCTGCCCCCACCCCGCACAGATGTGGGGAGGGGAAGGAATCTGCTTCACAGACAAAATGAGTAGGTGGCCGGCATGCAGGAAAAGAGTAGGATGCCCACAGCGGAGTTGCGGATAGGGCAGGTTCCACGTCTGAGAGACCTGGTCATCAGGTGAATGGACTGTCACCTCACATCTTCAACCACATGTGTATGCAAACGGGCATCTGTACATGTGTACTCGTGTGACATGGGAATATTAGGATCTTTTGCAAAGGTGTGGTGCACGCACTGGACTGCATGCTAAACTTAGACATAGCGGGGAAATTAGCTCAAGAAAACTTGACAATGCTTAAGGGTCAGAAAAGATACATTTTAATTTGATCAAAAATGCTTACAAAACGAAATGATGGCTTAGTGCAGTACCTTTAGTGCTGGACCAAGAGACTATTCCCTTAAGGTTCTTAACAGCAGCAACAGAGCAAGGAAAATCGAGGCGGGAAATTATGGTTTGCCAAATGTGGAATGGGGAGGGCACTGGGGATAATGGGGAGGCAGCCATTGAAGGCCTAAGCACAATGGGGAAACCTCGTGTTTAAGTGGCAGCGGGTTGGCCATGTGAGGGAGAGAACGGTCAGAGTGATACAAGGAGAAAGAGAGAGAAACAGAGTCAGAGTGGGTATATTTATCTGCTTCAGAGGGGAGGGAAAGCCAAGCGCTACACTTCATGGTTTGTCACAGGGGAGCTGTCTAGGTGGGGGACTTGGTGCCCAACTCGAGACCCCACAAAGCCTCAGCAAAATGCCCTTAGCCTGGCCATAGAAAGGGTAAACCACTGAACTTAAAGACAACAACCACACGACTTACTCTTAGTATAAGGCACAGACCTTCCTAGATCTCCGAGTGACATGCAAAGGTCCAAAACCCAAATACTGTCGCTACACATACCGTGTGGAAGTCCTTCATGTATTCCAGAGAGGTTGGCCAGCACCACAGGAATGGACTTTGGCTACTGGGCAGATTAAAAATATAACAAATAAATAATAAATGCATAAGAGCATCGGTAATTGGATGGATTAAAAATATAATATTGAATAAATAAATGCACCAATGGGTGTTTCAACAGGTGTGAAGCTCTATCTGAATACACAAGGCAGCAAGGTTGCACAAGTAGAGTGGAAAACTCTGGACCTAGAAAAGTGGGTTCAGCCCCAGGGGAAAGGATAGTGGTAGGAGTGGATCATGAGGAACAGACAGCATGCCAAGTAAAGACCAGGACAATCACAGGTCAACGCAACAGGGGATCTGTGTGTGTTGGATCCTGTGATCAACTTCTCAGCGAGGGCTTTGACTAAAGATAGATTTATTTATTTATTTATTATATTCATGCCCCGCCTTTTTTCCTGCAATGGAACCCAAGGCGGCTTACATAATCCTCCTCCTCTCCATTTTATCCTCACAACAACCCTGTGAGGTAGGTTAGGCTGAGAGTCAGTGACTGGCCCAAAGTCACCCAGTGAGTTTCATGCCGAGCGGGGACTAGAACCCGGATCTCCCAAGTCCCAGTCCAGCACTCTCACCACTACGCTACACTGGCTCTCAATAGAAATAGATAGATAGATAGATAGATTAAAATTAGTCTATATGCCAATGCCATTAAAAAGGGGGGGAAACAAAAATAAATATATGCTCATAACAATATAGGGACAGCAGTTGCTTACCCAAAGTACCATTAGAAAACATCTGAACTTATCCAATGGTGACATCTTGAAAATGTATTGAATTTCTAACTGCAGTGCAGCCTGTGTTGGCAAACAGGCTTGCCTTAGGCACCCAAAGTATCTTCAGAACAACCCTGTGAAGTAGGTTCGGTGACTGGCCCAAAGTCACCCAGTTAGCTTCATGGCCGAGTGGGGACTTAGAACCCTGATCTCCTGAGTCCCAGACCAACACTCTCACCACTACACCATGCTGGCTCTCATCTTTCTCCATAGACCAAGCATAGAGGTTTATCTACTGGGCATGGGAATTGCCACCCACTTAGCCATAATTACAATATGACTCCTGCATAAGTGGATGTTGCTCTAATATCTTGGATGTAGCCATGTAAGTAGAACAAGATTTCTTATTAACATTTTTACAACATTTCCAATTTGTAGCAAAGAGTGTTACTGAAATTTAATTGAAGGATTCCTCTGATGGGAATGTAATAATTTCCATGAAAGTGGTTAAAGCGCATTATGCTTTTTCAAAGACTCACAAATATTATGTGGTTGCTGGAGCAGTCAGCTTGGCACCTTCTTGATGTACTTGACCTATATCCCCCTTCCTTCCCTAACCCCTTTCATTTCCCTGTATTCAAATCATCTATTAGCAGGGCAATCAGTTTCATCTGTGTTGAGCTGTAAGAGCAACATTCTCTAATGAGCTGTCAAGCTGGATGAAAATGTACAGGCTGCTGATCTCCCTTTTATGACCAGTAAATGTCAGCAGTGTGATTTATCTATAGCAGCAAATTAAAAGAATATTCCTTCTGAAGAATATTCTCACCTAGCCAATATGAGAACAGTGAAGTCTAAGAAAAAATAATCATTGCTCCAGCATGAGAGCTTCTGTGTAAGAAAAATCTCCTGGAAAACACTCTGATTGAAAAATTGCAGGTAAAACTGTTGTCTGCCGCTGCGTCCTTTGCCCCAGCACGAGCCGTTCAACATCCTGTCCTGCTTAGACACTCACTGGTATCATATCAACCATGTTCAAAGAAAATTCAGTGTAGCAGTGGTGGAAAAACCACCCACAGAATTATACTCCCATCCTCTAACCTGCCAAGTTGCCAGCGTATCCCTGTTCAGACTTCAGACATTAAGAGCACTGCACAGAGGATGTGTACAGAATCTGGCATGCTGGCCCTGCTACGAACCTCTATACCAGGGGTGGGCAACTTGTTTGTGGCCCTCTGGATGTTTTGGCCAACAACTCCCATGATCCCTCACCATTGGCTCTGCTGGCTGGGGCTGCTGAGGGTCGTAGGCCAAAATATCTGGAGAGCCACAAGCTGCCCACCCCTGCTCTATGCGTTCAGCTGAATGTCTGCATAGACCCAGCACATGCATGGCTGCTTCTGCGCAACCAGGGGCATTTATAGGGGATGTCCTCAGGAAATGAAGGCACAGTCTATAGCAGGGATGAGGAATGTGGGGCCCTCCAGATGTTCTTGGACTGCAGTGTGGGCTATACTGGCAAGGGATGATGGGAGTTGCCATCTAACAAAATCTGGAAGACCACATGTTCCCCCACCCACCCCTGGTCTATAGACTAGATTAGGAAGATTAAAACCCTGCTTAGGGTTCTCAGTCATGCTGAGAGAACACACAAAGAGCTCTTCTACATGGGGCTGTCGATCTGCTGTATTTACTTTTGGTTTCGTCGCAGAATTGAGATCCGAACACTACACGAAGAGCGTTTCCTTTCCTGCTTTTCTGCTACATAACCTCTAGGTGGGACTGTGGTATAGTGGAATAACGCAAATACACAAGGGGGGAAAGCGTTTTCTTTTGCATTCACAGTTAAATGCCACATTTCCCCTGCTCTAAAAAAAAAAAGGAAAAAACCTTGCCAAAAGTGCTTGTTAGACAAAGAAGTGAAACTGGTGGAGGGTCATGACATCATCTAAAGAACCCATAAACAACTGTGAGTAGGGAATGACGAGCACACGATAAATGGTTGTATAGAAAAGCCCATAGGCCCTATGCAAGCATTCAGCTGAATGCACAGAGGTCAGCAGTGGTGACAGTGCATGCAACCCCACTTGTCATCATAAACTTGGCAGTGATCTAGAGTGTGTGCTCCATGGGACATGCGTAGGCATGTTGTTGGCTTGTCCTGATCACCCCTGCTGTCTGTGCACTCAGCACTTCAATAGAGTAATGGGTGTTCCTGAGGTAGTAGATGGGATGCTGACCAACCTAACCTTCCCTCCCTCGTGGTATGAACGTTGTGCACCAACTCATTGTAGCTGCTGGTTAGCTCTGCATGGGCAACACAAGTGGATAACGCTGTTACATTGGTGCAAGGAGATTTGCCAGGGCTTACTTTGTGCCAGGGATTTTGCCTCTTGGCTGCCTCTCTTGCTCACCACATCAAAACACACACCCCAAAGTCCTGTGGCATTGTCACCTCTTGGAAGCCAAAATTTTAGGGGAGGTCATGCAACCACCTTCAATTGGTTCACCAGCTACGGCGTCTCCTGGACAGGGATAGCTTGGCCATAGCGAGACAGGCGCCAGTAACCTCAAGACTGAATTACTCTATGTGGGGCTGCCCTTAAGGTTGCTTCGGAAGCTGGAGCTAGTGCAGAATACAGCTTTTCTCGGGAGCTGCCCCTTTTCAGCATGCAACTCCTTTGCTGAAGGAACTGCACTGACTACCTATTTGCTACTGGGTCAAGTTTAAGGTTCTGGCACTTGTGTACAAAGCCCGAAACAACTTGGGACCAGGTTACCTGAGAGAGCATCTCCTCCCATACCAACCTGCCCAGTCACTGAGGTCATCAGATGGCATGCTCCTGGTGGTTCCTCGTGGACCTTTGGCCCGACTGGAGTCCACCAGGAGAAGGGCCTTCAGTGTGGCACCTATTTCTGTGGAACTCCCTGCCTCTGGAGGTCAGGCAGGCTCCAACATTGTGCTGCTTTCGGCACCTGCTGAAGACCTCCTTGTTCTGGGAAGCCTTCTCTGCTCTTCAGCCACCAGTGTAATTTTAGTTTGTTTTCAATGTATTGTTGTTGTTTCTTTTAACTGTTTTTGTCTTTTTATTGTTCACCGCTCTGGAATCTGCTTGATGTGGAGCGGTATACAAATACTGTAAATAATAATACAGTCATGCCTTGGATTGAGAGCATAATTCGTTCCGGAAACGTGCTTGTAATCCAAAACACTCTTATATCAAAACGAAATCCCCCCCAAAAAAATTGTACAGAGATTTTTAATTTAAGTCGTACTACAGTACTTGTATTGCAAGACGTCGCTTGTATATCAAATTTAAAAAAAAAAAATTAAAAATTTGCTTGTCTTGCAAAACGCTCTCAAACCAAGTTACTTGCAATCCAAGGTATTACTGTAACAACAGCAACACAGTGCAGGCTCCTAGATGCTTGGTATAGCAGTTCCGCCTTCTATCTTGCTGTGGAAATGGCAGTCAGTGTCATCATTACAAATGTGTGGCATCTTTTTGCAATGCTAGGTCTCAGTCCTGGAGCATATGAAGTAACTGGTGCAGAGTGAGAATCCAACACGTCAGATGTTACTTCCCAGTTAACATGCATAAGGCAACATTGTTACAATGTTTTAAAGTCTGATATGTGCCACATATGAATGTTGTTCATGTGAAAAAAGAATTGGAAGAGATGGCTGGCTGGGGAATGCTGGGAGTTGTAGGACTTTTTTTCCTGTCTAAAGATGCATAGGATTGCACCCTAAGGCATTGTTTCTCAATATGACAATATGAAGTGTTGTTCACCATTCTGTCTGTGTTGGCAGTCACCTGGATGGGCTGATCCCGCTTTGTATGTCTCTAATCTTTGCAGTGTGCATCTGTTCAGAGACCTGGATGTGCCCAGATCCTTTCTGGTGCTCAATAACCAGAACTCCACCACTAAGCTCTAAATGGACTGCATAACTCTGCCTACTCTTGACCCTAGAGTCTGTGTTTCTTCATCACGGGAATCCAGGAACTCAGGAGCAGAAGGCTGTTAGGATATGTGTGACAGACGTGGGTGTCAGATACCCATCTGAGTGGTTTAAGACTCTGACAATTTTCTTCTATGCAGGGTACTCTTGCTACTCCCATCTTCTGTCATCCTTATGTCCAACGAACAGGCCGCTGCTGAGCGTGCCATCTCTCCAACCTCACTCTTCCCCCCCCCATACAGTTAGAGATGCTAACTGGGCCTTTGAAATTTCCAGAGTCACCAGTTTCCTGCTGGTAGCTCTTTGGCTCCTTCAGTGGCTTTTACTCTGATACAGGTACGCATTTTGTTTCCAGTGGCACTTAGGCTTTAGACAGCAGCATTCAGTGAACAAGAGGGTCTGGAGCTCCACTGGACCATAGTCTGCATTGATAGAGTCAGACGAACAGGCTCACGCGGAAGCTGCAAACCCTTTCTCCGTCTCCTGTCAATCATCTGTTGTGGTACAGAAACCATTCTGCTTCTCGTGCAGGGCAGCACATCTTACTTCTAAACTAGCCCATAACCGAGAACATGGCCACTGCTTCCTTGCCACCCATCAAAGTAACATTGGGACATTCTGTCCTGTGAGCCATTTTAAGGATACACAATTCTACCACATAAAGAGTTTGAGACCAATCATTTTTCCACAGCAGAAGCCCACATTTAATTTCTTTTACCTCGCTCTAGCATCATATTCCAGTGCGACAAGCATTTATTTTTCACATTTATATCTCACCTTTCCTCCAAGAAGCTCAAGGCAGCATACATGGTTCTCCCACCCTGTTATCCCCACAACAACCCTGTGAGGTAGATTAGGTTGAGAGAGAGAGAGTGACTGGCTCAACATCACCCAGTGAGCTTAATGGCTGAGTGGGGATTTGAACCTGCGTCCCTACAATCCTAGTCTAACATGCTAACCACCTCACCAGAGTGAATGGTGTACGTGTGTATCTTTGTGTGTGGATGTTGTATGTTTGTGTGATGTGTGTGTGTGATGAGTGTGTGTGAGTGTATATGTGTGTGTATCTGGGCAAGTGCATAGGGGGCTGCATACCAGCAGTGGGGTGGCCCCACCCACTGCTGACATGTGGCCTCTGATGTGCTTGCGCAGAGCCAATGTGGCTCTCAGTCCAAAAACCGTTCTCCACCCCTGGTGTAAATTGTGCAAATGTTCACCACACACAAATCTGACAAGAGAATCTACGTTCATCTTCTTGTCATGGATTGCTTCTGTACGGGACTGGATTGCTAACAGACAATGTAATGGCCATTATGGAACAGAGTTCACACGATCACTGCTGCCCACTGTGGCTTGTTTAAGTCACGGTGAGCCACAGTGCATGCCAAGTGGCTTTTGAATAGTCAAGCCGTGGCCTGTCATGTCATCTGAACCCGGGGACCGTGGGTTTCGTGAGAGTTAAACAACCCTTGTGTAACCCATGGTCTGTTGTTGGGTTACGCAAGGGTTGTTTAAATATGCCACTGTGGGCTGTTTGATCATGTGAACTGCCCCAGTGTGTATGTCTGAGGACACCATCTCCACAAGTGCTCATGCTTCACGTGTATGCTCATGCTTCTTAACTTTGGCCTCCTCCTGGCTAGTTTTTGCAATGACTTTGTGGATGCTCACTGCGCAAGAGTTGCAAGGCTTGCTCAGTTTTTAATGAAAACATCTGTGATTTGCAGAACAAATGGACTAACAAGATAATGAGGAAGGCTGCATACCAACAAAACCTAACAAAGAAAGCACATTCACAGTGCGGTTTATGGGAATTATGTCTGTGTGTGTCTGTGTGTAGCATGCCTGCAAATCGAACACCGAAATGCATTCTTCCCCGCTGGCTGGCTGACCCTGTAGCTACCACTTCCTCTTCGTCCTGTTGGGGAACGAACCACCCCAGAAGTGGTTGCCTAGGTGTCAGTATCCCATCTGACCCAGACACCACAGAGAGCTCTTTAGAGGAAGCAGATTTGAAATCCATTGCAAATCCTGCCCCCCACACTCATCCCCCAGGTTTCTAGAGCAAAGGCAGCAGTGGACCCAGCAACAAATGCAGAACCTCCGATGGAGTGCCCATCTGACCACCAGACAGCTCTATTGCCCGGAGACTACTGAGGAGGAGAGGGCTGCTCGGGAGACAGGGCTTACTTGGGAGGAGGAAACAGACCCAGTTGTGAACAATGAACCACCAGAGATCCAGGAAGAGGAGGAGCTGGCATACAAAGCCCCAGTGCCAGCTCCAGGTTTTGGAGGGCTCTTGGGCAAGGAACCCTCAATACCCCCACTCCCTTAGTGAGTCTACCTTCTTGCCACCATTGTCACTTGCTGCTCTTGCTCCTCATCCTCTTTCTCACTGTTGCTTCCACTTGCTTGTTTGACAGGCAAGTGAGCAGGCAGGTAGTGGCATCTACTGCTCCTCCTCACTGGGCCAGAATGAAAGGCAGAGGAAGAGGAGCAACTCCAGGGGGCTCTTGTCAGTAGGCCACTGCTGGGGTGTGTGGGCCTCAACAGGTACCCCTGACACAGGCCTAGTAAAAGCCCTCCATCTCCTCTGGACCTTAGAGCTCTTTACTTTGAGCTCCCTTTATATTTCATTTATATGCACTGTAAATCTCATATCTGGATGGAAGCACTGATGTTCGCGGATAGATTAATTTCACAACATTTCACAAAACCAGTAGACGTGGCAAGTTAAGTTCAGAAGACAAGATCAGAGGGACATGCTGGTTCGTTATCTGTCATGCAGCAACATCTTAACTATATAAAAGCATTGTGGTTTTGTATAAAAGCCAGTGTGGCGTAGTGGTGAGAGTGTTGGACTGCGACTCAGGAGATCCGGGTTCTAGTCCCCACTCGGCCATGAAACTCACTGGGTGACTTTGGGCCAGTTACTGACTCTCAGCCTAACCTACCTCACAGGGTTGTTGTGAGGATAAAATGGAGAGGAGGAGGAGGATTATGTAAGCCGCCTTGGGTTCCTTTCAGGAAAAAAGGTGGGGTATAAATATAATAAATAAATAAATAAAAATTGAGGGGAAATCAGAGTGGCCATGTGTCCTCTTTTACAGTCCTCTATTTGAAGGGCTGTCCTGTCCAATTCCAGTTTAAAGGTGATGAACCATCAGAACGGTTGCCCATCACCAGTTAGCACCTGGGCAGCAGACTGGTCAGGCAGGCACACAAGTTGTCTGGTCACAGTCTTCTGCACTATGATGAGAAGTCCTGCAGTTTCTACTTAAATCATAATAATTATTTCTAAATTTACATCTATGCATATAAATTAGCATATGCAAATTTTATGCAAATGTGTATCTACTTTTGTCCTCTTTTTGGTGATTCATAAGTGGCCACCACCCTAGGGAAAGTTTAGGTATAAATGTTGAATTGCCCAAGGTTATGGGCTCTGAGGCTGCTTGCAGAATTTGATCACAAGCCATTCTAACAAACAACAGTAGGGGGAGACTGAAACCATCAAAAGAACCTTAAACCTTAAAAAGAGTTTTTAAGAAAAAGAAATCTTACCTTCAAAAACAACTAAATTAATGCTGGATAGGGTTAGAGCAATAGGATTGCACTGTTTTTACAGTTTGTCTGGAGCTGAAGATGCATTCAGATTCAATTTATGAGCGACCAGTTATTTTAGCTGATTTCAATTCATAGTCTGACATCATCAATTTGGCAATTGAATACTGATATTCTGAAGGGTCAAGCCCAAACGGGGTTGCTTTTTGCGAAACTTGAATATCACACACTTTAGAATTTCTACTACATACAAAAATACCTAAATAAACAACATCTTGCTTAAACAAGGTAACAATAGCATTAGATAGTATTCAACCTTGCCAGAAAAATGTAAAATTCACTCATAAGAACATAGATTTCATAGATAGAGTTGGAAGGGGCCTACAAGGCTATCGAGTCCAACCCCCTGCTCAATGCAGGAAACTAGAGGAGGGGTCTCCCATCCAAGTAACAACCAGACCAGGCCTGACCCTGCTTAGATTTCCACGCTCAGACAAGCTGAGCCAGCGTGAGCCACAGTTGATGCCATAAAAAGAACCCCGCTGGGTCAGGCCAAAGGCTTATCTAGTCCAGGATTCTGTTCATCAGTGGCCAAACAGCTGCCTTTGGGAAGCCCACAAGCAGGACATGAGTGCAACAGCACCCTCCCACTCATGTTCCCCAGCAACTTTAGGGTTGTCTCTCCTACCAGAAGGGCTGCCTTACAGTCAGGCTAGCTGGATGTTCCCACCCTAAGGCCTTCCACAAGAGTCTACAAGCAAGAGAAGGTGGCCCATAGTTTGCAGGTGGCGGCCCAAGGAGCCTCACACTAGCCTTGACAGCCCCAAGAAGCACAAGGGAAAGCAAGCGGAGAAGGAGCTGAGTCATACCATATGGGAGACAGATTGGCGAGGCAAGAATCACCCATTTACCCATGAAAGAAGGAACTTGGAACCTTGAAACAAGGACTTACCTGTTGTAAAAGGAGGGGCCCATGATGTAACAAGAGTCCTAACAACATAAACTTAAATGGAGTTCTGCTGTCTGAGCCTTATTGAGGATGGAGGTTTTGATGTACCCCGTCCCAAAGGCAGTATTCAAAATATCTTCCTGTAATATATGACACATTCATTAAATTAGTAATATCCATATTTATATAAGCCACAAAAATATATGATCCCCTTTCAAACATTTGTCGACTAATATTTTTCTTGCTGCCTAAAGATAGTTTCCCGATGGGGATTCTTGGATTTATAGTCCCCAGCAAGGAAAGATGCTCCGCTGTGGACTAGGAGCACTCCCTCCACCTCTACAATGCCCCCAAGGTAAGGGGGAGGTAAAGGTGGTGGTGGTGGGTGCAGAGGGGCCTGTTTGTGTGTTGATCAAGTACTGAAAAGCTCCTTGAAGCAAAACTCAAGCCCCATCTGGAGCAAATGGGAAAGTCACTCCCCATCCCTAAAATTTTACTTCCCTTTGATCTTCCAGTGGGTAAAATGGTACACACACACACACACACACACCATATTCACATTTAAAGTAGTTTCTACATTCCCCTTACATTTATTTTCTGACATTGTCCTCCGGAGGTCTCTCTCCCATATATCCATATACAATGGTGCTACTTTATAAAGTTTTATTGCTACTGAAGGCAAAAAACAAAAACAAAAAAACCTCAGATGTTTTTCTTTACTTCAAAGCAACTGTGGAGGGCTAATAATTTGGTTGGGGGGAAAGCACTGGGGGAAGGGAGTTAACCCCTTTTTCCCATGCCATTTCCTTAATCCAAATACCCCCAAGCTGTGATTTGCCTCACTTGGGGTCAAACAGAGACCCATCAATACACCTGTATTCCCCCTCCCCACTCCCATAGATTTAACAGCAGGTTCCGTTTCATGATTTAGAGCTTTTCTACATGAGGGTGTTAATTGGCTGTTAATCTGCTGTCTCTGTTTTCAGTTTCATTGCAGAGTTGAGATCCAAGCACTACATGAGGAGTTTTCCTTTCTTGCTTTTCTGCTACATAACCTCTAGGTGGCACTGTTGTGTAGCAGAATAGTGCAAATACACAAGAGGAACTCACACTTTCTTTCACTTTCACAATTAAATGCTGCATTTTCCCTGCTCTAAAAACTTCACCAAAAGCACTGATTGGACACAGAAGTGAAACTGGAGGGTCACATCATCGTATAAAGAACCGTAAACAATTATGAGTAGGGAATGATAAGTGTATGTTAAATACCTCATGTAGAAAAGCCCTTAGATAGAGAAATCTCATAGGGGGTATAGGGTATTAAACACCCCCTCCCAGCACCACTTCCCTAATCAAATTCGCAGTCCCCAAAGTAAGTACAGAAGCATCTGGAGATGCTGTCACACATCTCTTGTATCAATTAGTCTGTTTTAGCCCTGAGTAAATGTTGGGAAAGTACTCCAAACTATCCTAAATGCTTTTGCAGAAGCATACGAAAAACTTGGTCTCTCACTTAACATCAAAAAAACCAAAGTGCTTCATCAGCAAGTGCAAGCCAATCCTTTGGTGATGCCATCTATCCAGCTTGGCGGGACAATACTGGAAAATGTCGATCATTTTCTCTATCTTGGCAGCTATCTTTCTGTTACAGCTAACATCAACAGTGAAATCCAGCATCGTCTGAGCTCCGCAAGTGCCGCATTTTCTCAAATGAAACATAGAGTGTTCGAGGATCGGGATATTTGTAAGAAGACCAAAACACTGGTTTATGAAGCCATTGTATTACCAACTTTATTGTATGCCTGCGAAACATGGACTATCTATAAACGTCACTTCCACCTCCTTGAAAGGTTTCATCAACGTTGCCTCCGGAAAATCCTGCAAATTACTTGGGAAGATAGGCGAACAAATGTCAGTGTACTGGAAGAAGCAAAGACTACTAGCATTGAAACTTACATTGGGACTTACATCTGAGTACACATGCTTAGCACCGGGCTGCAAAATTACATACATATCCCTAGAGCAGGGATGGGCAACATGCAGTCCATGGGCCACATGTGGGAGGGGGCTGACCTTTCTGCGGCCCACCACTCCCCCGTCACTGCCACATTGCCAAATTTGCCACTGAAATTCAGCAGCATGGAGGCAGCAAATAAATAAATAAATAAGCTGGTGATTTTGCTTGAAAATATCCAAGCAATGTTTGGGGGTGTAGCCACTGCCGCCACACCACCGAATTTCAGCAGCAAGTTCAGCAGTGCAGTGGCAGGGCCATGGGAGTGGCCCCAGAGGGTTCGGGGGGGTGCAACCCCCAACTTCCAGACATTGGCCACCTCTGCCCTAGAGTTTCCATTTAAAATGTCAGCCTATTGTTTCCAGTTATTTCTCCATGTATCACAGAAAAGATTACATCTTCCTCAGGATATGCATTTGGCTCCTTCCCTACAGACATTCTGCAAGCAAGTTAAGATGAGGAATGTTAGAGGAATTTGCTCTTTGCGAATTCTGAAATAAACTGACCTGATCTGCACCTTCCTCAATGTTCTGATGCAGTTCTTGGCTCAAACATATGAAAATGCCTTTAAAGATGCCTAGTTTGAGAGAAAATAAGTTTAGAAATGTGTCTTTTGAGAGAAAATAATTTTAGGGCACAATCCTATACATGTTTAGACAGAAAAAAGTCCTACAACCCCCAGTATTCCCTAGCCAACAAGTGAGTTGCTAGGAGTTGCAGGATTTTTTTTCTGTCTAAATATGCATAGGATTGTGGCACCCTTAGAAATGTGAATGTTGAGAGAAAATACCTGTAAAATACATATGTAAAGGCAAATTTCCATGCTGTTTCTTTTAAAAATTGCTGTTTAATGTGGAAATAAGACAGAACGGTCTTTCAAGTGAACACATACAAAAGTGGCACGGACAGGAAACAAACTGTTTTTTCCATCTCTAGACTGAAGACATTTTTGTTTCAATGTTGCTAATTTATGTTCCACTGCCACTACTGCTGCTGCTTTCCTTTTTTTTCTTTTTCTTTTTTTTTAACTTTCTGATTTTCTCTTTTTTTTTCTTTTTGATGCTATTTTTGGATTTCAATTGTTTTTAATAGTTTTATTGTCATTTTGATTTCACTATACCATAAACCACTCTGAAACCCTTTTAGAGTGAAAAACAATATACAAATTTAATAAAATATATGTGTACATACATACATACATAAATACATAAACTTTCTCTTTTAAACATTTCTACTACATGTCTTGCCTCATTGATTTCTTAGCCAAGCACATGGCATACAGCTGCGCTGCTTCCTTTGTCAGGTGTGCTTATTAATACTTCTTTAAAAATGTACCACCTTTTGTGATGATGTAGTTACGTTCTAATGTTATTCCTGCCACACATTTGGCTGAACAACAGATTTTTTTCTGGGTGTGCAATCCATCACTTCAAGCATAAAGTTAAGAGAAATAACTTTTAAAACAACATATGACATCCTTCAGGATTCATCAACATTTTCCCACCTACAGCATGAAAAAAACACAACATGAACAAACCACATATTTAGGGGATCAACCAGCCAAAAGTAAAATGCACAGATTCCGTTGATTTCAGTGGAAGAGTTACGCATGTGCTTTATTCTTTTCCATTGAAATGAATGAGACTCAGAAATTCTTAACTTCGGCTGCATTGTCCCCATTTTTTACTGCAAGAACTTTGTTATTTTATTAGTAACCTATATTCCAATCATATTCTGTTCAGTATTGTTTGGGGGAAAGTCCCATTGAAATCAGTGGCACTTGTTTCCTAGGAACCATCGAACTGGGCTACATATCCATTTAATTCCTTCAGAACCTAGAGAACCAAGTGCATTTCAATCCGTATACGTCAGCTTCACTCTCAATTACATTTATCTATCATCTAATGTTTGCCGTAAGAGATGAACATCACTACACCGCTGGAACAAAATGGTTGTGGTCCCTAGCCATTGTGCCTGCTTCAGGTTGCAGTCTTATGCAATCTTACATGGGCATAAATACTGAACTGAATGGAACTTACGGTATTTCTTAGTAATCATGCATAAGATCAGGATACAAGTAGTCCCAACAGACTCATTAAAACTGAAAATGCAAGATCGACATATTCATGGATGGCAGCACTGACCAAGTAAGAGAAATCCTCAACAAAGTACATACATCAAGTCCCTTTTGAACTTTGCAGGAGAGGTTCATAAATGTGATGAAACGTTTCAGTTGAAGTTGCTTGTTTTTTAGTGTGATTAAGTATTTCTTCTATTTTGAATATTGATTGGATTCAATATAAATGCCATTTCCCATCATACAGCCTGAAAGGATAGACCAGCAAACCAGCAAGATACAGTCTAAACTTTAGACTCTAAAGGTATACTAAGGAATTCATCTTATACATCAAACTGGAGCATCTAGATACCAGGGAGAACACAGAAGTATTGTTAGGAACAGAGTCACACAAACTGAAAATTCTTGATATTCTTGTAGCATATACCTGGATCAGGTATACACACTAGCCCTATTTATGTGTTACTCACATGTAGGACCTTATCATGTTGAAGCAGGAGCGGGGTCACCCTTTTAGCCTGGCCCTGCATATCTTATGTCCATCTATGACATCTGTGTACTCAGGACCGGTGCAGGGCAGTTTGGCGCCCTAGGCTAAATTATATTTAGCACCCCCCTTCGTGCTGTGGGGGGGCTCCGGAGCAAAGCAGCCCTGCTCTGCAAACCTCCCGCCGCCGCCACTGGACCCCCCCCGCATGACGACGACAACGCTACCACCGGACCCCCCCGCACGCTGCTCCCGCTGCCGGACCCCTCCGCATGCCGCTGCTGCCACCGGACCCCCCCGCACGCCGCCACCGGACACACACCCCGCATGCCGCCGACGCCACCGGACCCCCCTGCACGCCGACGCCGCCCCCGGACCCCCCCCCGCACGCTGCCGCCGCCGCCCCCCCACCTACCTTCCCCCGCCTCCTCCGAAAAGGAAGTGACGCGACAGGACCCCCGCGCTCTGTTTTTGGCCGGGGAAAAGCAGGGCAACAGGGCTGTTTAAGCCCTGTTGCCCTGGTTCCTCCCGCCAAAACAGAGCGCAGGCGGGGCTCCGGAAACGGCACGGAGAAGGTAGGTGTCGGGGGGGAGGCTGGCGCGGGGGGGGAGGTGCCCAGGCTCGGCCCCACCACTACTCTGGGCGCAATCCCCCGCACTGACCTGGCTTTGTCGGCGAGGCAGGCGGGTGGGGCAGGAGCGCGCCGGCAGTGAAGAGGAGTGCAGCGTTTCTGCGCCCTCTTCCGCTACGCGCCCTAGGCAACAGCCTAGTTGGCCTAGCGGTAGCGCCGGCCCTGTGTGTACTGAGCATGGTTGTTTACAAAGGAGCCTCAATGTGTGTGGAGGGGTCCCAATCATGTATTGCTCCTAGAGCTTTTCTACAAGAGGCTGTTAATTGCTGTATCTACTTTCGGTTTCGTCGCGGCATTGAGATCCGAGCGCTACACAAAGAGCTTTTCCTTTCCTGCTTTTCCACTACCTTATCTGTAGGTGGAGTTCTGCTATAGCGGAATAGTGCAAATACACCAGTAGCAGCAGCACTTTCAGATCTTTCTTTTCACTAGCGGCTGAGGAAACCATCTTCTCAAAGCTATCTCTCCAGCATCTGGTGGTTCCGAATGGAAAATATCCTAGGAACTCTTCCTCATTCTTATTCCTGGCCAATATCCTGCTCAGTATGTCAACAGTAAAAGCAGGACCAGCCAAAGCCAAGCCTGCATGTAGCCTGAAGTCGTCGAGATTTGGATAAAATTCTAAGGAAGAGGCATACCTTGGTTGTTGTTGTTGTTGTTGTTGTAATCTTCCTGTTTAAATGTGCTAAAGATACAAAATTGCTGTGTATATTTAATTTTGATGCAGTTTCGAAGGCACCATGCTCTTCTTTCCGGTGTTTGTTCTGGCAAATCTCTACATGTTTCCTTCTGTCCACTTTGCCTGGTCTCTTGTATAAGAATACATTTTGCATAATAATACTAAGGAGGAGAGCAGTTAATAATCAAAATGCTTCCAGTTGGAGTCTGTGTGTTCTAGGACAATTGTGTGATTCAGTTACAGTCACATACTCTAAGGCAGCCTTGCCCAATCTAATGCCCTCTGTGGGGTTGTTGTTGTTGTTTTACTACAACTCCCATCAGCCCCACTCAGCATGGGCAGTGGCCAGGGATGATGGGAGTTAAAGTCCAAAACATCTGGAGGACACCAGGTTTGGGAAGGCTGCTCTAAACTCTGAATTTTCACAAACTCCTCACTCAGGAAGTGACTTCATATGAGGTTTCCATTTTCCATTGGGTGGTCATAAGAAGAACTGTGAGAAGTGGTTCGGCACAGTGGCAGGGGAAAGACCTTTCTAGGATATACAAATGCTGTGTTATTATACCCCCATTTCTACTTTATAACAAGTTCTGAATGTGTCCACTGAAATCAGAATAAGTAGCCTCCCTGGGTGCCTTTTTTTTTTTTTTTAACATGTTGCAAGGCATAAAACTTGTGTCAAGGAAGCGATTTGTTTTCCACCTCAACATGAGCTGCGGCCAAGAACTAACTGGCCTAAAACTGTTTTGTTTGTTTCTTCCATCTGGGTGACACTTGTGTTTTTCAGATGTGGTTACCTTTGTTTTTTTCTAGAATGCCCTCCCAACTCCACCCCTGCATTTACTTTCTTTCTGCTATATTACTGATCTTTTAGTTGTCGGTGAGACAGCTGGTTCAGGTAATGTATCTTTGAGTTAAAAATAGGAAACTGAAAGCCACAGAACATGTTCACTTCTATCTGGAGTGGATTTGTATGTTCTTATTATTTATGGATAAAATTAGAACATTTCTCAGGAAGCAGATGTATCTGGTAGAGTTACCTGTTGTCTATGAAAACTCATGCTGTAGGACACCAGTTAATGTTGAACATTTCTCAGTACTCTTCAGCTTTTTGATTGTGCACACTAGCTATTCTTCTGGACTTTATCTGCACTAAGATGTAGGGAGTCACTGAAGTAGACACATGTGCTTCCCCTAACACAGGAGTATGGGCTTCTCTACACGAGGCATTTCTTGTGCATTCATGATCCCCCACTCACAGAAGTTTGTGGGTCGATGTCATCTTCCTCCAGGGCTCTCCCATTTTTTCTAGCCATTTTCGTGGCTTTTTTTAGACTGAGGAAAGCTCGGTAGGTTTTGTCAGAGATTCAGTTTCCTAAGGCAAACAAGGGGAACCATGCATGCAGCCTAGGAAACAGATGAAGGGGTCCAGCAATAAAAACTAAAATCAAAATAATCTTAAAAAGTAGACAGCAAAACACTGGGCAGGCAATGGAGAGAAACAAATATCTACACCAGTCTAAAATATTCCGTTCTTCTATGTTATTCATTTATTAAAAGATTTTTAAACCACCCTTCATGCTGGTGGATACCAGAATGGTGTACCAATATTTTTTTTAAAAAAAACAGTACAATAAAAAAACAAACACTAAAATCGCATCATTGAGCTTTTCTACATGAGGCATTTGTTGTGCGCAAAGTGATTCCCTACTCATGGTTATTTACAGGTTCTTTAGATGACACCATCACCCTCTGGTTTCGCTTCTCTTTGGACAAAGCACTTTCCCAGGTTTTTTACAGCAGGGAAAATGGGGTATTATTTCTGATACTGAAAGAAAGTGTGATTTCCTCTTGTGTATTTGCACTATTCCACTATACCACGGTGCCACCTAGAGGTTATATAGTGGAAAAGCAGGAAATGAAACGTTCCTCGTGTAGTGCTCAGATCTCAATTCTGTGACGAAACTGAAAGTAGATGCAATGGATTAACAGCCTCATGCAGAAAAGCCCACAATGATAAAAAGCAGCAAATACAAAATAATGGACAAAATCAACCAATTAAAACGCCTAGATAAAAAAAAGGCTTTGAGCTGGCGCTGAAGCAATTGCAATGCTGGCAGTAGTCGCACCTCCATGGGGAAAGTATTCCACAGTTGGGGTGCCACAACCAAAGAGGCTCTCTCCCGAGGTACTTGGAGAAGAGCCTCCCTAAACTATCTTAACTCACAGGCAGGCTGGTATAGGGAAAGCCCCCCCCCCTGCAGATATTTGGGGCCCAAACATTTTATTGGGGCTGCTTGTTTGAAGTGGAGGGTGACATACCTCAATGGCAGAGCACCTGTTTTACAGATGAATGTTGATGAATGGAGGGGGTTGATGTCTGGACAGGGTCCTAACCCCTGAATATTGATGGCTGGAGTGGCTCAGGGTAGCCCATTGTTGCCCCTCCGACAGTGAAGAAGAGCACCGCCGGTAGTCATGATCAATGTATCTGTATACAGTACCACATTTTCCACAATAAATCGTGCTCAAAGCAAACACAATAGGCATCATTATGATACAATAGGGATCTCTCCAACAGGAAGAGATCCACTGCGGCAGAGGCCCCTGCTGTGCCTGGGCAGGCGGGCAGGCAGCTGCTACTACCGGTGGTAGCAGGTAGACTGGGCCAAAATGGGGCATTATTCTGTTGGCAGGGTGGGGAGGAGCTAGCTTTGGAGCCACTGGAGCCACAGCCTCCTCACCTCACACCCCCAGATGGGCCCCATACGGGCCTATCACCTACAGCAGCCCTGGAGCCTACGTGGCTAATTCCTCCCTTCCCACTATTGTCAAGGGGCGGGGAGGGGATTAGCTACCCCAGCTCCAGGGCTGCTGTAGGTGACAGGCCCGTACAGGGCTCATTTGGGGGGAAAGGTGACTGAATTGGAAATACAGGCCTGCCAGGCACACGTGCAGAGCTGGGGATGAGGTGGTCGATTCGTCCCTTTGCTCCTCCCTTTAGGATTGCTCTGTCCATTGCCTGCCTGTCCCATTAAAGAATGTCCGACAGAAGGACAGGGAATCTTTGATCACCCATGTCAGCCTGAGAAGGCAACGTAGGACCCGATAGTCACAGGGCAGCTTCGTATGTTCATAAGCAGTGCCAGCTCCAGGTGCCTGAGGGCCCTTGGGCAAGACACCCCCTCAATGGGTCCCCTCCCTCACTGAGTCGACCTTATCACTGCCATGGTCAGCAGCTGCCACTGCTTCTCAATCGTCCTCTTTCTCATCATTGCCACCCCTTGCTTACTTGACAGGCAGAGAGCCAGTGAGCAAGTAAGCCATGGCATCTACCGCTCCTCCTTCTCACCACGTCTGTTGTCTGGGCCAGAGTGAGAGGCAGGTGAGCAAGCAGGTTGTAATGGTGAAAAAGGAGGAGCAACTCCAGGGGGCTCTTGGTCAGTGGGCCCTTGGAAGGTGTCCGACCATGCCTACCCGTGACACCAGCCCTGATCATACATAGCCAATTTGATAAAAATTCCAGCTGCAAAAATAATCTCAGTTGAAATATCCAAAAAATTGCCATCTTACCTCACATAATTTATATGCTATGATGTGTGCTTCTAATTATCTTACATGGGGTTTTCCTTGACATTTGATGAGGTGTTTAGATAATTTTTGTGGGGAGCCCCAGGGAGAGCAGCAATTGCTTGTAATAAATAACAGATCTTTATTAGCTACCCAGTGAGGGAGAAGGGGTTATCTTACCTAATCACCAAGTAAATAATATTTAGGGGAGGTTGTTGTTGTTGTTGTTGTTTTAAATGTATTGAGTGGATCCTGAGGCTGAGGGAGCTTATGGTTTGACTAAATTAACCTCTGGGATTCCTCCAACTATTGTGCTGGGAAATGCTAGGAGTTGTAGGGCTTTTTTTCTGTCTAAACATGCATAGGATTGTGCCCTAAACTAATAATGTGGAAAGAACAGATTGACTAGACTAGAGCATAAGACTCCAATGCTATGCACACTTATATGGGACTAAGTCTCATTGAAAGTAGTTGGTCTTACTACTGAGTTAACATGCGTAATAGCACTTTTAATGATTTTTAAGATGAGAACCACCTTCTTGTTTGTTTGTTTGTTTGTTTATTAAATTTATAAACCACCAAACTGGCAGATGACCTCAGGGTGGTTTACAATAAAATAAAATTTAAAATACTCAAAACAACAATAAAATAACAACCAAAATGATAAATACCACAATGAAAATATTAAAATATTGAAATATTAAAACATTAAAAACATTTAAAATGTTTAAGAGCTAGCCTAATAATGAAAGCACCAGAGTAGAAATTAAATGCCTCCTGGAAGAGGAAGGTCTTAACCTCGTTCAGCTCGAGGGCCAAACTCCATTTTGGAGAAGCTCTGAGGTTGCATCCCTGTGGTGGGCGGGGTCAAAGACAAAGGGGGTGGTGCCAAAAATCCATAAAACCCCACCTGCATATTGTAGCTTCAAGCTCTTACCACCAGAGCCAGTGTGGTGTTGTGGTTAGAGTGTTGGACTGGGACTGGGGAGATGAGGGTTCTAGTTCCCACTCAGTCATGAAATTCACTGGGTGACTTTGGGCCAGTCACTGAACCTACCTCACAAGGTTGTTGTAAGGATAAAATGGAGAGGAGGACAACCATACAATCCACCTTGGGTTCCTTGCAATTGGAAAAAAGGTGAGATATACCATATTTTTCTGTGTATAAGACAATACTTTTTCCTAAAATCGTTAGACTAAAAATTGAGGGTCGTCTTATACACGGAAGTAAGCCGAGGAGAGAACTGTGCGGTTGCGAAAACTGCCCATGCCTTGTCTCTGCAAACAGGCTTCTTCCAATCATGAGCCTTATGTAACTGACGTCAGCTGATGCTGAACAAACCAATTGGAACACATCCCGTTGGAGGTGGAGAGCGTGTAGCCAGGCAGTGTGCAGATGCGACAGGGACCGGTAATGTCAGAGCGTTCTGAGCCCATAAAGATGTCAGAAAATAAAAAAATAAATAAGCGAATGTCTTACTCTACAAAATTCAAACTGAATGTAATCAGTTATGCAAAAGAGCATGGATATAGAGCTGCAGAGAGACAGTTTGGACCTTCTCCTAAATGTGTTCTGTTTTATGTTTAAAATATTGATTTCTGAATTTTGGGTTAGAAAAGTGGGGGGAGGCGTCTTATACATGGGGGCGTCTTATACACGGGAAAATATGGTAAATGTAATAATAAAAACCAGAAATAACAGAGAGGCATTTCAGACTTTCAGAATGGGGGAAATGATTGGAGGTTGGGGAAAAGGGGACAGGGCCATCTGGAAAACCCCAGAGGGGACCCATGGAGGGCCCAGATTTTGCCCCCGGGCCTGAGGTTCCCCACCCCTGCTATACAGTGAAGATGCCAGATGGATCTCCCTGGGAGGAACATTCCACAGACAAGGGGCCACCACAGAGGAGGCTCTTTCCCTGGTAGCCACCCGTCACACCACTGTGAGCAGCAGTACTGAGAGAAGAGCCTTCAAAGATGATCTTAGCAATCAAGCAGGAACATGTGGGAGAAGACACTCTTCTTTTGCCCTAGCCACAAATGACTTACAATTATCAACTTGAACCTGGAAATCAATAGCAACAAATGCAGTGCTATCATTTGTGAACTAGTGCTTTCAGACCAGATGTTTGTGTAATATCTATTCTCTTATATTCCTCTATATGTCTTTATATTCCATGGATATGCTAAGCAATGGCAGTAAATATATATATGAAGTATTAAAAGCATACTTAGAATCATGTTTTGGAACCTTTAAAACAAAACAGGAAAATGGATCCAGGTTTCTCAATACTAATAAATAAACTGGGGGCAATATGTGAAGACCAAACGCAGTGTCATAATTAGATATTAGGCATAGAGATTAATCCAACCAACTGTAAAATATGTATAGAATTCTGGACCCTTATTTTGGCACTTTGGCACAGAACATTTGCAGAGAACAGTACAGTAATTAATTGTTGAAACTTTATAACTTCTAATGCCTCTTTAACTCATAACTTACACTGGGGAACTACACTGGGCCCAATTTTTGGCCTACAATACCCACCATCCCTCACCATTGGCTATGCTGGCTAGGGCTGATGGGAATTGTAGGCCAAAATATCTGGAGGGCCACAAGTTGTCCACCCCTGTGTTATGGGACTGTAATAATATTATACCCTTCTGACAAGGATTGTTTTTCCCCAAAATGCAATATGATACTCAACTTGATTTTGTTTGTTTCTTTGTCTGGGAACATATGTTATCTGAATATAGTACCATGGCCAACTTAACAAATTACAAAAGAGAGGAGACAGAAGTGAATGTATTTGAGTACTGCTCGTTTTCATTTATTAGATATTGGAGCAATAAGAATTATTGTGATGACTTGTGTGTGTTTAAGTTGCTGTGATCAACTTTCTGATGTACCGTATTTATAATTTGTCCATAAAAAGAAAAAGAAAAAAGGAATTTTAGAAAGATTAGAAAAATAAATGCACTTTCCTCCTACTGTCCAAGTTTCCCCTAATGAGTTTTTAGTTAACTGCTTTATATACACAATATGAGTGAGATGCCTGTATTGTTTTATTTGTATATATTTGGTTATTACCAAATAAAAACAAAACATATTGTAAACTGTGAAGGACAAACAAAACATATACTTTAAATAATTTAATTTGAGCAAATAAAAAAGGTCATGCAAATGTTATTAGGTAGCTGCCTCAAGAATGTATCAGAAGTATGTGAACAGGACCCATCACTGCAAAGGCACTTGAGTATCTTTCTCAGCATGTTTTACAGTTTACAGCATGCTATATACATTTCCATCTCAAAAACATCACGCTTCATATTAACATTCTGGAAACACGCTATGTGCTTATTGACTAACAGTGAATTACGACAGAGCTCTTGAGGGAAAAGAGACCCACTTAAAACTCAATAGCATTGATTGGAATCAATCATCCAGAGAAATAAAGAAACTTTCAAAAGGCCAAGCTCATGAACGGTTTTACCTTCTTATGTTTTGCGAAAGATTAAAAAACACGCTCTCTCATTGTTGTTTTTTCACTTGTAAACTACCACGTATATAGATGCAGAGCATAAAACATACACCGTGGAACCGTTTGCATGACATGACAGCCCACCATGGCTTAATTTAGCCATGGGGGCTGTCATATTGTGTCAGGAGCCTGCAGGCGCCATTTTTGCATGGCGCCTGTGGGTGCCCACCTTACGGTGGCTTGTCCAGTCATGCAAACCTGGGTGGCATGGCTTGGTGGAAGCAGGCAGCAACCAAACAAAAGGCCATGGCAACCCATGCCGACGAGGCTAATTAGGCAAATTCCGCCAGCATGAGACTGGCATATGCAGCGGGAGAAATAAGCCACTGTGGCTTATTTCCCCTGCTGTGATCGCACAATGCAACAAGCCACAGTAAGTCGGGCACCCAGGCACCATGCAAAAATGACGCCCGCAGGCGCCAGGCATAATGTGACAGACCTGTTGGTTTTTGAGAGTATGCAGAGTGTGGGAGATTTATAATCCTGTCTGTGTGCTAGCAAATGCCTGAAATTCCACACACAGATCTTCCAGATCTCACCTCCCCCCACGCAGCGTGCAGCGTGTTGTGCCAGTTAACCAGCCCAGTCTGCCCTGTTGTCAGACTGCCTCCAGCTTCCCCGTTGCAGATTAATCCATGGAGTCAGGAAACACTCAGTAACACCACAGGTCTATTTCTACCTGTTTATTCACTTAGCAAGTAAAGTTCTACAGAGTATACATTTCCTAGTTACAGTCCATGTGCAGAGTATAAATGCATAGCAAGCATAGTAAGTTGAGCTCCACTCCACCTCAGCAAAGACGTTACATTGTTGCAGGAACAAAGTCTAGCAAGAAGAAGCAAGAATAAGAGAGAAAGCAGTCCAGCTTCTCTCTAAGATGGCTTCAGACAGAAAACAAGTTAGCACGTCATCAGAACATACAAACCATGTGACCAGCTCATACTGTTCTCACAGTCTAGTTTCCCATGCGAAAACACAAGAATCCAGAAAGACACAACAAACCTGTTTACAGCCATTCTGTCCCTTCCATGTGCTGCATGGAATGTGCTGCAGCTGGTGAAGTGATACATATCACAACATCCCCCCACAAGCTGAGTACATCTTGTTTCACATTTGCTCAATGAGGCCTAGCGCCGTCATTAGCTTCCTGTGTCTTACTACAGGCAATGGTTTCGTGAAAAGATCTGCCACCATGTCCCCTGTTGCACAGTATTTGAGTGTTACCCACCCTTTCTGCACATAGTCCTTTACATGAGAGTAACGAACATCAATGTGCTTGGTTCTTGGCCTACATTTTTCATTTTGTGCCATGCTTATGCAAGCTTTGTTGTCTTCAAAAATTGTAACAGCCTTGTCTACTGGTAATTTCAGATCAGTAAACAATTGTTTGAAGCATTCAATCTCATTGCATGCTTGAGATAAACTGATGAATTCAGATTCTGCACTAGATACAGCCACACAAGATTGTTTTCGTGTATACCAGTCAATTAGACTTTCACTATACAAGATCACAGTCCCACTTGTGGACTTTCTATCTGTTGCAGCTCCCCAATCAGCATCAGTGTACACACAAAAACCTCCCTCTGTGTGTGATGACAATTTCAGTTTGCAATTCATGGAACCTTTTAAATATCTTAACACACGTTTCACAGCTAGCCAATCATACATAGAAGGATTTTGCGTTTTCCTGCTAAGTATGTTCACAGCATTGCTGATGTCTGGCCTACTCACATTTGCCAAATATAGCAGGCTTCCGATAACACTCTGATATTTTCCAATATCCTCACATTCAGTGTTATCTCTGTGTTTTTGATATTCAAGAGTCATTGGAGTGGTAACTGGGTTACAATTCTCCAATCCATGAATCTCCAGCAATTTCTGAATTTTCCCACTTTGTTCAACCAAGAAAGAACCTTCCTCATCCTGGGATAATTGCATTCCAAGATAGTGTTTCACCAAACCTAGATCTTTCAGTTCAAAGTGTGCTTGCAATTCTCTTGCAATTTTGTCTTTTTGACTTACTGATTCTGTTATCAGCAATATATCATCAACAAAGACTAACAAATACACCCAATGTCCCAATTCTGTGTGACATGTGTACAGACAGTGATCAGCCTTGCTTTGTTTGAATCCCAAACTAATCAAAACTCTGTCTAATTTTTGGTTCCAGCATCTTGCTGCTTGCTTCAGCCCATATATGGATTTGTGCAAATGACATACAAGACCGGGATTTTCTACAAAACCTTTTGGTTGCACCATGTAGATTTCCTCTTGTAAATCATCATATAGGAAAGCAGTTTTTACATCAAAATGAAATGCCATCATTTTTCTTTGTGCTGCCAATTTCAACAACAATCTTACAGTTGCATACCTTGTTGTTGGTGCAAACATGGAATCAAAATCTATTCCATGCTTTTGTGCAAACCCTCTTGCCACGAGTCTTGCCCTGTACCTTTCCACCTGCCCCTGGTGATTTGTCTTCACCTTGTACACCCATTTACTGGTGATGGCCTTTCGCCCCACAGGTAAAGATACCAGACTCCATGTTTTGTTAACATGCATGGCATTGATTCATCCTGCATGGCTTCAAACCAATCATTTCTCACTACTGGTTCCATGCTCTGGATTTCCTCAAAACTTTGAGGTTCTAAAGCTATTTTGAGAGCTTTATGTACAACAGTTTTCCCACTTTGGAATTCATCCTGATATCTAACAGGTGTTTTACGTTCTCGGGTTGAACGCCTTAGAGATTGTTCACCTCCCTCCTGTTCCCCAGATATCTGCCCAGTGGCCTGTTCTGTTTCAGAAACCTCCAGCTGTGTCTCAGCCATTGAATGCATTGGCAATTCCACCAGCTGTTTCTTTTCATGTGTTTGCTCGTGAAAAATCACATCTCTGCTTAAAATTACCTTTCTGTGTTGTGGTGACCACAGCCTGTATCCTTTTGTTTGTCCATCATACCCCAGCAGAAAACATTCAAAGCTTTTAGCCTGTATTTGAACAAAACATTTACAACCAAAAATTCGCACATGTGCTATCTTTGGCTTCCTCCCATGAAACATTTCATATGGAGTTTTCCCAGTTGTGGTGTTAGGTAATCTGTTCAGCAAATAGTTAGCATTTGAAAGTGCATCCCCCCAGAAATGGTTTCCCAACTTTGAGTCAGCTAATTGAGCCCTCATCATTTCTTGGAGTGTTCTGTTGCGCCTTTCAGCTACACCATTCTGAAACGGTGAGTTTGGGGCTGTGATTTTGTGCCCAATGCCCTCACTTTCCAAGAATTTCTTAAATTTTGTACTCATGTACTCTCCCCCACCATCTGTGAGCAATTCAGCAATGGGGTATTGTTTGAACCTGTTACCAGCCCATTTCACAAATGATTCAAATCTCTCTCGAACCTGAGATTTATGCTGCAGAAGATAAACAAATCCAAATCTACTAAAATCATCAACAATAGTCATATAGTGCCTATTTCCTCCATAGCTTTCCTCAAATGGCCCAGCAACATCAGAGTGTACCAGCTCAAATATTCTTGTGCTCACTCTATCACTGTGTTTCTGAATGTTAGTCCTGTGTGACTTAGCCTGACTGCATACTTCACATTCCACATAATTAGAACAAGGTTTCATTTTCATGTCCTCACACAGACCCGGCATCTTCTCGATGCTTCTGTAATTAGCATGCGCAAAACGTTCATGGAATAAATGTACACAATTATCATGAGGTTTACAATTTGCATACTTCACACTCTCATCATGTGTTACAAATGGATTTATAACATACAGAGAATTCTGCAAATCACCTTTTGCACAGACTGTCCCTTCATGTGAAATCACACATGTGCTGTCTGAAAAACACATTTCATAGCCATTTTGAGCTAATTGGGAAATACTTATCAGATTTCTGTCCAGTTCTGGAACAAGCAATGCCCTTTGTTGACCCAAAGTAGTAAAGTCAATTGTTCCTGTTGCTGAAACATTTATACGTTTCCCGTCAGCTAATTCCACGTGCTGACCTGGACATCCATCTTCTTCCAGAGATTGAAATACATTCCTGGAGTTAGTCATGTGATGAGAAGCTCCAGAGTCTAAGACCCAAACATCATTAGAAACCCCCACCCTTGCAATCAAACTTTTGCCCCTTTTAACTGCCTCCTCAGGTGTGCTTGTCGTTTCCTGTTTGTTCTTTGTCTTTTTCTTTGTCATTCTACAATCTCGTCTCAGATGAGTTGTAGATCTGCAAGTGAAGCATTTTTTCACTTTTAAAGCAGTGGCTTGGGTTACTCCCTGCTTGTTATTTGCAGCTTGGCTGTTTGCCACATCAGCCGGGCTTTCTGCAAACTTAAAGCCAGAGTGGTTTCGCTTTCCTTGCTGCTTTTCCATTCTGCTATCTCCACAAGCCATTTCTCCAGCTTGAAGCAGAAAAAGCTGCACTTTGTAAATTCCACAAAGATTAAGCTTGATCACCGATTGCAACTGGATCCTGTGTTACTACAGACCAGTGTCCCGCATGGGTTAAATACTGCTGCATCTGAAAACTCCGCAGCACATAGTTCGATCCAGACAGTTTCTCCACAATTTGTGGATTCAGGGATTGTGCAGCTGCCATCTCTGTGACCAGGGGATTCTCCTCCTTCTCCTCCCCAGAAATTTCAGCCTCGCTCTCTCCCTCCAAGCTCTCGGCCTTGGAACTTGCCTGCAAGCTGTCTGTGCCAGCTAACAGTTTTCTCCCCCTTTCTTCCCCCTTACCGGTTGAAGGACCAGGAAATAGTTTTTCTTCCTTGATGTCTTCTTCCTCTGCCATTAATCACTGCAATCACTGGAGTCAAAGCTGTTGCCAAACAGGTCCCGGTTCTGGTACCGACCCGCTCTGATTTTGGTTCCGGTCCGGTCTGGTTCTGGTTCTGGACTGGTTCTGGACTGGTTCCGATCTCTGGGCCCATAACCCTGTTGGTTTTTAAGAGTATGCAGAGTGTGGGAGATTTATAATCCTGTCTGTGTGCTAGCAGACGCCTGAAATTCCACACACAGATCTTCCAGATCTCACCTCCCCCTGCGCAGCGTGCAGCGTGTTGTGCCAGTTAACCAGCCCAATCTGCCCTGTTGTCAGACTGCCTCCAGCTTCCCCGTTGCAGATTAATCCATGGAGTCAGGAAACACTCAGTAACACCACAGGTCTATTTCTACCTGTTTATTCACTTAGCAAGTAAAGTTCTACAGAGTATACATTTCCTAGTTACAGTCCATGTGCAGAGTATAAATGCATAGCAAGCATTACATCCAGTGGAGTAAGTTGAGCTTCACTCCACCTCAGCAAAGACGTTACATTGTTGCAGTAACAAAGTCTAGCAAGAAGAAGAGAGAAAGCAGTCCAGCTTCTCTCTAAGATGGCTTCAGACAGAAAACAAGTTAGCACATCATCAGAACATACAAACCATGTGACCAGCTCATACTGTTCTCACAGTCTAGTTTCCCATGCGAAAACACGAGAATCCAGAAAGACACAACAAACCTGTTTACAGCCATTCTGTCCCTTCCATGTGTAAACAATATGCTGCAGCTGGTGAAGTGATACATATCACAACAGGACCTCACCACTAAATTAAGCCATGGTGGGCTGTGATGTCATGCAAACTGGCCCACTGTGTATGTTCTATTCTCGGCATGAATATACACGGTAAAAGCTTGCTCACCCAGACCTCAGTAAATTAGCATCACCTTTCTGAACAGTCTTCAAAATTATATTCTCTTTATTCCATATTCTCTTTTTCTCTTTCTATTTCCAACAGCCCTCGAGTTTCAAAGCATGTGTTCATGAATTTATGTTTTCACAGTGTATACTTTAGAGTTCTAGTGACAGAAAGATGTCCAGGAAAAGAAAATAAGACATGGCACCAGCTCGCCTTCCCATGTGTGGACGGCAACACTTAACTACTTAAGGCTGCAGTCCTATATACACTTTCCTGGGAGTAAGGCCCAGGCAACTCAGTGGGATTTATTTCTGAGAAAACATGTAAATATGAGTGCACTGTAAGCTGTGGAACTCCCTCTCAAGGGATGCACGATTGGGCCCGTCAGTTCTAGCCTTTAACAAGGTTAAGAGCCCATTTTGAGTGGCTTTTATTTTATTAACTTCTCAGCTGGCTTTTAGATGATTTGGTTTCGGGTTGTTGTTGGTTGGTGTTTTTATTATTATTGTTATTGATGTTTATTTTCTGTGCTTTTAAAGGGCTTAATTGTAGGCAGTTGCATTGTGAGTGTTCCCCCCCCCCCGCATGTTTGTTGCTTGTAAGCTGTAATTTTAAAATCCTATTAAGTTATTGGAACCATGATTTTAATATATTACTTGTTCTGCAAGCTGCCTTGAATTGAGGCTGAAAGACAGGCTAAAAATATTTCACATACATAAATAAAGCCACCACTCAAGATTCCCAGGTTCAGTTATGGCAGTGATGGCGAACCTTTTTGAGCCCGAGTGCCCAAACTGCAACACAAAACCGACTTATTTATTTCAAAGTGCCAACACTGCAATTAAACCTGAATACCGAGGTTTTAGTTTGAGAAAAACAACTCATACAGTTGTTCGAACTAATTAACATATTTTGTCTTTAAAGAAAAACACAATAACAGAGCTTTCAACGATACAAACAGTTTTGGGGGGGGGGGGAAATCAACTCAAAAAATTATTATAGTACTACATTGTACACATAGCCTGAAGGGAATTTATACAAACTTTTTAAATAATTAGGCACATGTATTTTTGGATAAGGGATTCTCAACTTGTAATATGATTATATGCCAGACTGAAATTGTATGGGGCAAGCTTTACTCCGGGTCCTTTCCCTGCTTCTACAGGTGTCGGATTAGTAAAAGTAAAAGTCAGCCTGTACTAGGATGAGCAAGATAAACAAGAAAACTAAACGTGCTTAACACATTTTAAACACTTTATGTCTTGGACTGCAAACACTGCATTAGGTAAAAGTTTGCATTGGGCATGCTTTTGCACAACTAATGTGGTTTTTGCTATTGCATGCATGCTGATAATTTGTCAAACCTTGGCTCATACTCCGTTAGTGTGAGAGCAACACATGCAGCACTCAGGGCAACTGTTAGGGCTTTACATCCAAGCCATGCTCTGTGCATCATTCTTCAAAATATTTTAAATGTGATAACAATGTAGAAAAGAATTCTGTAACAGGAATTCTAGAATAAAATCATTCTGTTCCACACTATGAGAAAGAACAAGATCATTAGTGTTTTGCAGAAGGGGACAGTCTTTTTGCGATCTGGTGACCAATGGCTTGAGTGCCCACAGAGTGCCCTGCGTGCCAGCTGTGGCACCTGTGCCATAGGTTCGCCATCACTGAGTTATGGTGTGTATGTCAGAGGCCATATGGCCTGCAAGTCTTGGGTGCTCTGGATGAGTGTGACCATAGGGAGTTGATTACGTTCATCCAGCCCAATATTGTCTTCTCTGACTGGCCGTGGCTACAGTGTTTTTCCTATCTCCTGCAATCTGATTATTTTCATTGAAGATGCCAAGGGCTGAACTGGGGCCTCCTGCATGCAATGCAGATGCTCTGCCAGTGAGCAATGGTCCCTCCTCTAAACAAGACCCAAGGAAACTTCCACACGTAGGGACTGGTCTAGTTACTTTCAGGTTCTTATTTTTCATGTTTATCCTTATTTTTAATTTTGTACAGCACCTAGAATTTTAGGCACTTTCGAAATAAAGTAACAACAACAGCAGCAGTCTCGAGCAGGGTGTGTTCAACCTATTGGCTATGCTGGCTGGGGTTTATGGGAATTGTAGCCCAAAAACATCTGGAGGGCAGCAGGTTAGCTACTCATGATCTATAGCTATGTGTACATATTGATATTTGGGCATATTATGGTCTCCAAGGCGACAGACCTCAATATAGAATAAAATTACATATCTAACAGACAGATTCTTCTATGCAATGACCACTGTTTTTTAAAAAATATTATTTTTATTGAGTTTTAAATAACATGTTTTCAATATAATCAATGAGTAACAATCCCATTGATTTCAATGGGACTTACTCCTAGGTACATATGGATTGGATTGGGAGTGAATCCTATTGAACTGAGTGGGACTTACTGATAAATAAACTGCGGCCTAGGGTTGAGTTGCCTGCCTGCATGTACAAGATTGTGCCAAACATGCAACACAAACACACAAAAGAGTCGTAAATGATTGTGTAGCAGAAAGGACTTTGAAATAAACTCTTTTTTACTCTTCTGGGCACATGGCATTGCAGATCAAGTAATGAAGGATAAAAAATAAGGGCAATTTACATCGGGCTGTCTGTCTTGTTACCCTAGTTTTCTTATCTGAACACCAGCTAAATATGAGAACCTTAGTCTGAAAGGCAACCACAATATCCAGATTCTTGAATAATCCATATGCATGATGTGACCTGCTGTTTATAACTGTCTGAAGCTGCAGATTAGAGATGTACTAACTCACAGCTTGTCCTGATATAACACTGAACTACACTGAAGTGATGAATCATAATTACTGTAGGAATGACAGATAATCCCCATTTCTGGTGATGGGATTGAACAAAGCTTCAGCATGTCTGTATGCAGACAAGAAAGAAAGGACCATTTAAACGTTCAGATACACACAGAATCAGCCAACACAAAATTGGATTGTAAGTAGAGCTGAGCCAAAACTGCTAATCATTTTTGTGAATATTTTTCAGCAGCATAGAAAACAGCCCTCATTTTCTGGTGGCGGTTTTTGTTTTTTGGCATTTCTTGTGGAAAAGTCTGCCGATTCACTTACCATGCTTTGGGCTTTTCTACACGAGACATTTATAGTGTGCTCGTGATTCCTCACTCACAGAAGTCTACGGGGCCTTTTCACGACGCAGTCATCCTCTCCCGTGCTTTCCAGCTGTTTTCACAGCTTTTTGTAGAGCTAAGAAAGTCAGCTATTAAATTTTAAACCGGAACAATGGCCTTGTGTACAGCCGAAAATCCAGTATACTGCAGCTATACCACAGCACCACCTTGTGCTTGGTTAACAGAATATATAGAAAGGTCGAGGAAGAAAAAACCCAGATAAAAACCATGTGTAACTGAGGCAGTCTTACTCCTGCAAAGAAAACGGAACCAGAAGCCTCGGAAAAGCAGTGGGGTGAGCGCCTCATGCAGAGAAGCCCTTTGGTTTGTTCTCACTGTCAACAGACCCCCACCTTCTCTCAGTGGCATCATCATATAGTCAAACCTGATTGGTTATGGAGTGTGATGTTATATCTAACAGGATGAATTTACCCATGTGACAAATCCAATTCCTACCTGCTCTGCATTTGCATCACCGGAAACAGTAAAATACCCAAGTGGCTTTTTTTCGTTCAAAGCACTTTCACCAACTTGGCAGGTATCCCAGCTTGCCAGTTATCCATGCTTTGGTCATATCTAGGCTAGAGTACTGGAATGCAAAGGGGTTGCCTTTACACCCAGAAACTTCACTTGGATCAAAATGCTGATGCAAGATTATTAACAGGGATGAGCTGCAAATAATATATTATGCTTATTTTTTTGCAAGATCTACATTGGTTTCTCAACTGCTTCTGAATACAAAGTGCTGCTTTAGCCCTGACTGGCCTGGGCCAAGATTTTCTGAAGCACTGCCTTGTCCCATACAAATGTGCTCTACTCTGTTGATGTTCCCCATTGGAGACACTTCTCTGGGTCCAAAAACCCAACAAGGTGAACCTCAAAAGGTGCTGGAACAAGTATGTCTTATTATTTGATACTTTTTCTTCAGCACTGTTTGAAGTTCACCACCTTGTTTTCGGGTGGATGGGGTTATGTGCTTGCTATCCTCACTTTTTATTTCTCTGAGTCCTGCATCATTGGAAGTAAGGAGGATGGTGAGCAGAGATAGGGCCTTTTCTGATGTGGCACCCTGTCTTTGAAACAGCCTCCCTACCGAGATTCACGTGGTGCCTTTGTTGTTATTATTCAGGTGCCAGGAAAGCACCTTTTTATTTTCTTGTGTCTGAACAAAATTAGTTGGGGTTTTTTTCTAGTTTACAGTTATTCTGCCGCTACGATTCTGGTAATTAATTATCCATGTTATTGAAACGTATTGTATTGGTTTTACATTGTGATCTGCATGGTGATTGTTTTATTCTAAGTGCTTTAAGCATTTTGGGGGATTTTGAGAGAAAAGCCTATTTAGTCCAGTACCAACTACTCTGAATGGCAGCAGCTCACCTGGGTCTCAAGCAGAGATCTTTTCCATCTCCTACTATCTGATCCTTTTTTTTTTACCTGGAGATGCCAGAGATTGAACCTGGAACCTTCTACTAGCAAAACATGTGCCCAAGTGTTTATATACATATACATGTGTATATATACATACACACACACATATACATATCAATATATATACATTTCTATTCCCCCAGCCACGCAGAGCTGTTGCTGGGAAAATTTTGCACGTGGGGGTGGTTGAAGAGTAGAACTATGGGGTGATTCTCACTTACCTATCAGGTTTGAGTAGGGCGAGGCACAAAGGACGATATTTAAGACTGGCCACCCCACCCTCAGCCTCTTTCCTTTTTCTGCGGCTCCCTCCCTCCTTCCCTATTATCAGTGTAAGCTTCTCTGGTCACCTGTTTAGGGTCCGAGTAGGAATTTTGGCTCATTGCCTAAATTGGCCTGGGCAATGTGCACGTTTCGCCTACTCTACACTGTGAGTCAGGGTAGGGGTTAGTTATTTTGGGTATTCTATTCTGATTGATTCAGTTTGGTCTCATTTGGCGGTAAGTGTGGGGATTAGGCAGTGGGGTTAGGGTTTGGTGATCATCCAATGGCACCTTTTAGGTGATTGGCGGCAACCCAAGGCTCCCCGTTGCTGAGTTGTGCAGCTTAGTCTGAGGGAGATAGGGATCGCTTCTGAGGCCAGCCCTTCTCACCCGCATCAGTGTTGTGCGGCACCGTGGAGAGGTGACACTGGGAAGGCCTCCCAGCACCATGTGGTGTAAAACTGGGGGATGGCGAGTCACAGCGCCACCCCTCAGGTTTGGATGCTTTCGCCCATATATCTCTTCTGGCCAATGGCCAGTTTAGTTAATACCCGCACTTCTTCCCTTCGTAGATCTTCGATTACAGCAATACCTTGGATTGCAAGCATAATTCGTTCCGGAACCGTGCTTGTAATCCAAAACACTCTTATATCAAAGCGAGTCTCTGGCGGGCGTGAGTGGGGCCGATTTCGGCCCGCTACGCCTGCTCGAGGCAAGCGGTTACATCCCTACACTACTTGTATTGCAAGACGTCGCTTGTTTATCAAGTCAAAATTTATTTTAAAAAATTGCTTGTCTTGTAAAAAATTGCTTGTCTTGTCTTGTAACGCTCTCAGACCAAGTTACTTGCAGTCCAAGGTATTACTGTATTCATTAAATGTGGCCCTAATTTTAAACCATATTTACGTGTCTCGACTCTTCATTTCACCCTTTACACGCGCAAATACATATATACATATACATATACATGTATATATATTAGGGTTTTTAAAAAAATGTTATAAACTCTTAACTAAGGGACAGGATGGTTTAGAAATTGAATAAATAAATAAGCAGGTGTTCTAGCCTCCACATAAATAAATAAGGATTTCTTGGTATCCAAATGTTCCATTCAAAACTATTTCCTTGTATTGTTTCACTCAGCCTAGCACTATGTGGTGTCTTCCTCAAAGAGTCCTGTTGCACAGTTGGCATTGTGTTTTTAGAGGGCTGCTGTTGACAAGCTGATGTCTCTGCCTGGGCTAGAACAACTTTAGCTCTTTGTTGCTGTTGGTTGCTTTACACGGGTGAGCATTTCCCCCTCCTAACACAGCTTCAGAATGCTTTCATATACAGAAAACAGAAATGATTCAATGGTGACATAATGAAAATGATTTGGTTCCTAGCCACTTGTGCACTTAATTCTCCTTCAAAACAGATGTTCAACAAGAGCTGACAAAACAAAGAAAAAGGACCACCAACTGAATGTTTCCACAAGTAGAGCTTTTAACTTGGCTCCATCATATTAATCCACCCAGTCCCAACAGAAGATGGTCTTTCAAATAGAAGTTGAAATTTCAATCTGATGAAATGAGAGCCCACTCGTTTCAAGTCATGTTTGTCCATAACACACACCCTGTCAGTGCATTCAATTACTTAATATAAGACCTAGCATACCTAATCTTTTGTTTTTTATTTCTTGCACAGTATCATCATAATATAGCCACCTTGTTTGATTCTTTGGAACTGGTCAGTTTTGTACATTCTGGACACATGAGGGGCTAGTTCACACATGTGTTTCCTCCATGTAGAGCAGCCTTTGCTGGGAACACAGCCACATGGAGGTATTAATATTGGACCCAGTGCATCTCTGGTTACAGCTGCTGGTTTCCCGTGGAAATTCACAGAGGTTGGTAGTTCTTCTCTAGATGCCGCCATCACCCAAATTGCTGCTAGCATATGGCAGATGTGGATGCAACTGTGGATGCAACAGGTCAGATGTTACTTCTTTCATATGACAGCCTTCCAAAAAGATCTGGCTGGCAGGAAGCAGCACAAGTCTGAATTCCCTCTTACAGAACAAGCCTGTACAAATTTACTCATAAGAAAAGGGACTTAATCCCAAGTAAGTGCTGTAAATCAGGGTTGTGTTCTTACAGCACAAAGCACTGTGAATGATAACTAGCTAGAGGTGAGTACTATGAATGAAACAAGAATCAAAATACTCCTAAATTGGTGACGATTTCTTTTTAAAAAAATCAAAAAGGCCATACAAAGGGCATTCTCTGAAATAATTTTGTAATCTAATTTTGAAAGCACTGGGTTAAAGAGAGTTTGCAATTGCCTGCTCTGATTACAAGCAACCCGGTCCAAAACACATTGATTTGAAAGCAAATCCCACACATTTCAATGGGACTGTCTTCCAAGTAAAACCATGGTTTTTATCATCCCCAGTATGATCTGGACATATGCACATCAATTACCGGTAGTTCATAAGGATATCACAGAGCTAGCTTTCCAGTCCCACAAAACTTGTATGCCTTGTATTATCCATGCCTTGGTTATATCAAGCTTAGACTACTGCAAAATGCTTTACGTGGGGCTACCTATGAACAGTGTCCGCAAGCTTCAGTTGGTACAAAATGCAGCTGCTAGCTGGTGCACAGTATCGAGACCATATTACATCTGTCTTGAAAGACCTGCACTGGTTGCCAATTGCTTTCCAAGCTCAATTCAAGGTGTTGGTTTTTACCCATGCTGGCTGGGGAATGCTGGCAGTTGTAGGACTTTTTCCTGTCTAAACATGCATAGGATTGCACCCTTAAAAGTCCTAAATGTCTTAGGACCTGGCTAATGTCACGAACCTGTTCAGTTATTAAGATCTGCAGGATCTCCTGAAGGTACCATTTTGGGGTCATGCAGGAAAGGGCTTTCTTCTCTGTTGTTATGAATTTATGAATGCCTTCCTTCAAGAATTACACTTGCGCCGCTGCTGCCCCCACTGTTTCAGAAACATTGTGAAGACAGATCTCTTTAATTTAGCCTTTTAAATTACGTAATTGTTTTAATGTTTTTAATAGCCTGTATTTTATGGTTTTATTGCTTTTAATTGTCGTGCACAGCTTTGATGGCTTTTTAGCAATGGAAAAAAGGGGGGGAAGGCAGTATGTAGATGATGATGATGATGATGATGATGATGATGATGATGATGATGATGATTTCACACCAGAGGTAAAGCATGTAGATTAAACAGCAAAGTTTTAGCTAGCATTCTCATCATCATTATTCTGTCACTTTTACAGTAATACCTCGGATTACGAGTAACCCGGTTTGCGAGTTTCTCGTAAGACAAGGAAAAATTTGGCATAAATTTACATTTGAAAGATGAGCAAGTCTCGCAACACGAGCTGCTGCTGCCGCATGTGACTCCCGTTGCAAGATGTCTTTCAAATTTAAATTTATGCCTCCACGGGGCTTCCCTGGAGGCTCGGCCGGGCTCGGCCGCCGCCTCGCGCTGCTGCGCCGACCAGCCGAGTGTCCAGGAGGCGGGGGCTTCCCGCGAGGTGCGGCCGGGCTCAGGCCCGTCAGTGACGTGAAGTCCGGATGTGACGCGATGGGACCGCCGGCGCTGCGGAGAGGCGAGCCGCCGCTTGCTTGCAACGGTAGGAAGCAGCGGGAGTGGCTCCACGCATCTCCCTGCGAGGGAGCCGGCAAAGCACTTGCCGGCTCCCTGGCAGGGAGATGCACCTCCTGGCCACTCGGCTGGCCGGCGCAGCAGCGTGAGGCGATGGCCGAGCCCGGCCGCGCTGCGCCTCGCGGGAAGCCCCTGCCTCCTGGACACTCGGCCGGCCGGCGCAGCAGCACAAGGCGGTGGCCAAGCCCGGCAGCGCAGCGCCTCCAGGGAAGCCCCCGTCTCCTGTCCACTCCTGGCAGAGCGACTGGAGGCAGGCGAGGCGCAGCCGGGACCCCGGGAGCCAGCACATCAAAGCAAGTTTCCCCATTAGAAATAATGGGAACTCCACTGATTCATTCCACAACCATTTACTAATCACTGCTTTGCCAACTCCCTCCATGGGGCTCCCTGCCAGGGAGCCGGCAAAGCAGTGATTAAATGGTTGTGGAACGAATCATCTGAGTTCCCATTATTTCTAATGGGGAAACTCGCTTTGATGTACAAGTATTTTGGATTACGAGCATGGGTTCCGGAACGAATTATGCTCGTGATCCAAGGTATTACTGTACTATTGACTGAACACTCAGCATCAACCAAAGTCATCATAACTGCTCTTGTAAGGCTAAATATTGAATGTGCGATAACAACCAGAAGAACACCATGTTCTTTCCAACCCAAAGTCTCAAAGGCTGCTATTGTGGGTCACTGCTACCGTCACTTATTTATCTATTTTACACTTGAGCAGGGAAACCAAATCTGAAAGATATTGGGTTGCTTACGTGAGTCACACACTGACCACAGGACAGCCAGAAACAGAAAATGGGTCTTCTGACTTTTGGTCTCATGTCCTTACCACTCCACTACTGTGGCGTGGGGCAGACAAATTTATACTTCAAACTAGCTCTGCACCATGGTGCAGCCCGACCTTTTCAAATATAGAATGACAAGGCTCCCCCCCCACACACACCTCCCCAAATCTGTGCCAGTCAGATCTGATTAAATCAGTTGACAAAGAATCCCACTGCTCACAGAGGCCCACTGACTGTGTCTTTGGCCTCTAGAGAAGTAATCCACTTAGATTATGCATTATATAGCCTTCAAGATCTTTTATAGAATGCTTTGAAATAAATTTCTCACAGAGCACATTAAGGAGGAAGACATTGGCCTAGTTTGCATACAAAGCAGATAAGGCGGTAAACATTTTCTTTGAGTCTAGGACTATGCCACCTCATTCTGCTGGTGGAAGGTCATGTGCTTGCCTTGCATGCTCCTCCAACTGTATGTCAGAGGGAACAATTCTAGCCTTTCCCCATTATGCTAGTCTTCTATATGTAAACATTTTTTTAAAAAATGAGAAACTCGCAGCAGGAGACCCCACCTCTAGTTTCCTGCATTAAGCAGGGGGTTGGACTCGATAGCCTGGTAGGCTACTTCCAACTCTATGATCTATGAAATTTAAATGGCACAGTCCAGGACCTCATCTGCAGCATGTGTGAACTAGTTTGCCCAAATCAAACTCAGATTACTTAGATTCCCATGGGATAGAGAATAGGCTCCGTTTCAAAGTTGGTGGACTGCACCTCACAGATTCAAACAGACTCTGCTTCCAAAAAAATTGACAAGTTTTATTCAAACAAAGACTCCTATAAAAAGCTCTCTCAGGCTGTGTCCACTCTCTCTCCAGGCCAGAAGCAGTGGGTTAACTACTTCCTGGTTCCTCCCAAGAAGCACAACTCATTCAGGCTGAATCCAGCAGTTATTTCATATTCTTTCTTTTGAGAAAGAAAGAATCAAAATTAAAATAAACTGGGACCTTATACATAGTCTCTCAGGTGTGCAGTTCTCTTAATAACTCGCCCACTTCAAGTGTGTCTGGGTTCAGTGATGACAACCTTCAGCTGCCATCCTTTATTCTGCTGCACTGTAGACTCAGGGTGTGTCCTTGCTGCAGTCTCTTCTTCTGCATTCATCTCTCTTGGACTCTGGTGTGCCTCTGCCCTGTTTGTCTCATCCCATAGGATCCTCTGTGTAACAATATAAAAGTAGTACTGGATTTGGCCTGAGTGGGTTTTGCTTCCTGGGAGGAAGCAGGAAGTGGTTGAGGGCAACACCCACTGCTTCTGGCCTGAGGGGAGAGAGGCCAATGCCTGAGAGAGCTCAGTGGAAAGGCTTTATTTAAACAAAACTTAGGTTTGTTTGAAAGACAGAGTCTGTGGGGTGCAGTACACCAACTTTGAAACACTCTGCTGGTTACATGCTTGTCCCTCATTTGAATTCATGGTATCACCCGATTCTTCTGGTGTTTTCCTTAGATGTCTTCAATTGCATTTCAGTATTTCTCCAGTTCATCTGTACTTTATATGATTGTGGGGTTGAATTATGGTTACCTTGTGGCAGACTCTGTCCTGTTAGGGGTTGCACTCTCACTGTGTCCCTTGGCTAGAAGATCTTCTGGACTGATCAATTATAATACAGAACCTGTCTCTGTTGCTGCTGTCTCCTCAGTTCACCAAGCACCTGTAAGCCCTGACTCTAATAGCCTCCCACTTGTTGGTAAAAGTGTTCTTGTTCCTCAACCCATTAACCTTTGTGACTGAGTTTAGGCCTTGGGATGCAGTGTTCTGATGATCTAGAAGTGCTAGATATGCATCTGCCCCCACTGCACTTGCTTTTCTCAAGAGTTTCTTACCTGTTTTTGCTGCGGATTCTACTTATAGATTTCATAGATCATAGAGTTGGAAGGAGCCTACAAGTCCATTGAGTCCAACCCCCTGCTCAATGCAGGAAACTAGAGGAGGGGTCTCCCATCCAAGTAATAACCAGGCTTGACCCTGCTTAGTTTTCCACGCTCAGACAAGCTGAGCCAGCGTGAGCCACAGGCCTGTTGCCATTACTTTGAGAATACCCAGGTGATGGTGTGTTCAAAATTCCAGTCCCTGCTGAATTTCTGGAATTCTGCTGCAACAAAGTGGGGCCCATTATCTGAATACATGGTATCCCATATCATGCAAAGTGTGTTTTTATCATGTATCACTGTTCTGTCAGAGATATCTGATAAGTAGTCTATCTCCCAAAAAGTTGAAAAGTAATCTACAATTATCATGTATTCCTTGTCTGCCCAGCTAAACAAATCCACACCTACTTTTGCCCAAAGTCTCTCTAATATATCATGCTGTAATAGTGTTTCTTTGGGTTGGCGATCTTCCCAAGATTCACACACTTCACATTTCCCCATGAATGTCTTCAGTTGCTCATCCATTCCTAGCCAGTAGACTGCTTCCCTGGCCTGTTGTAGACTTCCTTCAATTCCCAGATGTGATTAATGTACTTTGTGCATGATTTCTGTCCGAAGGGCTTCTGGTATAACTGCTCTTTCCCCCAGAAGATTATGCCATTCTGTACACAAAGTTCATCCCATACCTGGAAGAATGGTGTTATCTCTTGTGGTACATGATCTTTTGTTTCTGGCCAACCCTGTAATATCATGAGTTTTAGTCTTTGGAGGATGTTGTCTTCCTCTGAATCTCTCTCAGTCTTTCCTCAGATATGGGTAAGTACTGTACCATATTGATGGTTTCTTGCTCTCTTTCTTCTGTACTATATGGACAGGTTCCACTGCCTGTCCTTCCAGGACTCTAATCCTGTCTTTGAACAACTCAGCTGTTCTGCAAATCTCCAAGCTTTTCTCTAAGGTCAAGCCTGCTTCCTTCAGCAATCTCTCTTGTACTCGTGAAAAACTGTATCCACTGTTTCATTCTTTCTGGGGTTGCAGTGGGCATCAAAACAACCTATTATTGTAGCCAAGGTACGCTGTGCTTGGGGAATGTTTGCACACAGTAGTGTCTCACTTATTCCCCCCCTTTCTCCAATCAAATATAGAAACAGTTTCATTTTCACAGACTCCTCTTTATCTGCCATTGCAATGTCCACATAGAGATTAAACTCCTCTTTCCAGGTTTTCCATGCCTGGGCAAAGTTCTGAGTTTGCAGGTTTAATGTGCTTGGTGGTGGCCTTCCATTTCCTTTCTTTTTCTCTTTCTCTACTCAGTTTATTATTATTATTCTGTCTAGGATCCAGTCACCGCTGCCACTATGTTTCAAAGTTGGTGGACTGCACCCCACAGATTCAAACACACTTTGCTTCCAAACAAACTTAAACAGCAAGCCTAGGGTCTCTCTGCAAGCGTTCCAGGGACCATAGGACAGCTCAGAAAACTCCTCTGAGGTCAGAGACAGTGCTTTGACCTCAGAAGGGGGAGTCAGAGATCCAACCCCAGACCCCTCCCCCTCACAGCCTGCACACAAAGAACCACACCAGCTGCCTCTCCAAGGTAAGATAAGCAACCTCAGAGGAGGAGGAAAGTGGTGTTCTGGTGGGTGGGGAGGGGAGGAGACCAGAGAAGCCAGGATATGATTTATCCTGAGCTTCCTGCAGCCTCCTTCCCTCCCCCTCTGAAGTGCCCTTGCTAGACTGTCTAAAAAGACAGAGGATGGGGAAGGTGAAGAAGATCCCTTCCACTGCTCCTCCCACTCTGCTGGCTTCAGCCTGGCAGGGAATAGGAAACTCGGAAGCCTCCAAGTTTGGCAACTTCCAAGCATAAATTACGCAAATTGCGTAGTATACTACGCTATGTACTCTACGTAAACGATGTAGCGCTGGGGGAACCAGAAGTCCATTCTTAAGTATGGGTTGTCTGTAAGTTGGACGTTCTTAACTCGGGGACTGCAATCAATATGATTCCGCCTTACAAATTTTATTTAATCAAAGACTCCTATAAAGAGCTTTCTCAGGCTGTGGCCACTCTCTCCTCAGGCCAGAAGCAGTGGGTGTTGCCCTTAATTACTTCCTGGTTCCTCCCAGGAAGCACAACCCATTCAGGCTGAATCCAGCACTTATTTCATATCCACTTATCTTTGGTGGATAAGCACAGTGGTTGACACCATGCTATGTGGATATTTTATCAAATATCCCTGTTTCAATCCCTGGGATCTCCAGTTAAAGCACATAACAATATCTTCTAGATATCTTTGTGTGACCAGACCACTTTACTAACTCATAACATACAACAGCCTTCCCCAACCTGGTGCACTCCAGATGTTTTAGACTACAACTCCCAGCGTTCCTGGCCATTTGCCATGTTGACCCAACAGGAGTTGATGTCCAAAACATCTGGAGAGCACCAGGTTGGGGAAGGCTGCCATACAAAAACCAACATCAGTATGGAACTTCAGCTGGAGGTCACTGCTGTCAAACGCCAGAATTCAATTGCTGAAATACAAGTCACTATTTTGCTGTAGGCTCACCAACAAGAGAGCCTCCAGCCATCTGATGAGTCATTACCTTTCCCTTGCTACTTTGTAAGCACATCATATGATCTATGGGGGCTTCTAGGCAGACATGAATCCCTCTATTTCAAGCACTAGATTAATTTGATATTAGGTTGTGCTTTGCTCTAATTTCATGTGAATCATTCCCACCAGCATGGATCAAACTTTACATCAGGAGTTGATTTCCCAGCAGCAAAGGCATTTCTCAATGATGAGGTAGTTGTTCATTTCCTATGGAGCCATCAAACTAATTGGGTTGAATGAGAAACTGCATGGGTTTTATTTTGAATCATGAAGTTATTCCTTTGTCATTCTACTTTTTTTTTTAAGTACCTGATGTGCTTATAGGCTGAGACAGACACCATTACTTGTCTTCCTATAGTCCAGATATCCCATTATAAAACTAGAATCACAGAGTGGCCTAGTTCAGACATATTGAAATACATGGATTCCCATTACAAGAATGAGCCAGCATGGCGATTGGGTTTGTATGCTCCCCTTCCAATCTCCTCTTCCTTCACATGGACAAGGAGGAGATGGAAAGCTTTCCCTCTTCATGAAATCACAGTTCCCCACAGTTCATGAAATCTGAACTTGAGGGACTGTGGTTTGTTCTATCTAACTACCATTTTAACAAATCACAGTTAGAACAAACCACGGTTCCCTGAGTTCAGATATGATGAGGAACTGTGGTTTATTCCAAATCAGAAGCCTTTGATCTCCTCCTTTCATGTAGGTGAAGGGGCAAACAGAACAGGTGGTTGCATGAGCCTGAGGTTCATGAAGCATATCCCAGGACCAGGAAACTGGTTTTTCATTATAGCCAGGCCACTATCAATATTGGATCATGCTGTGGACTCATGAAAAACCAGTGCACTTGATGTTCAAGACAAAGGCAGATGTAACTCCTAATGAGCATCATGAGGTTATAATTCTAAGGTATAAGACCTGATATGATGAACCATGCACTAATAAAGTTGTCAGAATAGGGTGCTGTAGTCACTGGAAGCAGACCTACACATCATAATGGCACAGAAGATTAATATCAGAAGCAGCCCTCACTGGCAAACATAATGCTATAATGTTGCAGACCGGTCATTTCAGGGTTTTTCTCCTAAATTTCAGTACTCAGTGTGTTGTCAAGACATACTCAATCAATAGCTATAGAAAAAAAGAATAAGTGATCTAGCTGTTATAGTTTTCTTTTAAAAAGCACTTTAAAGTTAATGGTAAACTACAAACCTGGAGAGAAAACTGAAAATGCCACCCTCCCCATTGGCCGATAGGTGTCTGACATTACCATTCTGTTACCCCAGTTCCTGCTGAGAACATTTGCAACTATTTTACAGTGTCTTCACTGTGTTTTCACTGTGTTTTCTCCATTTTTATATATCTATATCTATCTATCTATCTATCTATCTATCTGCTATTACCTCTTATAGTAAGCAAGTTGAAAGTCTTTTAGAGCAGAGTAAGATGGGGGCTTCTTTTCCTCCGTGTACCGTTACCAAACTGGACTTCAGCATGTCTTTCTCCTGCCTTTCCTAATCAACCCACTGTCACTTTTTGTACGCCACAAAAATCTTGCCTTGACACAGCAGACCTTTTGAGAAGGGGAAGGTTTCAGCCATTATTTGGGTAGGGGACTGACGAGCACGGAGGAACTCTTTCTTTCCCTACCCGCTATCTGTAGGGTCCCTGGGATGACTGGTGGAGAACAGAAGGCAGGGAACAGCAGTAAGAGAGCGGGATTACTAGATCTGAGTGAAAGGAGAGGCCATGAAAGGATTTTGGGGGCTGAAAGGTGACAAGAAAGGTATTTTTAAAAGGCAGAAAAGAGTGAAAACACAACAGAATAGCTGCAAACTTTCTCAGCTGTAACTGGAGTAAACAGAGCGGTGATGTCATAATCCTGTCAGCTAACAGGGGGGTATTCTAAGCCTGTGCTGTTTCTAGGCAAACTTTAAAGTACATTTTCTTGAAAATTATAATTGTTAAAAGAAGTATTCTTGTTCCTCTCCCTATGGAGTACATAATGCAATTATGGAGTTGATACTGATATACAAGTTAGGAGAAATCCCCATTGTACTGGTGGGGAAGATCGCATGCCATTAAAAAAGAAAGACTTTGCCTATAGAGGCAGTCCCCGAGTTAAGAACTGTCCAACTTACAGACAACCCATACTTAAGAATGGACTTCTGGTTCCCCCAGCGCTACATCGTTTACGTAGAGTACATAGCGTAGTATACTACGCAATTTGTGTAATTTATGTAATTTGCGTAAATGCCAATTTTAACGTATAGAATGCTATGCTGTTCTGACTTACATACAAATTTGACTTAAAGACATGCTTAAGAACAGAACTCGTTCGTAACCTGAGGACTGCCTGTACTCATGATTCGTTTGTTTCTTCCCAAGGCAGTGCATACGTGGATCCCAGCTGTCTTGTGATAGGTGGCTGCATCTCTGTTTTCCTTTAGGCATCTGTCCTTGATTGTTGCCTAGCAAAGATATGAGGGTGATGGGTAGGATTGTGTACTGCTGATCTCTGCACCTAAAGTTATTTCAACCATCATGCAGCTAGTCATGGCAACACAAGCCTGTATGCTTCATATATCTGGCAGCAAGGTTTGTAAATAGGATTGCTACTGATACACAGCACAGTAGAGCAAGATGTCACTGATCCTCTGATTTCATAGATTTCATAGATCATAGAGTTGGAAGGGGCCTACAAGGCCATCGAGTCCAACCCCCTGCTCAAGGCAGGAAACTAGAGGAGGGGTCTCCCATCCAAGTAATAACCAGGCCTGACCCTGCTTAGCTTTCTACGCTCAGACAAGCTGAGCCAGTGTAAGCCACAGGCCTGTGTCTATGCATGCATTGTGAACTTTGTTGCAATTATGCATATGTTTTTGGGCAGGGCAGCAGAAAGAATAAGACAAAACTGTTATTCTTACAAGTAATGCACCTAACCTGTTATGCATTTCTGGTCACAAAACTAAAACACTCCTTGACCTCTGCAGTATTCAGCTGATGTGCATGGACCATGTGATCTCATTCATGCTCTGCCTTCGCACAGAGTGCAACCTATCAGCATTAGTAGTTGTCTTAATACCAACCAGCTGTTCTTAAACAAGCCAGCTGCGCTATGGAGCTCAATGGATTCTTTTTTACTATGACAAGGATTTGCCATATGGTCTCCCTCTTGATTATGCACACCACAAAAATCTGTTTCAGAATGACAAGTACAAAACAAGATGAGAGTAATATAACTGCCTGTGTGTCCTTTTCACAATGTAATTTTTTTTTTCATCTGTCATTCATAAATCATCAAGGAAAGTTTTCCCAATCAAGCAGTTTCCCCATAGGCTAATTTTCCCCCTTTATATACACTCAGTCAGTTACAACCATTGTCAGCTGTTCTTCATTTTCCCACCACCCAGTAGCACTATGGGAATTAATTCCTTCAGACAATTCAAGTTCAATTACATATTATTGGAAGAACAGGTGGGCTATGCTTGAGTTGAGTTATCAAGCACTATATGACATAGTGTCTCAAAGGTATCTCTGAGCAGCAGGTAAGACCCACCCACCCAACCCAAAGGGAGCAAAACACCAAACTCGGGGTTAAATCCCTCCCTGATGCCCATCGTTCAGTATAATCCATTCCTGGTTCAGTGAAATCTTATATAATTGTACAGCATAATCTGTACCATCTCTCTCCTTTCCCCAATGAAGATCATGTGGAGTTTCTCTCCTTTGCACTTTGATGTGGAGGGAGCCCTATACAAACCATAAACTGAGCATAAAACACTTTCATTTTACCATGGGACCTATCTAGCATAGATCTAAAACTAAGTGCTCTTACCACACTTAGGGGTCAAACATATACTATATCAGTTCCATGTTAAAACTTTTTTACTATTGTGGCAAAATGTGGAGCAATTCCTAGGAAATTAAGTTGCCTGTGACGAGGGCATCACAATATGGGCAATAGACTTCAGCTGTCCTGACTGAAAGTAGTGACTAAAATGCCAGTGTCGCCTGTCCATCCAAGTCATTGAAGGGTTGTCGTAGCCATCGTCTAACAGCTACATGAAGTCCTATATGTTCCTAGCATTTAAAATCCACTTGAGAATCCACATACTCCATAGTGGAAAACAGGAAATTGTGCATAGACATGTACATAGGAAACTGCCTTTTTCTGAGTCGGAGCACTGGTCCATCTACCTCAGTATTGTGTACCTCAGCTTCCCCCTGCCCAGTGTCCTTCACATACTTTGGACTACAATTCCCATCATCCCTGATCACTAGGTCTGCTGGCTGGGGCTGATGGGGCTTGTAGTCCAAAGCATCTCAAGGGCATCAAGCTGGGGAAGGCTGGTCCACCTTGACTAGCTTGCTGTGGTCTTTTTTCCATCAACTGTTCCTTTTGAATGGAGGTGCCAATGCCATGGACTGAACCTGGGACCTTCTACATCGGTGGGCATCTTGTGGCCCTCCAGATGTTTGGGCCTACAGCTCCCATCATTCCTCAACATTGGCGAAGCTGACTAGGGCTGATGGGAGTTGTAGGCCAAAACATCTTGCCCACCCATGGTTTACATGCACTGTGCCACTGAGCCATGGCCTCTCCCAGCAAAAGATATGGGTTTCTTTGTACAGTAATACCTTGGATTGCAAGTAACTTGGTCTGAGAGCGTTTTGCAAGACAAGCAAAAAAAATTAAAAAAAATTGACCTTGATAAATGAGCAAGGTCTTGCAAGACAAGTAGTCGTAGGGATGTAACCGCTTGCCTCAAGCGGGCGTAGCGGGCCGAAATCGGCCCTGCCCATGCCCGCCAGAGACTCACTTCGATATAAGAGTGTTTTGGATTACAAGCATGGTTCCGGAACGAATTATGCTTGCAGTCCAAGGTATTACTGTAATTTTAAAAAAATGCACATGAAGCGTCACCCAAAGAATGAAAGAAAAGAATAGTACAACTGGTTCCATCCAATCTTGCCTCCATACACACACACACACACACACGTTTCTGTTTTTGAGGATAATCATGTGTCTGATGGGTTTGGGAAAAATACGTCCATTCCTACTGAAGCACCCAAAAGTGTACTTAAAGCCACCTGATCATGTTCTTGATAAAGTCATGAATGATACATAAATAGCGGTTCACATTGGTCCTGAAAAGCTACAAGACTGTCAGCCCTTTACATTGTGCATTTACCTCAGAGAACTCATAAAAAAAATAATGTTGTTGACATTTGAGGAAAAAGCAGGTTTCCTGTTTGAACTTTGACAAGTATTGGAAGATGTGAGTAATGTCAAATCTTGGGTTTGCTTTAAAGGCAGTCTGTGGTCGTGGGTTTCTCACATTTGTTGTGTGCCAAACAGCTTTGAATTGTTTGCAGTATTTTGTTTTTTTTAAAAAAGAAAGAAAGAAACCTCTTATGATTCTTATCAAGAAGAGACAGGATCCGTTATGAAATATGTGCATTTGTGAATAGGTTACTGGAGATTTAAAAAAAAGTTCCATATGATATGCCCCGCTTGCTGTAAAATGTGGTAGATGTTCCTGATACCCCTAAACAAACACTGTATGTTAAAGCCCAGTTGTGGGTGCATATATAAAACAGCCCGCCTTGTTTCTACTTCACAGTGTTTGGCAGGAAAGGGATGCTTTTCTGAGACCAAGCTTTTATATTCATTTATTTATTTTGTCTGAATCATAACTTCACACTTTTGACAACAAAGCTATCCAGGCAGTTCCTTGTGAAATTAAAAACAAAGAAGCATCTGTTTATACAGTTATGCCTTGGATTGAGAGCATAATTCGTTCCGGAAACATGCTTGTAATCCAAAACACTCTTCTATCAAAATGAAATCCCCCCCAAAAAATTGTACAGAGATTTTTTAATTTAAGCTCTACTACAGTACTTGTATTGCAAGACATCGCTTGTATATCAAGTCCAAAAAAATTAAATAAATATTTAAAAATTTGCTTGTCTTGCAAAACGCTCTCAAACCAAGTTACTTGCAATCCAAGGTATTACTGTACTAAGATTTCATTTCAGTTGGCACTGAAGACTAAGGAAGAACAAACTATGTATTATGTTAAATGTGTGATTGTATTTAACAGATTTTATTTATTTTTTTAAATAGCATTGGGGTGGGGGTTTGTGGGATTGGAGCTGTGGCATATGGAGAGGGGGTTTAACACCCTCCCCCAGTGGCCCTGATGAAAAGTACACTCTGGAAACTGCTGTTGGTGGATGTGGATTCTCTCAGGTGGGAACTGAGGGAGAGAGAGAAAGACAATACTGCGTAGGTCAACCTTCCCCATTGTGGTGTCCTCCATGTAGGTGTCCAGCAGGGCCGGTGTCAAGGGTAGGCATGGTTGGGCACCTGCCAAGGGCCCACAACCCAGCAGGGGCCCACTGACAAGAGATCCCTGGAGTTGCTCCTCCTCTTCACCCTTACAACCTGCTTGTTCACCTGCCTCTCGCTCTGGCCCAGACAACGGTGATGGTGAGAAGGAGCATCAGAGATGCCACTGCCTACTTACTCACTGGATCTCTGCCTGTCAAGCAAGCAGGTGGTGCCAATGATGAGAAAAAAGAGGATGGGGACCAATAACAGCTGGTGACGATGGCGGTGAGAAGGTGAATTCACTGAAGAAAGGGTTCCCATTGAGGGTGTCTTTCCCAAGGCCCCTCCAAAACCTGGAACAGGCACTGAGGAAGAAAGTCTCAGTCTCAGGGACTGTAAGGGAAAAGTAAAACTCCTTACCCACAGTATGGCCAAAGCCATCCAGAGACCAGACTTGACCAGAAAAAAAACCTGTATAAGTATCTAAATGTGCTTCCGTTCACCCCTTGTTCCCCTTGAGTCTCCCATTTGCCCCCTCCGTATATTGCCGCCCTTCTCGCAATGTGTATGGTAATCCGTTTGGTGCAGAGATCTTTGGATCTTTTTTGTTGTTGTTGCAACACAAAGAGTCATCCACATTGGTGGTGCTGTAGAATTGAATGAATGAGCAATGCTGTGGTGTAGTGAAATGTCTTCATGCTTTTTATGTGCCAGAATATATTAACTGGGAGAATTATGAACAGTTGTGACCCAGGCTCATCAGCGGCTATTGTGCATGAAAGCTAAAAGGAAGGAGACAGGAGCAAGCAAAGGAAACATGAGGCCCTGCTCCAGTTGGACCCACCCCCCTCACTAACTGACATCAATGTCAGTTAGGGCTAACTGACATCAATGGCCCTGTGGGAAAGAAGAAGGAGCAAGGGAGGCAGGAACAGGCCAAGGGAACATCAGTGGCTGCTCCAGTTGGATTGTCCCTCCCCCAGGAGATGAGAGGGGAAGCAAGGCCATTCCACCAGCCCTGCTGACAGTCTACGGTACTTAATTTTTTTCCTCTTCCCTCCCCATCCCTTTTTCCTTGAGTGTAGTGTCTTTTTAGATTGTAAATCTGTGTGCAGATATATACTGATATAATCTAGATATACTGATTGTAGTGCGTTCTTCCATGTGTGTCAAATGGATCCATGCTTTTTTAACTTCAGCCCCAGCCACCCACCCCACCTAGGGTGACCAATTATGCATCACCAGAAATAGGAAATGCATTGTATAGATGCAAATTTAGAAATAATTTTTATAATTTAAATAGAAATACAAGACACCTCATCATAGTGGAGAAGACTGTGATCAGGTGACTTGTGTGCCTGCTCTATTTGCTCTCCAGATGCTGATTCTTGATGGGCAACTTCAAGGCCGAGCTCTTCTAACTTACGTTTTTTTAAAATCTTTAAACCAGATTTATTTATTTATTATATTTATTATATTTATACCCCGCCTTTTTTCCTGAAAGGAACACAAGGCAGCTTACATAATCCTCCTCTCCATCTTATCCTCACAACAACCCTGTGAGGTAGGTTAGGCTGAGAGTCAGTGACTGGCCCAAAGTCACCCAGTGAGCTTCATGGCCGAGTGGGGACTAGGACACATGGCCACCCCAACCCTTAGATCCCAGCCACTGCACACTTTAAAAACTCTGTAGAATCGTGGAAACATGGCAGGTAAGCTTCTGGCACCAAAGGCTGAAGATCAGTGGAATAATTTTAGTGGAATAATATTCAATAGTGACATAGTTGTTGCATTGTAGACGAGATGCAGCCCGTCCGTGGTGTCCTTTGGTGCTGTTAACTAACATTAAGAGCCCTGAACAAATCATAGTTGGGGTTTTTTTTTAAGTGCAGCTGCAATCTTTATGATTGCAGAGAAGTGTTTAAATAGACAGCTGAAACTTTCCAGCACTTTTCTCAGTGCTATCAAGTTCCTCCAAATTATATGCGTATAACCCAAATGCCATTCTGCATAATAAACATTAAGAGTTGTGATTTTTACTGCATCCGTGGTGGTTTAAAATTAAATTAAAAACAATTCTTCTCCAAGCAAAAGTGTTAAAATAGCTCGTTAAAATGGGCCGCTGCTTTGATGCTCTGGTTATTGATGTGCAACTGTATTCCGCGTTCAAAGCAGAATGCCGGGCTTTGCTGCGCGACATCCATATTGATCCCCTTCTCTTTGTTCGAATGTCTTACCCCATAATGAAGCCAGGTGTACTCATTCTCTTTGTAGAATTTGAATATTAATGGATTGTCAGTTTAGCTATGGAGGCCTGATTTATACTGAGAATCATTCGTACTGAGGTGCGTCTTCATGCATCTCACTGGGGCTCAGTTATTAAGGGTCGTTTGTGCTTCACAATACCAAACAATTATGCCTTAGGAAAAAGACAACCTTATTTCATCTCACATTAGCAATCCTCATTACTATGCAAGTACTGTGCAGAAAAAGGTTAATTGGTACACTTCTGAAAAAAATATTCTTGCGGTGCCTATTCTGTGCCTATCATCGGGGCTTACTCTGGTGTCATACACACTTACCTAGGGAAAAGTTCCATTGAACTCAATAGGACTTACATCGTGTGCAGGGCCAGCATCAAGGGTCAGCATGGTTGGTCTCCTGCCTAGGGCCCATACCTCAGGAGGGGCCCACTGACAAGAGCCCCATGGACTTGCTCTTCCAGCTCACCATTGCAATCTGTTTGTTCACCCTCCTCTCCCTCTGGCCCAGACAATGGTGGTGCTGTGAAGGAGGAGCCACAGATGCCACTGCCTGCTGGCTCATTGGCTCTCTGCGTGGCAGGCAAGCAGGAGGTGGCAATGACGAGGAAGAGGAGCAGCAGCAGCAGCAGCAGCAGGTACCAATGCTGGTCGGAAGGTAGACTCACTGAGGGAGAGGGGCCTATTGAGGGTGTCTTGCCCAAGGGCCCTACGAAAGCTGGAGCCGCCGGCACTGGTCTTGTGCAGACATGCACAGGATCGCATGGTTAGAGTATCATTTATGTATTGTATAACTTGGGCTGCCATCCCTAACACCACTTGCTAATGAGTAAGCCCTGTTAAAGATGTTCATAAGGCTAATCTCAAAAATGCAATATAAACATCGAGAACTGGGAAGCTCTGGCCCAAGAACGATCTAAATGGAAGTTGGCCTTTCACAAAGGTTCCCTGAACTTTGAAGAAAAAGCACGTCAAAGGAATCCTTTACAGGACCATCTTCCATCTGGTAACCTGTGTCCTCACTGTGGGAAGCTGTGTGGATCTAGAATTGGCCTCCACAGTCACTTACGGACCCATCGCTAGAGTCTACACAATCCTCTTTAGAATTTCCTCCTTTTATCCTGGAAGACAATCTTACTCGGTCACGAGTGATCGCCTGATGATGATGATGTTGAGCTCAGGTCCCATGAACACACTTTTCGATCTCATTTTTCTGTGAAAGATTTCAGTGTTTGACCAAAGTTTAAAAGTTTAAATCGGATGTTTAAAAGGCGCGCTGACAACTTTCAGTGTCACTAGATAAAACACGTATAAGGTGTACATTTCAAAGACACACGGAATACCATTTGCTGTGATGATGTTCAATAATTTGTAGCAGAGAAAGGCATTCTTTATTCAAACGAGAGGCTTCTGAGATTTCTTGACATCACAGTTCACTATATGTGATGTTAAACGTGTTGCCTGCTGCAGTGTCATGTGAGGGGTTTTCTGTGTCAATGTGACCCTTTTTCTGTCGTTAATTGCAGAGGGGGTGATTTTCGTTTGGATAGTGGCACGGTAGGGAAGGGCAGTGCCTCCAAGCTTTGGAGGGCCCTTGGGCAAAATATCCTCAGTGCCCCCCCCCAGCAAGTCCACCTTCTTACCACTGCATTGTCACCAACTGCTGCTGCTCCTCTTCCTCGTCATTGCCACCTCCTGCTTGCCTGCCAGGCAGAGAGCCAATGAGCCAGCAGGCAGTGGCATCTGTGGCTCCTCCTTCACAGCACCATCATTGTCTGGGCCAGAGGGAGAGGAGGGTGAACAAACAGATTGCAGTGGTGAGGTGGAAGAGCAAGTCCATGGGGCTCTTGTCAGTGCGCCCCTCCTGAGGTATGGGCCCTAGGCAGGAGACCAACCATACCAACCCTTGATGCTGGTCCTGGGGAAACGTTAAATTTCCATCCAGATTCTGGTCCCCGCTCGGTCATGAAACTCACTGGGTGACTTTGGGCCAGCCACTGACTCTCAGCCTAACCCAGTGCTTCTCAAATAGTGGGGCGAGCACCCCAGGGGGGGCGCGAGGCTCCGTAAAGGGGGGCTCGTTTGACCTCAGTTAAAAAAATTTTTTAATATTGTGTTCCTTTAAATCCTGTGCTCCTTTAAATCTTTTCTGCTACAGTTAATAAAGCTATTCTTTGTTGTAAATTGATCCACATTTCTTTCTTTTTTTATTCTCTTATACGTTAATAAGGATACAGTGTTATGCAGAGGTGTACTTATAACAATTTTATAGACAAATGATACTATTTACAGTCGCGCGGGGCGCGCGAAATGTTTTCTTCTTCCTAGGGGGGGCATGACAGAAAATAATTGAGAAGCACTGGCCTAACCTACCTCACAGGGTTGTTGTGAGGATAAAATGGAGAGGAGGAGGATTATGTAAGCCACCTTGGGTTCCTTGCAGGAAAAAGGGTGGGGTATAAATTTAATTAATTAATTAATTAATTAATAATACATTTTTTTTAATTACATGACACTTTAGGCACCGAATTTAACATCACGTGTCATTCTCTGTCGCCCTCCAGTTACATAACTAGCATTGGTCCAGATCCAGAGATTCTTGCATGAAGTGATAGGTTGTATACCAGGATCCGGTAGTCACCTGTTAGAAGGACAACAGGGATCTATTTCCAGAGCGGTAGCCATGTTAGTCTGTAGCAGCAAAAATAATAATAAAAAAAGAGCCTTGGGGCACCTTAAAGACTTTAAAATGTATTTATTCTGGCATAAGCTTGTGTGGACACTGTCCATCAGTAGGAATCTAGGTTCAGTCCTCCAACCACCAACCTCCTGCTAACAGGTGAAGAGCATGTGTTGAAAGCCATATGTGCAGTCCCGGATGCTGGTTAGGTATCCACCAATGGGTTGTATATCCACAGCCCCTTTTTTGCATATACATGACCAGTTCAGGGCATAGAGTCCCCTTCTCGGACTGGTTTCATACATTTTGGTGCCATCACAGCTATCTGGATAAAGGCGGGCATAAGTAATGGATCAATAATCTATGATGTGCTAGAGGAAAAGATTGCATGGAAATTGTTCAGTAAATCTCAAATGACAGTGGGAGGCACACATGTCATTTTAATGTTTCTATGTTTAGTTTTCAGTTACCAAACATATAGTGGAATCTAGATAGGGATCTTAAGTATAACTGTACCTGTGGTGAATGGGTTTGCATAGATTTGTAGCTAGATAAAGAGACAATGGAAACATCTGCCGTTTAGAACTTCACTCTACAGCAAGAGTGTTCAGCACATATATTGCTTTAAGGATACTAGTAATTTCCCTCCTTCTTTGGAGATATTTTTTTTTTAAAAAAAAACTGTTAATAAAAATCTGTTTCTGAATACTCAAAAATCAGAAACTTTGCACATATGCATTCATGTGTATTGAACATCCACCACCACACAATTAGAATTTAAGTGAAAATCTGTTTTAAAAAAGAATCAAGTTTGGGAGCTATACCTCCACTTTTTAGAAGATTTAAGAACTGGAACTATACCCCCAAGTTTACAAAGATCTCTTCTCTGAAATTTGTATCCACTGACATAAATCCCCCCACTAGGAAGTTGTGGTGAAAATCCATTGAAGAACAAAGACATTTTAAAATGGAGGTTGATTTGCCCTTCCCTGAACATTGAAAATTCTGGGATATATTTCCCCCCTTATTTCTTTTGAACAAGTGGTCAGTGTGCTAAGTTTGAACTTCTGGGCGTGTCTCAAAGACTTACTACATGTTACATGCAAGCACAGTCAGGAGTTCAGTACAACTGAATACTAACGTGCAAGTTTTTATTTATTATTTTATTTATTACATTTATCAATCGCCCATCTGGCCGGTCACCCGGCCACCCTGGGCGATGTAAAAAGTTGTTTTTTTTTTTTAATTTCCCCAAACTGGATGTATTTCACAAATCCCTGCAAAGAACAACAAAATTGTTATGAAAAGCTCTCCAAAGGAGGAAGATCACTAGCATCCTTAAGGCAAGAGCGAGGTGACTGGGAGTGAAGGAGCAGCAGGGTGCGCCCCCCAAATATTTCGTGCTCCCCCCATTTTCAGACACAGTACATTGTCCTATATAGCATGGATTTCATAGATTTCAAAAATTTCCTGACTGTTAGAGCAATAAGACAATGGAACCAACTACCTAGGGAGGTGGTGGGCTCTCCCACTCTGGAGGCATTCAAAGCGCAGGTGGACGGCCATCTGTCAGGGATGCTTTGACCTGGATTCCTGCATTGAGCAGGGGGTTGGACTCGATGGCCTTGTAGGCCCCTTCCAACTCTACTTTTCTATGATTCTATGATTCTATGATTAAATACTTGCTCCTTTAAGCAAGGAACAAGGATTTAATCCATGCTATATAGGACAATGTACTGTGTCTGAAAATGGGGGGAGCAAATGGGAACAAAGGGTTTTGCCACCCCTTTGTTCCACTGAAACCCATGTTTCTTGAGTCACCCCCTCAAGGGTGGCAGAGGCTGGAAGGGGGGGGGCAGAGTGTGTGTTTATCCCTTTCCCGGTCAGTCAGCTTTCCACTCCAAGCTCCCATGCACACATTGCTACAGGTGGAATTGTATCTTCAAGGAGTTCAGCTAAGGGCAAAGAGTAGTTGGGCAAAGTGACCCCATTCTAAAGGATCACTTCATCCATTTGGGGGAGGGGGGACGGGACAAGTTAGCACGGTCACTTACGCATTGCCAGAAAAGAGGAAATGCATCAAGAAAGAGGACAAAACAGGACCCTGATTTGCATGTGCTGATTTATATGTAATTAGACGCACTTTTAGTAATGATTGCTGTCATTTCTATAGAAATACAATATGTTTCACCATAGCGGGGAAGACTGTGCCGAGGTGAGCTGTGTGTGTGGCTGCTCTGTCTGTCTGCTTTCCAGGTGCTAACTGATGATGGGCAAGTTCAAGGCCCCTTCCCGCTCTTCCTTCTTATGGTTCTTTATCTTTAAACTGGATTTGGACTGGGCAGCTAGGGTGGCCACTTATAGATCACCCAAAAAGAGGACATGCATCACCCAAGAGAGAGAGAGAGAGAGAGAGAGAACACCTATTTTCATAAAATGAGCGTATGCTCATTTATATGAATAAATGCAAATTCAGAAATAATTATTATAATTTTAATAGTACAGTCCATCTCAGCATAGTGCAGAAGACTGTGACTGTGTGCCTACCTGTCAAGTCTGCTGTCCAGATGCTAACTGTGGATGGGCAACAGTTCTTATGGTTCTTTCTCTTTAATCTAGACAGGACACCTTTGAATAGAGGGTTGTCCTCTGGCAGCCCTCCAAATAGATACTGTAAAAGAGGACACATGACCACCCTAGGACAACCCTTCAAATGGATGCCTTTCAAATAGAGGACTGTCCTTATAAAATAGGATAGATACATGGCCACCTTAAAACAAGTGCTTGGTCTCAACCCAGTCATTCTCTTCTTCTGAACAAGTCATCGCCAAGGTTGTACTCCACTTACCGTAGGTAGTCGTGTTGTACCAGCGGCAATTGACAGCTATGCTGTGTGGGCTTTGGGTTGTCCATCCCTTCTAGACTATCACGTGGGAGTTACTGTAATGCTTAGAAATCCACTCCATATTTTCTAGTATACCAGAATCTGGAGGAAATCCAACCCAGATTTTAGTTATGGCTTTGGTTCTTTCCACAGGCTGGACCCAGTTAGGCAGCTATGAAAGATTCTGGTACGTCTCACTCTTTGATATCTTTGTGTTTACTAAAGTTGCTTAAACAAACCATACTTAGCCTTGAACACTTGTCTGCATTTTCCTGAACCCATGTTAAATCTTACTGGTACTTGTCAGTGTAATCGGCCCACTGAGAAAAAAAAGAATGTGATTTGTATTATGGATATATAATTTTAATATAAATCTATGGTTGGGAAATTGACATTGCTGTTTGTTTATTTTCTATCTGCATTGCTTCCATGTAGCCCAGGGTGGCATAGACAGGGCTATACCATTTGATCATCATGAAAACCCTGCAAGGTAGGTTCGCCTGAGATGTAGCGACTGAGCTAAGGTCAAGTACCCTGAGCTTCATTTCTGTATGAGGAGTCAAACCCAGATCTCCTCAATCCCAGTTCAACACACTACAGGAAGAGTAAAAGGGAACAGTTCAAATGTGAAGATCATCCAGAAACCTTCATACCACATCTGGGGTGAATTTTAGACATCCGAATGAATTCTGTTCAAGACTGTAATCCACACATGGTTACTGAGGACTTCACTAAGTTCCACTGAATGCAGTGGGAGTAAACAGGCATCAGATTTTGAGCTGCACATCTGTGAGGCAGGCCTTTCTTAATGTTTTGAAACTGCCCAGGGTGACTACATGTGATTAAAGTCATGCATAACGTGAGCCTTAGAAGCTAAAAAGTGTGAAAGGACACTGCACATGATCGCTCAACAAAAATGTATGATATAGACGTGGATTAATTAGTAGCCTCTCCTTTGATAGGCAGAGACTTTTCCCAGGCTGCAATGTCCTTCTCCACTTGAGTAATGAATATATTATCATTGTTTAAAATTCTGGCTAATTTCTCGCTTTTAGAAGTCTGGGTTAGACAAACATTTTGTTCAAGTTCATTCTCAAGGCCATTCAGGGGCCTTGATGTGCACACAGCGCTCCCAGTGGTGCCTCTTTCCAGTGCTCTCGATGGCAGTACATTTCTTACTAATTTTAACATTGACCTTATCCTCGCAGCCTTATTATATGGCTGGTAAACTTTAAAGCGCCTCATGAAATCACAGCTCTGTGTCAAATCACCATGGAATTTCACATCCGCTTTCCAACACTAAATCTTCTTTAGCTGAAAGTCCAGCTGAATAGCTACCGGTAAATTGCTCTTTGGTTTCAGCAAAGCAAAGCAATAATTCACTCGACTCTCTCCACAAAGATTTTTGCCCAGAGTCTTATACTTCTCCATACTTTAGTTTGTTTACATTCAAATGACCATGTTGGATTTTCATTTAAAAATGAAATCTCATGTCTTGGACTTGCTGGACAGAAATGAGCAATCACTGTCTATTGTAGTTTCCTTCTTACGGTCTGGCATAGATTTAGCAAGAAAATAATTTTATAAATGATATGTCAGAAATAATAAATGGATATTCAAAGTCTTGCTGGTATCTGAAAGCAGAATTCCATTGACTAACTTGCTCATTCATGCCAGTAGAGAATGTGGCTCTGGAAGCACATAATAATTAACTCTGAATGGAACACTAAGTGCTCAGATTTGGCCTTTTCTTTATCTCAGCCATTGTAAGGAAAAGACTTCTTGTTATATATGAAGGATTCTGCAAATGTGTGAACATCAGAAGTGTGTGTGTTACAGTGATGCCTGCCGTGCAACTGCACCTGGAAAGCTGACTGGACTGAAAGGTCAATTTCTTGCAGTCACATCAGATCCTAGAATTTTGCTGATCAGTACTGAGTCTTGAATTCTGAAACTTACAGTGATTAGGAGCTACGTACTCTGAAAAACATATAGACCTATAGGATCTAAATGCATGCTTTCTAGGTGTCTGGCAATTGCATCTCTTAAGGTTAACAACACTTTTAACAGACATATCAGCCAATGAACCCCATGGAATGCCTTGCTCATGTTGCTTGTTTCCTATTCTACTGTGAGAAGCTATTCACTTAATTTATTGAAAAAAATGTTATCTTAATTTAAGATGTGTTATAGGATCCAATTTGGCAAACACTCCCCAAGCCTCTTCCTCTCTCATTCTTAATTTACTGCCATATATATATATATACACACACACACACACACACACACACAATTTCTGTTAAATTTTATGCTTGAAAAATACGTGCTGCAACTGGATTTTTGTAAAGTGTAGTTAATGAATCAGGTGGGAAGTATTTTCTCTTAACAATTCTATCACAAATAATTGTCAGTACATTATGCTCCATTTCTTTTATATATATTTTAAGCATCTGTTAACATTTGGAATCAAATTCAGTCTGCAAAACATTTGAAATGCAGCACTATGCTTGGTCTATTTTCAGCAATGAAATGCTCAGTGGTCACTGTGTTTTATTGCTTGTACTTAGTGGTTTACAAGTTGTTTTATCTTCTGAGCATTAGCATAAGTAGTGTGCTATAAAAAGCCTCCTAAATATATATTCCAGCAAGGTTGCTGGCCCATCACAGAACGGAACCTCTGAGTTATATTCAGTAGTCAAATACTGGGTAATGCACTTCTGGCCCAAAAACTCCACATGAGATGTACCCTAAATATGGTTTCCTGTACACTACTGACAGCCACACAAATAAACATGTGCAATGTACCATTTATCTTTACAAATATATTTAGACACATGGCAACAGCTAAGCGAATCTGTGTACTTCAGTAGGTAGTAGAATGCTGGAGCTGATGATCAAGGTTCAGATCTCAACCATGGATTTCTGTGGGTGGCCTTGAGCAAATAATTATGGGTTGTTTCACATATTTACCTGGTTATGGATCTAACACATATGAGAGTGGAGCGGGAGTTTATGTCCTGCTTCCATTCCCTGTGCATATGAAGTAATGAGTGATGTGAGAACTGTGTTGTCCATAGGCACATTTTTGTACAGAGTGCCATCAACAACACATTAGCTGAAGTAAGCAAGCGGAGAGGCATGTGCACCTGCTCCACCATCACATATAGTCGGTCCCTGGGTAGGTAAGTGTGTGTATGAACAAGGTGAATGCATGGAGTGTATGTTTGACGTGATATCCCATCTGTAGTGTATCATCATCTGTGATGGTTTGGTTCAGATGTGAAAGTCACTACTTGATGTTAGTTAGAGTCATCAAGTGAACATGCATGTATCAACAATCTCTACAAGTCTGTGCTCTCATCTTAAGCCTTAAATAAATGCTTGGAAACATCTGACCAATGGCTGCAAAAGGTTCTGTAGCTAGAACAGATGTGTGGATCTTCCGGCTGAGATGGAGCTAGACTCTGCACACATTCGGCACAGTTCCATCTGCCTATCTGCAATGCTTCTGCATGCAGAGTTTTCACCCCTCCTTCCGCCATACTGTCAAATTTCGATGGGTTGTTGTGTCGTGCAAACCCAGTCATTCTTTTCTTTTCTTTTTTCTACCACTAAAGTCCCTGCCACATAAACAATCTAAGTTGTGGAAAAAACAAAAAGATGTAGTAACTGGAATAAATTAGGAAAAATTTAAAAGATGCAAATAAATATTATAACAATATAATAATAATAATAAATAATAGATTCTGGGTTCATGATATATAGCATATTTACTCAGCCATACGTCCCACTGAGTTCGGTGAGGCTTACTCCCAGGTAAGTGTGCATAGGATTGCATTTTCTATTTGCAGAATATTGGTTTTTAAGACAGACTTTGCCACTGTATGGCATATTTAGCCAACTAAAATGTGTTTCACCACATTATTTCTGTCACTGTTGAAATTCAGGGAGAAGATGTTTCCCCCATACATCTAATTGCCCCACACACACACACAATCGACCTTGGGGCTGATCCAGTTGTCCAGCACATCTTTCCCACCCCCTCCTGCGCATGCTGCTCCATGCTCAACAGTTTATTTTCTCCGCTGCCACCACCCCTTCAGCAGGCATCCTACAAATAGAGAGCTGCACACACAGAAGGACGAAACACACTGAAAGGAGTGGTTGGACCCTCCCCCAAATAACATTCGGTATAACACTACTTGCTTCAACCCATTGCTTACATGCATTATATATATACACATAGAATTTAATTCACTACTACTTACATTTTAGAGTTTTCAATGGAAAACATGCGGCATTTGTCCATGTAGACAAACAGATTGGACTGATTACCAAATGTGACTTAGGCTCTGCCGACACATGAGTTTGGTCTTTAAATGAATTTGGGGAGGGGGGGGAATCAAAAAGCTGAATAATCCCTTTAATTATATGTTTAAGACCCTGAATGGAAGAAATTAGGGGATATGAAGGAACAAATGTATACTAATTATTTCTTGTTTTGCAGCAAATATATTTCTATGGTAACCACTGTGGTCTTAGAAGAAATTAAATGACTTTTTAAATCAGATCATCAGCAAAGTTACCCAGTAGAGCCACAAACCAATACTCTTCCAAATAAGTCCTTAGATGATGAAGGAGAAAAGCATTCATTTTCCCAGCTGTTGGCCATTAGAGCTATGAAATGGCATTTTCATTAAAAACCACCAAGTGGAGGCTTTCTTATGTGTTATAGGAGATGGGTGTGGGTTTGAAAACAAACAAAAAAGTCTTCTTTTAAGAATTTAATACACTGCATGTTTCAATGTAATAAGGTATATTACAGATTTGAAGGGCCCCCAAACCGAGCTGACATTGATGTATTGGGGCATACTTCCATTGAGTTTTGGGGTGCCTGATTTGATGTTTCTCAAGCCCTATAGTACTTGTACTAGCTTTGTGTTGATCCTCCAGTAGTGTGGAGTCCACATTGTGGAAAGATGCACAAATTGCAACCCAGCATGGTACTACCTTTTTTCTTACACTGCCATGCTTCCAGTTGTAGGCAAAGGGAAGGTAAGAATCTCCAGTACAGATTACCTAGATGTGAACTTGAATCTCCTGATCCTAATCATTCAAGTTGCAATTATTTGACTGGGACTTGTTTCCATATAAACAGATCTGACTCTATATACCATAGAAAGGGAGAAAACTGACATCAGTCTTGTGTGGTGGTGGTATTATTATTATTATTATTATTATTATTATTATTATTATTATTGACCCTGCAATTTTTCTCAGGCGTCATCTCCAGAATAACCCCCACTGAACCTAGGGACTTCCCAACTTGAATGGAGTTGCTCCAACAGTGGTCATTGGTCAGATCTAAAATCTCCATATAAAGAAAGAAGACCCAGCCGCACCATTTCAGAAGTGGCTATTTGAGAATGAATACATTTATCGAAAGGATTGCTCTGACTGTATGGTGGTGGCTGAAAACGCAACCTGCTGCATTTTGTGTTGTAAAATGAAGCACAACAGACATGGCTCAATCACCAGGTGTGTACAATCACTACAGCCCACCGTGGCTTATTTAAGCAGTGGTGGGTTGTGGTGCGTGCCAGTGGCCATTTTGAATATTCAGCCCTGGTGGGGGGTTGCCATATTTTTTCATGCCATCCAAACCTGGGTGGCAGGGATTGTTTGAGGGTTAAACAACCCTCAAATAACACTACAACAGACCATGGGTATTTGAGGGTTGTTTAACCCTCAAACAACGCCTGCCACCCAGGTTCGGATGACACGAAAAAAACATGGCAACCCCCCGCTTTGGATTGAATATTCAAAAGGGCTACCAGCACGCACCACAACCTACCGTGGCCACGGTGAACTGTAGTGCGAACCAGCCCAATTTCTTTAGTAACATGGAGTGACCCTAGAGAGACAGGAGGAACAAAAGACTGTGTATTGCAAGCTGGAAGCTAGGGCATATTTTGCGCACATGATGTCAGTCTTTCAACTTACAAGAGGCTAATTTCTTTGCTTGTACTCCAAAGTCTGACCCTGGGTGGCTTCATGCTGCAAATTATCATAGTTGTTGGTTTGAAAATGCAACATATCATCAGTGGACAGCAATACTGGCTGTAGTATAAATAATATCTGCTTCCCTTCTTAGGTTGCTCACTTAGCTACCTCCCCTATGGTAAATATTCCTAATGACCTTTTTTTAAAAGAAACCCACAAATTGCAGGTTTGAAGTACTCCTGTCTTTTTTGCCTGGGGCAGAGAACTTTAGATAGCATCTCTAAGGAGCTGATCATCTTCATAATCTGATTTCAAGACAAGAGGGCACAGGATTTATTTGGTAAGAAAAATATACAGTTTATTGGCAAAAATAAATTAAGAGCTAATTGCTAATACTTTCTTTAATAGGAGAAAGATTCACAAAATTAGATACCGGAGGAAAACTGGATATGGATTTTGGATTGTATACCTAAACACTGGAGTTGAAAGAAAGGTACTTTAAAATGCAGTATCAATTATGATCCGTAAGACAAATTTTGCTAAAGATAGATAAGTTTTGCTAAAGACATAATTATACTTTTAGGACACAATCCTCTGTATGTTTAGACAGGAAAAAAAAGTCCTACAACCCCCAGCATTCTCCAGCCAGCATGGCTGGTTTATTTATTATATTTATACCCCGCCTTTTTTCCTGCAAGGAACCCAAGGCGGCTTACATAATCCTCATCCTCCTCTCCATTTTATCCTCACAACAACCCTGTGAGGTAGGTTAGGGAATTGTAGGACTTTTTTTCTGTCTAAACATGCATAGGATTGTGCCCTTAAAAACCTAATGAACAGGCTCTGTCCAGCTGTAGTAAGATATCAGGTAACATGAATCGGATAATTGAAAAATGTGATGCAGAGTTTGTGGCCATCACATATAATTGGGGGATCAATGTTTTCACTGACTAAATTAACAAACATTATCTAGATACTCCAAGGAAAAAACAAATTGATACATTCATGATAAATTGGTCCATATTAATTCATTTTTGGATCATCTATCTAACATGTTTTCACTGATCTGAGTACCCAGTGAGTGTTCAGAATACAGGTCATCCATTGATTAAGTGGATGACCATTCACAAGGTATTCTCTTAAAATAAGTAAACCAGGTGGCTTCTCTGTTTATCTGTTGTTGTGTGAATGAAGGCGATGTAGATGTGTTGTTACCTGCTGTAGAGAGAGCTACTAATATCTTTGAGACAAATAGGGTGGCCGTGGTATTTTCACACACTGAAGTTTGTGCCATATATGGATATTAACATGAAGGAGAAGAAGAGCATGACATAAATGTGCTCTCCGGGTCTGTATCCATATCACTTCCACACTTGAAGCAAGTGTAAGTAATTGCAATTTTTATTTTATTTTTATTTATTATATTTATACCCCGCCTTTTTTCCTGCAAGGAACCCAAGGCGGCTTACATAATCCTCGTCCTCCTCTCCATTTTATCCTCACAACAACCCTGTGAGGTAGGTTAGGCTGAGAGGCAGTGACTGGCCCAAAGTCACCCAGTGAGTTTCATGGCCGAGTGGGGACTAGAACCCGGATCTCCGGAGTCCCAGTCCAACACTCTCACCACTATGGCACACTGGCTCTCAATTGCAATGCGATTGCACTGAAGTTATTTCAGATACAGTTTTCTGCTCATAAGCAATGTGGTGCCTGTGTACAAATTCTATTTAATTTTTCTGCACAGGCACGATAACTGCCCTGGTTGTGTAACAACTTACTCAAAGAAACAAGTGTTTGCAGGAGCTTGTTGTTGTGCAAAGTAAAACTCCTTGGCCTTTCCATAGCCATCCACAAGGGGGTGCAGGAAAGCTAGCACCTTCTTCTATGTACTCTGATTATTACATTGCATGCTGCTCCTGATGCTGGTGTAAGAATCTCAAGGCACCTGTGCTCTTGTCCGGCAGCCACTGGAGCCCTCTGGAAACACAGTATAAAGATTAAGAGCCCAAATCCCTGCTGCCCCACACCTCATGATGCCATGGCCAGCCCACACCATCATCTTCAATATTGTGATTTTAACATGTGCATTCATGAAAACAGCGGCAGTCTTCAATCAAACATGAAAGTATTAGGGGGAAAGGACCAACAAATTGAACAAATCTGTCTTGAACGCAGGTCTCCAGCCTTTGCAATTAGATCCCAAGCACCCGGTTTTGTCTGCTGTGAGTCTTAACATAAGCAGTATGAACAATCCTAGGACAAACTACTTGTTTTGTGAAGACTGGAACTAATTAAGAGACTAATTGATGCACTGTCCCGTTAGATCCACTTGTGTTATTGCTGAGTTGCATGTCAAAGGCATTGTTAAAGGCAGAAAGCATGGTTTTCCAATGTGAGGATGGCTGCAAGCAGTGCTTTTTTTCTGGAGAAAAAGGTACCGGAACTCTTGGATTACATTTCCTCGGGAGTAGATGGCGATTAAATTGTAATGCAATTAATAGAAGAAAAGGTGCTGGAACTCAGTTCCGGCGAGTTCCACCAGAAAAAAAGCCCTGGCTGCAAGAGTAGAAAATGCACACACCTGGATAAAGATTACCATTATTCTAGAACAGGGATGGGCTTCAGTCTTGCTTTGTCTATTGGGGTTTTTTTTTTGTTATCTTTTTAAAAATAAAAAATATATGATTGATTGATTATATTTTAAAGCTGACCAATAACAAAAGTTCTGTGGGCAGGTTATGAAGTGAAAAGAATAAAAACTCTAGAATCCTTGTGCCCTATTGTGTTTAGTTTACAAAGCAAAAATGCACACTCGGGCAGCTTTTTAGAGTAAATGCATACTCAAGTTAAGGCACACCTCATCTGTATTTGGCGTTTCTGGATATACTCTCTTGCATGAGAAGTGTCTTGTTTACTGGACTAGGCCAAAGCCCACCTAAGTCCTAGCACTAAGTAGTCTACCAGAAATTGGCCAGTGGTCCACCAATGGACCAGTCTACCTTCTGCCAACATTGTTCAAAAGGAAGGATGGCTCCGAAGAGTTTGGACTTTGTTACATATGCCTAAGCTGACAAATGTTGTTAGACCCAGAGAAGGGGGGGGGGGGGAGAATTAAGCTTTATCAAAGTCAATGGAAGCATTTTTAAAAAATATTAAAATTTAAGATATGGTTGGAATATGTTGATTTTTAAACTTAATATATTGATGCATTGACAAGTGGTACATTTGGTTACCATAATAATTAGCTTTCAGTATTCAAAGTGCTTCACATACAATACATGCCAGTAAAACCTAAAATAGCACTGCAAGGTTGACCAGTGTTATTACTTCTCTGTATTGCTGGGGGTGCAGAGGTCGTGGGTGAGAGCATAGTGCCTTGCCAAGGCCACCTAGTGAGTTTATGGCTGAAGTGGGGTTTGACCCACAGTCTTCCTCAGCTCTCAACTCAGCCATGACATATAGCAGCCTATTTCCTTGTTTCCCCTTAGGTTGGAATCTTAATATACTTGTTTACAATTTTTGTGTTGTAATGACTGAATGGAAAGCAAGACAATATAATTTAAAATAGCACAGATACCATCTGTAATTGTTTAAAGGAAGGTACAATATAATAAACCCCGTAAGGCTTAATTTTCTTTATCTCACACTGATATGTCTTAACTTGTAGTATTCTTAGATTTACATGAACTATGTGAAGCAAATTAACAAAAACATGGAAAGGACCAAAGTCTTTTTACTTGTGTTGCTTGCCATTTTGGGCAAGGTGGCCCGTAAAGAGCAGCACATTCTGTATTGGACCATATTGATTAGGCAGTTGTTCTGCATTGTCACGCATTGCCTCTCACACTATTGGGGATTCCTGGATAATAGTGATGACAGCTTTCTCTCAACCTGGTGAGTGAGGACAAGCCAGTTGCACCTGAGAAGGTTGCCAGATGAGGTTGCATGGGGTGGTCCCTCTCCTGGCCATGCACTGGTGGAAAGTGGCTGATAATACTGGGCTTGGGTGTTATTGTTCTACCTGTGTCCTTCCTCAAATTAAAACAAGGCATGGCTGCAAATTAGCATTCAGATCGGAAGTTCACCAAATCTTCAAGAATTTGAGAGTCCAAATTCAAATCAACACCACGAAGCCCTCATAAAGCCTGGATTCAAGGTCCTCCATGACCTGGAGAACCTGAAATTTGAATCACGTCTTTATTGTTGGACACTAGAATCAGTTAAAAATAACCTTCATTCCTTCTTCAAGTACAACCCAGTGATGTTAGGAGAGACACAGAACATGATGTGACATTATCAAGTTGTGTGTTCCTGCCCCCTGCACCCCAGTATCAGGGTCAGTATGCCTTTGTATACCAGTTGCTGAGGAACATGAGCAGAGGGTGCTATTATAATAATAATAATTATTATCATCATCATCATCATCATCATCTATATCCCGCCTTTTTTCCTGCAAGGAACCCAAGGTGACTTACATAATCCTCCTCCTGCTCTGCATTTCATCCTCACAACCACCCTGTGAGGTAGGTTAGGCTGAGAGTCAGTGACTGGCCCAAAGTCACCCAATGAGCTTCATGGCCGAGCAGGAACTAGAACCCGTATCTTCTGAGTCCCACTCCAACACTCTCACCACTATGCCACACTGGTTCTCATGCTTGTGGGCTTTCCACAGGCAGCTAGTTGGTCACTGTGTGAACAGAAGGCTGAACAAGATAGGCCTTTGTTCTGATTCAGCACAGCTCTTCTTATGTTCCCCAACCCAACAGCCAACTACGTGAGCAACACATAGTGCAATAATGTCAAGTTATGTGTTATGTTTACATCCCCGCTCGGCCATGAAACTCACTGGGTGACTTTGGGCCAGTCACTGACTCTCAGTCTAACCTACCTCACAGGGTTGTTGTGAGGATAAAATGGAGAGGAGGAGGAAGAGGATTATGTAAGCTGCCTTGGGTTCCTTGCAGGAAAAAAGGCAGGTTATAAATATAATAATAAATAAATAAAAGAGGGGAAGACGTGGAGTGATAGCAGTTCCTTGCATTCACCTTAACATAAGGACAGGGGTAGGATCTCCAGATTCCTGCAGTGCTCATAACATCTGAATAGACATCAAAGAACATTGGCCCTACAAGTTTGTCACTTGAAACAGAGGCCAGTGCACCCACTTGCAAGTAGATCTGCTCCCAAATAAGCCCCTCGTCTAATCTGCCAAGCAGACAGCTGGAGTGCTTTCCCATTAGCACATATGCTCATGAGGATATACCCTAGCCTGCCATATCATTCAAGAGGATGAAGCCCTTCCATCCCAATGGATCTCCTCATAAGAAAGTCCTGGCTGCATGTTTCTCACTATGTCTCATGCTCCTTTTTAAAATTCTTGAACTGATGTTGCCATAACTGAACTGCAAGTGTGCCAAAAAGCAGCAAGCAAAAAGGAACAAGTGAAAACATGAGAAAGCCGCATAAAACAAAATGGGGAAAGGGACATTAGTGAGAGCACAGCTTTATTAGGGAAAGGACCTGCTTCAGTGTCCAGTACAAGAAATCTTGGGAGTCCTTTCCATCTAATACAGTATTAGCAGCAGATCGTTAATGAATGCCAGTTATGAGGAATGATTGAAAGAGCTGGGTATGTTTAGCCTGGAGAAGAGAAGATTAAGGGAAGACATGATAGCTGTCTTCAAATATCTGGAGGGCTAGCTCGTAGACGATAGAGCAGATTTGTTCTCTGTTGCTCTGGAGAGCAGGGCTAGAACAAATGGGTGGAATGCCAGGGAGTGGCTCACGCTGGCTCAGCTTGTCTGAGTGTGGAAAGCTAAGCAGGGTCAAGCCTGGCTATTACTTGGATGGGAGACCCCTCCTCTAGTTTCCTGCATTGAGCAGGGGGTTGGACTCGATGGCCTTGTAGGCTCCTTCCAACTCTATGATCTATGAAAATCTATGAAATTGCAAGGAGGCTAAACATCAGGAGCAACTTCTGTTCAGCATTGGAACAAATTGCCTTGGGTGGTAGTCAGATACCTTTTCTGAAGAAATTGAGCATAGGCTGGATGGCTATCTGTCAAGGATGCTGTAGCTGGATTCCGCATTGTCGATCCTGCATTGAGCAGGGGGTTGGACTAGATGTTCTCCAGTATCCCTTCCAACTTTATAATTATGATTCTATGATAAGACTAGAAAGAAGACCAGAGTTTTAACAAGTTGAGTTGCTTTACAAACAATTCAGCCATGAGGTGTCAGGGTGGGTGGGAGTTAAAATGTCAACTAGGATACTGCCAGCAACAGAGTAAAGCAAACCATCACAACCATCTGAACAAAAGGTACATATATATATATATATACAGAGAGAGAGAGAGAGAGAGAGAGAGAGAGAGAGAGATCCTTCTGGTAATCTGATCCTGGTTTCAGAATTTCTTATCTATCAATGAAATAAACTTTTGGGAATTTCTGCATTGATAAGGGATTTGATTTGAACATGAAATTGCAACATTCCCAAAGCCACTGCCTGCCCAAAGTACCTTGGTTGGTAGTCCAAACAGTGGCATTGGAGTTTCCCAAGCACACGTATTAAAACTCTTGATGGATAATGAGCTGAAAATGTTAACATCGGCTTCCTTCCTGAAACGACTTACTAAAAAATGAAGAGATTTGTTGAATCGTAGCATTTTAAGTCTAGGGAGCTTCGGGTATCCAAGCTTTAAGGACACACATCATCATCATCATCATCATCATCATCATCATCATCATCATCAGGCGATCACTCGTGACCGAGTAAGATTGTCTTCCGGGATAAAAGGAGGAAATTCTAAAGAAGATTGTGTAGACTCTAGCGATGGGTCCGTAAGTGACTGTGGAGGCCAATTCTAGATCCACACAGCTTCCCACCGTGAGGACACAGGTTACCAGATAGAGGATGGTCCTGTAAAGGATTCATTTGACGTGCTTTTCGCTTAGCACGTTTCTCCCTTTCACCTTGCACTCGGGCTTCTTCAAAGCCCATGGAACCTTTGTGAAAGGCCAACCTCCATTTAGATCGTTCATGGGCCAGAGCTTCCCAGTTTTCGATGTTTATATTGCATTTTTTTAGATTAGCCTTATGAACATCTTTAAACCTCTTATATTGACCACCGATATTCCGCTTTCCATCCTTGAGTTGGGAGTAAAGTAACTGCTTTGGGAGACGGCATTCAAACAACATGACCGGTCCACTGAACATGACAGTGGACAGTGGACAGTGGACAGTGGTCCACTGAACATGACAGGCATTCGAACAACATGACCGGTCCACTGAAGTTGGCGTTGAAGGATCATTTTTTCAATGCTAGTAGTCTTTGCTTCTTCCAGTAAACTGACATTTGTTCGCCTAGCTTCCCAAGTAATTCGCAGGATTTTCCGGAGGCAACGTTGATGAAACCTTTCAAGGAGGTGGAAGTGACGTTTATAGATAGTCCATGTTTCGCAGGCATACAATAAAGTTGGTAATACAATGGCTTCATAAACCAGTGTTTTGGTCTTCTTACAAATATCCCGATCCTCGAACACTCTATGTTTCATTCGAGAAAAAGCGGCACTTGCGGAGCTCAAACGATGCTGGATTTCACTGTCGATGTTAGCTGTAACAGAAAGATAGCCGCCAAGATAGAGAAAATGATCGACATTTTCCAGTATTGTCCCGCCAAGCTGGATAGATGGCATCACCAAAGGGTTAGCTTGCACTTGCTGATGAAGCACTTTGGTTTTTTTGATGTTAAGTGAGAGACCAAGTTTTTCGTATGCTTCTGCAAAAGCATTTAGGATAGTTTGGAGATCATCCTCTGAATGTGCGGAGACCACATTATCATCAGCATACTGAAGTTCCACAATGGAGGTTGTAATTACCTTACTTTTTGCTTTCAGCCTGCTGAGATTAAAAAGCTTTCCATCTGTTCGATATATAATTCCCACACCAGTGGGAAGTTTCCCCTTGACAAGATGTAAAACCATGGCAATGAAAATGGCAAATAATGTTGGGGCGATAACACATCCCTGTTTAACACCTGATCCCACTTTAAATGGAGCACCATGAGAGCCGTTGTTGTCCAAAACCGTTGCCGTCATGTTGTCATGGAGAAGTCGCAAGATATTCACAAATTTATTGGGGCATCCAATTTTCATAAGGATAGTCCAGAGAGCTGTACGGTCTACAGTATCAAAGGCCTTAGCCAAATCGATAAATGCCATATAAAGGGGTTGATTTTGCTCCCGGCATTTTTCTTGGAGCTGACGTGCAGTAAAAATCAAGTCTACTGCATCACATTTGTTAAAGAAGAGCAGATGTTTCTTTAACCATTTCTTCTAAGGAAAGGGCAACATCTGCCAAGAGCACTGATGTACTGAACTAGCAGAATGACATAAACATGGAAAAGAGAACTTGGGATCATAATCTTGTTTATGGTGTAATCAGCAGGGGGGTTGCCATGGACACTGGGTTCCATACAGATGGTCATTCTACCACAAATCCTACCATACACTGGCAGTTGGTGTGTGGTAAAATTCCCTTGCCGCTTGATGGGATGATACAGATGAACCAGTCACGCCAGGGCAGTTTCCTGGGCTGAATATTTACCCCCTCCCTGCTCCGCAGGGCCATTTAGGGTATCTGCCTTTTATTATCCTACAATGCCCCTGGGAACAACACTACACCATGATATCGTGTTCTTCCCATTGGGCTATGTTATAGGACTGAAGTACGGGCCGGACTGCTCATTGCAGCTCAGTCGCCACTTGAAGCAGTGGCAAAGTTTGTTCTGTAAAAGAGAGAGAGAGAGAGAGGTTTTACCCACTCCTGCCTGGCCTTAATGGTAACACCACTACCAAAAATTACCAGTATCCACTATCACCGCAAAGATGAGGCAAGCCTTCACTTGCCCCTGCCCTGCAACCCCCTCCAAAAGTGCCAATAAAAGAATAGGATGAATAATTTGGCCTAGCTCTATCTGCGGTGATGGGGTCATCTACCCAATACATCAGTGCAAAGTTAAAACTATGCCTCTTAAAAAGATGGAAGAGTAGCATCAGGATGAGCTGTGGAGATTGCACAACTGGGCCATCCTTTCAAAAGTCAGATTTTCTGTAGTTGGGGGGAAGGGGGAATGGATGAAATTCAGGAACAAACCAGGAAAAGAACAAGTTGATGACAGTGTCATGTAGCAGATGCCCCACAATATGTGAGTGAACAAAGCTTGTCAGTTGCAGAGTGGAAGATGATGGCACACATACGTCATAGCAGGCATCCTCTTAGAAGAGGCATCCCCTCTTTAGTGAGAGAAAAGTGAGAATGCCTCTTTTAAGAAAGTGCTTCCCATCTGCAGTTTTTTTGTACTTGTATTAAAAATTCTATTTTTGGAAAAACTGGTGCCTGATTAACTGGGGGGCACCTTTTTAGGCAATTAAGGCTGCAATCCTATAAACACACACTTACCTGTAAGTCTCACTGAACTTATTGGGATTTACTTCTGAGTAGACATGCACAGGACGCATACAATACAATCAGGGCAGGGGAGGGAGGATCTGTAGCAGCTGAACTACCAAATCCAGAGCTTGGAAAGTGGGAGGAGGAGTGGCAGCCGGAGTGAAAGTAAGTATCTCAACTCCAGGGCCAGCATACTTTCCCTCCATTATTGAGGGGATGTTGAAGGAATGGGAGGGCTTTGGATCTGCTGGATCTACCCCCAACACATCCGCTTCTCCTTTACCACCATTGGAGCACCAACACTAGAGTGGCAAAGGCAGCGTAGGTTTCTGCAGGCTGCAATGGAGGTAGCTTGCAAGGGTTGAGCTCCTTTTTGGCCCATGGACCTCCCTCTCTGCATGCAGAGAGAGCCACTCGATCCGATGGTCCTTGGGATGCCCTTCCAAGACCATGTGATTGTTGCAGCCTAAATTGATTAATCTGCCCAATTAATTGGTTTTATGCTGCAGCCATTCAACAATGCCCTCACAGCTTGACAGAGAGATCACCCTGGCATTCTTTCAAAATCTGTTCCGCTGTGGTTGCACACTCTTATATTGCAGGCATTTTGCTGTGTGTCCCCATATTATTACCTAATGGCATCATTTTTATGGATCTCGATTATTATAAATGAAAGCTCATATGGTGGTTCTTTGGGGAGAACTTTCTGCTTACAAGGATATGGAAGACTCCCTTCCAACGCTGTTGAATTTGATTATGTTAGTCCCCAGCAATCATGCTACATCTTACAGCTTGGACCAATTACTATGCTGCACTGTTGCACTAAATGAAGGGCTGCCTCTCCATGTGTGGGTTTTAGAACTAGGTATTCCAGGAAGCAAACAGCTTATGGTGCCTAGAATCTTTATCTCTCAGTCTAAACCATGCCCTCAGGTGACGTTTACTCTGTTAACATGATAATTAAAGTTGTTCCTTATCACCAAGTTTGTTGCTTTCACATATGATGGTTAGTTTCACCCCTCTGATTAAATCAGTAATATAGGGCTGAAGTTACCAGGGATAATTTCATTTCACTATCAGCGAAACTGCTATGGTATGGTGCAGTTCGTTTCCCTTTAACGTATTCTACTCTATATAATACATGCCGTCTGATTTTATATATGTTTACTAAGAAGCCCCACTGAATTCAATGGGAGTTACTTCCAAGTATATATGTGTGGATTGAGCTACTTCCACACTCCAGCACAACCAACTGTATGAAACTGTTTGATTATTTATCCCATCAACTTCTTGAGATGCTTCTTACGACAATTGCCTGTGGCTTACGCTGGCTCAGCTTGTCTGAGCGTGGAAAGCTAAGCAGGGTCAGGCCTGGTTATTACTTGGATGGGAGACCCCTCCTCTAGTTTCCTGTATTGAGCAGGGGGTTGGACTCGATAGCCTTGTAGGCTCCTTCCAACTCTATGAACTATGAAATCTATGAAATAATAATAAAAGTCCATGGTGCTTTTCCTGGAAGTTTCCATGCAGCTGCAAAACCGAAATGTTTCTCCCGCACTACCTGGCTTCACAACGTCCTCTTCCCACTCTCCTGACGCAGACAGAACACTGGTTTCATTTCAGCCATGCAAGCAGATGCAGGGCTGCACAGCTGGGGAGGCTGTGGTGGTTTGTTCCCTTCAGGAAAATTCCAGTCCCCCATCTCTAAATTTTCAGCTTTCATTTTAAGAAAGTACGCCTCTGGGCGAGTCTGCACAACATGACAACCAACCCTTCGAATAAGCTACAGTGTGGGTTCTTGAAAAAACCCACGATGTGCCTGACAGACAATCAGGCTCATCGTGGGTTGTCATTCCTCTCCTTCCCCCTCGGTCCTCCCATGGGTATCCCAGGGGACTCCATGGCAGGACCTGTCTTGTCTCCCTCTCCCCTTACTGACCGTGAGCCCTTTTTAGCTCGCCGCAGCTTTCCCCCCACCTTTTTTTTCTTTCAGAGATCGCTTTTTGCGATCTCCAAGTTGACAGCCAGTGACAGCCCCTCCAAAGTGCCCAAGCAGCACATTGGAGGGGCTGTCACTAGTTTGCCACTTTTTTGGGCACCCCCAATGCACACATATATTTCTGTAACATTGCTTGGGACCACAATACTTGACGGAACACCTTTCCCAACCACAATCTACCCAGACACTACGCTCAACATCTGGGGCCTTCCTCCAACTGCCACCTCTGAGGGAGGCTCGGAGGGTGGCAACAAGGGGGAGGGCCTTCTCTGTGTTAGCCCCCCAACTGTGGAACAAGCGCCACACCGAGCCCCACCTGGTGCCAACTCTACTATCTTTTCAGCGCCAGGTTAAGACTGCCCTCTATGTTGAGGCATTTAACAACTCTAAATAGTACATGGGGGTGGTTATGTCAACTTTTTTAACAGGTTGCATTGTATTAACTTGATTTTAGTCATTTGAGTCATTTTTAAATTTGGTTTTTAAATTTTAGTATCGAAATTTTTAAAATGTTTTTATTGTGTGTATTTATATTGTATTTTTTATTGATTGTTGTGAACCGCCCCAGAGCGCTTGAGCTATTGGGCAGTATAGAAATAAAATTAATAATAATTATAATTTTTTTAAAAAAAAAGTTAGTCGGACTTGTGTGCACTGTTGTGGGTCCAAAAAGGGAAGGCTCGCTTGGGCAATGTCCTGGGAAGTGTTTGCTGCCAAAGTGCAGCAGGCGCCAACCACGGACATTTATCCAGAGTGGCTGCAAAGAGGTTTATTTTTTACTTTGCTTTCCGCTGACAGCTGTGAAAAGGCAAGTTGTCAAGGGAAAACAAAGCCACAAGTGATCTTTGCTCACCCTTGGCAGCGAGATCTTCTAATGGGGGGGGCTGGGGGCTGGACCTGACTCTTCTCACTGTCTTACATCTTTTTGCACCCTTTCCCAAGACTGTAGGTGGTCAGGAAGGGTGGGAAACTATGAGCCACCCCTTTTGCAGGAGCACGGAGCTTTGACAGCTGTCAAAGCACAGGCTTCCTTCTAAAATGGGATTTTTGGCAGAACTGATCAGCATTTTTTGACAGGAACATATGCATATACATATGTATATGTCCCTATCAAAAAAAAACCTCTGGGTAGCCCTGTCAATTTTAGATTTAAACCAAGGCTTTAACCCACTGATAGCTTTTAATCCTGCCTCCACCACCGCAACAGCAAATTTGGGGGGAGGGGTGGTGGCAGAGGCCGCACTTGAGTCCAGGAGGGGCTGCATGCAAGCCACAGGCTTCATGTTGCATACCACTGATCTATAACATGTACTGGTATTTAAGTGCATTTACCTGGCTCTGTTTGGTTTAAGTAAAATATTTATTTTGTGCTCCGTTTCTATTTTTACCCTCAGTGATTCTGAAGGCTCCCAATGAATCTCATTGATGAATCATGACAACATGAATCATGAATCATGACAACATGAGCGACTAGAGGGAGGGGGCCTACATATTTACCACTGTACATGCATAGGCTCCATGAAAGTTGGAATCCCGATTCCAGGGGTTCTAGCTCATGTGGAAATGTATACATGTACAGTTGTGCATGCTTAAGCCCCCTCCCTCCAGACATTCATGGTGTATGTGCAGACTCCTGGGGGGCAACATCATGTGCACAGTGCCAGGGGCAGGGCGACATTGGTGCAGCCCCACTCATGTGTTTACTTAAACCCTTTGAGGAATGCCTGGCTAAGGCTAGACCAGTGGTTCTCAACCTTTTTTGCCCCATGCACCCTTTTCACCGTATGGTATGTCAGAATGTCATTCCCCCCCTTTCCAAGATTGTCTGACTCAAAAGTTGCATTCCAAATAATATGCATATAATATTGAAAATCTTTTATTTTTTTTCTATGCTCCTTATACATTTCATATACATTTCATATACATTTACTTGGATTACGTTTATAGTGGAGTTTTACAAATTTAACAGCAATGTTGATAGATTGTAAAACTTGAATAAAACTAGTTTTTTACATTCATAACTAATTACTTAGCAGACTAAACTGAAGCATACTTCAATAAACAAACAGTTCAATAGAATGCCAGGGTATTATAATTCAGTTTATTCAGATGAAGATTACAGTCCATGAGAAACCTGTGATTGCTTTTTCTTCGCCAATTCTTTGATAGGCGGAGGGCTTGAAAGGGCACAACGCAGGTCATTTTCAACCTCCAATCTACTTCGTTGTTTCATTTTCACTTGCAACAGAGTTGAAAAGCCTGACTCACAAAGATATGTCGACACAAATGGAAACAATGCATGGATGACTGGCCAGATGGGCGATTCAAAAATAGAATAAATAAATAAAATAAATAAATGGATAGCTCTTTGTGCCACTTTTGGGTAGAAATCACACATCAAGGGCCAAAATTCTGTGATTGATTTCTCATCGAACATATCTCTTGCTCCCGAATCAGCCTTCAGCTCTAGAAATTCATCTTGACAATCATCAGGAACTTTTTCAACTGACAATTTGAATGGATTTTGCACTAAATCCAATTCCTCATCAATGAGTTCAGGAAAATATTGGCTGAATTCATTTTCCAGTGCTGTCAAATGCTGCAAAATTTCGTTTTTTGCAAATTCTGGAAGCACTTGGTCATCACCACCAGCAACAAGAACTGATGACAGTTTCTCAAACATTGCAACATTTTTTATCTTGATCTTTCTCTTCCTATTTTCCAACTTGCTCATGAAAGCATGAAAGCTTTCAAGGAATCAAGGAATTTTATGATGTTTGTATTCCTTCCTTGCATCTGAAGATTCAGTTTATTCAGCTGCTCAAAAATGTCAACCAAATAGGCAAGGCGCATGATCCATTCCTCATCATTCAACCAGGCAAAAAATTCCATCTTACCCTGAACTTCAAAAAATAATTTGAGCTCATCTCTAAAAATACTTGACCAGTTACATTTCCTCTTGAAAGCCATCAAACATTTGTGTGGAAAAGAAGCAAATGATGGCTTGCATCCATGTCAATACATAGCTGCTTGAAAAGTTGTGAGTTGAGAGCTCCTCCTTTGACAAAATTCACAATTTTAATTGTTTGATCCAAAACCTTCCCTAGTGGAGCTGGAAGTGTTTTTGATGCCAGTGCCTGACGATGGATCATACAATGAATGCCTTTCACTTTTGGAGCTCGCTTTTTCACACTAACTTGAAATCCAGTTTTTGTCCCCAACATAGCTGGTGCTTCATCTGTACAGCACCCACAGACATTCTCCCACAAAATATTTTTCTGATTCAAAGAAAGATGAAACCTTTTCCAAAATATCTGAGGCCTCGGTAGTTGTTTCAAGAGGAGATCAAAAGAGAAACTCCTCTTTAAATGAACCTGAGTGAACATATCTTGCAAACACCAGCAACTGGGAACACGATGCCACATCAGTCGATTCATCAAGTTGAATTGACAATAAGCCAAATGCTGCAGGCTTGATCTCCTGCACAACTTGATCCTTGATGTCAATGGCCATGTCACTGATTCTCCTTTGAACAGTACTGTTTGGTAGTGAAACCGCTGCAAGTTTTTTCTCCAATCCATTTCCCAACACAATTTCCACCATTTTGAGAGCACAAGGTTTGATCAAGGTTTCCCCAATTGTATGTGGTTTTTTTCTGCTTTGCTATCTCCAGTGCTACAACATAAGAAGCTTCAGTAATCTTGTGGTTCATTTCTTGGAATGCCCCTGTTGAATCCAGCTTCCCATGACGTTCAAAAAAGATTTTGTCCTTGTCCTGAGGATGAACATTCTGCAGATGTTGCTTCAACTTCGTTGGTTTCATAGAATCATTTGACAAAGCTTTGCTACAAATACCACATTGAGGCCTTTCTTCTGCATTCTTTGGCAGAAGCCATAATAGTTAGAGATATAAAACCTCCCCATGTTTGTCCTTAGGTCCTTAGAACGTATGTAAATGAAAGCCCTTCAAATTGAGTGCATTGTCTCTGCTTCAAAGCACTTCTGTCTTGATAACTATTCCCCTTTGCCTCTCCCTTCCTGACTATCAGGCGGGCTCTTCAGGGTTCCCTAGGAGTGTCTAATTCATGATCATATGAACTTGCTCAGGGGACACTACTTTAGCTGTATGAAAATCACGTGAGGCTAACACTGCTGATTCACTAAGGGCCAGATGTCGCAGGCACTCGGGATAGATCCGTGTCACTATATCTACCTTTTACACACCCTGAGTGTGAAAGATTTGTTCAGTGAGGCCAGATATTATTGAATGCTTGGAATGGAGGCAACTCATGAAAACCAGTACTCTTTCAATATTAGTGCAAGAAGTGGGGAGGAATTGACAACCATAATACTGTTGAAAGAATTAGAAGGGCTCCTAAAGTGAGCAAGCACTGCTCAGCAAATGAATACAATTTGTTGGGGCATGCCTAGAAGAGCATCAGACTTTCCTTTTGGCAGAAGCTGGTTTACTGTGGTTGGTGAAGCCTAATTTTATACACCAACTGATCCCATGAGTCATCCTTATTCATGCAACAACATCCACCAAGATCTGTCACATGGTTGTGAACTATACTCCAGTGACCCAATTGTTTGCAATTGAGCATCAGATAGATAGATAGATAGATAGACAGACAGACAGACAGACAGATAAATAGATAGATAGATAGATAGATGGATAAGAGATAGAGATAGATAATATTATGGGAGATATCCCATTGAAGTTAGCAGTAGTGGTCCCCAGAAGAATTTACAAGCATTTATTATTGTGACTAATCTTTATATACCTGAGTACCTCATGCTGTATCAAATAAAGTAGGTGATGATGACAGAGTGGGAAAGCATTAATGAAAAAGATTGCACAAATAGTCCAACTTGCTGAAAAGGTCAGATAAAAAAGAAAATGTTTAAAATGGCACAACTTGAATTAAGGGGGGAAATCAGAATCCGTGAAAATGTGCCACTTACCGTGGTTAGCTTATTTATCCTCCTAGAAGTATCTGTTTTATCACAGTGGCACTTCTCTACTGCTTCTACTCATCTTACAGTGTTCAAACCTTTGAGCAACACCTAAAACATCAAGGAAACATTAAGAAGTTAATGGATGTTCCTCGGTCCTTTATCGTATAACCCATCCAATAAATTCAATAAAAATTACTTAATGGAAGTAAGAACTGAAGGGATCGGCCTGGATCTGGGGAACAGCAGGGAATCCTAATGTGAGAAACATATTAGTCCATATTAAGGCATTCACCGGCATCACATACACAGCTAAAGGAGGAATGGTACGTGTGTGAGCACACATGCCTGCTCCCGAGTGTCTGAATGCCCTTACACAGCTCCCACACTCGGGAACCCTGAAAAGGCGGAGTCTGCAACTGCAGGAGCTGTGTCAGGGCGTACCACAGAACAGGCTTAGGAGCCCCTGTGCAGACCTTTGCGCTCAACACACGGAGGTCTCTGAGGTAGCTGGGCATGCGGGGACACCTGGGGCAGGGTGTGCATGCTCACACACATCCTTCTCCCCAGTTTGAGTGTAACCGTGTTTCAGATGACCACCTGCATAGCTCTAATACAGGGCTCTCCAACCTTGGGTCCCCAGATGTTGCTGGACTACAGCTCCCAAAATCCCTTGCCATTAGCCATGCTGGCTGGGTATGATGGGAGCTGTAGGTCAGCAACATCTGGGGGCCCAAGGTTGGAGAGCCCTGTGTCTAGTATATTACAAAGAGAAGTTGGGGCTAATGGAGCAGGAAGAGGGTTTTGACCAAATTCACTTTTCTGGCATTTAGTATTCACTGCCCTTGTATTATATTCTTGTGAACAGACATATTTTGTGAACAGACATATCTTTTTATTTACCTGTGATACTAACAATACATATTTTTTTTCTTCCAGTAGTGCAGTGGACCTGAGAGGTGCGGCATTGACAAATTGCTTGGCTTGAGCAAGTCAAGTTATCTCACAGCCTTGCCTCCCCATTGAATGGTGACCTCATAGGTGTCAGGGTTGGGCCGTGGGCAGTGGCCCTGGTGTGTTAAGAGCCGGGAGCCAGGAACCATGGAACAAAGCCAGTAGTCAGGGCCAAAGAGCCACTTAGGACTGAAGGACAAAGCAGGAGGGAGGATTAAGGAACAAGCCAGAGGTCAGGAGTGAAGAGCAAGACAGAACAGAAGGGCAAATCATAGATTAAATAGAATAGATAACAATTGCTCCGCACTTTGCTGGAGAGGATGTCAGGAAATAGGTACATGTGCTCATATGTGGTGGAGTTGTAAAAATGTTCTGGAATTTTGGCGAGAGGTTTTTACAGAAATATTGGAAATTATTGGTATTAATCTAGAGGTCTGTCCTAAACTTGCTTTGTTATCAATAACCGATAAAGTCACTTGTGCCCAAATACGAAGGAACTAATTGTAAACTTGTTAACTGCGGCTAGGTTAATGATAGCGAGGAAATGGAAAGTACAACACGTTTTTCTAATAACTGATTGGTGTAAGGAAGTTTGGGATATACCGGTAGCCCTAAATGATAAACTAACTTGTAGTATCAAATGCAAAAAGGGACAGTTAAAGAAGAATAATTTTATGGATATATAAAATTAGGTTCCCACAAAAAAATTTAATTGATTAAGGGGATGGATGTATATTAGTTGGTCCCTAGGCGGGTGGGGGGGGTGCACCTTATGATTTATTTTAGTTGTATGTTTGTGTTTTATAGTTTTGTATGTAGTTTATAATAACTAATTTATTTATTTTTAAGGGCAAATCAGGAGGCACTATGGAGGAGCAAGCTAGAAGAGCAAGTCAGGTCCAAAGGACAACCAAAGGATAACACAGAAGAAGACCATATTACTCACAGTCTCCAAGCATCAGGGGCAAGGGAAAGGGCATACTTTACTGGGGCCCAGAGATCCAGGGGGGGGCCAGCCCAGAATGCAGCCCAATTACCAGGGGCAGGGAGGCTAGGCTAATACTTCATGATTTTTTAGGGTATTTATGGAAACTTATATTCCTGTATATATGCACCTATTGTCCAGATCTTATGGGATTTACTAGAGGCTAGAGCCAATCAGAAGTACTGTTAAAGCACCTTCTGAGCCCTCTCCTGTGCCGTTCAAGATGGTCCCACAAGGCCACAACCCTTCAGAGCAGTTTAGGAAGTTACAGGAGGAATGGAGAATAAGCAAAATCACTCCTCCCACAGCCCTACCACCAAGGAAAGCATCCCATGAGCAGAGTTCCTCTCATGGGAACGTAGGATCCAAGCCCACATATGTCAGAAAATGCTCAGGTTCTGGCAAGAAATGTTTGTGCAGATCCAAGTTTGCAATGTGAACATGAATAAGTGAAACTTTGAAACTTGAAGCAGATCCTGAATGTCTCTCGCAGGGAGGGAAATAAATTTCAGTAGCCATCAAATCTAGGGATGTAAAAAACCCACTTAGTGAAAACATAGCCTGATGCATGTTCCTTCATTCATGTCCATTTGTAGTGCAATTCAAGGTGCTGGTTTCGACCTATAAAGCTATAAACAAGTGGAGGCCTACTTATCTTTGAAACAGCTTCATCCCATTACAATTTCTACAGGCAGCTAATAGTTTCCTCTCAGTAGTGCCCTTTGTGTACTAAACACAGCTTGGCTACATAACAGGAAGAAAATGAAGAGTTGGCTTTCATTCATCGGTTGAAGGAACAGAGTTTTTCTTGGGGGGGGGGGGAAGCAGAGCGACCCTATTCTTGGATATAAAACTAGATGAAGCTTTTTACAATCCCAAGTGAACTGGTTTCCCAGTGCTGCATACGAAAAGGAAGAGAACCACACCAACCCTATGCCCAACTTTTCCTGATGTCTGATAGCTGAGACACTCTCCCCCACCCCCTGAATTATGGGTCACCCAACTCTCCGGAGGAGATTTGGAGGGTGTATGGGGACCTCAGGGGGGAGGAGAGGATGGGGAAGTCCCGTTCTGCAAGTGGCATCCTTTCACTGGTGGAGCGACGATTCTGGATCCAACCCTATAACTGGAGGCACAGTTCACTTTTATGTCCCCCCAAAGGTTTGCGTTTAAAGCATATACAGAGTAGGAACTACCTACCTGCCCTCAGAGGAGCCCACCTTCCCACACCCCAGGTGTTTGCACACGTCACTGTTCTGGGTAACCTTCCTCTGTGGGGAGGCAATCGCGTTGCTTTCTGCATCAAGAGTGACTAAATGATCCCATCATACTCAATGCCACTGGAAGGAGGCAAGACCGCCAGAGCAGAAAAATCACACATAGGACCAGAAATCAGCCTGTGGGTGGCTACTTTGGGCTTTCTTTTAACAATTTGTAAACCACCCAGAGAGCTTTGGCTATTGGGCGGTATAAAAATGAAATAAATAAATTAATAAATAAATAAATAAATAATAAATAAATAAATAAATTTAATTTAATGGTGGGCGGATAGATTGCAGCACACTAGAAAACATCTTGTTGCATACTCTCTGTGCCCCAGCACACACTTTGGGAATCTTTGCCCTACACAAGTATAGATCTTTCCATTTCTAACAAACTCATCATGTCCTCCAGAATCAGATGCCTTGAGCATATGCAGGTGGATCGGAAACCAAATAAAGAAACAGATTAGGCCACCCTTGCATTTAAGCACTAGCCTGACAGCTGTAGATGACCAGAAATTGCAGGCAGGCAGATGAAGGGGCTGGCTGAGGAAAGATGGAGTGCTCTGCCCCTCCTCTGAGCACAGCATAGAAATCAAGTGGGCTGGCAGAGGGAAGCCCCCATTCTCCGTGCCCAGCAAAGCAATGCAGCTCTCCATCTACCAGCCAACAGTAGGCTGTCCATGACTGATTGATTGATTGCAGCCCAGTAACCTTTGTGGGCTTCTTTACAGCTAAACAACAGACCCAGCTTCGCACAGGTGGAAATAGCCCTAACATTGATACTATGAAGGCTGCAAGCAAATGTACACAGCTGTCAGAGTTGCACATATTGTGCCTGCCCCATCTGAGTAAATTCATGCCTGCTGGCAACCCTAGGCACCACACCTGCCAGGTGTATGCCTGTAGCCCCTTATGGAAGGGGTCTGTCCACTCCATTCCCCGGGGGGGGGGGGTGTCAGGAGTATAACTGTGTCCTTCAACCTACTAATTTCCTCTGGCTTCAAATTCTATGAACTACGAAGCCGGGATGGGGACTCGGACTCGAGGACTCGACTCGTGAGTCGGACTGAGTCCCCCCTCTGACTCGACTCGGACTCGAGTCCCAATATTTTTAATGGGACTCGAGACTCGACTCGGGACTCGAGACCAAGGACTCGTCAACATCCCTGGGCTGTTGATGAGTCTTCTGGCTGTGCCAGAAGGGAGCGCGATCACCGTGAAGAGCGCATGGAAGCGAGGCGCGCCGCTGCTCAGCCACTATGGACAGCTACAGGAGCACAGCCCCAACGATGTGTTGAGATTTATTTTGATTGATGTGTTGTTGTGGGGGGTTTGGGTTAGGGTCAGACATTTTGGTTTGGCTGCCTCTGCCTGCCTGTTTGGGGTTTCCCAGCCTCCTCTGCCTGCCTGGTCTCTTCTTGACCTGTTCAGCAGTTGAATTGTCCAAGACAAAGGCCTCTGCCTGCCTGCTTTGGGGTTCCCTGCCTCCTCTGCCTGCCTGGTTATTTTGGATTTGTCTGCCTGGTCTGTTCTTGCCAAAATCAGTTGCAGAGTTTTGAAATAAAAAGGCACACTTGTGCCTAGAATTTATTTAAGCCACACATCTGAAGTAGCCTTATTTTGTTGGGGGGAAACCCCATTGATTTTAATAGGGACTCGTGGAGTCAGTTTTGGGAGTGACTCAGGACTCGTGACTCGTGAGTCACCGTTTTGGACCAAGGACTCGGACTCGGACTCGAGACTCGGGTCCAAAGACTCGTGACTCGAGACCAAGGACTCTTCAACATCCCTGCTACGAAGCAATGTGCTGGTTAGAGAAGTCTGCCCTTAGTGGCTGAAGATGTTATTGCAGGTTTCAACCACACCAACACATTTAAATAAATTAAAATTAATAGATGAGTTTTAAAAACAAAATAATCTTGAGTTGCCCATCCCTAGCGTCCCCTTAGTATACATGCCAAGTTCCAGGTGTCCAGGTTTCACGATCTTGACGCTATGGTGCTGACAGATGGATGGGTGACAGATACACATCCTTTTATTACTACAGATTAGGCTATGACAGTGGAGTACAACTGTCCTACCCTCAGGAGAACCATCAGGTCCATCCATCAGAGATAAATTATCAAAAAGAAACATGTTGAGGGAAATACACACTTCAGAAGTTCAGATAACAGAAGCTGATAATGAGGGCTCTCCTGTGTTTGTCACAGGAAGTGAATACTCAGCAGCATTCTCCAGCAAGATGAAGAATGCCATTTAGAAAAAAAAAATCCCTGTCTCATTTAACCCCACACTCTGTCCTAACTCAGCCCCCAGTACTGCTTCGTCTGCAGGTTGTAATTTACTAAATCCATCTGCTGCTTTTTGGAAATGCTGCATTTCAAGGGTCTGATATATAACAGAAGGTCAAAGAGCAATGCAGGCCCTTTCATTTTAAAGTAACTTGAAAGAAAAGAAAAAGGAAACTTATATTTAGGAATAGACATGATTAATTAACTAGGGGAAATCGTATTAGAGCATTCCAATAAATGCAATGGAATAGCTTTTACCTCCAATTAAGCTGACTGTGCTTCAAGTGGGGAAAAAATTATATACAAATATAAAAAGCTGAGGAATGCTAAGCTTCGCAAAGATGAAAGACTTCCAACACATAAATTACATTTAGTTTTTATCATCCCTAAAAAATACCTCTATAAATGAATGGGTGATCAGACCTGATACGTCACTTTTGTCACTGCATCTTACTTTCTTTTTCCCAGTGTTTTTGACAAACTTACAATTGAGCAGCCATTAACATCTTACAATTGATTATCCTCTGCCTTTTAATTTCCACTAGGAATGCAGTTCTTCCTATTATATATTTTATGTGTAGATACTAAAACTGCAACCTTGGGAGACTTATTATTCCCACTTACGTCTCAGTGAAATTAATGGGATTTAGGTCCGCATAAATCTGGATGCAGGATTATAGCCCTGAATTTGCATTAACAGTCTGATGCAAAGCAGACAGAAGTTTTAATTTTTATCAAGCCATCTTCTGTTGGTTAGAGCAACCAAAGATGGAGTTTCTCACAAGTCTTCTTCAGGCAGCAATAGCTCTGTTGAACTCACTGCATTAATTAACAGAACACCAGTAGCAATTAAAGGTATTGTCTTGCTCACTTTCACCCCACCCTTAAACAGATTGACCAGGTTCCCACAAAAAAATTGTGGAGGAAGGGGGGGCTGGCTGGCCCGCCACACCCCCACCCTTTCCTACTCCAAAGGAACCAAGACCCCCAGAGATCTCAAGATACCAGATTGCCAGCCTCAGCTGTCTGCAATCCTACTTGGATCTCTGTTCAGGGACTCGCCTTCAATTTCTGTAACCTGGATTTAGATACTGAACTCACAGAGTACTACAAAACCCATGTGGGGTAAAACCACGACAAGGTTTATTCTGGTAGCATTTTACAAGATTAGGGAAATGAGAGAAGCACACAAAATAAAGAGAGAGACACTTTAGTACACAGTAAAGCTGCAAAACAATAAAACCTGATTCCTTAATATCTCTCAGGCATACACCTATGTTACCTGAGGGTATTCTCTTCAAGGGTTAAATCCAGCACAGCCTTGCCGCCCGAGGAGAACTAATCCATCTACCCGCAGGTCTGAGATGGGTAAAACTCCCACAAGGCTTGCCTTCACTAGAGCCCTCATCCAGCTCATTTCACCAGGAGCTAACTGGGGTCGGATCCTGATGCCCCCCCCAAAGGCTTGGGGCCTCTCTTTGGCTTGCCGCCATCCCCTATAGCTAGGGTAGCCGGTAGCCACGCGATCCAGGACAAAGACAAAGACCAAAAACCACGCTTTGGGAAATATACCTTCCCCCCCCTCCTCTGCTGCCTCTTAGTCAATTAGATTGAACTTCACCTGGCCAGTCAGGATGAGGGAGGCTCATGAGTCATGGCTTGAACTATTTACATATGAAAGCCCTATCCGAGGCTTTCATTTCCTCCCAGCCCCCTCAACTGGCCCCACTTGGCTTACACATGAGGAGGTGTGTGTGTGTGTGTGTGTGTGTGTGTGTATGCATGCAGGAACCCCCAAGGGCCCCTTTCTCCACACACTAACTATGCACACCCCACCCCCAGCCTTTGGCTGGTTCACACATGAGGGTGTGTGTGTGTGTACCCCCAAAGGCTTGTTTCTCCACAAAAATATATGCCAGAATTCCAGAATGTCCTGGTTTAGCATTCATGAACAGCATGCTGGTGTACACTGCCTGACTGTTCCCCTTTGGCTCCTCCCACAAATGGGGATGGCTTCAGTAAACAGGAACTCGCAAGAAGGAAACGGCTTAGTGTTACATCCAAACGGGGACTCCTGGTTTGCCACTTTCCTAATGGGCCAGAGTCTGAACCCAGGGATGGAAGTTGGCATACGATTCCCTGCTTGTTTGGGAGTGACAAGCCAGGATTGGGGTCAGATGTAACACTAAACTTTTTCTTGCTGACTTCTTCCTGATTACTGAAGCTGTTCCACCTGGCAGGAGGAGCCAGGCAGTAGCGATCGGGCAATGTGCACCAGCACCCTTGTTTGTGAACGATAAAACAGGACTCTCCAGAATTCTGGCTTATCTTTTTGTGCGAATACTGCCAGTTCACATGATCACCACAACCCACCAATGTTTTGCGGCAAGTGCCAGAGGTATTTTTGAGTATTCAAGCTGTGGCAGGCACTCGCTGTGGCTTAACATGTCCTCGCAAACCTGGCAAGGGTGGCTGATAAGGGGGTTTCATAGATTTCATAGATCATAGAGTTGGAAGGGGCCTACAAAGGCTATCGAGTCCAACCCCCTGCTCAATGCAGGAAACTAGAGGAGGGGTCTCCCATACAAGTAATAACCAGGCCTGACCCTGCTTAGCTTTCCATGCTCAGACAAGCTGAGCCAGCGTAAGCCACATGTTAAACAAGCCTCACATAACGCATGGGCTGTTTTAGGGTTGTGCGAGGGTTGCTTAACCCTCACATAAGCTATCTTCGCTGGGTTCACATGACACAATAAGCCATGGCATCCACCCACCACGGCTTGAGTATTCAAAATGGTGGCCGGCACACACTGCAAGGTGGGCTGTGATGATTGAACGAACCCAGCACATGCAGGCAGGGAAAATAAGCCACCATAGCTTATTTTCCCTGCGTGGTTGTGCAAACCTGCTCACTGTCTGCATTTAAGGCACGGGTGAGTAACTTGTGACCCTTCAGATCTTATGGCCTACAGCTCCCATCAGCCAATGGTGAGGGCTGATGGGAGCTATAGGCCAAAACATCTGGAGGGCCACAAATTACCCACCCCTGGAAGGGTTGGGTGAAAGTAGGGAAGCCATTACCTTTCATTGCTGCTGATGTTCTGATCATTAGTTAATGCAAGCTTTTGAGTCTCCTGAATTCTGGTGTATCATTTTGTGCAAACATAACCAGTGGGTTGGCTCCAGAGTAACAAAAGTCCCATTAATTGTGAATGGGTCTACTCTAAGCCTGGATCCAAACCATTAGATTGAAGTAAGGGCTGGTTCATACCTTATGGCTACTGTGGAGAGAGGTTGGTTTAAATCAGCTGCTCATGGTAGCTGTGTGAGCATAGGAAGTTGCCTTAGAGTGGATCCACTTAAAGGACCATCTCCCCAGTGCTGTCTGCTTTCACTGGAGTTCTCTAAGCTTCCCCCCCCCCCTCTCTCTCTCTGCACCCAGCTCCCTGCCATTCTTCCACTGGAGTGTTAACTGAATTTTGGACCTTATCCATGGAAAGCATAACTGTGCCATTCAGTTATGGACCTGCATCATTAAAGGACAGACCTCTTCTTCTTTCTGCTCAGTGTGTGAGGCTCAAACTACACATAAAATGGAGTAATCTCAAGGGTTAGACTGCTACTTAGTTTCACAGGGGTAGGCAACCTGGCACCCTCCAGATGGCTTGGACTACAACTCCCAGAATTCCTGTCCATTGGCCATGCTGGCTGGGGTTTATGGGAGTTGTAGAATAAAACACCTGGTGGCATCAGGTTGCTTGCCCCAGTATTCTATCCCAAACTGGATCACGGGGGCGGGCAGGCAGGTGGAGGGAGCTGCATACACAACACATCATCTTCAGGGCCATCTGTGAGACACAGCCAGTGCAGTCAACACCCAACAGCAACTTGACTGCTAAAGAATCAGAAAGTGTAGAACAATGTCGATGGAAGTGTGATAAAGAGCAACCCTAGGAGTTACTCAGGCTGGCATCCCATCCAGTGAGAAATGAGAATGACGGGACTACATCCACTTGTCGTTCGTGATTTAAGGCCAGAGCCATCCTTTTTGCGTGTGCAGTATTGTGTTCTCCCCTAGGAGGGAGCTTCTGCATACAGAGCTGGATCAAATCATACAGGAGTCCTATGTCAAAACTGATTTTGGAGCCTCATCTCTTTCTGTCTCCATGCTGGAACTGGCATAATTCAGCCTCTCCCCAATTCAGGATTGGAGGATGCATCATGCAGTACAACTTCCAATTCACCCATCCGATGTTTAATCCAGGCAATTCCTAAATCCCCATTTGCCACTTGCTAGACAAGCAATGATTTCCCTCTGAGTTTACCTGCAATCCCCATAGTAACTGGGGGAGGGAGGATGGGTTTCCCCAGCAGCAATCTATTGTTCCCTCTTGTAATGCAAAGTTTTTGGGATAGTAGGCAATCACTTGTGACCAAGTAAGATTGTCTTCCAGGATAAGATTGCATTTTGGGGTGGCCTAGTCTTGAATGGGAAATTAAGACCCATTAGGCTTACAAAAAAAAAACAAAAAACAACCCCTGCTCCTGGTGGAGGTGAAAACCCGCTAGAATTGGTTTCTTGATATGGATCAACACAGCTGCCTGCATTTTTTGACTTTTCTTTGGGGTGTGGCTCTGGGGACTGTCATGGTGAGCACCTGCACAAAGTAACCTTATGATGAGTGCTGGAAGCAGTGTTGTTGTAACCCAGCACCTCCCTCGGGATATGTTCATACCATTGCCATACCAATACAGTAATACCTTGGATTACAAGTAACTTGGTTTGAGAGCATTTTGCAAGACAAGCAAAATTTTAAATATTTAATTTTTTTTTACTTGATATACAAGCGTCATCTTGCAATACAAGTTCTGTAGTACGGCTTAAATTAAAAATCTCTGTACAAATTTTTTTTGGGGGGGATTTCGTTTTGATATAGGAGTGTTTTGGATTACAAGCACGTTTCTGGAACGAATTACCGGTATGCTCTCAATCCAAGGCATGACTGTATTCGGTTGTGTTTGTATGTGGGTTCTTAAAGACCTACAAAGCAGACTTAGAAGTCAACTTCAAATACGGTTACTTAGGTAGTTTGCCTCCCAAAATAAAAACTTGATTTTAATATGGTTGCACAAGAGGACAATTTAAATTATAGGGGGGGGTGTCTAGTGATGACACATGTATTTAATGCTGCAAGTCTCTTCCTCCCTCCCCACCCCACCCCACCCCACTTCAGAAAAAAGGGGAGCTGGCAAGCAGCCCTGGTCTTGCACATTTGCCAGGAACAGATGTCTGCACATATACAACACTTTTTGGAACAACGTACTATTGAAACATGTAGGTTTAAAAGTGTTTTCTTCCCTTTCTTTTTTCCTGCCTCAAAACAATTGCTTTCATGACCTGTGTCTCAAGGATTATACATAAATGTAGATTTCTTCAGTTTCTTTAAAATCCATTTTGCCTTTTCATAAATGACTGAGTGCAGTCACACCCTAGTTAAGTGTTTCTACTCTGGGCACATCAGATAAACAATCCTAAGACATTTTGCTTCACAGACTCTTCTGGAAATGCTGATTCATACTTTCCCCAGGTTAGAAGTCTTTGCCCTGCTATATGCATAGGTATGTGGAGAGACCCAAGTTCAAGTTATTTTCTTCTATCCAGCAGTTCCTTCCCCGTTCTGTTGTGATAGTGTCACCCATAAGGAACACTTTTTATCCCTTTCCTGTATCAGAGTTCCTAATGAACCTAATACTGTAGCATGATAGCTAAATAACTGAGGTATGACCCTAGAAATCCCTGGTTCAAATCTTGTCTCTGCTAGGAACTCAACAGTTGGCCTCAGACAAGTCACTTCTCTCCGCCTCTCCCTCTGCATCTGGCGATAATAGATATTTATTTTTGTGGAGGAGGGGGGGGCTGGCTGGCCCGCCACACCCCCACCCTTTCCTACTCCAAAGGAACCAAGACCCCCAGAGATCTCAAGGTACCAGATTGCCAGCCTCAGCTGCCTGCAATCCTACTTGGATCTCTGTTGAGGGACTCGTCTTTAATTCTGTAACCTGGATTTAGATACTGAAGCCACAGAGTACTACAAAACCCATGTGGGGTAAAACCAGGACAAGGTTTATTCTGGTAGCATCTTACAACAAGATTAGGGAAATGAGAGAAGCACACAAAATAAAGAGAGAGACACTTTAGTACACAGTAAAGCTGCAAAACAATAAAACCTGATTCCTTAATATCTCTCAGGCACACACCTGTTACCTGAGGGTGTTCTCTTCAAGGATTAAATCCAGCACAGCCTCGCTGCCCGAGGGAGATTACCACACCTACCCGAAGGTCCGAGATGGGTAAAACTCCCACAAGGCTTGCCTTTACTAGAGCCCTCAATCCAGCTAATTTCACCAGGAGCTGCCTGGGGTCCTTGGCTTACCGCCATTACCACAGCCGGGTAGAACAAAGACCAACACCCACACTTTGGGAAATACACCTTTCCCCCCCTCCCTGTAGCTCTGCTGCCTCTCAGCAAACCATAATGCATTTCACCTGGCCAGGCAGGGGGAAGGGAACTCATGACTTGAACTATTTACATATGAAAGCCCTAGGCCAACTTCTCTAGTTTCCTCCCAGCCCCCTCAACTGTCCCCACTTGGTTTACACATGAGGAGGTGTGTGTGTGTGTGTGTGTGTGTGTGTGTATGTGCATGCATGCAGGAACCCCCAAAGGCCCCTTTCTCCACATGCTAACTATGCACACCCCACCCCAGCCGGTTCACACATGAGGTGTGTGTGTGTACCCCCAAAGGCTCGTTTCTCCACAATTTTATTTTTTATATTTATACCCCACCTTTTTTCCTGCAAGGAACCCAAGGCAGTTTACATAATCCTCATCCTCCTCTCCATTTTTATCCTCACAACAACCCTGTGAGGTAGGTTAGGCTGAGAGTCAGTGACTGGCCCAAAATCACCCAGTGAGTTTCATGGCCGAGCGGGGACTAGAACCCGAATCTCCCGAGTCCCAGTCCTACACTCTCACCACTATGCCACACTGGCTCTACCTTACAAGGTAGAGCCAGTGTGACCTACCTTACAAGGATGTTGTGAGGATGATTGAGATAATGTATGAGAAGCATTAAATGCTAAGTAGTAGTGTCAGACCACACACAAACAAGGCTGGGCCATCCTGGTAGGGCTGCCCCTTCCCCAGTCTATTGGTTAGATCCAGGCATAGTCATGCTTAGAGCAGACACACTGAAATCAATGGGACTCAAGTTAGTCATGACTAACTTAAGTCCCACTTATTTCAGTGGATCTACTCTAAGCATGACTAAGCCTGGATCCAACCCTGTGCTTCTACCACCCATTTCCCCTTCCATCCAGGCCCAGCTGCATCCCTTTCTCTTCTTCATAGATTTCATAGATCATAGAGTTGGAAGGGGCCTACAAGGCTATCGAGTCCAACCCCCTGCTCAGTGCAGGAAACTAGAGGAGGGGTCTCCCATCCAAGTAATAACCAGGCCTGACCCTGCTTAGCTTTCCACACTCAGACCTTTCTCACCTTTTCCATTCTCTTCCCTACTCTACTCCAAAACCTTTGTACACTCCATCCCGCTTCTATTATAGACTAGCTTTTCGATTGCAGCTGGAAGCCGCAGTGGAATACAACCTGCAGGAATAACGTCCAGGACAAACACACATTTCCCTGAGTAAATGCTGAACGTTGTTTATTCCTTTGCTGGAAACGGCATATTTCAAAGTTTGCACTTCAAAGGGTCTCTGCTGAGAAGAGGAGAAAAAGAGCCACAGTTGCCCAATCCACTTGGGAGCAGCTTGTTTGCTTACCACAAAACAAGTGTGCCAGTTTGTGTGACAGAGGCAGAACTTGGCCTCTTTGGGGGCAAGCCATCTCTGCAGGGAAGGCCCATCTCCAAAAGAGCTCAAAAAGGGGCAGGCACAGATATGCAAATGCTCCCCTTGTGAGGGAGCCTGGGTTTTTATTTCGAAGTGAGGCTGTGAAGATTCTAGGAAAGTGAATGACTTCTTGTCCAGTACAAGATGTTTCCCTGAAGTAGGGCAAAGATATATCAAGTAGGAGGTATTTGGGGTTTTATTCAGAAGCACATCTTGGAACGTTACCTGCCTTTTATGAGTTTTGCTTGCCATGGCAGATGACAGTGTAGAGGTGAGGCTAATGAGATCCACTGCAGGAAGTTCAAATGAGCCGGGCCAGGTTTTTGTCCCTTCCCTCAGTGACCTAGTTTGAAAGTAAGGAGAAGCCACCATAGGTGAATTTCCTCACAAGGCTCCTCATTGCAGCAGCAGCAGCCACCGCCATTTGAAATACCCATTTTGAATAAACCCATGGGCTGTTCTAGGGTTGCGAGTGGCTTGTCAGCCAACCCAACAACCCACCCTTGCTGGGTTTGCACAAAATGACCCATGTGTGGTGGCTTCTCGTTACATGTGAACTGAGCCAGTGAGTCTACATTCCCACCACCATTATCCCTGGCTGCTATTCTATTGTTCCTTGTCAGTGCTATCACTTGCTTCCTTAACAGGCAGAGAGCAAATCAGCCTGCTAAACTGGCTGGGGGATTATGGGAGTTGCACTCCAATTTGGGAGCCTGCCAAATTGGGGGAGGCGGCAATAAGCAAATACATAGCGGCATCTACTGCTCACCCTTCTCACCACCACCAGAGCGAGAGGCAGGTGAACAAGTAGGTTGCAATGGTGAAAAAGAGGAGCAACTCCAGGGGGGCTCTTGTCAGTGGGCCCCTGCTCAGGTCTGGATCCTCAGCAGGTACCCAACTATGCCTACCCTTGACGCTGGCCCTAAGCAAAGGTCCAAGTAGTAATATCCTCACTTGCAACCTTTTCAACCTTCCTGGTAACTGCTTTCATCTTTTTTTATTATAAACCTACCTTGTTTTTATTATAAACCTACCTTGTAACCTACCGTACTTACCTCCTGCTGCTACTACTATTGCTGTTGGCTGCATTGCTGGTTGCTTCTCTGCCTCAGAAGTGTGGATCCTGCAAGCTCTGCTTAGTATCAGGTACAAATTCTGCCACCCCTAGTAGGTTAGAGTCAAAGGCTGAACATTCCCTATCATACATGTCCCACCAAGCCCAACGTTACCTTGCATTAACTTCCATGCAGCAGCTAAACAATTTAAAAGAATGTGTGCATCAATAAATATTAAAGGGCATTCTAATACTAAGTTTATCCATATTATGACATCCTCCCAAAAAGAGGCAGCTATTGGACACTGCCAAAACATACGTATCCGGAGTTTTGGAGTGCGTTGCCATCAGTACGCTGATGACACGCAGCTGTTTCTCCTTTTCATCTTCAGCAGGTGAGGCTGTGGATGTGCTGAACCGGTGCCTGGCTGCGACAATGGACTGGATGAAGGCTAACAAACTGAGGCTCAATCCAGACAAGACTGAGATGCTGTTAGTGGGTGGTTCCTTTGACCGGATGGAGGGTGTTCAACCTGTTCTGGATGGGGTTGCACTCCCCTTGAAGGAGAAGGTTCGTAGCTTGGGGGTGCTCCTGGAGCCATCTTTGTCACTTGAGGCTCAAGTGGCCTCAGTGGCAAGGAGTGCCTTCTACCAGCTTCGGCTGGTGGCCCAGCTACGCCCCTATCTGGACAGGGATAGCCTGGTCTCAGTAATCTACGCTCTGGTGATCTCTAAACTAGACTATTGCAATGCACTCTACGTGGGGCTGCCTTTGAAGACTGTTCGGAAGCTGCAGCTTGTGCAAAATGCGGCAGCCAGGCTTATTGCGGGGATCGGAAGGTCCGAGCACATTACACCGGTTCTGGCCCGTTTGCACTGGCTGCCAATATGTTTCCGAGCCGAATTCAAGGTGCTGGTTTTAACCTATAAAGCCCTACACGGCTTAGGACCACAATACCTGACGGAACGTCTCTCCCAACCGTAATCTACCCGGACATTATGCTCAACATCTGGGGCCCTCCTCCGACTACCACCTCCAAGAGAGGCTCGGTTGGTGGCAACGAGGAGGAGGGCCTTCTCGGTGGTAGCCCCCCAATTATGGAACAAGCTCCCCACTGAGACCCGCCTGGTGCCAACCTTACTATCTTTTCGGCGCCAGGTTAAGACTTCCCTCTATGCCAAGGCATTTAATAGTTAGGAGCTCGGAATAGCACGGGGGGGGGGGGAGATTGTCACCTGTAGGCTCAGTTTTATTAGTTTTTTATTGTTATTTTAAACTGTGTTTTTAAAATTTGGTTTTTAATCTTTTAAACTATTTTGTATGTTTATTGTTGTTTTTATGTATAATCTATTGTGAACTGCCCAGAGAGCTTCGGCTGTGGGGCGGTATATAAATGAAATAAATGAAATGAAATGAAATATGGGTAACAGAAGCATTAGTAGTATTACACCTCCAACAGTTAGCCGGCTTAGACAAACCCTTATTAAAAAGACATTGTGACGTCCAATAAACACAAAACAAAAGTTTTTGCTGAATAAGATGTAGCCTAAAATCCAGTGATGCTTCTGGCACAGATGCAAAAACAACGGTCCATTAATCAGGCAAAATAGGACAGTCCAGTTCCCTATTCCATTTGTGTTTAAGACCCTGTGTTATCATTATTCACAAATAATAAGTATTTATAAACACTGATCATGGGTCGATACAACTGCTCAGCTTCAATCAGTGTTTCCAGTAATGAAGGAAACTCTGAAGCTGTAAAACCAGCAGTGCCAAAGCTTGATTCTAACAAATGTTGCAATTGCAAGTATTGCCATTCAGCTAAAGCAGGCAAATCATATTTGGCAAATACGCAAAGCCTAGAATGACAAAAACTCATCAGCTGCTGCATCTGCTAATTGATCCAAGGTAAGTCAACTTATCTGACCAAGTCCACTACATGAATGTTTTCTTACCCATTTTTTAAATCTGGGTTTCCCTATAGAGTCAATTTAGCATGAGAGAATGGATCAAACTGTAATTGATGGGATTATACACACCACACCTCTCTGAGTGCCGTAATTGCAGGAGGAATCCTATCCATTTTAGTGCGCTGAGAACCTAATGCCATCCAATTGGAGAAAAGATCCAGACATAAAGATTCCAAAACTGACCAAGGCAGATAGTCTAATCTAAGTGAGAAAGACCAAAATTTAGAACCAGTCAATAAATAAGCCCTATGATATAAAGCAAGATCAGGAAAGCCAAACCCAGCTTCTTTAACTGGAAGTTGCATCCTTTTCAAATACATTTGTGGGAAAACCCCCAGAGAAATCTACGAAACAGAGCATTAAGTTTTTGAAAATACTTGCCAGGTATAAATACAGGAATCCCACATAAAACATAGACAATCCTAGGTATAATATTCATCTTAAGTGTATTAACCTTACCCCACAAACTCAACTTAAGAGTTACCCATCTATCTATATCCCTTGAAATCTCATTAGTCAACTTACTCAAATTTAGCTTGATCATTTGAGATATGTCTCTGGGAATAAGTATTCCCAAATAAGTAATAAAAATAGTCCTCGCTCAGCCATGAAACTCACTGGGTGACTTTGGGCCAGTCACTGACTCTCAGCCTAACCTACCTCATAGGGTTGTTGTGAAGATAAAATGGAGAGGAGGAGGAGGATTATGTAAGCCGCCTTGGGTTCCTTGCAGGAAAAAAGGCGGGGTATAAATATAATAAATAAAATATAATAAATAAAACCAGGGCACCATTGAAATTGCCAATGAGCTAATACACTATGAAATATAGTATCTCCAATTGGCATCAATTCAAACTTTAACCAGTTACTTGAATAGCCAGACAAATCACCAAAATATTAATCACCTGTATTAAAGCTGAAACCAAGGACTGGAGTTTCAAAATAAACAGTAAAATATCATCAGCATAAAGAATAATTTTGAATTCTAAACGATCATACACAAATCCATGCATACTACTATTCTGTCTAATAGTACACACCAGGGGTTCCAGGCATGAATCAAATATCAATGGAGAAAGTGGACATCCCTGTCTGGTACCTTTCCCAAGTAAAAAGAAATCCAAGAGAAGACCATTGGTCATAACTCTAGCTCTTGGGGTTGAATATAGAATTTTGACCCATTAAAAAAATTCTACTGGAAAGCCAAAATTTCTCAACATAACAAAGATAAATTTCCAATGAATTTTGTCAAAGGCCTTTTCAGCATCCAAAGAAACAATGGCAGCTAGGTCTGTTCTAGCAGTATTTAAAGCAATCAGATCAATGACTAATTTAAGATTATCAGCTCCCTGTCAATTTTAATAAAACCCACCTGATCTGGTTGCACTAGCATTGTAATAACTTGTTGCAATCTATCGGCCAAAATTGCAGTTAATATTTTAATATCTATGTTAATTAATGAAATAGGCTGAAGGTTAGTGCAATAAGTTTGATCCTTGCCAAGCTTAGGGATCATGGTGATATAAGCATCTTTTAATGATGATGAAAGAGAGCCTGATTGAAAAATATAATTATAAAGACAATGAAGCTTTGGAACCAAAAGGCTGGGAAATTTTTGATACCACCCAATTGGAAGCCCATCCTGACCAGGTGATCTCCCAATATTCATATTCATAATTGCTTTCATAATTTCCTTTCATATTACACAGGGGAGCCAAAATAAACTGACGTTGTGAGGAATCTAAACTTGGAAGATTAAGTTGGGGGGGGGGGACCATCCATATCCTGCTCCAATACAGTCATGCCTTGGATTGAGAGCATAATTCGTTCCGGAAACGTGCTTGTAATCCAAAACAATCTTATATCAAAACACTTGTATATCAAAATGAAATCCCCAAAAAAAAATTTGTACAGAGATTTTTAATTTAAGCCGTACTACAGTACTTGTATTGCAAGACGTCGCTTGCATATCAAGTAAAAAAAAATAAATTAAAAATGTGCTTGTCTTGCAAAACGCTCTCATACCAAGTTACTTGCAATCCAAGGTATTACTGTATTTCCTTACCTGTACTATACGAATTGGCATAGAAATTTAAATATTGTGAGTTTATATCTTTGGGAGAAGTATGTATCATATCGCTCTCATCTTTAATGGCAGAGATAACCGTTCAATGCTTTTACTGTTTGACAATGTGCCAAAATCTTAGTAGGGCATTCACCATTTTCCCAATATCATAGACATAGATTTCATAGATCATAGAATTGGAAGGAGCCTACAAGGCTATCAAGTCCAACAACCCCCTGCTCAATGCAGGAAACTAGAGGAGGGGTCTCCCATCCAAGTAATAACCAGGCCTGACCCTGCTTAGCTTTCCACACTCAGACAAGCTGAGTCAGCGTGAGGCACAGGCCTGTATAGGTTAAGTCAAATTCTGCCTGCTGTGAAAGGATATTATTCAACTCATATTTAACATTCTGCAGCTCCTGGTAAAGTTGTGTGGTTGGAAAAGTGACAAACTGGGTTATAAGAGATTTCAGCTTCTCCCTTAGGAATATTTGTTGCATTTTTAAATTTTTATTTTTATAGGAGGCATAAGCAATAATTTGGCCCTGTATCAAAACTTTACTAGCCTCCAGTCCCACTGATGGAATCCAAAGGATTTCTGAATGCTCTTGGGGATTTTCCAGTGGATAGAGCTGGTGATCCAGCCAAGGCCCTGGTCTCACTGTAGAACGGTGAGATGCGGAGGGCCATCGACTCGATCACTCCCAACTTGCCCTCTCCGGCTCTGTAGACTCTGCTCTGCTCCTTGGTATACTGGGGAACTGCGTTCAATGAAACAGGCTAGACATCAGCTGGAGTGCAAATGCTGTAAGGCTTGAAGCGAAGATGACTGAGCATGCTCTAGAGGGCATAATCGTGCCTATTGCACGGCAGTGTGGACAGCAAAGAAATGTTACTTTGCTGTCTCCATTGCATTCTCGAGTAGCCGTCCAGAGGAGTTCTTTCAGGTGGTCTGGAGGCTGTTAACACTCTCCCCAGTGAATGGGGCCCTGGCCCCCTCAAAGTCCCCCTGTGACCTTTTTGCATCGCGCTTTGAGGACAAAAATCACTTGTCTCCACAGCAAACTTGACACTAACGTTGTAACATCGAGCCTCGCCCGGGCAAAACGGGGCCGAAATTGGCCCCGCTCACGCCCGGCGAGGCCTTACCTTTGTCTTCGGGGTGGCTTGCCGCTCGCGCGGCCCGCTCCGGTCCCATCGCATCACTTCCGGCACCAGAAATGACGCAACGGGACCGGAGAAGGTGGGTCGAGCGGCGCAGAGAACTTCTCCGCGCCGCTCAGAAGATCGAGTCGGGGGGGCGCCCCCACGCCACGGAGAATCGAGTCAGGGGCGCGGAGGACCCCCGAAAAGGTTTGGATGCATGCCTACTTGACGCTGTCATTAGTGCAGCTCCAGTCAGGGTATCTGATGCCACCATCTGCCCAATTTTGTGGGATCAATTTCAGTTGCTGCAGCCTGATGATGTGGACAAGGTGCTTGCAGCAATGCGATCAACCATGTGCCCTCTTGATCCTTGCCCCTCCTGGCTTATAAAAGCTAGCCGAGGGGGTTTGGCTGGGTGGGTAAACGTATTTCTACATGAAGGGGTGGTTCCTGCTGTCCTTAAGGAGGCAGTAGTGCAACCACTCCTGAAAAAACCCACTCTGGACCCAATGGCATTTGATAACTACAGCCCAGTTGCAAATACCGCTTTCTTAGGGAAGGTTCTTGAGAGGGCTGTGGCGAAGCAACTGCAGGCACTCTCAGAGGATACTGATTATCTAGACCCATTCCAGTCTGGGTTTCAACCTGGTTATGGGACTGAATCAGCCTTGGTTGCCCTGATAGATGACCTTTATTGAGTGAAGGATAGTGGGAGTGCAACCCTGTTAATTCTACTCAATCTCTCAGCAGCTTTCGATACCACTGACCATGGTATCCTCCTGGATCAACTCTGCAGGTTGGGCATTGGGGGTACTGTGTTACAGCGGTTTCGGTCCTACCTATAGGGTTGATTTCAGAGAGTAAGCCCATAGCGCAATTGCCAAGGGGCTGAGGAATTGTCTCCCAATTGCACTATGGGGTTCCACAGGGTACCATCTTGTCCCCAATGTTGTTTAACATCTATATGAAGCTGCTGGGAGCAGTCATTAGGGGATTTGGAGCCAAGTGCCGTTGGTACGTTGATGACACACAGCTCTATATCCCTGTGACAACTGAATCAGGAGAGGCTGTGCAAGTCCTGGATCAGTGCCTGAACTCAGTGATGGGCTGGATGAGGGCCAATAAACTGAGGCTGAACCCTGGCAAGATGGAAGCCCTGTAGGTGAGTGGTTCCCGAGTCCAGGAGATAGGCTCATTGCCTGTTCTGGATGGGGTTGCACTCCCTTTGAAGGATCAAGTTCATAGTCTGGGGGTACTCCTAGATCCATCATTGTCACTGGAGTCCCAAGTGACTGCGGTGGCTAGGAGTGCCTTTTACCATCTTTGACTGGTTCACCAGATACGACCTCTCTTGGACAGGGATAGCTTGGCCACAGTGATACAGGTGCTATTAACCTCCAGACTGGATTACTGCAATGTGCTCTATGTGGGGCTGCCCTTAAGGCTGCTCCAGAAGCTGGAGCTAGTGCAGAATGCAGCACCTTGGCTATTGTCGGGCGCTGCCCCTTTTCAGCATGCAACTCCTTTGCTGAAGGAACTGCACTGTCTACCTATTCACTAACGGATCAGGTTTAAGGTTCTGGTACTTGTGTACAAAGCCCAAAACAACTTGGGACCAGGCTACCTGAGAGAGTGCCTCCTCCAATACCAGCCTACCCAATTGCTGAGGTCATCAGATGGCATGCTCCTGGTGGTTCCTCATGGACCTTTGGCCCAATTGGAGTCCACCAGGAGAAGGGCCCTTCAGTGTGGCGGCTCCATTTCTGTGGAACTCCCTGCCTCTGGAGGTCAGGCAGGCTCCGACATTGTGGCACCTGCTTTTGGCACCTGCTGAAGACCTCCTTGTTCTGGGAAGCCTTCTCTGCTCTTCAGTCACCAATGTAATTTTAGTTTGTTTTCAATGTATTGTTTTTGTTTCTTTTATCTGTTTTTGTCTTTTTATTGTTCACCACTCTGGAATCTGCTTGATGTGGAGCAGTATACAAATACTGTAAATAACAACAACAACAACAACAACCACTGTACCCTTATTAATTTTAAAATACTTGAGTCGCTCAGCTGAAATCTGATTTGAGAAGAGAAATATTTAAGCACCAGAGACCAGAGGGCCTGAGCAAATCTGAAAATTGCAACTCCAGATGAATTGGAGCATGGTCCGAAACTACCAACGTTTCAATCTAACAAACATTTATATGGTGCAGCAAAGTTGTAGAAACAAACAACAACAACAAAAAATACTCTAATTGAAAGCAATTATGATGTACAGGTGAAATAAATGTATAGTCTCTTTCATCAAGATGCAAAATTCTCCAAGTATCAATCAAACCAAATTCAGCCATGTAGGCCTGAAGTATAAGCCTCACCATTATTTGCTTCTTAGGGGCAGGTGTATTTCTATCAAGCAAAGAATCTAAAACTTAATTAAAAAATCTCCACCCACAATCAAATAATCATAAGCAATGCAGTAGAGTTGCAGTTCAGCATAAATATTTCTTTGCCACTTGTGTTACCTTAAATGCACCTCCACCACCATGTTCCAGCACCAAAATAAGGGTGTCATAAGAACATAAGAGCCCTGCTGGATCAGACCAGCATTCTATTCCTATAGTGGCCAATGAGATGCCTATGGGAAACCCACAAGCAGGACATGAGTGCAACAGCACACTTGCACTCATATTCACACTGGTATTGAGAAGCATACTGCCTTTGATACTGGAGATACTATATAACCATCATGACTAGCAGCCATTGATAGACTTATCCCCTATGAATTTATCTAATCCACCTTTAAAGTCATCCAAGTTGGTGGCCATCACTACATCTTGGGGAACCTGTACTTGAGAATAACAACCTGCTTTTTTGACAACTAGTAATGTTTGCAATTATTTCCCACCCCCACTTCTGAAAGAAAGAAAGGTCTTATGTGAACATAGCAAAATAGTATGTACACTTATTTTATTAATTAATTTATTAATTATATTTATATCCCGCCTTATTTCCTGCAAGGAACTCAAGGGCGGCTTGCAGAATCCTCCTCCTCTCCATTTTATCCTCACAACGAGGTAGGTTAGGCTGAGAGTCAGTGACTGGCCCAAAGTCATCCAGTGAGCTTCATGGCTGAGTGGGGACTAGAACCTGGATCTCCTGTGCCCCAGTCCAACACTCTAACCACTACACCACGCTGGCTCACTTGATGTACAATCAAAGATTTTCTCCTTTGTAATGAAGTAACAAAATTAAACAAATACAAGAAATATTTGCTTCAATGAAGGTTTTCTCCAACATTATTATTGCTAAATTCCCATTAGAATTATTTGCTTTAAATAATTTAAAAGGGTGGCTGGTTTGCCGGCCAGATGGGCGATAAATAAATGTAAAATAATAAATTTAATAATAATCTCCTCTTTTCTAGCATGGAGAAAAGTAGTAGCAGATGTCATAGATGTAGTAATAGATGTCATCTATGTAATCTCAGATTTTATTCACTTAACAAGGCAAATCATTGTACCTCTCAAAAGACTGCATATACTCCCAAGATTAGCAGGATTGTTCATCATCATCATCATCATCATCATCATCATCATCATCATCATCATCATCTTGTCTTATTTTGTTTCTCTGGACACTTTATGTAAGCCTTCACCCAACCTGGTGCCTCCAGCTGTGTTGGGTGTGTTGGACATGTGTCCAACATGTCTGGAGGGCAACAGGTTAGGGAAGGCTGCCTTGTACAGTCGTACATGTTTTCAGTGCCAACTAAAGACCAATTTGTTCATCTAGGCTTTTGACTGAATTGGTTTTGCTGCATCATGTAAACTGTTACTTATCTGTGTTACTGTTCTCCCCGTTTGTTTGTTTGTTTGTTTGTTTTGGTCGATGTTGTATGATTTTATTGTGTTTTATTGGTTGTATCCCACTTTTTTATTATTTTATAATGAAAATGGGTAATCAGTTTCATAAATAATAAATAAACGAATGAATGAAATGCTACTATAGAAGCACCCAGGCAACTTTAGCATGGCCAGCAATAGCTGTGCATCTTTTTAATGTCTGAGGAAGAAAAAGGAGATCCAGCATGTCAAAGACGAAGACATTGAAAATGGTTTCTTAATTCATAGTTGGCTTGGCTGCATCTTTTTGGCATTATTGAAGTGGAAAAGCTAGATTGATTTAAATCACCTTTGTAAGTCAAACAATGTAGTGAAGATATTTAATGCCAAACTGGTTCTTTGAGACTTTTTCCATGCAAATCACACAAATCAGCCTGTGACGTTCCATGCAGATATGATCTGACAAATACGCCAAGCACTTGTTTTACTTTGATGTTGATCCAATAAGATATCCAAGGGTTGTTTTCCTCTTTTTGAAAAAAAAAAAGTGTAACCATTTTTCTCTGGGACTGTATATGTTATACATTAATCATATCACAAATGTGACTTTTGTATCTAAAGGAATTATTCTAGTAAAGGGATTTAAACCCCATATTCATGCTCTTCCAAATTTTTGATCATTTGGTAGTTCACAAATCCATTGCTTCAGAATAGCCCTGCTGAAGTCAACAAGTCTTGATAAAGTACCATTAGATTAATAGAATATTATGAATGTGATAGATAGTTCATAGAAATCACCAACTCCCCTCATTGCTGAAGAAACCCATGTCCCAATGTAATGTTTCTAGAAATGTAACATTACTAGTTCAGATAATGCTACACTTCTTCTGCTCCAAAACATCTAGTATCACATAGCCTTCCCACCTTACTTCTTTTCTTTCTTTCTTTTTCTTTTTAACACAAGAGGCATACAGGAACACTCCGACGTAATTAATTCATTAACAGAAGTAGCCCTCCAGGATGCTGCTGCATTTGTTCAAACTGACACATGGGCATTCAAGTTCCAAACAAATAAATTGGACAACCTTTATTGCTCTTGTTCCTTCATTTCCAGCCTTGCCACATGCCATCCTATTATAGCAGGCTAGCGTCACCATTCAAATAAAAGTAAAACTGACAGGCAGTGAATTCCTATGCATGTTTACTCAGAAGTAAGACCAACTGTGTTGTGCCTAAAGCTGGAATCCTATACACACTTAAGTAAAAGTATATCCTCCCTGAATTCAGCAGGACTTGCTCCCAAGTAAACAAGTTTAGGATTGCAGTGTAAGGCGCAGAGTCTCTATCGGCATTTGGAAATCTTGTGCAGGAACCCAGTGCTGGGTCTGCAGCAGTGACCCATTCTCCTCCATGTCTTAATCACCTTCCTCCTTGGAGCTACACTAGCCTTTCCTAACATGCTGCCCTCCAAATGTTTTGCACTAATTTATTTATTTATTTATTATATTTATACCCTGCCTTTTTGCCTGCAAAGAACACAAGGCGGCTTACATAATCCTCCTCCTCCTCTCCATTTTATCCTCACAACAACCCTGTGAGGTAGGTTAGCACTACCCAACATTCCTGACCATTGGCCATGCTGGCTGGGAATGGTGCGAGTTTCAGTCCAATATATCTGGGGGGGGGGCACAGGTTGTGGAAGACTGACCAGGCCTGTGGCTCATGCAGGCTCAGCTTGTCTGAGTGTGGAAAGCTAAGCAGGGTCAGGCCTGGTTATTACTTGGATGGGAGACCCCTCCTCAAGTTTCCTGCACTGAGCAGGGGGTTGGACTCGATGGCCTTGTAGGCCCCTTCCAACTCTATGAATCTATGACCTACACAATGAGTCTCTTCCCTTCTCCTTCCCCCAAACCACCATTTTTTATTCCCATCAAATGGTTCTTTTGTGCAGAGCATACCTGGGACAAATATTCCAACTGCCCAAAGGGTGGAGTGGTCCTGCTTTAGCTTTCATAGATTTCATAGATCATTCAGAAAACTTTCAGACACCTTCTGCTGATTTATGTTTGTTATCAGCAAACACAGACTGCTGTCCTCAACCCCCATTTTGAAGCTAAAGCTCGTTCAGATGCTTGTTTTTATTTTCATTTTGGCTTGCCAATAAGTCTCTTTTCCTGTGTGTCTTGAGTCAGGATAAACAGTTTGTAATTCAAGATCTTCTCCACAAAGGAGTGAGGGAAGGACTTTAGATGAATCATGTGCTCAGCTACAAGGGTCCCAGTTTTTAAGTACAGTATAAGCTGCTACAAATTCTTGAAGTCTTCCAAAATTCCTATGAAGTTTTGATTTAAAAAACAACAACAAATTGATTATTCATGCGCCTTTCTCCTCTGTCTCGATTTGAATATAAGTTAGCTTTATCGATAGTACTTGGGGTCTTCAGTCTATTAGATCTGTGTCCACTAGTAATGCAGGATAAAATATTTGCTCTGTTGCAAGATTATGTGATATTTGTATTCTAAGCCTCACCACAGTGGGTTTCTTTAAATAGAAGCTATACTTTACTCCTAAATTGCTTAAGGCAAAGGAAGCAGAGATGATGTTTATGAATGTTTAAATGCAAATGGAACTGAGAGTGAATGCTATGCTAGCTAACATCAAAGGCTCACCAAAGACTCTGCATTAATGAGCCTCTTTGTTTCCTGGATCACAGATTACAACAGGTTTCCAACTCATTGCCAAGGTTTTATCTCCATTTGGGAGGGCTGTAAATCTCAGACGACCTCTTTTTTTTCTTCTTTTTTTCACATGCAAAGTAAGAGAATTATCTGAAAACGAGAGGGAGAAAGACAAAAAAGAAAAACTGGAAGTAGCAAATATTTTTAATTCTTCCCCTCCCCGTTTCACTTCGATTGCAAGCAAAACTGGGCAAACAGCAAGAACATTTACAAACGGGGATTCGGACCGTCCTGTTTAATCTGTCAATGTGTTTGTATTTTATGATGCTTCTCTCTGGCCCCTGCGAACTGGGGAGGCAGTTGCCTTGCCAGAAGTCCAAGCAAATGTAACTCCTGCAGCTACGTTTTCTGTCTCTGGAAGATCAAGAGGGCAGCAACAACTTGAGCTGCCTCGAAGAACTAGGATCGCCACAAAGCCACATCCCCCATCTCCCCTAAAAATTAAAAAAAAAAGTGTTGTGCGTCCAGAGAAGTCATGAATGCAGTGAAAGGACTTTCTTTCTTCCTTTTTTTTCCAACAGAAGAGTTTCGATATATTGGTTTATTTCTGAGCTGCCAGAAAAATAAATATTTTCCGCAGCAAAACACGACCTTTTAACAGAGCCGAGGTGCGGGAGGTAATTGAGGTGTCGAAAGTGACAATTACGTGCTGTGTTGAGTGTTATGAAGACCCATTTACGTGGAGCCATTCAAACCCTAGACGGAAGATCTGCAAGGCTCAGCGCCAAGGGGTGTGTGTGTGTGTGTGTGTGTGTGTCGCGGGGCGGGGCGGGGCGGGGGTGAGGACTCCACTCCGGAGTGTTACTGCTCCTTTCAGGCCCTCCTGAGTACACGAACTTCTGATTTGTCCCAGAAGCGATCTAGAAGAAGCAGGGAACAGGAGAACGATCAGAAATTTCGCCCCCTCAGCCCACCCCCAAATCTTTCAGTGGCACTGGCGCCCCACACTGGGGTGTCAAGTGCTTTGGGAACTGGAAGAGAAGAGGTTAATTCCTCGTTTCCTGACCCTCCGGGCATTTTAGGAACCTGATAATTTCCAGAAATCCGGATCTGGGTTTCTGAAGGGATCGTGCGACACCAGCGAGTTTAAGAACCGAATTCTAGTGAGGGGGGGGGGTGGAGAGAATCTTTTTGGAAAGCCAAAAAAGGTCTTGGAAATCTTGCAGCAGAGAGATGCGTCCACGTGCGGATGGAACGTCTGGAGTAGTGAAGCCCCCAATACATTTGCTTTTAGCGCTGCATGCCTGACAGACAAGCAGGCAGACAGAGAAACGCCCTCCCACATTCAGACGTTTCAAGCGGAGCCTCTTGGGCCCAGATTCTGAGAGTTCTGTTGAAATCAGTCGCCAACAAAGAAAGCGTGTGTGGGGTGGGTGTGGAGGAGGGAGAGACACAAGAGATCCGTTACTGTCATGCAGTCCGAGCCTGCCCATGGCTTACTCGGAAGTAAGTCCCACTTTGGTTCCATGTGCTGGAAAATGGGCGTAGAATTGCAGGCGTAACTGGAAACTCGTCCTTTATTAATCAAAAACCAATGCTGGTGTTTCTTCATGTCGTTTGACCAGTTTGGGTCTAGTCTAAAAGCCATGTTTAATTAAAGTTCTGCCAGTTCATTAAAAAAAACATTAAGAAAAGGCAATTAAGGCTGCAATCCTACCCACACTAACTTGAAAGCTGATGCCATTGGAATTAATTTTACTTCTGAGTTTAGGATGTTTGCAAGACAGGTGCGTGCGGTCTCAATTAGAACAGCAGCAACGAACAAGCGAAGGAGCGGTGTCATTTTAAGGACTGTATAAATCAAAAAGTTGCGATTTTAGTCTATGGTCCCCTAAAACCGTCAAACAGAAAGACTGACCAACCGCATCTGTGTGTGTGTTTACTTGGAAGTAAGTTAGATGTACAATGGCGGGTACCAGCCCTGCCTGGATTCACCATTAAGCAATATAAGCACGTGCTTAGGGCACCAAGGGAAGGGGGGCACCACAGAGTACCACAAATTTTTGCATTTGCATTTCCCCCCTTATAACAGTTTTATTAAAATATATATATGCATAAAACAGGGATGAAAATTGGTATTTCTTTCTGTTGCCCTAGTTATAAGTAAGTAACTGACTTATATTGCTTGCTGCTATTTAGTGTTAAATAAATATAATAAAGAACAGTTTATATTTAATATAGTTGTGTGTTCTGGCGTGGGGGACGGCCTTGAAGAAAACGGAGTTTTTAATGTCTAATTTCACCTTCAGCACTTATTGAGTCTTAATGTCTTGCCAGCTAAGCAATGGAAGGGCTGAGGGGGCACCATTACTGGGCTGTGCTCGTGTGCATGGGAGTACAGCTCTGAGACACAATCCTACACGTGTTTACTGAGAAGGAAAATCCCACTGTTCATTGGGGCTTACTCCCTCGTCCGTATTTAGGATTGCAGCCTTAGACGTGAGAGGTTGGGATACTGAGGCGGTAGATAAATTTGATAGGAATTCCGAAGTGATCATGGGGGCAGGGGGGATAAACTTTATATTACAGGGGTGTTAATAATAATCACCATCATAACCAGTTTATATGAGGCAATTTCTATGAATACGATTGTATTCGAAGGATCAATCACTGTTCTTCTGATTTAGGGCAACTAATAACAAACTGGGCAGGTCCTTCATTTGATTTACCGTATATAGGGTCTGAGTAAGAATGTCATTATAATCATCCCATGCATGTTTATTTAGAAGTAGCTCCCACTGAGTTCAATGGGACTTAATCTTCACAGTCATCATTATGTATAGGATTGCAGCCTCTGTATATTAAGCGGGCACCCACAAGTGCATACGTGAGGTGTGTGTGTGTGGTAGCCGCCCCTAATCTGATACCCTCCAGATGTTTTCAACTACAACTCCCAGCATTCCTGACCATTGGCCATGCTAGCTGGGACTGATGGGAGTTGAAGTCCAAAATATCTGGATGGCACCAGATCGGGGCAGGCTACACAGGAACATAGGACCTAGCTGCTTTATACCGAGTCAAGATCATGGGTCCATCTAGCCCAGTATTGCCCACACTGACTGGCAGCAATGGCTCTCCGGGGTTTCAGGGAGGAGTTTTTCCCGCCCCACCTGGAGATGCCGGGGATTGAACCTGGGCCCGTCTGCATGCCAAGCATGGGTTCTGTCACTGAGCCACGGCCCCTCCCAGCTAGATCTGGGTATGGGGTGCTTCATTTCTTCAGGAAGACTAAAAGGTCTAGCTCTTCTCCGCTGCCTTTCTGTTGCTGCAAAATCTAGGGAAGGGTTTTCTTTTCCCGACCCATCTTGTGTTCCATGACGTGCCCGCCCTGAGAAAAGCTCGGGGTTCTAATTGCCTGTAATGGGCATCCCTCCCGGCGTGCAGGAGCAGACGAGCGCTGTCTCTTTAAGACAGGAGCGCGTTGCGGAGAAGACGGGGGGGGGGGGGAAGCGTCTCTCAACCCCGCCCCGCCGCTGTCAATCAGCCGGCGGCTGCTTTGATGTCGAAAGCCTTCGGCTGGGGCTCTCTTGTGCTTTTCCCCGGCTCGCGCACTCACAGGCGCTCGTTCGCTCGCTCGGGCGCTCCGTGCCTTTCCCAGCATAACCCTCTGGCGCTGCTGCTGCTGCTTTCTCACCCAGGCAGGGCTGGCTGCTACTTAGTCAAACTTTCCTGGGGCTGGGAGGGAGGGAGGGAGGGGACAGACAAATAAGACGTTGTGGGGGAGGGGGGGAGGGAGAGGGGGTGGTGGTGGATTGCTGCCTCGATCCCTCCGATTGTCTTTTTCTTCCTTTGGGTTGCAAGCAAACTCATTCTCCCTTCCTAAGTGAACGTTAAAAAGTGGGTCGATCTCCTCGTGGTGCGGAGAGACCGGTAGCTTGATCTCCAAGCATTTCACTCCCCCCCCCCCGCTTTTCTCCTCCTTTTTTTCTTTCTTTCTCCTTTTCCTTTTAAATCCCTGCTCTCCTTCCTCGCGCCAACGCAGAACTTCGCTCGCTCCTCGCGTGTGGCTCCGGGAAGAAAATGCCCCAGCTCAACAGCGGCGGAGGCGACGACTTGGGAGCCAACGACGAGATGATCGCCTTTAAGGACGAAGGCGAGCAAGAGGAGAAGATCCAGGCCAACGTCTTCACCGAGGGAGATCTGGCTGACCTCAAGTCATCCCTGGTGAACGAGTCCGAAAGCACCACCAACGGCGGCAACCAGACTTCTAACGCGGCGGCAAGAGTGGCAGCAGCAGGAACCCATTCCGAGGTGAGAGAGACCGACCCCCCCCCCCCCGCCGCCGCCGCTACACTACAAAGGGCTTGCTCACCCCCTCCTCCGCCTCTTATAGTCCTTTCCCCCTGGTTATTACGATGATGAGTTAAAACTTTTTTAATAAAAAAAATTATTGCTGATTCCCCCTTCTCTCTTTTTCGCCTTCCACACAGGCAATCAGGCGCCTGCAAGATCCTCAAAGGGGCTATCAAGAGAAACTCCCGGATCACATGGAAGATGGTCAGTTTCGGAATCCATTCATTCTCCCTCTCGCTCTCGCTCTCTCCCCTCACCACCCACCCTTTTTTTCATGCTAAACTGGAGAGAGCATTGCTGGGGTGGGGGGTTGAGGTTGACAGCGGTGGTAGTCGTGGAAAAAACTTGTGTCTTTCTGCTAAATCAAAGCAGGCAAAACACACACACACCAAGGAAGAGGGACTTTGATTTGCTAGTGGAAGCCCTTCTCTGCTGAGCAGCAACAGCCCAGGCGATTGAAACCTAATAAATATAAACATGCTTCATAATTTGAAAGGTGATTAAGATAATGTTTTGCACCAGGATGGAGAAAATGCAAGAGAGACCTGGTGTGGAAGGCAGAGGTTGTTCCAGCTGCTCCTGACGCAGTTCTGTCTCTGAAGCTGATCAGGTCTGGGCCTGGAGTACCTGGATGGAGAGCCATCTGGGAACCCCAGGAGGAGGAGGAGCAGGCTGGGTACAAATACCTGGAGCAGCACTCAGTGACAGATTGTGGAGTGCGCACGCCTCTTCCTCCTTAACCGAGAGCTCTAAGAAAGAGACCGCTGTAGTGCCAGATCAAGAAAGGTGGAGGGGTAAAACAACAACAACACACAACTTTGATGCCAAACCTCATTCCTTTTATTTAAATTATATGTGGCTCTTTTGTTACCACCAAACAAGTTGGGTTGATGTATGCTTGCTACAGGGAAATTAGTTTCAGGCGGAGGAGGAGTGATCTGGCAAAAAAGATGCACATAACTAAACAGTGTTGCCATTTTAAGCGTGCAGCTCCATAAGGATAAAGTGATGCCCCCTCTTGTAAAGAAAGTATGAATGCAAGGAACTGGAAATTGGAAAACCCTAATATCCAACTTTTCTTTTAACAGGTTTAAAACATCAGGACCCCTGGGATGTACAAAGGATCTGCTTACTCTGGGTACCCGTTCCTCATGCTGTCTGACCCTTACCTGCCAAATGGATCTATGTCACCTCTGGTGAGTTTACCCCCCTTTGTTTCATAGCAATTTCTAACATTTCAAATTGTCATACTTATATTAGACTACAACAGTGCTCATCCCAATATATACACCACTCTGTCTTAGTTCCCATATCTTTATTATGGGTTGGATCCAGAGTTGACCTTATGCAAATGGAAGGGCTCCTTCCATGGCCAGAGGGAACTGGGACCCAGCAGAGCCTTCCTGCTGGAGGGAGGGAGGGAGGCCAGTGGCGATGTTTCACTCATTCCTCCTTCCCCCTGCAGCCCCCATCACACACTGTTCTGGATGGTCCCCTGACCCTCCAGAGTAGATCTTTGGGGGCACAGGGGACTGCAGGGGGTTAGGTGAATCTCCCCAAAATTATTTATTAAAGAAAAATAGGAAAGGATAAAAAGACGTTAAAAAGCAACACAACTGGAGTGGCCTAATTAAGAATGATAACCGGTTCTTGAATATATCCATTTTAGTTTCATCTGGCAGGTTCAGGCTTTTTCTTTCTATTGAGACGAGAAGTGAGTGTCTTGATAGGGTTGGGGTGTTAAAGATTTGTTTTCATTCCGACATGCATGGGTATAGGGGCTGGAGTGATGTAAATTCAAGGGTGTTACAGTGTAATTCTTAAGCGTATTTATTTGGAAGTAAATCTCACTGAATTTGATGGGACATACTCCCTTCTATGTGTATTTAGGATTGCAGCCTTATTCTTCACTTTTCCTTCCTCCATTCCCTTTGAACAAGAACATTGGTTTTGAGATTTCAAGAAGGCAAACATTTTGTTAGAAAGGGATTGCCATACTGATGGACCTAATTTGTTCATGCCAGGGTCCAGTGACAGGCTAGAAATGGCTTTATAGTTTTCTTTGCATGGTAAGATTATTGAATACAGGCACACAGTGGACTTCATTCTACTACTATGCATACACTGTAATACATTTGTTTTAAAAGAAAACTATTATCAAAGCTATGTTTTCCTCATGCTGGAATCTACAGTAGCTAATCATTGAAATGCTTGAACCAGATTCATGCTGGTACAAATGTAGGGAAGATCTGCCTTGTTAAGTTCCTTATATATTTTATTATCTATAATTGTGTTTTGGAACTCTGCTATAGATAGCGATGGCTGAAAGGTTACAACAGAGTCCCTACATTTCAAACTTGTCTTTTGTTCTCTTTAGTATTCACTTAAAACAGAACTGAAAATTAATGTTTTTCTATTAAGATGCAGGAATTGTAAAAAAAAAAAAAAAAAAAAAAATGTACATAGAAAAAGTCAAATTAATAAGCCAGTTACTATTAACAAGTGGTGATGCTTTGGGCATGCTGTGAAACAATCCTAGCACATGGCAACAATCTGTGTTTGTGTGTATCCCCTCAAATTATTCTAATACTGCAGGCATCAGGCTGTGGTCCCCTGCCCACTCATTTGAAAGCAGGGTCTGTAAACATCAAAGGGACTTGATTCCATGTAGATGTGTTTGGGGTTGGCGTGTCTTGAGTAACTATACTGCAGGAAAGTGGTTGCAGTTAGTTTGTGAGTTTCACTTTTTCCTGTAGTAAAAGGAAAGATCGGTTTAATAAAATATTTTCTTTTCCTGATTTGTGTTATTGTTATTTTACTCGTCATAAGCTTCTCGTGCGACAATCAAATGGCATCTCCTTTTGCATGCACTGATCTTGATGAAGCTTACTTCCAATTATTATGTTTAAGACTGGGGTGCCTAGTACTTACATTTTAAACTGTGATGTGCAGTGCAGTTCTATGTATGTTTACTTGGAAGTAAATCCCATTGTGTTCAGTAGAGGTTACTTCTAGGTAAGTGCGTATAGAATTCCAGCCTCATTTACTTAGGAGTAAGTCCTATTGTTCACAGTGGAACTTGCTTCCTTGTAGTTATGTAAAAGATTGTGCTGTTCAGCACAATTTTGTGCCCTTGAAATATAATTTGATTGTACTTGGGACCAGAATAGGCATTGGATTGTGTTGCTGTTTTGCTCCCTGCCCCTCTGGATCCTACTGAAGGAGCCTGCAAGCAGGACCCAAAGGGCAGATGCCACATGAAGTCTAGCTCTTTAGCCACAATTCCCTCGTGCTCTTCTCTTACAACAAATGAGTAGAACAGGCTAGTCAGAAAACAATGGCTTTCCATTAGGTCTGTATGTTTGTTTGGGTTTCGTTGAGCATACTGTCGGCACTGCCTGATCTTGAAGTTATAAATAGACAACTAATTTCTCCGACAGCTGATGTCGGAGAGAGGTGTATATCTATCTGCTCAGCAATGTTTTAGATAAAATAACACTTTGAAAGGTATGAAAGAAGAAATGAGTGGCAGCAGGATTTTAGATGGTTTCAAGGAAATGGTACAAAACATGGGTGGCAAATGTAGTATCTATCTAAGGTGGACTCCCATAGAAAGAGGAAATGAGCAGATGGAAGCCACGATGCATCTCAGGCTGAAGACAAGACCCTTCTGGATCAGACCCAAGGCCCATCTAGCCCAGCATCTTGTCTCGTGCCTGAGGCTCCAGACAGGAAGGGCCTTGTTTGTCCCCACCAGCAATCCCCTCTGCCCCCAAGGGATACTGCCTGGGACAATGGAGGTTCCATAATTTCGCTCGTGGCTAATGGTTGTTGGTAGACCTTATCACACCATGCTTTTCTTTTAAAGCCATTTCAGCCAATAGCCCGTACCTCATCTGTGGCAGCAAATTCTGAGTTCTAATCTTGTTATAGAGGACAAAAATTAATCTCTATCCAATTTCTCTACACCATGCACAACCTCTATAATTCCCCCCCCCCCCAGTCATCCTGTGTGACTGTGTGGTGTAGTGGTGTAGTGGTTAGAGTGTTGGACTGGGACTCGGGAGATCCGAGTTCTAGTCCCCGCTCAGCCATGAAACTCACTGGGTGACTTTGGGCCAGTCACTGACTCTACCTCACAGGGTTGTTGTGAGGATAAAATGGAAAGGAGGAGGAGGATTCTGTAAGCCGCCTTGGGTTCCTTTAAGGAAAAAAGGCGGGGTATAAATATAACAAATAAATAAATAAATAAAATCCTTCTTCCGACCCCTAAACTAAGAAACTCAAAACACTATATCCTTCCTTGATAAAGAATATGCACCAGCCCCCTGATCATGTATGCCAGTTGCTGGGGAACACAAACAAGACTTGTATGCCTCATGTCTGGCTTGCAGGCATCCGGTTGGCCACTGTGGGAACAGAATGCTGGATGAGAAAGGCCTTTGGTCTGATCCAGCAGGGCTCTTCTAATGTTCTTATTATTTTAGTTGTCCTTTTCTACACCTTTCCCAGCTCCATGATACCAGTTTTGAAATGGCACTGTAAACAAACACAATTATAAACTTAAAAAAAAAACAAAAAAAACCTTAAGAAGAAGAAAGATTCCAGACAGTTCCTTTCTAACAAGGATCAAAGTAAGTTTCACCGTGAAAGTACCGGTAACTAAATGCTGCTATTAATAAAGAAACTTATTCAGACAAAGAAAGAAAATTACCAGTGTGAGTTATAAGAACAATGGGGGATGTCTGTGAATGAAAATAACAGCGTACATTTCTAGCAGACTGAGGCGGGAATAACTAGACAGTTTAACACTATCTGAGAGGGTTAGATCCCTCTTCCTCCCCCAAGAATAATTAAATAATGGGTGTTGGAGACAAAATGGAATCTGAAATAGAATTTGCAATTGTGAGTTCATGTGAAATGAAAGCAAGATCAAATAGCTCAGATGCTAACAATACTGGGCCTGATCCATGAAACAACAACGGTGTTCTGCCATGCTGAGACCCATGCGCATGCGCACCAGCCTGCCTAAGATGTGAACAGCGTTATCAATGCTGATTCTCACCAGTACCTGCCTCTCTCTCCTCCTCCCTCCTTAAGAGATGATTGGCACCTGAGCAACTGACAGCGCTGATCATTAGATGGTACAGGAGCACTGCTCATTCAGTGGTTGGTGCTGGATGGTGCAGCTTTTCCCCTGCTCAGAAACCTTTTGCATTTTTACTGGAGCTGATCCATGCTTAGATGGACTTATCTGCACCAGGGTGATTGATTATATGTAGATGAAGCAGCAGGTATTTGTTTTATCACTCCTATTAAAAATAATAATTAAATAAATGGTTCTGGTTTTCAAGAGTCCCCCCCCCCAATATTTCCTAATAATTAGAGGGAAAACATAGTACCGCTTCATAAAAGGGGGGAATATCCAGCTTTATGGCATTCACGAGACTTTGAGTCTTCTGTCTCACTGGCGAGGTCACATGCAAATAAATGAAGATGACATTTTCGGACAGGAACAAGCTCAGGGTTTGGGAATGTGTGGGCATCCAGATGTTGCTGGACAACAGCCCCATCATCCCTGACCATTGGCCATACTGGCTGGGGATGATGCAAGTTGCAATCCAGCAATATCTGGAGGCCCACAGCCCTGAACAAGCTGGTTACATACGAGGTTACTTGTGTCTGTATTGCTTTGTGTTCAGTTATTTAGATTAAGGAAAAATGCAATGGATATAATGCGGTTGATCGTTCCATTGATCTCAGGGTATTGATTCAGCTGAGAGATTGAAACTATAGAAGAAGTTACCGGTAGCTAACTTGAAAATGTAGGACTATTAAAACTTTGTGTAGCTTATTCAGTTGCTACCACTTCAATATTATGATATCGGAGCCTTTTTAACAAGAAGGAGTGTGTGTCAGGATTGTCCCCTTGCTGTTTGGTCCATAACTGAATGGTTTGCATGTCTCTAACGCCACGCATTGAAAATACTGGATGATGCAATCTCCTTGTAGACTTGAAAATGAGCACTACTGAAAACAGCAACATTATGAACGACAACAGGCTTCCCCCACCTGGTGCAATGGTTGTGCTGGCTGGGGATGATGGGCATTCTAGTCCAACAAATCTGCAGGATGCCTGGTTGGGGAAGGCTGATAGAAACATAGGAAGTTGCCTTATACTGAGTCAGACTATGCCCAGCTGCCTTATACTGAGTCCATCTAGCCCAGTATTGTCAACACTGACTGGCAGTGACTCTGCATGGTTTCAGGCGGGGTTCTTTCCAGTCCTACACATAGAAGCTGGGGATTGAACCTGGGACCTTCTGTATGCAAAGCATGTGCACTACCACTGATCCATGGCTCTACAGCAGGGCTCTCCAACCTTGGGTCCCCAGATGTTGCTGGACTACAGCTCCCAGAATCCCTTGCCATTAGCCATGCTGGCTGGGTATGCTGGGAGCTGTAGGCCAGCAACATGTGGGGACCCAAGGTTGGAGAGCCCTGCTCTACAGGAACCCAAAAAGAAATCATCCTGGCATACTGGTAATGATTTAAAAAGAGAGAGAGAAAATAAGGTTGTAGTCCTAAACAAAGGAGCAAGCCCCATTCAACACACTGGGAGTTGCTTCCAAGTAAAATGCTTAGGATTGGGCTATAATGTACGTTAAGTCCATGGGCATTTATTTTATGAGAAATAGAAAACTAGTATAGTAACTTGAGCAAGAAGCCATTCCTCCTAAGATCCCCTTTTCTGTACAATTATTAAAAAATACAGGGGCATTGTCCTCATTTACACCTGGTGTAAAGGCGGCGTGGGAGAAAGAAGCTACTGGGGAATTCTTCCTTTAAAACAAAAAGCAAAACCTACCAAACAAAGTGATAGTGCACTTGATAGAGAAAAATTCAAATTTGTACTGTTTGATGGGGGGGGGACTCTTATTCTGATTTATGGAAGCATAGGCATGGCTACACAAATGCATACTGTAACTGAAAAACGCAGAGGAGTTTTCTTGTGGCAGCTTCGCATGTTATGTAGAAACATCACTTGCACTTCCTGCTTCACCACTTCCACATAACCAGGGCCGGTGCAAGGCAGTTTGGTGCCCTAGGCAAGATCAGATATTTAGCGTCCCCCCTTCCCACTTGAGCCCTCCCTCCCTCCAGCCCTATGCCCATTATAAAATAAATTTCCCTCCCTAGGAACTGCCGAGTCCCATAGAAAAACTTTGTAGACTTTGAAACTTTTCCTTTGTGTGTTCACGTGGAAAGCAAAGAGGCAACATCAGCCCAGCTATGCCAGGAACTCCCAAGGGCCTTCTCCTACTCCATATATATGTAAAAGCCTGTCTCCTCCTGCGGGCAGCACAAGGGATATGAAAAAAGGATGTGAGAGAGGTGTGGTGGCGCTACCTGTGAGGAATAGAGACAAAAGGGTGTCTTGCAGCCTGTCCTACCTTGCAGGGTGGAGGTGCAGAGACACCGGTTTGACTCATACATCTTCTGGGTTCCGGGGGAGGGGGGGATGCATGTAGTAGAAACATAGCAAAAAGAGAGCCTGAGGCAGAAAAAAGCCCCACAGGGCTTTTTTCTGCCTCAACGGGCATAGGATTGCACAGGGCTGGCTGGGGAATGCTGGGAGTTGTAGGACTTTCCCCCCCCCCAAACATGCATAGGAGGATTGCATCCTAAAAGCATTTAAAACCAAAACACAGAAACAGCAGGGTAAATAATTAAAACATTGGAGCCCCAGCTAGTTTAAAATACCTTTCCCTCCCTCCCTGGTTGCTGGAAATAACTGCTTTCAGGGGACGTTGAGCTGAGGAACATGAGGCCGCGCGGTGTTTGCAGGTGCATCCCCCACCCCAGGAGCTGTTTGCAGGTGCATCCTTCCAAGGAGGTGTTTGCAGGTGCATCCTTCCTGCAAAAATTACAGCATGGTAAATAATTAAAACATTGGAGCCCCAGCTAATTGAAAATACCTTTCCCTCCCTCCCCGGTTGCTGGAAATACCAGGACAGTAACTGCTTTCAGGGGACATTGAGCTGAGGAACCTGAGGCGCGCGCCAGAGGGAGGGAAGGCGAAGGAGGTGTTTGTAGGTGCATCCTTCCCTTCGCCCACCAGCCTCCCATCATTGGTCCCTGCCCACCTCCTCCAGCCTGTCACCTTCTCTGCCTCTTTTGATGCTGGTTGTGAGGAGGAGCCTGCCTGAAGCTTCTTGGAGACGGAGCCCTGAGGTGGAGGAGAGGGAGGGGCGCGCTTCTTTCACCTCCTCTTCCCCGCGTTTCTGGCGCCCCAGGCAGTAGCCTAGTTCGCCTAATGGTAGCGCTGGCCCTGCACATAACACATGTAGTCGGCCTTTAAAGGCTGGTAACTGTACAAAGCTCTGCCTCCCCAGCAGCACTGGTCAGAGCAGAGAATGGCTCCTTTTAAGAGCTATACCAGAACAGGATTTAAGCCCGTTACCTGCCAACTTAAACCATGGTGCTATTTCATGTTTGTGCTAGCTGCAGAAAAATGAATTAAAATCTGTGGATCAACTATTTGAAATTAACTGTGTCATTTTATTTATTACGTTTCTTCATCATCATCATCATCATCATCATCATCATGAGAGCCAGCATGGCGTAGTGGTTAGAGTGTTGGACTGGGACTCGGGAGATCCAAGTTCTAATCTTCACTTGGCCATGAAGCTCCCTGGGTGACTTTGGCCCAGTCACAGTCTCTCAGCCTAACCTACCTCACAGGGTTGTTGTGAGGATAAAATGAGGAGGAGGAGGAGGATTATGTAAGCTGCCTTGGGTTCTTTGCAGGAAAAAAGGTGGGGTATAAATATAATAAATAAATAAATAAATAATAATAATAACAACAGCAATACATTTTTATATCCTACCTTTTTTCCTCTTGCAAGGAACCCAAGGCAACTTACATAGTCCTCCTCCTCCTCCATTTATCCTCACAACAACCCAGTGAGGTAGGTTAGACTGAGAGTCAGTTACTGGCCCAAAGTCACCCAGTGATCTTCATGGCTGACTGGGAACTAGAACCCGGATCTCCCGAGTCCCAGTCCAACATTCTAACCACTATGCCACACTGGATCTTACCAAGAACTTTGTTCTTCATATATCTATATAAATTTAGTTCTATGTAGATGCACAAAAGTAAGTTGCAGATATGTATCAATGGCTTTCATGAAGTGACTGAGACTTATGCTACAATTTATAAACAGAAGAAGTGGAGGCTAGCTAAAGGCTTTATTGATTAGAGCATACAAATGTATATGGCCTTGTAGGCCCCTTCCAACTCTATGATCTATGAACTATGGTATATTGAACTGGTCACATCTCTCTCTGTTTCTTAAACTTGTTTTAATGCTAATTTAAAATAGAGGATATTTAACAGCTTTTTAGAACTGCAGACTAACAGCATAATGCCATGTATGCTTACTCAGAAGTAAATGTGTTTAGGACTGCAGTCCAACAGTGTAATCCTACAGTGCAATGGCTATTAGTCCTGATGGCTATATGCAGCCTCCATAATCAGCAACTTTGTACACCAGTTGCTGGGGAACATAGCAGGAAGGTGCTATTACACTTCTGTCTTATTTGTGAGTTTCCTGTGGGCAGCTGGTTGGCCACTGTATGAACAGAATGCTGGACTAGATGCACCCTTAGTCTGGTCCAGCATGGCTCTTATGTTCTTAATCCTACACATTTACCCAGGAGTACGTCCCATTGAACTTACTTTTGAGTAGACATGTATAGGATTGGGTTGTAAGAGAAACAATGACTAGCTTGTGTTTTACTTAAATAAAACCAGAGAAACAACAGGTTGATGGACCAAAATGCTTTCTGTAGTACAAAGGAAATGCCTTAGTGATTAAGATGCACTAGAAAATGCATGTATTGATTTGTCCTTATTACAAGTCTCCAAGTGGGAAATGGATTGCTAACTAGTGAAACATCTAAACTGTAGTCAACAGAATTAAAATCAATTTCTCTGTTCCCTCAGTTGGAATCTCCATTATTGCCCCACAAAGGATAAGAAGTAAAATTGTCTGGTAATATGTAGCTTGTACATGGGTTTTTGATCATGTGCTTCTGAGTTATTTTGTATTTATGTTAATCTGGATCTGATTTTTTAGATTAGATTTTTTTTTTTTTGTTCAAAAGCTATACACAAAGAGTTGCACTTTCATGCCAGTTATTCAGTTGCTGCCAAATTAAGTCTTTCCATGACACCAAAGATCTTGACGATCCTACCTTATAGGATGTTGTCAAGGTTCCGCTACTGCAGGGACCCCTTGATCTGCCTTTGGGAGATCTCTGCCTCTTCCTAAAGTCTCTCCCTCTCTAGGTTATCAAGTCCTTTGCCTGCTTCCAGTAACGTGGGCGTAGGCTCTAGACGTGGTGAATAAGTCACTCCAAACTCCAGGGTAAACAACAGCACTTTACTTATAATATTAGGGTTTTTACTTAATAGAGTGGTTATAATTCAAAAGCAAGTATGATAAAATCAAACAAACAAACAAACAATCCAATGTTCTCTAGTATAACTTCAGACTACCTAATTCCTATGCAGCCAGCCAGCCAGTTTCTCTTTCTCTCTCTCTGCTTCTCTCTATGCTGTTTCTCTGCTTCTGCTTCTAGCTCTCTCCCAGCACACACACTGACTGCTAGCTGACCACACCCCACATATATAGTCTTCCCAGGACTGGAAGGTTATAATCATGTGACCTTGAATAGGATATCTGATTCTTAACTTCTATTGGGTAACTTAAAACTCTCGAACTCCCCCTCCCATCCAAGTGTTTGGGCCTTCAGGCTTCAACTACTCGAGGGAAGTGTTTGGGCCTTCAGGCTTCAACAAACTGAAGCTTGTGTAGGCCTCAATCCCTCACATCTTCCCCCCCTTCTTCTCAAGTGGAACAATTTTCCTTTTACAGAAGAGAATTGTGAAACGATAACCTACACAAAAAGGCAACTGGTTTTTGGTTATTTCCTAGACAAAGCATCAGCTATCACATTCTCCTTCCCAGGCACATGTTCAATGTTCATTTGAAATTCCTGCAATTTCCCAGACCATCTCTGAAGCTTGGAGTTGGTATTTTGCATTGTTTGTATCCATTGCAAGGCATGATGATCAGTCCATAAAATAAATTCTTGTCCAAAAACATAAGGCTTGAGCTTGTCCAGAGCCCACACTAATGCCAGACATTCCTTTTGGATCATAGACAGGTTTCTCTCCCTGGGTAGAAGCTTCCTACTCAGGTAGGCTACTGGGTGTTTAACAGAGTCATAGTCTTGTAACAATACAGCACCTATGCCAGTCTCAGAGGCATCTGTAGCTACAATAAAGGTTTTTTCAAAGTCAGGTGCTCTTAACACAGGCTTTGAGCTTAAAATGTCCTTTAGTCTATCAAAAGCTCTCTGACATTCATCAGTCCACACAATTTTGTCAGGTTTACATTTCTTGGTTAAATCAGTCAAAGGTCCAGCAATTTCACCAAAATGGGGAACAAATCTCCTGTAATACCCAGCAAATCCCAAGAATGACCTGACCTGTTTCTTGGTTGTAGGTATGTCCCAGGTTCTGATAGCTTCAACCTTGTCCCATAAAGGTGTGATATGGCCATTTCCAACCCTGTGCCCTAAGTATACTACCTCTGGCACCTTCTGCACCTGTAAAACTACTCCACTCCTCTCATAGTGTGGCTTCATCATATTTACATGTACTACCTTGGGTCTTTTTTCAGATTTTTCTTTAACCACCACATAGGTTAAATCATCCATTTTCTCTCTGACTGTGTAGGGGCCTTCCCAAGCAGCCTTAAGCTTGTCTTTGCGCAGAGGAAGAAATATCATTACCTGATCCCCTACCTCAAATACTCTAGAGCATGCCTTTTGATCATACCAGAACTTTTGCACCTCTTGGGCTTTGGTTACATTGGCTTGAACTAGTTTACAGAGTGTATCTAGGGTTTGTCTAAGTTTTAACACATAATCCACCACAGAGGTTTTGTTTTCTACGAGTTTACCTTCCCAGTTTTCCCTCAGGAGATCAAGAGGTCCTCTCACTCTTCTGCCATACAACAGCTCGAAAGGTGAGAATCCCGTTGATTCCTGTGGAACTTCCCTGTAGGCAAAAAGTAGGTGTTGCAGTTTGTCATCCCAGTCATTTGGGGGGGTGTTTACATAAGCTCTAATCATTCCTTTGAGTGTGGCGTTAAATCTTTCCACCATTCCATTGCATTGAGGGTGATAAGGAGTGGTTTTCAAGTGTTTTACCCCACAACACTTCCACAGACATTCCATTATCTCGGAGAGGAAATTTGACCCACAATCTGTTAAGATTTCAGAGGGAAATCCAGTTCTGCAAAATATAGTTAGCAAAGCCTCAGCTACAGATGGAGCATCTATAGAGGCTAGTGCTACTGCTTCTGGGTATCTTGTGGCAAAATCCACCACTGTGAGGATGTACTTTTTCCCCTTGCGGGTGGGTTTAGTGAAAGGCCCTACAATATCCATGCCCACTCTAAAGAAAGCTTCTCCTATAATAGGCAGAGGCTGCAAAGGGGCTTTACTGTGATGCCCTGCCTTCCCCACACGCTGACAGGTTTCACAAGACCTGCAGTACTCTGCTACTTGCTTAGCAATTCCAGGCCAAAAGAAGTTTGCCATGAGCCTTTGTTTAGTCTTGTTTTTCCCCAAGTGCCCTGCGCATGGCACATCATGGGCTAGTTCTAGCAACCTTAGCCGGAATTGGTTAGGTACTACCAGTTGCTTTAGTGGTTCCCAGGTTAACTCTTGGGTTTTTGGTAACCACAGCCTATACAGCAATCCTTTCTCCCAAATAATCTGCTCCCTTCTTTCCTCAGAGAAGGGCTTCTCTTGAGGGAGAGCAACTCTTTTCAGAGGCTCCAAACTAGGATCACTGAGGACTCCCTGCTTGAATTCCTCTACTCCTCTTAAATCAGGAAAAGGGGTCTCTAGCGCCTTCTCCTCTACAGAACCACCTGCCTCGGTTGTTTCACTGGCTTTCAGGTCAACAGGTTGCATGGAGGCTTGTTCTGTTGTTTCGGTTTGGGGAGGGTCTGGGGTTGGTTTTGGACCTTCCGGAATCACTGTGGGTTGTACCTCTAGTACCTTTTCTTTTATCCCATCAGCTTTTACCTGGTCCTGTCTTGAAAGTTCCTCCCTTTCCTTTTGCTTGCGGGTTACCACACATATTTGAGCTTCTGGTCCCATTATATCCCTTCCCACAATGATAGGGGCAAATTTGGTTGGAGGTTCCATCACCCCAACTTCATACAGACCCCTCCATCCCCTCCATTCTATGGATAACCTTGCTACTGGGACTTCAAAGGAGGGACCATTCACTCCCTGGATCTCAATAGACATTCCTGGTACCAAATCTTCAGGTCTCACCAAATCTGCTAGGATCAGAGAAACATCAGCTCCAGAATCCAACATTGCCATAATGGTCTTATCCTTTACATAAACAGGTTCTTTAAACTGATTATTAACCTCTTCCCTGTTGGTGATCACAAATCCACAATTATAAGGTTTTTTTACTCTTGCTACACCTTGTGGCTTGGTTTGTTTGGGTTTAGGACTACCTGGGTTAGCTGGTGTTACCGCTTGTAACTTGGGACAGCTACTCCTGATGTGGCCTGTCTGCCCACACGAATAACAGGCACGGTCTCTGGGGTGAGAAGGATCAAAAGGAGGTTTTTTGAACTCCTTTTTACTTGGGGCTTCCCATTTCCCCCCCTTCTTCTCAGACTCAATCCTGGGGCCTAACCCTTCCCGGTTTTCAATCAGTTTGTCAGCCATTTCTGCAGCTTGGTTTACAGTTTCAGGATCTTTATCCTTAACCTTCAGTTTTATTTCTCTGGGCAACCGAAAATAAAACTGATCCAGAGCCATAAGCTCTAACACCTTTTCCCTGTTGTCAGCTTTTGCTTCATCCACCCATTTTAATAGCAGGTTTTTTAATTTTGTTGCAAACTCTACCATAGATTTACGAGGTTGAGGTGTTAACCCTCTGAACTTTTTCCTAAAGTGCTCAGGGCCTAACCTGAACCTTTTAAACACCGTTTCTTTGAATTGAGCATAGGAAACAGCCTCCCCCTCTGGCATGCTATTATAAATCTCTGCCAGCTTCCCTTTGATTAAATTAGGCACAAACTTCATGTAATCACCCTCCTGCAATCCCCACTTCTGTGCTGCCCTTTCAAAAGTGGTCAGGAACACTTGTGGGTCTTCTCCTGGGGTGTATGCTGTGAAGTCCTTCGGGGTAACTCTGACAGGCTGCTCCTGTTTCAATTGCATCATCCTTTCCTCGTGTCTGCGTTGCTCTACCTGGGCTTGCAGTTGCTCCTTCTGGGCTTGCAGTTTCTCCTGGTGCAGCTTTTCCTCATGTCTACGTTGTTCCTCCTGCAGCTTTTCCTCGTGTCTGCGTTGTTCCTCTTGAGCTTTAAGTTGCTCCTGCCGCGCCTTTTCCTCGTGTTTGCGTTGTTCTTCTTGCTGACGAAGCCTCTCCCACTGTAATCGGGTCCCTTCTTCCTTCGGCTTTGCCACTAGCCGCAGTTCCTGTTCACGGAGCTCCCATTCTTTTGTTTGGGGTCCTGTTACACTAGGGCTAGAGGGTGCAGCTCCTCCTATTGCCGCCTGGGAGATCAGCATAACTTTCAGTTCCTCTGCTGCTTTTCTCCTCCCATGGCAAATTGTCCTTTTTACACTGCTCAATCAGGGCAGTTTTATTCATGGAAAGATACTGGCTCATTTTACTAGCCTCACTGGGTTCCTATTCTGCAGTCCTGAAGTTCAAACATACACTGCTTTTGCCAGCTCTATTAGTAAAAAACCCACTTTCTGTTTGGAGTGCTTAATCTCACTGTTCAGGATCGCTCCGCTGCCACCATCTGTCAAGGTTCCACTACTGCAGGGACCCCTTGATCTGCCTTTGGGAGATCTCTGCCTCTTCCCAAAGTCTCTCCCTCTCTAGGTTATCAAGTCCTTTGCCTGCTTCCAGTAACGTGGGCGTAGGCTCTAGACGTGGTGAATAAGTCACTCCAAACTCCAGGGTAAACAACAGCACTTTACTTATAATATTAGGGTTTTTACTTAATAGAGTGGTTATAATTCAAAAGCAAGTATGATAAAATAAAACAAACAAACAAACAAACAAACAATCCAATGTTCTCTAGTATAACTTCAGACTACCTAATTCCTATGCAGCCAGCCAGCCAGTTTCTCTTTCTCTCTCTCTGCTTCTCTCTATGCTGTTTCTCTGCTTCTGCTTCTAGCTCTCTCCCAGCACACACACTGACTGCTAGCTGACCACACCCCACATATATAGTCTTCCCAGGACTGGAAGGTTATAATCATGTGACCTTGAATAGGATATCTGATTCTTAACTTCTATTGGGTAACTTAAAACTCTCAAACTCCCCCTCCCATCCAAGTGTTTGGGCCTTCAGGCTTCAACTACTCGAGGGAAGTGTTTGGGCCTTCAGACTTCAACAAACTGAAGCCTGTGTAGGCCTCAATCCCTCACAGATGTACTGTACTTGATCATTTATAGGCATCAAGTGTGGTATATCTCTTCCTGGCACAAGGGTTCAAAACTGTGCAAGCAGGTCTATATCTGCAAAGTGTCCTTCAAAATGCCATGGCATAGATACAGCCCAGCACCCTTTAATTTAGCCCATAGTTGGCTGTGGATCTTGGAGCAGCTGCACCAAGAGCAGCCAAAGGGTCTCCCCCATGAGGTCCTCTGTTACAGAGGGCCTTGCGAACCTGTTGCCAGGCCACTTAGTGAGTAACACAAGCCCATTTGGATCAGATGACGGTGCAGCAAAATAAGCACAAGCACAGAGGTGCACGCAGACCCATTATACAAACTGAATGTTGGCTAGCTACATGGGGGGTTGAAGCCAGTGTGGGGTTGTGATCCAAGCGTCAGGCTAGGATTGGAGTGATCCAGATTCAAGTCCCTACTCAGCCAGGAAGCTCAAATCTTGGGCCAGTCACTACCTCCCAATCTAACCTACCTCACAAGGGTGCTGTGAGAATATCATGCGCTGGGGCGGAGGCAATCATGTATTCTACCTTGAGCTGTGTGGAAGAAAGACAGGATATCCATTTAATAATGGATAAAGTATTATACAGTAATACCTTGGATTGCAAGTAACTTGGTTTGAGAGCGTTTTGCAAGACAAGCAAATTTTTAAATATTTATTTAATTTTTTTGACTTGATATACAAGCGACGTCTTGCAATACAAGTACTGTAGTACGGCTTAAATTAAAAATCTCTGTACAATTTTTTTGCGGGGGATTTCGTTTTGATATAAGAGTGTTTTGGATTACAAGCACGTTTCCGGAATGAATTATGCTCTCAATCCAAGGCATGACTGTACATGGTACGATGATACCATACAGTCATATGGACACTGAAATATAGGAGTTTGAACCAATTGGCTTCTTCATACTCAGCAACCATGATGATTTTTCTGCTTGTGACATCACACCTTCCTTCCACATTTTTATTGCCAATGTCTTATTTCCTATATCCCATTTTCAAACTGGTTAGTTTTGTGTGTCAACTTTATGTTAAGGTACTTAACCAGGGCTGGACAGATTTGGTTCAGAGCTTAAATGAACCTGCACACTCTGTAGATGTGTAGAGAAATAAGCTTTTAAGTCCAAACATGTTTGCATTATCTCTCGAAAGGCCAAAGTTTCCCTCCTCATGATTGCCACACCTCTGGTTTTAGTTTACTGAGGAAACATGTGAATTCTGAACGTGCCCAGCTGAACCAAACCTTGAGAGTTCCAAGATGGAAGAAAGGGGCAACTGAGCTGATATCTGGTATGTCAGCTGGGTGGAGAGGAAACTGGAGCAGGTGTTCCGCCAGGAGTGTGTGAGCAGAAACATGTGAGGAAAGCCCTTCAAAGCAGTGGTCAAAGGAGAAAGCACTCTGCCTGATCCACTATCAGCCCTAGAATACAGGTGACCTGTAGGAGCAGGAACAGGAAACACAGGCAGGATACAAGACTGGTTGATAAGTAATGGCTAGTATATGCCTGTGTAATATGACTGGGCACTCCTCACTCAAGGACCATAGAAAGGGATTGACGTGGTTTGCCGATCGATTGCTGGCAATGCACTGGCCTTCTCAGTTATGTGAAGCCTGCCGAGCTCTCCTGCAAGAGCTTTAGAAGGCAGCCTGATGAGAGAAAGGTTCTGGCACTATTGGCTGGGAGGCTTTGTAGATGCGAATGGGAGCATCCCCAACTATCAGAAGGGGCGAAGGAGGCATCAGCAAGTAAAATGGGGGCTGGAATAACTTGCTGATCAATAGTGTTGCTTTCCTGTGTACCCTATCGCCCCTCTGAAAATACCACCCTGTATTTTCCCCTGGCATTTATTATATTTTCTAGTACTGGTACTAGTATTGAATTAAACATCTAAGTGGATTCTCACCTTCCCTTCTTCTGAAATGAGATTACTATGCATTACTGTAGTGAACCTGCATGTTAGCAAAGAGCTTATTCTTTCTTGTCGGGGTTTCCTGTAAACATATGTAATAGGCTGGAATTAATTTTGTAATCCTTCCTCTCTACTCCCCTGTATATCCCATTCCCCATGAAGTGCTCTTTCAATCTGTCATGGATCCTATTCTGTTAAACCACCAAACAGTACTTCAGTTACAATGACGTTCTTGGTAAGATCAAGGACATTCAAGTTAAAAAGACTGATAACACAGTCTTCAGTGGGCTTACTCAGGAGTAGGTCACACTGAGTTCTACAGGTCTTTCTCCCTGGTAAGTGCGTATTAGGGTTGCAACCTGAATGTTATAATAAGCTCACTTACCGGTACTTAGAAATAAGCTTTGTTGAGGTCTTACCAGACTATCCATTTATCAAGCAACAAATATTGCTCATTTGTTAGCTGAGATCCAAACATCTTCAGGGGTATTACGTTTTTCCCAGCATTAAAATTGCATTATATTTTAAATCACTGGGAAAATTTTATTCTTCCCCCAACTAGGATGCTGGAGTAGCCTTCAGGATTTTAGGGAACAAAGATATTTAGCAGGGAGTGGGGTCAAGATTTCAAGCAAGGTTAAAGCCTTCTCTTGGAATATATCTATTAAATTGTGTTTCAAAAACACACACCAGTGTAATTGAAGAGCTTTTATTGTGATTGTTTTCTCTTTTTTCCCTTTCCCTCTTAATAGCAGTGCTATCAAGGTTAAATAGTCACGTCTGCGTCGTCCTGCGCCGCCGCCGCCGTCGTCGTCGTCTTCTTCTTCTTCTTGAAACAAACTGATTTTTTTCCTTTGGCATGCATACGCATACCTGAATACAGGCTTAATTACGTAATTGCATATAATAATTCACCTACTTGAGTTGAGGGGACCTAAGGAATCTTCCCCTGTTGCTCTAGGCCAGGGCTCTCCAACCTTGGGTCCCCAGATGTTGCTGGACTACAGCTCCCAGAATCCCTTGCCACTAGTCATGCTGGCTGGGTATGCTGGGAGCTGTAGGCCAACAACATCTGGGGACCCAAGGTTGGAGAGCCCTGTTCTAGAGCATCCAGGCTGTAAGGAAAATGGTTGTAATTGAGTTGGGTTTTTGTTGCTTTGGAGACTCACTTGTTTTTTATATGAATAGAAGAAAGGATATCCATGAGGTTGAAGGGCAATCTAAAATAGTTTATATACTTTTCCAAAGTGAGAGGAATTTTCAAAATAAAAAATGTTCCTTCTCTTTTTCCATTGATCCATATCCAAATTCCTTTTAATCTTCTCTTTTATGTTGCATTGTGAATTGCATCTGGCAGCAATTCTGTTTCTCAGCTCTTGTAACTATCATGGTGCCATTTTCTTTCTGTCTTTGCTTTGCTTTTGGTGCCATTTTCTATGGACTTTGTGATAACTATGTAGCTGGAATGACAAAGAGAACTTCCCAGTTCTCCAAAAACACAAATCAATATTCACATACTGTACAAATCCTATTAACCCAAATTCTGCTTCTTTGTAATCCCATATTTTCTACGGTGTTATCTCCCTAGACAAAATAGATCCACTGAAAACCTAGGTAAATATGCCCCTTTCAGTACCTTGGTTCAATTGAAAGGTATGAGTGCCCCCTGGCCACTTTGGTCAATGGGGCTGGGCTACATATTTAAATATTTGTTGAAAAATTAATGTACACAGGTGTTGTGTGTGCACGTTTTCCCTGAACAATGGATTTTCAAACAATGCAGCATTTCAGCTTGTAGGAATGAATTCTGCAACATATGATATTATTTTCTTCATTGTCTTCAGGGAAAAGGTGGCAAATGGTTTTACTTTATCATGTTGTGGTTAGATATGTAGCACTCATGATGAGCACTTGATATGCTTCCTCTCTCTTCCACCACGACTTTCCTAATGTAGTTATAATCATTCCAGCTAATAGCAGACTCAAGGAGCAATCCTATGCAAGTTTAAACAGAAAAAAAGGTCTACAGCTCCCAGCATGCCCCAGCCAACTGGGGCTTTTTTCTGCCTAAACTTGCATAGGATTGCACCCTCAGGCTGTGAAATGGCAGCAGGATTGGAGCCAAAATGGGTCTACTGAGAAGCAAGAGGGAGGTGTTGGCACGCTCTGGAATAAAGTGAACCCTGAGATATGCAGATGTACAAAACATTTTTTAAACCCAAAAGGTGAGCCTCCCCCTCCCCAAATAGCACAATGTGGAATGAGGATGCTCATTGCCTTCCAGATATCATAGAGTGTTGAGTGTCAGTTGGAAAAGAGGCAGGGGAATGAAGGCCTGCTTGAGGCCTTACTGCTTATATGTAGTATCCTAGAGGATGGCATGCTGGCTGGAACCCTGACAGGAGCACTCTTGTTAGGAAGTGATGACACACTGCAACATTTGAAGGTGCCCCCACGAAGCCAGTGAGCACGTTTTATTTTGAAGTCTGTTTCTTGCCTACTGTAGTGCTAACTGCTTGGGTATGCTTTAACTAGAGCCACTGTATCAAAACATTGTGTGACTTTCACTGCTAGCTGTTCTGTGTATATATGATGGGTTTCATCCTATGCACTTACCTCTTTGAAAGCTCTGTCTACCCTTGCAAGGACCTCCTCTTCAAAAGATATATATAAAGGTAGTCCCCGAGTTAAGAATGTCTGACTTATTACATAGTGTAATATACTACGCAATTTGGGTAAATGCCGATTTTAACATATAGAACGCTATGCTGTTCTGACTTACATACAAATTCGACTTAAAGACATTCTTAAGAACGGAACTTGTTCATAACCTGGGGACTGCCTATATATGGAACTCGGGAAATCCGGGTTCTAGTCTCCACTTGGCCATGAAGCTCACTGGGTGACTTTGGGCCAGTCACTAACTCTATATATGAGAGAGAGAGAGAGAGAGATGCCTGTTGCAAACCTGAGGGAAATATGGCATCTTAAGAAGCTAATTCCCCCCCCCCCATGAGCTACAAATCATAAAAATATCCTTTTTTAAATGGTACAAATGACTTTAAAACCAAATTGAGGTGTCTCTTGAGCAGGTAGGTCTTACCTTTTACGTGGTTACAAACTTTAAAGGTCAGACATGTTGAAACTTTGATCAGATTAAACTTCTTGCTATGGTAGTATAATTAAGTTGAGACCTGAGGGAGTTTTCTGAATGTTGTTGCATCTTGTAGCAGGTCGGTAATACACACTAGGCAAAAGGCTTAAAGAAGCACTTCTACGTTTCTTAATTTTGGAACTGGGTGTGTGAGCGACGGAAATGAGCTGGTGTTTCCCATAGGTATCTGAAGGCCAGTCTTGCCCAACCTCAGTGAACACAAGGATTCCCCTGCGCTTCATCAGGCTGAGGTCAGATACATACAGTTTTATGGGTTTAAAATAAACATTTAGGATGCAAGGCAAGGGTAGATTCTGGCTCTGTGTAAGTCAACTTGGATTCTTAATTTTGTGTATTAAGCCGAAGCAAAGTTTATACCTTCCTTAATTCCAAGTAAAAATCTTTTCCCCCCATACAAAAGAGCCGCTTCACATGTTAAAACAGGTAACGTGGCCTAGTTTGTTCTCTTTCGCTATGTGAAGTAGCTACATACCTCTTTTTCACCTTGTGTACCTTATGGTAACACATGTCAGAGAACCTGGCCTATCGTAGGGGTGGGGAAACTCAGGCTTGGGGGCCAAATCCAGCCCTCCGGGGTGCCCCCAGACAGCCCCACCCCCTTTCCTGGATTTTGTGCCGATCCTTTGCTGGCTTCCCAGCTTTCGTGCAGTTTTTCCTCCATTCTAAAAGGTTGAAATGCCTCTCCTAAGGCTTAGTTACTGGCAGAGGTTTAAGCTAAAGTATTCTGGCATTTTTTGTGTGTTTTGGCCCCTCCCCTTTTGCCTTCAGCCCCACCCCCTTGCCTTCAGCTCCACCCACCACCAGAATAATACACACCAGAATGCAGCCCCAGGAGAGCTGCTCCGAAATGGGATTGGGTCTTTAGGCTGAAAGAGGTTCTCCACTCCTGGCCTGTAGGTGACAATTCCCCCAATAGTGTGCATGCACAGAAAAAATGCTGTGAGGTTCTTCAGGCATAGAATAATAGAATAGTAGAGTTGGAAGGGGCCTATAAGGCCATCGAGTCCAACCTCCTGCTGAATGCAGGAATCCAAGTCAAGGCATCCCTGACAGATGGCTGTCCAGCTGCACCTTGAATGCCTCCAGAGTGGGAGAGCCCACCACCTCCCTAGGTAGTTGGTTCCATTGTCTTATTGCTCTAACAGTCAGGACGTTTTTCCTGATGTCCAGGCAGAATCTGGATTCCTATAACTTGAGCCCATTATTCCATGACCTATAATCTGGGATGATCGAGAAGAGATCCTGCCTGGCCCTCCTCTGTGTGACAACCTTTCAAGTACTTGAAGAGTGCTATCATATCTCCCCTCAGTCTTCTCTTCTGAAGGCTAAACATGCCCAGTTCCTTCAGTCTCTCCTCATAGGGCTTTGTTTCCAGTCCCCTGATCATCTTTGTTGCCCTCCTCTGAATCCTTTCCAGTTTGTCTACATCCCTCTTAAAATGTGGTGCCCAGAACTGGACGCAGTACTCAAGATGAGGCCTAACCAGTGCTGAATAGAGGGGAACTAGTACTTCACGCGATTTGGAAGCTATACTTCTATTAATGCAGCCCAAAATAGCTTTTGCCTTTTTTGCAGCCACATCACATTGTTGGCTCATATTCAGCTTGTGATGTACAACCATTCCAAGATCCTTCTCACTTTATGGAGTACAAGTGGATACATGCTATATTTTCAACATACATCTACTTACACGGCAAGCATGTCAAATGTCCTTTACTGTAAGAACAGTCATCTATTTATTCCAATGAGTAGTTAGTCTCTGAGGGCCAAAATAGACATTACATTAATTGCATGAATGCACTTAATGTGCACTTAAGGAAAAAAAAGGGGGGGGGGAGTAGATAGCAACCATGGAGGAGACTGAGCAGCATCCAGGCCATAAGAGGTAGAAGGTTTTTTTTAACCCTTTCTACCCAACAAAAGTCACCCACCCATCCCAAACTGCTATTTGCATTAGAAGGGAAGCTTCAATCTGCACCAGTGGAGGCTTCCCTCCCAATGCAATTAGCAGTGGAGGGGGCATTTTCATCTGGACCATGGCGGTGGAGGGGAGGAAGGATTAAACTTTCTCTCCCAGCCCTGTGCAGTCTTGATGGTGCATTTACTATTTACATAACAATCCCCCCATGCACATTAACTGCATTCACACAATTCCTGTGTATCTAGTCTGACCCTGACTCGGCCAGTTCTGCATGCTTTGACACTTACAGCTTCCACCAGCCTAACATTTCGAGGTGCCCACACCAAGGCAGTGATCACGTTAAGCACATTTATTTTAAAATGTCTTTAAAATCAGTGGAACTTAACTTTCCAAGTAAATTAAGATGAGGACCCTGGATTTGTTGAGTGCCTTTTATACCCATCGATCTTGCTAGTCATTATCGAATTCCATTTGCACTGAGTTCTCAAGATCAGTCATACAAAGTGCAAAACTTATTTCCCTTTTGTTTGTTTTTTTCCTATTTGTTGCATGGCAATTTGGATTACTATTTGTATTAATAATCAGATTTTGCTTTTGCGTGCAGAACCTTTTTGCAGCCTTCATATAACCTTGAAACTAGTATCACCCTTTATTATGGAGCAAGCCCATATATCAAATACCCTGTGGAATATTTAAAACATTTATATAATGGGAAAATTGGATATAATTATCTTTAAAAGGTTTACAGTGACAGTGGATCTGTGGATGATACAGAATGAATGTAGATTACAGTGAGCACTGGATAATTAAATTCTGGACACTTTATGGTGCTCTTATTGCATTTTTTTAAAGCATCTCAGCTCAGTGACTGTCCTCAAGCAAGTTACCTTCTCTCAGCCTCAACTCCTGTCTGTAAAATAAGAACAGTAATGATAAAAAGCAACTCATAGGATGCTGCTGTGCAGATGGATGTGATAAGGACTATAAAGCATTTTGCATATAGAGTACTACAGGCATGATTCATAATATTTTCTGTTACTCTTGGTCAATTAAGCAAATTATGCAAAGCAGAGCCTAATCTTATGTCTTCATTCAATTTCTTTTAAGATGCAGTGTTCTGCATTTCCCTGCTTTCTGCCCTGAAGAAGAGTTTGTTTATTAACCACACGCACATACACACACATCCCGCCGTTCCTTCCAAGGAGTGTGGAGTGACAGAGATGGGGTTACCCCATTTTATCCTCGCCAAAAACTCTGTGAGATAGGTTAGGATGAGAGACAGTGACTTGCCCAAGATCCCATAGAGGGTGGAGATTTAGATCCAGGTCTCCTCAGTCCAAGTATAATACTCTGTCCATTAATTATATCACGCTGTCTTGCTTTTATTTTAAGAAGCATTCAATATTCTAAAAGGCTGGCCCACGTTCTGAATATCACAGCCAATGGAACCTGATTTATTTCAGTCAAACCACATTCACACATCACATTAAACCAGGGGTGGGCAACACGTGGCCCATGGGCTGCATGTGGAGGGGGGCTGGCATTTTTGGCAGCCCCTGCTGTCTAATTGTTGCAGTGCAGTGGTGGCAAAAAAAAAAAGAAGCAGCTGCTTTTAACAGCAATTTGGTGATGGTGATTTTGGCAGCAGAGGGTGCAGCCCACACTGGGCTCCGAAGGTGGGACATTGCCCAGTGGACCCTCCACTCATGCACACACCCCTTCTCTCTCCCCCCCCGCCCCATTTTATCAAGTTGTATTTTTGAGTTTTAGCTTTTGTGAACCACCCAGAGCGCTTTGGTTATTGAAATGGTATAGAAGTGTAGTAATTAAAATAAATAAATAGTGTGAACTGAAGAAGAGACATACAGTATTTTATATAGTCCTATTCGCCCATCAGTTCTATGCATATGCACCTTGATGGCTTCTTCCGTTCACGGAAGGCCTTGCGATCTAGCGGAGGCTCCCTGCCGGAGGAAGGGGCAGGGCAGTTATCTTTGCCGATTTCCCCTTGCAGCCTCCTGCATCACCTCTCATACTCAGGGTTGCCGCTTTCTGGAAAGGCAGAGAAATGCAAATTGGTCAGGGAAAGTCAGGGAAATTGTGATTAAGATATACTTGTGTCAAGGATTTTTTGAGACGCTGCTGCCACAGGGGTATGTGAGTTTGATGTTACTTTGATGCATGCCAAATTGAGCCCTCCAACCTGTCAATGGGAATTCCCTCCAGTTTTGAAGGTTCCCCTCATGCCAGCAGCGGAGGGACACTTGCAAATCTGCGGGACCACTAGGGACACCTGATCTCCCCCAAAGAAACCAGGGGATTACACTGTGAAAAGGGGGGAAAGAGCCCCTTTCTGCAAATGGTGATCTCACAGGGCTTTGCAAGGAGCTGACAGGTCTGGACCTGTCAAAGCTGTCAACTCCTTGCAAAGTGGGGAATACTTACCGTACCTGCAACCTGGGGTAGGCACTGTATGGGGTGAGTGCCTGCTGGATTTGGCCAGCAGGCACCCACCCTGGCCAGTACATAGCCCAGGAGCTAACCCCTACTGCCCAATTTGCGCAAATCGGGCAGGTTGGGTTAAAAAAATAATGAGGGCAATTATTTGCGCACATTATTGGTACAATTTTTTTTAAGGGGGATGACCACGGGCAGCCCCTCCAAGGTACCATGAGGGGTCCTTGGAGGGTCACCTCATGGATGCCCCCATGGGGATAATGGAAGCTGGCTTGACAGCCAGCTTTCACTGTCTCTCCCCCCCCCAAAGGTTTTTTTTTAGAAAAGCCAAGCCACAGTGAGCCCAAAATGGCTCACGGCAGTGGCGGCGGGGGGAGCCTTTGCCAGCTGCCCCAAAGTGCCACTCAGGCACTTTTGCAGTGGCTGGCAATGGTGGTCACCCGCTAGCCGCTTGGTAAGAGTGGCAAGGGTTTTTTGCTGCTCTTTTCAAGCGGCTCGCTTGTAGACAGGGTTGACCCACAATGGGTCATGTCATCTGGGTTTGGATGATATGACAATTCATCGTGGGTCAAACAGACCCTACTACAAGCTATGGCTTGTTAGGATCGCTTAGAGCACAAAAATAAGCCACCCTGACAAACCGTCCCGGGTTTGCACGACATGGCAACCCACCGTGGCTTAAAGAAGCTCATATTGAAGCTCCTATCTTGACAAAAAAAATTGCCTTTCAGTACTTGTGTAGCTTTAAAGCATTTAATAAAATTGTTATTTAATGTAATGTAACTTATGAATTATTTTAACTTGGGGTTATTTTTGAATGGTGGTCAGGGAAATTGACAAAAGTTGGTCAGGGAAAGTCAGGGAAATGGAAAATGAAATTTTAGTGGCAACCCTGATACTGCTGAGCAGTAGAAGACGAACATCCACTGATCCGCCGGCCCTCCAGAGCAGGTTTTTAGGGGGCATGGGGTGGGGTGATGGGAGAGAAATCACAACGATTAACTTCCCACCCCCTTCCTCCAGCATCAGTTGAATTCCACTAAGTCCTAATCTAGATCCAGCCTGATATGCTTTGTCCCAACATGTGTTACATTAACACATATGTGATGGAGAGGCATAGCTTAGGAAGAAACCCTGAACTATGGAATATCAGAGCTGAGGGGTAGAAACTCAAAGGTCCTCCGATCCATTGCCCTGGGTTGTAGAAGTGCACTCTTAAAAAAATACCACTAATTGAGAGAATGTATTTCTTTAACATGGAATACAGCCTATGCAATATGAGAATAAGTGAAAGTGTGCTTGAAAGTCCTTATATATCATGTTTATCCTTCATAATATTTCTTCTGCATAATATTGCATCCACAATTGTGTTGTTTTGTTGGTTTTTGTGCCCATTATAGTAACCAATGTTAAGTTCACTACCTATGCGAGTTTCTAAAAATCTGTTAATGATGTTTGTTGAAATGGCACAAAATCAGCTGTTTTGAGTTGTGTGTTTTTCTTCTTTTCAAAAAAGAAAAGAAAAGAAACAAAACCAAAACCCACAAGGTTTATCCACGTTACAGATTAACATCCTAGAAACTTTCACTTTGAAGAACAAAGTGATTTCTGAACTAAATGAGTACACAGTGTATCTGGGAAATGGCAACATTTTTGTTCAGCTTAATGGCCCTAGCATGAAAATATATTTTTAAAGGCAGGGAGAAAGTTCTTTAAAATAGTGTTGATCCTAGCTGGAATCATTTTACTTGTTGCATTTTACATGGGAATTGATTTTTATTTTATTTTCTGTGTAGGCTGACTTTTACAGGCAGTTCTCAGTGTTTATGCTCCAAATGAGAGCAGAATGAGGTGTTACAAGAGGCACAAAACTGCCGCCACTGTGTGTCCTGCCACCCACCCCACCCCACCCCACTCCTTCCCGCTAATGTCTAATGGAACTCGGGATGTGATGTGGTTGCTCTGTGCATTTTCCCTGTCACCCACAGGGTGCTGTGACTCCAAATCATGCAGGATAGTCTATTGGATGTTAAGAGGAAATGGGGGAAAGAGAGACAAGTGTGGCGTAACCCCACAATTCAGTTCCCTGGTGTATGTCTGCTTTAGTATATTTAGTGAGTATAGAATGTTGAACTGAGTGGGTGTGGTTTGTGATGTCTTAGAAAGGGTGGGGGGAGGAGTATATAAGGAGTGTTTGAGTGATGTCAGAGTAAGTCGAGTTAAGGCAGTGAGTGTGTTATGGGAGAGTGTTAGAGTGTGGGGGGAGTTGGGAGGTTTAGTTGAGTGCAGAGTTGAGTGTGTTATGGGAGTTAGGTTAGTTGGGTTATTATGTCTTGTCAGGAGTTTTAAGAGGAATCAGTGATTGTATGAGGAGTGAAAGTATTTAGAATTGTAGGGACTTAGGTTAATTATAAAGCGTTTGGGGTAGGCAGGTTTTAAAGTTATTTTCTGGAACTAAGATTTTGAGAATTAAAATAAACTTATTTTTATTTTGTTTGCTACCCAAATCCTACATGTCAGCTTGGCGTTATTAACCTGCATTACTTTCAAATCCACACACACACCTTTGTACCCTCAGTATCATAAATTTAAAAATAGATCCTTCATAGCCAGTATTAATCTTTTCCCTCATTAGTAGGGGAAAGGTTTCATTTGACCTTCCCCTCAGGTTTTAAGTGTTGATGCTTAGCCTGAGAAGGATTTATGCGCGTGGTCCTAAAGTGAAAAGGGCCGTGTCGTTGCAACAAGTATCTCTTGTAACAAGTAGTCCCGCTCACAATGCTTTGCCAACTCCATACATGCAAAACTATAGGCAGATGCTTCTCCCAACAAAATAACCACACATGGTGGCTGATCAAGTCCAATCACTCTTGGCCGAGACTGGTTTTTCTGGGTCCATTTCAGTCAGGGTTTAGGCCTGGTTATGGGACAGAAACTGCCATAGTCATCTTGTGGGATGACCTTTTGTTGAGAGAAAGACAAGGGGGAGCATGACCCTGTTGATCCCCCTTGATTCTAAGTGGCTTTCAATACTATCAGATGTAGCTGCCTTATCCTGCGTCTGACCATTGGTCTATCTAGCCCAGTACTGTTGACACTGACAGGCAGTGGCTCCCCAGGGTTTCAGAAGGGAGTCTTTCCTAGCCCTGCCAGGGATTGAACCTGGGACCTTCTGCATGTAAAGTAGGTGCTCTGCCACTGAGCTACAGTCCCTCCCCAGCTGGAGCAGGTGTCTGAATTGGGTACAAGCGGCACAGCCTTGCAGGCATTCTGGTCGTACCTGAATGGCCCTTTCCAGAAGGTCAGTCTGGGGGATTTCTGCTGGACCCACACAGTCCCATTCTATCACCCTTCCTATTTAATTTTATGTATTTATTTACATTTATATACCACTGTCCTAAGTCTGTAGCTGGAATCAAAATGGCAGCTGTTAATCCAGCAAAGGTCTGATGAAGACTGGGAGTTTCTACGTTGGCTGTCCCTGATTCACCAGTTGCAGCTGGGTGTGCCTCATCAGTAGCCACATCTGGGTCTTCCTTCTCAGGATTAGACCCTTCCTCACAAGTTATACCCTGAGCAAAAGGGTCTTTTGGCATCTTGGAACAGTTCTCAGTATCCCACTTGGTCCATCACCACCTGTGCTCTTCTGATCCATGGGAGGAGGGAGAAGAGTCAGGGGCCACAGGTAGGCTTGGGACATGGTTAAAGGGGCCCTTGGGGAACTCAGGCAAGACATCCATGCCCCAGTTCCCCTCAGGTTGCCCGAAGTCCACTGTAGGTGAGAGTGGTGCTGGGGAATCAGACTCTTCCTCCTCCTCTGGAGATATCTCCCCTGGGCTTGGGTCAGCCGAGGAACCTGACACCTACCTTATTTGCTAAAAAGCTATCAAGGCAGTGTACAACAATTTAAAAGCAATAAAAAGCCAATAGCGTTAAAAAAGTAAAACATTAAAACAACTATATACAGTAATACCTTGGATTGCAAGTACCGGTAACTTGGTTTGAGAGCGTTTTGCAAGACAAGCAAATTTTTAAATATTTATTTAATTTTTTTGACTTGATATACAAGCGACGTCTTGCAATACAAGTACTGTAGTACAGCTTAAATTAAAAATCTCTGTACAAATTTTTTTGGGGGGATTTCATTTTGATATAAGAGTGTTTTGGATTACAAGCATGTTTCCGGAATGAATTATGCTCTCAATCCAAGGCATGACTGTAATTTGAAAGACTAAATTAAATAGATGTATCTACATGAAACCACTGGGCAAGGTCCTCTGAAAATTTGAAGAGAGAGAGAGAGTGTGTAATTTTGGATGGGGAAAACTTGCAAGGAAATTATTAAGCTCCACTCTCTTGGTATGTCTTATCAGTTCTGCTGGGCTGTTCTTTGATTATAAGCACACAACCCAGCAGCATAGTATGTAATGTTCCTCTTCCACTGCTCAGCATTTCCTGTTGTACAGTAAATTCCACTCATGGTTTTGACAAATAAGAATACACAAGCCAACATGCCCTCTCTTAGCTTTCCTGGTATTAAATTAATTACATAAATGTGGTTTCATGGGGAAGGTGAATGATGTTCTTTTTGACAGAGTGTGTCCATGTACATTGCAATAAAGTCTTCATAGTTCCTGTCTAGTCTTACCTTCTGACTTCATTCTTAGTCACATCCTCCCCAAAAAGTATCTGGAGGATGTCAAAAACAACTAGGACCAAATGCACTGATTGAAAAGGTATGTCTGTGTAATCAGCTGGGATATTGATTGGAAACAAACTTTATGTGAGCCCGTAGGAACTGTATAGTTGTAGTCAAATCCATAATATCTGGTGTCTTCACTGCTTCATCTCAACTGAGAGATGAACACCAACGCTTGTCACTGCAGAATATGGCTCTGTCAAAAGTGAGGACTCAGTGGATGGGAGAAAGGATGACTCATGAGGACAAGGAAATGCTCTTTTAGGATTTTGTGTTAAAAATTGGAGTCAGATAGTCTTGTAAGAATTAAGTAGGTAGCTTCGATTTGGGGACAAAGCTGTTTTGAATGTTAAAATTGTCTGTACAGTTCTATAATGATCACAAACTGTCTTTTACAAGTTGGCCAGTTCTCCTTGTTCTGTCAGCTCCCACTCCCTCCTCCATTTTTCAGTTTTGATTTTTTAAAATAATTATCTTTATTGGGTAGATCCAATGTTGCACTAGCAGAATTCCACTATCATGATGGCACTTTCTCTGTTTCCTCCCCCTTGCAGCCTTCCATGCCACCTGAAAATCTGCTCCAGAGGGTTTCCTACCCCCCCCGCCCGGAGCAGATTTTGAGGACAAGCAGGGGCTGTGGAGAGGGGAAATGGCCGACCACTTCTGCTGATGGAACTGCTTTTGCCAGCAGAAAGTTAGTGTTGTTGGATCCAACCCATGCTAAGGAGGTAGGACCACATTTTGCTAGCTTTTCTTCTTCAGGGCAGTTCATAACCTTTTTGTGTGTAGCAAAACTTTACACCAGCTGGCAATTGGTATGTGGTGTAGTCTTCTTAAAACCTGTGTCAGTAGTGATGGTATGCTCATACCCACCAGCAAATGATGTTCCACCACATTTAAAGGGTAAATGAATCCACAAAGCATGCTGCAGTTTTAAAAATCTTTTTAACCCCACCCACCCACTTGTTGCAGCTGTCATTTTAGTACTGACCCAGTACTCTGACAGAGGAGATAGACAACAGTGGAGCCTAACCACTTTGCCCTCTCAATATTTTAGTGGCTTTCTAATTACTAATTGTTATTTCCTGTCAAAGAATGTGACCTTTATATTTGTTTCTGGGCTTAGAATTACTGATCAGAAAAACTTACCAGCTGTTGTAATTTTACTCAGCAATGACAGTGTAGCCCTAGGTAGTTGCTAGAATAATATTGTAACTGGAGGTTGGGTTCAGAAGTTACTTCTGGTATCACAAGTCCTTCGCTCAGTTAGATATTCCCATACCAATGAAGCTGATAGGAAAGTGGATCCTGGAAGATAAAGCTCAGATTTATTTTTTTAAAACATTGGGGGGAAATGCCTAGAAGAATCCATTTAGGGAGCAATCCTATGCACGTTTAGACAGAAAAAAGTCCTGCAACTCCCAGCACCCCTCCAGCAAGCTATGCTGGCTGGGGTATTCTGGGAATTGTAGGACCTTTTCTGTCTAAACATGCATAGGATCACTCCCTTAGCTAGCAAGACAAGGAAGGAAGGGTGAATAGGTGCCTAATATAACCTCCCTAATGTATTGCAGATATAGTGACAAATTTCACATGCACTGCTGAATATTGAAATGCTTTAGAGGATCTCGAGCTGGCTACTTTCTGTAATTATTAGCTTAAAAGCTTAATCCATCCTGACTCTGATTATCTAGTAATTTTATTGTTAGAGCAGCACTGACGTGAAGGGTACCTCAGCAATGACTGCAGGCACATTTCTTGTGATTGTTTACATGTCTCCTTCACTAGCTGTGAAGCCTTTTCCAGTCCTTTTTAATGGGGAACATGTAAATCTCTACATATCAGGGAAGCATTGGAGCCATGCCGTCCCTCTGCCTAGATAAAAATGGGATTGGGGTGCTGTATGAGAAAATGGGCATCAAAATGCCATTTTGAACCAATCCGTTTCCAAACTGCTGAAATAGTTAGAATTTCTTCAATATGCTCTCTAACATACTTAGAATCTTTAGCTAGAATTGGCAGTAAAAAAAATTCTAGGAGGCTGTTAGACTTATTAATTATTTTGGCTGTAATGGGGCTTTCTGGAAATGTACTGCCTGATGCTATGAATGTTTACACAGAAGCAAGCCTCAGTGATTTCAATGGGGTGTACTCCCAGATAAGCATGCATTTATGATGGCAGCCAGTTTCATTTCCAAAATATGACTTGTTCCAGCCAAAAAAAGTACTCGATAAACCTGTAAAATAAGCATTTCCTCTCAGACACGCTTATAATCAATTGCATCTAAGAACTGGAAATGTCAGATGTTCTTTTCCCCACAGGAAATTTCTAAATGTTTTAATTATTTTACTGAAATATCTAACAGGAATATGAATATGGAAAAGTATATTCATAGATAGTGCAATTCGATACATGTCTACTCAAAGTAAGTCCCATTAAGTTCAATGAGATATAGTAAGTGTACAGTCATAGAGTGCAGTCATAGAGTCTCAGAAGCATATTAATTTTAACTGTACTTATTTAATCCATAAACTCAAAGATAATTGTTTCCATCTCTCCAAGTCTAAGCTGCGTTTATGGAACACTGTGACTGGACTTATATTTCATTAAACTTCATTAATCTCTAATCATTTTAATATCTGAGTATTCTGCTATTTTAATTCTTTCATTGAGTTTTTAAAAATTCTATAATGACAAAGCATAATCAAAGCCAATATTACACAACAACATGGCTACCTTTGTTTATTTATGAACAATCCTGAGGTAAAAGAAAGATGAAGGGGGAAATAGAGAAACAGAAAGAAAGGTTTGAAGGTAGCACCAGCCTATTCCAGTGTCCCATGGGTGAAGTATCTGCTAGGAAAACAGCGACTAGCAGTGACTAATTAACCTGTGCTGTAAACATATAGGTTCATATAGGCCAGGAATGGGCAACTTGTAGGCTAAAACATCTGGAGAGCCACAACTCCCATGACCCCTCACCATTGGACATGCTGGCTAGGCCTGAAGGAAGTTGTAGGCCAAAACATCTGGAAGGCCACATGTTGCCCATCTCTGATGCATGTTTTCCAAATGTCATGATAGTCTTCTAGCTTTTGTTTCCTACAGTACATTCCCAACATGGAAGGCCAGAGAGGACAAGTCATCCATCCATAGAATCCACGTTGTCATTTTAAAAGTTGCAGTTTAAAATGTTCTCCTTGAGCCCATTTACTAGTTCTCCAGATTTCCCATTAGTTCCAATTTATCTTGGAACCAAAAATCCTATCACAACTTTGCTGCTGTTTTTAGCAAAGCAAGAATTGACCTGTGCCTACTGATATGAATGTTAACATATCATCTGCATACATGAAAAGTTATACTCAACTCCCTCAATTTTAATTCTTTGAATGTCTGTAACTGCATTTGCTAGTGGCTTCAACGCAAAATTAATCCATAATGGTGGTCGTAATATATCTTGACAGGGTACTTCATTGCATTCGGTGGGGGGAGGTGAATTAATACAATTTACTTTAATTTTATGTATTGGATCTGAATAGAATGTTTTAACTCAATCAATAAATTATTTACCAATTCCAAATCTTTCCATTTTGTAAAATACATAAACCAAAGCACTCATTCAAATGCCTCATCAGTATCCATAGACAGAGTGACAGAAGATTCTTCTCCTTTCCCACATGTCACAGCTATGGCATTGATATCTTGCATTATTTATTCACTGTTTATGTGTTATATAAACCCTTTTGACATGGATGAATAATGGCTTGGGACACCTTTTGTGTAGCTTGATCCTGTGCATGTTTACTCAGGACTAAGTCCTGCTGTTTTCAATGAGGCTTACTCACAAGTATCTACAGAAATGAATGCAAAATGTTTGTCTGGTCTTTTTATATTCTCGTTCATCTCAGTGAATCTCCTCTCCTCCTACTTCTCTTTCTGGGGCAATGGTCACTTACTACAGCCTGCTCCATTATGAGCAGATCCATACATTACCTTTGGTGACTTTCGTCAATTAACTGCTCAGGTGAGTAGTCTTACAGCATGAACAATGTAATGTTCATTACACTGGAGGACCAAGCTTATGAAACATCACAAATCCACATCTATGAGCAGAAATTTCCAGTGTCAGAGTTCTCTATTTCTCATGGAAGCTGCCAAGATCTTCTGTGAGTTTTGTCTTCTAGTTATCCTGCTTCTACAAGTAGACCGACTCACACAGTATAGGCAAGGTAATGTATAAATTGGCTTGGCGCACCAAACTAATTGAGCCAATGGAGATCTTGAGGATCTCTACAAGCTCCAACTTTGAGGATGTAGAAACTGGTAGCAACTTCCTCAACTTCAGCCTGAGGAAATTACTACTTCAAAAATATAAAAAGACTCACAGTAGCCATGGTTTGAACAAAGTAAGTAATTTTTGTTTTAATAGTACAAGTCAAGCAGTTTCTTATACTAATGTTTTTCAGTGGTGGTTCTCTCTTTGGAATGACATAAAAGCCCTATTCAGGCATTATGCCTGAACAGGGTAGACTAAAATTATTATGAGGGATGGGGCTGCGCACACCAGCCTTCCCCCCTCGGTCCTCTACCTCCCTGTGTTGAATGGCAGTGCCTGTATTAGGCTTCTTCTCATGTTCACTTGAATGTGAATAAAAGCCTCTACACAACTCAGAACTCTGCTTTATCAGGCTTCTTGATCTCACAAGGAGTTCTACTTGCATTCAAGCAAATGCAAGGAATTTTCCTGTTCTACACAGAGTGGTTAGAAATGGAGGGTTGGCGTATGTGTGGACATTGGGGGTGGGGGTGGCATGCATGGCATAATGTCTGAATATGGCTAAATTAGTGTAAGGAAAGTGGAAAGCTAAGCAGGGTCAGGCCTGGTTATTTCTTGGATGGGAGACCCCTCCTCTAGTTTCCTGCATTGAGCAGGGGGTTGGACTCGATGGCCTTGTAGGCCCCTTCCAACTCTATGATCTATGAATCTATGAATAACCTTATTCTTAATGTAAGATTGCCAGAACTAAGTGGAGAACCAGAGGCTGACATCCGAATATAACAAGAACTGTTCTACAGATATAAGATGCAAAAACAATGGGCATGATCAAGCCACAAGTCAAGCACTATTTCCATTGTTTTCAATGGGAAAGGTAAGCATGTACTTAATTATGTATAGGATTGCAGCCTTACCTGACACTGTCTCATTGAACTCAATGGGACTCACTATTGAGTAGAACATGCCAAGGATTGTGTTGTAAACCACTTATATCCCAGCCATTTCAGTTGGAAAATGCTTAACTTCAGATGGATTGTTGCTCAGCTAGCTGTCAAACCTCTGTGCTCCTGTAAAAGGGGGTGGTTTGCATTTTTCAACCTGCCCAAGCACCTAGTCTCAGGAAAGGGTGGAAAGGTGAGAGGAACCTGAGAGGAGTCAGGTTAAAAAAAAAACCTAGAGGATCTTGCCACAATGGGGGTGATCTAGTGGCCACCCTCTTTTGCAAGCAAATATCACTCTTGGCTATGGTTTCTCTTGGCAGCTCGCCTTTTTTACTGTTGTCAAGAGAAACCAAAGTTAAAATTAAGTTTCTGGCAGCCACTTTGGGTCAATGCCCATGAGGGGTGCCTGCTGTGTTTTGACAGCAGGCACCCCCCAGGACATTGCCCACAAAAGGCATGCCATTTCGGACCCATGGAAGTGCACAAATGTGCACCTGCACAAGTCCAACTAGAACATTAAGGGGGAAAAGAAAGCATTTGTGCACATTTGGGGAACATTTTTAAAAAAAAAAATTAAAGGGATGATGAACCAGTGACATACCATCCAGTGTACCTGCTTGGACACTCCGAAGAGGCTGTCACTAGCTGCCAAATCAGAGATCATGAAAAGTGATCTCTGAAAAAAGAAAAAAGGGGGAGGGGAGCCATGGTGAGTGCAAAAGGGCTTGTGATCACAGCAGGGGGCACAGAGCCAGTGACAACCACTCCACCTTGCCACTTAGGCATCAGTGGGGCAGCTGGCACTGGCCCGGGCAAGCTTGGCAAGAGCGGCAATGGGTTTTTGCCACCCTTGCCAAGAAGCTCTCTCGTTGCTTCCCTTCACCCATGATGGGGACAGTCCCCTGGGTTCAGACGACACACTAACCCATTGTGGGCGAAACAACCCCTGAAACAAGCCATGGGTTATCAGGGTGGCTTGTTGCCCACAAACAAGCCACCCTGAGGGAAACGGTCTGGGTTCACATGTCATGACAACCCACCATGGCTTGACACCCAGGATGGGCTGTCATATTGTATGGACCCAGTCACCGTAACTTCACAGAGGCTACACAAAGTACACACTACAGAACCACAACATTTATATACAGGCATTTCTTCACAGCCCACATTTTGTTGTTCTGGCTTTGATGATGAAAACCTGAAGAAAACCACATTAAGAAATATTTATCTCTAAATTGGATCCAATAACCTAAAGGGGGAAAGGAAAAGAGGGAAAAGGGGTGCCTTTTGTATTTAGCTTTCTTTCATACACTGCAATTTCACCCGGACTCTGCACCATATGAAACGCATTATAAATGCTCTTGTAAAATCCACAGCATTCCACCACATGAAAGGCCAGGCCCTAAAAATAGCCATTCAGAGAGTATGCAAGTTGGTCGTAATTTCTGTTATCATGAAAGAGCTGTGTAGACATCCATTCACCAACCAATAATTCTACATGTTGAGTATACTCAGCAACAGTTGTTTCTTGCATTTTTTTTTTCATGCTGCCCATCCCATAAAGACCTTGATTTGTTCATGCATCCCTCCCCACTCCTGATTTTATTTCCTCGATCTGACTAATTTTAACAGGGAAATGCTAAAACCGTTGGAGTGCTATTTCTCGGGGGGGGGGGGAGAGACTCTGCCAACAGCATCACTGCCAGCCAGGGCTTTAAAAATATCAATGTGTACTCTTTTCTCTCTAATTTGTATTTTTTAAAATTCCTTTCTCAAAAGCATTTCTTCTTTTTTGTTTTCTCTTGTTGAGCAAATTATAAAATATTCCCACTTTGTCAAGGTGGCAAAAAAATTGCTTTTGCCATCTTGACATTTGGAAGTGACTAAATAAATAGTTTTATTTTCAGCACATGTACCAAAGGGGAAATAAAGGTGGTACATAAAGTGGAGACATTTCTCATCTGGGGGCTTTTGTAAATTCACTCTGTGGGGCTTACACAACCATGTAAAGAGCCAGTCATTTAACATCTGGAGATGTGGTGAACTTGGCCACGTCCCCACTGTTCCCCATGTCTCATTGGTTGCCCATTTCACATGGTAAAAATTTGCCTGTGGTTGGCTCCCACAGATGTCCAATTCTCCACCCACAGTGGAGTGATCTTTAAATATTTTTCCCAAGTACATGGGAGACCCTTAACCATGAGTACATTCCCTGTGGCTGAGGGATTCATCTAAATGACCCAGCCACATCTGATTCAGTGGGGAAACACCAGTGCTAGCGGCTCTGTACTTCCATTGGTGCCAACAGGAGCTTCCCCCACTCAGTGCTAAGAGCATCTTTAGGTGGGGTTTTTTTGTCAGCATCATGGTGTGTGTGTGTGTGTTGTGGGGAGGATTAACACCCTTCCCTGCAGACCACAGTTGCAGCAAAAATGAGGGAGCTGTAGTGGTTGTTAACAATGTAAATAACAAAACACAACTTCAAGCGATGTGTTTTATTTTGAACAGGCTATACAGTGCATGCATGCTAGAGCTCGTAGCTTTTGAAGAATAGCATGGGGGGGGAAGATGAATGAGTGGTAAAGTGTTGCAGCAAGTGGATGGTGAAGCACTGCTGTAGGTGAAGACAAAGTCTTGCTGGTGTGTTATGATTTGTAAACCCTTCCTTAAGTGCTTGCATGCTTGAGTACTACACAGTGGAGTGCTCCGGCTAAGTGTTGGCTCCAGATTTTGGAGGGTACTAGGTCAAGATGCCCTGAGTAGGCCCACCTCTTTGTCACTGCCACCAAGGACCATTTGCTTCTCTTCTCTCCCTCTATTCCAGTCTTCACCGCTGTCCAGGAGAGGGCAAAGCAAGTGGAGGTTGCTCCTCCTCCTCCTTACTCTTGCAACTGCTCATAAGCTTGGAGAGGGCAGGACAGCAGGAAGCAACAGTGAGGAGGTGGAGGGGAGCGGTCTCTGGAGGCCAGTAGTAGACCCCTTTCTGTGCTGTGGGGCCTCGGCAGGTGTCTTATGATTCCAAACCCGGCCCTCAACTTTCTCAGGCTCAATAACATGTTGTTGTTTTTAATAAACTTTTAAAAAGTTCTCAAAATGCTACAGACATGCTAGGGGAGTTAGGTTTGTATATCACTGGTGATGTCACTGACACTGTCCAATAGCTGTTTGTGATATTCTTGCAACCGCATCCCTCATAGCACTTAACAGTTGCAGTTGGTGCTGGTGAAAGGCAATTTCCGTTGAAGAGGCATAGTTGTTTGAAGAAAGATGCCTGGCTCCCTTACTGCACTTTCATTGCACTATAGAAACTGATCATCTGGAAAGGCCCCAACAGGCTATAGGCCACCCACAACCGCACTGGTTCATGTATGTCATCTATCTAGGTTTTATATCCTTCAGGCACAACATTGTGTTATATTCTTGCAGACTTATCCTGGCATTTTTTAAAAAAAGTTCACAATTTATTCTAAGTTCTGTTTTTACTCTTTGTGTCTTTGCTTTGGAAATGTATTGCTCCTCTGTAATTTACTTTTAATATTTTTTTTAAGTGGAGGTGAAATGTTTAAACAAACCCAAGCCAGCCAAAAATCCAAACAACGTCTGCTATCAGTATGTATGAAATGTATTACATCTTTAAAATTAAGGGCATGAGCCATTTATTTTAAGTGAAAATACTTCATTTCCATAAAAAAAATAAATGTGCTTTTGGGATGATGGCAGTGGAAAGGAAACTTGGCAGATACCTAATGAAATAATAGGATTCCCAAAGAAAACTACGTTGTATTTTAATAGCAGGCATAAAAATCATTAAATCCAGCGTTTCATTCAATTCAGATGTAGCGGTGGTGTACAACGTCTTTGGGAAATGTACCATTAAGTGATTTGCTGTGGCTGTTTTTATCCCCTTTCCAAGTTTGTGTTTTAATTTAAATCTTTGCTGCATGTTCATCTCCTTTTCAAGTGGCACCACTCTCCTCTAACGTCTCAATCAAGCTGCTGAATTCTTAGTGGCACTCAGTAATGCTGAAATATTGGCTGCCATAAAATGACCTCATAGCAATGTGTTCACTGTTGCTTTTCATAAGCAACTTAAGAGAGAGGAGGAAAATCAAACCATATGAAACAATCATATGACCTGTTCAGATCATTTGTTTTGTAAATACAGCCAGGAAGGTTTCAACGGTAGATCCTCATCTGGTTATTATGGTTGTTATTACTGATGTGAATTAATCTATGGATGCATTCAGATGGGTTCATGTATTCAGCAAAGAAGTCTAATGGGTCTTCATTGGTGGGTTTCTTTTTATTTATTTAAAATATTTCTGAATTGCCCCTCCACTCAATAAGTGCTTGTTGAGGCAATTGAAAATAAAACCATAAACACAACAAAATACATTTCCTAACAAAAACTAAAACCTGATAAAATATATAACAATGATATGGGGGATCCTTCTAAAACCAAAGAGCGGGCTTAATCAGTAAAAGCTTGGTGGGACAGTATAGTTTTTACCAGCTGTCTAAAGGCCAACAATGAAGGGCCAACTTAGCCTCCCCGGGCGGGGAGTTCCACAACTGGGATGCTGCTACACAGAAGACCCTGCTTCAGGTTCCCAGCAACCTCTCTGGGAGGTGGGACATGCAACAGGGCCTCAGATGAAGAATGTAAACTCCAGGCAGGTTTATATGGGTGGAGATGATCTCTCAGGTAACCTGGCTCCAAGCCATTTAGGGTTTTCTAGGTAAGAACCAGCAGCTTGAATTGGGCTCTGAAACACACAGGAAGCCAGTGAAGCTGTTTCAAGACTGGTGTTTTGTAGGCTATAAAACGCACACCAGTCAACAGTCTGGCCACCACATTTTGCACTAGCTGTAGTTTCTGAACACTTTTCAAAGACAGCCCCATATAGAGTGTGTTACAGTAATCTAAACGCAAGGTGATTAAGGCATGGAGCACTGTGGTCAGATCTGCCTTACCCAGTAAGGGACACAGCTAGTGCACTAGCTGAAGCTGGGCAAAGGCACTCTTGGCCACCACTGCCCCCTGATCATCCAGGGCCAATGCAGGATCCAAGCGCACCCTTAAGCTGCATACTTGATCCTTCAGAGGGAGTGTGTGTAACCCCATCTAGAGCAGGTTGTACTCCCAGTCCCAGGCTGGCCTTTCTACTGACCAACAGGAACTCAGTCTTGTCTGGATGGAGCCTCAGTTTATTCACTCACATCCAGCCCTGCGCTGCACCCAGACAACCGTTCAGGGCTTCCACAGCCTGCTTGGCACCATTTGAGAAAGAAAGATAGAGCTGGGTATACTTAGCATACTGATGAGACTCAGCCACAAAACTCTGGATGGCTTCTCCGAGCAGCTTCATGCCGATGTTAAAAAGTTGTTTTGGCAGAAGGATTTCTGTGCTCTCTGGTCTGCAAGGAAGCTGTTATCACTAGAGGAACTTCTAAGATGGATGCCACAGTGCTGTGCAATGCTGAGCTGCCTGATCCTGCTCCATGATCCTCTGCCAATTTTTTTCAGCCTTGGCCTTGGCCATTGTTGAAGAGAGTGCTGTTACTACTCAGCTATCCTAGTAGGTAGGCAAACCTACCCACCCACCCCCCAGTATCTGTCAAGTCACTAGCTTGTCCCTCATCACTGAGAGATAATAGAACTCCCAAGGGTGAAGGAAAGAAGGCTGAGAACCAGAAGTCCAGTCCATGTTTTATGTATTTTCATGTCCCTACTCTGACACAGTAACAAAGGAGCTTTGGAAGCTGCCCTTGTACTGAGTCAGACCATTGGTACATCTAACCTAGGACTGTTGACACAGGCCGGCAGTGGCTCTTCATGGTTTTAGGCAAGATACTTTCCAGCTGTATGTGGAGATGCCAGGGATTGAACCAGGGACCTTCTGCATGCAAAGCAGGTGCTCTACCACTGAGCTATGGCCCCTCCTCTTACAAAGGCAGAGGAGAGATGTGCCTTCTTTCTACGTTAAGTGGTGCTGCTCAGCTCTAGACATGCTTGGATGAAGCTGATTATTCTGAATAGGTGCATGAAGTCAGTAATGACCTGCATGGAGATATTGTTATTGTTTTATACCAAAACATTTCATCTTTTAAAATCTGCTTATAAAAAATTTAAATCTATAATTTTTAAAAGAATTTTTAATCTTTAAAAATTTTAAATCTATGAATTTTTAATTTTTAAAAAATTAAATCTATAAAATTTATAAACTGGATGTGCTACTGGTGGTCATTATGTTTGTTTTTGAAATGAAACAATTGCAAAAGAGATGAAAGGAAGTCCCCCACCCCGGCAACCCTGCACCCTTCTGCCCTTTGCATTGGATTGTACCTCAGTGCATCACAAGTACGTTTCATTTCTCACATAAATTAGAACATTTCACACATGACAGGAGCTGGATTTGAAGACTGTTAACATGCAATGCCAGAAAGGTTTGTACAATATATATGTTACAGAGCCATAGCCACTTGTTTTTGGTCCAACAGCAAGCATATAGTCTTACAACAAACTTTTGTTGTTTATTACCAAGCCTATGACTTGCTGGTAAGGGAAGACACTTACGGACTGGATTATCTGTTGTTGTTGTGTTGCTGTTGTTGTTGTTGTTGTTGTTGTTATTGTTGTTATTATTGTTGTTTTGGACATGTGTACCAAACTTCTTATTGTCTCATTCAAATCCCTTGTTGTACAGAAGAGATGTATTTACCTTGGAACCTTTTATTTCAAGTTAGAGCAGTAATCTCTGTCTGGGAAATGGTTTATTAACAATAGCTAGCACGCAGTCTAGCTTGAGGGGGGAAATCAGAAGCAAGGAAATTCTTTCAAGGGACTGTTCTGAGTACACATGGCATTGAAAGGTTTAAGGGCAGTGTTGTTAGCAACTTCCTATTCGTAAGAGGCTGGATTCTGAAGACATGGAGAAACCGGGAACTATTTGGCTGTGATAGAGCTCCTTGTTAGCACATCCATTTATAAAATATCAAAGCTGTCAGTCATGCATGTGTTTTTGGCTTTGAAGTCTTAGCTCTGTAAGCAGAGGGCACCGGGTGTGGGCATGCAAGTACCAAAGCTACACATGTTAGTTCTCACAAACTGCGCATGGCCTGACAGTTCTCATGTCTTCAGCCTTCTGTTAATCCCTCTCCCAGGCCTAAAGAAGCACAGCAGCAAAGCTTGCCTTCTTTTATTGTCCTTTTTTAGATCTTGTCTCTAATGCCACACAGGCTGGCCTAAATGCCAGTGGCACAGATTTGTTTCACTTCTAAATAAAAGCGTAACTGTTATTTTCCATGGGAGCTAACCTCTGCCATCTCCCTTGTTGGTTTCTCTCTCTCTCTCTCTTTGAGTAACATTTCAGAACATCCTGGATGCAATTATACCCTCAAATTACTGTTTACATTAAGCCAGTTGCAGTGAGGGGAGGCAGCAGAAAAGGCCCAGAATTTACGGGAAGGAGGAGCAGTGCAAACTGTGGATTTGCTATATTTTGTCATATAAGAATGGGGGTGGGAGAAGTAGTTTCCTGCAGAAATTACCTCCTGCCCTGGCAGTTTAAGGAAAGTGCTGGAGAGGAGCTGTTACCAGGGTGGCCAACTTGTTTCCGGCGGGGCTCCTGATTGCAAAGATTAAAGGCATGGGAGTGCTGCTAGCCCTAGTAGCATTGTCTTCCATTCTACATTGTCTTTGGTGTGGATAATAAGAGATCAGTCCTGGTAGTGAGTTGCTGAATTAACTATCATGCCTGAAAGAGGCAAACCCAGACAGAAACTCAGAGGATTTGGTACCCCATTCCATTCACATGCCCTCAAAACCTGAGCCAGGTTTTCCCACAGATCTTTAGCTTCTAAGTAGCTCGGAGAACCCCTTCTTCAGCTGCCATCACACTCCTTCCCAGCCTTCCCACACTGAGAACAGGATGGTAATTCTGGGAGTTGATCCCTGTGGTGCTTTCGGAGCCCTGCCATGGGAGGGGGAAGATCTGGCTGATTATCTTGTTGCCAGGAGCTGGGTTTGAGGACAGAACTAATTGTGTGGAAGCAAATGCAGTCAGCCTTTATTAAACTGGTTTGTAGATTACTCTGAGTAGATAATTTGTCTGTATGAATGAGTGTTGTATGTGTGTCTGTACTTCTCCTACGTAGTGGCAGAATATATTCTGCTCAGTCAAAATTCTCTGCATGTTACGTGTGAAACGTAACCGTACAAGTGACCATATAGAATTTTAGCATTGCAATTTTAGCTTGTAGTATCAGTCTCCCAGCTGGCATCCTTTTTAGAGGAAAGCACAGATAAATTCAAGTGTGTACTGTATTGATGTAGAACATTTCAAGCCACTTCTGAGTCTTTGCTCTTTTCAACTGTGTGTATTTATTTATTTATTTATTTAATTTTTATACCGCCCAATAGCCGAAGCTCTCTGGGCGGTTTACAACAATTAACAATACAGTCCCTGCCCGCAGGCTTACAATCTAAAAAGACACGACACACAAGGAAAAAGGAATGGGGAGGGAAGAAGGGGGAATATTACTTATGTAATTCTCTGTGTCTCAAGAAGCTCCAGCCTCCTTCTTCTTCCCCACAGGGCTGTAGATGTCAGTTAGCCCTGTGGGGGGGGGGGGCAGTCCAACTGGAACAGGCCCTGATGTCCCCTCGGCCTGCTCCAGCCTCCGTCGTTCCTTCTTCCCCACAGGGCTGTAGATGTCAGTTAGCCCTGTGGGGAGGCACTTTTTATTGAGCTCTAATTATCCCCATTGAGATTGAACTCTTTCCTTCAAATATGCCATAGACCTCCACTGATGAAACTGGTGATTTCAATCATATTACACAGTTTGGATTTGCCAATATGGAAAAATAAAGCTGTCATGTGAAAGTAGGGGTACTGCTTCTGCACCCTTTTTTATCCTGCTACAAATCCTCCCTCTGGTAGTTTAAATGCTGATAGCCTGGAACCTGCATACCTTAAACTGATTACATGAAATTATGACCCACTGGTACCTGTGGACCATAGACCCCATCATGTGCCCTTGTAGCCACATCGGAACTGTTTCCCAACACTGCTGGGGCATGTTTGAGTATCACATCCGTATGGGTCTTTCCCACCTGATCAGCACCCACTGGGAGAAACGGTGGGGGAAATGCATGTGATTGTGCCTACAGAAGTCACTGTGATGTTCTCTGGCCTGGCTCAGACATGTACAGTACTAGTAAAACCCATGGTGTGATAGAGCAGTGGGTGCAACTCTCTTTACCACCACACAGGTAATGTCACACATGATGTGAGCATTACGTGTGGATGCACAGTTGCAGAGACACCCAATGCATGCCATTTTTTATCCTCAAAGAAGAGGAGATGTAGCACAAATCAAGAGTCTGCATAATCGGACCTCATGTGGAAGCCCCACATCATATGAGATGTTACCACTGTGAAGATTCATGCCAGCCCAATAAGTTTCTGAACTGGCATGTTTATCACACTCCCCAGGGGCACACCCAGGGCCGGATTAAGGCCAGCGGATGCCCTAAGAACAGCCCAATAATGGTGCCCCCTCTGTCCTTCCATTGCTTAGCTGGCAAGACATTAAGACTCAATAAGTGCTGAAGGTGAAATGAGACATTAAAAACTCAGTTTTCTAAAAGGCCACCCCCCACGCCGGAACACACAACTATATCAAATATAAATTGTTTTTAATTATATTTATTTAACACTAAATAGCAGTAAGCAATATAAGCCAATTACTTACTTATAACTAGGGCAACAGAAAGAAATACCAATTTTCATCACTGTTTTATGCATTTTTTAAATAAAACTGTTATAAGGGGGGAAATGCAAATGTAAAATTTGTGGTACTCTGGTACTCTGTGGTGCCCCCCTTCCCTTGGTGCCCTGAGCATGTGCTTATATTGCTTAATGGTTAATTCAGGGTTGGGCACACCCATGGCGAAATGGCTCATATGCTGCTTGGGTGTGTTTGTGTAATGGGTGCCTTTTCAGAACTGGGTAGAATGTTCTTCTATAAGACTCTGTGCTTTTCTAGCAATGCAAGAGCTCATGGCCTTGGAATCATGATTTTGCAAGAGTGATGGGGGAACTGTTTAGCTAGGAGGCAAGGGTAGCCTTGGACAAAGGTCTAGGACGGGTGGGCAGAAGGTATGTCTCCAGATGTTTGGGACTTAAACTCCCAGAAGCCCCTGCCAACATGGCCAGTGGTCAGGAATGCTGGGAGCTGATGTCCAAAACATTTGGAAATTTACTTTCTACCCACCCCTGGTATGACACAGTTGCTAAAACAGCAGCGGCGGATGTCCACAGGAGATAAGGAGCCAGGCAGGGTAAGTAGTATGCCAGCAACTTGGGATTTTTATAGGAGGCTTTGCAATCCTATCCTTCCTGGTATGATACATTAATGGAGTCCTTGATCTTGGAAGCACTTGTCCTCGGGAGTGGAGCACACATTCTAGCCACCCATGGTTGACGCAGTCATCAAGCGATGCCATGCATTTCGGACCCAACCCCTTGTAATTCATAAGTTTTGTTTCTTCGTGCGATTCCATATGTAGGGATAGTCAGGAGGAATTTCATGGAGGAAGAAAGCATCTGGTGTGCTGATTGGAACTGCTCCGTAGTGTCAGACAGACAGATATTGACCAAAAAAGTATGGATTTGGAAAGCAGGTGCGAATGTTTTCATGTCCATTATATGTGACAGTGATTTGATATAAAGGCCTGTGTAAACCAGAACCATTGGGAAACATGCTATTTATGGCTGCCATTGCAACTTTGGTATGAGCCAATGGCTCACTCCCACAGCCCCATATTATTTTCACTGATTTTGTTTTAGCTGTTGGAGCCATTTATGTGTATTTTTCCTTGGGCGTTGCTGCCTGTTTACTTAGGGCTGGCAAAATGTTTAACCATTCCCCATGCTGAAACATGCAGCAGGGTTGGCAATCTCATGGGATAGTCATCCTACCTTCCAAAATCCCTCACCGTTTGTTGGATGGCAACCCAAGAATGCAATGAGTATCGGAAACACTGCAAGATTGAATTTTGTTCAAGTATTAGTGTCACAAATACCATAGTCATGACTGAAGAAAGCACTCTTAGGGTACAATCCAATTGGGATGCCCATAATCCTCTGAACTCAGAGGATTACGGGCATCCTATGGAGGGCAGGAGGAGCGCAGAGGCGAAGGTCGCCTCCACGCTCCTCCCGCTCTGCAAAGCAGCTAAATGGCCAATCTTGGCAGCGCCTTCGTATCTTGGCAGCGCCTATCTCCTCTCCCCCCTTCCCCATATTCTGGCCCCTAAACCTCATCTCCAAGGTCGCCCTTGTGACCTCAGAGATGCAGCCAGCGAGGTTCTTTCCAGCTGCGAGGAGTGAGGGGAGGGTGCTCTGAGTGCGGAGTCCCAGCTATGAAGTCGGAGCAATTTTTCATAGCTGGGTCTCTGAAAAATCCTATAGCTGTCTAGATGCTGTCTAGTGGACACAGAATTGTGCTGCCCATCTCTCTTCTGAAAAAGCCCATAGGTTTCACCAGTGAGCCATGCTGTTGTATTAATCTTTCCAAGTTAAGTACATTGGTAATTAGAAAATGCTTAAACTCTTCTTAATCTCATGATCATGGGTGGCAGATGAGCCATTTTGCCAAGTTTGCAAGCGCTCTGCCAGTTTTTTTATTTTAATTACAAATACACTACTGCCAGCTCACTTGCGTATGGTAGCAATTGGCAAATTAAAACATTGGACATGATTCGATGGGCAGGTTTCAGTTTAGACATTAATTGTTGCTGTTAGGCCATTTTTAATGCAGTGTTGGCATTTGCACCAAAGTGGATAATTGCCCATGATTTCTTTATTTTCCCCTTCATCAGACTTCTTCTCAAGATGCATCTTTATTTACCATATATCTATATTTCTAGCCCATCCTTACCAAACCCGTTCTGCCTTCAAGTGACTAAAATATATATTTTAAATATTTAGTAAGAGCTAAAATCATCTGTTTCTTTTTTCCTTTCAACCACCTTAACAGCAACTTGTTTCAGGTTTTGCAATATGTCACTTGAAGACTATTTCTATAAGGCAGAGTTGGAAAACCTATTTCAGTCCAAGGGCTGAATTCAATTTCAGAGAAGCTCTCAGGCTCCGTTCGTGGTGGTGGGCAGGGCCAAAGGCAAAAGGGGTGGAGTCAAAAATACAAAAAAAAAAACCCAAACAAACAAACCCCAGCATATTTTAGCTTAACTCTTCCTGCCACTCAGCCTTAGGAAAGGCTGTTCAACCTTTTAGAATGGGGAAAAAACTGCACAGAAGCCAGAAAGCCACCAAAAGATTGGTGGTCAGAGGTAATCTGGTGAACGCTGGAAGGATGGATTTGGCCCCCAGGAGGGCGAGACAAAACCAGTAACCCTCTCCTGTTGAATCTGAGACCCAGTCTGGTAAACCATCTTGAATTACACAGACATAGGCCTTCAAAGCCTAGCACAGAACATGGTGTCTTAACACTGCAGTAAAAGCAATCTGGATTGGCCAAGCAAAGTATAGGCATCATAATCTTGGCATTTGACCAATGCTTGGTCAACAGAGCAGCATTTCCAGTAGTCCTCTTTGGACTTACCCACATGATGCATTCTTTGTTCACATTTTTGGCCATTGCACAATCCTCCCACAGTGTTTTATTTATGTTAGCTATATATAACAAGGGGGCACCCAGCAATGACACTACTGCCCAAGTTATATAAAAGGGAAGGGAAAGAATGTTTTGCTGCAGCTTCAGTGATGTTGCTCTGCACCACCATCCTTTTATAGTGCTAGCGTCAGAGGACAGGGGGACAATTTGCTTAATTTCCTGCCCTAAAGCCGTGGTGGGGAACCCGCCACCCAGTGGTTTGCATGTGTTGGCTCTGAAAAAGCTGTACAAAAGGCACAAATAGGTAAGATGATAATGGAGATTGGTGGCTCAGCTGCCGTGCATGACAAGTTGCTCCCAGGAGATCTTTACACAGTTGTGTAGTACAGCAGTTGGCACATTTCCCTCGCTTCAAAAACAATGGAAGACGCACGGTTCCATGACAGACAGACAGACACACACACACACACACACACACACACACACACACAGCACAGCGCATGCTTTAATTCATTTGTTCTCAGTATCAAAGAGCATGTTGTTGAATATTGAATACATTGTGCCACCCTTCCGTTTTGTAGCAAAACACCTCATTGCTTCCGGTAGATTTTTGGGAAACTATGCACAGTGTATTTTTACAGCAGGCCTCCCCTGTATGAGAGTCTTCACACTGTGATGTTTTGGCTAACAAATGTGACTTCAATTGTTCATCAGATCTATCTGTACATGCATCGGGCTCATGTTTAGTCCACCAGAAAGTCACAGGAAGTAAGCATTCAGCTACAGTAAGATCAAAGCTCCAGAATGCTGCGCATGTGCTAACAGCAACAGCTTATGAAAGTCCGTATTTTCCTTCCCTCAAATCAGTTGCGTATTACCTTTGTGAGGGCAGAGTAAAATCCGCTGTAATGTACTTCAGCAAGGAGAAGAAAGAGAGTCTCTGCTTGATAGCACCATCGTGTGTATGTGGTTTGCTAAGAATAATTTATGGGAACCACGTCCTTTAATGCATGTGCAATTCTAGCATGCAGACCCTTGTACTTGCTCTGACCAAGTTACCCGTTATCTGATTCTTTTTAAAAAACAAACGAAATAAAACAAAAATACTTATATCTAGAGAGAGAGACAGTCAGTGACAACAGCGTGCAAAAAGCAGGTTGAGGTAAACTGTCATATAACAGTAGTAACCACAGTCACACCTGGTATGCCCCAGAAGAAGGGGGAAAAGTCTGCAAACTGTTAACATAGGATGTGAGGTTACAGTGAGACCGAGTATGATTGGTGATGTTTAACGGCTTCTAACTATCCAGACAAGCTCAACAATGTAAGCAGTTGTGTGTTTATTTTTTTTAAGTAACAAATTCCAGCAGGGTAAGCTCTCTGTGTGTGTTGCTGTGGGGAAAAGAGCCAAAAGGGCATAGCCACACTACAGACTTAAGCTGGCTTAGCAGTCAGTCCTTCTTCCCAGGGAATTTTGGAAACTGTAGATCAGGGGCGGGGAGGGGGGCGGCGGCTTGGTATTTCCAGCAGATAATTCTGAGCACTTTGCCACACAGGAACCTATGACAGTGAAAAAGCATCACTGGTGTAAAAGTAAAACCTATATAAGTTTGCAGTACAGATCTTTAGGAAAGAGTCTCTTAAGATTCCACAGAACTCTTTGGACCTAATCCGTTCCACTGTGGGCAAAGTGCCCCAAGTGTGGAAGGATCTTTATAAGGCATAAAAGAGCTCCGTTTCTCTCCTCTCCCTTTGCAGTGCATATGTGGGCACTGGGCCATTAGGAAGAATGGGGGAGCTGTGTGCCTCTCGTACCTCCTCCAGCCTGTCCCTTCTTCTCAATCAAGGAATACAAGCAGGGCTGGCATCAAGGCTAGGCATGGCTGGGCACCTGCCAAGGGCCTATACCCCAGCGGGGGCCCACTAACAAGAGCCCCCCTTGCGCCTCCTCTTTCCCATTGCAATCTTCTTGTTTACCTGCCTCTCACTCTGGCCCAGACAACGGTGGTGCTGAGGAGGAGGAGTAGATGCCACAGCCTATTTGCTCTCTGGCTCTCTGGCCTGCCAAGCAAGCAAGTGGTAGTAATGAGGAGGAGCGATAGCCGCTGGTGACAATGGAAGTGGGAAGTGAGCCAGTGTGGCGTAGTGGTTAGAGTCTTGGACTGGGAGATCTGGGTTCTAATCCCCGCTCAGCCATGAAACTCACTGGGTGACTTTGGGCCAGTCACTGACTCTCAGCCTAACCTACCTCACAGGGTTGTTGTGAAGATAAAATGGAGAGGAGGAGGACTATGTAAGCCGCCTTGGGTTCCTTGCAGGAAAAAAGGCAGGGTATACATATAATAATAAATAAATAATAAAGAGAGACTTACTAAGGAAGGAAGCCCAATACTTGTCTATTTAACCTCATCGAGATGGTGACCCACCTTGCCCAGTTCACAGAGTCCAATAATGGTGATTGTTTTATTGAAATATGCTGCCCCGACACTTTTTTTTTGCTGAGGAGAACCACCACCATCTGCTTTCACTGAGGCTTCACCTATTAGCCCCAGCTCCTTGCCTAGAGATTCACAGCCTGTTCTTTGGCACCCACTTACGCCAGACATATGACTCAGCTCAACGTTTAGGAATCTCCAGCTTAACTGACCTGGTTCACACATAACGCAAACCCATGGTTTATTTAAACCCATGGTTTGTTGCCTGACCCAGGGTTTGTCTGGCAGACAATCAAACAAGAGCAGTAAAGGAATTGGGATGAACAAACTGGTGAAAATAAATAATTTTCAAAAGGTCTAATTAAGTGATTTTATCAATGCAAGTTTCAGGCATTCAATCAGAGACAATAGAAAAGAGTACAGTACACATGTTGTGCAATAATCCCTATAATACCAAAAAAAGAACCAGTGCCAGAGATGACTAAATGCATTTCGACCGAAGGTCTTCTTCAGTGGTCTCGTATGTAAAATGGTAAATAAAATAATTATACACACACACACACACTTCTACACGCACACATTTTACAGTCCAAACCTCTCACAACAATTAGCTAATATGCAAAACGGTGGTGTCTCCACCAGACCAGGCACCAATTCATGGACCTTGCCAGACCAAAAATGCTATAAACATATGCCAAACATATGCACATCAGAATGTTATAAAATTGAAAAGGGGCCTTAGGCTCCACTATGAGTATATTGTTCTGGTATAGGCAGGGAACCGCTATGGTCATAAACCAAGGTTAACCAAAATGCTGCTAGAGACACGCAGGAAGCTTCCCTTGTAGGAACCTGCAAACTGTCTGTCTGTCAAACAAAGCAAGGTTTGTTTTTTTGATCCCTGGGTTGTTTGTTTTCCTCCTCCTTCACCTTCTCCCTTCCTGTATCCCAAAAGCCTTTGTGGCGCTGTAGCACTGGCATGTAGAGCACCTGGGGGTGGGGTTACCACTTTTGCCTGCTGCCTCTGTAGCCTGGTGAGACAACCCATGATCAACCCACAGTTCTGGGTTCACCCGTAATGACAACCCATGGTTTAAACAACCCAGAATTCACAACCCAACAACCCAATTCACACATAATGCTAATTCGTGGCTTATTTAACCCACAAATTGGTGGGGGTAAGTGGGAGCGAGCAAGCACACTGCTTCTGGTATGCTCCTCACTTCCACTTTCAATTAACAACCTACAATCACCCCATTTGTAGGTTGTTAGCATGATCTCTGAACCAGACACTCTGGGTTGTTTAGGGGTTAAACAACCCAGAATTAACCTACGATTTGTTGTTGGGTTAACTTTGGGTTGTTTAACCTCTAAACAACTCGAGTATCTGGGTTCGGACATTACACGAACAACCTATGAACAGGGTGATCGTAGGTTGTTAATTAAAAGTGAAGTGCAGAGTGTACCAAAGGCAACGCACGTGCTTGCTCTTGCCCAACAACCCATGGTTTAAAGAACACGTGATTGTTACGTGCAAACCAGCACACAAACAAACCATGGTTCTCTTTCTGGGTTGTTTGTGGTTAACAAACTATGGTTAGTTACCCCAGCTGAGTTCACACATCACAGTAACCAGGGCTTTTTTTCTGGTGGAACTCACCAGAACTAAGTTCCAGCACCTTTTATTCTATTAATTTCATTACAATGTAATCGCCATCTACTCCCGAGGAAACAATCGCAAGAGTTCTGGTACCTTTTTCTCCAGAAAAAAAGCACTGACAGTAACCAAGAATTCAATAATGCATTAGTTAAATAAACCATGGGTTAGCGTTATGTGCAAAGCCAGGTCACATTTGAAGCCATTGGCCATGCTCTAGCCAAAATGAAGCACTTCAAGAACCCTTTGATTTTGGTGGAAGGGAGTTAAATTTAACGGGCTGGATCATGCCCACTGTGTTTGTGGTTTCTCCCATTAGTGCTATATTTTAAAAAGAAAGATGTGTGTGGTTTTTAGAATGGTCTCAAAATAATCACATTGAAAATGCCTAGAAAAATAGCTGGAAGGTCATAACTACAATGATTTAGGGCTGTTCTCCATGATCACTTTTTGCGGGGGTCACCAGCGGTGGCTGGTGAGGTGGAGCAGGAAGTAGCCACTCAGCAGTAACCAAGAAGGAGGGGAATCCTGCATCCTTACCAGTGGGCATCTCTTGAAGGCAGATAAGAGAGTGAGTGGCTTGCATAGATCCACAAAGCCACTGCTGAATGGTCTTCAGTGCCCCCATTCAGGTATGGTCTGAGGACCTCATCAGCCCATGCTGGACATTGTTGACCATGCATGGTGCTGGGCAAGGCCCCCCTTGCCTCAACTGCCTCTAATAGATGCGGGCTGGTAAGGACGTGGAGAAGAGAATCAGCGCTCTGCAGTGGTGACCATTTTAGTGCTTTCTACCCCACCTCACCAACCACTGGCAGGACCAAGCAAAGTTTGCAGTGTAAGTTGGATGGATGTTACAGTATGCCCATTGCTATTGCAGCTATAATATGGAGCCTAGTTGAAAGTCATAGCACTACTGAGTATTGTATGTGATGTAGCTAGTGATGAGCAACACAATTTCCCCTCACCCATGGTGTCATCATTTCCTGAATATTTTGTTTTAGGCTTTCTTTTTTCTTTTTCTAACATTCTTTGTAGGCTGCATACTTCCAGCATTGTGCAACTCTTGTGTAGGAGTGCACACCTAATGAGTTTGGTTTTTCAAAGTGACAAACAACAGCAAATTTATTCCCTATTTAGAAACAGATATTATTTGGAAGCTGTGTGCATTCCAGCCTATGAGTTTTTCTACACAAGGCTGTTAATCCACTGTATCTTCTTTCAGTTTAATCACAGAATTTATTTATTTATTTGAAATATTTTTATGTTGCTCCTCAGCCAAAAAGGTTCCCAGAGCGCCTTACATATATGGTAATCAATTAAACAAGACAGTCCCTGCCTGCAGCTCTATACAAAGCTTTTCCTTTCCTTCTTTTCCACTGCATAACCTCTAGGTGGCACTGTGCTATAGCGGAATAGCACAATTACACAAGTAGGAAAATACTTTTTCTTTCACTTTCAGAAATAATACTCTATTTTCCCTGTTCTAAACAAAAAAACAAAAACCGGGGAAAGTGCTCTTTAAAAAAGCAGAAGCAAAACTCGAGGGTCACAACTTCATCTAAAGAACCCGTAAACAATTGTGAGTAAGGAATGATAAGCGCACTATAAATTCCTTGGGTAGAGAAGCTCTATGACTGAGAGCTCATATAGCTAGATGCTTTTAAAGGGAGCAAATAGGAACAAAGTCATTCACACCTGCCCCAGCTATTGTAGGTGAGTGATGTGTTTCCAGGCCCAATTCAAAGTGCTGGTTATCACCTTTAAATAAAGATCTACCGTAAATGGTTTATGTTCAGGATTACTGAAGGACTGCCTACTTCTGCATGATCCTGCTAACCTGTTGAGATTAGGCAGGGAAGCCCTGTTTTATGTTCCATCACCACCATCTGAAGTATGGTTGATGATTACATGGGAAAGGGATTTTTGTCTGTGGCCACCCAGATTTGGAATTCTTTCGCTAGGAGACCCTTCTAGTTCCTTCCCTTTTTGATTTCCAAAGGTTAGTAAAGACCCTAATTAGGCGTCCTTTCAATTTGAGATAACGTTTGTTCCCCAAACTTTTAGTGTCCTGTTGTTCTGACATTATTTGTGTCTGCCACTGTTTCTTTTATGGGTCTTTGTGTGTGTGTGTTTTGCTGTGTTACTGTATTTTATTGTATGCTGCTTTCAGACCATCTGCTGAAAAGTGGGCTATACATTTTTTTAAAAAAACTAACAACAAATAAATACATTTTCTCAGCAGTTACTGAAAAGTCGGTTGTGGAAGTATCAACCAAAGATTAAAGTGCATTTGTGGAACCATTTTGGAAAAGCCCTTACACTCAGAATATACTTTGGGTGAAGAAGTTGAAACTGGGTGTTAACAGTGGCCATTTCCCACATTGATTAAGAACTGTAATTGCCGCTCATCAGTTTTCATAACTTGCTGTGCTTTGTGCTTATTTTCTTTCTTTCTACTGGTGCTAATCTGTAATCTGACTCCAACCTGTCAGTTATAAGGGTATGGGAAAGTTAGTTCTCATCATAAAGTGCCCATAGACTCATTTGAATTAAAACATGCATTAAAGATGCTGTTCTCTCTGTAAATTATGGACAGGAAATGCACAGTTAAGGTTTTAAACTGTCATCTTCCCACGTTAGTCAACCTGCTGCTTCTCTGTGCTATAAATCCTCAGTAACCACTTCGATGTTACAGTTTAAGATGGAGAACCTGCATTCAGATTGCAAGAAATGTATATGCCTCGCTTATTAAAGCTACAGCTCCGAGCTTTTAATCTTGCAAATTTATTCAGCACGTTGTGACTTCTCTTCATCTCCCATCTAACCTCAGTGTGTTTCACTGGAGTGACCAAGAAAAAGCATATTACTTGATGTGTCTGTTAGAAATGTTTTTTGCAAAAGCATTGTAGTGATTAAAGCAAAAGCATTACTCACCTGTATTGGCATTTAAAGCCACATGGTTGCCTTTGCAATTGAAACACTTGATTGGAAGGAAAATACTAACAGTTCTCAGGGCAGGTCCCTGTACCCAAAAGCATTTTGCAGTTTAGAGCTGTGTTCATATGACGTTCAAGTAGGAGGGTGACTGTTTTATGTTAGACCATTGTTGTGCATTTCAATTGGTAGGACAGCACCAAGGTTTGGCATGGTCAGGCACCTACCAAGGCTGCCAGTGGCCCACTACTGACTCCCAGAGTTCCCTGGCCAACCACCATCACATTCTCTTCCTCCTCTTCCTTGCTGTTGCTGCCTGTTCACCTGTCCTCTCCAAGCACAAGCAGTGACAAGAGCAAGGGGAAGCAGCTACAGCCACCACTTGCCTTCCCTTCTCCCTGTGGGCAGTGGCGCAGATTGGGTCCAGAGGGAAAGGGGAAGCAAATGGGCAGTGGTGACAGTGGCAAGGAGGTGTGCCCACTCAGGGAAGAGGAAAGGCTTACTGGGAGCATCTTCTGCAAGGGAACCCCAAATCTGGATCTGACACTGTTTATTGGCCATTTTCATGAAATAATGTTCAGTGGGCATTCCAGTCACATCCTCCTCCTTGCGTCCTTGTTTTGGAGGTTGGGCATGTCCGGTGGCAATGAAGGAGGTGGCCTTTTCATCAGTGTTGCCCCAGTTACAGAATGCCCGCCCAAGGCAGGTGTGGCTGGCACTAATGTGTTAGTCATTGAGTCAAGGGGTCAAGACTCTTTTATTCTTCAAGGCTTTTTATGGGTGATGGCCGTTGCTGTTTTTTATTGTTTCCTGTTCTGGTTTTAGATGACGATATGGTTTTAGACCACTCTTATTGCTGGAGGTCTCTTTAATGGGATTTATTGCTGAATTTTGTAAAAAAAAAACAAAAACCTTTTGCAAAATGGGACTGACTTCTGAGTAAACATGCTTAAGATTGTACTGTGTATTATTCTACATTTAGGCTGTTCATGCTAGTACTATACTGCACGCACACTCAGGGGCCTTAAGTTCTGCTAGAGAGGCCCTCAGAAGTGTAGTGTGTAGGTAGTTACTTTTCAGTGGAGGCCTGGCTGGCATTGCCAGACAACTATTTGCTTTTAGGATACTTAAGACCCTTTTTAGGAAGGCTTTTGCCCCCTAAACTACGCATCATCTGTATTCTGCTGCTATAAAAAATAACTGGATTTCTAGTGAAGTGCTGTTTGTCTGGATGATTTTTTTTAAAAGCATGGTCTTCATATGTTTTTATTATTGTAAGCTGCTTCAAATGTACAGTGGCTTCATACTAGTTTTAAATGTCACGCCTTCCCTCAATGAATTTTGGGAATTGGATTTTGGTGAAAAGAATTATGTTAGTGTGGAAAGCTAAGCAGGATCAGGCCTGGTTATTACTTGGGTGGGATAGCCTTATAGGCTCCTTCCAACTCTAATGAAATCTGTGACCCCTAGACCCTCATCTCTTCACATAACTACAGCTCCTAGAGTTCTCTGGGATGAAAGAGTAACCATTATTAATCCAGTTTAAAACTCCAATGCCGTTCACATTCACTTGGGAATAAGCCCTGCCAAGTGCACTGAGACCTTTAAGTAAACCCTTTTTAGGATTGGATTGTATATCTGTGGTGTAGATGTGCCCCGAGTCAAGATAGCCTTCTTAGAAATGAAGCCTCTAATAGGCTGGCATTCTGTGAGTTGGATCTAGACTTAGCCATGCTTGGAGTAGACCCATTAAAATCAATGGAGCTTGAGGTAGTCATGACTAAATTGAGCCTCATTGATTTCAGTGGGTCTACTCTAAGCATGGTTAAGTTTGGATCAAACCCAGTATATTTTTGGCATGTCATCCCTTGCTGTAGAAAACAAAAATGTGGAGAAGTTTGAAAGTAGAAAGTTAACAACCATCAGAAATAGCACAGCAGGGATCTAGGGTAGTCAAGAAAAGTTTTAGAAGGAGGAGGCACAGTCACAATTATAATAGTCCTCACTGACCAAATTCTGGTCTGTTGGCCTGTGAAGGCTGCTTATTTCTAACTGCACACTCAGTCTTCAAAGCAGGGACTTTATTGTATCTTGGCAGCAGCCAGGGCAGGGCAGCGATGTGTTGACTCTGTGTGGCAGCTTGATAGACTACCCTGTATAAGTACGTAATAACCTTGACAGCCAGGAGGCTAGAAACAACTTTCTTAAAATGAACTTGATCCTGCGGCCTATTTCTGAGACTAGAGGAGCTTCTTTGGGAAATGCTGCATCTGCAGGATTAAAGTGTGTGTGGTTGCGTGCATGTGCGCGTGTAGGAGTCTTATTTCACTATATTTATATACTGAAAATGTAAATCTTATTTCAGTATATTTCATTGATCTATCATCTCAGTCAGTTGATGGAATATGGCTGTTTCCTTCTCTCACAACCATACTGGCCAATGGAGAAATGCATTTCTCACATTCAAACAAACCACTGTGGTTTAAATAAGCCACGATGGCTTGTTTTAATCCCTGGTGTGTGCTGGCTGCGGCTTGTCATGTCATGTCATCCGAACCTGGGCAGCATGGCTTGTTTGAGGGGGAAATGACCCTCAAATAACCCAACAACAGGCCATGAGTTATTTAAGCCACAATGGCTTGATTTGATCATGCGAACCAGGTCTTTTCCCATTGTAAAGGAATCCTTTGGGTAGGAGCGGATGCAATCTTACACTTTGAGTTCAGGGACTGAACACCCAGGTGCGCAATAGCTTCTTGTTCCCATTTCTGCTTCTTCCTAGCTTTGTGACCTTTGTATGGTAATTTTAGGGAATGGCCCTAACTTCACCCTTTGCTCAGTAATTGCATTGCATCATTTACCCATGTGGGCTAATGGCTCTCCATCATGGAACTGTGAAGTTCAATGTTTAATCATCATCATCGATGAAGATGTATTCGTTATTACATTTAGATATGACCCTGCTGCTGATTGGCAACTGTCAGACGAATCCAATTGTTTTCTCACTGGTTGTTGCTTCTCTTCTTGGGCCCACTGATGTGATATTGTGTGACTAGCAATGCCCCGTGTGTGTTACAGACATGGCAAAGAATGTTTGTTCCAAGCAGCACACTGCCATGCCTCCTTTTGTGTAAACATACCTGAGAAGAAACATGGCAGCACAGCAGGTAAAATGGCACATTGCTCACCTCTTCTGGAGCCAGTTCACCTGAAGGAAAGGGTGGCAGTGTGTCACTTGAAGAAAAAAAAAAAGTAGGATGGGGAACATGGTGCTCCACAGCATTGTTCAGGATCTGAAAGAAGTCTCTGCTGCTGTGGTTACCATGGTTCCCTCTTCCCTGATCTGTCTCTTTTGGGCAGGCACTGTTGTCAATTTGTATGAAACTCTTCTTCCTTGAGGCTGTTCCTTCGACTCTAGGAGCTCCTACTTAGGTTAGTTGCCTATGTGTATTTCTGGATATTCACCACCCTGATAGGTTTCTACACATTCAGCCAAAGTTGACAGTGCCCAAGAAATGGGACACTAAAAAGCCAAATATCAGAAGAAGACCCTAGTATCCCAAACAGCACAAACCCAGAACCAACAGGGGATGTCAAGTTTCAGCAGGAAATTCCTCCTCAGATGCCCTTTAAGCATTATAGGGAGCTGTTTTTCCAAAGCTTATCCCAAGGCATTGCAATGATGCTTAAAGGTTAACAGCTACATGGACTGGGCCAATGGCGTAGGTCCTTACTATGAAATTGTTGCCCCAGTTGGGTGACAACTTCATGATAAGGCCCCCATGACTGGCTCTACATACATGATTCTGGGATTCTACATTTTGTAGTGCAGTGGGATGATTCCGTGGGAAATGACTCCTGCTGCCCTACTGTAATGTTAAAAGTGCATCTGAGAAGTAACCTCCTCTTGAACCACAAGATTCTCTTCCTCTGTTGTCTCTTGTTTCTGGCTATTTAGGCTCCTCAGGTTGTCTTCTTCTGGTATCCGGTGACTGAGCATCACATTCTTTGGGCACTGCCAACTTTCCAACCTCATTGGAAGCCATAGTTTAGGAGCAGCTGTGACGGGAATGGCCAGTGACATGCAAAATTCTCTTAAACCACACCACTGCTTGTCGCTGTTGTGCTTGCTGATGACTGGGATGGGCATATCTTCTGGGGAAATGTTCATGAAGCTCCTAAATAAAATATAGCACTGTCTCAGTCACACCTGTGAGCAGATTGTGGGTGCTAGTCTCACTTCGAACCATAACTTTAAAATTATGTAATATTAGGTAACAGGTGGCTAGACCCCGTTGTGATCGGCTGTTGCAAGCAAGCTTGCACACTATGAAAAAGATTGCTCAAGCTTTGCATGTGTGCTTTTCAAGTTAAGTAGAGAATCTCCTAAAATAATATTAAATAGATGTTGAAACCTGTTAGCCTGTGCCTTAGTTAGCCACATGGAAGGCCAGAAGCACTGTAGATGAGCACTAGAATTTATTATTCAAAGCATGGCAACATGCAAGTTATGCACATGTTAACCTAGCTATGCATCAGAAACTCTGTAGTAGGAAATGGCTTTGCATCATAACATGGGGAAAAAATTCCTATCATCTATATACCTTTATCCCTGTATACAGTCATGGAAATGAAACTGACAACGTAGTTATTTACGCATAACATGTGAATGTCCTATATTGGTAGCCTAAAAGACAATGAGGACTGATAGTCAATGGAGCAGCCTGTTTTGCCTACTCTTAGTTAAGATGTTCTGGGAGAAGATTGTTGCATGACAAGCATCACTAATTTAATCTCATTATCTGCTAATATGTGTATGATTGCAACCATGAATAACCACATTTTCTCTCCTAACTATAGGCCTGGTATCTTGCAAAACATGTTGCATGCTCCATACTGAATTAGAAGGCAAAGCCTATTCCAAATCTTGGGAATTAAGGCCTAGTCCTCACAGAGGTGCTAAAATTGTATCTGGGCAGTACCATTTCAGACCACAGGTGGGGACTCCTATAAAGGAATGTTTCCCTATGAAAACACATTCCTAATTCCTACACATAGAAAACTAGCATGTTGGGAAGAAAGCAAAACTAGAGTTTCTACCTGAGGAGAGTTTTCTGTGTGCATGGATTTTTTAAATTTTGTTTTTTGTATGAAGGAGCTTTGATCCTGTGAGCCTCCATCTGCATTCTGGAGAGATACAGTGCAGACGGAGGTTTGCATCTCACTAAGATCTAGGCCTGAGGGTAATGGATATTCAGGTATTCTTTATAAAAGCTTAAACTATGTGCCATCTCATTCATTCGTTTTTGTTTTCTTGGAACTGAGGGTTCTGAGTCTGGCTGAACCACATGCATGTTTATGGTTAGCTGGTATCAGAGTTGGGTGTTGCCACAAACTTACAAATTCTCACTTTGGGCCTCTGTGGACACTTACAAATTACTTCAGATTGCCACAACACAGTACCCCATACTGTGAGGTTTTCCAGATTGCTGCATATTCTTTTGACATGGTCAAAGCCTTGGTATGTGAACCAAGTTTTCATCAACATGCCTCTTCCAGTAGCCACAGGTAGCCTTTGTAAAAGCTCTGTTTATCTGAGCTACCGACTGGATCTTTCCACCGCGCGTGCGTGCAAATAATTAGCTCACAAGGATTCTGTGTAACAAGCTGCAAGTATGCTGCTTGTGCAGACTCTGCTGCCTGCTTTTTTGTGCTTGTCCACTCTTGCCGAGATTCCTTGATCCTCCATGCTTACCTCACTAGTGGACACCCCAGCCTTCGCTCATCTTTCTTGTTGCCTGATTCTGCCTGAATGTGTTAAACATCATGATGCTTCCATTCCTTTTGCTTTCACTTCTCATGGAGAAAGTTGCTTTCTGGGATTCAGCCACTGTCTACAACAGTGTTCTCCAACCTTGGGTCCCCAGATGTTTTTGGCCTACAACTCCCAGCATGCCCCAGCCAGCTTCTACAATGTTGGAGTAAGAGCTTGTCCTTCCCTAGTAAGCACTGCTTTCAGTTTTAATCCAGGCAAGACTGTATTTTTTCACAGATTTGGAAGAGACATATCTTTAGTCTGCTGATCCAGGTCTGGCCAAAGCAATCAATAGCATGGCTTCCTGACACTCAGTCAATAAGAAGAGATGCTAAAAGTTCCATGGCTGCCACTGTGGGTAGTGCCATCTGTTTTCCGATCATGTAAATTAGGGATGGAGAACCTGAGGCCCTCCAGAGGCTGTTGGACTGGATCTCCCCTCATCCTTCGTCATTAACTATACTGACTAGGGCTGATGAGAGCTACAGTCCCAATAGCGTCACGAGGGCCACACCCGTTCCCCATCCCCATGCAAAGAAAGTAACCCATGAAGTAGTACAGATATTGAGTGAAATCCAATGGTGTCCAGTCACCAACGGAACAGACACCATTTGTGGAATGAATTACCACAGCCCCCTGCATCCCCTCTCTGCACACCCTCAATCTGCTCTGGAGGGTTGGGTGATCCTCTGGAGCAGATCTGGAATTTTGCAGGGCGTGGAGGGGTGCTTGGGGAAGCAGGAGAAGGGGAGTCCCATGGCCCGAAGAGAAGTAGGCTTGTATGACATTGGATGGAACTCATTGATTTCTCTTAGACCTGTAAATTGTCCTGTGATCATGTCAAAATCTGGATCTGGGAATGTATAGCAATATTCTAATATTATCCCCACAAAACCTCTCCTGCCGTCCTTGCTCAAGGTGATGTTAGAGCCAGTTCATATAACAAAACTTGCTATGCTGAAGATGTAAGTTGAGTTACTCCATGGCTCTGTGATTGCTTCACCACATAGCTCCCATATATTGTGTCACTGCGAAACTGTTATGTGTGGTGCAGGCCCAGTTGTGGTGCAGGAAATTTGGGCCAAGTGCCAAGCTGGTTGCATGGGGATGCAGTCATGACAACCATGTCACCAAATACCAAACTCTGCATGGATTCAGCTCAACTAAAGCCGAAATGAGATTTTCTATTTTGTATTTGTATTCTGAATATGAAATTTTACTTCAAAATTCATACCTTTTTAATGTATCTTTTTTAAAAAGTAAAACTGTTCAAGCAAAAATTACTTTAAAATCTGAGTGCTTTACAATGCAATACATGTCTATTTAAAAGTAAGCCCCACTGAGTTCAATGGGACTTACTCCCAGATGAATGTTTATATGATACAGGCCTGTGGCTTACGCTGGCTCAGCTTGTCTGAGTGTGGAAAGCTAAGCAGGGTCAAGCCTGGTTATTACTTGGATGGGAGACCCCTCCTCTAGTTTCCTGCATTCAGCAGGGGGTTGGACTCGATAGCCTTGTAGGCTCCTTCCAACTCTATGATCTATGAAATCTATGATTGCAGACTTGTTTTTATTTCTTCATTTGTGTTTGTTCTTGGCAGGCATCAAACATAAACCACTACCTGCAATTGTGTTTTAGCTGTCAAATATAATCACATCTCATTGCATGGAAACTATCAAATAATATCAAGTGTCAAATACTGAACTCAAGTATCATTAGATGTCAGGTGATTTGAATATGCTGAGAATATTCAACAATAACAATTTGAAGAAAGTCACAGTGAAGAGATTCTACATCAGGGGTGGGCAACTTTAGGAGGGCCATGGGGATTTTTGCCCTCAGGACCCTCCCCCATGAGCCATAGTCTGTGGGGCACCCCAAAAACCAGGATTCAGCAGCATGGCACTCCATAGCACTAAAAAGCTTAAATGTAGCTTGTTCTCAAACTTAAATGGACCCTTTTAGCACTCCGTAACAGCTATGGGGCACTAAAAGGGTCAAATTTAACTTCAAGACACACTAAGTTTGACCCTTTTAGCACTCTGGAGAGCTAAAAGCACTTGTTGTTGTTTGTTTGTTTGTTTGTTTTTTGCCACCACTGAATCTGGCAGCATGTTGGGGATACCTCTGTTATGCACGTCTACTCAGACATAAGCCCCACTGAGCTCAATGGGACTTCTCCCAGGTATAGCAGGGGTGTGTCCCACCGGCCTTTTTTGCCGGCTACCTGTGGCTACAAAGGCTACCTGTGGCTACTGGAAGAGGCATGTTGATGAAAACTCCACTTCACCCATATTCCATGAGGTTCACATACCAAGCCTTTGACCCTGTCAAAAGAATATGCAGCAATCTGGAAAACCTCACAGTATGGGGTACTGTGTTGTGGCAATCTGAAGTAATTTGTAAGTGTCCACAGAGGCCCAAAGTGAGAATTTGTAAGTTTGTGGCAACACCCAACTCTGATACCAGCTAACCATAAACATGCATGTGGTTCAGCCAGACTCAGAACCCTCAGTTCCAAGAAAACAAAAACGAATGAATGAGATGGCACAAAGTTTAAGCTTTTATAAAGAATACCTGAATATCCATTACCCTCAGGCCTAGATCTTAGTGAGATGCTGCTGCTGCTGCACTGCCAAAATTTGGCACTTTGGTGGCAGGGGTGGAAAAAAACCTTTTTAAAAGGAAAAAAAGAGCCTGTTTGCGGCCAAATTTCAGGGGGGTGTTAGCGCTGTTAGTGCTGTGTTAGCAGCGACAGCAAGAGAGGCAGTTTTAAAGCAAATACACGATATGGGATTGCAGCCTTAATTACCAGTACTTAATTTTACCTGCCCATTCAATCCTCACCTTCAACCTGCCAGTTTGGTCCTATGAATTGGCCCCTGGCCCACGGTTAATCTCTTTGATCTATCCCATCATTCATTCTTTCTTCACTCTTTATTGTATGGTTGATACATAACTGCAAAGATAATAACATAAAATGTTGGTGTGTAGTGCGACGTAATGATTTATTAGTGTTCACATCATACCAATTCCTTTGTTCCTATTGCCTGACATATGTTTGATATACGTGCATATTCACTGCCAGGTTACATATCCTAACTCATTTTTAATTTTCTATTTCAATGAAGCTGATAAGGCACAGCAGGTATTTTACTGTATATTTGTACTAGAGTATTAATGTTCTTTTGTAAACAGTTGGCAATACATTTATTCATTGGGCACAGTTTAGCAAAGCCTTGTTGCAACTGAGACCTGTTGAAAGCAATGGAATGAGACATGCAGCCCAGTCTTGTGCATCTTCACTTAGATGTAAGTTCCACTGAGTTCAATGGGGCTTGGTCCCAAGATAGTGCATACAGGATTGCAGCCTTAATCACAATGATCTTAAATGCCATTGGTTGCTATGGCATTTCAGTTGTAGCTGAGGGTTGTATCCATCAGGTGTCGCTTTACTCACCCCCTCACTCCCCACAGCTAACCTCACGATGTTCCAATGGGTCCTCCTCCAACCCTCTGGAGCAGATATCCAGGAAGGGGGGAGGGAATTGCCGAAAATCTCCTCCCTCTCTGTTCCAGTGACAGAAGCCTCTGCTGGATCAAAGAGCAGCCCATCAGTGGAGTGATGCCAGTTGGATACAGCCCTTTGGTGTGTGTTTTGCTGGATTGTTTGTGTTCAGTATAACACAAAAGTAGTTTTGGTAGATGCTGCTCACTTCTGGTATCTTCGTAAACCTTCCCTATCTCCATACCATTGGGTAAGGCCACATAGAATGAAGTTCTGTTTCTCAAATAACTTGTTCAGGAAATGAGACTGAGATGATAATATGGTTTAAGTAGCTTCTTGAAAACTAATCTCTTCCATGAAAATGGATTTTTTAAAAAAAAAATCAAAATAAAATAATAACCCAGATGGTACGGATAGTTTTAATAAATCAGGCTTGCCTAGCTCTCATTGCTTGTGGCAATGTATAGTCATCTGTACCAGCAAAGTAATGATGCACAGGCAGCTGGAAACATCTTTTTATATGAGAATTACTTTACCTGCAAAGAATGTAGGTGAGCCTGATTAAGTGGTGCAACATTATTATAGGCAGAGTAGCAGCCCATTCAAAGGATCATAATTTTGACTTCCTTTCCTCTACTAGTGCTGGTTTAAGGTTGATTCATACAATCATTTGGGGGGGGGTTGTTTTTCTACTTTCAGACTCATTTCCCCCATAATCAAAAAGTTTTGTAGAAGCCGAGCCTATTATTATTATTATTATTATTATTATTATTATTATTAGTATTTGTATACCGCTCCACATCAAGCAGATTCCAGAGTGGTGAACAATAAAAAGACAAAAACAGATAAAAGAAACAAAAACAATAGATTGAAAACTAACTAAAATTCCACTGGTGGTTGAAGAGCAGAGAAGGCTTCCTGGAGCAAGGAAGTCTTCAGCAGGTGCCAAAAGCAGCACAATGTCGGAGCCTGCCTGACCTCCAGAGGCAGGGAGTTCCACAGAAATGGAGCCACCACACTGAGGGCTCTTCTCCTGGTGGACTCCAATTGGGCCAAAGGTCCACTGAGGAACCACCAGGAGCATGCCATCTGATGACCTGAGTGATCAGGCAGGTTGGTAAGAGAGAAGGCGTTCTCTCAGGTATCCTGGTCCCAAGTTGTTTCGGGCTTTGTACACAAGTACCAGAACCTTAAATCTGACCCAGTAGTGAATAGGTAGCCAGTGCAGTTCCTTCAGCAAAGGAGTTGCTGCACCATATAAATGTTTGTTAGATTGAAACGTTGGTAGTTTCGGACCATGCTCCAATTCGTCTGGAGTTGCAATTTTCAGATTTTTTCAGGCCCTCTGGTCTCTGGTGCTTAAATATTTCTCTTCTCAAATCAGATTTCAGCTGAGCTACTCAAGTATTTTAAAATTAATAAGGGTACAGTGGTTGTTGTTGTTGTTGTTGTTGTTATTTACAGTATTTGTATACCGCTCCACATCAAGCAGATTCCAGAGGGGTGAACAATAAAAAGACAAAAACAGATAAAAGAAACAAAAACAATACATTGAAAACAAACTAAAATTACATTGGTGACTGAAGAGCAGAGAAGGCTTCCCAGAACAAGGAGGTCTTCAGCAGGTGCCAAAAGCAGGTGCCACAATGTCGGAGCCTGCCTGACCTCCAGAGGCAGGGAGTTCCACAGAAATGGAGCTTGCCACACTGAAGGCCCTTCTCCTGGTGGACTCCAATTGGGCCAAAGGTCCATGAGGAACCACCAGGAGCATGCCATCTGATGACCTCAGCAATTGGGCAGGCTGGTATTGGAGGAGGCACTCTCTCAGGTAGCCTGGTCCCAAGTTGTTTTGGGCTTTGTACACAAGTACCAGAACCTTAAACCTGATCCGTTAGTGAATAGGTAGACAGTGCAGTTCCTTCAGCAAAGGAGTTGCATGCTGAAAAGAGGCAGCTCCCGACAAAAGCCGAGGTGCTACATTCTGCACTAGCTCCAGCTTCCGCAGCAGCCTTAAGGCTGAAAAATACATACCATATCCTGAAAAACCATGGAAGCTTTTCTGTCTAAAGTAAAATATGGTGACATGTTCTGTATAATCTAATGTGATTAATGATGTAGTTATAAAATATGTAAGTGAGAATATACTACTATTGGAAATATCTTTGATAAACAGTAAAAAAAAAAACAAGAACAGTTGTGTGGCTTGACCTTTGTTCAGTATTAAAAAGAACAAACTTTTCCATTTCCCCCCAAACTTTAAAGTTTAAGGGTGCGGTCCTATCGATTTTCTTTCCTCCTCCTCCGAGGTCACTTTTCTGATCTCGGAGGACAGCCAGCGTGCTTCTTCCTGCGCCAGCTGCAAGGGGTCCCTGGAAGGTCGGAGCACTGTCTCCGACCTTGGAAAGGTTTTTCCGAGCAATCCTATGGTCCCTGGGACACTCCCAGGGGCCATAGGATTACTCTCTTAAGAACTTTCCTAATAGAAAAAAAGGCAAATTGTTTGTGCCCTGGAATCCAGGCTATCAGGAAGGGAAAGGAATCTGGGGAAGGAAACTAGGATCTGATCAAAGCTAAGCAGGGTCAGACCTGGTTATTACTTGGACGGGAGACCCCTCCTCTAGTTTCCTGCATTGAGCAGGGGGTTGGACTCGATGGCCTTGTAGGTACCTTCCAACTCTATGAAATCTATGAAATCATTTTGTTTTATTTTTAAAAAAGGAGTGTGCATGATAAAACTCTTGCTACTGCTTGTGTAGCAGCATTAATCAACAAATTAATTTATTGAATCATTTTGCGCCATCAATGTAAATGGACAGATAGATATATAAAAACATCACTGTTTCTCTATCTATCACTGTTCTCTATCACTGACTGGTATAAAGAAGTGTGGATATGGCTTTAAATGATATGTTAACTTGTAATATCAAATGCAAAAGGGGACAATTAAAGAAAAATAATTTTAAGGATATTTGGGGTTTATTTTTGGATTTTGTGTTAAATAAGGGGAAAGGGAGTATGCCGTGTCAAGATATGTTGTATTTTTGGAATAATGAATAATTATAGATTATAGAGATAGAATGTATTATATGGTCCTGTGGTCCTATATAAGTTGTATGTTTGTTATTTAGTTGTTTTTTAAAAAAAATTAAAAAATAAGAACAATAAACACATTCCTAAATGGAAAAAAAATTAAATAAAAAAAACATTTTTTAAAGTGTTAGCAATTGCTTTTGATAAATTACTTACAGGTTCACATAAGAAAAAATCAAACAAGATCTTTGCCCCAAACAGAGGACCATATGCTCAGCTGTGCATGGAACTAAACAAATGGTTGGTGCGATCCATTCTGATAATGCTGATCACCAGTTGGGTGGGGAATGGGGGTGTCTGGAATCTGCTCCTCCATTATCTAATAGGTGCTCAGTGCTGTTAAAGGTGATGTGCCTTTCAGCTAATTAGGTAGTGCAGCATCACTACCTATAGGTGGAGTCTCCAACATGGTGCCAGTGGGCACCGATGTACCCATGGACACCTCTCTTGGCATCCACCAGGCTCCTTGTCCCCTCCTGATTTTTATTTTATTTTTAAGATTGTTTTAATTAATTATTTTTTAACTGAGAGGCTGGCATGTTGCAAAGCAAAGGGTTGCCCTCAGCGCCATGTTTATTTGGGTTCATAAAAGTGGATTTTGTATTTTAGAGCTTAGACCCCAGCTCTGCCTTGTACTTAGTTTCTTGGGGAAGTTTCTCTTCTTTTAGTCTCACCACTTTGCCTTCCGGAAAATGAGTGTTTTGTGGCCAGCCATGCCTATCATGGCAGCCATTTTGTGAAAATGTCCACAAGACTCCCTCAAAATTCCAAATGTGCCCATTGATTCAAAAAGGTTGGGGATCCCTGGCATACAGTACTGGGTGAGGCATGTGTGTTTCCCACACAATATCTATTGGAACACATGGGACCACATTCAGAATACCAATCTGTATGCAAAAGCAAGTTTCTATGTATGGATCACCCTTACTAGATCAACATATCTTAACTATAAAAATCTCAGTCTAAATTTATTCAAAGCCATTCCCTATATAATTAGCTTGCACAGCAAAAATAGCTTCAGCTTGATCCTTCAGTCTCTCTCCAAATGCCCAGTAAAATTTGCAATCTCTCAGTGCCAAGGAGAGAGAGAGCGATGAGTTTCCTATAAAAAAAAAAAAAACAGAGATCAAAACAGTCATAACCTTGTATCCTGACATAATTGTCAGTTCAACAAACAATGCATAAGATTTCCTCAATCCTGTCTTTATACTGCACAATAAATTGGTACAGTAATGCCTTGGATTACAAGTAACTTGGTTTGAGAGCGTTTTGCAAGACAAGCAAATTTTTAAATATTTATTTAATTTTTTTTTACTTGATATACAAGCGACGTCTTGCAATACAAGTACTGTAGTACGGCTTAAATTAAAAATCTCTGTACAAATTTTTTTGGGGGGGATTTTGTTTTGATATAAGAGTGTTTTGGATTACAAGCACGTTTCCGGAACGAATTATGCTCTCAATCCAAGGCATGACTGTAATATGGTTTGCCTGTATAACTACCAGTCAAATCTCTGACTTTTGTGATCCAAAAGAGTGATCTGGTTAATGAGTCAGGAGAAGACAAAATGAGATGGCCCATATTCAAAATAGATTTTATAAAATGTTAGCAACAACTGGTGTCCTCAATCTGCGCAAGCTGCATCAGCACTGTGCAGATTGCTCCTCTCTATCTTTTTTTGCTATCCAGCAGGAACAGGCAGCATGTAGATAGGTCATCTCCATCTTAGTTGCTCCATGGTCGTGGTGACCAAGTATTGCAACACACACACACACACACACACACACACACACACACTCCGAGCCACTGTTGTTGGATAGTTCAACAAAAAGGCAAGCTGATAGGGGGTGCAGCTGGGTTAACCCTGCACTCTGGTTCACTCAAGACATCCCAGAGAAAGCAAAGATGGAGGGATGCCACATTTCACCTTTGCATTCCCAGGGGGTGTTTTGCAGGAGCCAGAATGCCGAGTCAACCCAACTGCACCCCCAATTAATCAGTGCATTTAAAGAGTCTGTGCTCCACCCCTTTATTACTTGGTGGTGGTGAGAATGAACTGGCTGTTGATTCCCAGACTGAAATACGTGGGTGTTGCCAGTCCCTCTGTCTTGGTTTTGCCACAGTTACATCTGAGGAAGTTCAAATCGTTTTTTCAGCTTTGGACTAGCTTACACATTCTTGTCCTAATGAGAGAGGGCATGTAGTGGGCTCCCTTTCCAACAATGCTTACAGGTGACCACAGCTGGAAAGTTGCCTTCCAGACTTGGTTGAGGCATGTGCTCCTGGCAAGAAGGGAGCTGCTACCTCAGCCTCACGGAATTTTCCTCACTAGAGGAAACAAGGAGATTGCCACACCAGTTGTTTTCCTTCCTCATTCTCCCTGGCATCAGCTGCTCTTGCTAGAATTTGGGAGGATGATGAGGCAGGAAAGCAGCCATTGCCAGAAAGAACAAGGAAGCAACAGAAGAAGCTTCCTTGTTTTCTCTGGCAATGTGAGGAGCTCCTGTGTGGATGAGGCAGTGGTGCTCCCTTGCCTTACTGTGCAAACCCAGGATTGGAAGTGAGCTGCCTGTGCTGGCTGTCAGAACTCAAGGCCTCCACAGGTGCAGAGAGGGTGCAAGAAAGCTACAGTTTGAAGATTCCTGCTTTGCTGTAATGTAATTACAGTAATACCTTGGATTGCAAATAACTTGGTTTGAGAGCATTTTGCAAGACAAGCAAATTTTTAAATATTTATTATTATTATTTTTACTTGATATACAAACAACGTCTTGCAATACAAGTACTGTAGTACGGCTTAAATTAAAAATCTCTGTACAATTTTTTTGGGGGGGGATTTCGTTTTGATATAAGAGTGTTTTGGATTACAAGCACGTTTCCGGAACGAATTATGCTCTCAATCCAAGGCATGACTGTATGCCGAATTCTATCAGAGGCAAACCTTTGAATTGCTAACTTTACCTGGGGCTGGGAGTAACCTTCACGCACAAATCCCAAGACTCCAATGATACATTGGGAGTTCATAAAGTTTTATAACTGGAGTTCTCAAAGTATGTCGTTAACAAGCAGCCCCATTTCTGAGAAACAAAAGTTTTGAGCTAAGGCAAAATATCAGTGTAATTAGCCAGAAATGCTCACTGACGTCCCAGACATGGGAACAGACATAATTAGACAGGGCACTGCAAAGTGAGCTTGTAGCATGTTTTCCAAACAACTGATAGGTGAAGCATACATTTTTCTGAATTAAAATTGGAAGCACAATTCACTGTTGCACCCAAACTGGTTTCCTTTTACAGTATGAAAGAACAAGAATTATACACACACTACTAGCGGTGCTTTGTTTTGTGTTTGTTTGTTTGTTTAGAAAGGTCCACTTCACATTAAGAGAACTCAGAGTATATTTACTTCAAGTAAAGACTGTAGAATTTTCCACACAGCAATCCGAGTTGAAGTGAAATTTGCTCAGAGAGTACATCTCTTCCTGCCTTGTGCACACCCATACTCACCCCATAGCTTTCATTATCTGCTTTAACAATCAGACATAATGGCGTTCACTTCATTGGATTTGGATATTCAGCCACATCATAGGTGAGTTTATTATATTTTTCTTGCACTTCAAAAAGTCTGGAAACTGCTTGTCTCAAATGGACAACTGCATTGCCCTGGCTTCATTTGTCCCCACTTCTCTCCAGCAGATGCGCAGAATTCTGCAATGTTCTTATTCTGGAATTTGTTAACAGAATACTAACATCCTGTGGGTTGCCCACATGATGTAAATTAAGCAAAATTGTGTAGTGTAGTTTGAGCCAACGACAAATAAAGATTTTTAGGCTGTACAATATGGATGTTGTGTCGCTAGAGATATATGCATAATTTTGGATGTATTTTAAAGATTTCAATCTTCTAGGTAAAGGCTTCAAAGCCGGAGTGCTTTAGAAACTGTCTGTCATACCGGATCAGTTGCAATTACACTTGAGGGACTTCAAAGTTCCTGTTGCAGGGAGTCTGGCTTCAGTTCAGACTGCCAACATATGGCACAACCGCTATATGCACCTATGTAAGGTAGTTGCCATTGCACTGCATACCCTTCTATCATGATCTCCATGGCAAATGGCAAGATAGATCCTTGTCTGCCTTGTTGGTTACAAAGGGAAATCCAGTGCTGTAACAACAGACCATGTTAGCCGTCTGGCTAATAACAGGAAACCTTTCATAATACACCTTTGCCATCACTGCAGTGATCTGAGATGTAAGGATTTCCTTGATCAAATCTAAAGCAAATATGGTAGATCTACTTACTCTTCTGAAGTTCAACAGGGCAGCACAAGAAAGGTTTTGAGTGACCCTTACTGATTTCCCAAAAGGAAAGTTGGTTTTTGTCAGGACAAAATAAGAGAACATGGCTGATGTGCCATTTTCAATGTTTTGGCAGATTGTTCTTCTTGTATGGCACAGAACACCAAAACATGGGTTGATTATCCATCCGAAGAATCAAATACTTGCTTGCATAAACTATGAGGCTGCCTTCCAAGCAAAACCTTTTTTCACAGAAGCAGATGACATATTTATTTATTTCCTTTTAAAGGCTTGCTAGGATTATTGATAAAATATGAGTGTCTTATCTATTGTATCATTATTATATAGTACATTGAAGGTCAATCCCATCCATGTTTACACAGAAAAAAAGGCCTACAAAAGGCTTTGGCTGGGGCATGCTGGGAGTGGTAGGCCTTTTTTCTGTCAAAACATGCATAGGATTGCACCCTAAGGTTTCAATCTTATGCCCACTTACCTAGGAGTAAGCCCCATTGAATGCAATGGAACTAACTTTTGAGTAGACATGTACAGACATGGACAGGTTAATTTATATGACAGACATTTTAGAAAGTTTTGTAAGCAAATTGACAGATCTCAATCCCAATGGAGCTTGTAATCATAGAATCATAGACTGGGTTTACCCAACACAAATAGCCATGGTGGCTTATAAGCCATATTTGTTTCAGAGTGGCTTGTCGTGTTGTCTGAACCCAGCAGCATGGTTTGTTAACCAACCACAAGCCACCCTGGCTGGGTTCAGGCAACACGACAAGCCACTCTGAAACAAACATGGTTTATAAGCCACCATGGCTTATTATGGTGTGTGAACCCAATCACTGAGTTGGAGGGGGTTCCTTGCAGGCCATCTAGTTGATGCAGGAAATAAAGATCTAGACTAGAGCCTCTCCAACAGAAGGCTGCCCATCCTTTGCTTGAAGACCTCCACCAAGGAAAGTAATCAACTACCCCTCCAGGTTATTGGTTCTTTCCAGTGTTGAACTGCTCTAACCTTTGACAGTGGAAACAAAAAAACAAAAAAAAATTGTAGGAAAGACTGAGCGAGGCCAAATTTACAGGGAATCTGTGTAAATAAATGAGGTTGTGCTTACTTTTTGTTTTAATTGCCGGTAGCTGGATGGTCCATTAGAGAAGGGAAAATATCCAAAAGCAAAAGTTCTGTAAAACCTTTTATGAGGACCAACTAAAATTGTTTCACATAGGAAGCTGCCTTATACTGAGTCAGACCATTGGTCTATCTAGCCCAGTATTGTCAACACTGACTGGCAGCGTCTCTCCAGGGTTTCAGGCAGGAGTTTTTCTTGCCCTAGCTGGAGAAGCCGGGGATCAAAACTGGGACCTTTTGTGTGCCAAGCGCGTGCTTCTACCACTGAGCTAAGGACCCTCCCCTTAAATGAAGGGAAGACGGAGACCAAAAGCTTGGGAGTATGTGCCACTGAATGCAGCCAAAATTACCCCTTAAACTTTATAAGATTGAACTGTAAGAGCTTAAGCCAAAGATTAAAAGATGGATTTCAGGAGCAGTTTGACAAAGATAGTCTCCGTGTTCAGGCATTGGCTTCCAGACATTCTCAGAACACGTGGAGTGGGGCCGTCCACATTACCTCTGCCCCCAATGTCCTCATCCCCAGGCAGGGTTCCTGATTGTGTGGAGGATTCTGAGCTCATTCAGCTGAGCTTGTGATGATACCCCCTTCAGACCTTTAGCTCAATGTGGAAATCCTATAGATCTGGGATAGGCGACCTGGTGCCTTCTAGATGTTTTGGACTACAACTCCCATAATCCCTTACAATTGGTCGTGCTGGGTGGGGCAGATGGGGAGTTTTAGTTCAAAATATCTGGAAGGCACTAGGTGGCCTAACCTGGCTATAGATTTATTTTCCAGCATGTTAGGAGAATCTTTAAATGTAGCTGAAGCCACAGGCTCCTGGAAGTGACCTAAAAGTCCCTTCACACTGCAAAGGGTTTTGCACTACTGATGTGGAAGATAAACCTGTCTCCATTACCATAGTCTGACTGTCTTCTACATCATTTGTAGAAGTGCTTGGAGGTGTGGGCTGAGCAATGTTGCCGTGATTACTTGGGCTTGCGGTAGGTAGCTTTGGAGGTAGACTCCACACATCACGGCATACACCCATGGAATCTGTTAATGCATCGCTTCTGGATGCCTCCTAGTTCCTAGGGCATTAAATGGTGAAGCATCAAGATCCAGGATGACGATAGTATAATTAACTTTAATCTGAGCTCCTGCCTGAGGTGGAAATATGTTGTGCAGTCTGTCTCCTTCCATTGATATTTAACCTTTTTTTTTTTTTTTAATGTTTGTTTTAAAATGCTTAAATGGGGTTCTATAAAATTCAGGATGCAGGCAAGCATAATTTATATATATTATATATATATATATATAGCATATAATGCATAAATGTAAGGTTTTTCATCATTACCCACAGTACCTGTCCTGCCGCTAATTGCTCACTTGGTTTTCTTCTACAGCTGAACTTTAGCTATGCTGAACTACAGCATAGCTGTAGCACCTTTTAGCTGCTAAAAGCAAGGATGAGCAATTTGTGGCCAGGTGGACATGGCCTGACTTTCTCATGCTCATGTGCACTAAGTATCGTAGATCTGGCCCTTTGAATTCTTGCCTTTGAAGAGAGTTTTGCTTATTGACAAATTTGTTTTTAAGTCTACGCATTTTTTGTCGTCACCCAAACTTTAATGGGTATAAATACGGTACTTGGGAGAGCTATGTAGCAGCCATGCAGTCAGATGTCGCTGGCGGAAATGCATTATATGAGGCACAAGTTGAGAATGAAGGTAGGGATGTTCAGATATTAGCCAATGTATAACCCACAATGAATCTGAGTAATCCTGAGCATTTCCTGAACATTTCAATGGAGTTCGGAAGGGATTGTTGTGCAAGCCCCATTGAAATGAGTGTGGGATGCACAGCATCAGCACCTGGGGGACTGAGCCCTCTATAAAAATGCATTTCAAACAAGACAGGTTCCTTCAGAAGTTTTGTAGGATCCAGCTTAAAAAATAGCTAGCTTGTATAAGAGTTGAGAGTGCTGTGATTAAAAAGTTATTTGTTTTCCATGGAAAATATGATGACTCATACATCCTAATTAAAATCCCTGTGATCGGATCTAGCATTGTAGTACATTTATCATAGAATTAATATGTGTTTAATGAAAATCCAGAATATGTAACATACCTGCCAAGTCTGAACTAATTTTGAAGCAATATCTTGCTTTCCAAAAGAACAAGTATTTACTATGTACATATCTTTCTAACTTCTGGATTTGAGTTAATCAAGCAACAGGAAAGTTATTACCAAACAATGTAAAAGGTATCTGTATTAATTGATTAGAACAGTGACTTAAGTATTGAAGATTGTGACCTGACATTCAGATATTTGTCCATTATTATATAAACAAGTTATACTGGGTTGATTATGTTTAACTTAAAAAAACCGATAAAACAATACACCTTTAAAAAAATTAAAGTTTAGGAATTATGATATAAAGGCAAGGTTTGTGTGTATTAGAAGTGGAGTTCCACTTCTGGGGAGGAATGGGGTTTGTTTAGGGATGTACTGATTTTGTTAAATCCGTTCTGTCTGTGTTTCACAGATGGTCAGCATCTTTCATTCTGTCATGTACGGATTGACAGAGTCGGATGTACAAGAATGTCATTCCACTTGCATTAAGGCACACTAGCTCTAATGTGCAATGGTGCAAGTGTGCATTAGCAGTGCAAGTGCATGATTGCACAAAAAAACCCACCCCCACAGTTAAAAATGGGTCCGCAAGTCCACGGAATATGCACAACTTGGAAAAAGCCTGTCCTGCTGCGGAATCCACAGGTTGAATTCAAAGAAACCTGAACGGAACACATTTGAATCCACTGTGGATTTATCTGACATCGGCACCCACACTGGCCTTACAGGAATATGCATTTTAATTACTCTGCCTACACCAGGGATGGGCAACTTTGGGGGATCTGGGGGGCACTTTTCATGCCCTGGACTCCCCTGCCACGTGCTATACTCCTGCTGCCACCAGCCTATCAAATTTGGTGGTGCGAGTGTAGCAAAAAAACCAAAAACCCAGGGATTTGCTGCCAAAATTCAGCATCAAACTGCAATGCAGCCTTAGAAAGGCCAAATTTAGGCTGAAAACAAATTTAGCACCACTCTTTTTTGCTGCTACGTCACCAAAATCTGTGGCAGGGGCAATGGGAGGGGGTGTCACAGAAGATTGAGGGAGCTGCATGTGGGCCTCAGGTCACATGTTGCCCACCCCTGGCCTATATTATGCATTTTGAGAGAAATGTGTACACAATGGCCATGTTCACACACAAAGATAAGCCAAGAATCCTGGCTTATTAAGCCACAATATGCATGATTTGTGTGCTAATTCAAGAGGGGCTGTGGCTCAGTGGTAGAACCCTTTGCATGCGGAAGGTCCAAGGTTCAGTCCCTGTTATCTCTAGGCAGGGCTGGAGAAACACCTGCCTGAAACCCTGGATTGCTGCTGCCACTCAGTGTTGACAGGACTGGGCTGGATGGACCAATGGACTGACTTGGCTTTATTTATTTATTTATTTATTACATTTATACCCCGACTTTTTTCCTGCAAGGAACCCAAGGCAGTTTACATAATCCTCCTCCTCCTCTCCATTTGATCCTCACAACAACCCTGTGAGGTAGGTTAGGCTGAGAGTCACCCAGCGAGTTTCATGGTCGAGCGGGGACTAGAACCCGGACCTCCCGAGTCCCAGTCCAACACCCTCACCACTACACCACGCTGGCTTCCTATGTTCCTAGGGCATGCAGCCCATTTGCTCCTGCTTCACTCTTCCCACTCACATGAGCAGGTAAACAAACCAGGCATAGTAATTAGTGTTGCGCCTGAGCCTGGGATTATGGCTTATTGTGTTCATGCAAGCCCAGAACAAATCCTGTTTCAAAGCTGTTTTACAATCCTGACTTGCTTGGGGGCAAGAAATCATTACCATGGCTTCCGATGTAATACTAAGCTATCCATGTCTGGTTTGTTTACCCACCCATGCAAGCAGGAGGAGCAAAGCCGGGGTGAATAATGGACTATGTGCAGCAGGATGCATCTCATGCACATTGTGGTTTAATAAATCAGGATTCCTGGCTTGCCATCAAATGGGAATGTGGCCCGGCGTGTCTTCTAAATGCAATGCGTGAAGGAGCCATCATTGTTGCTTCTTCTGACACAACGTCTTGTGGCATTTTGAATACCAGTTACTGGGGAACAAGAGCAGGAGAGGGCTGTTATCCTCCTATCCAGCTTGTGGGCTTTCCAGAAACATTTGGTCAGCCACTGAGGGAAACAGGATACTGCTCGATGCACCTCTGGCCGGATTCCTCCAGAGCTCCTCTAAAGCATTTTTTTGAAAGTTGGAGAATAAGCAGCACAGCTGGCTCCGGCTTTAACGGGGCACTGGGCAAAGTGCCTCCTGGTGGGGCCCGTTTTCTTTAGGTAGGCCCTGGTGGCATACTTGGCAGTGATGGCTGGCAATAAGAGTGCTTCAAGTGGCTGGGGTGGGGGCACCATTTTAATTTCCCATGATGCCCCACAGCGATGCTATGTTTGGGGACATTGTGGGAAGTTCAAATGGCATCTGAACACAGCTGCCTGGTGCTGCTTGGAACACTGGGGCAGAAAAAAATTAAGTGGGCCCTTCCAGCTTGTTGGGGCCATGGGAGCTACCCAAGGATGTCAGGTGCTGACACGAGCCCTGGTAAGCAGAGTACACTTTGCATCTCCACTTTCTGTACTTGTATATGCTCTTAAACTTACTTTCCTTGATCAAAGGGGCAGTGCAGAGATGAGGAAGGTGTAGCCCTCCAGTTGTTTTGGACTTCAACTCCCATCAGCCCCAGCCAGCATGGCCAATGGTCAGGAATGCTGGAAGTTGTAGTCCAAAACATCTGGAGGGCACCAGGCAGTCATCTTTCCACAGATAATGACCTCAATTAAACTACATGGCTCGGTTATTCTAGAATACCCTAAATAAAAAGAGAGAAGGGTTGATCAAAATGAGTTGTCAGTTTTTCCTTCAAGTTTCCTAGAAAATCCATCAGAGCTAAAATTCAGGCTTGGCTAAGCACCTGCTACCTATTTTTCTTAAGAGAAATCCAAAGATATTGAAAGCTTTACACATTTGGGTGATGTGTGTGTGTGTGTAGTTCATGGAATCTAATGTTAACCAGAAAGGTCTGTGTGTTAGATCCATCACAAGTAACATTATATTATTATAAAGTCATAATTTATATTATAACTACTATCATCACAGTCATAAATAAGAATGCATTCCTTCAAACATCCTGATAGTTGAGGCTTTCTTCCAGCTTCTTATATCATTATGCTCATCCAAAAAACAAAACAATAAAACCATCAAACACCAACCATGCACGCTTTACAGGAAACTGGAAATCCAATATAATTCCTACTGTGCTGGAACGACTCTTTAAGTTCTTTAGAGATGTTGCAACACTTGAGAGGATTACTTTTGCTAAACATGATAGGCTTGATAAAAGGAGAATGTGTGTGTGCATTTGAAATTGTTCCAGGTCACTTTTAGAGTTCAGTCTTTTGCCATTGTTCTTCTTATGTTGGAGAGAAGCCCTCGCTCACGGTTAGATTAAAGCCAGTAGTAAAAAATGTCCTTCGTGTTACTGGGGTGGGAGGGGAGGGATGGAGAATCCAATATTTATTTCTCTTGGCAAAGGCTTTCCAGCGTTTGAGAGCACCGGTGTCTCAGTTGAATGTTATATTTTTGAATGAAGATTATGCATCTTTCTTGTTTTTTAATATTATAGGAGTCAATGTTGAAGCATCACTAAACCAATCTGCTGGGTCATGTGTGTGTGTTTACACCTCTCTAGTGTAATGAGGTTATGATATAATATTAAACTATTTGTTGCCCTCCAGATGTTTTGGCCTACAACTCCCATCAGCCCTAGCCAGCATAGCCAATGGTGAGGGATGATGGGAGTTGTAGGCCAAAACATCTAGAGAGCCACAAGTTGCCCACTCCTGCATTAAACAAATTTGTATTATTTGCAAAGCAACATCAGTTAAGGTTATGCAAGCAATAGAAGCAGTCATAACCCACCGTGATATGTGTAACATACAGGACTGTCGTCATACATATGATATTTATTTATTTATTATTGGAAGAGTTTGTTATTTCCTTGTATTTATGGATTCACATTTAGCAGATAATAACCTGATCCAGTGAAAGGTATTACACTCAGAGAAAAAGGTTTCTGTGTATGGACTATCCCCACTACATAAGCAACTGCTTATTTCATAAGCAGTTCTGATCCTAGTCAAGAGATCCACAAATATAGCAGCAGACTACAGGCCCACTGCTGAACTTGTGTGTCTCCCATCTAGGGCAATGAGCTCAGAGCACCTGCCTTTCCCTTCCCATCAATTATCTGTTTGGCATGGGAAATGATGGCTTTGTGAGTGTTACTGATACTGCCAGTGGTGGTGTCATGATGAATGAACTGGCCATTAGTTAAGAGACATGTCACACAGGGACCATTTAAACACGCAGTACCTTTGCCTCCAGTCTGAAGTGGTACAGTCCCAATAGGGCTGTACCATGTGATTATTCTAAATGTGTCAGTCGGCTCTCTAAGATGTAAATAAGATATTCTTATCTCTTGTTAGCAAGTGAATAATGGGGGTATGGAAAGGTTTATTATGATAAACTTGCCTGTGGCAATGTGAGAAGTAGACTCTTTTCTATTGCTATGACACAATATGCTGCTACATTGCTCCAGATGTTGGAGCTATACATAATAATAATAATAATAATAATAATAATAATTATTATTATTATTATTATTATTATTATTATTATTATTATTATTATTATTATTTCTTACCCATCTCTCCACTCAGATCGAGGCGGGGAACAACCATAACATAAAATACATAAGTACGTAGTTAAAAACACAGCAAATATTATTAAAATATTCTTAAAAACCTTTAAAAGTATCTTAAAAACTCTTTAAAACTCTTAAAATTCCACTGGGTAGGCCTGTCGGAAAAGGTCAGTCATTATACATGAGGGTAGTTGATCTTGGCTTTTCTGTATATGGACTATTCAGTATTACAAATTGTTCAATTATTATGAGCCATGCTGTTCTGTTATTCAAAGCCCTCCTTAAACTTTGCTGTAGCTTGGTCACTAATTAATGGGTAATCAATGGAGCAGATCACCTTGGACAGTCAGCTCACGCAACCCTGAAGAGTCTGAGGTGACTGAGGAATCGCAATCCGCGTTGCCCACTCTGAATTGCAGGGTGGGGGAGGCAAGGAGAGCTGGTGAAAAGAACAGCTTTTGTTGTTGTTGTTTAGTTTAGAACTAGAGTCGCTCAGAGATTTCTGGAGCAAAAACATGTTTGGATGTTTTTTTCTAGGATGCTACTGTTGCTTTGGTACTGATGTTGCTGTAAATCCAAAGCTGCCTGCCTCTGTTCCTCTGTGATATCTGCTCTTACCTGTGCGTTTGTAAATAAGCACACTACTACAAAGACACCTCAAGTCCTCCAGCGCTTTTCCCTTCAGAAGGAAATTCGTCACATTTGTTCATGCCCAAATCTCTCTTTGCTTTCATTTATTTTCCTACCCACTCAGCCATGTCATAGATACTCTTGTTACAAGCAGTAACATTAACAGTAAAAAATTAATTAATTAATTAATTAGTGCCCTTGGGCAGGCACCTACAATCTCTTACCTTCAGTTCTTCTTCTGAAAATGAGAATAACAGTTATTAGCCACAGGGTTATTGTGAGGACCCCGCCCCAAAAGGTGTTTGCTGATTAAAAAGTACTGTATAACTGACTGACGATTCAGTCACTGTTACTGCATCTGAATATGTACGTTATCAGAAGTAATGACATGTTGTATATTGCTCTTTTATTCCCACTGAAAGAGATACCTGACAATTGATGTAACCAGTGGTAAGTATCTCTGTAACTTGCTGTGAAATATGCAGACATTTAAAAGGTATGTGTTGGCAAGGATTCCAGTTGAAGGCGTTTGGAAATGAGGCAGAGAAGGGTGGAGTGGGTACATTTCTTGTGAGTAATTGATGCTTTATATGAGCTCAGTTTCATTGCTCAGCATTTCTCCAGTCAACTACTTTAATAAAAGGAGAAAAGTAGTCCAGGTTAGGTTCAACTTTTAGGTCCATGTTGCCTGTGACCCTGTCGGTAATAAGCTGCTTCCATTTTATTAGCATGCTTGCCTGATCGTTTCTTCAGTAGAATGGGCTTATTATGCACCAAACTACCTAAAATAAGCATTTATCTTCAAAAACTGAGAACTATAAACTTAAAATAATACTCCCATGAAGTTCATCACACACACATACACACACATCTATGTCTATCCTCTGATCTTGTATGGGACTCCCACTTGTCTTCCATCCAAGGTGTTGATCAGGTCCACATCTTAATTCTAGCAATGCTGTAGACTCTGATGCCCTTTGACTGTTCACTGGGTCCTGTGTACAGCTCACTCAAAAAAACCCTACAAAAGATGTGAAAGGAAGAAACCTGGGGGGAGCGGGTGGGGTTAACAACATCCAGATCAGCTTGTGCATACTGTGTTCCTAAAGTGTCCCTATCTGTTTTGTCAAGGTGCTTGTTTTTTTAACTTGCTAAGCAACAAAAGAGGGTGATGGCACTAGACACTGATGACAGGCTATTAAAGTTGTACAGAATATTTATTGTACAATAAAAATGTGCAAGAGAGCAGTGTGGCTACACCCTCAAACAAGATGGATACTTGAGATCTGAGGTCTCTTCCCCCACCAGTTCAATCTGGCCTACCCTGACATACCCAGGGCTTCCATTTGAACCCAAATGGCCACACCTAGCAACACCATGACCAAGGTGCTACATACCAAAGATAATGTGCACTTTTACTGAAACTGGAGGAGGTTTTGCAACACGTGAAGGCTGTCATAGGGGCCCTATTTCTGCTGTTAGGGCAGAAATAGCCGCATGACTTTTCCCCGATCAAAGAACAGCATACTCCATTAACAGAGTGAATGGCAGGAGCTGAGCAGACAACGGAGACTGCAGAAGCCATGGAGAAAAATGAAATTAAATAAGAAGGAACTCCAGAATAAAACAATTGATCTACAGAATCACTCACATAGGAACAACATGTATTTTTGTTTGTTTTTCTGGAACAGATGGAGCAGACAACGGCCAATAGTCAGTTTTTTACAAGAATGGCTATTGGAAAACATTTCCAGACATACCGGTAGATCCAGGCCTGTTAGTGATGAAGTGTGCACATAGACTGAGGTTGCCTCTCTCTGTTAGTAAGCTGGGGAAACTGAAGGGCATTGCGGCAACATTTGTTTTTTCTAAGCCAAGGACACTATATATAAACAGGCTTGAGATGATGAGCATAACAAGGCTCAAACATTCTGATTTTCCAGAATCTATCTGCAGATACTTTAAGGCATAGGGCAAAACTTCACCTGATCACTGACTCTCTTTGAAAGGCTCATATAAAGTTTGTGTGGGGCTTTCCATTTAAATTGCTGGTTTTCAAAGACCAAAATAGCTACTTTTGAAGGAAAGCTGCCAAATTCCTTAAGGAGCTGAAACAGCCAGAAGATGAGAACTTTGACATAGTTCTACAAGAAGTCGCTGGAGGAAAGGGGGGACGGCAGGTGGTCAAGTGCAGGAAACGAGGGATATGGACAGACAGTCCAATAGAGTGGTCAGACAAGCCCAATGCCTGCTACAAATGGATATGGTCCAGAGCTCTTGGTCCCTCTGTGGTAGTATAGACTGAAGTGCATGACTGATTTCTGATTACCATTTGGTCTAAGTCTAGTCATTCATATTGGGGGTGTAGACCTGGGTTGCAATAATTGCTGTGTGTGGTGGCTTGATAGCTTTATTGCATAACGGTTGGTCACTAGTGCAGAGGAAACATACTCAGAGGTTCACACATGTTTTATCTCTTCCTACTCCCTCCAAAGGCAGTTTTCTCTTCAGTCATGGCTTTGGGGCTGATACATCCCTTCTTCAGGACTCTGGGGAAAGGGATACAGAAAGGAATTTGACAGGACTGAGATTTTAGCCCTGTCTCACACACAGTGCCAGCTCCAGGTTTTGGAGGGGCCTTGGGCAAGACACCCTCAATGCGCCCTCTTTCTTGCTGAGTCCACTTTCTCCCAACCATTGTCACCAGCTTCTATTGGCCATTCTCTTTTTCATCATTGCTACCACTTGCTTGCTTGACCTGCAGAGAGCCAGTGAACAAGCAGGCAGTGGCATCTACTGCTCCTCACCACCACCACCACCACCACCATTGTCTGGGCCAGAGTGAGCGGCAGGTGAACAATCAGGTTGCAGTGGTGAAGGGGAGGAGCAACTCCAGGGGGCTCTTGTCGGTGCGGGCACTGCTGGGCAGTGGGCCTTCAGCAAGTGCCTGACCATGCCTACCCTTAATGCTGGCCCTGCTCACATGGTTCATTATTGCTGTTCTTGCTCTTGTTTTTTGTTGATTGGCTCACCCTTTTTTGTCGGTGGTACATCCTGTTGTCAGAGATAGGCAACCTGGTGCCCTTAAGATGTTTTGGACTGCCAACTCCCATCAGCCCCAGTCAGTATGCCAATGGTCAGAGATTATGGGAGATGGAGTCAAAAACATCTGGAGGGCATTTGCTTGCCTCCCCCTGCCCTATGCTTTGTGCCCTATCTGAGATACATTCGGGATCAAAGGAGAAACTTAAGTCTTTCAGATCTGCTTTATAACCTAACTGATATTGGAACAATTTCCAAAGTGGTAGCCGTGTTAGCTTGTTGCAGCAGAAACAACGAAGAGTCTTGTGCCACCCTAAAGACTAACTCGTTTATTATGGCATAGGTTTTTCTGGATTTTGTCTTGCTACCATAATTGTTAATAAATGTGTTAGTCTATAACAGTGTTCTCCAACCTTGGGTCCCCAGATGTTTTTGGCCTACAACTCCCAGCATGCCCCAGCCAGCTATGCTGGCTGGGGCATGCTGGGAGTTGTAGGCCAAAAACATCTGGGGACCCAAAGTTGGAGAACACTGGTCTATAAGTTGCCAGAAGACCTGCTGTTCTTTAATTGTTATTGGTCATTGTTAGTTATCGCCTCCTTGCCTTCAATGCGAAAGGACGTCCTTCACCAGTTGAGAGGAAAAAGGGGTTGCACAGGTGCTATCTAAGGATTACCCTGAGATTCAAATGATATTCAGGAAGTTCACAAACTTATAGCAGGAGTGTATGAACCGCTCACAGTTTGGGGAACATTTGTGGCAGAGGGGAACCTCTCAAGAGTAGGGGAGTTGTTGTAATCTTGGCAGCAAATTCCAATTTCCAAATTTCTGATGTCCATAGGACAAGAGTGGCAGATTTTTCTTGCTTAAGGGCATTTGGAATTGAGGGATGTATGGATTTCGTTTAATCCATTCTGTCTGTGTTTCACAGATTGTCAGTCGTCTTTCATTCCATTGCCCGATCACTGGCAGAATCGGATTTTTTTTAGGGATGTACAAGAATTTCATTCAATCTGTGCTAATGCACATTGGCGCGAGTGCAAATTAGTGCTAATTCGCATTAGCACAAGTGTGAATTTGCGCAAATCCCCCCAAAAGTCCGCAAGTCCATGCAGCTCAGAAAAAGCCAGCCTGCTGCAGAATCCGCAGGTCAGATGAATTATAGAAATCCTAACTCAACTGAATCCATTGCTGATTTCTCTGACAACCCTACTGGCAATAATACCTCTTACTATACATTGAGCACAGTGTATGCACATAATAGTCTTTGAAGAGTTCTTCTCAATGCTTGAGACCTTTAGATTTGGTAAAGTCATCTTAGCAGGTGACCAGCACATATTTAGATAGAACATCAAAGGCACCTAATACTATAGAATACGAATGAAAAGGTTGTATAGAGGTATACAACCAGCTGGATCGTCAGAGAGCCTTATATTGATTGATTTTATTTTATTTATTTATTTATTTTATTTATACCCCGCCTTTTTTTCCTGCAGGGAACCCAAGGCGGCTTACATAATCCTCCTCCTCCTCTCCATTTTATCCTCACAACAACCCTGTGAGGTAGGTTAGGCTGAGAGTCAATGACTGGCCCAAAGTCACCCAGTGAGTTTCATGCCGAGCAGGGACTAGAACCCGGATCTCCCGAGTCCCTGTCAACACTCTCACCACTACGCTACACTGGCTCTGAATGGGATGGTGCTTCCTGCACTCACATCCTTCTTCTAGGTTTCCCAGAGGTACCTGGTTGGCCCGTGTGTGAACAGAATGCTGGATTAAATAGGCCTTTGGTCTGATACAGCACAATTGATTGATTGATTGCATTTATACCCCGCTGTTCAGCCAGAAAAGGCTCCCAGAGTGGCTTACAAAGATTAATAATAAGACAGTCCCTGCCTTCAGGCTTACAGTCTAAAAGACATGACACAAAAGGAAAAGGGATTGGGAAGGAGGAGGAAGAATGCAAAATTCAGGCACCAGTTCTTAGTTAAAAGGTTCTTATAGGTTTTTCTTTCTTCTTTTTTTCTGGCCCGGAGGGCAAAACAAGCTCCCTGCAGCTGTTCCTTCTTTGGCCAATGTATGGGGCCAGGTTGGTCTCCTCCTTGCTGTGATGTTACTCCTGGGAGGCAGGGGGTGCAGCCTCCCAGTGGCCCTTGGTTCTCTGGCCGATGGATGAGGCCAGAGTCTGCCGCCCCAGGGAACTGTCAGTTGGAGCTGCGTGTTTCTTCCGGCAGGGAGGGGTGACGCGAGCTCCCTGCAGCTGCTCCCTCTCCAGCTGATGTATGGGGCCAGGTTGGTCTCCCCCTTGCTGTGATGTTACACCTGGGAGGCATATGGAAACATTTGGGATTATACTTTATATTCAAATTCCAGAAAGACTTGGCACAGGATTGGTTTAATCCTAGTATATGTTGCCCTTACTACTTCTTTTTTAAAAAAATTATTTTTACTGAATTTTCCAAAACAAAAACAAATCGTATTTGGCTTCCGTCACCTTGTCTGACAAACATTACCAATCCTTATCCAATCTAAGTTTCTTCTATTTTCACAGAAAGAATTTCTGTCACTTTACCAATATTCAAAAATCAAAACCAAAACCCTTACTTCTTGAAGTCCAGGACTCAGTTATCTCTCCTATAACATGGTCTGGTCCCTCTTGGGTATCTCTAATTATTAGACCACAGGACTGGACAGCTAACGTGTAGACTGAGATCTGATACACGCCTCTTCCCAAACAGATTTGTGAATCTGGATTCCTAGTTCTGCCGGATACAAAACCTCACTGTCCACTGGCCCTTACATTTGAGATTGCTTCCATTCCTGAAAATCATGACTTGTTTGTGACCTGCATGTGCATGCACAGTCTGTTAAAATGGCTGTTCTGTGAGAAATACACTCAGCAGTGGCCATAGCTCAGTGGTGGAGCACCTGCTTTGCACATAGAAGGCCCTAGGTTCAATCCTGGGCATCTCCAGGTAGGGCTTGAAAAGAATTCCTGCCTGAAACCCTGGAGAGCTACTGCCAGTCAATGTCGACAATACTGCACAAGATGGATCCATGGCCTGACTCAGTATAAGGCAGCTTCCTATATTCCTGTGTTCCTCTAAAAGACCAACTTGAATCTCATTCTGACCACCCATCCTTCCCTGTACAATTCCACTTCTCAGCTGTTATAGGGTAAAGTTACAGGGTAAAAATGTAGAGTGTATGTAGTGTCAGGACTCTATACATGTAAAAAGAACACATGGTGAAATGCAGTTTAGTTTTGCTTTGGAAACCCCATGATTTTCCTTTAAAATAATAAATACTTATCATAGTTTATATAGCACATTTCTCAGTTTGATGGGCTACTAGCAATATTCCTGTATTGTAGTTGCAGGGCAGACTTGAGGCTAAAAGAATAGTGTTTGCCTAAGACTACCTAGTGACCTCAGGCGGCTTTAGAGACAGTGAGGTTATTTTATTGGACAAGATGAGATTTGTTCAGGGGATTTCCCAGCTCACACTCTGAGCCATTTCACACTACACCAGCGCCTACACACAAGCATGCACTATCCTATACCTAAGCATCATTATTGTGCACTGACTAGATGATATGCATCTACGTATATGTGCTATACAATATATGTATCTGGAGCTGTCTTGAGAGAAATGTGTTTAGCCTGCAAACCGAGGAAAAGAGTATGCATTTGCATATAAATCCTGCATCTCGTTAGAAGAGAAAATCTTCTTCCACAATGCTCACTGTGTTGATGTGTTATTCAGTAACCCAAATGCTCCCCTTAAAAAGATAAACAAATCTGTCTACTTTTCCGATAACCACAGCTGCTGAAATGGTCATAGCTGGCCATAGGCCAAATCAATTGGGAACAAAGCCAGTTGTATTGGAAGTGGAATGCCTACAATCCTCAGATCAGTTCTTTCAATGTTGTCAGAGTTTGGGTTTAGTTTTTTCTCCAACTAAACTAATTTTAAAATCTGTTTCCTCGCAATTCACAGAAGAGAGCTGTTTAACTTTTATTGCCTCTTGCTGTTCACATGAATTAAACCAGATACTTTACATATACTGACCAGTATAGCTAACTCCTTTGAGATGTGGCTATGTGGACAAGCTCAACAGTAGCTACCAAAAGTAATGGCAAAAACCATAGCGCATAATAGGAGGAGAACTTCCATTGCCAGAGATGGCAAGAAAGTCGCGGTAATAGTTTTCAGAGCCCAGTTTACTTACAACAGTGTTCGTTTCCTGGTGATATTGAATGTGCGATCCCAACTGCACAGAAGATCATGCAATTGGGAGAAGAAACTGAAGTGTTCAGGAGAAAGGACTACACAAACCTAAGGTTTGGGCACAAAGGGGTGGGCAGAAAGCAGATCTCCAAATGTTTTGGACTTCAGCTCCCAGTATTCCTGACCATTGGCTATGTTGGCAGAGCTTCTGGGAGCTAAAGTCCAAAGCATCTGGAGATCTACCTTCTGCCAACTCCTGGGCTAAACCATAGTTTGTGTTTTCTTGTACTGGCCTGTTGAGCCAAAACCTGTGAGCCGAGCAGAAATACAGGTACTCCTAATAATCATACGGGGTCAGAAACATGGGGAATTGGCTGCCTTACCCTGCCACCTTTTCAATCAATCCATAGGTGAATTCCCACTTGTTAGCCAGGGTCCTGACCATCTTGCTTTCCCCAGTATCTTTGGTGGAGTTTTCAGCCTTTTGCAAGACCTAAGGGGAAGACCCCTGTGTTACACAATATACTTAACCAGACATGGAAGTATGCAAGAAGAAGGCAGCTCTCTACTACAAGGCATCAGCATTAGCGCCAGGGCATGCTGCCCCATGAGGAGTGCCTGCAGAGGAGATTAGCCAGCAAGCAGGCCTCCAAAATAAGGTAACATTTAAGAACATTCAAAAAGTCAAGTACTGAGACTGGATTAATTAGGAACCTTGTCTAATCCATATAATATTGGCATTTGCTTTTCGCTGCAGGAATCCTTTATTAACATATGCATAAGTTTATGTTTCATTCTATCCTGCTGCTGTCCTGACAGCTAGGTTAAGTGATGTTCGATATGCTTTTTTTTAAATAAAAAAAAAAGGAAGAAGAAGAATTCAAATCTCTCTTTTTCTTAATCCGAAAAAAGCATTGGGTACAAGACAGGCAGAATTCATTCAATTTCCTGTTAATTTCCCTGGTTGTCTAATTTTATGCAAATCCACAGAGCACAGGTTTTAATTCAGCCACTCTCATCAAGGGATCAGAGAGAGAGAGGGAGAGAGAGTTGCAGAATAGGGGGGACAAATAGGGCTTATCATTTTGGAGGGGGTGGGGGCTTTCAAAAGAATTCAGCAGCAAGAGACATTTTACATTTTAATTAAAAGCATTTGTTTGGCTCTGCACAATGAAGCTTGCTTTCAGTGGGAAAGCAGGGCGGGGAAGGGCATTAGATATTGAAAGGAACTAATTCTGCATCTCCAGAAAATGATGATTTCTTCCAGGCAGACCTATGGCATCATCTGGGATTAGTAACGGTGGCATTCTTTGTCAACATGTCAGCCTTGAAAGTGAGGAACAAGGAGAGAGCCTATCATTTTCCCTGCTGCAGGGTGTCAGTAAAAGATTCATTTTACTCTAAAGGGGATTATCCCTTCTTCTGTACCCAAGAGAGAGAGTGGGGGGGAGTTTGTTACAGAAACTGAGGAAAAGGGGGTTAGCATAGATTAGTATTATATTATTGGCAGGGCTAGGACAAATGCTACGTACAAAACATGGGAAACACCACCCACCCAATTCTTATTTCTGCCACAGTACCCATCATTCCGTCCTAGCTGTAACATCTGTTTATCGTTCCAGTATGTTGGGTGCTTGCGCACGTTTAAAATACTTGTGCATGTGCCTCCAAATTATGTGGCCAGGGACACGCAGATTCTGCAGCATGCCTGAGCTGTAAACTGGGATGTTGCAGAACTGTGAGAGGTCTGTAAATGAGCACAATGGCACAGTTTTATACCTGATAGACTCATTGGGTTTTTCCACTGAATTTATTGTCCCAATTATATCTCTCTAGCAGTATATCCACCAACAGAATACCAAAGTTGTTGTTAACAGCAGTTGTACTTATGGTAGTGTATAAGAGACTTCTTTCATGCCCTCTATTTGAGATGTTCAGGGATGTGTGCCAATCATTATATACAGCACCAGGCCCACACAAGAGGTGATGTATCAGCAGGCATGGAATCCTGAGTTTTGCAGAAGTAGATAAAAACTATTTTAAAAGGGGGGGGGGGAAGGGAGGACCCCAAAACAGATAAAAAGATATCTAGTTGTTCATATTTGTCTGCTCAGATAGAGGAAAGGGGAAGAAGGAGAGCAAGTGGAATCATGCACAGCCTAGCAAGGCTATTAATTGAGCCTCAGCCAGAGCTTGGAACATGGCTGCAGTCCCTCCCACCCTTGCCAGTGTCACCCCAACTCCACATGCCTCAGTGGGGCCTATAGGGGGAGATTCAAGAGGACAGAAACGCCCTGCATGAGTCACATTTTGTTGCAGGCTCAACTCAGCTCTGTCTGCATGGACAGGGCAGAAGGGGAAGGAATATGCTGCCCTTAGAGAGGTGGAAGGTGGAGGCAGAGGAGCACACACACACAGTGTTGGCTCCAGCTTTTGGAGGGCTCTTGGGCAAGAAACCATCAGTGGGGCCCTCCCTCAGTGAGTCTACCTTCTCACCACCACTGTCACCAGCTGCTATTGCTCCTCCAGTTGTTTTTCATCATTGTGACTACTTGCTTGCTTGATGAGCAGAGAGCCAGTAAGCATACAGGCAGTTGCATCTCCTCCTCCTCCTCCTCCTCCTCCTCCTCCTCCTCCTCGCCACCACCATCATCTGGGCCAGGGCGAGAGGCAGGTGAACAAGCAGGTTGTAGTGTGAGGAGGAGGACAAGCAAGTTTGTGGGGCTCTTTTCAGTAGGCCTCTGCTGGAGTGTGGGCCCTTAGCAAGTGCCCAACCATGCCTGCCTTGCACACACATGCATACACACACTGGTACATAGGGGTGGGACACACACAGCATACCATTATTTTTTCAGGCGCCATGTGTCACATCCTAGTACTGCACACCCAACCAGTTACCGACGATGTTTTGCCCCTTTTGACATTAACTTATATAAGGGACTCTGTCCAATAATCTTACTGCTATGTATCATGGGAAGTTAAATTCCTCTTGATTTATTCCTCAGGAAACGTATATACACTACTGCTGAAGAGAAATGTAGTCCCTAGTGCTCTGCTTTTTTCCATGGGTAATATTTGGTTGACAATGGGACTACTACTCCCAAGTGTCGTGAGGACGATGGCACAACTTAAAGGGGTCTTCTTCTGTGCAAGGCCATTCAGTTGAATGGCAGCAGACTTTGGCCATTCATTTCAGTTCATTTCAAGTGAGGCGTGTGCAAAGAAATCATTGTGCCCATTACGTGAATCAGATGATCCCAGACCGACCCAATTTTGTTAATTGTTTGTTTAACTACATGCTGTAAGCTTAAATTTTGGAGCATGCAACCACATCAAAATATGAAAGTAAATGGAACTGCAGCATGAATGGGAGTAGTAGGGCTAAGTTTACATCTTATGTAAGCAAATGTAAAGGGGCATTATCTGGAGTTAAAAGAAATCATGCTCATTTTAGTCAATTAAATCCGGTCTCTGTGTTACATTATTCTCCTATATTAACTGTCTGTTTTTCCTGCTTGCCAATTACACATTTTAAGGACTTTAAAAATGTTCTAATTAACCTGGTTGCAGTGGGCTTGTCCATAATTCATACAGTAGAAGTTTGTTAGCAAACATGTAAGGGCCAGAGCAATTTGCTACTATGATATGAACATTTTAGAACATTTGTTTATCAAGCACATGGTCAATAAGTTATTTTTCATCCTATGTGTTGGCTACAGTGCAAAATGTATCACATGTATCATACTGTGTTATGTATAACTAGAAGTCCTTGCCTGATTTGAAAGAGACAGCATGATTCATTTTTTATTAATGCTCCTTATGTTTGCTCATTGTCACCTCTGTTTAATTTGATGGAAACAAAACAAGTATGAAGGAACTTACAATGACAACAAGTGAAAAAATAAACAGCCACTGCAGGAACGAGGCCTTGAAGAAGGGAGATTCTCATGGTTGTCTGGGGATTTTTTACATCATTAATAAAAAGTTTTGGGGTTGAACATAATCAGTCATAAGCTTTATAGAAAGAGTTACAGATGAAATGATTCAAGATAAAGGAAACAATGATTTCCCCAAATTCAAACACAATTTATTCGTTAAATCTGTGAAGTTCAGAAATAGGACGTAGGGTTGTATTATGCATGTCATTTCCACCTTATCATTGGAACATTTAAATAGGTGTATGTGGATGCAGAATAGATTCACAAAGGCATTCCCCTCCCCAACCCCTGGTTTTGTTTAGCCTGTATTGACCTTTTCGGTCAACCATGCTCAAATCTGTAGTTGCAGGATTGGTATTCTAAAATAGTCCAACATATATTGAGATCACACATCAGCCATCTTTTGAAGCCTTCTGAAGTCCAATTCACATCCCTGGAAGGTGCAAGGTGGTTTCAGGGGGATGTGGGCTAAATTTGTTTGCATGGCAAAGTGGTTGCATAATTGCTTTAACCCATCATGACCCAGAGATACTGCATCCTACAGAGGCCTGTGCAGGCGATGCAGCAGCATTGATTTTTACTGTGTTCCTCCCATCAGGCCCTTTGTCCACCCTCCTTCCCCACCTGCTGTTGGAACCAGGAGGGGTTCGGGCTAGAGACCAAGGGAGAGAAGTGCAAAGGGGGAGTCATGGCTTCATTATCTCCTAATTCTTTGGCTCTTTTAAAAGTACCTATGCAGCATCTCCAGGCTGTGACCTTGTTTGTGTGTTGAAACGAGGTGTGTGCATTGGATCTGGATGAAGCCCAAGCACAATTGGGCTCCTTTTGGATGTTTCTGGTGCTTTCCGGGGCAAGGTGGACTTCCCTCCAAAGCCACCAGAACCAAAGCTGGTGCAGAACGAGGATTCATTACCAGTTCATGCTTGGAGACGCAGATATTCTGCCTCCTCCTCTCCAAATAGCATCTTTTGGTTTTGTTTCTCCAAAACACTAATGAGCGGTGGAGGGGAGAAGGAGGCAGTGTGGTGGAGTGACTGACAGGACCACCTTCTAATCCTAGGGCACATTTTACCAGTGGCTGCAATCACTGTGCTTTGGGGGAAGGACAAGGATAGGACCATGAGATGGCCATTCTTTCAGTGCCACTAGCATTCACTATGAAAAAAAAAAGCCTTAAACTGGTTTTCAATCATAACTCCCTAGCCAGTGCACCTATTTTTCTGACACTTTGCAGGTTTCTTGCTTGAGGACACTTCTATCATGCGTGCCATTTTCATACAAATTGCCCAAAAAATGGGGAAGGGAAGGGGAAGCAAATAATTTTCTCCCCCAAAATGTGAGGACTCCCCTTCTACATGAACCGCTACAAATCTCCTTCTGAAACTTTGCAGGGTTTTTTTTACTTAGATACAAATCTACGCTGTCTGTCATTTTCAGCTTTCCACAAGGAACGTAGGGGGGTAAGCATGTCCTCTAATGGGATAGCTCCACATTGCTTCCATGAAAGCCCCTGGGCCTATTCATCTGAAATTTGGCAGACTTGCTCCCCTCAGAAGGGGCAAATATTACTGCAAATTTCGTCCAATTCTGCCAAGAAATTTAAAAAAAGATATCAGCAGCTCCCTTAAAAAAAAATCAAAATATAAAGGCACATAGCACAAAAAAACCCTCTGCTCTTATTTTCTCATAATTGTCATGTGTAATCCCCTTTTAAGGGGCTAGTATGCATGCAAACATCATCCAATTCTGACAAAAGGCAAAATGTTATAGCCATTTTTTAAATTTCCCACAATATTAGGAGGTGCAAAACCTTGGATTTCCGAATTTCAGCTCGGGTTTAATACCCAAGTCGAAGCAGGCAGCCTCTGGATCAGTCCAAAAGATGAGCCATTTTCTGAAGTGCTGAATCAGGGTCTGAGTCAAATCTGAGGGTTAGTGTATTTCTCTAGTGGAAACCGTAGCGTACAAAAAGTGGGAATGAAAAGCTTGCTTTAGTTTTGTTGCAGTGCTTCTGAGGCATGTTATTCTGGTTTAGTATATCATATCTAGTGGTGGAAGCCAGGCCTGAAATGAAACTGTGTGTGTATTTTGTGCAGGAATGCAAGATTCCTCTGCAGTTTTCTGGAGGCCTACAATATGCAGGAAACAGAGCACAGGCATCCAGTAGACTGAACTGATGTTTGCTCCTTGGATTTATGTAACAGACCAGACAATGTTTGGCGATCCCCACTTTGCTCCCTCTATTTCCTCCCCCCGCTTTGACATTTCCATTAGGAAAGCACAATGTCACTGATAGTCATACGCAAGTGTCAGATAGAGAGGAACTCAAGCAATCAAGTGTGAAGCAATCAAGTTTCACCCCCTCTGATGTTGGAAGAATCGAAACCCCCATGAATCAAATCAGATATTTCTTATTTCCCTTCCATACTTTCAGTGTTGTGTGTTTGTTTATAATGAGGTGGAATTAGTGCAGTTAAGAAGTTGTCAAGCCCACTTATGAGCAAACAAATAAGATTTCAGTGAAAACTGAACTCTGTTTAATGATATCTCATGGTTTCCTCTTCTTCTTTCCCATCAGATATGCTTTTCTATGCAAATGGGCCAAGGCATTCAAAAATATTCAGACTATCTGTTGTGTGCTGGGGAAGAAGAGCTCCTTTTTTCTGGGGTTACGTTAGCATGTTGCTTTTTGGAGGTTCCAGTCAACTCAGGCAATACGTGGGTTGTATCCAATTGATGTCCCTTTGATGATGATGGATGGATGGATGGCTGTTTGATTCAGTGGAGGCTTCCATCAGTGAAATGTGGACGGAGGTGATTTTTGGTGATTTCCCCCTCCTCAGTGAAGCCTCCTACACCCCTGCAAATCTGCTCTGTAGCATTGGGGACCCCTTTGGAACCGTGTGGGAGGTTGTGTGGGGAGCCACAGGGGGAATTTCCAAAAATTACCTCCCTTCCCCATTTCACTGAAGAAAGCCTCTGATAGTTCAAAGAGCCTCCCATCAGCGGAGGATACAACCCAGAAGAACTAACTTGAGATTTACGTAATATTCCTGAAAATTTGTTTGGAAATGTTTTCAGAAACCTTCCCATATCTGGATGTAAAAAAAAAATAATCATAAAAGTTTTCTTAAGCAAGGTATGTGGTTCTGTGTTGAAATTATATTTATTCTTCTATGTGACTGTAGCTTGTATGCATTGTATTCTGAGGTTTTCTTTCCAGCTTTGTAAATTCACAGAACAGATTTAAAAACAAAACAAACTAAACACACGCACACACACAAAAAGCTCTACCCACCCCCTCAGTTAAGCAGCCTGGACAACTTTTTACCAAAAGAATTTGTGATACATGTTGTAATATATATGTCACCAAGGTTAAAGAGACAGGATTGACTGTTGAAAATATTATTTGGCTTACTGACACCTTAGAGGAGTGAGATTACAAAGTTTGAAACAAATGACAATTTGGTTTCATGAAATATCACTTTTATTCTGGCCATTTCAGGCCTTTAGTGCAGTCCTTGTGGGAAATTTTAATAATGTTAAATGCTTAACTTCAGTCAATATGATGCTTTTGGCAAACAGTACAGCAGCAGTGTGTTTTACAACCAAATATCAGCTGGAGAGCTATAGCAAGTTCTACATGGTTAAGATACTGATCAGAGTGAGGTCATTTTTCTTCTAAATGCAACTGTAAAATCATATTTGGCAGTGCCGGTCAAAAGGTCATTTGGCTGGACTTCTTTGCCCCATAAGAGACTTAATCTCTTCAATTTTTTATCTCTTTCGACTGTTGGAGCTACACAAATAGCCTCTGACGAACCTTTTGACCTTTATTTTTCTACATCCACACTATTTTTTCCCCTCCTGAACCACCTACATCTTCCTCTGTGAAGAGAAATGCTTGTGAAGCAAAAACAAAACAAAAACTCTGAGCATAATGAGCCGCTCAGTTCTTCCCTGCACAGTTGAAAAAGAAAAATCCTTAAAAAACGAAACTTGCTGCCACTTGTGTGAAGAGATTAATGTCTGTAAATCAAGCATTTCTGCATCAGACCATTGCCCAGTTCACTGTATAACTGGAATGTGGGGATTTTAATGAGCACCAGAGTCGTTGCAATATTGTTATCATGGTGGATCCAAAAGCACTTCTTCTACATGCAGGAGGAGCCTTCTGCGTATGGAAGGGGCTGTTTTACACCTTGTGCTGGAGGACTGCATGAGAAAAGCGAAAGGAAAGATGTCCTTCTCTTTGCACAAAAAGTTCAGCAAGAGCTTGTGCAAATTTTGCACAAGCAGAAACATGAGAACTATGATAGGATTGACCTGTTATAGAAGAGGTGGGGGACCTCTAGATCCGGAACTGGAGGCCTCAAAATCTGGACTGTGGAGGCCTCCCCAGGCCACCAGCACCCCAACTTATGACACTCTATGGTCAGCTTTCCTGTATTTGTCGGCCTGCCTCCTGGCCAACGTCTGTCTCACTCAGGGGGACGAGAAAGATTTGCTGACCGGGAGGTAGGCAGGCAGGCAGTCTTTGTTTCCCTGCTGTGCACTGAGAAAAGGAGCCTCTTCTTCAGCATGCAGCAGGGAAGCAAAATGAGGCACCCATGGAGGAAAGGAGCTATGACGACTTCCTCCATAGGCAGCTCAGTTTGGCTCCCTTTCTCCGTGCACAGCAAGGAAATGGAGCACGCTCCCGTCTGTCTGTACACGTACATTCACACGGTGTGAACGGGATGTGTATGTTTTGGCCCCACTCAGCTTGGGATTTGATCCCACCTACTTCTGATAGATGGACTCCACACCCACTTTCCCCCAAAAGGAATGCAGATGGGGAGTGGGGTTGGGGGGGGCAAAGTTCTCCACCTTGTCTTATAGCAGTGCGTGAACTCTTGCGAACAAATTCTTGTGGACGGGTTTTTTACAGAACAGCACTACAGCTATTGTTTTTGCTGCTCATAGTTCTTCGAATTCAATTCATTATGTCGCTGAACATTACATAAAACTGATTATTGTGGCATATGCAAATACACCAGTAAGTCAGAAATGCAACTTTCTCCCACGGACAGCTCCTACACTAAGAAGTATCTTTGAAATTAGGTGTGGTAAATCAGTGGCAGCTCTTTGAAGTCCCGGGTTCAGTGCCTGGCATCTCCACGGAGGGCTGGAAAAGACTCCTCCTGTCTGAGAGCCTGAAGAGCTGTGCCAGTCAGTGCAGAACTGCCCGAAGAGCCTTGGCTATTGGGCAGTATAGAAACGTAATAAATCAATCAATAAGATAGGACCAAGCTGGATGGACCAACAGCCTTACTTGGTATAGGGGCAGGTTCCTGTGCAACTTTCGTTGGCCTATTTTTCCTGACAGCTACAGACATCTCCATAATTTTTCACCATGATACGTCAAGCACAGAGAACAGCACCGACACATCGATGCATTAACAAAAAGCGCTCCCCCCGTCCCTCATCCTGCCGTCGCTCGCCCACTCTATCCTCCTTTGTTGTGCCATCGCTTTGTACTCTGTGCTGCCTGCTGCCCGCCTCCACATTGTGCGTCGGATTGTCCTGTGGACGCGATGGCACTGGTCGTGACATTTTCAGTCTGGATGCAGCCATTATATGCGCACTCTGTATTTGCTGACCCAGCAACTCACACAGGCTCATTCCATGCGTCAATTTCGGGCTCAGTTGCATAGCGTGGCTCTTATCGCGCTCATCGCTGTACCCGTTGTCAGAGAAAAGCTTACGTGTACTGCTACAGTGTGGTCAGACACAAATAGAATCAAAGATATACTTCTCCTAAATTCAGATCTCATGGCAAGGACAGTGTGGGAAGGAGCCAGCGATAATAAAACCCCAAGCGTAGGTGGTATTAACTTTCCCTTATTTCCTTTTTGTTATAGCAGTGGGCTGAAGCATACTGACTGCAGCAAAAGTGAGAAAACAGAAACACCCCACCAAACTCTGAAATGACTAGATGTTGATCACATCCTGATAGGAGGTTGAAAGAAGGGTGTGTGTGTGTGTGTGTGTGTGTGTGTGTTACATTGCTGCTGCCATATTCTGTGAGGTCCACATGAAGCAACATTTCATAAGCTGATATGAAAGCGCTAAGCTCTTCTTTGAGTGTGACCTTCCTCTCTCCACGCTCCTTGGGTGAGCAGATGTAGTCCAGTGACTTAAGTGCAGGTGACTGAAACCATCAGTTACCATAGTTCCTCATGGACAGATCCCTGCTTTGTAGCCCCAGTGTTGCAAACCCTTTGCCCCCTGAGAATCCTAGTGATGTACATTGACATGATTCGCTGCTGTTCTAAGTCAGCCTTATGTTCCGGCGAGTCTGCTGCAGTAATGAAAGGTGGTGGTTGCTGCTACATCCCACAACACTTTCAAAATTCTATTTTCTCTTCTTTAGGTCTCATGAAATCTGTAACCAGGTGTCCTTCTGATCTGTCATGATGGACCTTTCCTTTCTCCCTTGCATTATTATTATTATTATTATTATTATTATTATTATTATTATTATTATTATTATTATTATTCCCTTCTCAATCTCGGAAAGGACCTGATTTGATCCCTGGCTTTTTCCTTTCTGACTTTTCCAGTGCTTCCAGACTGTCTCCAGAATCCAGTGGCTTCCAGCAAACGTACAAGTAGGCAGGGCTGGCCAAAGACACTTTGCTAGTTGAGGTGAAGATGCCCACCCCCATTTATTTATTATATTTATCAATCGCCCATCTGGCCGGTCACCCGGCCACCCTGGGCGATGTACAATTAAAATACAACAAAACAACACAACAAAATATAACAATTAAAACAATATTAAAAATTCTCATTAAAAACCTAACCCACCCCATATTCCCGCCTGAACAGCCATGTTTTTAATGCACGGCGGAAGCTCATCACGGAGGGGGCATGGCGAAGGTCACTAGGGAGGGAGTTCCATAATGTGGGGGCCGCCACAGAGAAGGCCCTCTTCCTAGTCCCCACCAGCCTGGCTGCTCTGGCTGATGGGATAAGGAGAAGGCCGTCTGTGGCAGACCTTGTTGAGCGGCCTACTTGATGTTGCTGGAGGCGCTCCTTGAGATAAGCTGGGCCGGAGCCGTGTAGGGTTTTAAAGGTCAAAACCAACACCTTGAATTCGGCTCGGCAAGCAACTGGTAGCCAGTGCAACTCATTAAGCACTGGCGTGATGTGATCACGCCGGCGGCTGCCCTTAATCAGACGAGCCGCTGCGTTCTGTACCAGCTGAAGCTTCCGGACCGTCTTCAAGGGTAACCCCACGTAGAGCGCATTACAGTAGTCTAGGTGAGAGGAGACCAAGGCATGAACCACTGATGGGAGCAGGTGATTAGGAAGGTAGGGGCGCAGCTGCCGTATCAGATGGCGTTGATACAGCGCCGCCCGGCTCACAGCTGCCACCTGAGCCTCCATGGACAGCTGGGAGTCTAGAATGACCCCCAAGCTGCGGACCTGGTCCTTCAGGGGTAGATGTACCCCATTCAGCTGCTGGACCAGCAGCTGGATCTTACTTCAACTCTGGTGATGGCACTCATCCTCCACCTCATCTGAGGACAGCAGGCTGGCTTAAAGAGCACAGGGCAAGTGGCGGGGGGGGGGGCACACACACACACACACACCTCTGTGTTGTGTGTTCCAGTAGAGGAGAACAGCCAGGGGGCTGCCACTGCTGCCCCTCCGCATCACCCGGCATCTGCTGCCTGGGGCAACTGCCTCACTCCGCCGAATGGTAGCGCAGGCCCTGCAAGTAAGCGCTTGCATCTTCGACATTAAAACGCGGTCACAGAGCTAGCACTACTGTCATCAAATACTTTCCCTTCTTGCACACAAATTTGAGCTGACAGACGTGGCTACCCTTTTCTTTCTTTCTTTCTTTTTTTAATAGCTGTTTTGGGGGCTAGCAAACTGGGAAAGTTCTGAAGGTGAAATGACTAATCCAGTTTACCACTGCTTGGGGTTACTTGCCTGAGTGCTAACAACCACAATGCTAATTCACGTGGCGGCGGCAGCAACATTGTGTGCAGTGTTTGGTTGGTAATAGTGCAGAACTCGTCATATCAAAACCTACTGGGGTGTTTCCGCAGTGGTCCCACTAGTGACCAAGGATTGCTGCTGGGAGCTTGCTGAGGGCTTGAACGTATCAGGCGGCCACAAGTGAAATGGGGCTACAAAAATAACCAGTGTCGAAAACAATACGGTCCAGCCTTCTTTTCTAATAGGAGGGCTGATGTCTGCTAACTAAGCTGTCCTTCTGGGTTGCTATTCTGTCAGCATCTTGTTGTGGGAGCGCAGGCAGTCCACTCAGCCTTCTCCCATGAATGTAAATGAAAGGAGTAAAGAAAAATCTAGCTTTTCAAAATGACAGAACACCCTCCCCGCCATACTCAGAGGGCACTGGCTAAAAGATGCGGCAGCAGGAAAGCTGCCGCTCACAGGAAGGGTGAGCTTTTCCATCTGCTCTGCCCCACCACCCCTTCCTGGGAAACCTTATAACAGGGTAGGCAACCCGGTGCCCTCCAGATGTTTTGGACTACAACCCCCATCAGCCCCAGACAGCATGGCCAATGGTCAGGGGTTGTGGGGGTTGTAGTCCAAAACGCCTAGAGCACACCAGGTCGTCTGTCCTTGTCTTTATAGGGAGTCCCTGGGTCTGGGATTTTTCCAACTCTCTCTCTCTCCCTCTCGGCCTTTTGTGAGATTGGTTTTTACTTTTAGGCACGAGGAAGGATTTAGTTTTAAATATGCTGTTGAGATACTGCTGCTTTAAATTTGTATGTTGCATTTTATTGCGTTGTTTGAATTTTGGATTTGTCTTAACCTTTTTGACCGTAAGGCTGATAGGAAGGCTGGCAGAAGTCTGATTTTGCTGCTGCGCAGGGCACACGAGGAAGACTGTCCTCATGTGACCTGTGTAGTGGGGGAGGGGCAACATGCATGGGGGGAATTGGGGTGGCAGGGCACCCACAGCGGGCTGCATGCAGCCTGCAGGCTGTGTGTCGTCCACTCCTGCTGAAAACATTTGTTTAATCCAAATGTGTGACTGCAGAAGGCACACTGGCTGAGGAGTTAAGATTAAAGGGTCTCCATTTCTGCATTAGGAAAATACTTATTCTCTGAGCAGGAAACCTACAGGCTTTCTGCTCTTACTGAGGTGGTAAAGCTGTTTCCCAGGCTGTATTAATTCATACTGCAGATGGGGGTTCACATGAATGAATGCTCTTCCATTCAGAAACGTCCCCTTCTTATAGAAAAGCAGACATTGTGGAGAAGGGATACTGCCTAGCTTTCTCCCTGATGGGCTAGTTTTCTGTGTGCAGGGATTATGCTCAATTCTTTGCTGTGTGAGTGCGATCCAAGTTAACTCCCTGGCATTCATCTATGCTCCCAGAGATTATTGGTCTGAACACTCTTTATCTTACAGTGAGCACCTGTCTTTAATTCATGCATTTGGCAAGAAAATGGTGTCCACATCTGCCCATTGTATAATATCAGTCAATTCTTAATTATAACTGTACTAGTCCAATGACTTCTGCTGCTTCAAGGTAACCTCTTCAGTAAAACGTATGGTTGTGGAAGGGATCTTCTGTTAATAGATTTACTTAGGGCGCAATCCTATGCATGTTTTGACAGAAAAAATCCTACAACTCCCAGCATTCCCCAGCCAGTATGCCTGGCTGGGGAATGCTGGGAGTTGTAGGACTTTTTTTTCAAAACATGCATAGATTGTGCCCTTAATACATTTTTGAATTTTCCCTCCACTCAATGAGTGTTTGAGATGTTTTAGAGTAAAACCATAAAAATAATAAAGATACAAACAGATAAAATACGTACATCACAACAAAACAGGAGAATCCTCTAAAATCAAAGGGTGGTATTAATAACTGAAAGCTGATGGAACATATAGTTCTTGCCAGCTGTCTAAAGCCGATAACAAAGGAGCCAACCTAACCTTCCTGGGAAGGGAGTTCCACAATTGGGCTGCTGCTACACAAAAGGCCCTATCTCAAATCCCCATCCACTTCACCTCTCTAGGAAGTGGGATATGTAACAAGGCCTCAGGTGATGAAGGCAAGCTCCGGGCATGTTCATACAGGAGAAAGCAGTGGTTCAGATAACCTGGCTCCAAGCTGTTTGGGGCTTTACAGATGAGAACCAGCACCTTGAATTGAGCTCAAAAACAAACAGGAAGCCAGTGGAGCTGTTTCAAGACCAATGTTAAGTGGTCTGTATAACTCACAACAGACAACAGTCTGGCTGGCATATTTTGCATTAGCTATAGTTTCCTAATACTCTTCAAGGGCAGCCCCAAGTAGAGTGTGTTACAGTAATCTAGACATGAGGTGATTTAAGGCATGGACTACTGTGGTAGATCCACTTTTTTTCCCCCTTCATTCCATAAATTATTTTTTAAAATGAGGTGGGGAAACAAATGAGCTGTCCAGTCCCTCCAAAAATATTTACAGTCATGCCTTGGATTGAGAGCATAATTCGTTCTGGAAACGTGCTTGTAATCCAAAACACTCTTATATCAAAATGAAATCCCCCCAAAAAAATTTGTACAGAGATTTTTAATTTAAGCCATACTACAGTACTTGTATTGCAAGACGTCGCTTGTATATCAAGTCAAAAATAAATAAATATTTAAAAATTTGCTTGTCTTGCAAAACGCTCTCAAACCAAGTTACTTGCAATCCAAGGTATTACTGTACTGAGTTGTCTTTGCCTTATTCTACGCTGACAGTTTTGATAATATCTTTGTCCAGTTGTTAGCAAGACATGGAACAGCATGATGCACGAAACATCCAAAAACATTTAGGAATCAGTTTATCATTAATTCTATTTCGTGGTTTTCCCCTTAGCCACTGAGGTCATATGACCAAGAGATGGCTAAGAGCACATGTATTACTTTTCTCTTATACGGGGATATTTCTCCTAGACTGTCTTTAGCTTTTAGAAATATGGGTTTAAATATCACCTGTGCTAATGAAAATTCCCTGAAGTATATTAACTGTGCAAGTTGCAAAGCAATATTACCTTGCTGTCATCATCATTAAATTCAAGGCACAGACTCATGAAGGAGGCACCCACTGTAGATGCTGTTTCTGGTCAATAGTTGTTATCGGCTGTCTTTAGGTCTGAAAGGTGGTAGTCGCAGAGACCACAACATCAGCTTGCCACAAACTCTTTTCTTACAGTACGTCCATAGATCTACAGAAAATGAACCACAGATGAAAAATGTAAAATAGCAAAGCAAAAATAAAGCAGTTCATCCCATTTCAGAAAGCAATGTAAGCAAAATCTCAGATGGTTCAGTATGGTATAGTCAGCAGCCCCAGTAAGGATGTTTTCAAATGGTAGGACTAACGGCCAGTTCTTCGTTCTTGGCATGTCTGCTGCATGTACACTGTTGACTACAGCAGTAAACGCTGCAAAATATGAAGCATAGGTAGATGTTTGTAAACGCGCCCACCACAAAAGTCGCGGCCCATTGCACCAAACACAGAATCAGTTGCGCATTTCCCCATGAGAACGTAAGAGGAGCCCTGCTGGAACAGTTCATGTTCCCATGTCTTGTTTCCTTTGGGTCATTCCATGTAAAATCAACCCCCCAAAAATGAAAAATTTACCTCACCATCTGCGATTTTTTTAAAAACTGGCATACTGGTAGACCAGCATGAGAAATGAACATACACCAAATTATAGGTCATTATACCTCACGGTTCAAAAGTACAGTGTGCTCAAAAAAATGCCCAAAACACGATTTTTCAGCATTTGTGACTACACAAAAAGCATCATAACTTCCTTCAGAATTGACCTAGAAAGTAAATCATGGTGTCATATGAAAGCTCTCGAACTACCCTTTTATATGATATGTAACATGAAGCATGCATGTGAAATAAAATATTCAAGGTCATAGTTTCTTTAATTTGACCTTGAATTCCAAAAAAACCAAATGGTTTTTTTTGCTGATTTTTTTCCTCAGATAACCCATGTTTACCTTGAGTATATGTACCGATTTCCAGAATGGGGTTCCGAACAGTTCAGAAGATGTGAATGTTCTTATACATGCACAGTACCTCCCTACAATAACTTCACCCCTTATACACACTTAAAACAGAATTTTTTGGAGGGAAATTAAACTTAAGCCTGCCCCCTCCCTTCCGGAGCTTCCGGGGCCTTCAGGCTGAAACCAAACCAGGCATGGGTAGGCTTCAAACCTTCACAGAGATATATCTCTTTGGATGTCTACATTAAATCAAGCTTTATTCACAGATTCTGATAAGAAAGAAAAAGGTAGGCCTGAAGCCGTGACAAGTGCTGACCCCACTTCTGCTGCAATGTGTTCATGACTTTTCAAATTGTTGAATTCCTGCACACCATTTCTACAGGTAGCATAACTAAGATCTATTATTTCCCTGATGGTGCAGCAGCACAGTATAAAAACGGTAAAAACTTCAACAACTTAAGTAAGCATAAGTCAGATTTCGGTATCGATGCAGAATGGCACTTCTTTGCCACATCGCATGGAAAAGGGCCTTGTGATGGTTTGGGTGGCACTGTGAAAAGGTTAGCTGCTCAAGCAAGTTTGCAGCATCTGTATGAAAAACAAATCATGAACCCTCGTCAGCTCTTTGATTGGGCAAAGGAGAACATCACACAGGTTGCATTTCAATACACCACAAGTAAAGATTATGAACTGGAAGAAAAGCTTCTGAAATGTTGCTTCGAGAATTCAAGACGATTCCTGAGACACAGAAAATTCACACTGTAATTCCATTAACAAAACACACTGTTGCTACTAAAAGATATTCATTTCAATGCCAATCCAGAAAAGAGACAGTGACTATTAAAGAAGGAGAACTGGAATTGCAAGAAATACGAGGATTTGTTACATGCGTTTCTATCTCACAATGGTGGTTAGGTTGTGTTTTACAAACAGATGATCAGAGAGCAGAAGTGTTAGTGAGCTTTCTTCATCCAGCTGGACCAGCAAAATCATTTATGTATCCAGATAAACAAGATGTCCTATGGATACCATCTTCAGATGTTTTGACAAAAGCTGATCCTTGTTGCCCAACAGGGCACTTCTATACACTAACAGACAAAGAGTGTCAAGCAGCAACTTCAAGACTAGAAACTACTGTTATGAAAAGCTCCTTAATTTAGGACTTGTTAACAAAATGTTAGCAAGTAATATTTGAACTGCATAAAATCTGATCAGCATATATATAAGTAAAATGGAAAATCTCATCTATGCACAATAATGGTTTTTCAAGCCCACATCTAAGTAAATCAAAATAACTATGCTAGTAAGAGTCCCATTTTGAAATCAAGTACGTTTCCAGGGATGTTAAACGTTATTTAAAACAAAAGGAGTTTTTTGTCATTATTCAAGGTCAAACTTCTGTATATTTATTTGAAAAAAATAAAATGAACATGTTTTCCCCAAGCATACTGGTGAGTACCTTTTTAAAAGTACATATTTTAAACCTCATTCTTCTGAAAACAATAGGCCCTGCAACTTATTTTTTAATAAGCAGAACAAGTTCACCCAATCTTAAGCAATTTGCTTTCAGTTGGAAATATTCTTTGATTGATTTCATACCAGAATGACCACCTAGAGGAAGTATCATTATTCTACACAAAAAGAAGTATGCTATTGTGAAAAAGAATACCTAATTCAGAGCTGCACAATTATGACAGGGTAGCTTGTACTTGTGCACAATATTTTATTCAAAACCTAAGTGATAATGCATATTTTCTTAAGATATGTACAGTAAGATAGCAATTCATATGAACTATGATACATACACACAGAGCACCCCAAAAGATGTAACTCATTTTCTGTTAAGAACCCCATTTTGAAAATTGGTACATGTATTAAGCACTGTCAGATGAAATACTAAAACAAAAATCATGGAGAATTTTTTTTTAGTTTTTGCAGAATTCAAGGTCAAATTTTACTATTTGACCTTGAATATATATTTATTCCAAAAAACCATTTATGTTACATATCAAATGAAAGAGCATTTCAAAGGCTTTCCATCAACACCATGATTAACTTTCTAGGTTCTGTAGAACTGGAATTACTGTTGACGGTCAGGTAAATTCATTGGTTGATTTTACATGGAATGACCCCTTTCCAACTGTGGCCAGCTAGATAATCCTTTTCACACTTACACACACACACACACACACACACACACATGTCAAAGTCAAGTCAAAGTCAAACTTTATTTGCATCTAGCCATTGGCCATTGCAATTTAAAACAAATTACACATAACACATAACACACAATAAATATTCAATGTTCAGAGTAAAACAAATGCTTGCATAAACTCAGTATCACAGCTAAAATCCTTGATATTATCTAAAATTATATCTAAAATTATATCTAAAATTATCTAAAATTTATCTAAAAGTATGTATTTTGTTGAACTCTAATTGCTGCCCTCATTTTGATCACAATAGCTATGAATTTTGCTGTATTTGCTGTCACGATCCTATTGCGGTCCTCTAAAAGAAAATTCACATAGTAATCGACTGGGCACCCTGGATAAGGTGTCAATAGAGGAGTAATCAGCTCTTCTCGACTAGTTCTATACAGGGAGCAAAAGAGCAGCACATGGGCGATAGGTTTCAATGTTACCATCTCCACAAATGCACACTCGATTCTGATATGGAATTCTCCTAAAGCGGCCTTCCAGGACCGCAGTGGGAATCACATTTAGACGAGCTCTTACACATGTATGATCTGTATGTGAATAAGTTGATTTCATGTTGTTTCTGGACTAATCTGCAAATTTATTTTTAATCAGCACCAAAAAAAAAATGTATTTCAGTGCATATTTTGGAAGAAAATACGTTTAAAATGCATATTTCTCAACATATTTTCTCTCAAAATACAATGTATTTTTATACAGTTTTTGTGGTGACAACAATGTTGGAACGCTCTGAAAGTGTGAAATTCTGATCCACATATTAGTCCAGAGATTGTGGATCAGGTCAGTTAATCTCAGAATTCATTAAGACTGAATTCCTCATGGATCCCAACAGCAAATATGTGCATGCCATGTAATGTGCGGATCTTCCCTAAGGTCTGATTCACAGATGCTTTTGCTACATGTCCTTTTCTCAGGCCAGGTTGCGCTGCACATGTGACAAACCAACATGCCATCTGTTCATCACAAACACAAGCCACAATTTTTGAATGCCACCGAAAATCTCCATAATGTGGGTTTCGTAGTGGTGCACAAAATTGAGTTTGTGCTCATGATAAGATAGGGATTCAGGCACCTTTACTCATCACATGCGCATTGCAATCCATGCTGGGGGAGGAGGAGGAATTGGCTGGCCATGAACTGAACCGGTGGTGTTAAATAGCCACAGCAAATGGTCCAAGAATCAGACTTGCCAAGCTCTTCAACTTGTGTTGTACAATCACACAGTGGTTAGATTCAAAGACAGTCAGCATAATGTGGGTACTACTTTCTTCTAACAATTTGCCTTTGGGATCTCGGATGCCATGGAGTTATGGCAATCCTTAGAGCTCTGATAGTCATCAGTACAGTACCACCTTCTCTCCAGGAGTGTGGGATCAGAACATGCTACTCCGCAATATGCCGCAGCACAGCCTTCCCCAACCCTCCAGATGTTTCAGACTTCAACTCCTATCAGCCCCAGCAAGTATGGCCAATTGACAGGAATGCCGGGAGTTGTTGTCCCAAACATCTGGAGGGCACCAGGTTAGGGAAGGCTGCCGTACAACTTTGTAGAGACACTTTGTATGGGATGGCATGATCACAACATGCCGTAGCCCTTTGTAGAGGCATAAAGCAGCACTCTGGCTACTGAGATGATTTAAAGAGTCAGATCAAAATACATGAGTCACAAAAGCCAACTAGACAAGCATAGGCAACCTAGTGCCCCAGGCAGCATGACCAATGGGTTATGGGAGTTGTAGTCCAAAACATCTGGAGGATACCAGGTTGCCTACCCCTGAGCTAGACTATGAACCCTTGTAGAAAATAAAAGTACAGCACATTTGTTACAGCATCAAAATAATGTGCAATTTAGAACAAGGTGTTTGGGTAATCAGGTTAGAGGGGCTGTCTGGTTCTATCTATGGAGAGTATCTTTTAAAGAGGAAATTGGAGGTATTCCACTGGAAGTGAAAGTGATCGATCATATAATATTTAAAATATGATAAATACACGACAACAAACTAACTCCCTTGCAAGTTTCAGGAGATTAACCAGGATCTTTTTTTCTTTTCTTTTTTAAAGGAAAGCATGGGATTTTCTGGGTTACTGATTATTTTTTTGTCTTTTAACTTGCTGGCTTGATTAATTATGCTGTAGATTTTATGTTTTTAACTATTGTTTTAAATGGTTTTTGTACAGTTTTAATGGCTGTGAGAATCCTTGGTGGCTCAGCATGTAACTATAAAAATAATGGTTCTTATCTAAAAATATAACAACAGACATATATGGATTAGAAGCCCAAATCTGACTTAAATATTGTAAGTAGTTCAACAATATGCTGGGTAAGATTCTTAAGTAGCATTCCAGGCAAAGAAGGAAATAGCGGGTTCCCCCCCCCCCGCCGCCAAATTACTTACTAGGCGGTCCTCCTAAAGCATAAAATAGTCAAGAATATTTCCTAAGCGCTATGGCTAGGTTTGACATCTTGTATAGTTCGCATTTGCAGGAATTTATGGTCCCTAGATTGTTGAATGGGTGAGTTAATGGACATATACCAGAAGGAAAATAGCAGCCTCTTGGCTAAGCATTTTTGCTGGTTACATTGATTTTTTGAAGCATTCAAAAACACAGATCTCTATTTATTTATTTTTACCAACATTGAGGCATGAAGAAACATATTTTTTTTTCCATTTGGAAGTTGCCTTGTACCAAGTCAGGCTGTTTATCCATCTAGGTCAGTATTGTCTACACTGACTGGTTGGCAGCAGCTTTCTGCGGTTTCAGACAAGAATCTTTCCGACCCCTGCCTGGAAATTCCAGGGATTGAACCTGGGACCTTCGGCACTAGACTCAAGGCCATCTCCCCCAAATGGGCATGCTTCTATACTGGTGTTAGGAGCCTGTGGTATCGTGAGTCCAGGATCCTTTTCCTGAGAACATACATGTGTTGTACTTTGGTATGTAGAGGTTGAAGCAGAATTGCTTCTAGAGTTCTATCTCTGTTGAGCAGGAGTTCAGGATCAAACATCTTCTTAATTGCAGATGTGGCACACTAACTCCAGAGAAGCTATCTTCAGAGGGCTATATGGATGGATCCTCCAGAAAGAGCTTGCATTTAAAAAAAAAAATAAATGGTGTGAAGCCCCAGTACTGCAGACTGTAACCATTATATATAAAGCCATACTTCACAGGATTATAAAGGCAAATAAACCGGTGTGTGTGTGTGTGTGTGTGTGTGTGTACCATTTAAGACTTCAGTAGTGGGGACAAGATTAAGCAAGGACCAAGTGTCTACTCTTGGATACATCCAACAATAAATTGTGAAAATGCAGCGTATTTTTAAATGCCCTTGTTATTATTTTTGCCTTGTAAAACTACCCAATATCCACTGAGGATGTAAAACCAGCATGGCATAATTACATGTTTATTTGTTTGTTTTGTATATTGCCCAACTGGCAAATGCCCTCGGGGCGGTCTGCAATCATGAAACCAAACAACACAACAAAAAAACAAAAATTAAAAAATACAACAATAAAAGTATCAAAATAATACAATAATACCAAATAATAATAACAACAACAACAACAACAACAACAACCCTAGGAAGCTGCCTTATACTGAGACAGACCTTGGTCCATCTAGCCCAGTATTGCCAACACGGGCTGGCAGAGGCTCTCCAGGGTTTCAGGCAGGCATTTTTCCAGCCCTAGCAGGAGATGCCAGTGACTGAACCAGGGTCCTTTTGGATGCAAAGCGTGTGCCCCACCCCTGAGCAATGGCCTCTCTCCTACCATACATATGGTTTTAAATATATGGGGATGCTGACTCAACCCTTTTCAAATGAAAGCATCATGGAACAATTTCCCCCTATATACTTACCTCTCCCCTGAGAGAGCGATTGCATATATGCCTTCAAAAAACAATGACACACATTTCTTGAGGGCCTGAAGACAAAGTTTGCAAACACTCTCACATTTCTCAGAGTCGCAGCTGTCTTTCCCAACACAAGCACACACACACACACACCCCCCTTTGCAGACCCTGCTAAGATCGAGGTTCACCACAGAAGTCAAATGCCTAATATCTGTTATGTCATTTGAACTCTGTGGTTAGCATTGGGTGTATTTTTTATTGACTGTGGTAGTACCTGCTTATCTCTTGAAAGAAAAGAAAGAAATTATGTCTTTGGTAAATAACAGAAATGAGTTTGCAGGTGTGTGTCCACAAGACATTTGGGAAGGTGCCAAGCAGTTAATCTAGCAGTTAACCTCTGAGAGGCCACCTGAAAGCTCTGAGAGACAACTTGAAGGCAGGGCCGGTGCTACCATTAGGCCAACTAGGCGGCTGCCTAGGGCGCCGGGCTAAAGGGGGCGCCAGGAGCATAGGGCTGGAGGGAGGGAGGGCTCAAGTGGGAAGGGGGGGCGCTAAATATCTGATCTTGCCTAGGGCACCAAACTGCCTTGCACCGGTCCTGCTTGAAGGTATGCTGAAGTCCACAGGAAAACTCTCCTTGGCTCATATCCATAGTCAATGGAGGAATCGTCGGATCTGCCAAGAGAAGGGAGGAGCAGGAGGGGACTCTGCTAGGGTGTTGAGTGGGGCTTGTTAAGAATAAGAGCAGGGGCTGGAGGGCAAATGTGGGTGCTTTCTCTTTTACTTGTGCATTTCAAATCCTTAAGCCAGAGTCCAATTTTAGGGACAACGTATGCTTTGGTGTAAGAATCACATAAGTGTAAACACACACACACACACACACACACACACACACACACAGCATAAATAAGCAAGACTTTACAATAAAATGGCTACAATGATTGAAAACCCTGTGCTGTGCTGCATAGCTTCACCGTTGATTTGCTTAGGAATAAATAAACCCTATGCCTTAAACGAAACAAAAAAAGTCTTGATGCATAGCTGGGATTAATTCTCCAGGGGAAGGTTGTGCTGATATGACTCTCCTCTTCCAATAGAATAACCCCTGAGGTTGGTCCGGTACAGCACTCGTGCATGGCGGAGTGTTTTTAAAGCTGCTGCTGATTGGTGGCCATCTCCCTCTGTGAATTCTTTCACATTTCCAGGGGTCCTAATTCATGGCCTTGTTCATCTTTATATTTATATTTGACTTTATGTCCATGATGGAATTCAGGGCAGCAAACGCAGGGATCCCAGTCAGCCTCTCATCCAGACACTGACCTGCAGTGGTGTACTGGAGCCAGGGCTTGCAGGGACACAGTGCCATCACTTTTAATCGGCAGGGATGCTGATGTCATCTGCCACCCCCTTCAGAATTCCCAGTTACCTCTGTGCTTAGCTGCAATCCTCACACTATCTGGGTGAGGGACACACAGATTTTCCCAGCAACAATGTATTGTACCAAGTTGTAATGCCAAGTATGTTGTGGGGGGGGGGGTTGATCTTAAGACCCATTATCTTTACAAAAGACCTACTCTTAGCAGATGAAAACTCCTAGAACTGGTTTGTTGATGTGGGTCAACACAACTGCCTGCTTTTGGGGTCTCTCCTTTGGGGGTGCAGCTGTGGGGACTGTCACGATGAGCAGCTGCAATTCAGAATTTACCAGTGCACCACTGCTGATCTGATCTAGACCTGCTTAGCTTCAGCAGGGTGGGCAACCTTATTGTATGTGCTCTCTCTCTCTCTCTCTCTCTCTCTCTCTCTCTCTGCCTGAGGCTGGCTTTATGGTAGGTTGTGCTTTTGTGCTCTCTGCTAGGAATTTTCCTGGATAAAGTCCCAACACAGTAAAACCAAAAGTACACTTTGGGGCAGAGGTCTTGGATGCGAGAGACCCAAGTTTAAATTTTCCTTTAGCTATAGAGTTCACCAAGTGGCCTGGGTAATTCGTCTCTCAGTATTCCCTATTTGTCAAATGGATTCATGTTTCCTACATGCTTAATTCCTTGACCCAATAATGCATGTGTGTGACTTCACCTATGGTCTATGGCTTGGCTTACTTTCTTGAATTATCTGCTGTACATATACACCTGCAAATAACCCATAACCTATTTCCTGCCATTTTTTTAAAATTGTGGCACAGTTGCATTGGGGTGTGATTTATGGTTGCCTGATATCATGTGTGGATGGTATTACTTGATGGCAGCACGTGCAATAGTTGTATACCTTAGAATGAACCGAGCATTTTCTGTGGGCTCCATCTCCTAACCTTTGAGCTCTGCTGAAGTACTACCATTTTTAAATATATATATTCAGAAGTTGGGGACCCTAATGATGATAGCGTATGTGTATATTTTGCTGCATGTTCACAGCTGATGTCATTCTCTTCAGCATTTCTCCACCTCCACTCCAATTAATTGGCTGCTATTTGCAGAGGGCAGGAGAAAGCTAACCACCCTGCATATTTCATTTAGGAAACTTAACTGGTAAGATATGGGGGTTATATGGACAGGGGAGTGGCACCTACATGTCCCCCTGTAACATGAAGTTAGGTCCTCAGAAGCAGTAAACTCCAGCTCCTAAGTATAAATACACATCATGGTTGCCGGCCAGATGGGCGATTAATAAATGTAAAAGTGTAAATGTAAATCATGTGTACACTGCAGAAAATATATGAGTGTGGGAACATCCGTTACACAGGAGACAACAGCAATTAGGGGTTCTTTCTTTCTTTCTTTGGAAGTATTTTTCCATATACGGTAAGATGTGTAATGCATGAAGCAACTTGTTAAGACTCCACTTTTCACACTTGGTGAGATTCCTGCCTGATAACAACCCTTATTGTTCCTCGTAGGATTCTCTTACGAGTCCCTTCTGTGTTTTGGAGTGACAAACCTTGATTATTATTTTTTAATTATTTTTTTGGTGACATCAGTGTCAATTTAAATGCAACTGTGGGTGAAACCTGGCAAGTATGAAATGACAGGAATGCTTGAGGCAGTCAGGACGGTTAATATGTGTGTTTCCCTAAGAGCACAACTGCTTCTTTTCTTCTTCTTTACAGACAAGTTCCTCTGTGTTTGTGGTGGTAAGAAAGGGTCGATGGTTCAAGAGCTACTCTTCTCTTCCCTCCCCCCCCCCCATTTTCAACAAAAAAGAATGCCATTGGCATCTGGGTGGCACCAGGTTGGGCAAGAAGAGAATGAGAGAAATGTCATTTACAGGGACAAATCTTGCATTTGTAGGTGTTGATGGTTCCTCAGCCCAGAAGAAAATAGCCTATCCTTGGTAGTCAATCCATATAAAAACGTAGATAGTTTGTGAAAGTGACAGGCAAGTGGGGGGAAGGTCCCCTGAATTTTAAGATTGCCCTCTCTTTGAGAGGGAGAGTATGCCCATTTGTTTCCAAGCACAGTTTGTCTCATTTGTACAGTACATTTTTAGGTGTAAAAACATAAAGCCCAAGGGTAGGTTTTGTAGACAAAAAAGAATAATTCCAGAGGGTTCGTCATATATCATCTTGTCTTCTTTTAGTCGGGGGTAAGCCTGCACTATACAGGCCTGTGGCTTACGCTGGCTCAGCTTGTCTGAGCGTGGAAAGCTAAGCAGGGTCAAGCCTGGTTATTACTTGGATGGGAGACCCCTCCTCTAGTTTCCTGCATTGAGCAGGGGGTTGGACTTGATGGCCTTGCAGGCCCCTTCCAACTCTATGATCTATGAAACTGAATGCTATGTGCTTGTTTGGTACAATTCTGCCAGTCCTTCTGAATAAGCTGAAAGTCCCACACTCAAGGCCTTTGTATGGCATTGATGGGCTCTTGGAAGAATGGTTTCCTAATGTGGAGTAACTTCCCGTAAAAACCCTGATGGATCCTACTCCATAGTTGGAAATGGTTCTTCTAAGTTGGACCATTCAACCCCAGAATGTCTGTGTGCTACACACAGCACACCAGCCTGGGCCACAGTACATTGGTGGTACATCCCATATGACACACTAAGCATGTGCACTTCACTTACCACACTCGGCTGTTTTTCACACCTTGCAGCCAACCTGCAAGGGGCCAACCTTATAAGTCTTTTTCTATGGAATCAGCACTTCCCAGAGAAGGAGAGCACTAATTCAATGGGAAAGACCCACACCACAGCCTTGTTCACAAGGCTGCCTCAGTGTCGTGGGATGAGAAGTGCCCATGGAGCTGCTTCCATATGTAAAGTGTGCCTGCAAGACTGCCACTCTGGGGATGTGTGGTGCTCTTCACCATGCATGCGCCTATGCTTGCCTAGTTCCATCCCCACTGTATAGTAAATATACCGCTGTAAAGTTGGCATGCTGTTTTAGGCATCTTAATGGGAATAAGCACTTCACATGGGATGGACCATATGATAGAAACCATCTAGACATAGGCAAGGATTTCACATGAGAGCAGCATGCATGTAGTTCATTACTATGGCATGGTAAGTGCACATGTGAACTCCCCCTTGGATGAACCTGTTACAATGCATTATCATTCCAACTGTCTCATTAACAAAGGCAGAACCAGACATGGATTCAGTACATACTGCCATATATATGGTGAACTGTTTGCTTTCACATATTTGTCCTTAAGGTAGGGGTTTTCATAGATTTCATAGATCATAGAGTTGGAAGGGGCCTACAAGGCCATCGAGTCCAACCCCCTGCTCAATGCAGGAAACTATTAATTAATTAATTTATTTATTTAAAACATTTATTTTCCGCCCATCAGCCAAAAGGCTCCCTGAGCGGTTTACAAAAACAGTAGAAAAAACAACAAACAAGAACAAAAACAACAACAACATAAACATATTAAAATACACCAAGATAAAAAACAAGCAGCCAAATAAATCCAATCCTGAGGTACAGTGGTGATAATTAAAAGAATAAAAGGAATAAAATTATCCATTAAAATATTGGGTAAATAAAAAGGTCTTCACCTGGTGCCTAAATAGAAGGTAGGCGCCAGGCAGACCTCCTTGGGGAGTTGATTCCATAGATGGGATGCCACAACTGAGAAGGCCCTTCCCCTAGTAGCCACCCTCCTAGCCTCTTTTGGAGGGGGCACTCTGAGAAGGGCCTCCGAAGATCTCAGGGTTCGGGTAGGCACGTATGGGACGAGGCGTTCCTTCAGATAACCTGGCCCCAGACCGTTTAGGGCTTTAAATGTTAATGTTAGCACTTTGAATCGGACCTGGACCTCAATATGTTCTTGTCGGCCAGTCCCCATTAGCAGCCTCGCTGGCCTGTTTTGTACCAATTGAAGTCTCTGGACTGTTTTCAAAGGCAGCCCCACGTAGAGTGCGTTACAGTAGTCCAAACGAGAGGTTACCAGAGCGTGGATCACTGTTGCTAGGCTCTGCCTGTCCAGATAGGGTTGTAGTTGGTAAATCAGCCTGAGCTGATAAAAGGCGCTCCTTGTCACCGAGTCCACTTGTGACTCCAGTGAGAGTTCGGAGTCCAGGAGCACCCCCAAACTACAAACCCTGTCCTTTAGGGGGAGTGCAACCCTGCCTAGGACAGGTTGAGTATCCTCCCTCCGGACAGATGATCCGCCCACAAACAGCACCTCCGTCTTGTCTGGATTGAGCTTCAATTTATTGGCCCTCATCCAGTCCATTACCAGGCCCAGGCACTGATTCAAAACAGCCACTGCCTCACCTGAGTTTGATGAAAAAGAGAGGTAGAGCTGAGTGTCATCAGCATATTGGTGACACTTCAGCCCAAACCTCCGGATGACCTCTCCCAGCGGTTTCATGTAGATGTTAAAAAGCATGGGGGATAAAATGGAGCCCTGCGGTACTCCATGGGAACTAGAGGAGGGGTCTCCCATCCAAGTAATAACCAGGCCTGATCCTGCTTAGCTTTCCACACTCAGACAAGCTGAGCCAGTGTGAGCCAGAGGCCTGTGCAGAACTTCAGGCCCGGGGGCCAAATCTGGCCCTCCAGGATTACCTAGATGGCCATGCCCAGTTCCCTTTCCCCCCAACCACCAATTGTTTGATGGTTTCCTGCCTTTTGTGCAGTTCCCCCCTCCCCATTCTGGAAGGTTGAAATCCCTCTCCTAAAGCTCAGTTACTGACCATAAGAGCTTTAAGCTAAAACATGTGTGTGTATTTTTTGTACATTTTGGCCCCACCCCTTTTGCCTTCAGCCCCACCCACTACTGAAATGTGGCCCGTAAGAGCCTCTCCAACATAGAATTTGGCTCGAAGAGCTTCAACACCCCTGCTCTAAAGTTTCTGCAATGTCTATTGAGCAGCCTTTGCGTTGTCTTGACATCGCCAGCCAGTTTTAAACTTACATAGCCATTGGGAAAGGCATGTTAGGATGCCTAACCCTTTGATGCTTCACCCACACCCACACCCCGGATTGTAAAGCTCAGTGGCTAGAATCGCTCACCCTCCTCTCCTCTGGCTTGTATTTTTCAGTCCAACAAGGTTCCTGTAGTACAGCCGTCCCATGCTGTCCATCCGCTCACCCCTCTCATCCCGTACAGCAACGAACATTTCAGCCATGGCTCCCATTCACCACACCTGCCAGCTGATATCGGCCAGAAACAAGGTAATAGTCCACCTCTTCTGTGATACTTGGGGGGGGGGGCGGGTCTGAAAGTAATTCTGGGAAAGGTGTATGTTGAAACTGTATACTGATGACGGGCTTGCGAGCTCATTAGCACGTCCTACCCATATCGGTGGAGGTTGGGATGCCTGCTAAAAGAAAACCTTCACCTTCTTCCAACTGTATTTCATAACCAACTCTCCCCATTTTACAGACCACTCCAGTGCGTCTTCCTGAAGATCTAACTCAGTGTTTTCCAACCTTGGGTCCCCAGATGTTTTTGGCCTACAACTCCCAGCATGCCCCAGCCAGCGTAGCGTAGCTGGAGCATGCTGGGAGTTGTAGGCCAAAAACATCTGGGGACCCAAGGTTGGAGAACACTGATCTAACTACATGTTTTGTGCAAGCTCACTTGTAAGGAACCCAAAATTGCTGGGGTGTCCCATTATGAGCAAAGAAACAGCAGGAGGGGTGCCCAACCGTGTCCCTGCTGGCCAGTTCCCACTCAAAATTTTCTCCCAGTTTTCTGCTTCCTTGCCTGGAGAGTTAAAAAAAAAGAATGTTTACAAAGGCAAATGTGATTTGAGACCATGCAGAGGTGGGGATGGGGTGGTGGTGGAAGCAGATTATGGGCTGAGGAGGAGTGAAGAAGCTGCAGGTGGGGAAAGGGTTAAGTGCCCCTTCCCCTGCTGCTTCTCTCCTCCAGATTTCCTTCCTCCTGAAGCTGTTTTTTTCTTTCTTTTTTGATTTTTTATAAAAGGTAATACATACAGTAAGCTCACCACTACCACCCACTGTAAAATCCAAGTGCTTCAGTGGAAAAGCCATTTGACAGAGATAAACCAGTGTGATGAAATTGTTAGCCAAGTATACCTGCGACACCATGAGCAACTCAGCCTGCATTTCTTGCATCACAACAAAGGCGACAATTGTGTGTTAAGGCTTAAAATAGAAGATTCATAATTGGGGTGCCTCAGTGTTTTGGGGTTTTGTTTTACTAATTAGCAACCCTCTGTGGCTGTACTGAAGTTTGGGGAAGTGTGATGTTCGGGGAAAGGGTGTCTCTCATCCTTTCATCCTTATGACCTGATCTAAACACACACACACACACGTCCCGCAAGCACACACACAAACAACCTATCATTAGCTGGGGGGGGAGGGGAGGAAATCAGGTACAGAAGCTCATTCTATCTTCCCCATCTACAGAGGTATTTATTTAATTAATTAATTATCAATTTATTTTTAATACTTTTAGACCACCCAATAACTGAAGTTCTCTGGCCAGTGGCTGGAAAATTGAATTTAAAACGTAATATATAAAATCCCAATAAAGTAAAATCAGCAGCAAGGGGTAAAAACAGTGCACCACAAAATAAAACCACCAGCAAAAAATGAAGCAGTGCAAAAGATCTGAAAGCCCTAAAACTATAAAAATGGGCAGGGGGGGCAGGTGACGCCTGTGTCCGTGGGGCTCCTCATCCATTGCAGCTTTTATTCTGAGCTTCATAGGAGCTCTCCATGGTGGTGAACCTATTTTGCGGGTGGAGTTCAGCACCATGGATAGCTCCAATAAAGCTCCGAATAAACACTGCCATGGATGAGGAGCCCCACGGACATAGGAGTCAACAGCCTCCCCTGGAAATGGGAGAATAAAAAGGTCTTCTCCTGACATCAAGAAGACCATAGCCAGCCAAGCCGCGTACGGACATTTAAATCAGGAAAAGGACAAGAGGGGAAAGTGTCCCAGAGCAACACTTCCTCGATCTTCAAAGCAGCTGTATGGCGTTGCTATTTATTTATTTATTATATTTATTATATTTATGAATCACCCATCTGGCCAGACATCTGGCCACTCTGAGAGCGATGTACAGTCCAATAAAACACAAGGGGGGGGGAACAGTTTTTTTAAAAATTAAAAATGAAAACATGGGAGATCCCAGTCATGGGTCTCCTGTTTCTCATTTAGTTTGGCCCTGACTGATAGTGTGATTCATGTCGGTTCAACTGTGAGTGTTGGTCTTGGTCACACAGTCACTTTTTGCTAGCTAGGAATTTTATCTTTGGCAGGCACCACACAATGTTAAGGTGTGCCCCTAAGCAGTCTGTTTAGACACAGTTAGGGCAAAAATTATTTTCCCTTTGTTTCAGTGGAGCCTCTGCAGGGCATCTCTTCAGAACCCATTGAAATAAATGGGAAATATGTCAAAGCCCAGGACCGATTTCAGTAAAGTAATAAAAGTCTTAAAAATTTCCAGTATGATTTTGTTTTCTGGTTTGAGGTATGTCTGCCTCATCCCACGGTGGGCACAGTGTCAGGTGTTGGCACTGAGCATATAAACCAAGGAGTGCGTGCAGCATTTCTGTATTAATTAAAAATACTGAATTAAAAGAAATAGTGAGACAAAATTGATAGGTACCTTATATTCATATGAGATAAACAACAGAGGCTGGAATCCTGTACTCACTTACCTGGGAGTAAGCTCCACACAACTCAGTGGGGCTTACTTCTGAACAGACAGCACATGATTGTACTGTGAGAATATTTTGGTGGTTCCATCTTTTTTTCTTCTGCCTAAACTTCATTGTCACAATGTAGAGGCAAAGTAGAGCAACCGATTGGAAATGCTAGGTTTAGCAGGATTTTACATTTCATGGCTTCAATCCAACATCGCACAAGTAGAATCCCCCTTTCTCTCCTCCTCCTTTGCAGGCCCCGTGCACCTTCCAAATCTGCTCCGGAGGGTCCCCCAACCCTCTGGAGCAGATTTGGGGAGTGCACGGTGAGCTGTAACAGGGAGGGGGAAAGCATTCCACCAGGGTCAGGCCTGGTTATTACTTGGATGGGAGACCCCTCCTCTAGTTTCCTGCATTGAGCAGGGGGTTGGACTCGATAGCCTTGTAGGCTCCTTCCAACTCTATAAAGTCTATGAAGTCTATGAAGTGGTTTCTGCTCCACTAGCAGACGGTCAGGGTTGGATACAGCCTCTTTGCAGTGCGTGATTTTGAGGACTACTTTCACCTTAACTCTCTAATACTGATGCTTTTTACTGGATTTAATAATAGATGCAATTATTTATGTAATTGGAGATATAGACACACAAGCAAAAAATCTATCTAATTTCTTTGTTGGAGAAGAAGAGGCAATACTGGTGGTGACGATAATAATGACAGACTTGTTTAATTAATAATCCAGAATTTATCCAGAACTCAGATTTATGAGCCAGTGGTAGTCACCAAGGCACAGCTTTCACTTGCATCTGAGGTTGTTTTATGGCCTGCATGTCTGTCGATCTCAGCTCTGAATTTCTCACATTTCTAACCTTGGAACTAATTCAGACATTAAGGGCAAATGGTACAGTCCTCACAGACTTGTTCCAACTGGGGATGTACATGGCAGAACACACAATAGGCTTCTCTTCCTATCATGTTAGCTTTCCATATACAGGGAGACTATAGCTTGGATCCAAAAGTCCTCTTCCACTTACAGAAAGCAGTTTCCAGCTGAGCAGAAGAACACTGTGTGAGAAAAGTGACACCCCAAATCCAGAGGTACTTTTATTTAGGCTCTTGCACAAGGCTGTTTCTCAAGACCTTTTTATGGTCCCCTAGAGTTTATATGCTGCAACATGTGTCTTCTTTATTCACCATGTTCCTGCACTGTAACACATTTCCCCCATACATTGTGGTGCTGCTCTCAGAGAAATCTTCTGCTAGAGCTTGCACAAAAGTTCCTGGAACAGCACTAACACACTTTCTGCTGCTGCTCAGGGTTCTTTGGCTCCAAGCCTTTGACATGAGTATGCTTCCAAAGAAGTGATTCTTCACATGCATTCTGGGAAGGTACAATCCCATGATCCGCTTGACCTTCCTGGAGATTTGCATCCACTTTCAGTGTGTGGCATTCTTGAGCAAACATGCCTTGAGAGGTGTAAAAGATGTTCCACTCATGGTATTTCTCCTTATGCCTTTCTGGAGTAGCTCAATTTTTTTTGTAGTTTCACAGCAGTAATTACCAGTTTCCGTTAATTTTATTTACCCCAGGCTCCTAAGCAGTGGCAAAGCAACACACCTTGTGTGATTAGACATGCTGCCAAACATTGGGACTATTAAGAAGTGGGCATGAAAATGAAAACATGTCAACATCTGAAGCCCCTCAGAGTATTATCCTGGTATAAATTTCACCAATGCAAATACTGAGAATGTTTGCCTGGTCTCAGAAGATTTTTCATTCTCCTGCTCTGCACAGACTGAAAACTCAGCATGCCTGTCTTTCATATCTTAAATTGTCCACCAGCTTTCACAGTAAATTAAACCCAACAGAAAAATAATACAAAGAGTTAACAAATTACAGACGACATGAAGTTTAGCTCAGGGCAAATATCCAAGTCTGTCAGGAAGTGGTAAGTGAGGATAGTTTAAATCTTGCTCCGTTCTTCAGGGAATATAGAACAAAACGCCTTATATTCAGCTGTCCTTGAACATACCCACAGAAGAGTCCCATGACTCTTTAAAGGAATTTGAAAATCTCTGTGAGCTCACCTCAGAGGCTTATTCCTAGAATGTAAAGCCATAAAAGTCTTCCCTGAGGATGGACAGCTCCCCTGCTGCATGTGCTCACTGAAGTTAAGGACATAGCTGGCACCATTGACAGTGCCCCAATATGATGTTCTGCTAAAGGCTTTGGAATTCTCATGGACTGGACATGTGCCATAGTACATCTTCAGCATCATTTATGACCAGGTTTCTTGTGTAAGAGAAGAGAGAAGAGAGCCTTTTTAATTCATTTTCACAGACTGAGAATTAAGACCTTGGGTGCAGGGGAATCCTGCTTACTCCAGTCAGTGACTAAAATTTTGGAGAGCTTAGCATTTGCTTCCGACATTATGATTTTGTTCTTGTGAATACCAGCATGAATGACCCCATAACTGAACGTCACAATGTTGGAAGTAACCCTGAGTACAAAGCACAGATCTGAAATATACATTAGCGTGTGGGCAGATGGTAATGCTTCATCTCTTCAGATGGACCATGGAAACAGGAGACTAATGTGTTAGCCTCTTCTGAATTAGTGTTACCACATCCCATGCTCCTTTTTGGATTTCAAAGCAGTCATACGAACATTGTAACACTAGTTGGGGGCTACAATGGGCCATCTCTCAGAGGGTTAGAGCTACCATATGGCTCTGCACAATTAGCAGTCATCTGTTTCCACCCTGAAACCAAGTTCGCATATGCAATGAGTGTCACACCAAGTGATGACCTATGGCTTTCATATCACCTCAAAGAAGATTTTTCAGATGTTCAGCTGGCATCATGTGTGTAAGTATGTTGATCAGTGCTAAGCTCAGCCTGCAACCAGACAGCAGAAACATGCACCTTTTTCAAACCCAATGAGAATACAGCCTAATACAACCACCATTTTGAAACAAAATCACAGCGCAGCGCTTATTCTAATTAAGGTTCTGTCTCTTATTGGGTAGTGATGATGAACATAAGTTATTTTAAACTATAGAATCATGAAGATTGTAGTGATGGAAGCTACTAGAAAATTGTTCAGTTTTGAGTCAGGAACCTCCAGACCCAAACACCTCTAAGATGTTAGTCCATCTCACTGAGATCCCTGTAGGCTAAGCAGAAATAGCAGCAACTGAGTATTTTTCCTAAAATCCTGAAGGACAAGGAAGAATTAAGCCAGACCAGCACAGGTAGTTTACTTGAGAAAGCTGATGCACACTGGGAAGAGGGGTGGATTGGAAAGCAGACACAGATAAATTCCCCTCTCTCCATTCACGCTCGCACATCTTCAAATGACCATTCTATCTGACCTGGGGCAAATTACTTTCCCAACCCCATGTATGAAAATCAGTTGCTTAATTTAATGGTGTTTCTTTGTACAATAACAACAATGACAATAATTAATAATAAGCAACTGTCTAGTATGCTCAAAGCACTTCACATACATTATCTCTGTAATCCTTACAATGGCCCTGTGACGTAGACCAGCATTATTATCCCTATATTGCAGATAGGGGGCTGAAGCTAAGAAGGCTGGCCCAAAGCCATCTAATGAATTTCTGGAAGAGGTGAGATTTGAGCCAGGGACTTCCCAACTCACATCGTTAGCTATTCTACTACATCAATTTTATCTTTTCTCTTCGGATACTTTTGTCCCACTCATTTCCTGTACTTGCCACCCCTTCAATGCCCTACCTCGACTGACTGTGCTGCACCATCTTTATCTCTCTGTACTCCAGATGCTTTTATCCCACTCACTTCCTGTACTTGCTACCCTTTACCAATGGCCTACCGTGACTGACTGACTGACTGACTGACTGACTGCACTCTTCTTTGAAGAGAATATTCACAGATAGGAAAGCCTGAGAAGATTTATTTGGGTCATAAACATAGGGGAGGGGGAGAATGTGGATGAATTGATGCTGCTTGTTGAATGCTTAGCAGCTGCTGAACCTTTTGAAATGTGTCATTTTATCCATGTCAGTACATCTTAAAAGAAAGCTAAGAATTGCTTGGCCTAATTTGCCTAATGTTTTGATTCTCTGTCAGGTGTACACCGTCCTTCTCAAACATCAGATATTTCTGGGTTCTATTCCCTCCCTCCAAGCGGGGTTGGACAGATAACACCTTCTATGGGATGGTAAGTATTCAAGGCCAATAAGTGAAGAAAGTGGAAAGGCTAGTGGACTTATCCAAATTGGGTTAACTGAGCAACACCCACCTCCTTCCACAATATTCAAAAGTGTGTATGTATACATTTTAAACACCACATTGACTTCTCTGCACTGGTCCAAGTGGGGGGGAAATTCTAATGTTGAGTGAGATATTGGTTCTCTCTCCTGCTCCCCTACATTGATCAGGGACTGTTGTGTTGGAACTTGGCATAGAATCACTTATTGAGCCCTATGCTGCCATTCTGAAATGTGAATAATGAGGAAGAACATGATCAGTCATAGAATTTAGGTTCTTCTCACTGATGCAAGAGCATGTGTTTACCTGAGTTAATGAAGCAATCTCTTTATGAAGTTTCTCTCCCTAAAACAAATGGTTCTGCGTAAGTCTTGCGTAAGAGAGCAGTTCTAGGCAGACAGAAAATCCCAGTTTTCTTTTTCTGCAGAGCATTTTAAAAGATCATTGATATTTTCTCCACTTCATGGTTCTTTTTTGCGCATGTGGACTAAAGAGATGAATCAAGGCAGTGTATGCACACATTCAACTATAAGCAGACTTCTTTTCGCTGTGCTTAATCCATACCACCAGCTTATTCTCACCAATGTAATGTGGCAGTTTGTTGTTGTTTGTAGAACTGTGTATAATGGCCATATTGATTCCTAGAGCTGATTCACACTGTCATTTCTGAGCTGGAGGAGTCACCAGAAGATTACTCTTCCCCTCAATATTTTTGTGGTGAAACCCCTATATAGTAAGATCATGTCCTTGTTTTCTAGCATTTTCAGGTTGTTTTTGTTTTACCTCATCAGTATTGAAAGGGACAGGCTCTTGGTGATCACCCTTATCCCTCACCTCCCCTGGAATAGTTGTATGAATCAACTCTTAATTGTATGAAATTTATTCACATATTTACAGTATTTGTATACCGCTCCATATCGAAGTAGATTCTGGAGCGGTGAACAATAAAAAGATAAAAACAGATAAAAGAAACAAAAACAATACATTGGAAACAAGGTAACATTAAAATGGTGGTTGTACAGCAGAGAAGGCTTCCCGGAACAAAGAGGTCTTCAGCAGGCGCCAAAAGCAACACAGTGTCGGAGTTTGCCTGACTCCAGAGGCAGGGAGTTCCACAGAAATGGAGCCGCCACACGCCACACTGAAGGCTCTTCTCCTGGTGGACTCCAATCGGGCCAAAGGTCCATGTGGAGCCACCAGGAGCATGCCATTTGATGACCTCAGCAACCAGGCAGGTTGGTATGGGAGGAGGCGCTCTCTCGGGTAACCTGGTCCCAAGTTGTTTCGAGCTTTGTACACAAGTACCGGAACCTTAAACCTGACCCAGTAGCGAATAGGTAGCCAGTGCAGTTCCTTCAGCAAAGGAGTTGCATGCTGAAAAGGGGCAGCTCCCAGCAACAGCCGAGGTGCTGCATTCTGCACTAGCTCCAGCTTCCGGAGCAGCCTTAAGGGCAGCCCCACATAGAGCGCATTGCAGTAATCCAGTCTTGAGGTTACTACTACTAGCGCCTGTATCACTGTGGCCAAGCTATCTCTGTCCAGGAAATGAAAACTCAGCTATATAAGCCCAGAACTTTCACAGGTCATGAAGGGGTATGACCACTTAGGGGTGGAGGACTTATGGCTAACTTAAGTTAAATACCGTTGGCAAATGAAAAAATATTTTTTTTCCTTTGGTAGCAAAAGAAAGTAACCCACAAACTGTTTACATGAGAGTAATTTATTGAACACTACTCCAAATTGGTTGGTTGATTGGTTGGTTGACTGGTTGTCATATGATTAAGAATTTTTAAAATTGTGTGTGTGTACGTCTGTGTGTTTTCTTACCTGTTGTATGTAGCTTTGAATATGAACCTTTACAGCTGTTAAAACTGGCCTGCATGTCTTGTGTCTCATCAAGCCAATCTGCAGCCCACCGGTCATGTATTGTGGTCTGCCAGGTACTCGACCACATTCTTGCTTTTGCAGTCTGAGGCAAGGAGAAAAAGCAGGAAATTTATAGAGCCCATGATGGCCTGCCGTACATGGTCAATGAGCTGTGTCCCACTTCTCAAGCCACAAATTGTGCAAGCCTGTCTTAAAATGATGCACTTAGGATCAGAGCGCAATTATGACCCTTCATATCAATTGGTCGCAGTGTGCAAATAGGATTTTCTGCCATAGCTGGCAAAACTGACTTGGGGAGCTTCCAAATGAGACTTTTATTGTGCAATCGCACTGCCTCATTCACAGCATTTTACAGGGGGGTTCACACTTCGTTGTCTTCCATTTACAGCCCTCCTGTGTCTTTCCACTGGTTCGTCCCTCTTTTTTTCTTACCAAAAAAGAATTCTGTTAAGGAAGAAAAGATAGAATAGCTTCACGGTGCCTTTTGATTGTTAGCACTAGGAGCCCTCTGCCTGGGAGCACCCATAGACATATTAAGTGCATCTCCGAAGGGCGATGCAATAGAACACACCACAAGGCAAAGCAGTGAGATACCACAGGATGTTTGGTATCTCACCAAAGGATGATTACCAAAGGATGTTCCATATATTTATTCACAAAGAAGAGGTGCCTGAGGCATCAGATTTTATGGCTGGTAAGATGTTTAGATCCCCCCCCCACCTTTTTAAAAAAAAATAGTGTGTTTGTCCTAGATTTGCTACATTTTGTAGGATGATTAACTGCTCCTAACCACAGAAGAAAGTCATTTAGAAAAGAGAGGAAGCACTGTGGCTAGAAATATTTGGGGAAATATAGGTAATGCGCCAGATGCAAATAAGTGGTCGTGAGGCAGCAATCTGTTTTCAGGCACTTTTCAGTTGTTGCTGGATTAGACAATAATGAAAGAGATAAGATCAAATACGAAACCAAATGGAAGCTTTTCCCAACCTGTTGTCCTCCAGCTGTGTTTGACTACAATTCTCATTGTCCCCAGCCAGCATGCCAATTGACTGGCAGGGGATGGTGGGAGTTGTAGGCCAGCACATATGTAGGGCACCAGGTTGGGGAAGGCTGCCTTAGATATGGATCAGAGGATAGACGCCTCCTAGTAACCAACAGAGTATTTCTCCATTTTCAATTCAGTGGCTGTTGCCCTCAAACAGTTGCACTTAGCTGAGCCGCATTTTAGTTCAGCAAGGCTGGAACCAGAATCCAGATGCAAGCCTGAGCAGACCCATGGAAATCATGGAACAGACCCACTGAAATCATTCGGATTTCAATTTAACAGGTTACGTTAAATGGGTGTCTTTGTTTTCATCTTTCTTGCTTGCTTTAAAAAAATAGCAGGCAGGGTCTGATCAGTCTTGGGATCATAGCACATAGGAGGGAGTTTAACCCTTTCCCCCTGTTGCAGCCCCAACAAAAATCAATGCCGCCCCCTCCCCATTTATTTGAGCCAGGAGGGAAGCTGCTTTTGGTACCAAGAGCAGCTTTCCTCCCAGGGCAAATAGCAGCTTCGGAGGGCTATTTTTTCAGAGGGTTTACCCTCCCTCTGCCATAACCCTCCTCCTCCATCCTGATTGGGCCCCCTATGGTTGTTGGATTTTTTAAAAAAAAGACAGAAATGAAGACATATCATGAAGACTGGCCCCTTAGATTGACACCTATTTAGCACAATCTATGAGCATAGATGCACAGAGATGGCAGTGTGCCCTGTGAACAAAAATGGACAGAGTACGAATAATAATAATAACTGGTCTCCAAGAGGGAATTAGTAATCAAGTCTGTCTCTAACTGAAGCACATTATAATATAAAGTAGACATAAAAGCAAATAACAACTAAAATGTCTCTTGGCTGTGCTTAACTGAACTCCTTAGAAACAATTGCATGAGGAGTCCTACTTGCACACTGAAGTCGGAGCAATTTCACACTTCCTGTAGTGATTGTGTTGGCTGCCGTTACACCACCAGGGCTAAAGTTGCATTTCTTACAGCAGACCGGCAAAATGAGAAGCAACTGCATCCTTCAGTACACACTGGGGAGCCCTGATTTGGCCGTGACTTTGCGCTGCTTCATCCTTATGACATTCCTATACGAAAGGACATTCCTATCAGGACATTCCTATCAGTGGGACATGAGTTGGAACAATTCCTATCAGTAATTCCATTACCTGTAAGAATCTTCAGGAAGCCCATATGGAGATCATAATATAATATGATGATAGTACATTCAGTGCAGGCTGGAACACTGCACTTGGGCCATACCCTCCCAGTGCATTAACATGTAATGGAAACCTTACAGATATAAAAATCGTGTGGTGTGATCTACATGTGGGTTTACTTTCAAATCCTTGCTCAGAAGTGCATTTTAAAGTAAGAACATAAGAAAAGTTGTGCTGGATCAGACCAAGGGTCCATCTGGTGCAGTATTCTGATCACACAGTTGCCAGCCATCTGCCCCAATGGGAAGCCCGCAAGCAGGACATGGGTGTAGTAGAACCCTCCCGGTTGTGTTCCCTAGCAACAAGTACACTGAGGTGTCATGCCTCTGATACCGGAGGTAATATATAGCCATTATGGCTAGCAGCCATTGATAGCCTTATCTTCATGAGATTTGTAATCCGGACTCCACAAAGATGCAAGTGAATCTTTGGCTTGCAGTTACACCCTTTGTTCCCTTGTTCTCAGAGGAACTTTCCCCTATCTGGGTTGCCTGCATTTGTGTCAAAATGTACAGTGTTTCCAAGCCTATATGCGATCATCTCCTTCATACACACTGGGGTTGTCCACAAACAAGTATAACTGATGCCCTGAAATGCCCTGAAACAATAAGCCAAAAGAGATTTCTTTTTTTCTTTTTCTTTTTGGTCTCGCCATGTCCCGCTTTGCAGAGGTTTGGCAGCTTGAACAGCGTTGAAATTAATTATGGAGGAGGAGGAGGGAGACTTCAGAACCCCCATCTGCCAGTAACAAGTGCTGTGGCATGAAAATGGCTCTTCAGGTTCACTGTTCTGGAATGAGGCTGACTTCAAACGCAAAGCAGGCTTAATACAGGAAGCAGCTTTTCCTCAGCAAGAAAGAGTTCAGCAGGAAAGACCTCTATATCTGCCAAGTATTTTGGAGAAGAGGCACTGCAATGAGTCTCCCTTTAATTAGGTGGAATGACAGTTGAGAAATATATAAAAAATGACTTCTAGTCCAGTCTGGTGAGCTTGATCACTGAAGCTTAGCAACAAACACACCTTTCCTGAAAAGCCTTGTAAATGGTGTCATTTGCACAATAGGAGCTAGGCAACAACTTAGGTCCTTTTTTTCTTTCTTCCCGAGACTTTTTTTTTTTTTTAATGAACAATTCGGCCTTCATGGGGTAATAAAACTCTCTCTCTCTCTCTCTCTCTCACACACACACACACACACACACACACACACTCGTTCTGAATACTTTGCAATCATGGATTGATTTTGCAGCTGAATTAATTTGCATGTCAGATCCATTTTGGTGAAAAACGTGATTATTATGAATCATCATCATCATCATCATCTATTATTATTATTATTATTATTATTATTATTATTATTATTATTATTATTCGAGTATCTTGCCTATGAAGTAATGACTGTCACTTTGGGATTAGTTTTGACTGTTTTATCACCCCTCGGGCCCAAATATTAAACTTCAAAGCCTGTCTAGGTTTCTTGATAGATTGTAGCTCCTGGCATATATGTATGCACTCCAGTTCTCAGCAACTGTTGTCTATCTTGTAGACAATAATTATGCTTATCTAGTGCTTTAGGGAATTCAAAGTGTTTCCAATACATTCAGTAATCCTTACAACAACCCTGTAAGGTAAGCCTAATTCCTATATTCCAGATCATCCTTCCCTAACCCAGCACCCTACAGATTTGTTGGACTGCAATTCCCATAACCTGCTAGCCAGATTATGGGAGTTGTAGTCCAACAAATCTGGAGGGCACCAGATTGGGGAAGGCTGTTCCAGGTGAAGAGGTTAAAAGAACAGAAGGTTGCCTAAGGTCTCCTAGTGAGGTCATGGCTGAGTATGATTTGAACCAGTGCTTTTCTGACTCAAAACTCATGGTTTTAACAACTGTACTACACTCATGCAATAGGTCTATTAATGTTGATGCAGACCTGTCTACTCAGGCTATAACACTAACCCAGAAGTGGAAGTGGGGAGTCACTCAAGGAGTAGGTACCAAGTAGTGTGGGAGTTTGCACTTCAGACAGCATCTGTGCAGCTCAAGGCTGGTCCGGCTCATCCCCAATCTGCCATTTTGCCTATCAGCAATCAGCAGGGGGATATGCTGATCATATAGTGTCCATATGAGTTCTGCATATCCGCACATCTGACACCTGTAAGAACATAAGAAGCGTCCTGCTGGATCAGATCAAGAGTCCATCTACTCCTGCCTCCTGTTTCCCACTGTAGCCACTCAGATTTCTTTCAGAAACTTCCAAGCAGGGCACAAAAGCCATAGATCTCTGCTCTTTTTTGTCCCCAGCATCTAGTATTCAGAGGTATACTGCCCCGGCCTGGATTGGGATGTTCACATTGGGATTATCATGGCTAATTGCCACTGATAGACCTGTCCTCTATTTAATTTGTCTAACCCACAGATTTTAAAGCCATCTAAGCCTGAAATCTATGAAGCCCGTGCTCATCACCATATGTTATAAGCAGGGCTACACAGTGTGCAGGCTGCAGGTGCCCTGCTCCCAGATCTGTCTGGTGTGTCCCGTCCCCCCACACACACACCCAGTATTTTACTGCCACTGCCAAAAAAAGGGGGGAGGGAGAAAAACAATCAAGAAACAGGGTCTATAGTTCCTGACATAGAAGCCTCAATCCTAGAGCAACCTAGGAAGCAGTGCTCAAATGTTCCTGCCTACTTCCTAAGATGCCCTCGGGATACTCTAGGAATGAGGTTGCTATAGTAGAAACCATAGAGCCTGTTCCTAGAGCATTTCCCCCCTTTTTTCATCAGTAGTGGAGGGAAGGGTTAAAGTTGTGAGTGAGTAGATGTGTGTATGTGTGAGTGAGGTGGGGGGGAGTGAGTGTGAGTGAGTGACTGAGCGAGTGAATGAATGGGGGGAGAACTGAGTGGACGTGGATGTGAGTGGGGATCGTTTGTTTGTGGGGGGGCATGGGGGCATAGAGGGACCCCCATCCCCTAACATTACCCCCAGGGGAGGGCAGCACAAGTTGCCCACCCATTTTAAACTGAAGTTTTTAAAATATTAGAATGTATACAAGAGAAGCACTGTGTGAGTGAATTGTATGTGAACGTGCATGTCATACCCTCCAACATTTCACAGATGAAAATAGGACACACACGTGAATTTATAAGAGGTATGGTTAAGCAACATGGAGGTGTGATCAAGAGGGCGTGGCCAAGGAACATGAGGGTGTGGCCAAGGGTATGGCCAGGCAACAAAAGGGCATGGTCAGGTACACAAGTTATTAGAGGAAACACACAAAATATGATATAATTATTACATTATTATATTATATATTATTTTATAATATTTTATTAGTGGCTTCTGTATTTTCTTTTAACCTTACTTAAACCCTTAATTGCTGATATCTGGTGTTTTTCATGGGGGGGGGGAGGTCAGTGCTTGCAGGGCAATCTCTTTTTGTTTTAAAATTGTCAGGATTGGTCCCGCATTTTCAGGGCAGTTGGAGAAGGAGAGGAAAAGAAGGAGATGTGGGGGAGGGGGAGCTTTTGGGTGAGGGGAAATACAAAAAGACACTTTGGGGTTTTGAGCCCCTTCAGCGTTTTGCTCCACCACCTCTACAGCTCTGGTTTTTAAGCACAAGGAGTAACTCTGAGGGGCTGAACAGCTTTGTTGTTTGTTATTGTGGAAAGGCCCCAGTTTAAAGCACTTTTTGTGTTCTATTCACACAATTTAGATTTAAAGAAACACTTAAACTGGAATCTTACAGAATTTAACTAACTTGAATTAAGTTAAAACAAACAGTGCAATCCTACGCACAGTTACTTGGGAGTAAGTACAAATGTCTTCAATGGGTCTTACTTACTTACCAGGGGGCCTGGTCAGAAGCAGCAGGTAGAGCACGCACACACACATCCTCGTTCTGATCCCTTCCTGCTTAAAGGGTCCATGGGCAAAATTTCAGCTAAGCTAAATAGCTTGTGGGAGGAGGGAGAGGCAAAGGAATTCCGGGCTCTGCATAACAAATTGAGACTCTGCATAACATAGTAAGAAGCTGTGATGGCTTAAGCGTTTGCGGGACTGTCCCAGCAAATTTGGGGCAATTGGAGAGTATGGCATGTGTGTACATGTGTGGCCCCTGACACCTGATGCAGCCCTCAGAGCCACAAAGGTTGTGCACCCGATTATAAGGATGAATTCCACCAGTGTACTGTGTGAAAAATAACTTTTTATCTGTTCTGACTCTGCTGTTGATCAATTTCATTGGGTGAGCCTGAGTTCTGATAATATGAGAGTGGAAGAAAAACCATTTTCTATCCACCCTCTCTCTATGAGACTCATAATTTTATACACATTTTATGATGGGCTTCTCTTGTTATATTTGTTTCTAAACTAAAAGCCCCAAATAAAACATGTTTACCTTTTCCAATAGGGAAGGTGCTCGGACCTTTAGATCATCCTGGTTGCCCTTTTCTATACTATGATCGCTATGATCTACACTATTTCAAATGTGGCTGTACCGTCAATTTATAAAAAATGCATTATGATATTGACCATTTTCTTTTCAATCACTTCCCTAACAGTTCCTAATACAGTAATACCTTGGATTGCAAGTAACTTGGTTTGAGAGCATTTTGCAAGACAAGCAAATTTTTAAATATTTATTTAATATATTTTTTTTACTTGATATACAAGTGACGTCTTGCAATGCAAGTACTGTAGTACGGCTTAAATTAAACATCTCTGTACAAATTTTTTGGGGGGTTTCGTTTTGATATAAGAGTGTTTTGGATTACAAGCACGTTTCTGGAACGAATTATGCTCTCAATCCAAGGCATGACTGTATTGGGTTTTCCCTTTTCACTGTCACTGCACACTGAGTTGTCATTTTTAATGACCTGTCCATTACAACCCCAAGATCTTTTTTCTGGTTAGTCATTGCCAGTTCAAACTCCATCAGTATATACGTGTGGATTTTTTGCCCCGGTGTACATCACTTTAGACTTGCTTACACTGAACCTCATTTTCTATTTTGTTGCCCATTTTCTCATTTGGGAGAGATCCTTTTGGAGCTCTTTGCAGCCTGCTTTGGTTTTCCCAATCCTGAAAAATCTGATGTCAACCTCACCTATGCTTCTAGACCACTGTGAAAATTTTTAAAACAGTACTAGTTAAACAGCATCCTAATATACGTTGCTTACTTTCTTCCATTGTTAGAACTGTCTATTTCTTCTTGCCCCGTTTCCTGTTCTTTAATTTGTTACTAATCTTGTTCCATGACTACCAAGTTTAATCAAGAGCCTTTGGTGAGGGACTTTGTCAAAACAGTCTTTGGAAACCCAACCGTATAATGTTGACCAGATCACTCCTGTCTACATATCTGTTGACACTTCCAAATAATTCTAAATGGTTAGTGATGCCAAGCAGTTCCCTTTGCAGAGTTTATGCTGATTCTTTCTCACCAAGGCTCATTCTTCGATACATTTAAGAATTCTAGCTTCAATCGTGCTTTCCATCAATTTATCTCTTCCGACTCCTTCTTTGCTTGCATCATCATCAACTTAGGGTGCAATCCTATGCATGTTTTGACAGAAAGAAGGCCTGCAACTCCCACCATGCCCCAGCTAGCCATGCTGGCTGGGGCATGCTGGGAGCTGCAGGCCTTCTTTCTGTCGAAACATGCATAGGATTGTGCCCTTAAATTTGTTTTGCCAGAGCTTGTGCTCTTTTAAAATTTTCTTCACGTTGGCAAGACTTTTACATTTTTAAAGGAAGCCTTCTTCCATTCTATAGCTTCGTGCCTGGGCTCTGGAATGTAACCACACTGGCATCATCTGTACCCTTCCTAACCTCCTGGGACATACGTTTTATTTGAACTTCTATAATAGTGGTTTAAATTATTTCTAAGTTTTCCGCCCATTGCCAATAGAAGTGGGGTGGGGTTGGGGGAGACTCCAGGACAGTGGCAAGGGCAAAGGCGCCATTCCCCTACGTCACGGTCCTGAACTGGCTTTCTCCTCCACACACCGGCTTTAAAAAGGAAAAACTATGCAAGTGCAAACAGTGTTACAAACAAGGATCTAGTTTGGCTCTCACATCAGACCGTGGGTACTGCTTGGGATTAAATTAGGCATCACCACCCCTCTAGTCAGCTCCATAATTGTTCAAAGGTACAGTCATTTGTTACATCTAGACATTTGTCTCTTTGTCATGACCTGAATTTACATTTGCCTAGTGACTGTGAGGGTAATTGAAGTCACCTGTTACCATAATACTTTTCCTCCTTTTGGCTGCCTCCCTGATTTTTCTCCAAATGCCTGGAAGTGTCCTTATCGGACACAGCAAATAAAGGAAGGCATACATGGACATATCTAGAGCTTATCTTCCCAGCCAAGCAGCCCTAAAAATCACATTTCCTGATATTCAAGAGAAAGGCCAGTTGATCAGTAACTTCTGCAACTGGATCCTTGATTCTTAGCAGCTTCCGAATCATCATCGTCATTGTAATGACATCATAATGAACTGCTTGCATTTCATAGACTGTGTTTTGGACTATAGTATGTTAGGCTAAGGGGAAGTGGGCAGCCAAACACAGCCTCCTTGGTTCCTGTGATCGCCATCTCTGTAGAAGAGGGAGACAAAGGAACCTGCCACAGGAGCTGCTGCAGTGCAGGTCAGTTCCAGGATCCCTCAAGGCCAACCAGCCTTGCAATATGATGACCACTGAGTGTTACTCAGGACGCAGCCATCTGAGGGAGGGGCTGTAGTTGAGGGAGGAGCCGTAGCTCAGTGGTAGAGCACATACTTTGCATGGAGAAGGTCCCAGGTTCGATCCCCAACATCTCCAGGTAGGGCAAGGGGGGAAAAAACCCTGCCTGAAACCCTTGGAAAGTCGCTGCCAGTCAGTGTTGACAATATTGGGCTAGATGGACCAAGGGGTCTGACGCAGTATAAGGCAGCTTCCTATGACCAGCCATCTGAATCGCCACTCACCTCTGCACACTGTGGATTATTACTTGCACCTACCTGTAAAGCTAGAGGGGAGGGAGCGTTAACCATATCCACTTACATTTTGATAGCAGAGGCTTAGATATATGAGATTATGAGAATGTCTTGCACTTGGCCATTTAGGCCATCAAGTCCAACCACCTGCTCAGTGCAGGAATCCAGTTTAAAGCATCCCTGCCAGATGGCTGTCTAATCTCTGCTTTAATATCTCCAGCAACGGAAAGCCCACTACCTTCCTAGGCAGTTGGTTCCATTGTCTTACTGCTGTGACCATTAGGCAGTTTTCCTGATATTCAACCAAAATCTGCCTTCCTGTAACTTAAGCCCATTATTCCATGACCTACAGTCTTGGATGATAGAGAACAGGTTGCAGCCCTCTTCTGTGTGACAACCCTTCAAGTACTTGAAGAGTGGTATCATTTCCTCCCTCAGTCTTCTCAAGTCTAAACATACCCAGTTCCTTCAATCTTTCCTTGTTGGACTTAGTTTCTGATCATCTTTGATCATCTTCATTGCCCTTCTCTGAAGTCATTCCAATTTATCTGAATCCTTCTTAAAAGTGTGGTGTCCAGAACTGAATGCAGTAGTCTGACCAGCGCAGAGTAGAGTGGAACCATTACTTCCCGTTATTTTGAAACTATACTTCTATTGATGCAACCTAAAAAAATTGCATTTGCCTTTTTTGCAGCCACATCACACTGCTAACTCATATTCTGCTTGTGATCAACTACAGGCTTATTTGAATTTGGAAGAAGTATTCCCGGTCTAGTCATCTCATCACTTGCCATTTTAGGTTGTAAAGTAACACTAAGTTATTTTTATCATCACTGCTGACATAAAGCCATCTCACACAAGTCTTTCCTTATATATATATATATATATACACAGTAATGCTCAAAAGGTCATAAATACCTTTTTTGTTTTAAAGTCAGCATGTGCAAAACTAAACAATTTCCTTTACTTTACAACCATAATCTATTGTGACCTTCGAAGAGTGATTGACGTGCACCAGTTTCTAGATGCTAAGGTACATAAGAGAGCAAGTGATGTGACCAGCACCATTTCTGACTGACCACCCCAAACCCAGAGGGTCATGATCTAATTACAGCTCAGACAAAACCCTTTGGAATGGCATCAAATGGGATTTGAAACTTTACCCTTTAGGTTGATCGCCCAGCATCCTAACACAGCAATGGAGATGTGTGGATAGATGATGCAGATGTTCATCTGGATTTGCAGATGTATCCACATTGGGTTGCTCATTTGTGCCCCAATTCTCAATGTAGATAATGTAGATGATGGGAGGGGTTCATCAAGGGCCTCTAACTTGTTGTGTGCAGCTCAACCTCAAATGAAAGCCTAGTTGTCTAGCCATGTTTTAGAGGCAATAGCATAATAAGCACAGGTAGGGCTTTAAGTGTGGTTAGTGGAACTTTGGGGGTGGGGAGTTCAGACCCACCTCTAAATAAAGCTGACATCCTACTTTGGGACAGAAGCCAATGTATAACAGAAGCTTCTCCTTTCCCCAAAATACAAGTTCATGGCTTTTGCCAGCGATGAGTCCAGTTGGGAAAAGGTATGCAGGGAAAGTCACATGGATGTAGATGCTTTATGGACTCTTTCTTCCTGATCCCAGGCAGAGCCAGCCTGTCTGTCCTTTCCAGTCATGTGGATTTAGACAGCCCTATACGTCGGCGCTCTCTGCTGGGGCTACTTTCTCTAGGTAAGTATGAGCTGCCTAAGCCAGGACATATTGCTCTGCTTCTTTCGCAGTTCATGCCATACAAGCTTGCAGCGTTCAGGGAGAGGCTCTCAGGCTTCCAGGTGGCAGCAACTGGGAAGGAATTCTGCTCTTTTAGACAGATGGCTAAAAAAAAAAAAAAGGAAAGAAAAAATAGTAAATTGCAAACTTAATGAACTCCCAGAGAGGAGAAACACAATTTTGGCTTTGGTCAACCATAGTAGTGGGGTGGAGAGAGAGAACCCTCACAAAGATGCCGTAAAGTCAGTCTTCTTGTGAGCACCGCAGCTGCAGCCTAAAACCTCCGTATGTCTCTTATTTTCATACGTCTGGAGACAGAAAACACTTTTTAAGAGAACTGAAAGCGCTTTGATGAGAGGTTTCACGTTTCTTTTGTCCCATTTTTTGCCTTCGGTTAATTTTTTCCTCCAGGTTTTTGAAATAATGCAAAACCTTGCAAAAGCTTTTGACCAAGGGCATTAAGAAAGGATGAGCATACATAGCATGAACAGTGATCCCTCTTTCATACTGCTTTCAGCTCTCTAAAATACACTATTGTCTGCCTTAAAATAAAATGTCCCTTCACAGTACTGAGGAGCATAATGGGCACCCTTATTACGACTGCTATAACAAGAGTAGAAATCTTTTGTATAAAATTTGGTCAGAGAACTGGTAAATTCAAATGATTAGGTTCTTGTCCTTACACACTGGATCACTTGAACCCACTGTTGCCTTCTCTCAGTGCACCATGCTAAATTCAAGTCTGAGGAGGATGCCTTACAATGTTCTCCTTTCTCAATTAATTCCTTGATGGCACCTAGTAAGAGTACATCAGCAAGCATAAAATCGCTAGCTTGTCCTCCGCAGAAGTGGATGGCAGTTTACAATAGCTGAGGATTGTAGTGCAAGTGTTACTGCACCATGGGTTGTATCTAACTTAAGTCCCATTCATTTCAGTGGGTCTACTCTAAGTAGGACTAATATTGGCTACTACCCCATGATACAAGCCTAGGATATTTATATTCTATAGGCCACTCCTGGAGGATTACATACAGAATCTGGCCAGTTAGTATGGACTTATTCCACCAGTCCAAATGCTGGTTGTAAATTGTGAAGAGTTTATTAGAATGACCTGAACCCAACATCCTTTCTTTCCATTTCTCCTGGGAAGATCTAACTGGGTTGAAGTTTAACCTACAGGGAGTCTATATATGTGCAAGCACCACTTGTCGCATCTCTAGCTTTGGCTTTGGCTTTGTGTTGTCCTAATAAGAGTGCTGAACAAGTGTCTTCGTGAAGACATTCTGGGATTTGGTCTTGGAACACTAGCAGGGAAAAGGCACACCATTGTTGTTGTTGTTGTTGTTGTTGTTACTATTGTTATTACCTTAATGTTCAGTCTGCCTGAGACACCTACTCCTGTCTAAGCATCTTAATGTTTAAGATAAATGACTCTACAGGCCTCCTTGGTTTCCCGACTGTTTCATGCTTCACCATACCGGCATTCCCACTTCCAGAGGAGAATGAGGCAGGTTTTGCAGACAAGAATGCACACCTCGGCAGATAATGATCAAGCTTCAAGCCATGCCAGTAGATTAAGATCAAGCATCATTTCTTTTTGTGCCAACCAAGCTAATGAACAGTTGCTTGTCTCTCATGGGCAAATCTGCTGTCTCAAGCTTCAGTCATCAAGCTGGTTAAATTGACAGCATAGTTCTTCAGTGCTGGAAGTATTTTTTTTTTTCCAGAGTGGATGAAGGGTGTATAAACAATTAATCTTCAGAATCTGATTTATGATCGCAATGATAGCATTGGCTCTGCCCTCTGGGGTCCCATTGTGCTCAGAATCACTCTAGAGAGGGAGAAGACTATTCTGTCTTTGTTACAGCACTAACAATACATTGTCAACAAGTGAGATCTCACTATCTGACATGGGGTGCTAGCTCATACTGAAGTTAGTTTGTTTTGCAGTGCTGTTGGTATTAAAAAAAATGTCCAGGGCCTAAATATGAAATGAGTTTAGCCACCCTTAACAATGTCATTAGGGCCATGGATTACTTGACAAGAGCAATATGCATAGCCCCCCCTCAATCCCCAATTTTTAAAGAGCATATGCCAGAAAACCAGTACAAAATGTTCCCCACCCACTTTTTGTTTTCATTGGAATTGAAAACTGATGTGTGTGCAGAGAATTGTTAAGTACAGCTTTTTTAAGTTTTATCAAACACCAAATTAAGTCTTGTAGCCTTTATTTAACATGGGGCATTGGTAAGGAGAAAATCCCGAGTCAGGCTTGGCATTGCCTGACTCAGCTTTGCCATAAGCTTCATCAAGAGCCCCGTCAAAGCACTCTTGGGTGTTATTAGTTCAGGAAGAATGCTTTGCTTTCAGAATGTCGGGATCACCTAAGATAATATAAATGGATGTGAGAGGGTCATTTTGCATGTAATGTATACTGAATTATGGTTTCACACTTGCTCCTTACAAGTATGAATATAGGGGGGGGGGGGAAGCAACTCCAAGAGTGCCATCTAGTGGGCAAACCCATCTCCCAAATTCTTGAAGAGCAGATCGTTAGGCAGAGCAGATCTGCATAGGGTTGCCATTGCCAAATATTCCAATATTGGCTGCCTTAATAAAGTGACTCCATTCCAGAATGTGGCAGCTCTATAGACTATAATGGGGGAGCCAAGTTACAGACTTTTTCAGCTCCGTAAGCCTTTAGAAACCTGGCCCCCATATTTCTGCTGCTGTGTGTGTTTTTTGGAATTGTTATCTAGCATTCCTTCTCCTGCGAATGTTGCTATTAAACAGCCTACTGAGCATTCTTTGAGATGGTCCACTCTCCTGCACTTAGAGCCAAGTCCACCTGCAGTGCAAAACCCAAGAGGTCTGTAATATGTTACAAGTTTGGGCATTCACAAACATGCTTTATGTTACAGGATCACACATCCCTTGGTGCTCGGCTCTGGAATGCATACGGCAGGAATCCCACACCCAGGAATCACATCTCCCTCTGGGAAACAAGAAATTGATCATTACGACCGGAGCATGTAAGTGGCCAAGTCATGGGCTAAAGTGAAGAGTGGAACGACATGGTCCTCTTCCAGTTTATGCCTTCAAAGAGCAGTTGCTGCTTCTCATTTGCAAAGCAGAGGCGGTGGGGGTGCCATTTCTAGTGGTGAAGTGGTGGGTAGGCGGTTGGCACTTCACTCTTTTACCCTCCTATAATTTCCCACACCCCTAACACCTTCTTTGAGGATTAACATAGGGCCAAACTAAACATTCGTTAAAGCACGCATAATGGAGCCATGCATGCCAGCTTTCTCTACTCTCCTATAAGTGTGTGCGGCCGTGTGCATTTACAGAAGAGTAGATAAAGCTTTCACAAATGTTTAGTTTGTCCCATGGAGCATCTGCAGTTCTGCAAATTAAAATAGTCAATGGGATGTTTCTTGCCTCAATGTTTAACGAATCACAGGTAAGATCTGCCTGTGCTGAATCAGATCAAGGGGGGCCCACATAGTCCAGCATTGTGCTCTCCAGCAGTAGCCACTGAAGGTGGCCACTACTGGAGACCGTACTCCACAGTTTAAGTTTTAAAAAAATACTTTTACATCTAAGCTTTGGCTCATAGATCTTAGTCTTTTCCCCCAGCAACCAACATTTCTCACTGTGAGTGCTGTATTTTATTGAATGTTTCTTTTCTGTTTTCGGCAAGGAAATCACAACCAGAACCAAAGAGAGAGAAGGAAGCCAAGAAGCCCACTATCAAAAAGCCCTTGAATGCTTTTATGTTATATATGAAAGAAATGCGGGCAAAGGTCATTGCCGAGTGCACCTTGAAAGAAAGTGCCGCCATCAACCAGATTTTAGGAAGGCGGGTAAGAACACAAAAAGCAGGTGGTGTTATTCTGACGATGACATAGGAGTTATGGGTGCTTTCTGGTGAATGAGTTCTTCAGCACTTCCAGAGATGGTGCATTTTTAGAATCAAATGGCTTCATCAAGTCTACTGCTCAATTGGGTGGGGGGAAAGGATGGTAGAATATGGCTGACCTTGTATGTTGGATGGTGTAGATTCCCAAATGGTCAGCTTGGAGTTGAATTTGCCATACTCTAGACCAGTGTTCTCCAACCTTGGGTCCCCATATGTTTTTGAGCTGGCTGGGGCATACTGGGAGTTGTAGGCCAAAAACATCTGGGGACCCAAGGTTGGAGAACACTGCTCTAGACTCAAGGGCAACTTGTGGCCCTCCAGATGTTTTGGCCTGCAACTCCCAGAATCTCTCACCACTGGCTGTGCTGAGTAGGCTGATGGGAGCTATAAGCCAAAACATCTGGAGGGTCTCAAGATTCCCATCCCTGCTCTAGAGATTCACATAGAAGCTTAATGGGTGGTGGGTTACTATGCTGATGTTAGGGAAATCATGCTTGGCAAGGATGTTAGTGTGTGTGTGTGTGTGTGTGTGTGTGAGAGAGAGAGAGAGAGAGAGAGAGAGACTATGCCAGTGAAACTGGGACTAACAGCTGTGGCCCACACAGAATATTTCAGGGGGTCTCCTGAAGAAAAGGTTTTGAAACTACTGTCTTAGTCATAGTGGCCTGGGAGGCTGCATATGTTGCAGTGCAATCTAAATGCATCAGCAGAGCCTTACAGAACAAGGGCCTCTGTGCTTTTGCTCCACCTTCTGCCTATTTAGACTAAATATTATCTGGGTCTATCTGAGTGCGTTTCTTTGGACTTCAGAGATCCACTATAATTAATTTCATAAGTCATCTTAAGGAACATTTTGTTGCTACAGGAGGAACAGCCAAGGAAAGCTTTTTTAAACCTTTCTTTTCCTCAACCTTTTTACTAGCCTTCTGCCTGTGGTGCACTGCATATCATTCCTCATGTCATCCAGCAATAACTTTTATTATCTGGGATTTTCAAAAGAAAAGGAAATTCAGAAGGCAGCAGATATTTTTTCTGAACTCCCAGCAATCATTTCTAGGTCTCTCTTAACATGCAAATGGTTTTACGTTCCACGAAACCCCTGTCCCCACAATTATGTGAAGCAGGTACCGATAATTTCCACTATATAGGTGGGAAACATAAGGCAAAATGTTGTGGCCTCCCAAAGGCCACTCAATGAATTTATTATGTTTGAGCAAAGATTTGACCCTGGATTTCTCCGGTCCAAGAATGATGGGCTCACTGGACTCTTTTAGGCATGCAATGTTCTCTTTCTCTTGTGGGCACAAACCACTTAGCCACACAACTTTAAATTTAATCCCAAGAACTCTGCATTATGACTCTGATTTTAGATTTAGACAGTAAAGACCTGGTTTGTATGTACTTTTGTTTATTCTGTAAAAGACAAAAAACACACCAAAACAAATGTTGGTTTAGTTCACTGTTGGCTTCTTCCTTTTGCCAAGACAGTTTTGTTTTACTTGGGTGATGTATACGCTCCCAGGTTCATGTCTAGAGTGAGAGACAATTGCATTCTGTTTAAATAGTAAATGGGCTGCTGCTCCCTACACATGACAGTTTATTTTGAATAAAAACTATGTGCAAATAGATGGCAGTGACTGAAGGGTAGTATATAAGTCTGGGGATTTGGGAAACCCAGAAACTCTAAAAGAAAATGGCTATTTCTGTATCTTGTCATTCCTTAGCTTAGAAAAGAACAACTGTAGGCAAAAGGGGTGAGGGGGAGAGATACCTTATTATTGAAAGGTTTCTTCTAAAACCCTGATATATTTCCCCAACTTTTCCTATATAAACATGAATTTCTTTTGTTTCTGCAGATCAGATGTATTTGACATATTGTTACTAAGCATAAAGAATGTGGTTAATTTTTGGTATTTGCAAGTCAAGCAGATAGTCAGTTATTTTAAAATTGCCCCCTCCCCCCATTGTCTGTTCCTCCATCCCACCCCACCCCATCCACACTAGAAAGCAGGGTGGTGAGATATTATTTCCATGCCTTCAAAAATTTCTGGAAATATATCATCTCAGTTTTTGCGGCTTCCCTCAAAATGGTTGGAGTTGTATCTGCAGGGACTCCATATAGGCTCTGACCATTGGCCATGCAGGTTATGGCTGATAGGAGTTGTAGCCCAACAACATCTGGAGGGCCACAGGTTCCCCACCCCTGATATAGGAGATCCAATCTAGGCTTTGCTCTTTTCTGAGCAGAGTGATAGTACTGAAATGCACCTTGGTGCCTTACTGTTTTCTCCGGTTTCCATGACAGTGGCACGCACTCTCACGGGAGGAACAAGCCAAGTACTATGAACTGGCCCGCAAGGAAAGGCAGCTTCACATGCAGCTCTATCCAGGCTGGTCTGCAAGAGATAACTATGTGAGTACTCCGGTGGCAGAATTTGGATAACATGTCTAGGAATTTTTTAATGCTTTTGAAACTATCTCAAGCCTTATTCTCCACTTTTTGCCAGTAATCGTTTTCAGTGACTCGCCAATAGTTTGCAAACAATGCAAATTCAGTAGGAGACTATAGAGGAGTGATTCTCAAAGGCTTAGGTCAGACAGGATGCAGGGATACTATGTACAGAATGTCAGTCATTCAACAGCTCTTTTTAGCATAGATATACAGTCATGCCTTGGATTGAGAGCATAATTCGTTCCGGAAACATGCTTGTAATCCAAAAGACTCTTATATCAAAACAAAATCCCCCCAAAAAAATTTGTACAGAGATTTTTAATTTAAGCCGTACTACAGTACTTGTATTGCAAGACGTCGCTTGTATACCAAGTCCAAAAAAATTAAATAAATATTTAAAAATTTGCTTGTCTTGCAAAACACTCTCAAACCAAGTTACTTGCAATCCAAGGTATTACTGTAGCAGGATTCCCAAGTATTGTAAAATTATTGGGTACAATCCAGAGAAAGTTAGGCATACCTGATATTAATATCTATGTTTACAGGGGTAGTGGGTGTCTGTGTGTGATTTAGCTATTTTGGGTGGGCCACAGGATGAAATATTAGAATATGGAACATAAAGAAAGACAGTGGTTCAGTGTGGTGATTTGATACACTAAACAAAAAGGCTTGAAATCCAATTTTCATTTTATGTGGATAATTGCATGCTTCTTTCTCTTTCTTACTACTTACCACTTTCTTCCTCCTCCTCAACTTTCTTCACTTACTCCAATTACTTTACTACTTCTTGCTCTTTGTTTTTTCTGCTTGATCCTCTTCCACCCTCTTTATTAAGATTTCTTGCTCCTACTGATCTTTCCTATTGCACACCTCTCTCGTCTGGTATCTGCCCGTCTTGCTATGACTCTGGTATTATTTATCCCATTTTGAAGAAACCTCCTCTTGACCCTTCTTTCCTTTACTAATTATTGTCCTGCTTCTCTCTTACATTCACTTTGAAAATGGTTGAATACCTTGTTGTTAATCAATATCTCAATTTTCTTTCTTCTAAAGAAAGAAAATTGAGATATTCTAAAGAAAGAAAATTGAGATAGCACGGTTGGATCCCTTTCAGTCTGGTTTTTATTCTTCTCATCATCTTTTCCATTTCCCGCTGCAGTTCCTCAAAGACCTATCTTAGGCCTTCTCTTTAGCCCCTTCCTCTTGGCCCTGTTTTTTGGTCTTCTAATATTCATTATCACTTCTATACAGATGATTACCTATCCCAGTTTTATCTTTTTAATATTGTGGCATGTGTTGTTGCTGTTTCTGACCGGCTACCTTAACTCATCGAAGACTGAGCTGTTGGTCTGTCCTCCTTTTGCATCTGTACCTTCTTCATTTTCTCACACTCTGGGTATTCTTTTATTCTTCCTTTTCTCCAAATACAGAACATTGGAGTCCTCTTTGACTTCTTTTTTGCTCTTCTTTTAAACAAGCTATTCCAACAACTTGCCATTTCCAACTTCTAAATATTGATAAAATCCATTATTTTGCATCTTCCTTCACTGTAAAGATATTAATTTATTCACTCATTCTTTCCCAGCATGATTGCTGTCATTCCCTTCTTTCTGGTTTGCCTCTTTTTCAGCTTTATCCACTCTTTTTTACTTTTAATACTGTTGTCTATTTTGTGGTCTTTTTTCCTGTGTTTCATGGCCTCCTATTTCTTACCAGATCTAGTTTTATGTTACTCGTTTTTGTTATGTAAATTTTTTCAATTCTTTGGCTCCTCCTTACCTATCTACTCTTCTCTCTATGTGCCTTCTTGTTGTTTCCACTCTATCTGTACTCTTTTCTTGTATCAGCTTGGGTTACTGCTAGGGATATTGGACAAATCTGCATTGGACTCAAATGAGTCCAGATTTCTCAGAGTCCACCCTGTGATTCCGCAGCGGACCAACTTTCCCAGGTCGTGCGGAGTCTGTGGGGCTTGCAGAGCGATTTTTTCATTTTGCATATTTTTGCACAAATTTAGTCGCAAACAAATATACAAAATAAAAAACACCAGTCTAAAATGTGCAAATCCCTCCATAGACTAAAGCATGAAAATACGCATTATGGGGGGATTTGCACATTTTTGGCCAATTTGCACATTTTCCAGAGCACAAATTTGTGCAAATACATGCAACCACATTTGCGCAAATTCCGAGTCCACAAATCAGTGGACGGCAGAGCAAAAGTCGCCCAAAAATCACCAGCAGAGCCACTTTCTCTCCGTTCGCACATCACCAGTTACTGCTTCTGTTTCATGCCTCTGTCCTTTCTCTCTTGCTGTCCCTTTTCTATGGAACTCAGAGACAAAGTAAACATTCATCCAATCACATATAGCTGAGCTATGTATGATTGAATTATTTGGTTTAGTGTAAGCATGTGTGGCCCCAATTTGGATTGGGATCTTGGTGCTCTGGAAGCAGGGATTTAAGCTTTCCCCCTCCCATTTTCATCCCAAAATTCCACCCTCAGCCACGGGGAGAGGGTTTAAAAAAAGAATAAAAGAAAATAATCCAATCACACGTAGCTCTGCTATGCATGATTGGACAAATGTTTAGTTTGGCCCTCTGAGCCTCTCAAAATCTGTACCTCTCCCTCCTTGCAAGTGTAAGTTTTTACACAGTATCTGAAAATGTATTTCTCCTCAGCCTTTAACCTCTGATCTCTCCCATTCCTTTTCATTCCCCATCCTTTTGTGTTCCTTCCCTTTTAATATTCATCTTGCCCTTCTTTAGTAAGCCAGTAGACAGGGTTTGTTTGTTTTTAACATACCGTAGTCTTTGAGATGCTTTATAAATAGTAGTAGAATTAAAACAATACAATGATGATGATGATGATTGTTGTTGTTGGTGGTGGTGGTATTATTATTATTATTATTATTATTATTATTATTATTATTTGTATTGTTCCAAGATTTTGAAGGCCCTTGGGCATGCCACCCTCAGTGGGGTCCCTGAACTTGGAAGCTGTATCTGATCTTCTTGGGTACTCTTTGCAGAATGAGAATGATAGTGCTGCTTGGGTACTGGGCCCACTACTGGACTTAGAGCCTTGGCAAATGCCCAAACATGCCACCCTCTGGAGCTGGCCTTGGGAATAAAAATGCAACAATTGTTATAAGGTGCTGCTTCACAATATACAATGTTTTGTTGGCTTGCAATTTAGTGTATTACAGATCAGAGCTTTGACTAGTAATTTATCTGTTTACACTGTAGTTTAAGGGTTTGAACTCCCTATTTATCATCAAGGACCAGTTTCTCCCTCCAGGTGCTCACAATGTAAAACAGAATGAAAAACAGCCAGATAATAGGCAGACTAGTTTCTTTTTAATTTATGTGCGCTTGAACTAGATTTATGGTCATCAGAAATACAGCCCTCGAGAGAAATTAAAATGTGGAGAGGGTGGAGTCTTTGCTGATGGGTCCCTCTCACAGCTAATAATAGTAATTACAACCACACCCCTATTTGTGTTAGAACTCTTAATTATTTATGTAAATTAACATATTAGAAACATTCTCACTGGATTATATGATTTGTCACATTTAGCTTGTTTTTGGTGATCCTACCCTTCCTTGCCCAGCCAGATTCATATTATTAGACCCAGCTTGCTCACAGCTCACGATGATGTGGTGTGTCATACTTGCCTTTCATGTGTGCTGATTCTACATCTTGCGTTTGCTTGCAGCCAGGATCACATTACTTGACTCAACTTGCCCCTCTTGACCTCATCCATGGAAGGTGACAAAATTTAACAAATCAGATACAGCCCAGACATCAGCTGATAGCCAAGCTGCACCCAGCCTCCTTAAATCTGATGGTGCCTTTCCGCGTCCCTTCTGGAAATTTTGCAAAAGATCTTGGGTCTTGGGGATTTAGGAGGCTGCCTGAATGAACCAGGCCCAGCCAGCCCATTAAATCTGCAAGGGAGCCCTTCCTCTCCACTCCTGCAGCACTCTCAGAGGGAACAAGGAAGGCCCACAAATTGAATGGAGCTTTTCAAACCTGACCACAGACTGACAGCTGGGCTGCACTAGCCTCTTTAAACTTTGTAGTTTACTAGTTCACCTTGTTGGCATCTCTAAAGATGTGACACGAGCTTCAGTGTGGATCCTCTGGCTAAATGTAAAAGGAGGGTTTTGCACTTTATCTCTCCTGGCTTTTTAATGATAAGCATTTCTTCTGGGATCTTTCCTTTAACTTTTTCATCGGTCTTTATGTATTCATTTATTCACAACAGGGATGGGGAATGTGTGGCCCTCCAGACTGTGTTGGACTGCAACTTCCATCATCCCTCACTATTGGCTATGCTGGCTGGGGCTGATGGGATCTGTAATCCAACAGCATTTGGAGGGCCAATGTTCCCCAACCCTGATTTACAAGGTCCACTCTCACTTCAGAGGGAAAGCAAGTAGCTGGGCAACCTGGCCTCCCAGGCAGGGCCAGCCCAAGACCTTCTGCTGCCTGATATGGAGTAACAAATGGCATCTTCCCTCCCTGCCTTTCCAAAAGTCAAACTGCACAGTACCCAAAGCTGGACAAATTATTTTGGTAACTGAAGCAGAAAATTCCACAAGCACTTCTCTTTGGTAATAAAAATGCAATAATAAATTAAATAACAATTTGCTGACTTTTTATGACATGCCAGATCAACTGCCTGAGGCAGCTGCCTCACTCTACCTAATGGCTGGGCCGGCCCTTCTCTCAGGATTCCTTGGGCCAGAGCAAGCAGTTTTCTGTTTTGTTCCTTTATCTGCCATTCCTATTTTCTGCCATCAGGGGGAGCCTGTTGCCAGATACTTGAAGTGCCAGAAGAAAGCAGAGTAGCCGAGTGGAATTCTTCCTCCATGTTCCAGCTGTGGGAGGAGCAGTCATACCCCTAACTACAGGCACAGGTTGAGCTCAAGTGGCCCACTTTGACAGGGGCTGCTGTTTCACACAGAATATACATGCCTAACTGAGATTAGCCACAGAGTGTACGCTCAACAAGGAGATGCAGTCAACTCCAGTTTGCTGACAAGTGCACCTTTATGATACCTGTGTTTGTAAACACGTGTTTGTCAAAAAGACATTACTTTAAATCTGTGTCTAGCAGCTACATCTCCCCCCCCCCCATTTTTACTCCAGAGCAGGTGCAGGACCCCCAATCAGATAGGGAGTCTAACATGGGCGGGGAGCTGGGTTTAAGAGGGCTTTTACGATTCAGATTTACATTTTAGAGTAATAATGAAAAAAGACATCGCTGCTACACACAGATTTAAAATAATGTCTGTTTTGGCCCTGTCAAACTAGTCTTCACGCAACAGATGTATGTCTAGATGACTTTTTTAAATAAAAAGCAGCAGTAGGAAGTAGTGTGCCTGAGCAGAGGTAAAGCGGGTGGGTGGAGGCTGCTAAATTCTTTCCCCTGCAGTCATTTTTTCATTCAAAATTGCCCCTCCACCTGCCTTTCCACCCATATCTTTTCTCCTACTTGGACAGAAAGCAGATGGAGGGCAATTTTGAGTAGAAGAGCCGCATGCCTGCACTCACATTCATGGTCCTCTGCTGAGTCTGCTCAAACTCGCAGCCTCAGATGGCTGCTTTTCTTTTTAAAAACACCTTTGGAGAGACTGTTAACACATTTGCTATGTAACATATGATTTGGCCCACAAATTACATTTTTAGGTGTACATTTGCAGTATCAGAGGCGTACAACTTAAAAATATAGGGTTGGTTCCAGATTTACACTGGATGAACTGCACTGGTGGAATTCTCCTTCAGCCCCCTGAATATGCTGACCTTGCTGTAGTGTGGGGGGAGGGGGATCCCCAAAAATTGGGCAAAGGGACCTTCCATGGGTGGAGCTCTTCCTCTCGTGGAAAGCATATGCTGACTCCAATCCATAATGTGTGAAGTCATGGTCTGTTGCTTGGGGCCTAAGTCCTAATTCCAGGGTTAGTAAGAGGGAGGAGTCATAGCTCAATACAGGCAGTCCCCAGGTTACAAACAAGTTCTTCTTAAAGAATATCTTTAAGTCGAATTTGTATGTGAGTCGGAACAGCATAGCGTTCTATACGTTAGAATCGGCATTTACACAAATTGCGTAAATTATACAAATTGTGTAGTATACTATGCTATGTACTCTATGTAAACGACGTAGCACCGGGAAACCCAGAAGTTCATTCTTAAGTATGGGTTGTCTGTAAGTCGGACGTTCTTAACTCTGGGACTGCCTGTAGTTGGCCTCACATTTTGCATGCAAGGGGTTGCAGATTCAGTCTCTAGCATGTCCAGCAAAAGGATTCAGCTAGTAGGGCTGGCGCTGACTGTGACCTCAGAGAACTGCTGCTAGCCAGGGTAGGCATATGGGACTAGATAGACCAGTAGTGTGACCCACTATAAAAACAGTGTTATATGTTGACAAGTGTTCTGTAAAGCCCTGCTACATTGTAGGTTTGTACATAAATGTTAACTACTAGTAGAGGTGCTGGCATACAGGTCAATGGTAGAGCATATGCTCTGGATGTAGAAGGACCCAGGTTCAATCCCTGCCATTTCCAGTTAAGGTATTTCAGGTAGCAGGGCTGGGAAAGACGGACCTCTGCCTCAGAGCAACTAGACTGATGGTACCGACTGGCACAGTATAAAGATAGTTCATTACAGTGGCTGCTTGCGGGGCCGGCCCTCCCATGAGGCAGAGTGAGGCAGCTGCCTCAGGCAGCAGACTCCAGCCACTCCCGCTGGATCCTCTACGTTAGCCTGTGCTGCACCATCTAATCTACTCTGCTGCTCTCAGGTACAGCTAAATATGTTGTCCCATCACCATTCTTGAAGTAAGATTCAGCTGCTAGTCCAGTCAGATTCTATGCATGGAATACTTATGTGTGTGTAGAAGGGGGCATCTTGTCCTTTGCCTCATGCAGCAAAATGTCTCGGGACAGCCAAGGCTGCCTGACCTATGCCCATTGTGCATTTCAAGACAGGCTATGGAAAGCAGGCTGTACCTGGGCCCAAGCCCAGACACTTTACCAGGAAGCAGCCACCCTGCCCACAGTGAATGCTAAGCTCTGTCACTAAAAGGAAGGGGAGGGCAGAGGAGGAATTTAGGTCAGCTTGCTGTCACATGACTTGTCAGGCAGGGCATGAAATCCACTTGCACAGTCAGGCACTTTCTACCTTTGCGCAAACTACAAGGAGCTACATTTAAGACTAAGAGCTTGCAGGTCAAAAACAGCAACACCATGAGAGCCACCTCAGCACCCCAAGCCAGAGTTGTTGAAGAAGCTTGTTACTAGAACTCATTAGTGGACAAAGGAAGCGATGTAGATATTCTGTGAGTTTAAGCAATGAAAGGACTGCAAGATGTTTCTTTATTAAGGGCTGAGGGAACCAGCAGAAGGAGAGGTATCCAGCAAAGGACTGTCGGGAGCGGTGGGGGAAGAGAAATGCTGAAATGCCAATTTAGATGTTTTAACAGAATTTGAGAAAGCCCTCATTCATTCATTAATGCAGTCTTTTGCTCTTTTGTTGCCATGGCTACTTTTCTTAGATACTTTCCTAATAGCTCTCCATGGCCAGTCACATCTCATTGAACACCTTTCAAGGTTGATAGATTGCTTCCAAAAAGTGTGTGTGTGTGTTTATTAAAGTAAAACATTATTAAACATCCCAAAATGAGTGGAGTTTTTTCAGGAACAAATGTAAAGGTATAGCTGCCAAGTACTTTTCTTACACATTTATTTTAGGATGTTAGAAGGTCATGCTCAACAGAAGGGTTGGGTAATAGAAGAATTTTAGCGGCGTTCTTTGGAGACAAAACAACCCGTCAGAACATGTGCTTATCTCAACTGTGCTAATCTGGATTGCGCATTGTTCAGGAACCCCCCACAACTCCGGACAGGATTTTAGGGGGCCTCAGGTGGTAACAGCGGATGGGAAACTTTCCTTCCATGAACTTCCTTAAGTTAACTTATCTTAGGAGCCAAGCTATTGCGGTTTTTTTAAAAAAAACAACTTTAAGGAGTAATACAATATCATTTTGTACCCAGTGAATATGGAATGGTAGTGATTCCTTTTCTACATTCTTGAGTTAAACTAGATGCAATAGTTACTTGATAAAAGTTGCCTTGTTTTTAAAGAATGGTTTTTATTTGAAAGAACTCTGTGCAACAGATGCTACAGTGGCAGTGTTTTCTACTTTTTTTAAAAAAAGTTTATGCTAGGAAGATGGATTTTAGAAAGTGAAAATTGCTGTCTGATAACTAGCAGCCTCTGTTCTCAGATGCTGAATACTATTCACATGTGTTTATTTCTGCATCCACATAGATGAAAAAAGTACAGCAAGTCCATTGGCTCTGTGAAGACATGACTTTGATTTTTAGCCAAAAGTCAAATTGTGAAAAGTCTTTGAAGCTCAAAAGCGATTCAATTTTAAAATGTCTTTTCCTTGCAGTAATCTACTGCATTAAACATTTACTGTAACACATGGGTGAAGTGCTGGCAGCCTACAGCAGATATGCAGAGATCCAGATGCAACTGAACCTTTTATTTAGGCGGCCAAGACATTTATTAGACAGATCCTTAAGAATCCTAGCCTGTATCTTTATTTTATTTTTGTTTCTTTAATACTAAATCTTCAGAAAATACTGAAGTCTGTAGCCAACAAGCCACACTTCTGCTCCAAGCCAAGGGTCAATTTAGATGAGACGCAAGGCTCACAAAAAGAACTTACTCACATGCCTGATTCGACACACAGTCTGGTCCTCATTTAAAGGTCTTTTAACCCATACACTGCCCTTTCCTCCAGGCCAGAGGGGAATGCCCAATGGTAAAAAAAAGGAAAACGGTTAAGTTTGCTGCCCTCCTCCAAGGCCCTCTTCTTCAAAGTTCGAGTTGGATCCAGATTTAGGTGCGTGTAACTGGGCTGGCAGAAGCAAACTTTCCTGCCCCCGCCTCCCCACAGGAGTCCCTCTAACCCTCTGAAAATGCTACACAGAGGCAGGCAGCCTTCTTTGTTAGGTGGGGCAGCCACATTTCTAGGTGGGGCATTTTTGGGGCTGGGGGAGGCATATAGCACCAGCCAATTCCCCCCCTCCCACTGGTGGAGAGGATGTGAAGCCTAGGTGAGAGGAAGGGAAAGGCAGTGACCTTCCCCCTCACTCCTCCTCTATGCAAAGAGTACCGTATGTTAACTTACATAACGAGCTGCGTAAAGGTCAAGTTAACAGTATGACCACCAGGAATTAAATGACTGGCATATTTTTTTGTTTCATAAGAAAAAAGGATGTTAAGGATACAGTGAACAAGGAGATACAAAAAGGTGTAAAACAAAATAGTTTATGCTATAACTAAGGAGCTAAAAACTAGTGTGGAGCTTGTTTCCTCAAAAATTCAGTTTCAGTCTTGTATCATGACAACACCAATACAAAAAAAACAGGTTTAGAAACAGAGTAAGAGCACATTACAATGCATAGTCAAGCATTTAGGAAGAATGACGCTGAGAACAATATGCATAACTTTCTTGTTGAAGTCAATGGGATTGAGTCCTTAGCTTTGTAAAATATTTACTGCATAATAGACTTCCTTTCGTAAACTTATAAAAATGCTTGATAAACATGCAAGAAAGCTTTCTGAATGGTAGGTTCACAATACACCATTTCAGAGAGAGAGAAATGCATAGCACTTAAAAATCATACTTTAGAACAGTTGCAGCTTTTGGTTTTCCCTAGAATTAAAATAATGTAAAAATTTATCAAAATTAAGGTTAGCTGTCCTTTCTTTTTCAAATGCATGAAAAACCAAATTTGCTAAATGCTTGTGAGTCACTGAAAGTCTCTATGGCTGATTGATCCAACTTAGAACCAAAAAATGTTGACTCACAGGGACGGGCAGAGAGAAAATAAATACTGTAGAGTGTGTTTGTAAACTCCTCCTTGAGGGTCCCTCCTTCTAGTCTTGTTCCTGACCTTTAGATTTTCCTTCCTGTTGGACAATCAAAGGAAAAAGAAATTAACTGGATGCTATATAAAGGACTAAAAAATTGGAAACTAATTGCGGAAAGCAATTGGATATTATTTTTTTTAAACTGGTGCTGGTTTGATTTTTCTGCTCAGAAACCCTGAAAAGGCCTCATGCTGAACTGCACACATTAGGAAAATCAGAAATTAGACCTGAGTTACAGCCTAGGTGGCCTGGCAGCTAGCTGACTGCAGTGTGCACAGCAGTGTCCCTATTCCTCTAGGGCTGTTTTCAACTTTAGAAAGACGGAAAAAAATAGCCACTATGATTGTGAGTATAGTGAGCGCTTTAAAACAGTAAAGGCTAACTTGGGGTACCGTAGATATTTTTCAGATCACTCTAAGTTATCTCTTTAGCAATAAGCACCCAATCCTGCTCTGCTCATCATAATAACTGCAGAATAAACAAACTCTTACTTCTTACTGCAGGTAAACAAATATGCTTCTTTATTGCTGGCTGGGTAGAGAACACAACTGAAACTGAAAAGCAGGGTAAAGGACAGTCGAAGGGGTGGAGTCTAACTGTAGCCCATAATACAAAGTTCTAACATTTAACTCTTCAAGGGTCATGTTATTATACAGGCGGTTTTTTTCAGGATCACTTAAGTGATTATAGAATGATTGTGATCATGAAAAAATCCACCCTCAATCAGGGAAAGTCTTGAGTAAGCAGACTTTGGGGGGCTCTTCCAGACGAGGCTTTTGTTGTGCACTCGCCCTGCCTTATTCACAGAATTTTTCAGGGGGTCCTGTTTTTAAATTGTGCCTGATCTTCAAACAAGCTGTCATTCTTTAAATGGAGGCTGTCATTGTCAGTCGTGTCACAAATCAAAAATACAATTTCCCCCAAAAATCCTGTGGGGGGTGGGGTGGGGTGAAGCGCAGCTCTTGGGTGGGGCGGTGCACCTATTTGCCCCATCCTGATTACAGGGCTGCACACAGGGTTGGACCCTGCTGAATGGGGTGAGCTGTGGTGCAGGGCAAAATATCCCAAAATCAGGCAGGGGCACTTTCCATGAGCAGAACCCTTCCATCCACGGAAGACACATCCTGGATCCAACCCTTCAGCTGCCATTTTGTGACTTGAGTGAGTTACGATGCCAAGGTTTCTTTGCAGCTGCATCAGTTACTTGTTTTAATTACTCAGTTAACTGTGAAATGCAATTCATTCATTCTCTGCTAGGGTTTTTCTGCATAGATCCTGACGTGCTTGTGTACTTATTTGGTGCATTTTTTTCTGTACTGATCGCAGCTGCTATTTTAACGCTTTACCCCTTGCTCTTCAGTCTTCTTCAGGCTCTTCATCCCGTGATCACACAAAGTTTAACTCAGGGCCCCTGGAATTCAGCAGCACTTCGGGGCCGGTTTCTGCGGCAAGGGTAAGAGAATTCTGCAGCGAATGTCATTCTGCATTACGGCAGTGAGAGTCTGTAACCATCTGCCACTCATGCATCCACCTAACCCAGCGTTGGCTGCAGAATTCCAGGAGCCCTGAGCTTTTCCATGGCCATAGAATTGCTCATTGGCTATGGAATTTGTTGATTTGGAGGGGACAATCAATAGGCTATGTGTGGTTTTTTCAGGTGGCTAGCTTGTGCGTCAGTGGAAGAGGGTGGACGCTCCCTGCCAGCACCTTCCTTTGTAGACAAATAGGTCAAGAAGATGTGCAAGGAACTGTAGGCTCTACTGATCTGATGTCTCATTGCACTTACATTTTTAATAACATAAGCGCTGCCCTTCTGGATCAGACCTGGGGGGGATCCATCTAGCCCAGCACCCTGTTTCCAACAGTGACTAGAAAATGTTTCCAGGAAGCCCACAAGCAGAGCATGAAGGTGATAGCCATCCCCTATTGCTTGTCCCCAGCATCTGGTAATTATCATGGGCTATGAATGTATGTGTGTGTGTGTCTCTCTCTGTCTCTCTCAATCTCTCTGTCTAGTCTTTTAAAATTGCTGCTATTATATATGCCAGAATTTTTGTCTGCACATGGCTTTTGCTAGTAAGCTGCTGATAGAAAGCATGTATCCCTAACGCAAGAAACTGTAGCCTCTACTGCTTTGGTGTGTCATGATCTACAGTGGCAGCTGGTGCATTTTAACCTCCTGTCCGTCTTACTGAATTCCACCTCCCCCATTCCCAGACAGAAAGGGGGAAAGCCACAAAAAAAGGCTCTTCAAAACTCCTGGCACTAGAAGCACATCCATGGTTCCACTGCCCTCCCACCCGCTTCCCAACCGTTTATTCATCCACGCTTTCACACTCATTCATATTTATAGCCCAACCTGTCCCCAGAGAGGACAATTGCAAACATAAAAGATCTGATGATGAGTGTTAGCCTAATCCAACGGGGGAAGCTGGTGTTGGCCCCAGTCTCATCTACCAAGAGTTCATGCCCGTTTGTGGAAGCTGCTGTGATTATGACCTTTTCCTGGGGTGGTGGACTGACTGGTGGCAGGAGGACCTGAATGTTCCTTAGGAAAGCAGTGGTGGGTAGGAAATAGGAGGCTTGGGGTGTCTTCTCCTTTGACTGCTGTTGACAGTCAAGGCCCCCTTCAGCCTGTTACTTAGTGCAAGGCTGCAAGCTTCACCTCAATTTCCCAGAGTTGAGGCAGAGTTGAGGAGAAAAATGAGCAAGGAGGGGAAGGATTTGTGCCTTCCTCCTGCCCCAAGCTTCTTTGCTGCAAATTGTGCCATCTTGTCCCTGGTGAACAGAGGAGAAGCAGCAGGGCTTTAATGACAGGCAGTTGAAGTGGAACGTGTTGTGCTGTCCTTAGAACCAGAGGCGACTGGGGAGCATATCAAACACTCCCTGTGTGTGGAAAGTGAGCACCTCACATTAAAAGCCCTGGCTAGAATCTTGGTCCTTGACATGCTAACTTCCCACATGCCAGGATTTTTGATGTAGGAAAGCATCCAAACAAGCGAACACCCACTACCATTCTGATGTGGCACATGCATAATACTAACACATATTTCTGAATGTTTGAATTGGTTTTTCAGTCCTGGAGTGAGAGACAGCCCAAAAGCTGTAGGCACTGACTTGTCTTGCACACCTAATGATGGGCCACTGTGGAACTGCTTTCCAAAACCAAAACATATTGGAGACCCATTTGCAATCGGAATGTTCTAATGTTCATTTAGAACATATTTCCATCTTATAGCCGAGATGTAACTTCATGACACAATGCAAGCACAGTGCTTGTAAGTTATTACTAACAATCAGCTTTGGGATGGATCCAGATTTCGGCATGTGCAGCCAGGCTGGTGGAAGAGTTCCCCGCCCCATCCTACACACAGCAGCCCCTCCAGCCCTCTACATGGGGTCAGGGGAGTTGTGTGGCACAGGGGAAGAAATCCTCAAAAATCTGGTGGAGGCACCTTCTTTGAGTGGAGCCCTTCCGTCAATTGAGGGCAGATCCTGGATCCAACCCGTTGTGTTTTAATGGTGGTGGTAGGCATCTGCGTAGTAACTAGGCCTCCAGATGCAAGCAAAATTAGTACTATAGGGAGAGGAGTATAGGGGAAGGCAATCTGGTTTGATTTTGCCTGCTTTCATCAGGGAAGCGGCTTTAGTGCCTCGCTAATGACAAACATATTTAAATACTGTTTGAACTTAAAATGGAACAGCCTGTGTTTTCCTCCAAGTTTGCAGTCACATCTCTGGAACTTAAACAAAGGCTGCTGTTCTAAACACATTTACTATTGAATAAGTTGAATTCAATGAGACTTACTTGTGAGTAAAATATGCTGAGTGGGGGTGCCCAAACCTGCAAATAGTATGCATTTTTCAAGCTGCCAGTGATCATAATTTTTATACCCAAGAAAATTATGAGGTTAACATAATCAAGACATTGCAAATGCTGGTGTGAGAGATATGCATGGTAAAAACAACAACAACTGCATGGTAAAAACAACAACAACAACCAGGCTTTGGATTTGGTGCAAATGCCTTTATTTGTAATAGCTGATTTCAAATTAGACTTTATTCAAGGGATGTAGTGTGTGTACACACACACACACACACACACACACACACATACTTACCACTCACCAACAGACATTTTAATCATGATATTCTATTCTATGTGTTGTTCCTGAAATTTGGCAACTTTCTCCCCACCCCATTATCTTCCCCTCCACCCCACATTTTTTTAAAGTAATTTTTAAATAAATCTAACATTGTTTCATTATGGGAGGGATTGTGTATAGGCTGCAGGCTACCAATGCTTCAGCATGACTGGGAAGGAGACCTAGTTTACTTCAACTACACATAATCACCTGTTGCATTCTGCACCAGCTCAAGAACCTTCTACACTTTTGTTAGAAAGAAAAGCTTCACGCATGCACAAAATAGGAAAGACCTCAGCACACCTTCTAAGTCACAGCTGTGGGCTCATTTCAGACCATTGACCAAATATGTGGAGGCCAGAGCCAGCAGGGCCAATGTATGTGTGGTTTTAGAAGGTGTGAAAAAGGGCTGAAGTCTCCTATATCTCAAAGAACAAGTCAGTCTATGTACAACTGACAGGGGGTTGGATCCTTGTCATGGGCAAGGATCCTAATACCTAATATATATTTTATTAGAAGCTATGAGCGAACACATAGGGCAAATATTTCTGATAATAAAGGACGTTTTAGAGTAACAGACAGAAGCACAGAAGGTGCGCATGTGGTGATCTGTGGTGCTGTTCTCAGCTGCCACTGTGGTAGAACAGTCACATTCACAGGAAGGGTCCCTGCACTGCCAGACACAATTGGGGAGATGAACACAGCAGGGATGTTGAAGAGTCCTTGGTCTCGAGTCACGAGTTGAGTCACGAGTCTTTGGACCCGAGTCTCGAGTCCGAGTCCGAGTCCTTGGTCCAAAATGGTGACTCACGAGTCACGAGTCCTGAATCACTGCCAAAACTGACTCCACGAGTCCCTATTAAAATCAATTTCCCCCCAACAAAATAAGGCTACTTCAGATGTGTGGCTTAAATAAATTCTAGGCACAAGTGTGCCTTTTTATTTCAAAACTCCGCAACTGATTTTGGCAAGAACAGACCAGGCAGACAAACCCAAAATAACCAGGCAGGCAGAGGAGGCAGGGAACCCCAAAGCAGGCAGGCAGAGGCCTTTGTCTTGGACAATTCAACTGTTGAACTGGTCAAGAAGAGACCAGGCAGGCAGAGGAGGCTGGGAACCCCAAACAGGCAGGCAGAGGCAGCCAAACCCAAAATGTCTGACCCTAACCCAAACCCCCCACAACAACACATCAATCAAAATAAATCTCAACACATCGTTGGGGCTGCGCTCCTGGTAGCTGTCCATAGTGGCCGAGCAGCGGCGCGCCTCGCTTCCATGCGCTCTTCACCGGTGATCGCGCTCCTTCTGGCACAGCCAGAAGACTCATCAATAGCCCAGGGATGTTGAAGAGTCCTTGGTCTCGAGTCCCGAGTCGAGTCTCGAGTCCCATTAAAAATATTGGGACTCGAGTCCGAGTCGAGTCAGAGGGGAGACTCAGTCCGACTCACGAGTCGAGTCCTCGAGTCTGAGTCCCCATCCCTGGAACACAGAGAGGGGTGGACAGGGGCAGACCTGATTTGTATGGCACAGATGCAGAGGTCTGTAGCAGCCTGTGTTTTTTCATCTACGCTGCAGAGGTCTCTTATTCTCTGATAGTTCCAGTCTGCGCTTATTTTAATTTCAGTCATAACATAAAGCACATGAATTGTTGATGTGGCAGGTGATCATCAATAAATAGCAAATAGATCACCTATACATCCTGTAAAAAAAAAAAAATCCTCACATGTTCAAATGAGTCACCTGCCATAATTGGATGTGGCAAGGTGTTCTGATACATTTCTCATTGCTGTGGTTGTTTCTTGCCTTCTACTGAAATGGTAGTTGTTCCTCCTTTTACATCTAGATTCCAGAGTCTTGTCTCTGAAATTACCCAAACTGTTGCTTCCCAGTACTAGGTCTGAACCCACCAGCTGGTCACACGGTCTTGTAGGCTGGGCACCAGGCCGGTGGCACTGAGCACTGGAGAGAATGCTGCAGTAAGGGCTAAAGGAGGGGTTATTTCTAGATCATGAGTTGGAAGCAATAGGTGGGTCCAACTGCTTGGTTCCCTTTAGTAATGTATTGAGAACCACTGCTGTAAATTGATGTATTGTTAGGTTAGGGGTCAATGACCAACAGCCTATGGGCCAGGTTTGGTCTTCTAGGGGAAAGATGCCATCAGACCCTCCAGTTTTAATAGCAAGGCGATCAAGGGGGTCTGGATTACCAGAATCCACTGTGATTAGATTTGGAGCAGGCCATCTGGGGGGTAGAGATTAGGAGCCTTGGCCCATCACCTCTTATTCCCTCCTCGAAGTGGTCCTCTGGCAAAACTAGTTGCTTTTATTCATCTTATGATTTTTGTTCTCTCTTCCCCCCCCCCTTTTTTTAAATCCTAGGGGAAAAAGAAAAGACGAACAAGAGAAAAGCAGCAAGACTCCAATTCAGGTAAATCCACTGGTGCAAAATCCAGCGCACTATCTGGCAACTGTCGCTTTGTTTATATTGGCTGGGGATTAGTTGAGGCAGCTGAACACTAGCTATAATCTTCCTCTAGGATTTGCATCCATGGCTTAATATGACTGGGGTAATCCATATCTATGCTAATACTACCTCTATTTCCTCTATTGACGGGTCACTATCTGTGCTATAAACTCTAATCTGTGTTTCATGTCATATGAGATATAACAGCTACTTCCTCTAGCTTTGCCACTATCTGCCATTGTATCTTCTGTCTGCTCTTCTGTGACATTATCAACAGACCAGTTAAGAGGCAAACAGTACTATTCAGTTCATACCTTGCTGCATTTTGACACATCAAGCTAAGTCCCTTCCTCTAGTCTTAAATTTTTCTTGTCTTTGCAGCTGTTTTAGTTTTCTGATCACCTAGTTCTAGATGCAGAACGCAAAAGTTTAAAGGCCTACAGAATACTTGACTTCCCATCTAACATTCCCACGCCCACACCCCAGCAAGCACAGTCACACATCATGTAACAGCTACTGCCTGTTGTCCCAGTATGGCCTGTTTTTGTTTCTTGCCATAAGCTAGACTTCTAAAGCAGCCAGAAGACTAACCCACCAATTCATATTTGAATTGTATCTTTTATCAAGTTATTGTGCAGGTCTCAAACTTTACATCAGTTAGCAGTTTGGGATTGATTTTTCATCATAAAAGTAACAAAAACATTTGGGATTCTCTGTTACCTTCAATGAGATTTAAGTGGCAGATGTACATAGAAACTTCCCCTTTCACTGCAGCAGTCCTCAAGCCACGTGCAGCTTTACTCATCAGTAAGTCCCACTCAGTTCCAAGTAAATTTGCAACTTGGCAGCCTAACACTAAACATGTTTATTCTGACGCAAGTCCCACTGAAATCGGTGGGGTTCATTCCCAAGCAAGTCCATAGGATTGCAGGGCTAGTCTCATGGTTTTGCAGTTTGGACTGTTTGCACGTTGGGCCCACTACCAACCTCGGTGCCATCACCACTCTGTTGCACTTGTTGTCGTCATTGGCCACAGGTTTGCCTCTTCCTGGCACTATGTTTCTTTATGATATTTCATATTTCCCTATGTGTAGCAGCCATTTTTTAAAAATGTGCATGCATACATCTGAGAAGGATAATTTGAGAAATGTGGTGGTCAGAACTGGGGAGCCAGTGGTGATTGGAATAACAATGACCACCAGGAGGCACAGGTGGGTTGTCAAGAGAGAAAGTAGGGAGAAGCAGCAGCAGAGGCATTACAAACCCTCAGGACAGGAATAGGAAATGTGCAACCCTCCAGATGTTCCTGGACTGCTTTCCCATCATCTGTCAGCACTGACTACGCTGGCTAGGGCTGATGGGAGTTGCAGTCCCACAACCTCTGGAGGGCCACATTTCCCCCCACCGGTCAGTGGACAGGATCTTGGCTATGGGCTACTAGTGAGCATCAGGACTATAGATGCTACAACCCATTAGTTTAAGAAAGAGAGGTTGCTTACCTGTAACTGTAGTTCGAGTGGTCATCTGTGCATTCATACACATGTGCTCTGCGTCTGCACGGAGCCCCGTTCAGAAAATTTCTACAGCTGAGGAACTTTTGGTGGGAACCCTCCCACACTGTCCCAGTGTGCATGTCCCTAGCAGGTTCCACCTATTCCCTCAGTTCCTTGAGGCCATCCGTTGCAGCCTCAGAAACGAGCGGAGCTTCAGTACGAATATTTATATTCGCCATTGACACCGAAGTGGGGACAGTGGGTGGGTTGTGTGAATGCACAGATGACCACTCAGACAACTACAGTTACAGATAAGCAACCTGTCTTTCGTCTTCATGGTCTCTGTGTATCACACATACAGGTGAGTAGCAAGCTGCATTACCAGTGGTGGGTAGGTGTCCCACTGTAAAACAGCGGACAGAACTGCACAGCCGAAGGAGCAGTCCGCTTTGGCTCGCACATCAAGTCTGTAATGCTTTATGAAGGTCAACAGTTTCAACCAGCTGGCCACTCTGCAGAGCTCAGGAATGGACAATCCTTTCCCCCCAATGTAGGGATTGCACGAGTCGAGTGAGCTCAAATTGGACTGGAAAGGTCGAGGCCAGTCGATTCACATGCCAACTTGATAGCATGGACCACCCAGGACAATAGTCTCTGTGACAACACTGGTAGCCCTTGCCGCTTGCCACCATAGCACAGGGGACTGATGAAAGGGCATGGTCCTTGATTTATATAAAGCCAACACCTTCCGAACGTCCAGGGTATGAAGAGTAGATTCATTCGGAGTAGAAGGAAACTGAAAGAAAGAAGGGAGTACAATGTCCTACTCCAAATGTGACTCAGACACCACCTTGGGCAGAAATACGACATCAGGAAGGAGCACCACCTTATCATGATGGAAATTCATATAAGGTGGATCTATATGCAATGCAATTTGCTGGACTGGCAGGCTGATGTAATAGCCACCAGAAAGGCAGTTTTCCAACCAACAGACTCCAAGTTGGTACTGGGAGCAGAATTGGAGGAGTGAGAATCTGTACGCCCCAAAGAAACAGTTTAGTGAGCGGGTGTGAAAAACACAGAAACCATTCACTGGAGCGTGAGAAGCAGAAATAGCCGACAGATACACTCTCAGGGAAGAAAGTTTTAAACCCTTGTAGTAAAGAGACAAGATAAACTGCAACACTCGGTGCAACTGGCACCCAGTGGGGTGAAAGCCATGAGTGGTAGCAAAGGAGCAAAAGGATGCCCACTTACGGGCATAGCTGGCTTGTGAGCAGCATCCAGAATGCGTTGTACCACATCACGGACTGACCGGGCAGAAGAGGTCAGTGGATTTTGCATGCTATCATTCACAGTGTGTTGAGGTTCAGGTGCTGTATCTTTCCTCGATCCTGCATTAACAGGTTCAATATCAATGAAAGCTCATGAAACTTGCTGCAGGAGAGTTGAAATACAGAGGCAAACCCAGTCCCAGTACCTGCTGGACACGCACTGCATGGGTAATCTTCTGAGAGGATAACTCCTGGATGGTATGTAATTGTTGATGCATGGTCCGGAGGAAGGAACCCTTGGCCCACCAAACTAAGAAACTAAGTTTCTTAGTAGGAACTAAGACTGCCCCAATGAACCAGATTCTCTGCACTGGCTTCAAATGGGATTTCTCTACATTCAAGTAGAGACCAAGGTCCTGCAGAAGGTGACAGATCAGGGAAACAGCCCACATGCTCTCCTCCCTTGTGGATGCCACCAGCACACCGCCACCCCACCCCTGGGATGTGATGGTGAGCTCCCACCACAGCCAAGCACTTGGTGAAGATCCTCAGTATAGTGGCAAGCCCAAAGGGCAACACCCAAAACTGGTGGGTGTCGGGCCTGATGATGAATCAGAGGAAGCGTTGGTATTTCCAATAGCTGGCAATTTGGAAATACACGTCCTTCATATCCATGGACGTGAACCAGTCCCCTTTTCATAGGAGCGGGAGAATGGATGCCAGCATGACCATCTGGAATCGTTTGGGTATGATAAAGGTGTTCATGTCTGTGAAATCCATCCTTCTTTGGAATTGTGAAGTTGCAGAAATAGAAACTGTCATGAAGCCTATGCACCGGGATGCATTCTATGTCGCCTTTTGCTAGGATGGTCTCTACTTCCATCCGCAATGCCGGCGACAGAGCCATGATTTTGATAGAACCAATAGGAGGAAAGGCCTATCCTGTAACCCTTCTGTATTATGGAAAAGACACAGGAGTCTGATATGATATGTGCCCAAGCCAGCAGAAAGGGAGTTAGACCAGTTCTGAAGATGGGGTGACAGAAGGATGAAGAAAGAAGTGGGGGTAGTCAAAGACGGCATTTACTAGTGCTGTCCTGCTTCTTGCAAAGACTGCGGAATTTAGAAGGTGGATATTGCCACTTCAGTACCGAAGCTGATGGCTGACAAAAGGATTGACCAGCTGGGGACCATGATTGCTGATAGGTAGTTTCGCCAGCCATCCTATGCTGTTTGTAGGAAGTGGGTTGTTGTCCCAAACCCATACACAAAGCAGTACCTTATGCTTTCTGGGCAGAGTCCATGCCTTCGTCTGTTTTTGAGTTAAACAGACCCTTCTCATCAAAGGGAAGATGTTTGATGCAGGACCTGGCTTCTGGAGATAGACCTGTGGAATGGAGCCAAGTATGATTCCTCAAGGCTATGGACCCGACAATCACCTTGGCATCAGTGTCTGTCTGATGTCTCACCATGTTTATTTGCTGGCAGGAGAGCCGCATGGCCTCACTTTGGAAAAGCTTTGCCAAGTCCCTCTTATCCTGTGGGAGGTGCTTAAAAAGCGCTCCCACTTTTTCCTACAAGGAGGGTTGATAGAGCAACATTGCCAGTTGATAGAGATGTGCAAGCCCATTGCCACTGAGGAGTAAATCTGGTGGCCCATGAGATCCAGGCATCTGCCTTCCTTATTCATGGGGCAAGAGAGAAGTCTTTGTGACTTCTCGAGAAGCCTCCACTATGATGGGAGTTAGGAAGTGGGTGTATGAACAGAAAGCTAGCATACCTCTCTTGCACCCAATACATATTCTCATCTTTTTTTTATTTTGGGGCTATAGAGGAGGGAGCCTTCCAGGATTTTTGGATAGTTTGTAGCAAGGTTGATAATAGTGGGATCGCAACAGGAGTTGACGCTTCTGTGTAGACCACGTCAAACACAGGGTCTTTCACCTTCGCAACCAGTTGCTGCACTTCCAGGCCAAGGGACTGCACCATATGGAATACTTGCCATGAGAACAGGCCCATATCCTCTGAAGGGGAAGCCGGGTCCAGAATGCCCACTGCCACATCTGGCGATGAAGTGGAAGGCACCAGGGAAGATAAGGATGTCAAGGGCAGTTGATAATCATCTGTCCCCAATTGTGGGGACACCCCTGGATGCAACCTGGAATATACATCAGTAGGTTTTGTCGACACCTTAGGCATCCGAACTGATGAGGTGGTCAGAGTGATTGTCAAGCACAAGCTCAAGAGTAGTGTGGAGAGTGGTGGAATGGATGACACCACAGTCTGTGTCTGCTGTGGAAGCAGCATGGCCAACACCAAGACAAATGACATCGCCCACCGGACTGATGTTGATATGAACTTACGTGTTGGTGATGTGGTATGTATCGGCCGCAGAATCGGGACCAGAGGCATGTCAGTACCAATCAGGGGAGACAGGTTTTGGATAGTGAAGGTGATCTTGGTAACATTTGTCCAGTATCTGCCCTCCATACCCAGAGTGCAGCACGTCCCAATAGAAGTTGCATTGAGGTGGTAGATGCCAGCTCGAATGCCTATCCCAATCTGAAAGCGGCAACCAGGATCTGTATCTGGGATGCTTGTATAACCTAGAGGTATGATCTCCCAACTTAAGGAGCACTAGCCCAAGAACATGGAATCTGGAGGTCCTCTCTGGTCGGGAGATTGATGACCCCGGTGACAGGAAGATCTGGCCTGCCTACAAGTCAGTGCCAGAACTGGCAATGCCTCCTTAATCTAGCCTTCCAATGTAGATGTGGTCAGTACAGGATCCTGGACAGGGTCAGTCCCTATTGGCTGTGTCATAATTTGAGCTCAAAATGGTATCAGTGAATCATGCATTGGCAGAGGGGTTAGTATGGTCGATGCTACGATCGGGTCCATGGCCGACCTGGCCTCTGCCTTTGACTTCTTTTTCTATGGCTCTGAAGAGGATTGGGGCACTCTAGCCTTTTTTGATAGCTTCTGTGCTGCCACAAGCTTCAACAACTGCCCAGGTGTCGGTACGGCCCAAATTCAGGGCTCAAGCAGGGGAGGAAGCAGACTCTGAAACTTCCAAAGGCCGAGGCGAGCAGGAAATGGTCTCTGATGCCCCCCCCCGGGGGGGTGTCCTTTGATACTTGTGCCATAGTGGGCTTGTCTGCCAACAGTTCCACTGCTTCAAGGGCTTTCCTTCACAAAACAGCCCACAGCCTGTCAGAGTGATAATGTCTTGCCTATTTTGTAAAGGCTTGACAATGGGCACAGGCCTCCACTTTGTGCCCTTCTCCCAGGCAGAAAAGACACAAGGAGTGCCCATAGGTAGGAGGCAGTTTACTGCCCCACACACACACACACACACACACACACACACACACACTACTGAAACGGGGCCTTTATGGTCATATACCCTTAGGCAGCATGGAGATCTTGAACACAAAGGAAACAAATAAAATCCAAAACAATAACTAACAGGAAGGGAGGGGAATCCGAGAGGACAGAAAGTTTAATTTTAAGAAGAAAACACCTCTGCAGTTGTACTGTGAATGGCAAATGAGAGAAGTTTCTACGAGGATACCACAGGGAATACAACTGAGGGAATAGGTGGGAACCCGCTATGTACATGTGCACTGGGATGGTGGGGGCAGGTTCCTGCCAAAAATTCCTCAGCTATAGAAGTTTCCTGAATGGGTGTCCACGCAGGCACAGAGCCCATACGTATGATGCACAGAGACCACGAAGAAGAAATGTATATTACTATTATCAATATTTTACTTTGCTTGTTTTCGTAATAAGGAGTTTGGCTCTTAGGAGGGCCCTCTAGCCACTTCTGCACAGGCAGAGATCACAGCAGGATAAAAACACACAAAAGCAATGGTGCTCTCTGGTTCAGCAGCATTTCAGACACAACCAAAGCCAGGCATTTCTTTAAAATGCACTTGACATTGCTAGCGGCTTTTCAAGCATTTCCTCAAAAGTCTGAGGGGGAGAAGTAGTTGAAATTTCATAGATTTCATAGATCATAGAGTTGGAAGGAGCCTACAAGGCTATCAAGTCCAACCCCCTGCTCAATGCAGGAAACTAGAGGAGGGGTCTCCCATCCAAGTAATAACCAGGCTTGACCCTGCTTAGCTTTCCACACTCAGACAAGCTGAGCCAGCGTAAGCCACAACAGCAACCCAGTAATAATACAAATCTGAAGTACTAGTGGCATCCTGAGATCTGCGCCCCAATCACTGCGTTCCTGGCCTGTTGCGTGAGATCATTTTGGTATTTGGCTAATGCACACTTTATTCTAGGAGATGCTGGCAGCAGAAACTTGAAGAACTGAGTTTATGTGGCCTGTTTAGTTTTGTCTCCAGCAGCTAAATTGATGTTGCATCTTTTCTTCTTCCTCCTGCTCTTGCTGCTGTTTATGCCTCTGCCTTGCCCATTCTCCGCCACGCATGCTCCTTGTTCAGATCCTGCCTCTCCTAAGAAATGCAGAGCTCGCTTTGGCCTCAACCAACAAATGGACTGGTGCGGTCCATGCAGGTGTGTATCAGAAACCTTTGCTTTCCAGGCTTGTTCCTTAGCATACAGGTTGTTCTTCTCTGTGTGGTTTTATTTTCTGTGCACCATTTCTACAGCTGCCTTTGCACCTAACACTACTAATGGCACTCATTAGGCTTGCGCTTTATGACCTGCCTAGGTTTTCCATGGGTTTCACCTGAGTGTTGCCTCCAGATGCTTTCTACTTCTAAGATAGAAAAGTGAAAGGGTATCCTTCATTTAAAGTACCTCATCCTAAATGTACAGTAAGAAAAACAGATCTTAAGAGTCTTACTTTCTAGCCAAATATGAAGACCACTGGCAAATGATAAAAACATTGTAAGATGTTCTGGCTGCAATTCAGGGGGATTGAAGTCTGAAAACAAAAAAACCCTAACAGAATCCTTTTCCAATGGATCAGCATCCATAGGGCCCTGAGACAAATCTGGTGCTACATGCCCTTTCCAGTTGCGAATCCAGAGGGGCAAGAGGTGTTGACTGTGGCTTCTATGGGAACAGGACTTTGGGAATGGGATTCTCAATAGGTTACTTCCTTTCTCAGTGGCTTTTCAGAAAGATGATTTGCTTGACCTCTCAGGGTGTTGTCTATGTAAGCTGTGAAACTTATTTTTCTTACTGGGAGCTGGTTTAGACTCAAAATGGTTTGAGTGTCCCTTGCAACAAGCCTTAATTTACACAATAATGTGGAGGGGGTGAAAAAAAGTGGGTATTCGTTTCTCCTTTGCAGGACAGGGTCCACGTGTCTTCCCTCAACCTTGTACTTTTATTATGGGAGTATCACATTGATTTTCAGCACTCAAAACTGCGCTAACTTATGCTATGGGCAACGCAGGTTTCCCTGATATTATTACTAGGGTTGGTGAGCAGAATATGGTTCCCCCAGTATTGTACACACCATTTGTCTCGTGTTTGTGATGTAAATGGCGATAAACAATGAGAAGGTCTGGTCTGTGGAAGGTAGTGCTGCTGTTGTGGCTTCAATCTAGCACAGAAAAGGAAGAGCAGGCAGCCTGCAAAGATGGCAGGGTGGGGTGGAATTTGGTGCATGAGCTAGCCTAGGACTGTTTCCTGTTGAGGTGTCAAGTCTGGCTTAATCTTAAGTAAGGCAAAACTGATAAGGAGATTGCCTACTCATCTCCCCCATGAATGGCAGCTCTCTCATTTGTGTTGTGCTCCAAGGTGAGAAGGCACTTGTAGAGGAGCCTCATGTTCCCTGCTCCCCAGAAATCCTTACCGGCTATGTACTCTCTTCTCTCTGTCCTGTGCCTGAAGTGTTTCATATATTAAATTTGTGGTGAAGAACAGCACAATTATTCTCACTTCCCAACAAGGCTACATTTCCCTCAACATGACCAGTTCCTCTTACCACCCCATCTGTTGTGTGTGACAAATATTGTCCACGTATCAGAAATTGCAGGGGTATCTCACAAAGGATAAAATGCAGTGAGTGTGTGTATGTATGTGTATGGGGGTGTGTCTACTTTAACTGTGAGGGGGAAATTCCCAATTTTGTATTACTTTGGCTTGCATTCAACAGGCCATTGTGCAAGCAAGAAGGCACTTCCACTCACGCACAAGGCATTTCAGTTTCTTTTAACTATTGCAACTCATCCACCACCACCGCCATCAGATGCCATTTTGGGGACTCCCAGCCCTCAAGAATTGGCTTGGGTATGTGTGTGAGCAGAACTCCACTCACAGAATTTTAAGAACCAAGCCACTGTATCTTAAATCTGAGGATCATAGACACGCAAACCTGCTCTCTACCTCTTGCCATTTGCTTTTGTGTCCCATCACGATTCTACCGTAATCAAGGTGGATTCAAACTATTTTTTCCCATTATGTGTGAAATTCTGTAGTCCATCCGTTGACTGGAATAAAGAGGAACTCAGTTGTCTGATCAGGTTCAATATATTCAGAGCCACTGTACAACTGACTCCTTCACGTGTCCCCGTCCCCGTCCCCGTCCCCGTCCCCCCCAGAGCACAGCACTTGTGAGGAAACTGGTTATCTGTATCTGCTGTAATGAAAGAAGTGGGATCTGGTTTTCTTCATTGGCTATTTAATGGTTTGTCTGCTTTTATGAGATAGTTGAATGGGTAGACTTCTCCAAAGCAATTTGAGGCCAAAATGCAAGACTAGGATTCTGACTTCCACCCAGAAAGCTGTTTAACCAATAGCAGTTTTAGCAGCTTTGTTTTCCAAATGTCTGATTTACATTGACTAAAGAACTAACACACATTGCTTTTGGACCAACCAAAATAGCTGGGGTGCTCTTTACAACTTAAGATGGATGCTTGTTTGCATATTTCCTCCTTTCCTACAAGTTCTGCATAACAGTGGGCGTTCTACTATTCGTGGTACTAGCATGCCAGCTTTAGATTCATATACGGTACTTGTTCAGTTTGAATGGGTTCTGCTCCTGTAAGGAATATCTGCCCCAAGTCTTTCCATTCTGTAAGTTGAACAGGTGGAACACACTATACCCAAACATTGGCGCTTTCACCATCCACAGGCCCAGTTAAGGAAATGAATGCCTCACCGGTGTAAATCTTCCTATTAGGAGACTTTGTCAGAGAACAAAGTCTTTACCTCCCTCTGTTATGCAGGAAACTAGAACTCAGTTCATAAACATCTATGTCATACAAATTTCAGCCTCCTAGACTACCGCTATCATCCAGTCTATCATATGGAGAGGGTTCCCCTAGATTCAATACAGCCCTGTTTCTTCCCCTATACCTGTCTATGTATGCATAGATAGCTGTAGGAGACCATCAGGGTGAATGGGATATATATGTGCATTTCTCATATTCCTAGCCACCCTCCCCATTTTTCTCAGTGTAAGTTTCTCTTTTACTCATGCACCAGAATAGGAGCAACTTGGAAGGTAGATGAGAAGGCGGGCAGGATGGGATTTGGGATGCATGCACCCCATGCATCCCTACCCCATTCCCATGAATGGAACTGCACTTGAGGTTCTGTAGGCAAAGGGAGCAGGGAAACAGCTGGGTGCAGTCATTGCACTTGCAGCTGAACTAGATCCCATCCCACCTATTGATACAGATTTTTATAAGTGTTGCACAAACAATGTGTGGAATAATTGGTTTGCTCTTTTTAAAAAAAGAGATTAGACACACTTTTTCCACATCACCATCGGCTATGTCAGTTGTATTGTGCCAAAGTTTTTTGTAAATACATAACTCCATCACATAACTGGAGATCCCACCCCAGAGATATGCACAACTGCAGCACTGGACAGAGTAGTTCATGGCTTTCGCTACAGTGGTAACCTGGGTAAGTCAAGTGGGGTAAGTCAAGTGGGGTAAGTCAAGTGGGGCAAGTCCACCCCACTATGCTGCTTGTCAGTTGCTTCCCCATTACCAAATTACTTCCCAAGGTGAGGCACGTAGACTAGTATCCAATATACCAGCAGTGGTAGGCAACCTGGTGCCCTCCAGACATTTTGGACTTCAATTCCCATCAGTCCCAGCCAGCATGGCCAAGGATTGTGGAAGTTGTAGTCCACCACACCTGCAGAGGCTCTCCCTGCACTGCACCTTTCAGCTTGCCACAGAACTGTATCATCCCTGGCCTTACCCCTGCTAGATGTTGACCAGCCAGTTCTGCACCCTGTAACACTGGGTGTTACATTGTAACATTGCAACCCGCCGCTCTACCCCCATGATGCACCAGTGCAGCATCTGCAGCTAGCTTGCCATGCCAGTGCAATAACACAGGCTCTAATGCTGTATTGGCATAGCTACCAAACTTCAAAATCTTTAATGCCGAGTCACTCTGTACAGGCAAAACACATTGTGGGGCAAGTCACTGAAGAGGTAAAACTTAACCATATCAATGATGTCTGCTGTGGCTAAAGACAGAGTGAATAAAGTCCTCTCTCAGGACATTGCATACCTGATTATGAAGCCCCAGGGGTGGGGGCTGCAGCTGAGTCAATACAGAATGAGCTTATGTTTATGGGGTTGTGATTGCTTAAGCTTTTAATTTGGAATAATTGGTTACTTGGGAGGTGTAACATGACAGAAGTGATTTAAAACTGCTTTTTTTACTCTAAGAGGAAACCCCTCCCCCTCCCTGCTGGATCTCTTCGTGGCTGTTCACATTTTCAATCCCTGCATTCAACTCCATGCACTCATGTCCTGCGTGTGGGTTCCCTGTGGGCAGCTGGTCGGCCACTGTGTGAAAAGAATGCTGGACTAGACGGACCCTTGGTTTGATCCAGCAGGGTTCTTCTGTTCTTATGTACGCGTTCCTTCAAGGCTGCAGGGAGAGTTTCACAGACAGTAGCTGCCACAATTCGAAATCTTCACTGGCTCCTAATCCATTTCTGGGCCCAACTCAGGTTTTGAAATAAAGCCCTTCATGGGTTTGGGGGCACAGTATTTGAAGGTTTGCCTCTTCCCATCTGTATGTACCCTGAAGTCATCAACACAGACCCTTCTTTCCCCACCAGCAGAGGTATGGTGGGTGGCCACAAAAGGAAGTGTCTTCTCAGCAAGTGGGCTCTTGTTTATTGAATGCTCTTCCCAGAGAGGCTTGCCTGGACTAACATTAATGTCCTTTCAGCACCAGGCAAACCTTTTATATTATCACAGAGAACAAGTTATTGAATGACTGAACAATAATATAGTTATATCACTGTATGGAGACTTGTGGCTCCAGGCCACAAGTCTTGAGTGCTTCTGCCTGCTCCGTCAAATACTCCAACAGACTGCCTATAGTGTTGTGGAGCTTCTCTCCACCCACCCCCGCTCCCCACCCCCACACACAAATGGTGCTTTCCCAAAAAATATTTATCAGCCACACTTTAAAATGTACTACGTAATATAGATTTTCCCTCCACTGTGCCAGGTTCTCTCAAAAATGATGGCTGCAGCTTGTCACAAGACTCTTCTAGTTACTTTCAGAAATGTCTCTCAAAGTTCTTCTCAACCTTGCTTTTGCAAAATACATGCCCACCTTAAAATGCACAATTTCCTAGTTGGGCATATGCGTAGACTGCAATTCGCTGCATATGTGGAATTGGATTACTGCACAAAGAGGGCAATGTATACTAAGTGGCCAGTGGGTCTCAACTGTGCTAAATTAGTACACTGAAACAACTCCCCTGTGCAGAAATATCTTAGGGAGAAATTATTTCAATTACTGCTACAGGAATCTTTATTCTTACAATTCCCAGAAATGATTAATAAACATGTAGGCCACCTTTTTAATGGAAGAGAACAATCACTTTTATTTTCAGCAGCATAGCTTGCTAACTGCTGATTATCTTCCTAAGTTTCCCCCTCCCCTGTTCAATTCTATCTATGCCTTTGAGGGCCAAACATCACATGTATCTTTTTGCTATACAGGGATGATCCTCATATAGGATAATTATTTGCACCATCATGTCTAAGAGTGCAGTACTGTACAGGATTTATTTTGCTACAAGAAGTCAAGTTAAGCAGATAATGCACATAGTAGCTTTCGAACTTATTTACCTGTGGAAAAATGCAAACACACTGCACTTCACAAGATTATCACAATGAAGGGAAAGCATCAAGCCTAGCTACCTTTATCTGTGGATTTTCCATTTCTTTACAACTGGTAAATCAAAATGCTTACAACCTGCATTTACAAGTGTTTTAATGCCACATAAAAATCCATCTGATTCCATATTTACCTTAAAATAGACTGAAATGCTATATGCTGCCACCCAGTGGTTTAAAAAAAATGCAAATTGTGAAGTGATTTTAAAGAAATGCTTTAGACAAGTAGTGTGCAGAAGAGATAAGAGTGAACACATGGGGTTTTTTTCTCCCCTGCTAAGTGGTTACTGTGCTCCAGAGATATAACTGTAATGAATGCTATAATGTTTTCATTTTGAGAATATGACCCTGTAAATTCACCCTTTATTTACAGATAACTCTCTTCACTGTTCTTAGGAGGAAAAAGAAGTGCATTCGGTACCTACAAGGAGAAGGACGCTGTGCCAGCCCAGTTTCTTCCGATGGAAGTGCTATAGATTCCCCTCCCTCCCCTTTGGATGTGCTCCAGTGCACATCCTCCGCTTTTACTTCAGACAAGCTTGCTGCCCCTGCTGATTTCACACACCAAAACCAAGCTAATCTTTTCCCTGTATCTGTGCATAACAAAACTGCTACAAGCACATCAGAACTCACTTCTAAATGTTCAGCGGTGCCTCACATACCTGTAGCAACCAGTGAATCCTCAGGGTACAGTGCGGTATCAATAGGAACATAGTACTATTGCAGCAACGATCAGCAAGGCTCACCAATTCATCAGGCACTTTGATGAGTGGTTTCACTGCCTATGGAAGCTGCCCAGAGACAACCCCAGCCTTTCTACCATGCCATCAAATGGCGGTCTCAAGTCAGGTGAAAGCCAAGCCAGTAATCGGAAAACACTGGAGCACTGAAAGTGCTTTTTCTCTCTAGGTAAGCACAGCAAAAGTTTCTCTTTAAAAAGCAGAAATGAAAAATCAACTTAATTTTGGTCAGTAACTGAATTATATTGCTTCATCTACCAAACCAGCTAAAAGCAAAATAGAGCACACAGATTTTTTAATAGAAGCTGAGAGGTGCTATAAATGTTAAGACAAACGTTTTTTGCATCCAGAGACTTTAGTTTCAGTCACAGTAGATATTACACAAGGATGCCAAAACAGCTGAAAGAGCGCTTTGTGTTTTTTTACAAGCCCAAATGTCTAAGGGGGGGGGGGGATGTAGAAGTGGCTTATAAGAAAATGTGGACTATATTACTATACTTCATCTTTGGGAACAAGTTGATTTGAGGTAACAAGTTTCTATACATATATAACAGGAACTGGAGATGCCAGCAACTTGAAAATAGAGACTTATCAGGTGGTAAAGGAAGCATGCATGGGCTGCTTGAATGTCTGCCAAGTATTCATTTTGGTTATACAAAAACATGCACTGGGAGGATTGTGTGCATTCCACATACAAACAAAAATCTTAAGTTTTCTGCTCAGAAAAGCTGAATGCTGCAATCTGTCTTAAGTATGCAAAATCCAAAAGTGCTTATTTTGCATGATTTTTAGGTTTCTGTTAGTGGGGGGGGGAGGAGTTAATACAAGCCACTGAGAATCCACACCCTCCGTCACTAGGAATCTTTGTGAAGCAATTTCTGACAAGAGTAGCAACACTCAAGCCTTGTCACCTTCCAACCTTCCATTATTGGTTCAGTCCCCTGCCCTTTTGTACATTTTTCAAAAAGAAGTTATTTGAAGGCCGCACACTCCCGAAGCCCCTGACACCTTCCCAGTGCTAGGCAAGATTGACTGCTTATGAGCTCTAGAGTGCCCATAAGCACCATAGAAGTTACTTTTCTGGTGCATTTATTGGAGCTGTCACTGTTTTTCCTCAGGGGACATCCCTGTCTCCTAACCCCACCCGCAACCCACGTACCAGAACAGTATAGATGGGAACACTGAGCTATTGCAGAAAGGGTGGGGAACTGCCAAAATGTATGTAATTTTTCAGTGAGGAGAAAGCAGAGTCCCATGTCCTTCACAGTGATACTGTAGATCTCACTACTGAGAACCAAGGACTCAGCCATAGAAGTCAAAGAATATGAACCAGATTACAAGCACAGACTCGTGTGTGTGTGTGTGTGTGTGTGTGTGTGTGTGTGTGTGTGTGTGTGAACATAAAGCTAAACCACACAACAGCCACTCCATCCCAAAAACGCTGAATGCAGCTGAAAATGGGTGAGGGATTCAGTGCAATTGGCTACCATACTAATATACCACTTAATTTCACCTTTCCTGCTTTCTGTGACATTCCTCCTTTAACAGCCTGACAAACTGGCAGTATTAAACTTATCAACTTTTTCCATTTGCTAGAACTGAAGCCAAACATGACGAACTATTACTAATGATAATACACCATTTCCAGAAATAATTAGCATATTTATAGATAAGATCTTCCCCAATCTTTCCAACTTTGTCTATCAAGTGCAGCTCCATCTTTTTCAGATTTGATTTTGACCTGAAAATCAATTAGCAGTGTGATCCTATGCATGTCTACTCAACAGTAAGTCCTGCAGAGTTCAATTAGGTGTATTGCTCCCAGATGTATAGGATATCAGCCTTAAAAACCCTAAAAAGGTCAGATGAGTCATACTTAAGTGTTAAATTCATTAAAATATTCAGTTATACCAGATTTTTTAGAAATAGTGTCTTTCCCCTGTTTGGGGCAAAAATGTATCTTATGAGCTGAAGGAAAAGCCGCTAACAAAAGTAGGAAATTTTAGTGTTATCTTCTACTTTACACATCATTTTGAACACAAGATACACACCAAATACTGTATCATAACTAATGCAGGGTTGTAAAAAGAATCTGAAAGCACCTTTAAAATCTGAACTATTTTTGTATTTTAAAGCAAACGCACAAAGCTAAACTATGTGGAATAAAACCTGTTTCAACTTAAAGCTTGTTTGCACTACTATATCCCCCTCTTATTTCTAACAGTATTCTAAAATATATTCTTAGACAATCTATAAATGTTGCATAATTGTATTGTTAACATGCAAGCACGATAGCACTGGCACAAAGGCACACAGCTAAAAAGCGAATGTGAGCCTTTGATTAAGGCTGTAAGATAAAGCATATCCTGACTATACAACTGAAATATTCTAGATTTGCTCCCACCTCAAGTAATTCCAATCTGTTTCTCAGATGAATGGAGCATGTATATTTTTGAGTCTGTATATTTTCTGGTTAAATATTTATATACCCAACAAATCATGTTTTTTTATTTAAAAATGTTTAAAGGCTTTCCTGTTATTTTAAAGAACAAACAAATCGAAGCAAAACACAAACCTGTAAAAGCTAGCACACCTTTGTTCTCTTCTCTGCACTGACAGTGCCTTCCCTCCTGTACAGATATATACATGTAAACATGTACAGCATAGGCTAACGCTATCGCCAGTTAAAAGCAGAAATATATTCCGACTTGACTACCAAGGGGGAAACTGTAAGGCCACGGTCTCGGTAGCAGCTGCATTTACATTCAGTTTCTTACTTGAAAAAAAATACTTGAAAACATGAGGTTTAGCAAGGAATTTTAGATAAGGAATGTAATGTGCAACTAACATTCTGGACCTATTGAGTCATTTCTTAATCTTCCTTTACAGGACAACTGTACTTATAAGCATGAAGAAATGACGATTAGGAAGGGCTATATCTAGAGGAAGATAGAGTTTAAATAGAAAAGATACACTGCTCCTGAATCAGTGAAGAACAAGTCCTAGGTGAGAATAGGCCTTAAAATATGCAAGGTGCTGCAGTAGAGGCACAAAATTCCCAGCAACATAGCTTACAGTGTGGAAGAACCCACAACAACCCAGGCATAGTCCCCACCCCTCTTCCCCCCTAGTAAGGGGAGGAAACCATGTCTCATTCTCCCACTTATCTGTCTGGTAAGGGGGAAATCTGTGAAATGAGGCATCTGTGTATTACAGCATTTCATCAGTGAAAAACAGGCTTTCCTTCAAGATTTGCAAGACAATGTTGAACAAGTATATATTGGAAATAGAAGATCTTTTATTAGGGCAGAGTGCAGATCACCCAATGGGATCCTGGTATCATGCTAATTCTAGCTTCTTCATCTTAAGGGAATATGTGTCCAAAGTTTAGCTCAGCAAGCAAATGTTGAGATACATGAATAGGTGGTCTTCAAAAAGAATTTGCACTAGAGTAACACCATCATGAAATTACTTTCAAGTGCCACTGAATGTCTCCTTCCTTCCAGAAAAATTCACTGTCCTATCTAGCTCAGAGGTACTGTATTCTGAAATTCAGTAAAAACCTTTTACCTGAAGCCAGCACAAGCACAGCCCATGAGGGTACAGATTTGCATTTGGAAATACATTCACATCCAGGGCACATTTGGTATACATAGCTAGTTGTTCAAAAATGGAGCTGGATTAAGCAACCTCTGTGTTAATAGGTGTGACTGATTAACATTTTTGTATCTAGGAAGAGAAACTATAATTTTTAAAGTTAGACTTTAGCACCCATTTTCCAGAAATTATGAATTGTGGAGAGAAACTTTGATAAATATCACATAGAGCAATTAACAGATCCAAAAATACAAATGTCACTTAAATGCCAAAAAGTAGATCTTTAGAAATGCTATATGAAGTCTTTTGTATCAATACATTATCTGGTTTTTGTAAAATGAAAGCTTTGCCCTTCATGTTTTACTTAAGAGTTTATTGCATACATTGCAGTTTGTTAATTACATATTTGATTTCCTGAAGCCTGTTTGAATGTACAAGTCATGGAAATACCACTTTCATAAGTCACATAAAACCTCTGTATGTATGTATGTAGCAGGGAAGTGTCTTTTATTTGTTCCACAACTATAACAACTATCATCTGTTGTATTTTATTATTATTTTTTACTTTGAGCTTGTATTTTTTGGCGTTTATGTTCAAATTTTGTTTATGGCTTTATAAATAAAACAATCTACCAGATTGTTCATTAAAAAATGGGCAACTGGAGACTATAATCCTATAAAATGAACTGTTATATGCTCCCTTATTTGCATACCTTTTGCACTTCATTACAGAACTACCACCATCTAGATACAGGATGCAAACTGAGTAAAAAAAACATAAGGAACAATTGAGGTTTATTAAAGGAGGCAAAACCAGAATGCAGTACCATATTGGGGGGGGGGGGGGGAAGAGTAGTAATGTAGAATTTTGTTTAAAATACGATATAAGGTTAATGCTTTATCTTTAAAAGTAGCATGTGTTAATGGCCACAGAGGCACACTTGTGTCCATGAATCAATGGGTTTGTATCCCGATATCCGCCTACAGAAAGGGGTGGCTGAAAGCTGATGCTGCAACTCTTTTAATGCAATTTGGAAATAATTTTTTGAAGCACTCTATCACACAAACTTGTACCAAAGCCCATGCTACCCTCCATACTGAGAATTGTGCCCACTATCGAGCCTCTCAAAATGAGGGTTTCCAGCAGCCAGCATACTGATTAGATCCTGCTTAGCCTATAGCAACCAATTTTTCCTGTTTAAAAAGATCACAGAGCACAAAGAGCATTCCTCAGCATGCTGGGGCAAATTAACTTTGCTCCATAACTATCCCAAAGTATGTAGGATGGCTAGGCTCTTAGATGCTCTTAGGTCCCAGTGCAAGTCCTTCAGAGCCCAAGTTAGGAAGGCAGGACCAATCAATATAGGAGAAAGCAAGACAGATAGTACATGCCTGGCATGATGTCCCCCTCTGAACAAAGTCATTTGAAGGTTAAGGAAGACAACTGCCAACATGCAGGGAGCCAATGTTCTAATATCTTGCCTTTTGCTTCTGCAGCAGTAAAGCCCTTAACGGGAGAACAATGCAGATAAGCAACTCAAGTTCTTAGTGTACAATGAAAGAACAAGGAAGGGGTAGAAGACACTGCAGTGCATACTATGGGAGAACTTCAAGGACACACTGCCTGGGTAGGGACAGAATGGCCTCAGATTGCAAAGGGTGGCTGCACAAGTGAAAAAATGAGAAGTAAGCACATGCAACTCAATTTAGGACTTACAGAGCTATAGGACTAGTGGAACGGTGGAAATGGAGAGGTTTTTAATAAACCACCAGGGTAGGGTTAAAACAAGGAGACTAGGTTGATTTTGAAGAATATTTAAATATTTCTTTACTGGTGTCTGAAGCTCATCTTTTGGCAGCCTTTTAAAACAAGACTGTGCTTATTACTTCTGAAGACAGCTGGCACAAATTAAATACACAAATAGTCTTGCAGGTTAACAGCTTGTGAAGTTGCCTGGCAATATGTACATCAGTTGGTAGCATATTTCAATTCTATGATAATTGCCATATTTGACTCCAAGTATCAAATTCTATATTAAATGCTCCAAGGTGACCACTGATCCCTGAAATGAAGAATATTTATTAAGGTTTTATTCTACTCTTTTGTGCATACAGAAAATGGAATGCAATACAAACTAAGGGAACACTTCAATGTTTACTGCATATCATCCCCCTAATCCCTACAAGGGAATTGTAAAAACTGAAAAAAGTTACTCAGCTGCTTGCAAGTGGTTTTTTCCTAGACAACCATCAAATGGCACCTCAATATCACACTGTTTGCACAGTGACAAGTCACTGCAACTTGAGTTCATGTTCAGCAGTGCAGGCTAAGACTTTCACAGAACTATAAAACATCAAAAAGCTATAGGAAAATACTGTAGCTTGCCTAACAGCAGGCACCAACATTCAGTGTCTAAGAAACGTTAACTTTGGTTGTCTGTTTCTGATCACATAGGATGCTTTAATCTGATGGCTTTGGGGAATAAGCACATAACTGCAATTTCCATAAAGGAGCATAATCTTTGTTATCTGGCCATAAGAGGGGTTTAACTGCCCGGCTCTCACTGCCTAAGGAAAACTTACATTATGCCACCAGAATTGACCATTAGCAAGCAAAGCTAACAAGGTTTGTTGGCAGTTGTTACCAACACAAAAGATGCGGAATGAAAGAAATCCCAAACAATTCTTCCAATTGGCCTTCCAAGACATCCTGTAGCTCTAAGAAGCCATTAGTCTGTGAATGAAAATAGGCTTCATTAATTCTGTTTCAGAAAACTTTTGCAAGTGGTTTTATTTACAATGCCAGAGGTTTCTGAATTTCTGACATCCTACATATTTTAATGTTACAGTGACACATTTAAAAGCATGGGAAGGCTAGCTTGAAGTGCTAACTGCCATACAGAGTCCACACTTAGTTTACTTTTATTCAGAGCAGAGGAAAAGTAAGGACATCAGATTACACTGATAAAAACTCAACCATAGGATTTAAATCTATATTCAAACATTACACATGCAAAGAGAACAACACCCTACTAGTACAACTTCATTTGCTGCTGCATTTGTCTAATATTAACAATTATAAACAGAGCAGTGCAACTGGCATTTGGAACGATCCTTACAGTGTTGTTACGTGTCAGGCACAAGACTTCACTTCTCTTCACACCACTGGTTCTCTTTGCGTACCTAAAAATCAAAACAGCCTTGGTGATTACATTTACTGTGGTTAACATTTTCTGAAATCTAAAAAAGTGAAGTCACCCAAAATAAATGCCTCTCCTATAATATTATCAACCTGAGGTAAGGGGGGGGGGATCACATGCTGGACACTTGTGATTTAAATATTTAACTCTGTAAACTACTTCCCACTGTAGATCTCTTCTACATGAGATCTAGTAATGCTTAAAAACAGTGTGAAATTGCATTGCATGTCGATCTAATACAGGCATGGAGAGGCTGTTATAATTACCCTAGAGATGAGTGAGCTTTGCTTTGTTATGGTTAACTCATGCTCCCACAAAGATAGACCTAAGGAGACTCAGGCGACAAAGTATGTCTGACACTTTAAGCTGTAGGCTACCCACAGTATTGTATCTATATAGAATTGCACAATACCCCAATAAGATGTCCTTTGGCCAAGCAGATGTCTTCGAAATAGTTTACTCTTATATTGTATTGTACTTGTGGCAATAAAGTCTTGCCATGAATAGCAAAAGTCAGCCTGAAAGTGGAGAGCCAAAGAAATTAGTATCATTGAGTTTAGTGGGATTCACTTCCATGTGGCATAGGACCGTGATCTTCACTCACCATGTGCACACTCAAGGATGGAAAAAGAACAGGGACTGCCACTAGTGTCCTATTTCTGCCCTCCCATCTGTCTAATCCTCAGCAGTTATGGTAGTCTTAGGGTTGCCCTGGCAGCAGCTGCCCTCAGGTGATGGCTGCCAGAACAAACAACTGGCTTCTTCGCAAAGATACCACAACTGAATAGACACGATTAATTGGTGACAGAAGAGAATCTACTGAGCCTGTTGACACCTCCCTCTTGTACATAGCTAGTGCTGTTTTGGCTACGTAAGCAACAGCACTCATGCTTGAACATCAGAAAAAAGGGAATGTTTTGCACACAACTGGTTAGAATTCAAAATTATTATTTACGCGAATGATTTCTTACTGTTCATTTCACAACTCCAGGCATCTATTCCAGCTTTGATGCAGTTGATTAATACTTTTGGTGAATTTTCTGGCTATTCAATTAACTGGTCAAAGTCTGAATTGATGCCGACTGGAAACAATGTATCACACACTGTATCAGCTAATTGCCAATTCTGATGGTGCCTGGATTTCATTACTTACTTGGGAATACTTCTCCCCAGAGACATATCTCTAATGATTAAGTTAAACCTGAACAAATTGACTAATGAGATCTCACAGGATATCGACAGATGGGCATCGCTAGAGTTGAGTTTGTGGGTAAAGTTAACACACTTAAGATTAATATTATACCTCAGATTGTCTATGTTATATGTGGAATTCCTCTATCTATACCTGGCATATATTTTCAAAAATTTAATTCTCTGTTTCACAAATTTTTCCAGGGGGTTCCTCTCTGCCACAAATATCCTTGAAAAGGATGCAACTTTCCATCAAGGAAGGTGGGTTTGGCTTTCCGGATCTTGATTTATAGCATCAGGCCTTGTACTAAATGTTGGTCTTCTCCACTTAGATTTTCCAGTTTGATCAGTTCTAGAATCTTGTCTGGATCCTCTTTCCAAGTGGATGGCATTAGGTTCTCAGCATATTAAAATGAATGAGGTTCCTTCTCACTCTTATGGTTCCTAGAGACGTGTGGTGGATAATATCATGTCAATTACATTTTGATCCATTTCTGCATGCTAAATGGATGTTATGGCAAAATCCAGACTTTAAAAATGGTAAGAAAATGTTTTTGTGGCAGACTTGGATAAGTTGATTTTTATTTTGGATCAATTAGTGGGGAGTGATTATGAGTTTCTGTCATTTTCAGATTTGTGTGCCAAAACAATTTGCCTGCTACAGCTGAATGGCAATACTTGCAATTGCAACATTTGTTAGAATCTAGGATTGGCCTTGCAGCTTTTACAGCTTCAGTCTCCTCTGCTGCTGGAAACACTTACTGAGGCTGATCAGTTATATCGACCTACGATCCATGTTTATAAATATTTATTATCAGTGAATAAATGATACACAGGGTCTAAAGCAGGAATGGAATAGGGAACAGGAATGTCCCATTCAGTCTAAGCAATGGATTGTCACTTTAGCTTCAATATCTGAAGTTTCAATAGATCTCAGGTTACGCCTTAGTCAACAAAAAATCTTGTTTCGTGTGTATCAGACACCACACCTCTTTAATAAGGGTCTGTCTAAGTTGGCTATCTGCTAGAGGTGTAATACTGCTAATGCTTCTTTTAATCATATGTTTTGTAATATTAGTCTTTTAGCTATCAAAAGGGTGCAGAACATCCATTTACACTGACTGCGCACTAACTTCCAGGAAACAGGTAGATAATTTAAAAGAACGTATGCATCAGTAAACATTACTGTTCCATATTATAACCTCCTCCCCAAAAGAGGAATGGAAGGCATACAGATGCCACTCTCAAATGGATACATATATGGATATTTGGTCTGCCTTTGTTGGAACTTTATGTTTAGTTGATATATTCAAATCTATGTAGAATATTTTTCTGGTTTTATTGAAACATAATTATTTTATTTAAGTTACACGCGAAGACTGGGGAAGATTTTGACCAAGTTCAAGAACACCTACAGAGCATAAAATAATTGGGTGGAATGTTATGTACAGCAACAACACTGATTTGTTACTCAGCAGATTAGACCATGTACCTGGGAGGACTAAGCGACATGGTACTATAGATCCTGTTTGAAGCAAAGCAGCTTGGCATACCTGGGCTTCTTCTTCTTCAGTAAAGTCATTCTTGATATTGAAAGTCTTGCGAATTTCTTCTGGTGTTTTCCCCTTAATCATGTTTGCAACAGTCTTGCATGTCACATCAAGTAAGCCTTTGATGTCTAAGTAGTTTGCAGCCTTCGGGTGATGGGGGAGGGGAAGACGACAGATTTAAAGACTTGCTCTCTGTATTCTACCACTCATTATATTACCACAAGTTATATACAACAGTAACAGATATACCCGACTCCGTTTTCAATTACTTACTTGCAGGATCAAGTAATAAAACCTCTAAATAAAATTAAAGAAATCTAAATACCATTATACGCAGGTTTTCTTTCATTTAGAGAGTTTATAAGGACCATCAATTAAGTTTTTTTAGAAGACATTATCATTATTCAATTATGGAATATGTAATCTACAATATACCAAACCTGAAAGCTTATGTCATAGTGATCAGCTAAGTTGCTGAAGGGCAACTTTAAGGAACTTAACGAGCATCAAACAAAAGACACAAATCAAAGAAGCCTGCCAGTACATCCATTGTTGCAGATACCACTACATTTCACTCCTAGATTCACATGGCAAAATCTGGCCTTTTGTCCTCAAGTGGCAAACTTGCAGTATTCAGTTACGCATGCTAAAAATGTTTGCTTATTGAAATAAATTGCTTGTATCATATGCATGATTTCTGTACTTTTCCTGAGTACTGAAGCTAGTCTCTGAAAATTGACATTTTAGATTTGTATGGATATTTTGCTTCACAGAACCTAGATTGAAATGCTACTGCAATAAAGTTATTACACTATTAAACACACACACTACAAAGTTCTACAACCTGGTTTACACTATGTAATATTACATTCTACCAAGTTCTACACTATTCTGCAAATAAAAATGTAAATATAATAAAAAAAATTAAAATGAATATATGTGGCATCTAAACAGGAAAACAGGATATACAAAACCAACCTACCAGGATAAGTTCAAAAAGAGTTCCTTGATCTACTTTAAGAAATTCCTGGTCCCACACAGGGATGTCATCCGTTCGTTTTTCTTTGTTCTCATCATCTTCAGGGGGAGGTGGGTCATCTTTATGATGGGTGCACCACTGAATCACCTTGAAAAATTAAGAGTAAAATAGGTTTCATATTTAAACTAAATTTGTTCTTACATCTGTAAGCAGATTAGTTTTGGTTAGCATTAACAGTACCATAATCTGAAAGCACATAACTTGCAGATGCTGTGAACCAGATTTTATGCAGTTACTACTCAACCGTTTTCTCAATTCCAATTTTGTGATGCCATTTCAGTATTTTCAGCTGATAGACCTGAACATAAAGAATCATGTACTATAATGTAAAAGATCAACTGGTACTGAAAAATTGACAGGAAGAATGGCTGAAAGAAATGTTTGACAGACAGACAGACAGACAGACACTCTGCTTTTGGAAAATAAACACAGTGTGAGTAGTACCACAGCTAAGCAGGCTCAATGTGTACAAAGCCCTGAAAGGGAAGGCTCAGCAAGGAAATCAAATATAGCAGATAGCTCTACCTTTCTTTACCAAAAAAAACCACACCTACTGCAGGATGACCATGACTGCACGGGGTAGGGAAGTGCACTGCCACCTTCAGATCATCATAGAGATGCAGTAATAGCAGTTAATTTGCTAATTTATCTCCAGCAAATGCCACATACAATAACTAATAGGGTTCTGTGACAAACACAAATTGCAATAATGGATGAACTATCTGGGAGAAGTATTGCATTATCCTAGATAAAAAATTTAACTGCATTTTCCAAGCACGTGATATACATCTTCTCATAAAAGAACCATCTTGGGAGATGATGTCTGTGCTGCACAACCAAATTAACAGTCTGAAGGTTTATACTGCATACGTCATCAAAACAGAATACGGTTACTGTTCAACATATTACCTTTTTTAATATAGCTGCGTTAACGTTTGGAAGAGGGACAGGATCGTCGTCCCCTTCATCATCCATCCCCAAATCTGAGAATTGAAGAAAGAATGCATATAATCAGCGATTTATATAATTATATTTGTTAATAGTCATGTTCTACTACTCTTAGAACACAATCCTATGCATGTTTAGACAGTAAAAGTCCTACAGCTCCCTACATGCTGGCTGGACTGGGAGTTGTAGGACTTTTTCCCTGTCTAAACATGCATAGGATTGCACCCTTATTTACAATCGGATCCAGTTCTTGATTTGCACTAGTTCATATTTTAGTAGTAGTGAAGTAAGTCTGTTAAGTGCTATTTTTTCCAAGGACACTTCCTCTTCCAGCATGAAGGTTTACACAAAATACAACAAGTACACAGTAAGAAATACTAGCAGCTGTTATGTTCTAGCCGTTTATTTAAGATTGATGGTGTTAGAAAGGATACAACCATTTTGTCTTACACCTGCCCAAGGTAGGACACGCTGCTGAGCTTATTAAATACAGTCATGCCTTGGATTGAGAGCATAATTCGTTCCAGAAACGTGCTTGTAATCCAAAACACTCTTATATCAAAACAAAATCCCCCCAAAAAATTTGTAGAGATTTTTAATTTAAGCCGTACTACAGTACTTGTATTGCAAGATGTCGCTTGTATATCAAGTAAAAAATAAATAAATAAATATTTAAAAATTTGCTTGTCTTGCAAAACGCTCTCAAACCAAGTTACTTGCAATCCAAGGTATTACTGTAGATGGCCATCCCATCTTTTCTTCAAGAATTTTCACAATGAATTGCCTGACTAACATGAGAGGCCCTGCAGCCAATATTTTGCTGGTAAATTCCCCCATGCAGACCTAATCAGCTTATTTATTTATTTATTATATTTATGAATCGCCCATCTGGCCAGACACTCTGAGCGATGTACAATGCAATAAAATACGGGGGGGGGGGGGGGACACGACGACACACACAGTATAAAACACCATTAAAAACAGAACAAAACTTAAAAATCCTAACCCACCCCAGCTTGATCATATGCATGCATATTTACTTTAAAGTAAGTATTTGAATTCAATTGGACTTATTCTCTTGAAAGTGTGCATAGGATCACAGTCTAAGCTGTTTATCTTTACCACTTCATGACCTAGTTTGCACAATCACCACAAATTAAACAAGCCACAGTGTCTTATTTAAGCCATCTGCCTGTCAAAGAAACACAAGGTAACATGCACAAAGGGAGAACTTTAACCAAGCCTCTGTTGCTGGCAATATGGAGAGGATGTTCAAGTGCCATTTCACAAAATCAAAGAGTTGGAAGTGACCTCAAAGGTCATCTAACCCAACCACCTGATGCAGGAATCCATTACTACAGCACCCCTGATAAGTGGCCATCCAGCTTCTGCTTAAAAACCTAAAACAAAGAAAGAAGAGTACACCACATATTGTAGGCATCTCTTAAGCTTTTAGTCTGAGTGGAGGCAATACGTAATTCAGAGTAACTTAATTCAAAATACGACCTCTGTTAAAAAATGCCAACTACAGGAAATACTGTGTGCCCTTCTGCAACTTCAGAGCTACTATTCAACTCATTAAGTACTTTTATCCAAATATAATAGCCATATCAGATCCCAAAAGAACACATACTGCTATGAAGTAAATAAAAAACATTTCTTTAAAGCTTGCCAAGCGGTTTGTAATTATCTAAACATGCCTCAGAGCTCACCCCAACATGGCTATAGTTGTAGCATAATTTGAAAATTCCTATTAAACCAAACATTTCTGAGTTTGTACAGAAATTGCTAGCACAACCTCCCAATCATGATTAACACAATCTAAATGCAGACTTGTGTAGAAGGTAATTATAATAAATGACTTTGTGCAGTATTTTCTATAATAGATGAAAATTGCTGATTAAAAAATATTGACAGTAAGCTACACCATTACTTGATGGATTTGTTTTGCAGCAACTGTCCACAGCAAAGAAACCAGATGTTTTGCCTAGAGCAAAAGGCTCACTGAGTAGTGTCAATACAGCCACACCCCAGGAAAAGCAGAACAGCAGCACCAATGCAGGAGGTTCCTTTAGGCAGCCCTTTCCCCCTTAATGTTAACCAAACCATGTCATGCCTTCCTTGAAGCCTATACCCACAAGGCCTTACCAGCATCTAGAGTTGTTGGCATGTGCCCTTACTATAGGCCTGGGGTTCGCACCCCAGGGATCACCCACAGGCACTCGCTTTCCCCTTCCAATCTTTAAAAATTTAAAGTATTTTTAAATCTTTAAAACATTTTTTTACCTTCGGTGGCTGGAAGCCACATCTCCGGCTTCCATTTGCCCCACCCTCTTCCTTGCTTTCCAGTATGCCTAGCCAGCTAGCGAAAATGGAGCTTTAAAGAAAGAAAAAATAACTCTGCTGCTGCCTGGTAAGCTTCAAGGGCACAACGACTGGGGGGTGTTTTGCCTGGGTTCTTATGCATGCATTTGTGCCTGGGATGGGTGGGGGAGGGAGTGTGTGTGTGCACCTATGCACATGCAAGTGCATGTTTGGGGAGTGGCAGTAATTATGTGTGCGTTTTGTGGGATTGCATAGTTTGAGGGGGTAGTTTTGCTTCTCTGTGTTTGATGGTGGCGAAGGGGTTTCTCACAGCATTGGCAGTTTTCCTTCTGTAAAGTTGGTATTTTATTGTGCTTTATGGGAACAAATATGTAGCTTGGCATTCTGGGCTCAGACCCAAGCTCTACCTTGAACTCAAGTTTTTTGGGCAACTGACTCATCTCCAAGTCTTAACAGTTAGCATTCTCAGGTTTTGTTGCGTGAAATAGCACAACAAAATATCTATGGGGGGGGGGGGGTCAAATATGTGGTTTGGTAATCAAACCCAACCTCTGCCTTGTACTCAATTTCTTGAGGAAGTTACCTGTCCTTTATGATAAGGCAGGCTCCTATGGTAGCCATTTTTGTGGTGGGGCCCATGACATTATCTGTTTTGTTAATGTGCCCAAAGAGGTTGCAACCCCCTGCTATAGGCTAAACACACTCAGCATCACTGGGGAAGCAAACTTCACTATGCTTGACTGAAAGTGTACATCTGTAAATTTTAATGTGCATATATGTTGCAAGTACAAAATTAAAGCAATGGATTAAAGAATCCCATTCTTCTAGCAAAAAAGATATTAGCCTGGCCTTAATTATTTCTTTCATTTATGTGTTGTCTTTTATGCCCTTCCTTTCACTTAAATGAGCCCCCAAGGCAATTTGCAATCATTAACACAAAATATAAAAATACATTGCATATCAAAAATATCACAACACAAACAGAGCTAAAAAAAATAGCCACAACAGAAAATACTGGGAAGCAGTATGTAAAGACTGCTGGAGCCCTGTTTCCAAGGATTAGAAGCAATTCATTTTCAATGCAGACCATCTGGTTAGGTTCCACAGCCTCTTTATAAATTGCTAGCAATCAGTATTAAGTTTTTATCCTGCAGAATTTAATTACTTCCAGGGAATCACGATTCTAGCAATCCACTCAAATTCTCCTGCACGCTATTACTTTACAAAGGCTGAACCATAACTGGAGCAGGTATCGTGAGCATTCACTATTTTATCTTAAATAAAAGCTCAAGTGTTGGAAACTCTGCCTTCTTTCACTTTGAAATACCTCCATAATATACTTACAAGTACATATATGTACTTTTCCCGTCCCAGCTAAATCCAGAACATTTTCATTATCATCCTCATACATGGCATCCAGTTTTAGTGGCTTGTATTGTCTATGAATGTTCTTCCATTCCTTCTTCATCCAACTGCTCTTTAGCTTAAACAGTCTAATAGACATACTGATCTTTCAAATGAATTCCTTTATTCTTCAGTTTACATTGCATTGCACTTGCGGGAATTTAGTTGGGCATAAGACATCCAGCATCTTGGATGTTGACAAGGTGCTTGGACAGGTTCGTGCAACCACATCCGCACTGGATCCTTGCCCTCTTGACTTATAAAATCTAGCAGGGAGGGAACAACCGGCCAGGCCAGGGAGATGATCAATGCCTCCTTGCGACAGGGAGTGGTCCCATGCCGCTTGAAAGAAGCGGTGGCAAGGCCACTCCTGAAGAAACCCTCTCTGGACCCAGAAGATCTAAACAACTTTAGGTCGGTAGTGAATGGTCCTTTCCTGGGCAAGGTCCTTGAGTGGGTGGTGATCACCCAGATTAATAACTGGGACCAGGAAGTCTGAACATATAACACCTGGCCCGCTTGCATTGGCTGCCTATATGCTACCGAGCCCGATTCAAAGTGCTGGTTTTACCTATAAAGTCCTACACAGCTTGGGACCGCAATACCTGATGGACCACCTCTCCCAACCACAATCTACCCGGACACTATGCTCAAAATCTGGGGCCTTCTTCCAACTGCCACCCCGGAGGGAGGCTCAGAAGGCGGCAACAAGGGGAGGGCCTTTTCTGTGGTAGCTCCACAACTGTGGAACAGGCTCCCCACTGAGGCCCACCTGGCACCAAGTTAACTGTCCTTCCGGTGCCAGGCTAAGGCTGCCCTCTATGCTGAGGCATTTAACAGCTCCAATAGTACACAGGGTGGTGGTTACGTCACCTTTTTTAAAAACCAGTCTACTTTTTATAATCTTGTCTTAACTATTTAAGTAATTTTAAAATTGTTTTTAAAATGTCTAGTGAAATTTTTTTCAATGATTTTATTTTTTGTATTTTTATATTGTATTTTATTGTAAAATTGTATAATTGTTGTAAACTGCCCAGAGAGCTTTGGCTATTGGGTGGTATAGAAATGAAATAAAATAATAATCATAGAAACAGCTTTTGAAGCAATGGATAAGCAGAAGTGTGCATTCAAAGTTCCATTCATAAGATGTAGGGTCCAAACTGAATAATTAAGGCCAGGTTAATATTTGTTCCCATCACTCTGAAGGTAGAATAGTAACCACAAGAAAAACAGTTGTACTAATACAGTTGTTTGCAGGCACCATACCCTCCGTTAATTTGTTCAATCCTTCTTTAAAGCCATCTATACTAATGGCTATGACCACATCCTGCGGCAATGAGTTCCATTATGTCTTGTGTGAATTAGTACTTCTGTCAATTTTATTAGGCGATGACCCCAAATTCTAGTATAGAGAGAAGACAACTGTACACATTTCCTTAAACCATTCTTAATTCTAAAGACTTCTATTGTATCACATACCCACAAAGAAAAGGCTAAAGATGTAAGGCTTTTCACTTTAGGAAGAAACATTACCAAGGAGAACTCCTTGATCATTTTAGTTTTCCTTTCCCGAATCCTTTCCAGAACCAATACACTTTGAGATAGGTCAGGCATTAATGATCCAGCATTTTTGGCTTGCCTTGGTAGTAAAACCAAAAATTACACCCAGATCTCTGCCCCTCCAATACACAGAAGGTATATCAACCATGCAGTGTCCAAGGAAGCCTCCCATCAGTGACGTGGAATGGAAAATCTCCCACTGATGTTTTCCCCCAGTGCCTTATTTTTCAACAGAAAATGTTGTGTTTCATAAGTTCACTATACAATATTAGGCAAGGTTAGAAGTTTCAAAGTTGTATTCACATTTTTCAAGTAATTATCCCGAGCAAGTATGTGAGCATACACTGTGATACGTATATGTCTCAGAGTGAAATGGAACTAATAAGTAGACACAATGAAACTGAAGGTGCCCCAACAACTTCAGTGGAAAAGAGTTGAACTTTGTTGAAATAGATCATTGGTTGTCAGCATATCATGCACAATTCTTTGGGCTACTAAAATTAGTGCCAACAGTTTTCAGTACCTTTGGAGTTTTTTCCTTGAATTTAAACAATGTAAGGAAGTACATGCTATTGTATTTAAATTTGAACAAGTACCCCAATAAAAATTGACATGATTACTTAACCCATGATTTGTGGGGATACACACTGCACATGAGTTGCTTCCACTTTCTGTAAACAACCTCCAATCGGTCTGATTGGAGGTTGTGAGTATGACATGTGAACTTGGACCACTGGGCTGTTTAAGAGCTAAACAACCCAGCAGTTAACCCATGGTTTGCTGTTAACAGCTGGGTTGTCTAGCCACTAAACAATCCAGCAGTCCAGTTTTGTACATTACGCTCAAAACCTCCAATCAGGCCAATCGCCAGGTTGTTTGTAGAAAGCAGAAACAGCTCACACACCACACCTGTCCCACGAAATCCTGGATTAATTAACAACTTGCCACTGTGATCTGCAAACTGGCCTAGGTGTCCTTTAATTTTCCCCTCAAATATTTCAGGTCAAATACTTGTGGTGTGTTTGGACTAAAAATTAACATTAGTCCAAATAACATTTTTAGAGAGCCAGTATGGTATAATGGTTAGTATGCTGGACTGAGACTTCGGAGATCCGGGTTCTAGTCTCCACTCAGCCATGAAGCTCACTAGGTGGCTTTGGGCCAGTCACTGACTCTCAGCCTAACCTATCTCACAGGGTTGTTGTGAGGATAAAAAGAGGAGGACTATGTAAGCTGCCTTGGATACCTTGTGAGAAAAAAAAGGCAGGATATAAATGTAATAATATAATAATGAATAATAAAAATTAAAATAAACATGGGGTACCTTAACTTTATTTACTAAATACATGTAAAATAAACATGCTAAATTAGATCTCTTTAGGGCATCAGAAAAAATTCCAATACAAACCGAAAAATTTCCAATTCAAAATTTTATAGAAAACCCACATCACTGCCTCCCGTCTCCCTTTTCTGCAGAAGCATACTGGCACTCCAGGCATCTCAGCCACACAGCAGCAAAGGAATTCCTTCACCTCCCTTTTCTGATCTGGATCGGGAAAGTGTGAGAGAGGCATGCTGGTTTGGCCCTGCAGGAGTAAAACTGCTTTGGGCACCTTGGCCACACCACTGTCAAACAACCCACAACCTTCCTCCCAACCTTGAAGCTGGGAAGGGAGCAGGAATTGCCACACAACTGCCAGAATGATCCCCACCCACCTCTGCAGCTACAAGGTTGTGAGGAAGCCTAGGCTTGTCACATTCAGTGGGCAGCAACACAATCACCATGGCACGCAGTAATGTGAAAGCCTATATACCGTGTTCAAATCTATACACAGTATCTGAAATATGGCTGTTCCATGGATTTATAATACTTACCATTTTGAATTCAACTGCTTTAATAAATTCTAACATTGAGTGCCACTGCACACATAACTGAAGTTTTCAATGAGCTATTCTTCACAACTGAAGCTCTTTCCTGGATGGTCATGGTCACTGCAGACCCCATTTATTTATTTATTTATTATATTTATTAATCACCCATCTGGCCAGTCACCCTGGGTGATGTACAATTAAAACAATACAATAAAACAATACAATAAAATATGATACCGTAATTTAAAAAGTATAAAAAAAAATTTTTTAATCCTAACCCACCCCATATTCCCACCTGAACAGCCATGTTTTTAATGCACGGCGGAAGCTCATCACAGATGGGGCATGGCAAAGGTCACTAGGGAGGGAGTTCCATAACGTGGGGGCCACCACAGAGAAGGCCCTCTTCCTAGTCCCCACCAGCCTGGCTGCTCTGGCTGATGGGATAAGAAGGCCGTCCATGGCAGATCTTGTTGAGCTGGATTTGTTTATACAAAATCCAGCTTTGAGTATAAAGAATGCACAGATGGGCATGTAACACACACAAGGGGCAAGAGGAATGCACCATAAACTAAGGTGTACTTCTCAGTTTGCTAATTACTTGTTTATGCCTTAAAAGTTTGCTGCTTTACATTAGCAAGTTGTAAGGGAGCAGAAAATTTAACTGACAGAAGCAGGTTGTCTTCACAGCCACTCATTTACCAGGGAGCTATAAACTTACACTAAACATAAAAAGGAGATGTAGCACCTTAAAGAGTAAAACATTCTGTGAGGTCAGCTTTCATGGACTTGAGTCCACTTCATTAGATGTATGATGACTGGCAGATATGATTTTTTATTTACACAGAAAATTGTTAACAGGACCAAAAGGTCACAAGGTACAGTCCAATATTTCTATGCAGAGCTCAAATGTGTACCAGATACGCACAGTAGTTAAAACACCTACAGTCATGCCTTGGATTGAAAGCATAATTCGTTTCGGAAACATGCTTGTAATCCAAAACACTTATATCAAAGCGAAATTTCCCCCAAAAAAATTGTACAGAGATTTTTAATTTAAGCCGTACTACAGTACTTGTATTGCAAGACGTCGCTTGTATATCAAGTAAAAAAAAATATTAATAAATATTTAAAATTTTGCTTGTCTTGCAAAATGCTCTCAAACCAAGTTACTTGCAATCCAAGGTATTACTGTACTTACATAGCCTAAATAGATTACTTATAAACCACAACTATCGCAAGCTTTCCAGGTATGATTCCCATAGTTACTTAATATTAGCCCAAGAATAATCTCTTCCTGTTGTGTAGCACTCTTCTTCAGATCCACTCATTACAGTTTACTGTACCTATTAACTTCATGTTGCCCTTACCTTCCAACATTGTCTTGATTGTTACAGACTGCTTTGCAATTTCAACATCAACTTCAAATATTTCTCCATCAGAACTCTGTAGTTTAATTGAAGGCATCTATAATAAGAAAATAGTTAATACTCTTAGCTACATTTATAGGATAGTTCTGTTACACAGTGCATCTTCTACTAAAGAACCAGATTATATGTCACATACATCTAAGTAATTTATGGAGATTTCCCAATAAAGTTACTATTTAGTATTTACATGGCACTTTAGTGTTCAAAAGACCTCAGCTATAATAATCCTTACACCACTGAAGGCAGATCAATATTGTCCCCACACTGCAAATTGAGAGCTGACAGAATGGCTTCCCTAAAATCACTTTAATAAGCTAATAGCTACGAAGTGATTTGAGCAGGTTACAGTTCACTTTGTAGCTATGCACTAGCTCTACATGGGCCTTTTTTTAAAAAATTGCTGTTTACTATTAGTTGCCAGAGTGTGCAAGGGCAAAGCAATGTATTGATCAAGTATTGCAGGTAGCTTATTTCAGAATCTCCTTTTAAGTTTGGATAAAAGGCTGCAATATGAAAGTAGTACGAGACTGCTTTCCTTAAACCTGATCTGTTTGTGCACAACTTTAAGCAGCCTAATACTTACCCACAGTATTGGTATCTTCCTTCAAATATATACACGCTCACATCACAAAATTGGAGGAATACCTCGGTATTTCAAAAAGACTTGAGTCTTGGCCAATGCCCTGACTCTAGTCATTTGGACTATGTACCAGGCAAACTTCCAACATATGATACTGCACTTTCAAACTACCTAATGCGTCTTTCTTCTTAGCACCAGTGGAAAAGGGTAATTTTGGTATTAAGAAAGTGACTAGACAAGTCAAAAGATGCTAGACACAAGTACCAGTGTTCACGAATTTGAACAAGACATTTTAATCTTACTGACTTCCAAACTTGATTATGAAATACAAAAACCTTAATTACTTTTAATGTATAGAAGCAGAAATACTCCAATAGGGTTTTGCAGGCAAGTAACTGGAAATAAGTTATAAGTTATATTCCCAAAATATAGCAGTGCAGACCTGAAAGATGCTATAGCTTACCCACTATGAAAGTGATCACATTCTTCTTATAAGACCTCTCAGGTGCAACATACTTTTCTTTATTAGTAATTGATTCTTGTAAAAGCTCTCACACAAAGCTAACTCAAGCATATTGATATATCAAGTCTGTCCAGTTTTATATATGCACTTTGAAAAATGCCATTATCTTATACATTTTAGTGCTACATAGCTTCTTTGAGGAAGACTAGCAGCCTATAGACTCAAGATCTGCTTCCTCTAGCATCAATGTCCCATTTTCTGTATCACTGATCTTGGCAGCTATCAGCCCTGCATAATATCAAGTTCAAGTTGATCACAAGCTCAAATCTAAAAGGAGCACTACCTTCTCAATTCACATCTACTTACCTTACAGAAATTAACAGAATATTCAACAGAATATTCTTCCTTCAACAGAAGATTTTTGAAAGTTCCAAGACTAGCACACATCAGAATACCGTATTCTTTTAAAAGAAGTTGTATTACATGCAAAAGTGTGTAATATATTAAGGCAGAATTGATGCATACCCATTTGCAATATTTATTACTTTGAAGATAGCTAGCAAACAGATATTTCAAAAGATTAACCACAGGAATATGTTCTAAGAACACTCTCAAGGTGCAATCCTATGCATGTTTAGATATGCTAGGAGTTGTAGGACTTATTTCTGTCTAAACATGCATAGGATCGCACCCGAAGTTTATTAGCTTCATTATCTATGCATATGTACAGACGGTTTATAACAAGCTCCAGGTTGAGTCATTCTCCAGGAAGCTCCATTGTGAATAGGCTCTGCTACTACCACCAATTCCATTTTCTAGTAGCCTTTTAGCAGCTCCAGTTTACTGGAAATGGAAGCTTTCTGCTCTGATAGTACTTTGCATGGCTCTTTAGCTAGAAATTATATTTTAAATACAATGCACAGAAAATTTAATCCTTAAAGATACAGAGTAACAGTGAATAATTTGGGGCAAACAAACATTGTATCATTAAGTGTTCAAATTTAATGGTTTTGAGAATTGTTACTACATATTTTATAATTATAGGTGAGCTTTAATCAGCTACCGTACTTTAGAGTAAGTCCCCCTCCCACCCCTAATTTCATATCACATGCAAACACACACAAAATTACAAAAAGGTATGGTAGCAGAGTATAATGTCTCAAAATATAAAGTCATACTTTGAATAAATTATCTCCATTCAAAGCTATTTTAAAATACACCACAACTAGCTCCCTTCCCACTGAGAACCATTCCTTTACTAAGTTTTTGCGGTTTTCCATATCTAGTATTCTACACCATATATTCCATTGTTTACAAATCTTATGGGACACCTAGAACTTTTGAAGCTTACTGAAAGATCCATTTAGTGACTTTTAAAGATATCAAAACCATGCAAAAATTGCTTTTACCCCATGATAGAAGTGTATGCTGAGTTACTAAAGTAACAGTACATGCTTCCCATGGTCTTTACAAAATAGGTTTGACAAATAAAATTCTACAAGCTTCTCTTTATACCCTAGTATTTTGGTTTCACACTTAATACTAAATTCAACCCACTTTTTAAAAGCTCAGATGTTAACAATCATAAACATCTAATTGTGCGGTGCTCATATAATGCTAGTCAATGTATCTGTCTACTTTAACATTGGATCCAGACTTAGTCATGACTAACTTAAAGCCCATTATTTCCTCCAAATATCACTAAATCTGGATCCGACCAATTATCTTTCTTGCGCGTCAGTTTTAAATTGTGCATTTAAATTCATGACTACAATTTTAAAAAAAGGAGTATAATTTTTAAGAGGTTTTGGATTAAGTGTCTAGTGACTAAGCATAACGGCAACTAAGACCTCTACTTTTCGAGAGGACCAAGTAAAGCGCACTGTCATCAACAATACACTCCTACCCTTCCCTCAATTAGTCTTGCATCTCCGTGCTACATACAGCGAAGAGGATCTGCTTGGATCTCCCCTCCAAGGAAACTGAAATGCCCTACAAGAACTCACCCTATCGCGGAAATACTGTACACATCAAAAAGCGAAAAAGCCCTCTTTTTAGCCGCTTTGCAATGTTATTTTCCTTAACATAAAACGGGAGTGGGGGAGAAAGAGCGGAAAAGAAGAGCAGCGACCGAGGACGGGAAATTGAGCAGGGGGTTGCACTCGATAGCCTTGTAGGCTCCTTCCAACTCTATGAAATGCCGCGAAGTTATTGGTCACCTTCCCTCCCTTCCATCTTTCCCTTCCTCCACAGGACTAGCCCCACTGCTGGAGGAAGTGGCGGAGGCGGCACTTGAGTTGCGTCCATCTGCACTCTTTTGACGAAGAGGCCGCCGCTCCCTTAGCAACCACCCGCAAATAGCCTCTCAGCCCTCGTCCCTTCACTCTGCTGCGGCCTTTCAATTCCTCCCTCTAACTTTTCTCTTTCCCTGGTTCTGCCCCCCGCCCCCAACCCCTGCCGCCGAAACTAAGAACAGAGGCCTCGACGCAGACCAGGCCTCGACCTCACTCACCGTGAGGCGGCGGCGGATCGCGGCCCTCCCTATGCAGTACTACTACCACCACCACCAGCACAGTAAATGTAGCAGAGCGTACTAAGGCCGGAGGGCGGCCGTCGCTTCTTATAGAGTTGGGGGAGGAGCGTAATCGCGGCGAGGGCCCAGCAGCTGACTCCGCCTCCGTCCCCCTCACGAAACGCGGAGTATCAACCTAGCGCCTGAGGTAAAGGAGTGGTGGGGAGGGGAGAAGGGGGTGCACGCCCTTTCCTCACGACCTGCAAGTGTCGTCTATTGATTGAAGGAGAGAAAGGAAGGAGCAAACTGAAATTTGTATATGGGAGAGATGTTAACTCATGCAGCTAACCGCCTCGGGGTCCTTCAGGCAGAATCTTAGACTGCCTCTGTAGAAACACCACTCTCATGGCAACGGCTGCCTCACAATGGCGGCGGCGGCGGCGTACGTAATAAACGTAAGGACGGCTCCTACACGCGGGCAGAAGTGGCTGCAGCTCATGCGCTCTGTTGGCGCCTTATATGCGTTTACAATTTGTCGTTCCTATACTCGGCATTGCGCTCTCCAAATTGTCAGAAACTTGGCCCTAGACTCTCCGGCCACAAAAACCACATTTTAAAAATATGAAATAGATCACAGTACGCGTGCGGAAAGATTGTCCCGAGAACGGATGAAGCAAGGATTTTACAGTAGTTGGCCCATTACAAGTGCGATATACATTTAAGGCGGCAGTCCTATACATACCTGGGAGCAGAATCCCAGTGAACTCAGTGGGACTTACTTCTGAGCAGTGGACATGATTGTGCTGCTAAGCTGTAAATGCACTTCTCAGTAAGACGCACCTCGATGAGTTTTGCATGAATTCAGACTGACTTCTAAAGATACGAATAGGATTGCGCCTGTAAATCTGTAATACTAAAATCGACTAGGGGGCAAGTCCCATTAAAATTAACAGGATTTCTGAGTAAACATGCTTAGGATTGTTCTGCATAGGTATTAAAACACCACGGAAGTATATTATCCCCAGTCATGGCAGTATGTTTTACTTGGAAGTCAAGTCCTGAAATAGATGGCACTTACTCCCAAGTAAGTAAGCATAAGATATAACAACAAAAATTTCATACAAGAGTAATTGTTTTTCCTTTCTGGGCAGCCTAACTTAATCTGGACCAAGGCACTGAAGTATAAAGTGTGAAGGATCAGCAACCGGATCCTTTGCGTGAGTTCGGCAACTCTAGGGTTAACCGGCAAAGCAATAAGGCTCGTATCGGCTTTCAAGTACAAGAGGAAAAACCACAACCCTTTGTATGCCCAAATAAGGCTTTTTATTTGTTTACACAATAATCAGATCGGAACTAGCAGTCTTCTAAGAACACGTTTACAGTCAACACAACCTTAGCTGACCTGCGTCTTACCCAATGAGCGGGCTCCCTGGCTAGCAGATGGAATCAGGTCAATATCCTCACATCAGAGACAGTACTCTAGTCAGTGTCAGCCCGGCTCACGATCGGCGCTTCGTGGAAGAGAACGGTGCACCCGGGCGGCTTGTGCTTAGGAGGATCTGGCCCCGTGGTTCCCAACAACCCACTACCGGAAGGGAGAGGGGTTTTCTACCCCGGATTTCCCGCTCTCCCCGCCCTCTGGGTCAGGTGGGGCTTATGCCTGCCCCTCGGTTTCAGGTGGGCTTATCCCTGCCCAGGCAAGAAGGTGACGTAGGGGTACTTTGCAGCTCTTTGAGACTGCCCTGGTCGTTGATGGTCCTTGATGATCCTTCCTGGGCTTTTGTGGATCTCCGCCGAGGTCCTCCTTTGTTGGGGCTGATGACTTGTCTGGTTACCTCCCCGGTGATCTCATCCCTCCTCCCTCGCCCCCTCCCCGGGGGAACTGTGTGTGTGTGTGTGTGTGTGTGCAACTGGCGTTTGGGCTTTCTCCACATCCTCCCATTTGGGGAAAGATGGCATTGGGGTCCACCACCCCAATCCCTATCTAACTGTTTTCTACTGAGAAAGCCCGGGACAACCCATCTGCCACGATGTTGTCCTTACCCTTGATGTGCTCTACGGAAAAATCAAAATCCTGGAGGGCCAGACTCCACCGCAACAACTTCTGGTTGGACCCCTTCACCCTATCTAGCCAGCACAGGGGGGAGTGATCGGTCTGCAGCCGGAACCGACGGCCCCACAGGTAGGGGCGAAGCTTGGTCACTGCCCACACGATCGCTAGGCACTCTTTCTCGACAGTGGCCAAGTTCCGCTCCCGAGGCAAGAGTTTCTTACTCAAAAAGGCGACCGGGCACAGCCCCTGTTCCGGCCGCTCCTGCAGCAGGACGGCTCCCATCCCCGCTTCCGAGGCATCCGTCTGCAGAACAAAAGGGGCTTCAAAGTCTGGGGCTTGCAGCACGGGGGCTGCCATCAGGCAGGCTTTCAGTCCCTCAAACGCTGTCTGGCAAGCGGCTGACCATTGGACCTTAACAGGTTGCCGCTTTTTGCACAAGTCCGTCAGGGGGGCGGCTAGCTGGCTAAAATGGGGCACGAACTTACGGTAGTAGCCAGCCAGCCCTAAAAAAGCTTGGACCTGCTTTTTCGTCTGGGGTTGGGGCCAGGTGCGCACCGACTCTATCTTGGCTTCTAGGGGCTTGACACTGCCTCCCCCTACCTTGTGTCCCAAGTACTCCACCTCCCCCCTCCCCACCTGGCATTTCTTCGCCTTCACTGTCAGCCCTGCATCCTGAATCCTCTGAAACACCTGGCGGACATGTTGCAGATGCTGCTCCCAGGTGGAACTGAAAATGGCAATGTCATCTAAATACGCGCAGGCGAACTCCCCCAGCCCATTTAACATACCATTTACCAACCTCTGGAAGGTAGCCGGACCATTGCGGACCCCAAAAGGGAGGGTGGTGAATTGGAACAGCCCCAGGTGGGTCACAAAAGCAGACTTCAGGGCAGCGTCCGAATCGAGCGGGACCTGCCAATAACCCTTTGTCAGATCCAGGGTAGTGATGTACTTGGCCCTCCCAAGCCTCTCCAACAACACATCCATGTTGGGAATGGGGTAGGGGTCAGGGACGGTCACCTTGTTTATTTTCCGGTAGTCTACGCAGAACCGGACACCCCCATCCTTCTTGGCTACCAACACAATCGGGGAGGACCAGGGGCTTGAGCTAGGGACAATGACCCCCAAGTCCAGCATGGCTTGGACTTCATCGGCGACGACTTGGGCATGGGGCCCTACCGCTCGGTAGGGTAGGGACTGTATGGGGGGACTACTCCCTGTGTCGATGGTGTGCTGTATGAGTGGGGTGCATCCCGGGTGGTCCGAGAACATGGGCTGGAAATCCTCTAAGACCTGAGCGATTTGTTGCCTCTGCTGTTTGGACAGGGAGGGGGACAGTTTGATCTCTTCCATTCCTCCCCCTTCCCCCCACTTGGCCAACAACCCTCCGTCCGGGTCTCCCTGTTCCACACATTCCTGCACTCCCCCCACCTTCGTTCCCCGTTCCACATACAATTTTAGCATATTTACATGGAATACCTTTTGCCTCCCCGGCTGTCCCGGGAAAGCCACTTGATAATTCACCTCCCCCGACCTTCCAATCACGGTCCCTGGGCCCTCCCACTTCAAGCACAATTTGTCCGTCTTTTGGGGGCGCAGTACCAACACCTGGTCCCCCACCTCAAAAGTCCGTGGCACAGCCGTCCTGTTGTACCACGCGCTCTGCCGCTGCTGTGCTGCTTCGAGATGCTGCTGCGCCGTCTCCCTCACCTCCCGAAGGACAGTCTGGAGGTGCTGCATGAAAGTATGCACAGGCATGGAGGCTTCTGCGGCAACCCCCTCCCATTCCGCCCGTAACAGAGCCAAGGGTCCCCTGAGCTCCCTTCCAAACATCAGTTCGTTGGGGGAGAATCCCAGGCTTTCTTGGGGGGAGTCCCGGTAGGCAAACAAGTAGGGGAGGGCTTGGTCCCAAGTCCCAGGGTGCTTAGCCGCATATGCCCTGATCATTTTTTCAAGAGTCTGATTGAAACGCTCCACCAACCCATTGGTCTCGTGATGGTAGGGCACCGAAGTCAGGTGCTCCACACCCCCCAGTTCCCACATTTTTTAAAACAGTTTGGACACGAATCCCGTGCCGCAGTCCGAAACCACCGTGTGGGGCATTCCTAGGCGGGCGAAAAGAGAGAGGAGAGTCTTAGCCAGGCTGGTGGCGGAGATGGAGGCTAAAGCAAAAGCCTCTGCATAACGGGTGGCAAAGTCAACAACAGTCAATATAAACTTCTTCCCTGTCTTGGTGGGGGGATTCAAGGGTCCCACGATATCCATCCCTATTCTTTCAAAGGGGATGCCCACAATGGGTAGGGGTTGCAGGGGGGCTTTCGGATGGTCCCGGTTATGTCCCACCCGCTGGCAGACATCGCAGGACCGGCAATATTCTCGCACCTCATTTGCCACCATGGGCCAGTAAAACCCCTCTGTCACCCTGACCAAGGTCCGTTTCTGTCCCAAGTGCCCTCCCCACGCCACATCGTGGGCCAGCTGTAGCACAGCCTGGCGGTACCTCGCAGGCACAACTAATTGTCTTTTCCTTGGTTGGGGACCCGGTTCAGTCCTTGGGCAGAATTCTCGATAGAGGGCTCCTGCCTCCCACAAAAACTGTTCTGACTGGTCCCCTACCCCGGGCCCTTGACTGGCCCGATCCCGACATCCCTGGAGGGATGGGTCGCTTTGCTGCTCTTCTTGAAACGCCTTCTGAGTCCCAAAATCACGGGCCATTGGCGCGAACCCCCCGGGGTCTTCTTCCCTTCCCACAACCGCGGGGAGCGGCGGGGGACAGCTGGCTGCCTCTGCCGGGGTCACTTTGCCGCGACCGGGAGGGGGGCCCGGGGACCTGGGAGGCTGCGGGGCAGGGGCTTGTTTGGCCCGACGCCGGGTCACCACCCCCACCTTGACCTGGGCAGCCCGGAACGCAACGTCGTTCCCAATGATGATTCCCCATTCTTGTTGTCCATGCACTATAACATCCATCTCCCCTTCCCACCCCTTGTACTTGACCCAGACCCGGGCGAGGGGAACGGCTATGTTGGGAGAGTTATAGGGCTTTATGGCACAGGTGCGCCCTTTTAGCAACTGTCTCTTCTTTACCTTACTCCGAGGTAAAGCAGTTATGTCCGCCCCAGTGTCCCTATACCCCACCTGGGAAACATTGTTTACAGAGATGGACTCACAGAATTTGTCCTGGCTCCACCGCAGCTGCTCCGGTGAGGCAATGCGCATCAATGATGCCTGCGAGATGGCCCCCAGCGAATGCTGTCCTCCGCTCCTCAGGGACCGCGCCGCATCTTCACCGTCTTCCTCGAGGGACGAGCTGGACTGCTGATCCTCCTCGTGTTCCTCCGGTTCGCGGGACTCTGGAGCAAGCATCCTCCCCACCTTGCCTGGCGATGTCTTGGCGTGGCGGTTCTTCGCGATTAGCTTGGGGCAGCTCCTCTTGAGGTGCCCCGGTTCTTTACAATAGAAACAGCCACTGGTGCCGGGGTTTTCCTTGGGCTTGCCTAGGGCTCCCTCCCGAGGTTTGGGGTTGCCCTTTTCCACGCTTCCCTTAGCCCCGCCATGATTGGTGTTACCCCCCTTTGGTCCTTTGGGCTGCCGATACAGTCCCATTTGGTCGGCCAACTTGCCCATTTCCCTACAGTTCGGGGGGTCCCGATCCCTCACCGCCGTAGCTAAGTCCTCAGGGATGGTGGCACAAAATTGCTCTTGAATCATGAGCTCCCGCACCTCCGCCAACGTGATCTTCCCGGTGGCCCCAATCCATGCGTCCCAAACCTGCCCCAGGTGCGCCATCCAGGAGGCATACGTGTCCCCTGGGGTAGGCTGTCCGTAACGAAATTTACGGCGACAATGCTCGGCGGTGAGGGCAAACCTCTCTCTCACCGCTTCTTTGAACGCCCCATAGTCCAAGGGGGCAGTTTCGGTGTGAATACCCAGGAGATCAGCCAGTTCCCCGCTGACCTGAGTCCTCAGGGCAGACATCCTTAAGTTGTCCAGCACCCTCTGCTCCAGGCAGGCAGCCTCGAACAGGGTGAAAAAGATCAGCACATCCTGTCCCGACTGGTAGGTGGGGAATTGCTTCCTGTCCCATTTGGGGGTTGTGGTGCCCCCACCCTGGGGTGCAGGGGTTCCCCCTTGTCCGGTGGCCATGGTCAGCCTGGCCAACTCCAGCTGCATCTGTAACGTTACTTGTTGCTGCTGGCACATTTCTTGTTGATGCTGCATCAACTCCCTGGCTTGCTGCCAATTGAGTTGGGGAAAGAGGGCATCCAACCCTCCTCCCCCCATGGCTCCGCCAGCAACCCTTCTGCCGAGGTCTTCCTCTGCCTCAGGGTCCCTTATCTCGCTTCTCCTGCCGCTACTGGTAAGGCTGGGGCTACCCCACTGCTTGGGTTCCTGCCCTCCTAACAACGATGAGGGGGCTCCCCCCCCTTCTTGCCTTGCAGTCTTTGGCCGCACCACCCACTCCATTGTGGAGGTCTGGGTTGGGGTCCCTGGGCTGCTCACTAGCTCCGCTTGCTCTTGGCTCAGGTTATTCATTTTCTTTGCTCTGAGCGCTCCCCAGCAATCTGCTAGCCTGCCCGAAGCCCTGTTAGTTCCGACTGTCAAATGTGGTTTCCAATTGTCCCGTCGCCTGCCACCATGTGAAGGATCAGCAACCGGATCCTTTGCGTGAGTTCGGCAACTCTAGGGTTAACCGGCAAAGCAATAAGGCTCGTATCGGCTTTCAAGTACAAGAGGAAAAACCACAACCCTTTGTATGCCCAAATAAGGCTTTTTATTTGTTTACACAATAATCAGATCGGAACTAGCAGTCTTCTAAGAACACGTTTACAGTCAACACAACCTTAGCTGACCCGCGTCTTACCCAATGAGTGGGCTCCCTGGCTAGCAGATGGAATCAGGTCAATATCCTCACATCAGAGACAGTACTCTAGTCAGTGTCAGCCCGGCTCACGATCGGCGCTTCGTGGAAGAGAACGGTGCTCTCGGGCGGCTTGTGCTTAGGAGGATCTGGCCCTGTGGTTCCCAACAACCCACTACCGGAAGGGAGAGGGGTTTTCTACCCTGGATTTCCCGCTCTCCCCGCCCTCTGGGTCAGGTGGGGCTTATGCCTGCCCCTCGGTTTCAGGTGGGCTTATCCCTGCCCAGGCAAGAAGGTGACGTAGGGGTACTTTGCAGCTCTTTGAAACTGCCCTGGTCATTGATGGTCCTTGATGATCCTTCCTGGGCTTTTGTGGATCTCCGCCGAGGTCCTCCTTTGTTGGGGCTGATGACTTGTCTGGTTACCTCCCCGGTGATCTCATCCCTCCTCCCTCGCCCCCTCCCGGGGGGAACTGTGTGTGTGTGTGTGTGTGCAACTGGCGTTTGGGCTTTCTCCACATAAAGTATAAAGGTTAAAATACTACTCTACTACAACCACTTGGTTTAGGATCATAGTGTGGCATAGTGGTTAGAGTGTTGGACTGGGACTCGGGAGATTTGGGTTTTAGTCCCCACTCAGCCATGAAACTCACTGGGTGACTTTGGACCAGTCACTGACTCTCAGCCTAACCTACCTCACAGGGTTGTTGTGAGGATAAAATGGAGAGGAGGATTATGTACTTGAATAGCTCTAGCACCTGCAAATGAGGGAGGGCCAAACTAAAATTTACTTTATTGATGCTTTTTAAAAAAATGTTTAAACTGGCTTTTTTTCTTTTTTTGAAGGTGTAGGGGTCCGATCCAGAACATGCTGCATATCAGGCCCCGCACCACTTTTATTCCAAAAATTCAGTTTGGATGGGAGGGGGCACAACTGCTTTTTCTTTGGAATAAAAGTGCCCAGTTTAAACACGCTTTTGTGGAGAAAGACTGCAACTGCCCTTCTTGGCGGGTTCAGCCCCTCAGGGGTTAACCCGGACTCAGGTAGCCCTCTATCAGCGGTACGCAGCTCTCTAGCAGAAGCCGCGACCAATTATAACACAGGCAAAGCGAGGAGACCGAGTTTTGAATGGACGCTACTACACTGTTATGGGTAAACAGAGTTTAATGGAGCGTAACAGAACATATACAAAGCACCACACTAAGCACACACCTACAATTGAGCTGGTAGCGAGCCGCAAAAGCAATACAGACAGTCGTACCTGAAAATGCCTTGTTCCTAGAAAGCCGCTTAACTCCGAAAGGGCTGTTCTATGTTAGCGTTGTTCACTGGGCGCTCCCCCAGGGTTGAAGGGGAGGTTTGACCTGAGCCATGGACCTTTGTGCAGCTTGCTGCCTCACGACCAACAACCCTTTTCCCACCACTGACCCTGGGCTTTATACCCTCCGTTGGGCCCCCTCCTTCTTGTCGTGCCAGACCAGGGACTTGCCAGGGGGCATGTTAATGACTCCTATTGTGATTCTTGGGTGTCTGATGCTATCTTGCGGTATGTGTGCATATACGTGTGTGTGTGTGTGTGTGTGTGCGCGCGCGCGAGCTATGGCTTTCTCTTCACAGCTTTAAAAAGCACCAAACTAGACACAGCAGAAACTGCATGCATGCAATTAGCATGCACAATTTTTCTTATGTAAAAAGCAGCCTATGGACCACGATGGGTGAAAAGAGAGAGGTTACTCTTCTCTCCTTGCCACAGTGCTGACAAAAACTCCTCTTTGAAGCTGCTATTTGTATTTCAAGGGAAGCGTCTCTTGAAATGCTAGTAATCAGCCGTGTAGAGTCAATGTTGTATTATTTTACCATGTTTTATTGCTTGTGCCCTCCTTTGGGATTAATTCATAATGAAAAGCAGCTAAGAAATTTGTTAAATAAAACAAAGGCAAAGAGATGAGACATCATCTATGTTTCATTCTGTATTAATTGTTTTTATGTTTGGTTAAGAACATAAGAAGAGCCATGCTGGATAAGGCCAAGGTCCATCTACCCCAGCATTCTGTTCACACAGTGGCCAACCAGCTGCCCACAGGAAACCCACAAGCAGGACACGAGTGCAACAGCACCTGCCCACCCATGTTCCCCAGCAGCTGGTGCCCATGGACATACTGCCTCTGATACTGGAGGTAGTATATAGCCATCAGGATTAGTAGCCATTGATAGCCTTCTCCTCCATGAATGGGTCCAATCCCCTTTTAAAGCCATCCAAAGTGGGGGCCCATCCCTACATCTTGAACCATAGTTTAACTATGCACTGTGTGAAGAAGTACTTCCTTTTATCTGTCCTGAAGCTCCTCCCAATCAGCTTCATGGGATGACCCTGGATTCTGGTATTATGAGAAAGGGAGAAAAATGCCTCGCTATACAGTTTCTCCTCACCATGCATTATTGTGCATGGGTGCTTATTGTAAACCACCCAGAGAACTTTATGTTATAGGGTGGCATACAAATGCTATTAAAAAATTATCATTATTATTATTATTATTATTATTATTATTATTATTATTATTATTATATTTATTTATTTGTATCCCGCCTTTCTCCCAACACTGGGACCCAAGGCAGCTTACAGCCTTTAAAACTCATACAATTAAAACAAAAATAGAAAAATACAAAAGTTAAAAATAGAATTAAATCATCAATAATATTAAAATTATATATATATATATATATATATATATATATATATAACATACATAAGAGTAAAAACAGCATTAAATAAATAAATCACTCACCAATTTCCACCTCCATGGCCCCAGATCTATTTATGCCATCCAAATTACAATTGTAGCCGAGCAGACAGTAAGATACAGAGACAAACTCATTAATTTGAGGGCTGCATAAGAGTCTGTTTCCACATTCTTCTGTGCCGCCACCCCCCATGTAAATGTGAAGCTTTGGCTAACTAACAATGCCTCTGACACTTCTCTTCTTCTGATTAAAATAGAAGCTTTTTGTTGCTTGTTTGCATAAGGACAGAATGATTAACCCTTATAAAGGTGAATGTAAACTGTACAGATCCATGAAAGGGCCCTTAAAATTAAGAAGCCTCTGCTCATTTCAAAATTATATAAATTGACATTTCAGTATAAAAGTGAGGAGTGGTTAAGAATAGGGATGACTGAGAAATTTGCTCCGTCAAGGATATTTTTATGGATTTACCCGATCCGTGCCTTGTGTACACTACCACAAGTTGTGGTTAGAAACCCATACATTTCCGAGGTTGCAGTGCATTCCGTGTGTGTGGGGGGGTGTCCATTAACATGCGCACATTTGAAAAATGCACAGAGAAAACTGCATATATTTCTAAAATGCATACAAACATACTTTAGTCAATGGGCGCATACATCTGGAAGATGCTCACACACAAAAAAACATACCGTACATTTCTGTGCACACAAAAAAACACTGTATGGAACCAGGATAGAATGAGCTTCGTGGTGGAAAAACAAGAACCTTGACAAGATTGAGCTTGACAGATGTGGCGATCCCTAGTCACAAAAAATGTAATCTCTGGGGAAATAGTTTTAACCATTCTTTGGCTAGACATTAGTAGGCATATTGGCCAGCTTTAAATCTAGTCCTGACCCTAAATCTCAAATAACCTTTTGTATTAGGGCAGGGATGGGGAACATCTGGCCCTCCAGATGTTGTTGAACTGCAACTCCCATCATCTCATCACTCAACATTGGCTATACTCCCTAGGGGTGATGGGAGCTGCAGTCCAAAAACATCTGGAGGACCGCACATTCCCCCACCCATCTTACAGGCATAGAAATGGCCCTAACAAAATATTTAGTGTGGATTGTGGAGTGCTCCTGCTCAGGGTTGAAACCTATCAACCAGCCATTCCTTCTCATTGGGTTGTTTTTGGTTTCCCACCTCCTTGGGGGGGGGGTTGTACTTCTGCATACCTTGTGGTTCCCCCAAGCCTGCTGAGACCTCCCTCGTCTTGTGTGTGAGTGGCACCTTTTTGGCTACATAAGGAACCACACTTGGAGTAGTAGTTTGTGATTAGTATATATACTGTGGATGGGGAACCTTTAGCCTGCCAGGCCTCCCCACCTGTCCTGCTAAGGCATCCAGTGAGTCCCCACCCCCACAAAGAAGGGAGAAGGGGTGAAAGAGCAGCTTTTCCAGTCAGGAAAAGCAGGTGGGGAGTGAAGCCAGACCCAGACTGAGCCACAGCCTCAAGAAGTGCTCCTCAAATCAGCAGTTCAGTTGGAAGCTAGATTGTGTCCTCTCCACTCCTCAGCTGGGTCCACCTCCGATTGGGTCCCCTCCCATTCTTTATCCCCATCATGGTGCACTGGGCAAGGATGTTTAAACTTCCCCATCTAGCGTGCCATGATGGGAATGAAGTTGTTCAGGCCCTCTCCACTCCTCCTCTGAAGATCAGAGGGGATCCAATTTTCATCCCCACTGTGACACACTGGGCAAGGATGTTTAAAACTCCTTGCCCAGTGCACTATGATGGGGATGAAAAGATCTCTGTTCTGCATGAATCAGTTGAGGAGGGAGGGTGAGAAATGCATCGCATGGGGACAGGGATCAGAGAAACACTGGGGGTGCTGGCTCCGCCCACTGCCAGCATGGGCCCCCCAACATCCCAACACAGGGCTAATTCAGCCCCTGGGTCAAAAATGGTTTCCCATCCTTGGTATATACAATTACAACTTTTTTGTAATTTTGTAAGACACAGACAGATAACCCATTATAATATGGATATTTCTGTGAGGTTTCTGAGTTTTCTCTCTCTGTGACCAACAGTACATTTCAAAGCATAGTCCTCCTTAAAGCATGTCTATCTATATGCACACACATACAAACTAATAAAAGTGGCAGCTATAATGAAATATACCTAGGGTGGCTTCTTACGCATCACCCAAATAAGAGGACACAAATTTGTGTAACATTTGCACATGCTAATTTATATGTATAACTGCACACTTAGAAATAATTACTATAGTTTAAATAGTAATACAATAAGAACACAAGAAGAGCTATGCTGGAGAAGGCAAAGGTCGATGTAGCCCACCAGCTGCCCACAGGAAACTCACAAGCAAGATATGAGTGCAACAGCACCCTCCTGTCCCATGTTCCCCGGCAACTGGTGCACATAGGCATACTACCTCTGATACTGCAAGTAGTATATAGACATCAGGACTAATAGCCATTGATAGCTTTCTCCTCCATGAATTTGTCCAATCCCCTTTTAAAGCCCTTCAAACTGGTGGGCATCACTACATCTTGTGGAAGTGAATTCCATAGTTTAATTATGCACTGTGTGAAGTACTTCCTTTTATCTGTCCCGAATCACCCACCGATCAGCTTCATGGGATGACCCTGAGTTCTAGTATTATGAGGGAGAAAAATATATTTCTATCCTCTTTCTCCATGCCACACATAATTTTGTACACCTCTATCATGTCTCCCCTTACTCACCTTTTTAATAAGCTAAACAATCCCAGAGATGTTGTAACCTCTCCTCACAGGGGAGCTGCTCCAGCCCCCTGATCATTTTAGATGCCCTTTTCTGCACTTTTTCCAATTCTACAATATCTTTTTTTACATATGTGTGGTGACCAAAACTGTACACAGTATTCTAAGTGTGGTCACACCATGGATTGTATAAGGGCAGTATGATATTGGCAGTTTTATTTTCAATTCCTTTCCTAATTATGCCTAACATGGAGTTTCCCTTTTTCACAGCAGCCACACACTGGGTTTACATTTTCATTGAGCTGTCCACCAGTATAGTAATCTTACCATCGTGAGGTACACTAACCAGGTGTCTTGTGTGCCTGCTCAGTTTGCTGTCCAGGTGCTAACTCTTGATGTGCATGGCCGCTGCTCTACCTTCTTGAGGTTCTTTGACTTTGAACCAGGCTTGGACTGGGCAGCCCATTAAATAGAGGACACCTTCAAATATAGGATAGGACTGTCCTCAGACAGCTCTTCAAATAGAGGACTACCCTTTGTAAACTAGGACACCTGGCCACCTTGAGAAAATTGGGTGGGACCCCTTTGCATTCAAACCCTATAATACACATCGACAGAACTCAGTGTAAAACATCTTGAGGCCTTTAATGGAAACAAGGGGTTGACAATAGTGAAGGATGGCAGCACAGATGGAAGTGACTGAAATGCAATGGACAGATGGATTTTTGTGTGTGTAATTTCACTGCTCGTTCAGAAAATGAAGTCAACACGTTAATAATTCAGCTCAGAGCTTTGGGATAAGATTACGGTAACACCAAATTAGTCTAGTTTTAATAAACTCTTCAATATGATGAGTTTTTAAATATACAAGCTATTTTCTTAAGATGTGTTAAAGGAACCACAACTATTGTTCTTCTTCGTGGTCTCTGTGCATCACACATATGGGCTCTGCACCTGCGCTGAGCTTCCTTCGGAAATTCTTTAGCTGAGGTGAACTGGGCGGGAGCCCCTCCCCCATCGTGCCTGCTCCTTAGCGTGACTCCAGCCCATTCCCTCAGTTCCTCTTCGACCGCCTATTGCGACTGGCAGTTTCCTTAGAGGTTCTTCTCTCACTCGGCTGAGTACTGGAAAATAGATTTTTTTCCTTCAACTTTCTCTTCACAAACTTAATCTTTTTTCCTCCCCTTCCTATATCCTACCAAAAAAACAAAAAAATATATTTCCCCCCCTAATATCTTCTTTCAATTCTTAATCTTCATTCTAAACACCATTGACACCAAGAGAGCCCCATCGATATTAGCCGCTACTCTCGATCTCGACATGGCTCCATTGGCAGCGATCGGTCATCACGACATCGAAGCCCGTCCGGTGTCAAGCGTAGACGTCGACATGAACATCTTCTCGACGTCGACCGACGCTCTAGATCGCCACGCCGCTCTATCGACACTGAGCGAGCGGCTCGGCATCGTAGACCGACAGCGAGCCTAGCTCAAGAACGCGCACAACAGTCATTGACATCGACGTACCTTCTCCACTCGGTGTCACAGATCGATCTCAACATCGATCTACCACACATCCAGGTGCCACTGCCACCGCGACAGCACCAAGCGCAGGCAAGCATCCAGTACCACAGAGGGAGTCATTTTCGGACTTGCCCTATTCAAGTGACTCTGAGATATCAGGTTTACCCGACTCATCTCCAGACTTACAAATCGAGTCTCAATTGTCAACTTCTCCAACCGAAGACTTAGGGACATTCTCAGACCACATTATGCGAATGACAGCGGCGCTGGGTATTGAGACAAAGACAGAAGAACCAGAGATAGAGGACCCAGTATACAACCTTATCCTGGCCACTCAAACGTCTCCGACACTGGTCCCTTATCTACCCTACTTATTGAAAATGGTGAAAAACACCTGGAAAACACCAGCAGTCATACCTCCAGTAGGCAAAAGACTGGAATCACTATATAGGGTACAGCCAGAAGGGGCAGATTTTTTTGTTTTCTCACCCAGCACCAAACTCCATCATCGTACAGTCAGCACAATCTTCGTCTAGCAAGCAGCATACTGTGCCAACAGACCAAGAGGGCAAGAAACTGGACTCATGTGGCAGGCTCCAGCTCCTTGGGATTGAAAGTCAGCAATTACCAAGCAATCATGGCGCAGTACCAACATTTATAATGGAAAAGTTGAGAAACATCTGTGATGAGCCACCAGCTGAGAAGAGGGACCTGGCAAGGGCACTACAAGCGGAGGCCATGAACATCTCAACGTTGCAGATGAACAACGCCAGGCACCAAACAGATTGTCACGCCAGGGCTCTAATTGGTGCTGTCTCCTTAAGACGTCATGCATGGCTGTGTTCAATGGCTCTAACAACTGATGTCAAAGCCCGCGTAGAGAATCTCCCATTCGACAGTGAAGGTCTCTTCAATGAGCAAACGGATGACTCCCTGGACGCAGCCCCAAAAGCAAGAGTCAACGCCCAGAAGATGGGTCTTTGTACCCTGCTGCGGCAAAAACAATACAAACCGCAGCAGTGGACCAGGTTCCCATCTTCCACAGCTCCATTTCGGCCGAGGTACCAACAAAGGAGCCAAGATACACGCCCTCAGGACAAACAGACTGCCGGAGCAAGAAAACCTTTCCAGCAGTCCAGGTACCAAAGTTCCAAGAGAGGTGGTGCCTTCGGCAAGTGGTGCCTTTGACTCTCCTGCTCCACTGGTCAAGACAAACTCACCGGACATAACAAAATCACTGATTATGACGAAACCACAGATTATGACAAAACCACCAGATATGACAAACCCACTGATATTGACACCTGCATCGGACAGGTGGATGCCCCAATAAATTTGTGAATATCTTGCGACTTCTCCATGACAACATGATGGCTACGGTCTTGGACAACAACGGCTCTCATGGTGCTCCATTTAAAGTGGGATCAGGTGTTAAAACAGGGATGTGTTATTGCCCCAACATTATTTGCTATTTTCATCGCCATGATTTTACATCTTGTCGAGGGGAAACTTCCCGCTGGTGTGGGAATTATATATCGAACAGATGGAAAGCTTTTTAATCTCAGCAAGCTGAAAGCAAAAAGTAAGGTAATTACAACCTCCGTTGTGGAACTTCAGCATGCTGATGATAATGTGGTCTCCGCACATTCAGAGGATGATCTCCAAACTATCCTAAATGCTTTTGCAGAAGCATACGGAAAACTTGGTCTCTCACTTAACATCAAAAAAACCAAAGTGCTTCATCAGCAAGTGCAAGCTAACCCTTTGGTGATGCCATCTATCCAGCTTGGCGGGACAATACTGGAAAATGTCGATCATTTTCTCTATCTTGGCAGCTATCTTTCTGTTACAGCTAACATCGACAGTGAAATCCAGCATCGTCTGAGCTCCGCAAGTGCCGCGTTTTCTCGAATGAAACATAGAGTGTTCGAGGATCGGGATATTTGTAAGAAGACCAAAACACTGGTTTATGAAGCCATTGTATTACCAACTTTACTGTATGCCTGCGAAACATGGACTATCTATAAACGTCACTTCCACCTCCTTGAAAGATTTCATCAACGTTGCCTCTGGAAAATCCTGCGAATTACTTGGGAAGATAGACGAACAAATGTCAGTGTACTGGAAGAAGCAAAGACTACTAGCGTTTGAAAATGATCCTTCAACGCCAACTGCAGTGGACCGGTCATGTTGTTCGAATGCCTGACTGCCGTCTCCCAAAGCAGTTACTTTATTCCCAACTCAAGGATGGAAAGCGGAATATCGGTGGTCAATATAAGAGGTTTAAAGATGTTCATAAGGCTAATCTAAAAAAATGCAATATAGACATCGAAAACTGGGAAGCTCTGGCCCATGAACGATCTAACTGGAGGTTGGCCTTTCACAAAGGTTCTATGGACTTTGAAGAAGCCCGAGTGCAAGGTGAAAGGGAGAAACATGCTAAGCGAAAAGCACGTCAAATGAATCCTTTACAAGACCATCTTCCATCTGGTAACCTGTGTCCTCACTGTGGGAAGCTGTGTGGATCTAGAATTGGCCTCCACAGTCACTTACGGACCCATCGCTAGAGTCTGCACAATTTTCTTTAGAATTCTCCTCCTTTTAAAATCTCCTTTTTGTAAATTCTCTTTTTTATCCTGGAAGACAATCTTACTCGGTCACGAGTGATCGCCTGACTGACTGACTGCATCGGACTTGACAATCTCCTATACAGACAGACTAGCCACGTACCTTCTGTCGTGGCACTCCATCACGACGGACCGCTGGGTCCTCAATCATCCAGCACGGGTACCAGATCGAGTTTGATGTCCTCCCTCCTTTTCTCGGCATCAGTACCACACAGCCCACTCCACTGTTGTTGGAAGAAGTGGACACTCTGTTGCAGAAGGGCGCCATCCAGCCTGTCCACCTGTGTCATCTCCAGGAGGGGCTTTATTCTCAGTACTTCACAGTGTCGAAAAAGGGAGGAGGACTTCGACCGATCTTGGACCTCCGGCTTGTCAACTTCTTCATAACAACGAAGAAATTCAGAATGGTCGCCATCCAATCAATATTGCCACTACTTCGCAAAACAGATTGGTTCGCGTCGATAGACCTACAGGACGCGTACTTTCACATCGCCATTCACAAAGACAGTCAGAAGTACCTACCGTTCAAGATAGGAGACGATGCATATCAGTTCGTGGTTCTTCCGTTTGGCCTCTCCACCGCTCCCAGGGTGTTAAAAAATGCATGGCGGTAGTCTGCGTGAGACTACGGACCAGAGGGATCAGGATCTTCCCGTATCTCGATGACTGGCTAGTCATGGATTCGTCAAGACTTCGCCTCCAGTCGGCACTTCGCACAACGCTAAACCTGCTCGAAGACCTTGGCTTGTGTCTCAACACCAAGAAATCAGTCCTTACTCCTACCAAAGAGATACAGTTCATAGGAGCAGTTCTCAATGTGGTTCAAGGCCGAGCTTATCTACCTCTAGACAGGGTGGACAAGATACTCGCCATCTCCAAAAAGCTATATCAGGCTCGTTCACTATCAGCAGAGATGATCCAACGTCTTCTTGGTCATATGGCATCCACAGTGCAGGTCGTACGTTATGCCCGCCTACGCATGAGAACCCTCCAAAATTGGTTCATCCGCTCCTTTGACCCTCAAAGGCAGTCTCATTCAGTTCGCCTATCCATTCCAAGAAGCATCAAGGCGACTCTGCTGTGGTGGATGGACAAGAGAAATCTCGTCCAAGGTGTACCCTTTCATCTTTTGACACCAACAAGGATCTTGACAACAGATGCCTCCCTCCTGGGCTAGGGAGCGCACTGTGCAGGCCACACAACTCAAGGCACTTGGAACTCTATCGAGCGCAAGATGCATATAAATATGTTAGAGCTGTTGGCAGTGTGGAACGCCATGAAAGCGCTGGAGTCTCATCTATGCAACCAGCACATTCAGGTGGTCACAGACAACACGACCGTCGTTGCCTATGCCTACCTCAACAAACAAGGGGGAACAAGGTCCATAAGACTGACAAGACTGACCCTCAGAATTTTCAACTGGACAATTCAAAGGTCCATCTCTTTCGTGGCGATTCACATCGCAGGCAAGGACAACACCCTAGCAGACACTCTGAGCAGAGTCTCCTTGCAATCGCACGAGTGGCAGCTGGATCCGAAGATACGCAGTTGGATCTTCTCGATTTGGGGTCATCCAGAAATAGACCTTTTTGCCACATCCGAGAACACCGCATGCCGCCTTTTTTGCAGCAGAGCAGCGTCAGATCCAGACTCCATTACAGATGCTTTTATGATGCAGTGGTCAGGACATCTGTTCTACATCTTCCTGCCTCTTCCTCTGTTGACACGAGTCGTCTCAAGAGTCTGGAATGACAGGACGGATTGCATCCTGGTAGCACCATGGTGGCCCAGACAACCGTGGTTTCCTCAACTTCTGCACCTCTCCAGAGGGGAATACCAGTCGCTTCCAATCACACCAACCCTGCTAACTCAGGCCCAGGGCAACATCTGGCACGCGGACCTGAAGAGCCTGGCACTGATGGGGTGGTGAGTAAGGCAACACTGATACAAGACTTACCTCCAGCGATATGTGACATCTTGGAAGCTGCCCGTAAACCATCGACAAGGGCATCTTATACAAGGAAGTGGCAGGACATTACTAAATTCACAACTACACGTGGACAGGATCCAAAAACTTGCACTGTCTACACCGTACTTGAATATTTGCACTCGCTGATGCTCAGAGGTTTGAAATTATCTATACGAGTGTACTTGGCAGCAATTTCAGCCAATACGCCTTATATCGCCACAGGTTCCGTCTTCACACACCCATTGGTGAAACAATTCTTAAAAGGCCTGAAGAATTTCATTCCTCCAATGAGGAATTTAGTAGCAGGTTGGGATCTGCCATTGGTGCTACGTGCACGCACGCAGTCACCCTTTGAGCCGCTTGCTACCATAGACCACCGACTTCTGACCTGGAAAATGGCTTTCTGGTTGCCATAACATCAGCAAGGAGATCTGGTGAACTCTGTGCACTAAGAGAAGACTCACCTTATCTGTTCTTCCACAGAGACAAGGTGATTGTCCGTCTAGATCACACATTCCTTCCAAAAGTGGTGTCAGAATTCCATGCCGGCCAGGACATAATTCTACCAGCCTTCTTTCCAAATCCAACAACTGATATCAAAAGAAGAATGCATGCACTAGATGTCCGATGTGCATTAGCCTTCTACAAGGACCGAACAGCTTCGTTCCATCAAACATCGAGACTGTTCGTCTGTTATGGTGGCAAATCACGAGGGCTGCCTGTGTCCAGCCAGAGATTTGCCAAATGGGTTGTGGAGACGGTTACACTGGCATACCAACTTACGCGTAAACAACTACCTACCTGGTTCAGTGAAGGCTCACTCGACCTGAGCACAGTCAATGTCCATGGCGTTTGGGAAAGGCATCCCTCTACCAGAACTCTGTAGAGCAGCCACCTGGTCCGCACCATCGACGTTCATCAAGCACTACAGACTTGATCTCTGAGCTCGGGAAGCGAATGCCTTTGGCCGGGCAGTCCTCTCATCGGTGTTGCAGTGACGTGTGTCGCCGTCCCGCCGCTGGTAAGTCGGCTTGTTACTCTGCCCATATGTGTGATGCACAGAGACCATGAAGAAGGACAGGTTGCTTACCTGTAACTGTAGTTCTTCGAGTGGTCATCTGTGCAGTCACACAACCCACCCATCCATCCCCGCTCAGCGTCATTATTGATTTCGATGGACCTGCCAGTGGGTGGATCGCTCCAATTCATTTCGTTATGAATAAAAATGTTTAGTGTTGTTACGTAACAACAAATAATAACACCAACATGTGTCTCTCGGTTCATGGGGCCGCAATAGGCGGTCTCAGGGGAAATGAGGGAATGGGCGGGAGCTGCACTAAGGAGCAGGCGCGATGGGGGAGGGGCTCCCGCCCAGTTCACCTCAGCTAAAGAATTTCCGAAGGAAGCTCAGCGCAGAGCCCATGTGTGTGACTGCACAGGTGACCACTCGAAGAACTACAGTTACAGGTAAGCAACCTGTCCTTATGCTGTTACAGCAATCAAAGTATGCTGAGATTTATGATAACTTAATCTTCAGTATGCTTATGTGGAAGTTCAGCTGATGATGTCAACTGCATTTACTTCTAAGTAAGTTTAAGGTTGCAGCAGTAATGTCTCCCCAGGCTGTTTTGTGAATGGCTTTACAGAAGCTATGGGGAAAAATATTACTCTGCTTATTGTGTGTGCCTTTAGAACAACTCAAGGTACTGTTAGACTTAGCTTCTGTAAAACTATAATACTGCTTTTATATTTTTGCATGCATGCACATGCATATAGAGGTCCTTAACCAGCTATGATAATTCTCACATTGAAACAATCTGAATCCATTGATCCATCCTACAGAAAAATGGAGCTGCACTAATGATACACATGTACAAATATGTAGTGGTTTACATAAACATGGACCAACATTGAGAGGAACTAGATGTCAAGTCACTGAATTCAAATTGTCCTGAAGAAAGCTCAGTCACATCTCACCCATTTTACCATTTGAACATCATGTTGTGTAGTGTTAATCAATTCTACATACCATGCAATTTACAGCCCAGTATTTCAGCCTTTTTCATATCTGAGAGTAGCCATTGGTATGGAGCTAGAATTACTAAATGTGCTACTGCTGCTGTCCAGCCAAAGGTATCATAACAAACCTCTATGACTTATTCATTCCCATGTTTTGCAGTTAGTGTTTTCTGTGACTTCTATTAGTGTGCAATGACAAAACAGTATTAAAAGTCACAAATAGTCCCCCCCCCCTTACCTCCAAAGAATACATCTGTTGCACGATTTAATTATGAGAATCTCCAAGCTGGAAACTCATGGAACTCACAAATGAATGGTAGAAAAGAAACATGGCCACAGCTAGTGTGTGCGGTAGGTTTTTCTGTGGGATTTAGATACACTCATGTGATGCACCTGAGGCCATAATCCACACACAATAGACCTTCAGCTGGGAGCCTGTCCACCCATGCTTCTAAGGGCACATGATTGCAGAACCACTGTGGGCTATTTCAGTCTGTAGTACAGAATTCACAATGATTAAAAAATAAATGTGGTTGGTTGCAACACCTTAGATCTAGCCCTAAGTGCTGAAGGTATACTGAAAATTTCCCTGAAGATATGCCCCTAGGGAATGACATTTTAAAATGTGTATGCTGTTACAGAGCTGAACTATTTGTAAGAGCGTGGTTAATCAACACAAAGTGGACATAGCCAAGTTAATTTAACATACTTAAGGGCACAATCCTATGGATGTTTAGACGGAAAAAAGTCCTATACTTTCTAATCTGGTGCTACGATTATTAAATTGGCTCTTTATATGTTTATTTTAATATTTGCATTGTATTTATTATTTTGGTTTATTGTTTTGGGTGTTTATATTATTGTAAACCACCCTGAGGACATCTGCCAGTTGGGTGGTATACACATTTAATTAATAACATACACATACATGGAAGAGGCTCAAAAGGTACATTCCAGCCACTACATTTTGCTGCAATATATGAAAATGCCCGAAGTGTTTTAATTTGGTACGGTCTAAGGAGATCAACGAAAATGTGGTACAAGCCATGTAAATTAAAAACACTCGACTTAAAACAACAAATCTTAGGAATGTGGGCTATATGCAGCCTGCTGCCCTGTCTCCATTTTCCTATAATGGAAGAACAGTGGATTTGCACAATTATGCACCACGGCCTCAATGTGGTATGAGCCTAGACTAATATAATGGGTTTGTGTGTGCTGAATGAAGCTGCCCTTACACTGTCATGTCATTGCCCATTCTAAATGGCAACAGCTCTCTGGCCTTTCACATTCCTAATCCTCGTGCCCAAAACGCTTTAACTGGAGATGCCAGGCATTGAAGTTAGGCCCACCAACATACAAAACATGTCCTGCCAATGAACTATGACAGCTTCTCTCTACCATGTTGGAAGACTTTCTCTCCGGACAAATATGGAAAACATTTCAACACTGCATCTCCCTACAGCTAGACATGTGTCCATTATTCCTCAGCAGTGTGACAGGGGAGCAGCCACATTGGTCTGAGATGCAGAGGGATCTCCACAAGAAACCTGAAATTATGTTTTCCCAGATGAGGAACCAATTGGGTTGCGACCCTATTCAGCTAGAAAAAATGATGAGTCTAACCACATTTGCTTCATCTAGGAAAGTAGCTACTATTGTGTGATGGAAAGCATCAAGACAAAAGGTAACATGCTATTTTCATAGTATTATGAACTCAAGTGTTCCTTTGTAGATTTCAATATAGCCCATATACATGCTACAGAATTTAAAAGTACATCATAGATTGGGATCCTGGCTTATGTCTGGAACAGTCAAAAACATTTCCCATCTAGATACTATCTAGAACAAATTCGTTAAGGAGTTTAATGAATTTTAAATAATGGCACTTCTACACCATGCTTACTTTAAGACTCCCAGCACATGTAGCTTAGGCTGATTTCCTTCAAAAGGAACCCCCTCCCCCAAATGTTTCAGCTTTTCCTCCTTTGTATAAGCCAACCAGAGACACTGCTTACCCTGGGACAGAACAACTTGTTTTGCTCAGAATAAGAGTGTCTTAAAAGCAGCCAACTGGAAAAGAGAACCAGTGTTTCAGAAACCAGAAATAGCATTCATTAATAACTTAATGAATGAGTGGCTTCCTTAACGCATTTCTAACAGGCAGTCATGAGAAAGTCCATTAGCCCAAACCATGCACTAAAGTTAAGGGGTTCCAGTCCTTCCTTGACCATCCATTATCATAAAAGCCCTAAAGATTAAAGTGCAAGGGACATCTGAAGTTAAAAACACCTATATTTTGTTTGAAAGCAATAATTTCTCCTGTCTAAACTACACCTGAAGCCAGCCATTTTAACCCGTTACCTACCTCCAAGGATTGTTACTGAATTTGCTTCCCCTCTTGTGGAATACGGTACTATGGCTAGGATCCCATCCCTGTCCTGAGCATAAGCAGCATTTCCACTCTCACACCAGGGAGGGGGTTGGTATTTCTTTCCAGTGACAACCACTCTTGCACCACAGGGTGTTGCTTAAAGGAACCACTAATTGTGCAGACTGTTCAGGGATTAAGTTCTACTGAGAGCAGAACCTCCCCCCCAGTACACACTTTGGATTGTAGCCATTTAATGGTTCAAAACTGCAGTGTATACCTACTTAAAGATGTGTTGGCTAAGATCCACAAAAAAATGCAAAAAACCCCAACCTGCTTTAATCTTGAATAGCAGCTCCCCATCTTCAGTGGTTTTAAGTCAACCACTTAAAACTGACAGGATATTTAAAAGCAGTTTGTGAAAGGATATAGGGTCTGTTTAACAAAAATGTTTTAAAACCCAGAGAATGCCCAACAATTTTGACTTGCCTGGTGCATGCCCGTCTTTTCTTTTCTTTTTTTTTTGCAAGCTCTTTTATTGTTACCATTTTATTGACTGATAAATAGAAATGCAGAGATTACGTGCACGAAGGGGGAAAGAAAGCACTGTTAAACATGCTTTGATGCTCACATTTGAGGGATCCCAAAGGTACCAAGAAAATGATATAAAAAGGAAGAAGCTGATTAGAAGTGTTTTGTAAAAGCAACATTGGGATTGCTGCTCTTCTTGTTGTGTTATACTAGAAGACAGGCTCTCAAGGTGGTTTATCATTCTGAACAAATATGTACTGCTAACAATTATGAGCAAGAATTAAACTTTCCATCATGAATGGACACATTTTCCCACTGTACTATAGGCAACTCTACTATAAAAGATCTCAGGTTCTGTGCCTAGGACACAGTTTAATACATTGGCGCATCAGTGTTTAGATTCTTATTCAGATTCTGAACTTGTTTTACTGCTTCCTCCTCATCTCCACCTCAGAGTAATATAACAATGCATAAAGTGTTAGTGTGTAGCTATGTATAGACTAGAGCATCTGAGGGCTATATTGAATGAGGCTCTTGTGCCTTATCTCCAATTACTAAGTGTTTGTCATATTACACTAAGATTGAACTATGAACCCTACCCAAGTTTCATTTTCCATCTTCCTCTCTCACTGGCAGAGAAACAGTAGTCATATTTGGGGTACTATTCTTCTGCTTCCAATAGTAAATGGTAGATTTCAACAAGAGCATTGAGAATATATGACACCATGAAGCTAGGCTTAAATGTTATTAAGAAATTGCAAAAGCCTCTCCCAATTTGAAGGGCTACAATAAATGTTAGATTGTTGTTTTCACAGAATTACTGCCTTCCTAGTTAGATTGGGTTAGCTCTAGATTTAATCATAGGGAAGATCCACTGAAATCAATGAGACAATCATGACAACATCTGGAATAAATCAATAATTTTCGTGGGGGGGATTGCTAAAAGGTGAATAGCTACTAATTACCATATTCTATCAAACTGGGGCTCTAAACACACACGTTCAAATTTCTCTTTCACAAGCATTTGTTTTCTGAACAAACATTTATGCCTCACACATAAATGAACTCATGAGCTGGAAAATAGATTTCAATACACTGCCAATACCCTCATTCAGTATAATCTGGATTCCTCATAGGTTCAAAAGACATTAAAGCTAGTTTTTATTAAACACTGCATGATATGGGTTCACAATACATTTAAAAGTCGACAATCTTCCATACTTAGTTCACAAGTTTATTATGAAAAAATGCTGCACACTCTCCTGCAGCAACGTCTTACAGGGAAAAAAAACTGTTTTGTTCAAAATAACTCACTATGATGGACAAGTACACGGGACACTGTGTAGAGGGAAAGTGTGAGGGAGGAATATGGGGGAAACAGAGTTCAGACAAAACAATCATACAATTAAATTAAACAGTTTTCCCTAAAAAAAACCAAAAACAGTTTCAGAACACAAATAAGAAAAGTCTGTCTTGGTACTTATTTAAAATGTTCATTAAGCTTCAATGATAGTTTGCTATCCTTATCTACAATCATGCTGGAAAGCTATAGCTAAATGGAAAGCTAATTGTATTCACGAGGTGTTAAATGTCTACATCTTAATATTTGCAGTCTCTCAGAGAAAGCAAAAGTAACTACAAGTAGAGCTATGCCAGAAACTGGTTTCTTGACCAACAATGTTGCTTCAGCATGCAATGAACTGGTTCATTCTAAAGTGGTCACAGTCGCTGACAGACAAGAGGCTTTGTATTTCAATATGGCACATCTTTTGGTCCATGTGAAAACAGGTTTCAATGTTAAATGTTTTCTGACTTTGGAGTTACTGTTGCTCTTCCCATATCCTTTAGGTCAACACATGGTTCATGGAAATACTGTACAAGTGTAAAATCTCATTACAGGAAGTAGTCTGGGGTACGACGAGTAACATGTGGTTCACCTCTGCGTGGTGCTGGATCAAACTGCAAACTGGAAGACAAGAATACATTTTTAAATTGAGATGTCTCTGGTCTATGACAATACTTTTAAATATTCTGTATTACCCCCACACCCTTGGAGATCTCAAGATTGTGACTATTTTACACACTTTACACTTCTCTTCTAGAGCTAGAGATCACCAGCTATTTCTAGAATGTATTTAATATTTGTCAGTGTTCACTGGTACTTTAGGTTCTACTAAGCTCCCGCTTTTAGATCAATTCAAATTAACTGAAGATCAGAGTAAGACTCTGAAGTAGTACTAAGATGTATTCTTTAATTCAGGAAGACTGCAATTCCCAGAACTAAACCCTGGTACGAAGGCTGCAGAAAGAAAAGATTACATAGATGAAGCCTGCTTTTCTTCTATAGGTTCCATTTCAAGTTAAAATGTAGACCTATAGCACACCCTGACCTATGGGCTGAGGGTAGGTGACAATAATCTTGTGGTACCTTAGAGCAGTGTTCTCCAACCTTGGGTCCCCAGATGTTTTTGGCCTACAACTCCAAGCATGCCCCAGCCAGCGTAGCTGGCCAAAAACAACTGGGGACCCAAAGCTGGAGAACACTGCCTTAGAGACTAAAATAATTCTTAAACAATCCATACTGTTGGAAGGATTACAAGTAAACATTTCTTTAAATACTATCTTTTATTGGGGAATTTAGCTTTAGTTCCTCAAGAACTGAAAACCAAGAGTAGTAGTTTAAAAAAAAAGGCTACTATTAAACTCCTGAAGTAATTTCCTGCATCATTAATAAATGGCATCAACTGCCAGATACACAATTTGTTACCTAAGGTAGGACTTACTTCTGAGTAATCATGGATAGATTTGTGCTGCAAGATTAAAGGTGCAATTCTACGCAAGGTGAGACAGAAAAAAGTCCTACAACTCCCAGCATTCCTCAGCCAGCAGTGCTGGCAGGGGAATGCTTGGAGTTATCAGACTTTTTTCTGTCTAAACATGCATAGGATTGCACCCTGAGTCTGTCCCACTGTTATCAATTGTGGTTCCTGTCACACCCCTTCCCTCAGAGGGCCTTCTTTTTTGCTCTCCTTTTGGAGCTGTGGGTGTGACTGTTTTTGAAAGGTATGGGGTTTTCTCTCTATAACCCTTACCCTTACAACTCTCAAACTATCCCTGGGATTTCTATTATCCCCACCATACATTAATAAACAACTTTATGTTTTCTCTGACAATATGTAAAGCACTGCTTCTCACACAGGTTGCTTTAACAAAGTTTATTTAAACTACAAAAGTTTATTGAAATTAGTTCAATACGTACGTTTCAGTTAATACTATTTCATCTTCTATCCTATTTCTAAATTCACCCTCACCTTCAGTTCACATTAATAATTCCTGCACTCACTAACTCTAACTGCTGTCTCTGATCAACCTGACTAACTCAACTTCTAACTAACTTAATCTGCCTCACACAGCACACACACACTTCACTCCACCTTCACTCTCTCAGCCAATCAGCTCACATATGCAAATCCACCATTCTTCCTGCCCATCATTTCTCACCATAGACTTACCTACCATAAAACACAGAGATGCAACAGGAATACCTGCCTATAGCCATAGACTCATAACAGGAACACATTACTATACTTACCATATATACACATTTAAATTTACACACGATATCATAACATCAGTTACTCTCAGATAAGTGTGAACAGGATTACTTTAAGTTACAGAATTCATTCAAGTGTACTTTTTATTTTAAAGGTAAGCTTAAAAAACTGACATGCTGCGAACACCATCCCTTTTTGAAATATCTTATAAGACCAGACCAGATTTGACTTATCTCTTACCAGCAGCACAAGGTATTTTTTGTGCAGCGCATTCTAACTAGTTATAATGTGCTTTAACAATTTTCAAAAGAAAATCTTTATACACTTACAATGAGTATTTTAGAGTATCATCAAGTTCCATGATTGCAGCTTGGTTACCGCAACGGTAACAATAATTTGGAGCACTGAAAATTGTTACTACATTCCGATCGTGGCACCAATTGTATCCCTGAAAAACAATCACATGTCACAATCTCTGCAGGGAAGGTAACATATATAGTGAACAGAGTTTGAGAGCAATCAATTATTCTGACAGTTCTTTAGCCAAACACATAACATGTGGCAACATATGGAACTACTTTATACCAGATCACATCACAGGCTCACTTATCTACTTTGAGAGACAGCTTCTCTCCAGGATCTCAGGTATATGCCTTCCCAACCATTCTAGCCCAAGTCCCTTTTACTAGAGATAGCAGGGATTGAACCTAAGACTTTCTGCATGCAATGCATGATCCTCAACCAATGAGCTATGGCTTCTTCCTAACTGATTGATCACTATCAGCCTTAGCTGCCCATTTGTGGACTTATAGAGTCCTAACATATAGGGTTATGAGGGACAATAAAGCAGTAAAAGTACTGGAAGTAAAAAAGGGCATTGTGCTAAATTTTCTTTGCAAATGAATCTGAAAAGTGAGCACTCAATACATTGTTGCACTTGATTCCCTTTAATAGTATAGAGAAAAATCAGACTTAAGACTTCTACATAATGTTTGCTGCAAACAGTCAACTGACCTCTAGAATGTGAAATTAGTTACCCCACCCCTACAAAGTATTTAATATTTTCTATTTTACCTTGTGACACTGAGAATATATTTATACTGCAGTAACTGGCCATTGAAGAACACAATACAGGCCTATCTGGCAGGAGCAATTTACAATTGACTAGAAGAATCACAAGCCATTCCCACAGCAATCAATTATACCTTTAAGCCTGTCTTACAAGCTCATTTTTGAAAGAACAAGTATAATGTACCGTACCACTACAGATTTAACATGGATATATTAGTATACCAAAAAGTGTCTAGATAAAGTTTGTAGAAAGGAACAACAGTGGTAGCCTGGAGTTTAGGGCAACTCAACGCGGAGTTTAGGGCAACTCAACTTACCTCCATTACCAGTTGATGAGCTCTTGAAACCAGTGTAAGTCCATTAGCATGGTTGAAAGTTTCCGAAATGTCTTGCCCAAAAGTGTAACCAGCTCCTCGAGGAGAAATGCCCCAACCACCACGATCATCAGGATCTGACCACAGCAAATCACACATTGGACCCTAGGAAATATTTCAGCACCTCTATTTAGCCTTATGAAATTGAAGAGGTCTAATACAATATCAAATATTTAAAAGGAAAGTTCAAAGTAACAGCTGAATGACCAAATTAACACAGTACTTGGGATCAATTTGTATATTACCCTTTCCTTGAAAGAATGTATGGAATTAAGCCACTCATCTGCACACAGCCTGCACTAGGCTCTGGAAATAAGGAGCATGCAACACTACTTGCCAAAACTAGCAACAATGTTGAAAATCCAGCATTTTCCTAGCCTTTATCTTGTTCCACCCTCCTTGCATGGTTAGAATTCCCAGTCAGTGACACGGCATACTAAATCTAAAGCAACACCTCACTCTGGCAGCGAATGTACTTCCCTTGTGCAAATAGTCAGATACCAACACCATCCCCTAACCCAAACGCTTCTCTTCATAAGCCATCTGAGAAAGAAGTCTGCCCCCAACTGTCTAAAGGAGGATGACCACCATCAGAGTAGGCAGGGCATATGGTTGGGCATCTATCATTGCCAGGAACACAGAGCATGGTGAAAAGTAGGTAAAAACTGTATTCAAGCTGATTCAGCTACATGTGAAGGATTCTGCATCCCTCTCCCCAAGGTCGATTCAGATAGAGGAGAGCTAGGTTCACCCATTCCTTTAAGATAATATGCAAATCAGGCCCAAGAGCTCTCTCAGCAGTGTTGGAAATTGTGTGTGTGTGTGTGTGTGTGTGTGTGTGTACATGCGCGCACACACACACACGCTAGAGTTATCATAATAGGATTCAGAATCCATTTGGTTCTGCTCTTATGGAAGCTGCTCAGTCTTCAGCATTAAGACACTATAGGGATAGGTACTATCTAGCCAGTGTTCCTCAGCTGATGGAAGGCTCTCTGGTACACTAGAGGATGCTTCAGCACAACAGGAAGGGAGGTTTATTTTTTTGCAACTCTCCCATTGCCCCATGCCACCTCCCAGAACAAATTTGGAGGGCGGGAGCGGTAATAACCACAAATCATCTCCCTCCCCATTCTGCTGATGGATGCCTCCACTAGATCAAAAGATGCTTCCATCAGCAGAGGGAAACAAATTCAATACAACTCTAAGGGCACAATCCTATGCAAGTTTAGACAGAAAATAGTCCTATAACTCCCAGCATTCTGTAGCCAGCCATGTTGGTTGGGAAATGCTGGGAGTTGCAGGACTTTTTTCTGTCTAAACATGCATAGGATTGCACCCTAAGTCAACACATGTGTTCCTAGGGAACAGATAGCAAACACTGAACTGGTTCACACGTAATGACAACCCAGAGTATGGGTTGTTACCTTACCCAGAGTTCAGCCATGATTTGTCTGCCAGACCATTGTGCAAAACGCAGGTTATTTTTGCAATCCCTGGTTTGTTTTGATTCACTCCTCTTTTGCCCACTCCCTCCCTATATCCCAAATGCCTCTGTAGTGCTGCAGTACTGGCACGTAGCGCAGCTGGGATTTTTTTTTACCACTCATCAGCTTGAAACAACTGATGGTTCTGGGTTCACATATAACAAGAACCCATAGTTAGAACCCATAATTCACAACCCAACAACAGATCATGGGTTCTCTTCCTGGATTGTTTGTGACTAACAACCCACAGTTAACCCATAGTTCCAGATTCACACTTAACCCATAGTTCCGGATTCACACGTAACAACCCAGGATTCAACAACCCATCCTCAGGGTTGTTGTTACATGTGAACCAGGTCAAAGTATGTTGGGGCTCAGGGACATAAAATGCTTATTAAGCAATATTGGTAGCTACCAATATTGGGAGAAAATGCTTAATCAAAAATTTCAGTTTTGCTTTCAATATGCTAACAACCTATACACAGAACTGACTGAGTATAGTGAACTTTGGACCAGAGCCAGGACACTGCCAGTTCAGAAAATGCACTAGTATAGAAGACTTTGAACTCTGCCCATCTATGAATTCTACATTATGGAGACTGGAAGCAACACAGATGTTTTCTGAGCAAAGAACTGACCATCCAGACGGGTGGTTGAGTGCCAAAGACTGTCTTCCTCATCTTGAAAACTATGTGGACACTAAATTTACCTGTTGTTAACTTGGAGAATTAGCTCCTGGGAAATGTATAATTTGTAATTAGTTAATAAGCCTGCACCTGCTTTTGACAGATCCGATGAAGTGCTGCTGCTTTGTGGTTTTACTGTTTAGTAAGGAACTGGACAAGCAGCAGAAATCTTTTAAGGTAACAGGCCAGGAGTTATAGGTAATGTGAAAAGACTAAGAGATTTATTGCAACTCCATCTAAATAATAGTCTGCAAAAAGGCCATTAGATATCAGTGTGGTTCTAAACACAATCACAACACAGAAATTGTGCACAAATGACATTATTACCTCATGTGGAACTTCTTGCAGACGATCAAGTGCTCTGATATGATCCAGTGTATCTATAGATGGAGAGAGACCTCCATGTAGGCAGAAAATCTGCAAGATTTATGCAACAGTTAGAACAACTTGTCTTAAATTAGCGTCAAGTACTATAACTGGCTATACACATTTTATTGAAAGCTATAGGTAGTTTTTATAGGAACAAAATCTGATTAAAGAGCTACTAGAACATCCACTGTGCCTTGCCATCTCTGCTACCATTGGTAAGAAATGTCAGTGTTTTCAGCATACCTGTCCATCCACCAAGGCAGTTAGAGGAAGATAGTCAAAAAGATCTGTGAAGTATTTCCAGACATTTGCATTTCCATATTTCCTTAAACATTCATCATAGAAGCCATATACTTGTGTGATCTGCCTGCTTTCATGGTTCCCTCGAAGAATAGTGATGCGTTCACGATAACGGACCTACAAAACAAGTTGGTTAGTGTGACTAAACCAAGTACATACTATGTCACTATTATGTTCATTGAGGTGGCCTGTCACGTCTATTAACATATGCCTTCCTTCAGTATAACCATTCCCAAACCCCCACACACAAGTTTGCAGGGAGTTCATTAGCCTCTGGAAAACTGGGCTAAACAGTATACTACTTTGGAATCTCTCAAACATGTTTAATTCTTTGGTATAACTGTAATATAGGTTTGTAGGAGAAATCACAAAGTTAAATTCAGGTGCAGACTTTTCCTTAGACATGGAAATACTTTCTTTATCCCCTTCAGATGGAGATACAGACCCAAGGAAGTTCTAACTATTTTAAAGCACCTACGGTAATTTAGTATATAGATGTCTTTTGAACTACACAATTATGTTGCCTCCAGTATAGTTTTTGTATTAGTGTAAAACCTCCAACCCCAGTGAATCAGAGTCTTCTGCAAGAGACACCACACCATTATGTTCATTAGTACCATGATTTTTACAGTAATCCAGATTATACAACTGTCACATTCTTTTTAATGCCAAAACTAATTTTAAAGTATTATTATTACCTTAAGAGCTACCAGAAGTGTTACTGTTTCAACAGAGTAATATCCTCTGTCAACATAATCCCCCATAAACAAGTAATTTGTGTCTGGTGATTTGCCTCCAATTCTGAAAAGTTCCATGAGATCATGAAATTGTCCATGGACATCTCCACAAACTGTTACTGGACATCGTACTTCTTGCACATTGGATTCTTTTGTCAAGATTTCTTTAGCCTGCAACAGAACAAAGAGTTAGCTTTACATGAAGCAGCTCAGTTTCCTTACACATTTTTATCAGTCATTCCTTTCAAAGCATTCTACCTGCACATTCTTCCGTCTTCACTTTCTAAAGTAAATGCGAGAGAAAACATTTGAGATTCTTCCAATATATTCATTAAGTTCCAATGAATTCAATCACTTGACTTTAGAAATGAAATGTTTAGATTTTCATCAACATGTAAAAACGTAATGGAATGAGATTTTCTCATCCAAATCCACAAAAAACACTCTGGGGGGAGGCGGGGAGGGAGTTCTCCTTGTGGTTGCCTCATCTGTGTCATTATTTCCATCTAGTATTCAGGTTCACCAAAATGGAAACCATTCTCCTGCACACTACTGCAGTTTACTAACTAGTTACCATATACACACACACTCATTCTTGAATACCGTTCAACCCTATTATTTAATTATATGCCTAATGTACTAGAAAGAGCACCTTTTGTAAATAATACTAGTTTCTAGAGTCATGCCCACATCCCCAAGATTAGACACAAGACTGTCAAATTAGCAGCTTGACAAATTAAGGTTTAATTCACATATTTCTCAGAGCTACTTCAAGACTTGCACAATGAAAACTAGCACATCTAGCAAACATAAATGGGACTCCATTAACAATGGTTCATCCAATTCTAAAAGCTATGCAGTTTCTATAGTATACATGGAGATGTAGGACTGAAATCTGCATCTCAAGTCTAACAGAATTGTGTTCAGGTCTTTTGAAATGAATGAGGAAACTGTTCCAGATGGGGGAGCTCCATGCATACACTGTGCCCAGAACAGATGGTTGCTTTACCCTAACACAGCAACAAGCAATATGTTGGAATCCCACATTTTCATTTCAGAACAATTTAACTTGCAGTCCTTAAGTTGCAGAAAAGTCTCAATAATCCAGCGGCAGGTTTCAACATCCTCAGTGGTTACCTACACTTTTGTAGAAACCATGACTCTAACAGACTACGGTAGGGCACAATTCTATGCACACTTAGACAGAAAAAAAGCTCTACAACTCCCTGATTCCCCATCCAGCTGTATTGGCTAGGGAATGCCAGGAGTTATAGGACTGTGCAACATGCATAGGATTGCGCCCTTAAACACCTTATCAGATTCCTAAACTGAAGCTACTTGTTGTCAACCTAATTAACTTCTTTTGTACTTCAGCACATATTAACTTATATTTTATCTTAATTACCTCAATTTAATTATCTACTATAACATTTTTTCTAGCAGGCTCAATCACACAAGTTATACATACAGGCTGTTTCAAACAATGTCTTCATAAGACTGAAATGGTATAGCCTCCATGTGAAGAATATACCACCTAGGAAAAACAGATATGCGAGTCCTACTGCAAAACAGAGAAGGCTATCTTCTATATCCCGAGAAGTTAAAACACACAGCCTTTCAGTTACACAATTCCTTATTTAATTAAAATATTTTAACCCCACCTTTTCTGAAAGTTCAAGGTGGCTTAACATAGTCAAAATTATGTTACAGAAACGACACTTATACATGTTCATTTAGTCTTGGAGACTCCAGTCCAGTGTGTCCATGGACAACTCTCTTGGGGCCCACTAGGTTCCCTGCCCCTCCTGTTTACTTTAAAAAAAAAATTTAAATAAAAAAAAATAACTGGGAAGTTGGCATGCTGTAGAGCCAAGTGCTGTTTCCAGCATAACCTTTATTCGGGTTCAAAAGAGTGGTTGTGTGTTTTGGAGCTCAGAGCCCACTTCTGCCTTGGGCAGGTTAGTTTTCTTTAATCTCATGTTTGCCTTCTGGGAAATGAGTGTTTTGTGACCAGCCAAATAGCCATTTTATGAATGGGCAAGCCCCTTCCATGGTTGCCATTTTGTGAGAGTGCCCACAACACTCAAAATTCCAAATGTGCCCACTGATCCAAAAAGGTTGGGACCCCTGTTTTAGCCCACACATGGTGCTGAAGAGCGAAGTAGGCAGACTCAGTGAGATCATCAAACAGTAAGTATTTGACACCAGTCTTCCCTCTTTTCACTTCCACAAATACAGAGAGATCTGCAGGCTTATCATCCCTCAGACACAAGAGTTTTACTATGTTTTTTGTATCAATACTTAGTATTACCCACCACAAAACAAACCTTGGGTTGACTACTGCCGCTAAAGCCAGCACTACTCCTCTCTACTGTTCCTTCTCCCTTCACACAAGCAACCCAGCCATTTCTGCAGTCATCCTGGTTACCTTATGCTTTCTTCCCACTTACTCTGAACAAGGGGCGAGAGAGACAGACAGACATTGCATTGCTTTCACATTAAACAATAAATGGTTTAATGTGCCAAAAATTATCAAGAAAGCTATTGTGAGTAGCTGCAACACAGAATTATAGCATTCTGTTTAGGATAAGAAACAAAGAACTACTTTCGAGTACCTTTTAAAAATAAATGCAACCGCTGAAATATAGATACAAAGTATTCACTGGCATCTAACCTTTACACTGGGCTAGATCCAAGATTGTGTGAGCAATTATCTGCTTGGGCAACTGTTGGATATAATCCAACTTTTTTTGTAACTTCAGTAAGTGTTACAAGTGAGAATTGTAGCAATTGAAAGGACAATCAAATACATAAATCTAAGGCTACAGATGAAATATTTAATAGTGTAGACCAGACATACCCTGTTTCCTCAGCCTGGGAGGCAAACTGCTGGGGACTAGACCAACCATACCCACATCAGTGTCTTCCTTAGAATGCAAAGTATCTGTCATAAAGGTAAAACTGCTTTGTCTTTCTCTTCTGACCAGTTTTAATGAGAACAAAAGTGCCTCCTGGTTTTCCTCCCCTCTAGCACAGAGGCTCTTATACACACACACAAACACACACACACACACACACACACAGTACCTGACAATGAGTGCAGAAGATGATGTGTAAAGTCACTGCTGACCAGCTTTAGAAGCAACAGCCAAGACAATTCCGTTGCCATGCTGTCACTTCCTATACTGTTATGAAATACTGGAAATGGGTTGCAGGGGGTAAACAAAAAGTTAGTAATCCCAATTACACATGCTCAGTCCTACCTACGCACTCAGATGTAAAAACCATGGTTTGCCACTATGAGAACATGGTATGGCAAGCCTTGGGCTTACACACACCCCTCGTCTAGGTAAAATTAAAAGCATTTGTTCATGGTTTGTGACAAGCCACAGATCCCCATGTTATCTGAATATAGGAAACGCTGGTGTGTACAAACCACAGTTATTTAATTAACAAACCAGAATATCAGAACTTGGTTTGAAATTCTGGTCTGTTAATAATCATTTGTACAAATGTTGGTTTCCCATCTTCAGCTGAAATGGGATCCTGTGGTTTGTTACAAATCAAGTTTTGTTTTAACATATGAATGCAACTATTATATAATCAACCTCTCACAACATGGCTAGCATGAGTGCCAACTTTTCTCTCTTTCCATCTTTTGTGCAGTAATGCAGCATAGTCTTTTCCAGTGATCTGGGGAGCTACAGAGGTACTGGATCACCAAGCGTTTTATGGACATTAAGCCCATCCATCAAAGGGTATTTATTTATTATATTTATATCCCGCCTTTTTTCCTGCAAGGAACCCAAGGCGGCTTACATAATCCTCCTCTCCATTTTACCCTCACAACAACCCTGTGAGGTAGGTTAGGCTGAGAGTCAGTGACTGGCCCAAAGTCACCCAGTGAGTTTCATGGCTGAGCGGGGACTAGAACCCGGATCTCCTGAGTCCCAGTCCAACACTTTTCTCCCAGTTGCGCTGGGATATTCCATTTCTTTCATACCACCGCAGGTGATAGAGTCATGAAAATATGAAAGGTCAGTAACTCTTAAGTATACTTGTCAGGCCAGGACCAAAAGAACGAAGCTGGAACAGAAGAAGGAAGCAAATATTCTTAAGCATTAGCAGCAGACATTAAATTGCTACAATGAACTGGGACTTGGGGTTCTTACAGACCTAATTACTTGAATTCCAGGCTTCATGCAGTGTTTAACACATTATACAAATCCAACAATCTGGTGATGTGGGCCTTCTGGAAAGTTTTGAGTTGGAAATTTTTCCAAAAAATTATCTGCTTCCCTAAACCAATTGAGATCTGATTTAACATGTTTATTTTACTTATACTTATATTTAGTAAATAAAATAAAGTATACATTAATTTTACGTTCTGTATGAATATCCCAAGAGCAGATGAACTGAAGTATTTGATTGGGGGGGGGAGAGAAGAGAGCACATAAGTGTGGATTAAACATTGTACTTCAAACAATTCAAGTACTTGGAAATCAGCTTCATAGGAATGCTTTTAAATACTGTAACACATGAAAACTCAATAGCATACACTTGTTATATTATTTCAATTTCAAGAAAACATAAAGACACTTAAAAATGATAACAGACTAATGGTAACATGCCTAAAGAGCTACATGCCGAAGTTATGTGTACTTCCTAGGGACAGAAATGTGGGGGGGAAATGAATTAAAACTTCAATTTTAGATTTGATTGGGGTTATCCATTTCAGTTGCCCAATGTGACTATACAGTCACTAATTTTATTAATCAATGCATTCTAAAAATGAAACATTTGCCACAGAAAAATGTAGCAGTGGAAAAATTTCCACCCTACAGTGCTGTCAAGACTAGATGTCTTGACAATTTAACAATACAGTAATACCTTGGATTGCAAGTAACTTGGTTTGAGAGCGTTTTGCAAGACAAGCAAATTTTTAAATATTGATTTAATTTTTTTTTTACTTGATATACAAGCTACGTCTTGCAATACAAGTACTGTAGTACGGCTTAAATTAAAAATCTCTGTACAAATTTTTTTGGGGGGGATTTCGTTTTGATATAAGAGTGTTTTGGATTACAAGCACGTTTCCGGAACGAATTATGCTCTCAATCCAAGGCATAACTGTATTGGCACAGATAGTCAAAAAAGCATGTCATAGGCCCAATAAATGATTTGACTGCACCCAATGCTCTGCCATTACTGAAACTAAGCAGATGAGGGCCTGATCCATATCTGAATGGGAACTACTGACAGCCCTATGTAGACATCTGTGTACTTTCTAAAGGGAAAGATTTAAGTACAGAAGGTTCTGACAAAAAATGAAACTACCGTAATAGGAGAAAGCAAGTTCAAACAAGCTATCTGAATAGAAAATACCCAGTTGAACCTCTGTAGATAACAGAACCTTGTTCACAGCAGGGAAGGGTACAGATACACAAGAGTTTATAGCCTGTAGCAAGCTAGTTCTGTTCAGTCAGGATATGATCATGGCATGTGGAATGTATATGCAACAAGTCACAAAACTCTGTAACTTGTCCATGAATCAGCAATATGCTATACTGGGAAAATATACTTACTATGCTTTTATCTCATGCTTATATTCCTTGGAACGATCAAGGCAGCTTACATGGGGCCCCAATTCCAAGCACTGATCAGATCTATAAAAAAACTAATATAACACCAAGTGAACTCTGACTATTCACTGTGCCTGGTGGCTACTGAACCATAACTATAGTACTGTGGTAAAATGCTCTCCTGAATTCTTATACAAAAACTACCATCTCTCTGTACACAGACGTTCCCTAGTTTGAAGTTATGTTTTAAATCAGCATCAAAGTATTTTCTTCTATAGAGAATAGGTTAGCATTTTGTTCCACCAACATGAATTCTGCCACTATCAAGCAGTAGAATTCAAAAGCAATATCAACTACATCATGAGTTCCCAAGCTTTCTAAGACCCATGGGCACATTTAGGAATTTGAGAAACTGCTGTGGGCACCACCACAAAATGCCTAATCAGTGGATCACCTCTTTGGCATCTACCTGTCATGTCTATAGATTTTAGGCTGTGTCTTATTCATCAAAAACTTTTGTTTCATATCTATTGGACACCACAACATCTCTTTAATAAGGGATCGTCTAATTCAGTGCAATACAGCTAATGCTTCTTTTAAACGTATGCTTTGGTATGTCCAGTAGTTGCTTCTTTTTGGGAGGAGTTTATTATACAGATAAATTTTGTACTGGAACTGTCTTTAATGTTCACTGATGTACACACTCTTAAATCATTTACCTGCTTCATGGAAATTAACCAATGGAAGGGGAAATGGATTTTCTGCACTCTTTTCACAGCTAAAAGACTGGTATTACAAAACTGGAAGGATAAACACTCACTTCCTATAATGCAATGGATTGAGGACCTTATGACACTTTCAATACAGTAATACCTTGGATTGCAAGTAACTTGGTTTGAGAGCATTTTGCAAGACAAGCAAATTTTAAAATATTTATTATTATTATTTTTACTTGATATACAAGCGACGTCTTGCAATACAAGTACTGTAGTACTGCTTAAATTAAAAATCTCTGTACAAATTTTTTTGGGGGAATTTCATTTTGATATAAGAGTGTTTTGGATTACAAGCACGTTTCCGGAACGAATTATGCTCTCAATCCAAGGCATGACTGTATATAAATGGGTTGGCATATAGATGCCACCTTCAAATGGATACTTATTTGGCTATTTGTTGAAGCCTATGTATAATTGCTAGAAAGTTGTATGCATTTCATACAAATCCATGTACGTATATTTAAAAAAATACCATTTCTCCACCCTTTGTAAAAAATGTGAGATTCTTAGACAATCTGACTCTTGGGAGCAACATTATACAATTCAGACAGCTATTTCACTACATAATTTATTCTGATCACAGCAGAAATATTCAGGATTGACTATGGAGAAGCTGGATGCCAGAATGAAGAATGAGTAGGTGGGCAGTGATGCAGATTTTCCAGAAATTTTTGAATTGGAAAAAAATCATATGCAAATTAGGCTAATTTGCTATAGGTTTATTTACATCAGAAAATTTTCAGTTTTCTGATGCCCTAGAAATTGATCTCATTTTGCTTGTTTATTTTATTTGTATTCGGTAAACAAAACTTAAAGTGTACCCCATGTTAATTTTTTGTTCCAATATACCACAAGTACGGTATTTGACATGAAATATTTGAGAGAGAAAAAATTAAAGCACAGTGTAATTTAGAAAATTTTACTGGAATAATTGTACAAGTTTGAAGTCAGTAACATATACTTCCTTACATTGTTTAATTTTAAGAAAAAACAAAGGTACTGAAACTGTTGACACACTAATTATTTTCAGCAGCCCAAATAACTATGCACGATATGCTGACAACCACTCATCTGTTTCAGCAGAGTTCAGCTCTCCTCCACTCAGGTTGTTGGAGCACCTTCAATTTCACTGTCACTACTTATTAGTTCAATTTCACACTTAGACCTACAGTATTACAATGACATATATGTACCGGTATTCTCTCACATACTTGCTAGGGCTAATAATCAGAAAAACAACTCTGGAACTGCCAAGCTTGCCTAATATTGTATTTGCAATTGGCATCCATTCATTGTTGGAAGTTAATTCACAAAATGGAAAATTTTCTGCAGAAAAATAAAAATGCTGGAAAATTTTCCACCCCGTATCACTGGGGTGAATGAATGGGGTGAACTATTTCTCAAATGTTGGGTCAGGGCTTGAAGTGGGCCTTATGTTCAGTAGTAAACTGCCATATAGGAATACATCATCTGATCCCTTGATTGCCACTGCACACTACAATGTGCACATTACAACCTGCTAACTGCAGAGTAGTCCTAGAACAGCTCCACAGGTGTCAATGGTACCTGAACAAGACTTCTAGAGCAAGCTGAGAGATTTTCTGCTACCTATGATCAGGCAACCTGATGCACAAATGACAAAACACAAGTAAAAGCCACTATTGTGCCTACTCTGGCAGTTATGGCAGCAAACAGCACTACTTCACCTCCATTGCACCACCAGGGGAACCTCCAGTGGAACTTCTCCATGTGGTTCCAGGCTTGCTTCATGGAGAGACGTGATAGAGCACTCAAACGCATGCTGTAACTTGGCTGGAATGCTTTGAAGATAAGATCACTTCACATCTACCTCAACCTGGATGCCATGAGTTCTCCAGTTCAAATATATGTGCCCAGCGCACTGTCAAATCCAGTGTTGCAGGATAGCTTTCAGTTGTTGCAGCCTGAGGACATGGACAGAGTGTTAGGCCTACTACCACATGTCTGTTGAGTCCAGGCCAACTGTGAAGAGGAATCTGTGAGACTGAACCAAAAAAGTCTTCCCTCGGCTCTGAAGATCTTAATTGGCCAGTTATGAACACTCCCTTTTGGGGCTAGGTACTTGAGTTGGCAGTGGCTGGGCAATGCCAGACATTCCTGGATACGACCGACCAATTATCTAGACCTCTCTCAGAGCCTGGCTTTGTCAGAGAAACTGCCCTGGTTGCCCTAATGGATGACTTATGCCAGGAGAAGGGCAGGTGGAGTGTGACCCTGCTAATCTTCCTGGATCTCTCAGTAGCTTGAGATACCATGAGAAGGATCATGGTATCCTTCTGGTTTGGCTCTCAGAGGTGGAGGCATAATGACAGTGGTTCCACTCCTACTTGGAAGACCAATTCCAAAAGGGGCTGCTGCTCAGACCAAAAAGAGACTGTTGCACAGATATGATTCCCAACGTATTTACAAGAAATTCTATCAAGGTAAAATTATCCCTTGGATAATTTTCGCAGTCTTGAGTTTCCTCAAACACTTTGGGAACCACATCCATCTGTTCAGCTGTCTTTTGTGTTCTTCCTCCTAGAACTGTTCTTCTCTTTTTGTGGAACTACTGCCTAGCCCTGTGGCATTTATGCTATGGTGACCTCCAAAGTTCCATCTTGTCTCCATCATCTATGGGAAATTGCTGGTAGAGGTCATCTGAGAATTTGGGGTGAGGTGTCACCAGTAGAGGATGACACTCAATTCTGTCTCATTTTCATCTGAATCAGATGAAGCAGCGGAAGTGCTGAACCAGTGTCTGAAGTTGGTGATGGGCTTGATGCCAATAAACTAAAATTTCATCCACACAAGATAAAGGTGCTATGGGTTGGTGATTCATCTATCAGCTCAGGAGTGGGTGTTCAGTATGTTTAGTTAAGATTACACTTCCCCTAAGGATCAGGTTTGGTGTCTTGGGGTGCTCCTAGATCCAACTTTGTCACTGGAGGCCTAAGTAGCTTTTGTGGCACAGAGTGCTGTTCACCAGCCAAGGCTGATGTGTATACTGTAGCCTGTCTTTGACAGAATTAGGCTGGCTATGTTTACCCATGGTCTGATATTGACTTTTGTAATGCACAATACACAGGGCCAGCTTTGAAGATTGTCCGGAAACAGTTTCACAGCTGTATTCTGAACCAACTGTTAACTGGGACCAGGCATTGGATGACGTTACACCAGTGCTTTATTGGTTTTCAGCCCGTCTGAGTACAATTTGAAGTTCTGGCGTTGACCATGAAGGTTTTATATGGCTTGGGACCTGCGTACCTGAAGGACTGTCTGTTCCCATTAAAACAAGTCTGTGTGTTGAGGTCAGCAAGTGAGGCTCTCCTTTGGGTGCCCCACCATCTGAGGTGAAGTGGGTGGTGTCCAGAGAGAGGAGCAATGGAACCTCCTGCATAGAAAGGTTCGCCGATACATACTTTGCCATCTTTTCAGTGCCAGGAAGACCTTTTTGTTCTCCCAGGCCTTCTAAGCTTTGGACAGACTGCTGCTTTTATTGCTAGCCTTATTGGGGTTTTTCAGCTGTTTTTATTCTGATTTTGTATTGTATGTGAACTACCCTGGGAATCAATCCATTGAAGGGCAGTATATAAAAGCATAAAATAAACTAAATGGAATACAACTTGATTCTTAGAATGGAACTTTTAATTTAAGGTGTCATTCTAGGGGATATGCAGTAGTGTCACCAAAAGTTAAACCATCCAAACACATCTAGCATTAGACTGAAGTACTACAATCTGTAGTACTAAGCACAAAAGTATCTTAGGCTTTTGTTTGGTATGATAAAACTAAAGTCTCACAATGAGGTCACAAGTAAAGGGTTTTAATTACTATCTTAAAATGCTGACCTCACAAACAGCATTGAAAAGCTTCATTGATTCTTATGAGCAGCTTGGGATATTATGAACTCCATTTCCAGCAGGTTTCCATTAGCATCTCATCTAAATCTGAATTTCAGGTCTAGTTCTTGACTGAGGTACTCTGGCTAAAGAGGAAGTTATTTGTCATATTTATATATCTAAATAAAATCATAGCATTAACGAAGTAGCAATCTATAATCCAGGCAATTTGGACTAGTGAAGACTGTTACCATAATGGGGGTTGGGTTTGGGTTGGGTTTGTCTATCAACCCAGCAAGTAGCAGGATATATTTTATTATATTTACAGTATTTATGTAAGTCGGGTGATATTTCCTGTTGTCACTTCTACAAGATTCCAACAAGAAGATCAGATTCAAAGGAAAGTTTGATCTCCTTAACTCAAACCACTCCTGTTACTTATCTAGACTCACCTCTTAAGTATGTTGCCTTAAATGTCATTTACACTAAAGGTACACTCCTACACCCATCAGTTATTCCTTGCCTTGACTGAACAAGATATGCTGAAAACGATCCCTTCTCTTCTCTCTGCAGAATGAAAAATGTTCTGAGTACATGCTTATCTACTAATACTAGGGAAAGTATTTCTATAATGATCAGCACCGAAACAAATAAAGCATTAAACAGACTCTGTATCTTGGTTTTCCTCCTAATGCCCCAACCAACCTGTTTTTCTGGAGAGGCCTCCCTTCCTGGCCAATGGCATTATTTCGTCCTTTCACAATTTGTCATTACCAAACCACATTTCCTAAGAGTTGTGACTATACACACTTCATTTCAATACAGGATCATTCCCTTTAATAGTGAACTCAAGTGGTGTTCACCTGAGGTGGTGAACACCAACAGGACTGGAATCAAACAGGGCCACTAGAAAAGAGAGGATGCTTGGGGAAACAGCAAGTTTTGCAAAAGTAGGTACTTAAGGACTAAGCATGCTCACTAGCCACAGTATGTGAAGCTGGAAAAGAAAAATGGGAGCAGGGAAGAAAAGGAACAAATGAAATGGTCGGCTGCAACTCTGAACAGGAGGACTTCTATTAAGGGGTGAGGATGTTGACATTTTGTTGCAGGTCCCACTTCTATTTATCTCTTTGCATTCCTATTTTATTGGGGGAAAGGATAAGCAACTCACTTTTATACATATGAAAAATATTTTCTTGAGTAAAATACATCACTTCTGAACTTTTGTAAAGATGAAAATTTGGCAGCTACTTCTGTCCCCATAGTCTTGTCATCTGAACAGTGAAATACGTTAGCATCAAGAAGTTGTAGACATTTTCCTAGTATCTTTAACAAATTTATCTTGGCATTAATTAAAAGCACTCCAGATAGCAAATGCTAGATCAGCCTTCCCTAACCTGGTGCCCTCCAGATGTTTTGGATTCCAGTGCCCTTCAGCTCCAGCCAGCAGGCCATGGTCATGAACGTTGGGAGCTGTAGACCACCAAAACATCGGGAGGGCATGGGGTTGCGGAAGGCTGAGATTGAAGCACAATGCCAAGTCAACTCTTCCAATTGATACTCATATGTCCTATTGGCAATAAAGTCATTTGATGAATAACAATCTACCTACAGGACTACCATAAATACATTCTCTTATGTCTCAACTTTATAAACACACATTTATATGCTATTGTCCAATTGGAAAAGCTTCCTAGTTTCAGTTCCATCACATACAACTGTCAATAGGAGGAAGAAGTTGCAAATAAAGTTAAGGAATGTACAATCCACAAATTATAACCATGTTGGCTATACCACGTTACCACACTTCATTCTGGCAGTTTTGCCTCATTGCTTATATCCCTTTGACCTTTTTCTCCTGCTCCAGTAGCTAGACTGCCTTCCAGAATATCTGCCCAGGCAACTGGATTGCTAAGGGAACCCAAAGGTAGAGTTTTTCTGCCATATTGAAGACCAACCTTTTAACAAGACCAGATATATTATTTCAGTAGTGTGGGAAAATATAATGTGACTCTACAAACTAGCACACACACACACACACCACACACATTAGGCTCCCTTGGGTACTTTGCACAGGATGAATAGACACGCACAAGGTAAACATCAACTGAGGGTACAAGGATGAATTCACTCAGTCAACAGGCACCAAGTTAGGATAACAAACACAGAAAGTAATACAGGATTGTTCTTCTCATGCATTAGTGCCACACCAAACTGTATGGAGATCTCCCTGCCAAAAAACATGTATAGTTCAAAAAGCTACTGAATTCCTACAGCAGTTTATTTGTTTTCAGATAGTGGAGTTCTGTAAAATTGATGTCAACTTTGGATTGGCCCATGGGATGCTACCACTGTAGCCATATTGTAGAAAAATAATACACTAATTACAGTCCCAACAATTTAGAGTCACACATTGCACATGCATGACAGGTTGCTAATTAGTCGGACAATGTTCCATACATCTACACACAGACAAGCAGAGCAGTTCTACACAGGCACTTTCTAGATTTATACCTCATTCCTGAAGAAATGCATTTAAAAGTGCCTTCTACCAATACCAACAAAACTTGCAACCAATTACCGGTAAGTATCCTCCTCTAAAAGCCCTAGCTCTTGCACCATAGAATATATTGAGAAGTAAATTCTAAGAAGTCTAATGAAAACTTACCAGGCCATCACATTCACAATATACATTGCCAGAAATGAGCATCAGAATACTCAAACCCCAGTTTTTTTCACGTGCCAAGTACATGGAATAAATTCCTTAGAATCTGGCATATTTGATGTTAAGAAAAGGTTGCCAATCCCTTCACCCATAACGATCATTTAAATATAAAGCTGTTTCCTGAATGGAGTTCAGTCAAACATAAGATTACCAAAATAAACTTTTTTCGTAAATTACATTCTGGGGTGAAAGAACTGACAATAATTCTTACAGCCTAGTCCAGTGGATTACTGCATCACTACATGCAACTGCAGTACAACAAAACAAGATTCACACACCATGCTGAACTGCTTTGCCCCTTCTCTCCCTCACTCCAATTCCAACTAAGGACAGAAACCATCAAGACACATTACCTTAAACTCAATCCACGATATTTTCAACAGCTACTTATTAATGCTTAACCACTAGATTGTGTATTGAAGTAACCAGATCTTCCCTTCCCTGATGCAAACCAACAGACGAAGGTTTGGGCGGGATAGAAGTGTTCGTGTGTGATGTGTAGGTTTTAAGTACATTGAACTCCTCTCAAATTTCTTTCGCACCAGGATCCTACCCACACCAACACCCCACATATCAAGAGAAAAATCGCCCGCCGAGCACAAGGGTTTTTTTCTATCAGTATATTTTCAGCGAAAGACGCCATTTTAGGAGGCAGTGGGAAAAGGAGTGGAGGAACCAGAGAAGTGGACGAACCAGAGAAGCGGACGATGCGACAGGGGGCGCAGGGTAGCCGGGGGAAAGAGATTCCCTTAGAGAAGACCGGCTACTCGATGGGGTAAAAATACCTCAAGGTCCCACTACAGTGCTGGGGAAGAAGGGAGCGGAGCCTCGCAGGTGAGAATCCCTCCCGCCCCCGAAGACTGCACCTGCCAATCGGACACACCCCGCTCGCTAAGCGTCCTTCCTGTCCCCTTCAGCAGAATCCGGGCTCCAGGACCGGCTCTCAAGGCAAAAGCCGCTATTTCTCCGTTGCCGCCGCCACCATCTCCAACCACTTCCACCTTGAGCCTTTCCAGCCCTTTCGTCCTAATAGACCGCCGCTGATGATGCCTTTGGCGCCCACTCTGAACTCCGCTCCCGCAAGGGTCCTCCAGCGTCGCTTCCCCCTTTCACTTCGCAAGGCCGCCTAAGCAAAACTTCCCCCTCCTCGCCCTGTGCCTCCGCATCTTTGCCGAAGCAGGGTGCGCCTCCCCGTCGCCCCCACCCCAGCCCTCCTTTCGTCGCTTCACCTGAGCGCCTTTCCTCTCCCAGTCTCTCACCCGGAGCCGCCATTCATTACCTTCTCGCACAGGCTCTTCACCTGCCCCTCAGAAAGCTGCTTGCACTCGTTCAGCTGCTCCACCCACTGGTCGAGCTCCTTAGTGAAGACCTTCTCCTCCATCCTTGCTGCTCACCCAGCCGCCGCCGCCGCCGCTCTTTCTTTCTTTCCTTCCTTCTTCCCTCCCTCCCTCACCGGCACCCACCGCCCCGTCCCAACCCCCGTCTACCTTCGTCTTTCCCCTTACAGAGATTGAATTCGGGGGCTGTTACTCGCGACGGGCGGAAAAAAGCGGCGGGCGGAAGGGGAGAGAGAGAGCGGCAGGGCTGGCAGTGTGTGTCCCTCAATCGCGGTAAGCGCCAGCGGCGGCTCTTGCGCTCGCTCGTTCTGCTCGCTCCGTGTAATGGCTGCCGCTGCCTTGACGTCACCCACTTGGTTTCCACCCTCCTCAGAACAGCGAAGGGAATTTTGCGCTTGCTCAGACACATCGCCCAGAGAGAGTTTAACGCATGCGTCAGGGGGCCTCCTTACAGATTATAATAGCAAGAGGGTGGGACCGCCGTGAGAAACTTGGCGCATGCGCAGAAACCCCGGGCAGGGCTATCTAGCCGCCATTCTGACGGCGGGCTTCTTGCACATTCCTTGGAGAACCTCGGCGGGGGGGGGGGGGTTCTAGTAAAGTTCATCGGAGAGGAAGGGTGATCCCATAAGGGAGGAGAAAACAGAGCTAAGAAATAAAATCTATGGGAATCAACACCTAGGAACAACAAAGGCAGCCAGAAGAAAAATCCCAAAATCCGTATAATGTAATGATATCTTCGTTAGGCTAACTGAAAAGTTCACCAAAAATTTGCACATTTTATGGTGAACTTTCAGTTGACTTAAAGATATCATACTGTATGGATTTTAGAGCTTAGAAACAGAAACTCAGAATTATAATTTTGACTTGTTTGGGGAGGCTTTTGGCAAGATGTCATCTGATGCTTCTCTTCCTGCCACCCCCATGTGCTGTTGCCTCCCAGCGATTTTCTCGTAGCCTTTCTGAGCCTGGTGCCCTCCAGATGTTTTGGACTATAACTCCCAACATGCCTGATCATTGGCTATGCTTGTTGGGGCTGATAGGAATTGAATTCCAAAACATCTAGAGGGCACCAGATTGGGGAAGCTGCCTCATGAGATGGTCAGATGAGATAATCTGGAGAAGTTTGCCTTAATTTTCTAAGGGAGCAATCTTATGGCCCCTAGACTGTCTGAGGAGCCATAGGATTATTCCAGGGGTCCTCAAACTTTTTAAACAGGGGGCCAGTTCATTGTTCCTCAGACTGTTGCGGGGCCGGACTATAGTTTGAAAAAAATATGAACGAATGGATCAAGTAAAAAAACAGGACCCGTGTCCTTATTTTTCACTTGATAGGGGTGAATTTTTTTTTCCTTAAATGGAAAGTTATTATTGTGGAGGAAGGGGGGGGCTGACTGACCCACCACACCCCCACCCTTTCCTACCCCAAAGGACCCAAGACCCCCAGAGATCTCAAGGTACCAGATTGCCAGCCTCAGCTGTCTGCAATCCTACTTGAATCTCTGTTCAGGGACTTGCCCTTTGTCTGTAACCTGGATTTAGTTACTGAACCAAGCAGAGCAATCCACAAACACCATGTGGGGTAAAAAACCAAAAGGAGGTTTATTCAGGTAGCATTTTACAACAACCAATAGGGAAATGAGAGAAGCACACGAAATTAGAGAGAGACACTTTGGTACAAAGTAAAGCTACAAAATAACAAAACCTACTTCCTTATATCTCCCAGGCACACAACTCTGTTACCTGGGGGTCAGTTCTCTTCCAGGGTTGGATCCAGCACAGCCTTGCTGCCCGGGAGAACTACTTCACCTACCCGAAGGTCTGAGATGGGTAGCCCTTCACACGGCTTGCCTTTACCAGAGCCCTCATTCAGCTAATTTCACCAGGAGCTACCTGGGGTCGGATCCTGAGGCTCCCCGAAGGCTTGGGCCTCTGCTTGGCTTGCGGCCATTGCTCCACAGCCAGGAACCACGCGACGAACAAAGACAAAAACCACACGTTGGGAATTATAGCTCTTTCCCCCTCCCCTCCTCCTTCCTGTAGCTTTGCTGCTTCTTAGCCAATCAGGATGAACTTCCTGACCGGGCAGGGAGGGGAACTCATGACTTACTGGGCCTGAACTACATTTGCGTTTGAAAGCCGTGTCTCCGGCTTTTCAGGACTTCCAGGCGCCATCGCCTCCTCCCAGCCTTACTTGGTTTACACATGAGGAGGTGTGTGTGTGTGTGTGTGTGTGTGCAGGAACCCTCAAAGGCTCTTTTCTCCACAATTATAAATTAATTATAATGTTAATAAGTGATTAAATGGAGGATTCATAGATTCATATTGATGGCAAAAGTGGGTATAAATTAATGATTATAATGTTAATAAGTGATTAAATGGAGGATGGAATTTTATTTCGATGGCAAAAGTGGGTTTAAAAAATAAGAATGTACTACCTTTTTTGCTGTCTAAAATTGAAATACATTATAAAAGGCTACATACAAATTATAAGAGTGTTTTGCTTTTGTCTGGATGCTCTGTGTGTGTGAGTGCTTTGTGTGGGGTAAACTGAAATACATTATAAAAGGCTATAGTCACTGACTCTCAGCCTAACCTACCTCACAGGGTTGTTGTCAGGATAAAGTAGAGAGGAGGAGGATTATGTAAGCCGCCTTGGGTTCCTTGAAGGAAAAAACGTGGGGTATAAATATAATAAATAAATAAATACAAATTATAAGAGTGTTTTGCTTTTGTCTGGCTGCTCTGTGTGTGGGTCATTCCATGTAAAATCAACCAATGAATTTATCTGACCGTCACCGATTTTGAAAAAACTTGGTGAACTTGTTGGGTCTGCTGAGAAAATAAGCTGCTCCAAAAATTAGACTTCTGGGACAAAAACTTTTGGAGATATGGCAATCAAAAATATGAAGAAAAATGTTAATTTTTGTGTGTCGGACAACATTAAAATTACAGTAATTCCAGTTCTACAGAACCTAGAAAGTTAATCATGGTGTTGATGGAAAGCCTTTGAAATGCTCTTTCATTTGATATGTAACATAAATGGTTTTTTGGAATAAATATATATTCAAGGTCAAATAGTAAAATTTGACCTTGAATTCTGCAAAAACTAAAAAAAATTTCTCCATGATTTTTGTTTTAGTATTTCATCTGACAGTGCTTAATACATGTACCAATTTTCAAAATGGGGTTCTTAACAGAAAATGAGTTACATCTTTTGGGGCGCTCTGTGTGTATGTATCATAGTTCATATGAATTGCTATCTCACTGTACATATCTTAAGAAAATATGCATTTATCACTTAGGTTTTGAATAAAATATTGTGCACAAGTACAAGCTACCCTGTCATAATTGTGCAGCTCTGAATTAGGTATTCTTTTTCACAATAGCATACTTCTTTTTGTGTAGAATAATGATACTTCCTCTAGGTGGTCATTCTGGTATGAAATCAATCAAAGAATATTTCCAACTGAAAGCAAATTGCTTAAGATTGGGTGAACTTGTTCTGCTTATTAAAAAATAAGTTGCAGGGCCTATTGTTTTCAGAAGAATGAGGTTTAAAATATGTACTTTTAAAAAGGTACTCACCAGTATGCTTGGGGAAAACATGTTCATTTTATTTTTTTCAAATAAATATACAGAAGTTTGACCTTGAATAATGACAAAAAACTCCTTTTGTTTTAAATAACGTTTAACATCCCTGGAAACATGTACTTGATTTCAAAATGGGACTCTTACTAGCATGTAGTTATTTTGATTTACTTAGATGTGGGCTTGAAAAACCATTATTGTGCATAGATGAGATTTTCCATTTTACTTTTATATATGCTGATCAGATTTTATGCAGTTCAAATATTACTTGCTAACATTTTGTTAACAAGTCCTAAATTAAGGAGCTTTTCATAACAGTAGTTTCTAGTCTTGAAGTTGCTGCTTGACACTCTTTGTCTGTTAGTGTATAGAAGTGCCCTATTGGGCAACAAGGATCAGCTTTTGTCAAAACATCTGAAGATGGTATCCATAGGACATCTTGTTTATCTGGATACATAAATGATTTTGCTGGTCCAGCTGGATGAAGAAAGCTCACTAACACTTCTGCTCTCTGATCATCTGTTTGTAAAACACAACCTAACCACCATTGTGAGATAGAAACGCATGTAACAAATCCTCGTATTTCTTGCAATTCCAGTTCTCCTTCTTTAATAGTTACTGTCTCTTTTCTGGATTGGCATTGAAATGAATATCTTTTAGTAGCAACAGTGTGTTTTGTTAATGGAATTACAGCGTGAATTTTCTGTGTCCCAGGAATCGTCTTGAATTCTCGAAGCAACATTTCAGAAGCTTTTCTTCCAGTTCATAATCTTTACTTGTGGTGTATTGAAATGCAACCTGTGTGATGTTCTCCTTTGCCCAATCAAAGAGCTGACGAGGGGTCATGATTTGTTTTTCATACGGATGCTGCAAACTTGCTTGAGCAGCTAACCTTTTCACAGTGCCACCCAAACCATCACAAGGCCCTTTCCCATGCGATGTGGCAAAGAAGTGCCATTCTGCATCGATACCGAAATCTGACTTATGCTTACTTCAGTTGTTGAAGTTTTTACCGTTTTTATACTGTGCTGCTGCACCATCAGGGAAATAATAGATCTTAGTTATGCTACCTGTAGAAATGGTGTGCAGGAATTCAACAATTTGAAAAGTCATGAACATATTGCAGCAGATGTGGGGTCGGCACTTGTCATGGCTTCAGGCCTGCCTTTTTCTTTCTTATCAGAATCTGTGAATAAAGCTTGATTTAATGTAGACATCCAAAGAGATATATCTCTGTGAAGGTTTGAGGCCTACCCATGCCTGGTTTGGTTTCAGCCTGAAGGCTCCGGAAGGGAGGGGGCAGGCTTAAGTTTAATTTCCCTCCAAAAACTTCTGTTTTAAGTGTGTATATGGGGGTGAAGTTATTGTAGGGAGGTACTGTGCATGTATAAGAACATTCACATCTTCTGAATTGTTCGGAACCCCGTTCTGGAAATCGGTACATATACTCAAGGTAAACATGGGTTATCTGAGGGAAAAAATCAGCAAAAAAATAATAAAAACATTTGGTTTTTTTGGAATTCAAGGTCAAATTAAAGAAACTATGACCTTGAATATTTTATTTCACTTGCATGCTTCATGTTACATATCATATAAAAGGGTAGTTTGAGAGCTTTCATATGACACCATGATTTACTTTCTAGGTCAATTCTGAAGGAAGTTATGATACTTTTTTGTGTAGTCACAAATGCTGAAAAATCATGTTTTGGGCATTTTTTGAGCACACTGTACTTTTGAACCGTGAGGTATAATGACCTATAATTTGGTGTATGTTCATTTCTCATGCTGGTCTACCAGTATGCCAGTTTTAAAAAAAATCGCAGATGGTGAGGTAAATTTTTCATTTTTTTTGGTTGATTTTACATGGAATGACCCGTGTATGAGTGCTTTGTGTGGGGTAAACAGCGGGTGTTTGTGGGCTGAGTGTGTTCGGGGAGCCGTGTTAGGGGACACACACCTGAACTTCCCAGGATCTCTTTTCAGATCGGGTCCCCCACTCACCAGTGAAGGACGCAGCTCCGCCGGTCAGCTGTGTGGCGGCCTCCCGCTGAGAGCGGCTCCGCCATGTTAGGCGGCCGCTCGCTTCACCCGTTTTCACCTCCCATCCCAGCTCCGTGGAGGGGGGAGGCTGCCGCTTCGTGCCTGCCTCCCCGGGCCTGCCTTTTTTCTCCCGGGGTTGTGCTGGGCTGGGGCGGCTGCCGCTTCTTGAGCGGCGCTGTGGCGTGTGCCTGCTGTCGCCATTCTGCCTGCTGTTGCGGCGGAGATCGGCAGTTCGGGCCATGGGCCAATAGGGCGGCCGCTTGTTGGGCGGCCGCTTGTTGAGCAGCCCGGCAGTCCCACAGGTCTGCTGTTCAGCGGCTGCCCCGCCTCCAGCCTTTAGAGGAGCCTTGCTTCTGGGAGCCGGTTACGGCTCCGCTGCTCGGCTCCGCGCCTCCCATCTTCTTCAGTCTGGGGTGAGTGCGGGGAAGCCCACATGGCTGCTCATGCCGGGCAGTGCGGTCCTGCTGCTCAGCTGTATGGCAGCGGCAGCGGCAGCCTCCCCTCCAGCCTTTTGCAGCTGGCTTGAGCGGAGAGGTGCTTTGCCCTTTTTGCGCGAGCAGCCGCCGGGCCGGATAAAAAGACAAGGCGGGCCGGATGTGTCCCGCGGGCCGTAGTTTGAAGACCCCTGGATTATTCAGAGTCCCCCTCTGAGGTTGGAGACAGCACTCCGACCTCAGAAGGGGGAGTCGGAGATCCGACCCTCCTTGCAGCCAGCGTGGAAAGAACCATGCCAGCTGGCTTCCAAGGTTGGGAACTCAACCTTGGAGAGGGGGCATTTTGGTGGATAGGGAGGGGAGGTGACTGGAGAGGCCAGGATACGAACTATCCTGAGCCTCTGCAAGCCTCCTTCCCTCCCACTTCAAAACACCTTTGCTAGGTGGGCAAAAAAGCCCATCTAGCAAAAAAAAAAAAGGCAGGGTGGGAAGACAGGGAGGTGATGATCACCTCAGCCCCGCTCCTCCAGCCCTGCATAGGATGATTGTAAGTCTTCAAGTTCAGGGGCTTACAATCATCGAGGGTGCAATGCTAGGCATGTTTAGACAGAAAAAAAGTCTTATAACTCCCAGTATTCCCTGGTCAGCTATGCTGGCCGGGAAATGCTGGGAGTTGTAGGACTATTTTCTTGCTAAACATGCATAGGATTGTGTCCTAAACTATTTCGCCAAACTAGATTTACTTAATTGGCAGTATCTCCACTGAAAGCATAGCTGGCTGGGGCATGCTGGGAGTTGTAGGCCAAAAACATCTGGGGACCCAAGTGCTTACAAGAAAGGTCTAGTGCTTACAAGAAAGGATAGCAGTGATGGGTGCTACAGCATTTGAGGTAATTAAGAACATAAGAAGAGCCCTTCTGGATCAGACTAAGGATCCATCTAGTCCAGCATTCTGTTCGCACAGTGGTCAACCAGCACTGTGGTCAACAGGAAACCCAGAAGCAGGATATGAGTGCAACAGCACCTTCCCGCCCATGTTCCCCAGCAAATGGGGTACATAGGCATACTGCCTGTGATACTGTGATCCAAGAGGATGTCTCTTGTGTACTGTTCATACAGACTATATCTACAAGAGATTATTCCTCACTTTTTCAGTGAGGGATCGTTTTCAGTGTGGTAGTTATTGCAAGATAATTTGTACATTGCAGTGCTTTTTAGAGAGATAGAGAGTACTTCAACTGATTTGGAGTCCTAACCTGGTAATGCATGCACACTCATCACCTCCTCTGTTAGGCTGGCCATCTGAAAATCCTTCCGTAAGTGGCAAATATGGAGCACTATTTAAGGGTTGCAAATTTTGGGACAAGTTGGATTTTGCACTGACAGAAGCTTTTTCAAAATGACACTAGGAATCTGCACTGTACACAGCCCACATAGGTTATTTGCTGTAGGGGGATGCAATCAGACAAGATTATATTTGGACAAGTATATTTTAGATAAGAATATGTTATGCACCTGTTTAAAAAATAAATTATGAATTGATGTGTCAATGCAGCATCTCATAGAATTGTCCTCTGGAAAGAATCAAGTGAAATCCTGTCTGTATGGAAGTCAATGGGTGTTGCACCATTGATTTCAACTGACTTGTTCCACATCTTTCTCTTTTTCTTACAAGTGGCAAGTGGTAGTTTAAAGTTAATCACAGCTCATTCAAATTAATTCTTCAGGTGCATTCACTGAAGAATTAAATTATACAAAGTGAATCATGGCTGAAGGGGGATCAGAGCAGAACGGATAGCCTATTGATGCAGATTCTAGTACATTCTTGTATCTGCTGTGGGAGAAGGCTTAGTCTAGTTGTGGAAGTTATTTTGAACTTTCTATATCAATCAGAAACAATAGATAAATGTGAAATTGCAGGAAATGTCCGAAGCAACATTTTAAAACAATGGCATGTTCAGAAAACACTCTTGGTGACAGTAAGACATAAACCAGGAAAAGAAAGGGCATAAACAAACAGATAATCTGAAGACTACTAGTTTGTAATATATTTAGTATGCAATCTTGCTATAAATTACATGTTTAAATTCCATTGTTTTCAATGTGACATACTGACAACTTTAGATGTACTAAGATATGATTCAGGATATAATTTACCTGTTCAACTCTGCAGCACGTCATACTTGAATCAATATAATTAAAAGTGTGTGGGAAATGCATATAGCTTACTTGCCCTTTCACATACTTAGCATATTACCTATGAATCTGTTACTTACTGCTTTATTTTCAGAGCATGCTCTCAGTAGCTACATCTGGGTTCTTTAGACAACACGATAATCCACACTCAAGGGTTGAGTATGGGTTGAGTGTGTGTTGTCATTGAACTGTGGGTTCTTGAAATGTGGGTTATTGTACTGTTCGAACCCAGCCACACTAACAAACCATGGTTTGTTAACCATGAACAAACCACGAAGAGAACCCATCATTTGATGTTGGGTTGTGAATTGTGGTTTGTTATTGCGGCTGGGTTCAGACAACACAATAACCCACATTTCAACGACAACCCATACTCATCCCTTGAGTTGGGTTATGTTGTCTGAACCCAGTGCAATACAGGAAAAGCTATTTGCTACCAAGCTCCATTGACCTGGGTTGCACAGCACAGAAACCCATGGTGGGTTGCCATGGTGGGTTGTTGTGTCGTCCAAACCCAGACCGCTTTCCTCAGGGTGGCTTATTTTTTGGGAACAAGCCACCCTGGTAAGCCATGGATTGTTTTAGGGGTTGTTCGTACCACGGTGGGTTGTCGTGTTGTCCAAACCTAGGAGAGACATTTCATCATGGGTTGTGGGAATTGGCTAGCAAGCTGCTTGGCAAGAGCAGCAAAAAACCCTGCTGCTCTTCACAATCTCACCCATGCCACTGCCAGTGACTGTCCCTCCACTGATGGCCAATTGGCACTTTGGAGCAACTGTCACTGGTTTGCCACCTTTTTTTGGGGCCCCCAAAATTGTGCAACTGTGTTGTTGTTGTTGTTAGGCTTTCTACTGACCAATAACACCTCCATCTTGTCTAGGTTTAACCTCAGCTTGTTCACCCTCATCCAGCCCATTACTGAACCCTGCAACGTTCAGGGGTTTCGACTGTTGATGTTAGGTGACAAAAAAGCATTATAGAGCTGGGTGTCATCATCAGCATATTAAGTTTCACCCAACTGAACTCTCGGAATTAAAAGCTATGTAGAACCTATGCATATGTTGCACATACTGTACATGTTTATTGATCATGAGGTCAGAGGGGATAAAGGCTTGCAAAGAAAGACCTATAGCAACATAGCAATCGTGGAGCTGAGGTTATCATGCGTGCGAAATGGTCTGGAAAGTTAGAAAAGAGGAACTTGGGAGGCTACAGAGACGGGAAGTTTTGGGACAAAAGTACAAGAATATAGCAAATGAGGAAGTTTGGGGGTTGGGTAGAACGTGCAACTGTTACCAGGAGGCAGGGATAAACAAAAGATGTGGGAGAGGTGGTGCAAGCAGGGACATAACAGTTATAGGGACCAATCAGTGACTGAAATGGACAACATAACCAAGCTCTGCAGTTGGGGTAGGAAGATAAGACAAGGAAGGGGAAGGGTGGGGCCACTCCTGTCTGGGGGTGCAGAATGCTACCAGAACGTTGTAATGGAGGGATATTGAACGTCAGGCCTGCAAGTCAAATTTGGCTTTCCTGGGGTCCCAACCTGCCTGGCCCCTTTTGCCTTCAGCACCACCCACCACTGGAATGCAGCCCCTGAAAGCTTCTCTGAAATTGAATTCAGCCCTTGGGCTGAAAGGGGTTCAACACCCCTGCTGTAATGGGTAATGTATAAGCTGTGTAAACCTGTCATCTTTTGTTCTAAACTTTGTCAATAAGTTTTGTTTGCTCTATATATTCTGTCAATTGCTACCATGGTACCTTGATTCATGTATGATTTGTAGCGCTTCCAGTGCTTTCTGTTAGTAAAAACTATAAAATGCAACAAGTTTTGAGTGTGTGTTTTTGAGAATCAGTGGCTGTGTTCAATCCTTAGAACAGGCAGCAAGCCTCGGACCAGGATTTGCCTGTGGGGTGAGATTTCTAGGACTCATCTCAAACAGGGCCTGTATATGTTAATTGTCTGTCTCTGTGACCACAGTGACATGACTAAAATAAATTCCTACAGAATCCTGAGTCTCATCAGGCATTGAAAACCTGCTGCTAGCCTTTAGCAACTTGGCTGAGAATCTCAGGTCATCTAAGGAATTTTGCAAAAATAAATAAACACAATTAGATGATATCATTCAAAGGCTGAGCTCCATCTCCCATATTATTTTTTCCATCCCTCTGCCCGCCTCCCTCTCTCCCCCTCCCTCCCTAGACAGGCTGCAGTGTATGCACATTCAGAACATGTGCCTTCATCTGTGGATGCCCTCATGCATGTCTCTGCGTGATCCACTAGGTGAAAGCGGCTCTCCCAGCAGCATTACAGAACAGAAAGCGAAAGTTGTCATAGCACTGTGCTGCTTACTCAAAGGTATGATATCTATACATTAAAATGGGCTCAGTGTCCCTGCTTCTTTAAAAGCAGGACCAGAGTGATACTGTCTAGGGACAGGAAATCTGTTGCTGATGAACAAGCTGATCCTGGCCTTGGATAGGACTGAAATATCCTGCATATGAATAATACAGGCTCACTGGAACCCTCCGTGACCTTTCAAAGTGTTCATTGCATGGCATTCATGAATGTGAATCCTGCATCCAGAGCTGCAGGTTCCTGCCTGTGTTCAGGGACAGATGTGCTTTTCAGTTCCTTGGTTTTCACTGGGAAAGAATTCAACAGCATTCTGAGGGAACTTCCTATCCTATGATGATATCAAGGCCTAGTCTTATCAATTCTTTCCCCCATAATTCCCAGCCAGCATTGGCCCTGCTGGCTGGGAATGCCAGGGGTTGCACTCCAACACATCTGGAGGGCACCAGGTTGGGGCAAGCTTGACTAGGCCATGCAGCTGGACTCTCTCCAGGAGCAGATTCTGAAGTGTCAAATCATTTTGAATAAGAGTAGAAATGGCAGTTATGCACATAAGAAAAAAAATTCTTGCAAGTAGTGTTGGTCTGGGTCATGTAACCCTATCCCTACACCCATTTAGCAAATTCCTTTTCATCCTTGGGCCATGGCCATGTCCCTTCTTTAAAGAACAATATTTTTTAATTTCAATTTATAAAAAATGCTTAATATGTCATTATTTTTTAAACCGTTATGGCAGGGCAATGTGCCCACAAAGGCAGTTAATAAATCTCTGAATAAACAAACACTTGAGCATGTACAAGCTTCTTTCTCTGAGCAACTGCAACCAATTTCCACAAATTTAGGCAGATTTCACATTACAGCGCTATTGAGTCTCCTGCTGTTGGTGTGCGTGAATGTAAGACAGAATCTGTTTTAAATGCGCTTGCATCAGTTTTTAAAATCAATTGATGGTCCTGCAAGAAGGAATTGCATTTTAACCATCCTGCCCTTTTCCTCTCCTGCGATGAGTGAACAGATGCTTTCTGTCTGGAACACATCTTGGAGTCACCTGCCTACCCACACTTTTTGCATAGCTGTTCACATTTGGGCCAGCATCCAGGTTATGCAGGCAGCCGAGTGTCTTCTCCCACGCTAGCTGGAGTCTGTGTGCATATGTGTGTGTGGCATTTACAGTGGGAAAAGTATAACTTGGGAATGGTGGTGATGCGCATTTTGGAGCATCTGGGTAAGTATTGCACCACTTGAAAATGCATGTGTGATTTTGACTTTAGAGTTAAGAACCAGAGGGGGTTCCTTCCTGGCTCCTCTCGGCTCACTTTTAAAATGAAGCACTGCCTTCCCCTCCCTTTTACAATTTTCTGGGAACACAATTCAAATTAAAAAAAAAAAAACTTTTAAAACATAGCTGAATGAGCAGGACCATCTCTATTGGATGTGAAAGTGTTTTCTGAATTTTATTCTGTCCCTGAGGAAGAGCAGCAGGTCAAAATGTGCAGGGCATCTAATTCCCCAACATAGTTGGCAGCATCTGTGGCTTGGTGGTGTGGTTTTACACTGCTATTCAGAACTACTGGAAATCAGTGGCATTTAATGTTGCCCTTTCCTTCTATCATACAAGCTGTTCTTGAAGCTGGTCTCATGTGCTGCTAGCAAATCACCAGTGCTTAATTTCTAGAGAAACAGGTGCCACCAGTCGAATCTAGAAATCAGTGGTGCACTGGTAAATTTTGAAGTGCAGGTAGGTGCTCATCATGACAGCCCCCATAGCCACGCTCCCGAGGAGAGTCCTAAAAATTTGTTGACCTGTATCAACAAACCAGTGGTAGCGGTTTTTATTTCCACCAGGAGCAACTCTTCTGTAAAATTAATGGGTCTTAATTGCCCATTTAAGACCAAGCCACCCCCAAATTACAACAGGGATAGCTCACAATAATCTATTGTTCCTTGGGGTGCACCTACTGTGAGGATTGCGACTAAGCTCAGAAGGAACCAGGAAGCCTGGGCAGCGGGGGGGGGGGGGGGGGGGGAGCAGATGGTGTCATTGCTCCTGCTGATCAAATGATCAAAACATGATCCTGCGGCTTCCCGCTACAACGCTCCTGGAAATGAGATCTTGAGATCTAGAATCCTATCCATATTTTTGCATGTAAAGTAAAAGATGTTGAATGTACTACCCTCTGTCAATAACTACACTTAAACTAGATGCATTTGTGTTTGTATGTTTGTCTGTCTTTGTATTTGGAAAATTAATAAAAGAATAGAAAACAAAAGCCAGGGTGGAATGCTAATAAGTCCTGCTACAAAAAGTGAGCCTGCGCTGCTTAAATGTAAAGAGACCATGTTCCAAGTGCATTGCTAATCTGTGTCAAAAGTCTCCTGGCTCCTACTTTCCCTGACTGACATACCGCATAACCCGAGGCATACTTTCTTGTTCCCTGATCATTCATTTACAGAAACTCTTGGATTGTGGGGGGATAAACAAGCAGTTGCCATGGAGATAATATGATGCTGCTGCTTGCCGTTCCAATTGAAATTGCATGTATCTGGCATGCCACACATGGCTTGAACAGACATAAAATCCTACAGTGTTTTTTCCCCTCCTATGTGACACACAGGGAATCTATCCCTGCTCTTTCTACCAACACAGGAGGTAGCTTGTTCTGGCTTTGAGGGATGCAAGTACTGAGGAAGAAAATCAAGACCCCGGAAAAAAGCAACTCTCATGGGCCCTTACGCATATAAATAAAGCTGTAGGAGGGCCTCAAAATTATGATGTTAGGATCTGGGTTGTTAAATGTGGGAGATGTCCCAAACTACTTATTAAAATAATGATTAATTAAATCATGTTCTTTTTAAAGTATGGAATAATTAAGTAGGCTTTCAGGATGTTAAATAAAAAGATACTATGCTCTGAGGCTTAGTTGAAGTAATAGGCCAGGCAGAGTGGTGCTTTACCGGCAGGCTAACACAGTACAGTCATGCCTTGGATTGAGAACATAATTCGTTCCGGAAACGTGCTTGTAATCCAAAACACTCTTATATCAAAACGAAATCCCCCCAAAAAATTTGTACAGAGATTTTTAATTTAAACTGTACTACATACAGTACTTGTATTGCAAGACGTCGCTTGTATATCAAGTCAAAAAAAATTAAATAAATATTTAAAAATTTGCTTGTCTTGCAAAACGCTCTCAAACCAAGTTACTTGTAATCCAAGGTATTACTGTAATTTCAGCCATTGAAAACTGCTTCTGGGATACAGGAAAATTGGAAAAGTGACACTGGTCACCTGCAGCTAGCAAGGTTTTTGCAAAGCAGCTTCTGTTCAGAAACAACAAAGAATATTGCAGTACCTTAAAGAGTGACACATTTATTATGGCATAAGCTTTTCATGGACCAGAATGCACATGATCAGATACATCGAACGTTATCATGAGTTGACAGGTACACATGGGTGCTGAGCATGGGTGGGCAACTACGGGAATTCTGGGGGCCATTTTCACCCACCCACCCCACTGACTGCACTTGGTATGAATTTTTTTTAAAAGATATTTTAAAAATCACCAGTTTGCTGCTGAATTTCAGTGGCAAACTGCTCCGTAGCACTCAGTAGCGCTAAAAGGGTTCAATTTTGCTTGTTTGCAAGCTACATTTTACCCTTTTAGTACTCTGTACCTGCTACAAAGTGCAATTTTGTTTATGTTTATTTCATTTAATTTGGGGCATGGCAGGTGGTGGTGGTGCATGCAGTCTGCAGGCCGTGTGTTGCCCACCACTGCTGTAGAGAGAGCGAGAGATGCAGGAAACAAACTGCTAATTGTGTTAAAGCTCGAATGTAAAAATAATTAGAGTGACTGTTCACAAAGCAGTGTTGATGATAAACCGCCTGGCATTGGTAAGCTACTTAACACCTATCGTGGGCAGTGATATAGTGGCAAATTTTGAAGTCCACCATGACAGTCCACATAGTCATAGCCACATCACTAAGGAGAGGCCAAAAATGCAGGCAGCTGTCTTGGCCCACATCAACAAACAAGTTCTAGCAGTTTTTATCTCCACCAGGAGAAAGCCTTTTATAAAGCTAATGGGGCTTAATTGTCCATTCAGGACCAAGCCACCCCAAAATACTTTGCATTACAACAAGGAACACAATAGGCGAGGCGCATTCGCATGTCAAAACGAACAACCCACCCTGGCAATAAGCCACAGTGGGTTGGTCGTTCTGTGAGCAACTCACAGTGCGCCAGACTATCAGGCTCACCATGGGCTGTTGACCCCCTCCTTCCCCCTCAGTCCTCCCACGAATATTCCTGGGAACTCCTCAGCAGGATTGACTTGTCTCCCATCTCCCTGCTGTGATCATGAGCCGATTTTGGCTCTCTGTGGCTTTTTGTCTTTTACCCTTTCTCCCCCCTGAGATCGTGAAGTCCACCTTGACAGCCAGCTTTCGCAATCTCCATTTTGACATCCCCTTCAAAGTGCCTGAGTGGCACCTTGGAGGGGTTGTCAGTGGTTGGTAAACTTTAATTTATTTTTGCACACACAGTGTGCACACAAAAAAAATATTTTTATTAGTTTTATTTTTTATTTTAGCTGCACTTGCACAACTGTGGAAATGGGGCCCCTCAGTTGGGCAATGTCAAGTGCCTGCTGTCAGAGTGCAGCAGGTACCAACCCTGGACATTGACCCAAAGAGGGTCCAAATAGGCTTTTTCTTTCCTTTGCTTTCTCTTGACAGCTGTCAAAAAGCAAGCTGTCAAGGGAAAGCAAAGGTGCGAGTGATCTTTGCTTGCGAAAAAGGGGTGGTGAGATTTATACCACGTTCACGGCACGTTCCTCATTTCTATTTTATTTATTGTTTGCAGAACAACCAACCCACTGTGGCTTATTGCCAGGGTGGGTTGTCATGCCATGCGAACCCACCCAATATGTTGATGCCAAGAAAATTCATTCTCTTCCCAACTCCGCTACTGTGAATATTGCAACTAAGCTTAGAGGGAACAGGGAAGTCTGAGGGGGGTGGCAGATGACATCAGCATCCCTGCTAATAAAACCGTGCTGGCACCACATCCCTGTGAGCTCTGCCTCCACTATACCACTGCTAATGGGATAAAAATATGTTGTATTGATTCAAGCCACAGGTGGTAGAACTGAATTTCCTAGTAAACGGTAGTTTCACAGTGTAGAATGCAGAAGGGCATTGCTGGCAGATGATAGCATACATCACACAGACATTTGAAAATGAGTAGGTAAATGAACCCTTGATATTGTGGCTGACATTAATTAGGTCCTTAATTACGTTGTCTGAGCAGATATGTGGACAGAGTTGGCATCTGGGCTTGTTGCAGAGTTTGTTCCCTGTATTTATGTAAATATGTGGCCTGTTGTTGCTGAGGAGTAGCTGTTTTAGGTTAGGGGTCTCTCTGAAAGCAAGGATAGGGCTACCACCCAGGGCCTGTGAGAGGGAAGTCTCACTGGTCAGGATGGGCAGTAGGTAATTTATATGTTGGAGTGGAAGGCCGACAACCTGGTCTTCTGCGCGGGTACAATGCTAAGGGGGTAGCAAGTCCTGGGGCGGGCCTTCTCCGAGGTCCCCAGCGTCTCACCCTTAGCCCAGAACAAAGGGATAACTTATAGCCACAGAAGTATCTTTTAGAAAACAAGTTTATTTACAAAATTACCTTCACAAACTCAGACCCACGCCAGCAATACAGCTTATCAGTACGGTACAAAGTAACAAGCAAGAAGTCTCAAGGACACCGTGATTTCAGGGCTCTCAGCTAGTTAGTTCAGCTCGGGCCCCGGCAGAGGCCCGGTCAACCGCACGCTGCTAGCTGGGTTCCCGGCGGAGGCCCGGTCTGCCCAAGCGGCTAGCTGGGTTCCCAGCGGGGCCCGGTCTGCCCAAGCGGCTTGTGAGTGATTTCAGCTTGGTTTCCCGGGGGTCCGGTCAACCCAAGCGGCTAGCTGGGTTCCCGGCGGGGCCTGGTCTACCCAAGCGGCTTGTGAGTGATTTCAGCTTGGTTTCCCGGGGGTCTGGTCAACCCAAGCGGCCAGTGATTCCAGCTAGCTGGAGCGCGCCGGGTGCTGCTACCCGGGTTGCCGATCCTTCGTTCCCTTACCCCAGCCATGAGCAAGATTGCTGACAGCCACCAGTTCCCTTGCGCAGGGTGTTTTATACCTTGGTGTTTCAGGTAGCCCTTCCCTCCGTGATCAGGTGGGTTGACACCCTCCCTGAGGGGCGGCCTTTTGGGTCAGGTGGGGTGACGCCCTCCCCCCGTGGGATGGGGTCCCTTTTAAGCCACTTGCTTAATGGTCCCATCCTATGGTGTTGAGTGGCCATTTCTTAGGGGTGCTGAAGTGTCTGCTCTGGAGAGGTATTCAAGTCTTATGTAGATGGGGCTGATATGCGAGAGCATTGACAAACCTGGTGATGCTTCCTGCCTTCCCCCCTGGGGTGATTCTATACAGATGTTGTTTGTCCCCTTTGGCATCTGTGGAGACTGGCTGTCTCCCCCCCCCCCGGGTCTCCTTCCCCCCTCCTTGGTGAGTGTGTGTGTGTCAGGCAGGGGGCTTAGGTTGGCTTTCTCCACAGTTGGAGTGGTTTCAGCTGGGAGCTATAGCTGACAAGTGTTGTTCTTTCATTATGCCCATTATGTAGATGCACAGTAGTGTTCAGAAAATGCACATGGTGCATGGACTAGTCAAGGCGTATGTTGAGGTTAAAGTGGATCAAAGTGAATTTTAAAACGAACAGGCTGAAGAAGTGTACTTAAGGGCAGGGCTGGTGCTACCATTAGGCCAACTAGGCAGCTGCCTAGGGCGCAGGGCTAAAGAGGGCGCCAGAAACGCCTTGAAAAAAAATACAGCGCTCTCAAGTGGGAAGGGGGTGCGCGCTAAATATCTGATCTTGCCTAGGGCACCAAACTGTCTTGCACCGGTCCTGCTTAAGTGCCTCATGTCACTCACTACATTTTTTGTCCTAGAGAAGGTTTTCTCTAGGAAATGACTAATTTATCATTTGCTAATCTTCTTTGCATTTCCACAGAGTTTATTTTTGACCCAAAGAATGCATTTGGAATTGTGCAACTTTCATCTGGGCATTTTCCCTTTCCTGAGGATTCTGTGTAAGTTGTCAGCTTGCCTGTGTCCATAGATCACGGGAAGAAAGGCAGAATACAAATGCAACGTATATAATATAAATATCTAATTAACATATCAGCCACTCGCTTCTGGGCAAACAGAAAATCTGAGAAGAGACCAGCATAGCTTTTTTCTATATATGACATGGGGACAAAATGCATCCCTTATGATGAGGGACAATCCCTCTTTGGATTCTGTTTTTTAAATGCACTTGTTTGTTCACATTGGCTCCGCCACGTCTACCCTGATCATACTCTGACAGGTGGAGTTTTGCTAAATCTGGGATGTTCTTCAAAAAGAGAGGTGCATGACAACATGGGGATCCTTGAGGGAAATGGCAAAGGATTCCTCAATGGGATAATTGTATGGTGCTTCTGAAAAACATCTAGCACTATGCAGTTCAAGAAACAAAGTGACTTAATAACTTTGGGTTTTGATTTTTGAATATTGGTAAGGTGATAGAAATTCTTTCTGTGAAAATAGAGGAAACTTAGATTGGATAAGGATTGGTAATGTTTGTCAGACAATGTGGTGGAAGCCAAATGTGATTTGTTGTTGTTTTTGAAAATTCAATTAAATTTTTTTTTAAAAAAGAAAGAAACAAAGTCCCAAATCCTTCCCCTGCCTCCCAAAAGGGGGGGGAAAATAAAATATAAAGCAACAGATTCAGTTGCTCTGTTTTAGTTTTCATTCCACTGACTTTATTATAGTGCAGACATGATATACAGTAAAACCTTGGATTGCAAGTAACTTGGTCTGCAAGTGTTTTGCAAGACAAGCAAATTTTTAAAATAAATTTTAACTTGATAAACAAGCGACATCTTGCAATACAAGTACTGTAGTACGGTCAAGAAAAATGAAGACTTTACACTATCATTCTTTATTGCAGCTTAAATTAAAAATGTGTACAAATTTCTTATGGGGAATTTCGCTTTGATATACAAGTGCTTTGGATTACAAGCACGTTTCTGGAACAAATTATGCTTGCAATCCAAGGTATTACTGTATATTGCTTTGGAGAGATTTTACCCAGGCTGTGGGGCAGGACCACATGGAACGTTGCCCTTCAAGAGAGTGACTTATATTTACACTCTCTTCCTGTGTGACTAAATGCTCCAAAAATAATGTTAAACATTGCCTTTCAGCCCAGCTGATTATCAGATCATAGGCTTCCTCTTGAAAAACTGTGAGCACATGCTTTCACCACTGTCATGTGACGTGATTGGAGAGAAGATTTGGGCTTCTCCATCATCATAAACGCTCCATGTAAAGCCTAACATTAGTCCTTGACAATACCAGTCATGATATTTTGGGCAGAAAGCGAGACTATTTACACTGATATTCCAACTAAAGAATCTGCATGCTTCCAACCTTTCATCGTTTGAATAAGTGTAACACTAGAAAAGTATTATTAGAACTCACTGTTAATACAGTAGAGTAGAGTCTACTGCGTAGACCTACAACACATTGTTTAGCTGCACTTATAATTATAAAGAAACTCTTTTCAAAGCCATTGTTAAATCATATTTCAAGTTTGGATGAAGATTCCCCCCACCCCACCCGTTTGTCTTTGTTCTTTGGACAATGTGATACCAAACTTCATTGCCTGGTGCATTTGGTGTTATAAATAGGTGGTGATGCAATTAGGATAATTATTGTGGGTCTGAATATAGTTTGCATCCTTACATAACAAAATGTTCCAACTCAGAGCCTCTATTAAAAGGGAGGAATGGAATGTTGTGTTGTGGCAACCTGAAATTATTTATACATCACTGTTTGGTTACCATAGAATAGATCGTGAATATACCTTTTCTCCTTTAGTAGGAGCAAGCAAGTTTCATGAAACTTGGATTAGCATATACATACAGGAGCCCTACTATGACCTGGGCTAATTGCAACTGGGGGAGCCATTTCAATCAAGAAGATGACAGGGGAGAAAGGGTTAAATCTGCCCCCTTTCCCCTCACCGCTGTTCCAGTTCAATTATTAGCTCCACACAGCTGCTCTCAAGTTCTAAAAACCAGTTTTTTAAAAAATAGGAGATCCCGTCATGGAATATTACATCTGTTTGGGCCCTAAGTCTTGTATTCAGTGGGCTGGATCCAGACTTACTCATACTTAAAGTAGACCTACTGAAATCAGTGGGGCTTATTTCAGTATATGTATGACTAAGCTGAGATCCAACCTAGTATTTTGATATCCCTGAAACTATTTAATGTTTTTCCTACATAGACACCATCTCCACGTAAGATAAATTGTATGGCATGCGGTATGAGAATGTCACTGTGAGTATCCAGATCAGACAGGGAGAAGAGAAAAGCAAACCAGTCCTCCAAATACTCTTCCATGATAAAGAAACGTTTGGGGCATGGATTTTAGATGACGTAGCACTTTGAAAAACGACAACCACAGCAAAACAAAATAAGAGACAAAAAGATTAAATTAGGAGAGGTTAAGTATACAGATGTCATATTGAATAAAAGGAATTGTGCAAGTATTTCAAAAGAAAAGGCATGTAAACTGCTTTAATCCTGAGGCAGGAATGACTTCTAAAACAGGTTCTGTGGTCCCAGGGCATAGTCTGAAGACACATGAGGCAGCCACCTTGCTGAAGCTAAGCAGACCTGGGTCTGGTCAGTGTTTGGAGTGGAGACCACCTGGGAATCCCATGTAGTCCCTTTGAGCTCCATGATGGAAGAAAAGTAGGATATAAATCTGATAATATTTTTTTTTTAAAATCAAGGTTGTGTTCTTCACTGTTCTTCACCCAAGGGCCACTGGCAGCTCTCAATCCCCTCGTGCGGCTCTCCTCATTCTCTCTCACTCTCAGCAGGGGTTCTCCAGCTTTGCCTTGTTGTTTACTTTAGTGGTGGGCCGGATGGTCTATGAGAGTAGGCTTCGGGGCTTGTCACCTGTAAGGAGGAAGGTGAGAGAGGTGAATACAGGAACAATCAGACAATTAGCTGTGGTGGGGCAGGGGCCCAAGAGGCAAAGAGCAATGTGATTGGCTAACTGCCTTGGTGCACTGCATATGTGCCAGATGTGGAGGGGAAATGGAATGTGTAGGTGAGAGAGAATGCAATCGACCTGCTCTGGGAGGTTTTGCAGCACTGACAAGCCAACACACTCTCTCAATGATGAGAAAAAGATCCATCCCAATCCAAGGACCAAGTGAGCCTGTCAGGATCTGCCTGCCTTGTGACTTGGTGACAGAGGTCTTGCTTGGATGAGGGGGAGGAGAGGCCTCAACAGGCCTCCAGCAGAGTTTGCTGTGCAGCATCGCTGCTTGACTAGGGCAGTGGAGAGGCAAGCCCCAGCCCATGGCCCAGGAAAGGCCCCCAGGTGGCCACGGTGAGAGTGTTTGGAGCCAGACTGGCTCCTGCTTGAAAAATAATGGCGATCACTGGCATAAGGCTTGCTTCTCCAGGGTGTTCAGCTATGAACGTAAGTGGAGATTAGGAAAGGGATGGTGAGCAATTTGGGCAATGGGAGAAACTTCAGAGTGAGCATACAGGGCTCTTGGGAGCTGTGATTAGAGCTGCAGGTATGAAGGCTGGTTTGTTTGTGTTTGTTTGTTGCATGGGTGGGCTAGTGGATTCAAAGTTTGGTTGCCACCTTTTTTTTTACCTAACCCAAGTTTTCTGAACTGGATCCTTAATGACAAAGCAGAAATTCAACTGGAAGAGCTTTTCTTAGCACAGATACAGGGACAAAAAAGCTGCTCCTGATGAACTTTTGCTTTGTCGTGCATCTGCTGAAGACCCAGAGCCTCTGTCAACAAAACAAATAGATAAGGTGGCAAGTATAAAGGGTGGGATCCCCCCATGCCATACTCATTACTGTTTTCAGAGATACAATGTTACCTTTAAACTCCAACTCCAGCTTTGCAGAAGCAAGTCATGCAGCCTCTCATGGATATACAATGTGTGGCTGAACCTTTAAGCAGCTAAATATTCAAGAATGTAGGGTTGATACCAATGGATAAAGAGCTTTGGTGGAGTAAAATCCTGTGTAATTTGATGATGCAATTTATACATATACATACACATACATACATACATACATACAGGCTGGAACAGATGGTGAAAGCTTCCTTCAAGAACTGCATCTAATATGTCATGTTGTCACATGATGAATTTACTGTAGCAGGGCTTTACCTCCACTGAAACAGAGCTGAAAGGAATATAGACGTTGGGAAATAGTTTACTGGAGGAGATCTGCTGTGAAGCAATCCTGCTGCATTTCACTCCATCAGGTTTTGAATCAGAGCCAAATTCCAATCCTATGAGCTATTTCAAAGAGGAAGAAATCAGACTGTTTCCTTGCGCTTTCACAATTCACATGTACACCCATGCTGTCCTCAACTCCACCCAAATTCCAATCTATACAGTCTTTTCTCTAGGTAAAACAATGTCCTAATGGTATGTATGGTAGGCAAACATATTCAATTATCTGCTAATTTCATTGGGTTGGATCCGGATCTGTCATTCTGCCAATGGAAGGATATCACTTGTGGAACAGGACTTCCAGGTACACTTCTCCCTGCAGCAGCCCCCCAAATCTGCTCAGGAGGGTTGGGGGACTCTCCGGAGCATATTGGAGGCTTTGCTGGTGGAGACTTCAGTGGGGAGGAGAGGATCTGAAAGTCCCATTCCACACAAGTGGTATCCTTCTGTTGGCAGAATGACAGATCCAGATTCAACCCACCCTTTCTTTCTTTTTTAACAATCAGCAGAACAGGACCACTTCTATCTATAGCAGGGGTGCCGAACCTCAGACCCGAGGGCCAGATCTGGCCTGCCTGGGTCCCAATCCAGCCCTCTGGGGTTCTCCAGATGACCCTGTCTCACCCCCTTCCCCCCTGGCCACCAATCATTTGGTGACTTCCTGGCTTTTGCATGGGTCGTCCCCCCCCCCATTCTAAAAGGATGAAATGCCTCCCTTGAGGCTTAGTTACTGGCAGTAAGAGCTTTGCAATAAATATACTGGTATTTTTGGCACCATCCTTTTTGCCTTTTGCCCCACCACTGGAATGCGGCCCCTGAGAGTTTCTCTAAAATTGAATTTGGCCCTTGGGTTGAAAGACGTTCTGATCTCGCACAAATGCAACTTAACTTCAAAAAGCACAGTTGATGTTCAGTAGGAAAAGACACCAGTCCCACCACGTAAAATCTGATCTCAGTGTAATCCAATGGAGTTTTGTTAATATAGGAAATTAACAGGGCTGAATTTATAATTGAGCTAAATACGCTATAGCAGGGCTCTCCAACCTTGGGTCCCCAGACGTTGCTGGACTACAACTCCCAGAATCCCTTGCCATTAGCCATGCTGGCTGGGTATGCTGGGAGCTGTAGACCAGCAAAATCTGGGGACCCAAGGTTGGAGAGCCCTGCGCTATAGCATAGGATCCCAAACAAGGACTCCTGTCATGACACTATTTGAGGGCCTCTTGACACGATGCATATGCTTATTGTACTCTATGCATGGGGCTAATTTAAAAATCCCTCTAGGCTAAAACAATAATAGCTATTTTTGTGAGCAGTGTGGGATTCTTTAAACAGCCACCATTGTAGGAAGCAAAATAGCTATGCCATAGAGCTACAACTTTAGGGAGTCAAAAATTTTATGTTAATATGTAATTGCATTTTCCTTACATTTAATCTGTGTAATCACTGCTATGCTTTATAGAAACAAGAGTGTGGTAATAGATTTTTATGAGTCAACCTGGCCTCTGGCAGAAATGGGTGCTGTTCCTTTGACTTCACAAAAATGCTTTCCATTTTTAACAATGTCAGGTTCTATCCTATGACTTCATGCGTGGAAAAGCAAGAAAGAACACATTAAAACACATTTGTTTTGTTTAAATTGATTATGATCTTGTATGCCACCTAGGGTATTTGTGTACAGGTGGGATATAAATTGAATTAATAACAACAGCAACAGCAACAACAACTCATCTTATCATCCATTAAATCGCAATGCAAATTCCACCACGCACCAACCAAGTCAGAAAGGTTAAGAAATGCTAAAATTGCTTCAAAATGAACCACCAACATGTGCCCCAATATATGGCAAAAAAATAATAATCACTGGAAGTCAGGAGATTCTACAGCTGAGTCACCCCTGGCAAAAGAAATAAACAAAAGGCTTATGTACCTGTCTTGCCTATGTGCAGCCTGATGCTTTGCATATCTTCTCAGAAGTAAGTCCCACTAAGTGTAATGGGGCTCTCTCCCAAATATGTATGCATAGGATTGTAGCCATGCATCCTGATCTTATGTATTTTTAAGGCCCATTGAGCTCATTGGGGCTTACTCCCAAGTAGGTTTGCCTAACTGAGAGTGTTGGACTGGGACTCGGGAGATCTGGGTTCTAGTCCCCGCTCGGCCATGAAACTCACTGGGTGACTTTGGGCCAGTCACTGACTCTCAGCCTCACCTACCTCATGGGGTTGCTGTGAGGATAAAATGGAGAGGAGGATTATGTAAGCTGCCTTGGGTTCCTTGCAGGAAAAAAGGCAGGGTAGAAATATAATAAATAAATAAAATAAAATTTCAGAAGCCCAACCCATATCCCTAGCAATACCATGGTGCTAATTAAAAGGTTTGTATTACTTCCATATGATAGAACCAGTAGACTGCAGAAAGTCAATAATGCAAAGCACCATCTGTTTTCAAGAAGGCCATGGTCCCTAGAGAATATTCCACTAACACAGACAGCTCTCAAGCAACACAGTGCGCACACTTGAACAACACACAATCTATAAGGGAGGTTGTGTATGAGAGAAAGGTACCTCAAAGAGATCCAAAGTTACCAAATCCAGCAGAGGGGAGGAAAGGTGGATCTCCATTGCAACCAAAGTGGACAACTCTTGGCCAAGTTCAGGAAAAAGTGCTATAAACTAATACTGTAACTGTAAGAAGGCATGCAGAGGCCTATGCAAGGGTTACAGTGCCACCCTGAATTGCACTTCTCTGCCCCTGTGAAGGAAATTGTTTTCAGGAAAAAAATAACTTGAATAACAGTAGTGACATTATATATTTCACAGAGTGACTTATACCATTAACAGAACAAAAATCTAGGTTTCCAGTTGAAGTTTTCCATAAAATAGGTGACTGTGACCATATTTATGTCCCCATATGGTATGAATCAGTCAAGAAGTTTGCAAGTTTATTTTTGGGCTATTAATGCTTCATGTTAATATGAGCTCAGTGATGGATATAAAACAATTTTTCAGAAACATGGCATGCACAACATGGCAACCCATCATGGGTAATTAGCCATGGTGGGCTGCCATGTCTTCCGAGCCCAGTCCACTTCCGTCAGGGTGGCTTGTTTTGGGGCAACAAGCCAGCTTGACAACCCATGGTTTGTCCTAGGAGTTATCCTACCCACAATGGGTTGGCGTGTTGTCCGAATCCAGGAGAGCAATTTTATCATGGGTTGTTGAAAAATGTCGCCGAGTCTTTGGGCAAGAGCGGCCAAAAACACTGCCACTCCTCTCCTGGTGAACGATCTTGGTTCGCAAAATCTGCATAGCAAGATATTGCAATATGGCAGCCTGCACGCTGTGGTCTTTCGCGGCTTCACTTGTTTGCAAAGTACTTTTTCTTTCTCATGTGACCCAGCTGTTGTAATCTGCACAGCAACCTTGAAGGAGCTTGTTATCCTACCAACTTCAGCTGTGTGTTAAAGTTGCCCTTCTTCTTCCCCACTACTGCAATGTTTCCCCAAGGGATTTTATGGGGGGGGGAAATCCGGTATTTTATTGAGAAAAGGATAGGTGCTGATATGAACACCACCCCCTTTCTGGTTAAATGTTCCCATCAATTCCTCCTAGCCACTGGAGCCCTAATCTATCCTCCCCCGTAATGGCCCTTCCTGTGTGGGGGGACTAGTATCTGACCCAAAAACAGTTGCTGCAGGTGCTTTAGCAATTGCAGTCCACAAAGTTTGCTTTCTAGAGTCATTTGCTCCCCATATGCCACCATGGATCTCGCAGAGGAGGTGGCTGGCAAGTCCTCGCCACTGCCCCTTCTCACAGGATCCTTCCACATAAGTATCGCAGGAGTCGGCTCCCGATGCATCTGGAGCTCAGGCCGAGTCAGAGGGAGAGAAGCACCATGTGAGAATTCGGTCACATTACTGGAGTGAGGCTGAACTAGGCACATTCATAGATCTCTGGATAAGCCCATAGGCCCAGGAGTACCTGCAGAGTACCTGGCATGATAATCTGTTCCCCTGGTTTTCCACGCAGATGTCAGTACGAAGCTACTCTCGCACCCCCGTGCAGTGCAAGGAGAAGCTGCATGGGCTGAAGAAGTTTAAGGAAATCACGACTCACAACAAGCGCTCCGGGGTCAAGCCACACACCATGCCATTCTATGACAAGCTGGCGACTATCCTGCTCAGTTGGAGGGACATGACGCCCGGTTATACTGCTGGCAGCGGCATTCCTTCCTTGAGCCACCCATAGAGAGTCTGGTACCGACTCATGAAGAGCTGCCAGTCTACAACCTGTGACTCAACCTCCACGACTCCAGGCCTGTCAAGATGTGCTGAGCTCTATACCACATAAGCCATAGTACGACCAAGCCACACAGGGCCCCGTCAACTACCACTTCAAGACCCCCACCCCACGCAATCCTGCCACAGCCGATAACACATCCCTCAAGTCCATCCCTGCCGCTCCAGCAACCAGACCACCCCTCTTCTGGCACAAGTTTGCCAACAACGTACCAATGAACCAGTTGTGTGTATATTGATTTAAAGAGATGTTATCGAATTTCATATTACATGTTACATGGTGAACTTGCAACAGCCCTTATTTTGTTTTGTTTTTTTGTTGATATATGTTCAATTTAGATTTGTCATCTAATTCTCTTGCGAGTTTACAGTCACCACTGGGAACATCCTAGTTATTTAAATTATTTTAAATTTGGTTTTTAAATTTGGTTTTTAAATTTGGTTTTTAAACTTCTGTAATGAAAATTTATGATGTTTTTATTGTTGTTTGTATTTTATAATGTATTTTATATTTTATCAATTGTTGTAAACCACCCAGAGAGCCTTGGCTGTGGGGCAGTATAGAAATAAAATTATTAATAAAATAATAAGATGATGATGATGATGATGATGATGATGATGATAATGCAGAGACTGTTCATTTATAGGTGAAAAGAAGTAAGGGGATCCATATCAGGAAATGTTTCTGTAATATCACTGTAGGTCAATGGCAAGTTTGATGCTTTTAACCCAAAGTTCACAATTTGGTCCGAAGTCCTGACTTTACTGTTCTGCTATTTCCAGCTCTTATGCTAAGCAGTACTCTTCCCTTGCTGTTCTGATACCCTGACTCATAATGGGCTTATAATTTAGTTATGCCTTTGTAATAACTGCTTGTATTATTTAACAGGCTCCCAGGCTCCAAATTCTATGCTTTAACTACTGGCAAAGGATTCTTCTCATTTGGTTTTCTAATAAATTTCCATAGGAATTCATATAAAGAATGATCACATTGTTCTGAACTGGAGTTTTTCATGTGACATCAGAGTCTTTTTAAATTGCAACAAAAAGAAATGCTCAGTGTTAATTAGCAGCTGGACGCTGGTAACTCAAGGGACCCTTGCATTCTGTGAATTGTAACTGGATAGTTATATGTCTGGCATAATCTCAACCAAGTTTGTGTAGTTTTGGCATTTAACAAAGAGGGTCAACCTCTAATAGGCTCTTGGCTAAAACACACACACACACACACACACACCTTTTAAAAATTCATTCTTCATTTTTGCAAAGATTATAAACTATAAAAGATCACTGAGGACTGAAAAATAAGACTTGCTATCAGAACAAAACTTGAACTGTAGCCTTTTAGGTAGGATCTGGATTGCTGCTAAAATGGGCCTGTCGACAGCAGAGGTTTCCAGTGACTGCCCCCTCCATAACTGCTGCCACATAACTGGCTACTGTGAAAGGTCCATGCCAATAATGGGAGAGGACTGAAGAAGTAACAGCCATTGCAAATTTCCTCTCCCCACAATCAGAGGCTGCCTCAAATTTGTGAAGGCAGTGCTCCCTGACTCTTACATTATATTGCATGATGTGATGCATTTATTGTATGCTGGCTGCCTACAGTAAATCTTGCCGTATAATGTATTTTATGTATTGACAATGTATATTGTACAGTATACTCATGGAATTGAGAAACTCATGTTACTTATTATAATTAATGCCCACTAGTCCAGTCCAGATTTTCTTACTGAAGCCTGCTGCCACTTTACAATAGCTATGGGTTTTTTGGTTTTGGTTTTAAAAGCTTACTTACAACAAGATCACAAGCCAAGCCAATGGAACTTGCATTCTTTTAGGGATTGATTTCTTTTTCTTTTTGGTTCGTTTAAGGGTTGTGGCACGGGGGGGGGGGGGGTTAGCTTAAAATGTATTACACTCATGATTTATATCTTGAATTATTTAGAGGTAGGTATTCTCTGTAGGAAGGGCAAGGTTTTTATTTGTGCAGGGGCAAACCATATATTTACTATTGTCTTTATGTTTAATGTGACTTCCTGGAACGTCAAGGGATTGTGGCATCCAAATAAGAAGAAAGTGCTCTCCAAGCAAAAGGAACTTAATACTGATCTGGCTTTTTTTTTTTTTTTTTTTTTTTTTTTTACAAGAAACGCACCTGATGGTGGCAGATGCATCTCAGCTGAGAAGGGGTTGGGTTGGAGAAGCTTATGTGATAGTTATATGTCTGGCATAATCTCATCCGAGTTTGTATAGTTTTGACATTTAACAAAGAGGGTCAACCTCTAATAGGCTCTTGGCTAAACCCCCCCCACACACACACATACTGATTCCTAAGCCTGATAGGGATCATATGAACTGTGCTAATTATCGACCTATTTCATTAATGTTGACATTAATACTGACTGCAATTTTAGCCAATAGATTGCAACAAGTTATTACAACACTAGTCCAACCAGACCAGGTGGGGTTTATTAAAAATAGACAGGGTGCAGATTTATTTATTTATTTATTATATTTATTAATCGCCCATCTGGCCGGTCACCCGGCCACCCTGGGCGATGTACAATTAAAATACAATAAAACAATACAATAAAATATAATAATAATTAAAACAATATAAAAAGTTCTTTTAAAAACCTAACCCACCCCATATTCCTGCCTGAACAGCCATGTTTTTAATGCACGGCGGAAGCTCATCATGGAGGGGGCATGGCGAAGGTCACTAGGGAGGGAGTTCCATAATGTGGGGGCCGCCACAGAGAAGGCCCTCTTCCTAGTCCCCACCAGCCTGGCTGCTCTGGCTGATGGGATAAGGAGAAGGCCGTCCGTGGCAGACCTTGTTGAGCGGCCTACTTGATGTTGCTGGAGGCGCTCCTTGAGATAAGCTGGGCCGGAGCTGTGTAGGGTTTTAAAGGTCAAAACCAACACCTTGAATTCGGCTCGGCAAGCAACTGGTAGCCAGTGCAACTCATTAAGCACTGGCGTGATGTGATCACGCCGGCGGCTGCCCTTAATCAGGCGAGCCGCCGCGTTCTGTACTAGCTGAAGCTTCCGGACCGTCTTCAAGGGTAACCCCACGTAGAGCGCATTACAGTAGTCTAGGCAAGAGGAGACCAAGGCATGAACCACTGATGGGAGCAGGTGATTAGGAAGGTAGGGGCACAGCTGCCATATCAGATGGAGTTGATACAGCGCCGCCCGGCTCACAGCTGCCACCTGAGCCTCCATGGACAGCTGGGAGTCTAGAATGACCCCCAAGCTGCGGACCTGGTCCTTCAGGGGTAGATGTACCCCATTCAGCACCAGGTCAACATCCCCTAACCTTCCCTTGTCCCCCACCAGAAGTACCTCGGTCTTGTCGGGGTTCAGTTTCAGCATGTTCCTTCCCATCCAGCCAGCCACTGCCTCCAGGCACTTGGACAGGGTCTCAACGGCCAACCTCGGTGAGGACTTAAAACAGAGGTAGAGCTGCGTGTCATCCGCATACTGATGACACTGCACCCCAAACCTCCTGATGATAGCTCCCAGCGGCTTGAGGTAGATGTTGAATAACATCGGGGAGAGGATGGAACCCTGCGGCACTCCACAAGTGAGCAGCCGAGGGTCCGAAGCCTCCTCCCCGAGAACTACCCTCTGATACCTTCCAGAGAGGAAGGACCGGAACCACTGCAATACAGTGCCTCCCAAGCCCAACCCCTCCAGACGGTCCAGGAGGGTATCAAAAGCCGCTGAGAGATCGAGGACTAGAAAGGAGCATTCGCCCCTATCCAAAGCCCTCCTCATATCATCCACCAAGGCGACCAAGGCCGTCTCCGTCCCATGTCCAGTCCTGAAGCCCGACTGGCACGGATCCAAATAATCGGCTTCATCCAAGTGTGCCTTCAACTGAGCACCCACCACCCGCTCGATCACCTTGCCCAGAAATGGTAAATTGGAGACTGATCCCCAGGATTTAAGTTGTTTAAATCCTGGGGATCCAAGGAGGGCTTCTTTAGAAGCGGTCTTATTACTGCCTCCTTAAGGGCTGATGGCATCACTCCCTCCTCGAGGGAGGCATTCACCACCGCCTTGATCCCCTCACCCAGTCTCTCCCTGCAGTTCATGATGAGCCAGGACGGGCAAGGGTCAAGCAAGCAGGTGGTCGGCCTCACAGATGAAAGCACCTTGTCCACTTCATCAGAAGGAAGAAGCCGAAACCGATCCCTCAAAACCGGTCTGCCATTGGCCTCCTCCCGCTCACTCCCTGTGTCCACGACGTACGATATCCCACTCCTAATCCGATCGATTTTATCTGCGAAGTGCTTCGCTAAAGCCTCACAGGAGGCTTTTGACTGTTCCAGTGGGTCCGGAGCAACTGGACCGACCAGACTCCGGACCACTTGGAACAGCCTCCTGGGGCAGCACTCTGCAGACGCAATGGAGGCAGCATAGAAATTCTTTTTTGCTGCCTTCACCGCCACCCGGTAGGCTGAAGATGCAGCTCTAACCCGTGTTCGATCGTCTTCGGAGCGGGAATTTCGCCATCGGCGCTCTAGCCTTCTCACCTCTTGTTTCAGAGCTCGCAGCGACGGAGTGAACCATGGCGCCGCACGAGCTCTGTTTAGGCGAAGAGGGCGCTTCGGGGCAACTCGGTCTAATGCCCTGGTGATTGCAGCATTCCAGTCATTCACCAGGGTCTCGACCGAGCTACCGTTTGTGTGCTCCAATTCCCCAAGCGCGTTCAGGAATCCATCCGGATCCATAAGACGCCTGGGGCGGACCATTCTAATAGGTCCCTCACCCCTGCAGAGGGGTTGTGGCACCGAGAAATCCAACCCCACCAGATAGTGATCTGACCATGACAAGGGGGTGGTGGATATACCCCCGATCTCCAGATCATTTCCCCCCTCTCCGGAAACAAAAACCAAGTCCAGTGCATGACCGGCTACATGGATAGGTCCAGTTAATACAGGGTGCAGCTCCCAGGAAGCCATGGTCTCCATAAAGTCCCAAGGTGCCCCCGTGAGGGCAGCCCCCGAATGCACGTTGAAGTCCCCCAGCACCACTAGCCTGGGGGACAACACACGCACATCGGAGACCACCTCCAGCACCTCGGCCAGGGAGTCTGTCGTGCAGCGGGGTGGACGGTACACGAGCAGAATCCCCAGGCTGCCCTTTGGACCCAACCTCCAGTACATGCACTCAATAAACTTGGTCTCCCGGAGAGGGAGTCTGGTGAGGACCAAGGACTCCCGGTAGATAACAGCCACTCCCCCTCCCCGTCCCCCAACCCTTGGCTGCTGGGCATACGAGAAACCGGCCGGACACAAGGCCACCAGAGTAGGAGCAGCGGCCTCGTCCAGCCAGGTTTCCGTAACACATGCCAGGTCCGCACCCTCATCCATGATCAAGTCATGGATGAGGGTGCGGACCTGGCATGTGTTACGGAAACCTGGCTGGACGAGGCCGCTGCTCCTACTCTGGCGGCCTTGTGTCCGGCCGGTTTCTCGTGATCAAGTCATGGATGAGAGATGTTTTTTGGGTAACGGACCTGGCATTGCACAACAGCAAACGCAGGGTGGGGGGAGGAGCAACACATCCCCCAGTTATCCCTTGGCACTGGGCAGGCCCGGAACAAGGGATAGATATTAAGCATCGATCCCTTGTTCCCCTTACTCGGCGTGGCCTGCCCCTAGCGCTCTGCCGTAAATTCTTATGGGGTTCCATTCCACGACGAATATCTCTGAAAAGGATGCAACTTCTGATTAAAGTGTGTGGATTTGGTTTCCCTAGTCTTGCTCTGCATCATCAGGCCTATTTGTTGACTTTTACTAAATTTTGGTTTTTTCTACTTCGATTAGAGTAGGCAATTCTTCTCGATTTGGCTTCTATTGACTCTATACCTAGAACGTAATCTAAAATTACATCTCCAGCTTTGCTAATATAAGAAACATAGGATGTTGCCTTATACCATTAGTCAGATAATCTCCGATTGGTTGTTGACTTGTTAGCACTTAACAGGGATAGAACAGACACAGCCGCTCTTGTTTCTTTGGATGCAGAGGAGGCATTTGATAAAATTTACTGGAAATGAACTTTTGCTACGCTGAGAAATTTTAATTTTCCTGCAGAATTTTTGAAGTGGGTTAAAAATTTATATTCAAGCCCAAGAGCTAGTTAGGACCAATGGCTTTCTGTCTGATTTCTTTTTATTTGGGAGAAGTACCAGACAGGGATGTCCACTTCCCCCACTGATATTTGATCTATGTTTGGAACCCCTGGCATGTGCTGTTCGACAGAATGCTAAGATTCATGGATTTGTGCATAATTGTTCAGAATTTAAACTAATTCTCTATGCTGATTACCTTTTATTGTTTCTTTCGAAACTCCAGTCATTGGTTCCAGCTTTGATGCAGATGATTAATACTTTTAGTTATTTGGCTGGATATTCAATTAACTGGTCAAAGTCTGAACTGATGTTGATTGGAGATACTATATCCCATAATACATTAGGTGACTGGCAGTTTAGACTCTCCCCAGATTTCATCGCTTATTTGGGAACACTTATCCCTAGAGAGATATCTCAAATAATTAAGCTAAATCTGAATAAGCTGATAAATGAAATCTTATGGGATATTGACATATGGGCATCTTTAAGGTTGAGCTTATGGGGTAGGGTAAATACACTTAAGATGAACATAATACCTCAAATTGTTTATGTTTTATGTGGAATTCCTCTACTTATACCTGGCAAGTATTTTCAAAAACTTAATGATTTATTTCATAAATTCTTACGGGGTTCCATTCCACGACGAATATCTCTGAAAAGGATGCAACTTCTGATTAAAGTGTGTGGATTTGGTTTCCCTAGTCTTGCTCTGCATCATCAGGCCTATTTGTTGACTTTTACTAAATTTTGGTTTTTTCTACTTCGATTAGAGTAGGCAATTCTTCTCGATTTGGCTTCTATTGACTCTATACCTAGAACGTAATCTAAAATTACATCTCCAGCTTTGCTAATATAAGAAACATAGGATGTTGCCTTATACCATTAGTCAGACTACTGGTCCATCTATCTCAGAATTGTCTACATCGAAGCCAATTAAATTCCCTCTACAGGAAAGAAGATGTGTGCTGCTTGGGAGGAATGCTGCTGAACTTCACTAGTACTACCGTGTGTGTGGGGGGGGGCGTTACCTTTAGCTGTTGTGGTGGTGCGGAGATGATTTTATTTTTTATATACTTTATTTTGCTGCTGCCACATGCATTAGCAGCAGTGACAGTGGAAATTTCTCACTTCTATAAAAGGTTCCTGATTCCTACTCAGCCTTTTGCATATGAGCAGCCAGAGAAATCCAGCTTACTGTCTATGATATGTGCAGGATAAGCTCAAAAGTATATACATTAATTAGCTAAGTAAAAGTTATTTCATGCACTGAAGAGTTTGAAAAGACTAACATATCATATTGACAGTATGAGGGGATGCCACCTCCTCCTCCTGTTTATTGTCTTCTACCAATAGTTTGGGGTGGGGGGTGGGATCCAAAACATAACCAACAGAAAATCATAAAGAAAAACAACTGCATTCATTCATTCACTGTGTTGGATTAACAAATTTCAGTAAGCTTCTCTGACCTCCTGAAAAATAAAATAAAAGCAGTTTAGCAGAGCATTTGAAATATGTACCAATCAATATGAAGAAGAAAAACTAGGGCAGTTTGAGCTGGAATGTGCTTCATAATTCCTGGTGTCCCAACTAGCCTTAATAACCAGGTTGTTTTATATATATATATATGAACATATAAGAACATATGTTCTCTCCAAATAACAAGGCAGCTAAAAATCAATGGAAATCCCACTGACACACTGAATGGAATTCCAAAGTCCTCCTGATTATGTCATCTTGGTGGACGTAACTGCCAGAGACTCCAAATAAAGAGTGTGGGGTGGCAGCATCCCAGCCAGTCACGTCTCCTATCCCAGTTTTCTTCCAAATGCATCATTTGCAGGGCTGTACCAAGGCATTTTGCTGCCTGGGGCAGAGGAACAAATACATAGCACCCAAGGCTGGTCAAGTTGTTTTGGCACCTAAAGCAGAACACTCGACAAGCTCCTCTCCCCACTCCCGGGTAATAAAAATACAACAACAATAAATTAAACAATAATTTGCTGCCCTTTCATTTCACCAAAAATAAGCTGCCTGAAGAGGCCACCTCACTCTGCCTAATAGCAGGGCTGGGTTGGCCCTGATCATTTGTTATTGCTTTCCACCACCGTTATCTGCAGAATCAGTCCCAATTATACTAGCCCACTTCTTCCAACACCCATGTAGGCCTAGTCTATCCATGCAATAGTATGAGATGGTGGAATTCTGAAATGGTAGAGCAGACCATACCATTTCTGATTTCTGGTGGGGGGTGGCATTTTTTAATACTCCCCCTATGCTAAAAACAATCAGAATGTAATAGGGAGGGGGAAGTTTAATCAGGGATAAAGATTTTAACCCATCCTGCTCCCTTGCTCCGATACTTCGTGTGAAGCAATACATTCTACAGTACCACCTCAGAACTCTTATCTCTTCATATTGCTGTGGGTGTAGACCAGATCTTAGGGAAAGGCAGTGAGGCACTTTCAAAGAAAAGAACACCCCATTTATTATGTTTTTAAGCATGTCTGCTTTGTTTCATCTACTTTGAAATACTCTCGGTCTGATTAAGACTTTAATTCATAAGATATTAACTATAAAACATTAGCTACTCTATGCTTGGTCTTCTGATATATTTTTGTTTTAAATATCTAAAGTGCTCTGTTCATGTTCTATTAGCATATATAATGCATTCAAACAAATCAGTGTTGTGGGGTACAATAAAAGCCCCCTTAAATAGATTCATCCATGTAATTGGAATGCATCCAATTTAACTGGCAGAGTGGCTTGCTTTTAGGATTGGAATGCTTTTACTATGCTTTTACTTCCTTCCATAAAGTAAGATGCACCCCAGCCATTGGTTTGGGTACTTTGGTTTGACAAATTTGGAGGCAGGCCCCTTTGCTTTCCAAAAACACAAAATAGGATCTGTGAAAATGTATCTCACAGTTTCTGTAATAGTTCATGGATCATAGGGTTGGAAGGAGCCTACAAGGCTCCAACCCCCTGCTCAATGCAGGAAACTAGAGGAGGGGTCTCCCATCCAAGTAATAACCAGGCCTGACCCTGCTTAGCTTTCCACACCCAGACAAGCTGAGCCAGCATGAGCCACAGGCCTGTATCCAGTCCAGTTCAGTATAGTAATGTTAGTTCACTGGTTACAGCTTTGTCTAGATTATCATATTTTATATTAAGTTCATTCATGAATTCCACCCCACCTGGTAGCAAATGCCAGAAGTTATGTTTTTAGAAAACAGAGGAGGCAGGAAGTACTACTGGGCACTACCTTTTCAAGGGGCTCGGACAAAAGCTTTTTGGCAGAGAAGCAGATGGTGCATACCAGTCAGATCAAGCCTTGGAAAGCCACAACCAAATAAGCAAGATCTGCATTTTGCAGCTGGTAAAGAATCAGGATGGAAAACTGGCTGAAGAATAGGACTACAGGCTAGGAAAAAGAGGGGCCTATGATTAAAGCTGTCTTTTCCAGGGCCCAAAATTTCTCTCAAGGAACCAAAATGTTTGTGCTGTTTTGGGAAATTTTCCACTAGTTTTCTCCCTGCCAACATCATCTCTTGCTGCTGGCAGAGGCTAGAGCTATTCCACAAGCTAAAATCCATGGAGCTGAACATTACATTGTTTTCTCTTAGTGCCTTATTAGCACTAGCTAATTCTTATTCCCACCGTCCCACGTAATGGAAGAGTGTAAGGCTAGTGTTGCTACGAGGATTGTTGTTGACTTTGGGGCTGATGGACTTGGGACACTTGGCATCATTTTCAGTGTTGTGTGTGGTGATGTAGGGGTATATGCTGGGGCATTTCTCCAATGTCATGAGTTCAATGGTTTGGGGGGGGGGGAGGGAATGTGGGTGTAGTTACCAGCACAGAGCTTGATTAGTGGGCATTGCCCATATGTTCAAGGTGCCTTAGAAAAATGTCTGCCTTTTTTTGTATTTTCTGGTCGTCTGTTTTTCTCCTCCCAGGCTGAGCACATATAGTGGCTGTTCCGCCAGTGTAACAGTGGTGTATTCCTTGCCCCCACCTTGTGTAATTAGATTATAGGACTGCTCTGCTCATGCCTTAAACATACTATACAATAAAATGTAAAATGAATATTTTTGTGACCATCACATTTCAAAATACTTTATTAGAGGATCTACACAAGGTATGCAGAGATATCCATGGAATTTTTAAAATGAAAAGTTATTTGAAAAACAAATGTCTTAGTCCAGACATTCTACATCTTCCCAAGATGCATGCTGTTACACGGACAAACTTGGCTTCTTTTCATTCATTTTGTATATTTCCTGCATTTCCTGTGTTCTAAATATTACATTGAAAAATAAGGTTAGTTGACAGAAGCCTATTATTGGAAGTTCACTTTTTCATTAAATTAAAACGATCCTCCTCCAAAAATACAATTAGGGCACTATCCTATGAATGCTTAAACAGAAAACAGGCCTACAACTACCAGTTGCTGGCTGGGATGTGCTGGGAGGTGTAGGCCTTTTTTCTGCCTAAACATGCATAGGATTGTGCCTTTAATTATTTTACCATACAAACTTTCTAAAAGATTTTTGTAGCTTTTTGCAGAAGGCTAGGAAATGCTACTTGTCTCATATTGAATGTAATCATGTATTATAGTTACTTGAAAATGATTGACAAAGAAATGCAAATGTTACATGTGATCTCTAACTTTCAACAACACCTGGGCAGGGCAATCCTAAGTGGGGGTTGCAGTGTGTGTGTGTGTGTGTGTGTGTGTGAAGCACTGAATCCTCACTGCTTCCAAAGACCTGCCGGCTTATGCTGGTCAGAGTAAGAGGTGTAGGGGAGCACTTGCTTTGTTAAAAAACAACAACAACCACCCTTGAAATCAAGGGTGGGGGAGAATTAAGTATACCAGCTCCAGGCTGGCGTAGCTGAGGCCCCTCTCAGGAAAATGGAGGGACTTGGGCTTCCAATGGATCCGAAGCCAGCTCTGACCCATAGGAAGCTGACTTATATTGGGCTGGTTTGCACAATCAAATAAGCCACCGTGGCTTATTTAAGCCATTGTGGGCTGTGGCTTGTGTCGGTGGCCATTATAAATATTCAAGCTGCAACTTGTCATGTTGTCCGAATCTGGGCAGCATAGGTTGTTTAACTCTCACATAACCCATGGCCTGTTCTAGGGTTATCTGAGGGTTGTTTAACCCTCACACTACTCCCACCACCTGGATTTGGATGACACGATAAGCCATGGCCATGGCTTGAATATTCAAAAAACGCCCGGCACATATCAGAGCTCACTGGGGCTTAAACAAGCGATAGTGGACCACTGTGATAGTGCAAACTGGGTCATCAAGTCAGACGACTGGTCCATCTAGCCTAGTATTGTCGGCACTGAATGGCAGCAGCTCTCCAGGGTTTCAGGCAGGATTCTTTCCTAGCCTTACCTAGAGATGCCAGGAACTGAACTAGGGACCTTCTGCATGCAAAACATGTGCTCTACCACTGAGCTATGGCCGATCCCTGCCACTCCCTGTTTTTGGGCCTACGCTAGTGGGAATACCACCATTGATAGATTTACGCCCAGTTTTCTGTGGGCATAAATGGGGCCTGCGGGATAGAGATCTCCCCTGCTTGCAGAGTTCCTCTCTGTTGGCAGAGGTGGACCTCCACCCAGGATGACCACCTGAGGGGGGTTAGACTGCACTGTAATCATAGTTTTTAGCCAAGTCCAAAAACATTTGCTGTCACATTGGCACTGAAAAAGGCTATTACCACAATTCAACAGACAGGCTTGTTTAAACTCATGAATTTTAGTGGGGTTAAGCACACAAGTCACTGTTGGATTACAGAACCCATGTTTTTGTACTAACAAAGAAATTTAATTTACCTCTTCTCTTTCACGATTCTGATCCACATTTATTAAAGATGGTATTTTAGATACTTCAGATTTCTTTGACTCCCTCTTCAGCACTCTTACCTGTTTAACTTTTACAAACAAATACTTAATTATTTCTAGAATTGGATGTTTTTCTATTCTCAATTGAATTACGCAAAATGTATAGTTCAATAGCTGAAGAAACAAAGAAGCCATTATGTAATTGAAGACTTTGGGCTTCTCTACACGAGGCATTTATTGTGCTCTCGTGATTCCTCACCCACAGTAGTTTGTGGGGTGCTTTACAAGATGTCATCCTCCTCCAGAGCCTCTTCCATGCATTCCAAGCTTTCCGTGGCTTTTTTTAGAATGTGGAAAATGAGCTATTAAAGGGCTATCACGCTATGAGATGCTACAAAATGGTCATGTATTTTTGCAATTCCACTATACTGCACCACCACCTTGTGGTTGTGTAATGGAACATATAGAAAGGCAGAGAGAGAAAAACCCCGGGGGGGAAAACGTGTAAAGGAGCCGATCTTAATCCTGCAAAGAATCTGGAAGCAGAAGCCTCTGTTAAGTGGTGGGTTAAAAGCCTAATGTAGAGAAGCCCTTTGTGAAAGGAAAGGTAACCAGTTATTTTTGTCCAAAGAGCTCAAGTACAACACCTTCTCCCTTTTCAACCTGGAGGTCAGGCAGGCACCAACTTCCGTCGTTTTCAGCACCTACTGAAAACATCTTTATTTCAAGACTCTTTCCTTGATTGACCAGCCACGTTTTTTATTTGTATTCTGGTTTGGTTTTATTTTTAACTTTTAATATGGTGTTTTATTCTTTATCTTTTATTGTTCACCACTACGGAATCTTTTTAGATGTAGAGCTGTATATAAATGTTGTAAATAAAATGAATAAATAAATACATTTCTCACAGTTTTTCACATTTTAATCCAGATTCTTGTAAATACATATCTGTGTCCCCTCACTGGAAAAAGCAGCTGAAGGGGGTAATTTTCAACAAAATAATGGCTGATGGGAAATGGTTTGAGTACCGCACCCCCGCACCCCTGCTCCTTTACTCAGAACTAGTGCCTTCCTAGGTTGCTTTTCCTTAAAAAAACGAACACTGGGGCTTTGTTACATGCTTTTGTGTGTAACAACATCATAACCCAGTTTGTACGTAATGGCTAACTTTGGGTTATTTAACTATGGGTCAATTCTGGGTTGTTTAACCCCTAAACAACCAAGAGTTTCCGAGTTTGGACATAACTATAACAATCCAGGAATTCCTAGGTAGTTCAGGAAAGCAGAAGTGAGTGAGTGGACAGGAACCAGCAAGCTCGCTCGCTTCCACACGCTCACAAACAAACCATGGTTTGTTAATCATAGTTTGTTTGATCTTGTGAACTGGGTTGCAACGTACTCTGATGAAATATTCACTTCAAGGATATAGCCTAAAACATCCACCCCATATGACTTAAAGAACTGTGAAATTTGTTCTATAGGTTAAAGGGAGCTTTAGATTTAGTTTCCAAAACATCAGTCGTTCTCCTCCCCACATAGCTCCTGCTGCATTGCAAACTGTTTTTGAAAGTGAGCAGAGGGGGGCTTCCAAAACAGTTTGTGGTATAGTATGAGGGTTCTGTTATTCAAAGAAAAAAAGTAAGAAATTTCACTGAAAAACCACAAGTCCTTTGTATGAGCCTTAGGGCCAAATTATACACTATGCAGGACATTCATAATTGTGCCTTCCAACTATTTTCATTTTTACTTAAAAGTAGCCCCAGGGGGCTCATTTTATTGGAGCAGCAGCAATGGGGAGAGGATGTTTAATCCTATGCCATTTTTCCAATCTAAAAAAAAAATTAATTGCAAAAACAGTATAAGCAGCATTTAAACCAGTGATGTGGGGCAGAAATTTTTCCAGTGCTTTATTTTTCTGCGGAAAATTTCCCATCTCATAAGTTCATTAGTAACAATAAATGGATGCCAACTGCAAATACAGTATTAAACAAACTTGACATTTTCAAAGTTGTAATTAATGTTTTCCAGGTGATTATACCTAGCAAGTATGTGAGAGAATAGGCATATGTTATTGAAATACATGTATGGCTCAGTGTGAAATTAAACTAGTGACAGCGAAACTGAATGTGCCCCAGCAACCTCAGTGGAAATGAGTTGAACTCTGTTGAAACAAATGAGTGATTGTCACCATTTCACACACATTTCTTTGGGTTGCTAAAATTAAATAGTGTGTCAACAGTTTTCAGAACCTTTGTTTTTTTCTTAAATTTAAACAATGTAAGGGAAGTACATGCTATTGACTTCAAATTTTTACAATAAAATCTTCAATATTTTTCCCCATAATGTAACATTTAAATCACATTAAGTGTGCTTTAAATTTTTCCTCAGATATTTCCAAGTCAAATACCTGTGGACAAAAAATTAACACAGGGTACTTTTTTAAAAAAAAGCTTTGTTGTTTACTAAATACAAGTATAATAAATTAGATCTCTGTAGGCTAGGGCATCATAACATTTTCTGATGCAAACTGAAACATTTCCTATTAACCTAATTTGCACTGGGAAAATTTCCGGAAAATTTTCAAATTCAAAATTTTCCAGAAAATGCATACAACTGATTTAAACAATATTTAAATGACAGTCAGCTTGCCCAAAGCCAAACTGAGAAATAAAACGGCAATTGAACTGGTGGCAAATATGCTGCCAGGCTCACATGATGATGATGATGATATGATTCCTATTTTTCATTTTATTTGTATACAGCCCTTTGATTTGCAAAGGAAGGATGCTGTTCCAGTTGACTCACCAAAGTAGATCTTTTTTTTTTAATATACTGAGCAAACTATTTTGGAACACTTTCCACAAATCTTACATACTGATATTTAAGTAACTTCAGATTATCTCTTAAAGGTTATGGCCTTACCATTTCTCTGAAAAAGATTTAAAGAAGGTAACAAACATACTTTCCATTCCTTTCAGTTCTTTCTGTTGTCCTGTTGTTAGTTCTGGGAAGTGAATGTCTCTCTTCTCACATCTTGAAATATTGCGTTTCTTTCTATTTATGTTGACCATTTGATCAATCTGAGCAGCTCTTTCATACAGGGAGACCTTCTCTATGTGGTTCTAAAAATGGAATCATTATGTATCCAAGATAACATCTGTGCTATGGTTACAATTTGACTATGCCTTTATGTATTTAATTCTGACTTTGACACAATATACTAAATATCTTTAAGGCCTCTTTATAGAGAAAGTGTATATCACTAGCCACGGTTAAATCATTATTATGGGCTAGAGGAACTATTAGAAGTTTTCTTTCTGACTAAATCAATAGGTCTTTTCCCTAGTAGCTGGCAGCATCCAGCAAAAAACCCATTTGTTTATTCCTCTGAACAGTTCACCTACCTGTTTAGTTTGCAACATGTATTAGGGGAGTGATTGCCAGCTTTCTTATCTGCTGGAGGACTCCCTTCTACAACTCTAGCAGAGTTCCATCTGCATTTCATTCTGTTTCCTATTTCTTCTAGAAACTACACCAGGTTGTGAGCACTGAGTAGCCATGGATCAGGAACAGTTGGTGTTCATGGGACAAAGGAGCCCAGCTACAGTTTAGTCTCAGAAGCAAAAGGAGACTGAGCCATGAGCACAATAAGAGAATGGGGAACAGCACTAAAAAATCAAACCAAGAGACTGAAGGAAGAATCAGGCCAAGCTGTTTCCAAAACCTGAATGAGTTGTTTTAACTGGCATGCCAGAATAAGACACATGAAGACCCTGTGCCCTAAGGGCAAAATGTGGTGAAAACGTGTCAGCCAATCTTCACATAAAAACCTGCTACTTTCAAGTGCCAGCTTAAGGCATGCCTCTTCCTTCACTCTTCCATGAAATAACCCACAATATCTGGCCCTGGAGATACATTTCCATGAAACCACCAAAGGCAAAAACTATGCATAGCGCAGAGGGAGATGTCTTTTTCTTCAGTCCAGATGAATGAATGAAGAAGCCCTACCAACTGTGGTCCAGAAGCTATGAAGGTATAAATGTTGGCCTGCACATACAGTATTCTAGTTGTTATTATCTTTTGTTTATTCAATTAGTGTCAATTGCTTTTTAGAAATGCCAAAAACTAGATCAGCTTCCGGTGGAGACAATGGCAGACTGAATGTCTCCATAAATTTGTGGAGACACAACACAGTTTGTAAACCTGGCCAGGAGGGATCCTAGCCAGTGAAAACTCCCCTGGAGTAAGGGGAAAGACAAGAGATAAGGCTTATTTACTCCAAAAAGGGTCACTTTCGGTGAGTCGTACTGTGGAGAATCTCGACAGTCTGCTTGTAGGAGTTACCCAGAGTGAAGGATTAATAGCCTGCTCAATGCTGCATTTGGAAACCTGAAAGGGTCACTTAAGCCTGCCATCCTCCATTTCTTTCTTTAAAGATTTATGGACTATAATTATATCTGAACTAAGAGAGATTTTCTCTACAGTTAAGTTGAGATTCCTTACGGCGCGACCTTCTTTTTTCTTGAGACTATAAATATCGGAAGGACTTAAAGGAAGATTTATAATGTAAGTTTTGAAATGGGAAAGAGGTTTTCTAACCATTTTATCTTTTAAAAATAATTTTAATTAAAGTGTATATGGGCGAAGTTGCTAAATAAAGAGCTGCCGCCCATGGGATTGTTTGTTGCTTATGGGACTAAACTTACTGTGATTGGAGGCTTCTCCAAAACAAAAGATATGGCAATGATCTGATTGTGCCTTCTGTTGCTATGCTGGAGGGAAAAGCTGGAAAGGGAGCAGTAAAGAGATTTTGGATTTGCTCCTATTATTATTATTATTATTATTATTATTATTATTATTATTATTTCTCTTTATAAACCTACCTATAGAAAAAAATGGTCTTGCTTGATTTGTTCCAGAAATTATTTGACCAATTTTTTGAATGACTGGATAAAAAATTAGAAGAAACTGAAAATAAAATACATTTTGTTATGGAAAAAATGGACAAGAGGCCCGCATGCACAAAAGAGGAGGTGATAGAAGATATATATATATTTTTAAAAAAATCTTCTATCACCTGGAAAGCGGAATATCGGTGGTCAATATAAGAGGTTTAAAGATGTTCATAAGGCTAATCTTAAAAAATGCAATATAAACATCGAAAACTGGGAAGCTCTGGCCCATGAACAATCTAAATGGAGGTTGGCCTTTCACAAAGGTTCCATGGACTTTGAAGAAGCCCGAGTGCAAGGTGAAAGGGAGAAACGTGCTAAGCGAAAAGCATGTCAAATGAATCCTTTACAGGACCATCTTCCATCTGGTAACCTGTGTCCTCACTGTGGGAAGCTGTGTGGATCTAGAATTGGCCTCCATAGTCACTTACGGACCCATCGCTAGAGTCTACACAATCTTCTTTAGAATTTCCTCCTTTTATCCTGGAAGACAATCTTACTCGGTCACGAGTGATCGCCTGATGATGATGAGAAGAAGATAAAGATCTGGACAGTTTGATAAGGCAAATGGATTATTTGAGATCTGGAGATATCTCAGAAGGAGTCCCAATGGTTTACTCTGTTAGAAAGAACACAGTGCAACAAGTTTGTCAGCAATACTTATCTATTGAAAGGGCTTTGGAGGATGAAGGCACAGACCAATTTTTTCAGCAAGGTTTTTCTACTGGATGAAGTTGGAGCACAAGGCTCTGGTTGTTTTGACTGGCAATAAGAAAGATCCTTCCTCTTCTATTTCAAAGACTGAACAGAAAAGTGTTGTTTTCAATAGGGGAAGAACAAATGAACAATTTTACACAGGAAGGAAGAGGATGTGACAAATACTGGACTTGGCAGAGCCAGTTAAACGTATGACATGGATTAAAAGAATATTGTTTAGAATAAGGAGGGACTTAATAAATTGATTAATTATGTTCTATGGAATAGTGGGAAATTAGGGCTGAACCTTATATGTTTTACTTTTAAAGATAACTTAAGATGAGTTATGATTGATATGTGAATATTTTACTTTATGTTGGGATGTGTAACAAAGTTAGGAAGGGTGGTTCTGAACCTGAAAGGGATCTGTGAGAGAGATCCTAATAACAGAATATCTGAAAGGGATCTGTGAGAGAGATCCTAATAACAGAATATCTGAAAGGGATCTGTGAGAAAGTGGCTTTGAACCTGAAAGGGACCTGTGAGAGTGATTCAAATAGCTGAAGAGGCAAGCGCTGGTAGAATAAAATAAGGATATACTGTATATTTCAGTATTAAGTTAGAATTTGAAATGTAATTATGTTGTTACTGTTAAAATGTATGGATGTTCTATAATAGTATATGATGGATTATATAATTGAAAGGAAAAAAATTCTTATGGGATTAATGGATAATTAGTGGGGCAAGAAGGCATGGAATTTTATTAATATGTTTGTGAAATGTATATTAATGGTTAGTAAAGATGTTGGATAAATTTTTGTCAACACTTAGAGAATAATTAATATTTTATTTTTATTTATTTATTTATTTTTATAACCCGCCTTTTTTCCTGCAAGAAACCCAAGGTGGCTTACATAATCCTCTTCCTCCTCTCCATCTTCTCCTCACAACAACCCTGTGAGGTAGGTTAGGCTGAGAGTCAGTGACTGGCCCAAAGTCACCCAGTGAGTGACTTTCTAGCCAAGTGGGGACTAGAACCTGGATCTTCTGAGTCCCAGTCCAACACTCTCACCACTACGCCACATATTTACATTTTGGGTTAAATGGAAACCTCTCTAATAGTTTATATGTAGAAATTTTAAAATGATTTGTGTTTTTTGTGGGTTAGACATAAAGAAAATTTGGGTATAATGGGAAAAAGATAAATTTATTTGTAATTATAGCGTAAGAGAAACGATTGTTACGTATACTTGCTGTGGAGAAAATCGGAAGTCCATTGTAGTTTAATCTTGCCGTATGTGGGGGTTTGTTTGTTTGTAGTGTTTGTTTGTATTTTCTTGTATTTGTGTCAATAAAATAAAATGAGTCTATACTAGAAATGCCAAAAAGTGTGCAAATCTTTCAAGATGCAATATATAACTGAGTTGGGGTTATTGGCTCCAACCAGAAAACATCTGAAACTATCTTTATTGCTGTTGTTTGGCTTGCCTCACACTGTGGTTAACAACATGGAATCTTATTTCTTGTGATTAGTACGACAAACAAAAAGTATACAAAAGGTAACAGCATGATATTGAGAGAAAGTCAAGCATGCATGCCTAAGTCCCATTGAAATGAATAGAACCTAAGCACACAGTTAAATGTTTGTGATCCACTGAAGGACAAACTAAATGTAATGGCAGCAAACTTGTTTGTTTAAATCTGGGTCTACCCAATCATGTATATGTTGGAGGATACGGAAAGGAGTCGGTCCTATACTGGTTAGGACGAAGCAGAGTTTTCCCCCTTATGCGCAGCCTGGTTATTGAAACTGGTTATCACCATGTGGGTTGCTAAACCCTGCTAAAAGGCTCTTAAAATGAATGGATTGTCCATACAAGGTTTAAAACTAATAAAGACACTTATTAGTTTTACTTACATTCTGTTTATTCATATATGCAGGATGCATATAGGCAGATTAGTGTATTTGGTGTTCAGAGTCCATTTCATTGGAGTTCACTGGCTGGAAACCAGCTCAGGCCTTGTGTCCATCAGGTTGGAGAAGTAGAGAAAGAGAGAGCTGGCCACAGAGAGACCAGAAGTAGGGAGGAGGGGTTAGAAAAACATGCACCCTGGGAATCGTTCAATTAACCCTTTCCTCCCACTGTAACTAGTGGTTACATTACCTCATTGATTTAAGCAGCAATATTACAATTTCCATCAGTATAAGGTGGAGGTAGAAGGCTGATTGAGAGAAAAAAGGGGCACGTGTGAGGGAATCTCATTTCCTTGACTGGGAGAGAAGGAGAAAAGCACCTGGCACACAGGTTGCACGGAGGTAAGCTGCAGTAGGGAGGGTTCAGCAACACCATCTGTGCACTTACTTTGCTCTAAACATTTGAACAACCCCCCCTTTATAGATAATTGTGCAGACTCCAATTTTTAAAAGGGTCTGCTGTTATCATGTCTAATTTGACCCTTAGGCATATCAATCATTTTCTGGACTACAACCATTGGTTTGAAGAGATAGCACAATGGCATAACTACAGAAACCAAATGTATTTTTAAAAGATTAATATTTTACACTTACTTGAGTCATAGTCCCTTCTTCTTGACGGTTATTTGGACCTACTTGTCCCACTGATGGCCAAGGACTTCGCCTTTTCTTTGCTTTTTCAGGTAATCTGATAATGAAACAGGTAAATAATGTAACAAATACATTCTCAGTTAAGAACTGAGCAGTTCATTTTTGATGTTTGTCTTTTAAAAAAAGCAAAAAATCCATGTGTGTTATCATTTTGTTCATGTATGTGGGTGTGGGGGGGCAGTTCTTCAGTAAGAAATGACACATAGCTTATCCAAATTTAGCATTTTAAAATATTGCTCTTTAAAGTTACTTCAGGAAAAAATAAATATTCAAAATGTTCCAATTCCCACATAGTTTTGCAGTACATACCTTGAATTAGGACACAGGAAGTGTGAATTGAAATTTGTAGTAAGATTTCCACAATTTTGGTGGATGCGTGGCATTGTCATAGAGGGAGTTTGTGGACAATCTTCCTTTGTCCCACCTGCATCAGGGCCAGCGGCTGCCAGGGTAGTGCCATCACTGCCTGTGGGTTTGTTCTCATGAGGAAGGTTTAGAGAGTTCTGAGACAGAGCGGCCCACTGTGAAGCTGCATCTTCTTGTTCATTCCTTTTAAACTCTGAGGTTTCAGATTTCCCCCCTTTCATTTTGACACCTTTGACCTTTATCTCCTTTGTTTTTTTATCCTTTTCCGTTTCCTGGAACAGGTAATACACACAAACTTTGAACATTCCTTTTTACTCACAACTTACATTCTGATCCTATATGAAGTGAAACATTCTCACTTCAATGGAATTCAGTGAAAAATGAAGCCATTCAATTCCTTTCAGCATTTAAATTCACCAGTTAAAATGTATATATTTATTTAGCTACCTAGCTGGGCAGGGCCTGGGTCTTCTTAACATCTTCAACAGAGAAACCTGTACAACCCCTACATAATGCCCCCCCCCCCCATATATGATAATTCCGCAAGTAGCTCTGGTAGGTGAACTGCCAGGCTACCAAAAGGTTACAATGCTATGCTGGCTGGGGCATGCTGGGAGTTGTAGGCCAAAAACATCTGGGGACCCAAGGTTGGAGACCACTGCTCTAGGTGCTCAGGAAAGTGGAAAAGTATGATCCACCCAATTTACAACTGTCAAAACTCAGGCTTCCTTTTAAAGTGGGTTTTTTGACAGGGCTAATCAGTTGTGTGTTGTTGTTTTTTGACAGACCCCCCTCTGCACGTGTGTAACACCAACTAATTTTTTTAAAAAAAAATTAACAAAAATATTTGTGCAAAAATAAAAAAAAAGGTGTGGCAAACCAGTGACAGCCCCTCCAATGTGCCGCTTGGGCACTTTGGAGGGACTGTCACCGGCTGTTACTTTGGAGATCATGAAAAGCGATCTCAAAAAAAAAAAGGTAAAGGGGGAAAAACGCGACAGTGAACGAAAAAGGGCTTGCGACTGCAGTGGGGAGAGGAGACAAGACAGTTTTAGCTGCCAGGTCCCCTGGAATACTATGTGGAGGACTGAGGGGGAAGGAGCAGGGGGACAACCCATGATGAGCCTGATCATCTGTCGGGTGCACCATGGGTTGCTCTGCAAACAACCAACCCAATGTTGGTTATTCACAGGGTGGCTTACCGTGACATGTGAACCCACCCACTGTATGTGTTTTTTTGGGATTGCCAAAGCAACAACACTGTATATCAGAAAAACACTTAATCCCTTGTACCCCCAATCTAAATACATTGCTTCCAGTCCAGAGCTCCACTGACCCTCCAACATGCTCAGTTAAGTTACCACGTGAGTGTGGTTATCCCATTTACTTCATGAAAAAAGCAGCTCAACTCTGTGAACGAAGTGGAATGTTTGTGCACATCTTCCCTGCCCCCCTCCCCTCCATGAAAGTGACTGGCAAAATCTTTTCACAGACAAGGGCTCTTACATGTGATACTGCTGTAGTCACTGACTGTAATCCTGCACCTAATTACTGGTAAAATCAGTTGGAAAATAATAAGACTTACCCAGGCAAGTACAACAGCAGAGATGCTCCTCAAATCAGGGGGAGATCCAACAGCAATCTCTTGTCCAGTTCAAGGAAATAGGCACGGGCAAGATATGACTAGGGTTACAATCCCATGCACTCCTTCTTGGGAGTGAGCCTTACTGAACACAGTGGGACCTACTTCCAAGTAAGCATGCACAGTATCGTGTTACACATCTACTTGGTACACCACCTAGGCACAACCTAGTAATTCCATGTCGGTGGATAACTATGGCAACTCTGCTGGTTTTACTCAGTTTGGGATGCCATATTCCTAACGTATATTATTTAGCTTTGCTCTGTGTAAAGTGTTAAATAATAGTAATAGTACTATTACTAACAGTACTATTACTAAGAGTAGTAATAGAAAAATAATTGCAATAGTATTATTCTCTAAAAATAGTCATCATTCTTACCTTCACAAGAACTGGGCCACTTTGAGGCACATTAATATGAACTGTTCTCTTTTCATCCTTGATTTGTTCAGCCTCTTTATTATTGTCTCTGAATTTTGAAAGAAAACTCAGCTTTGCTTCTTGAAGTAATTTGCTTTTCAGTTCTGGTAAGAATCTGATAATGAAAAGTGCATTTACATCACACATACACACCTAAAGATGATCTAGTCCAATTGCTTCTTGATCCCCACACCAACCCTTCCCTCCAACCCCTAACGATCAACCTGTACTGTTCAGAGACGAAAATACATGCTTATAGGGCAAACAGTTTTACGGTTAATACTTGATGTAACCCCTTATTCAGCTACAATCACTGCCATATCTCACTTAAGCAAACTATATTTAGAAGAATTACAATGCATGCCAACCAAACACATCTGTTCTACATTTTAGTTGTGGCCCTGAAGGCAAAGACTTTAAAGAGAGTTTGCTTATAAGTACATTATGTTCCATGTAAAACGTTTATTCCTCATTGCAAAACATATTCCAACTTTCAAGTTCTATTTCAGCCTTGATAAATAATGTACCACCCTATTTATTGTATTCTAAAGATCAAGGATTCTTTCTTGTCATAGCACTTTAACAAAACCCCTTTGAGGTTTAAGAAAACAGAACAAATCCCTAGTCAGATTTGGAACAAATTTGCTCAATATGCATCAGATCTTTTTTGATTAATACTTAAGATGTTGAAGTCTGCAAAAACAGTATCACACAGTGACCCGGTTTGGGCGACAAAACAAACCATCATGGGTAACAAGCCATGGTGGGTTATTGTGTCGTCCGAATCTAGACCACTTCCTGCAGGGTGGTTTGTTTTTTCCCCAAACAGGCCACCCTGAGAACCCATGGGCTGTTCTAGGGTTTGTTTTACCCACAGTGAGTTGTCATGTCATCAAAACCTGGGTGAATGATCCCACTGTGGATAAAGGGAAGTGGTGAGAGAGGCACAAGATGAGCAGCAAAAAAAACCTTGTTGCTCTTGGCAATCTTGCCTGTATGAAATTAGTATGCTTCCCTGTCCAAACTACCCTATTTTACCCTAAATCCCTGCTTTCAAAGAAAGCCCTACCTTTGACAGCTGTCAAAGGCAAGCGTCAGTAAAAAGGGGGGCGCTGCACTGTTCCACCTTCCTGAGCACCTAGGGTCTCAAGAACTTGTGAAAAACATGGGGGCACTGGGATCTATGGAGGGACACCCAAAACCCCAAGGATCTCTCTGCAAGGGTGGAAAAAAGTCACCTACCCCCTTTCACAGGCAAAGATCACTAACGGCTTTGTTTCCCTTGACAACTCGCCTATTGGCAGCTGTCAGTGGAAAGCAAAGTCAAAAATAAACCTATATGCAGCCTCTTTGGGTCAAGTCCAGAGTTGGTACCTGCTGCACTTTGACAGAAGCTCCCCCCACCCCAGGACACTGCCCAGGCGAGGCTTACTATTTTGGGTCTGCGGAAGTGTGCACCTCCACACTTGTACAAGTCCAACCAGAAAAAATAAAAATTGCACACATTTGGAGCACAAAATCTTTTTTCCCCAGATTTTTTATTCTATTAAAATCAAAAACTAGCACTACACAAAACATAGAACAATCAACATAAACTAAAACTAAGATGGACTTCCGATTTTCTCTACAACAAATATAAGTAACAATATTTTCTCTTACTCTATAGTTACAAAGAAAGTTCTCTTTTTTCAATTGTCCAAAAATCTTCTTCCTCCTCAAACCCACAAATATACAAAGCATTTTTTTCTAATCTCTGCAAATAGACTATTTGCAGATTGTTTCCACAACAATCATATCATCCCCAACCCTTCTCTATTATAAACACCTTTTCTCTTTTATACATAGACTAATCATGCTGTCAAGAGGAATAAAATTCCATTACCGTACTTCTTTCCAGCTAAAAAAAATATTCCAAATCCAATTATGTGTTAATCTTTAGGATCTTTTTAATCACTAAATTTGTATCCAAAGTTTTTAAGCTTTCTTACTCTTGACCCAGTTAGCTCTACTCCTGTTCTCTTCTAAATCTTTCTGCAAAGCCACCCATCTTTCAAGGTAGATTTAATTTAGGTCTCTGTCCCTTGAAAGTAAAGATCACACCCCCCAAAAAGCCTTTATACATTTTAACCATTACATTCAGTAACATATATCAACAGTACATCATCTTATAAAAGTATTATTATTACATTTATGAATCGCTCATCTAGCCGGTCACCTAGACTAGAACTTAATATAAATTTCAAACATTTTAACCACATAATTTCCCACTAATCTATTAGTATATTATTACCAAAGTTTTAAACCCATTTTGTCCTACAGTCCTTCACTTATTCTTGCTCTATCAAAAACAATATTTTCCCATCTCCTTCAAAACAATAATATCCATATCATTTTTCTAATCCCTACAAAGAACCAATTAGAGGTTTTAGACATAGATGTTATCTTTTCTTTAATTAATAATGTAAATTTAGCCAACTCTGCCAGCTCCCACATCTTCAGCAACCATCCCTCTTATTAAAGTATTTCACTTGCTCTTCCTGTCAAAAACAATCCTTTTCTGTTTCAACTCAGAATAAAAAGGGCACAGTCTCTCCTCTTGCAAATCCCAAAATACATCTCCTTCCAGACAACCATACCCATGTCATCCATTTCCATTCCAGTAAAGAAATGTTGCTGAAAAACTTGATCCACCTCCATATAATCCTCTTCCCAATCCAAAAGGTTTGCCATATCACACTCTTCATTTAACAGTTCAGCTTTTTGCTTCATAATTTCAATCTTTTCACTAATCTGTTCCACCTCTCCAGATATTTGCTTTGCTGAGCTATCCAACTTCTTATCTTCTTCCATCATTTCCCCTTGGAATTGTTATTCCAAGCCTCTCCTCCATTCTTTTCTCAAATAGATCCATGTTATTTCCAAAATCTTCAAATAGTTTCTGGAGCAAATCAATTGTGACCATTTTTTCTGTGCATAGATTTATCAAGCCGCTTCTGCCTACAGTCCAGAAGTACCCTCTGATCTTTAGTCTACTTTATCTGTTATTGTGTACATTCCTCTCCAGCATCTAGTTAGCAAAAACAGAAGCCTGTCCCACGATGGTCTGGTCTGTCTGGTAGCTTTCATCGATATGCACTTTCGTCAGAAGTAAAATAGTTAAAAATAAAAGGATTAAAAACCTCTATCCTGTTTCAAAGCTTTCGTATAAATCATCTGTTCGTGAGGCTTTTACTCAAAGTTCTTAAGTTTATATGTCTTTCCAATTCTTTTATTGCCCCCCCCAAAAGTTTTAACTCACCATAAGTTGTCTCAACATTGATGTAGAGAAGATTTCTCTTAAATCAAACCCAGATGGAATCCATAAATGTTAAGAAATGGGGATCGGCAGACTTAGTGTCTTTTTGGGACTCCAGACATGATTCTGAGCATGTTGTAAATTCCTTCACTCCAGGTCGTTCCTGTGCGCTATCTGTCGAAACGGCAGATAAACCCACACAAAAACAACCCTTGGGGCATATTAGGCTTATCTCTTGATCATCCCTTTAATCTAGGGAGATTTCACCAGCTGGTAACTGCTACTAGCTGACTTTCAGCCACGCTGTTTCTCCATTTCTCCGTGAAGATGTCAGCCCGACATTATCCCCACCGGAAGTCTCAAAATCTTTTTTTAAGAAAAGGGGTAGCCAACCACTGACAGCCTGTCCAATGTGGCACTTGGGCACTTCGGAGGGCTGTCACTGCCTGTCACTTTGGAGATTGTGAAAGATGATCTCTGAAAAAAGAAAAAAAAAGTTTGAAAGGGGGAAAAAGCTACAGTGAGCCCAAAAGGGCTCACGATCACAGCAGGGAGAGGAGATAGGACGGCTTCAGCCATGGTGTCCCCTAGGAAACGCTCTGGAGGACCAAGGGCAAAGGAGGGGGAGAACAACCCATGGTGAGCTCAAACATCTGTCAGGTACACCGTGGGTTGTTCATGAAAAAACCCCACCCACCGTGGCTTATTGCCAGGGTAGGTTAGCGTGACATGCAAACCTGCCCAGTGATTGTGATGTTTGCTGAAAAATAGAACATAGTATGAACTTAAATACATTCTATTAAAGTTCTATTGATTTCTCTGGAATTTATTTCCAAATATGTGCACTTGGAAGTACAGCCTTAAACTGCAGTCCACAAGTGTCATGGGTACACTAACAGTCTTTCACACACAGAACATCCACCCACCCCATCCTAAAACAACAACAAAAACAGTGCTTGGAGGCAAAAACCCACAACAAGTAGTCAGGGTGTGTCTGTGTGTTCTGCACAATGTCCACACATTTATAGATGTGTGGACATTGTGAACACTTTGATGATGAGCATGTCAGCCTTTGGACTTGTGCCACTTGCTGATGTGGGAGAGACTATATCCAGGCACCCTGTTTCCCCTCTCAAAAGGTGATCAACACTATCCAACATGACAGCAACAACCACCTCTTTTGATGACAGAGATCCTATTGTGTAGACTGAGGCTTTAATCATTTAGAGACTGCTGTAGTACTCAATGGGCCTTTCTAGAACATTAATTGATTTTCAGAAACTTCAGCCCAATTCATACAGTGCCAGGTTTGCAAAAATGCAGACCCACAAGTGCTGCTGGTGCCTAAACATTGGTTCTGGCTTCTGGGTTGCTGAAGAGGTCAGTGTGTTGTTGTGTGCTGGAGTTGGCTTCCTCCTCCTCTTACTTTCTTAGTTCCTTACTGCAAGCAGCAGACACAGCAGAAAGGGCTCCAAACCCAGAGGCTATGGTTTCCTGGTAGGGCTGAACCCTGATACCTCTCAATTAAGCACAGCCTAGAAGAAAGGGGGGGGGGAGACCAGAATAAGCCAATAAAAATAGGATCTCTCCTCCTCACTTGGTCACTTCCTCTTTCCAAGCTAGCTCCAAGAGAATCTGACTGGATTCTATGTTTTGCAAAAAAATAATAATGTTTGCAGCCCAGCACAATGTTGTGGGAGCAGTTTCCTTATGCACACAAAATCATGCTGGTTAATGCATGGGGAGTTCAGTCATTCATCAGTGGTCACATCATAGGCTCTGGCCAGTAGGATCCTGAGACATTTGGACACTAGTCACACAGGAATTGCATTTGAAAAGGTATCACTTTGCATTTGGAATCTGGTGAGATTCTGTTTCTCAGAAACAGAACCACTACAATAGGTGAAGATGTTTTGATCCCCCATCAACAAATTAATAGCAACTGCACATTTGTCATGCAAAATTCCAATCATCTTGAAAGCCTCACAAAGTAAGTTCTGAAACCTGAGTCCAAGTTGCTTACTTTTCAACAAAACCATCTCTGATGAAATATTCATGCTGTAGCAAATCAGCAGATGATATCCTATCTGCGGGATCCATTTGTAAACAAGCCTAGAAAATAATGGAATTATTTTTTTAGGAAGCAGCTTTTCTGAAATCATATACAATATTCTACAATATACTATGTATTATTTCTCTGTTATTTATTTAACAAATATTTGCATTTTCCCTGCCCAACACTCAAACTGCATTATATTGTATCTGGGGAAATGCAAGTCTTTCCTCAGGTAGGGTAACTGCAAAATTGTAATTCGGAGATCTGTTTTAACTTTATTTGTGAGCGTTATGGGCACTTATCAGATAATGCCTGTGACATCACTGATAATAACCTATTTCAGCCTCTGCAACCTGATGCCCTCCAGATGTGTCAGACTACAACTCCCAGCATCCACAGCCAGGGGCATGCTGCTTGGGGTGATGGGAGTTGTAGTCTGGCGGACAACACGTTGGGGGAAGCTGACCTAATTCCCCTCCAAACATTTATCTTGTTATGACCCTAACAGCAGTGATAACCATCCAAAGAGAGGACTTACACTGAAGCTAAAAATGAAGGTCCAAAGCAAACTAAACATTCTGCTAAATGGATCAGGTTTTTAAAATAATAATAGCAGAAATGGTGGGACAGTTTTAATCAGGATCACAGCACTTACAATCCCAATAAAAATCCCCCCACCTCATGTTGCTATTAGCCTGACCCCCCCCCCCAAAGATGCCATTGGCACCTATGAGAACTTTCCCCCCTTAGGACTAACAGCAGTGTGTGTGTGGGGGGGGATTTTCATTGGGATCACAGCTGGGAAGAAAAGGGTTATACCTCCCCTCCCGGAGTTTGCAGTTTTGAAAAGATTTGCAGTTTTGAATTTGGGCAGAGGGAGTCAGAGAGCTGAGAGTTTTAAATGGGAATTAGCTAATCTGGAAGCAGCCAGGGAGACAGCAGGGGTCCACAATGTTGATTCGGGAATCTGATGCAAGTACAGCCTCTGTTCTCAGCTTGTATATTTCTAAATAAAACACATATTATAAGAATAGCATAAATCTGGAGTCTTAAAAGTGGTGCTCTTGGGCACCAATGTGCCCGCAAACACCTCTGTTGGTGCCCACCAGGCTCGCTGTCCTTCCTGATTCTTATTTTATTTCTTAGGATTTTTTAAAAAAATAAAAATGTTTTAACTGGGAGGCTGGCATCCTGCAAAGTGAAGTGTTGACCTCCAGCACCATCTATATTTGGGTTCATAGGAGTGGTTTTGTGTTTTGTGTTTTGGAGCTCAGAACTCACCTCTGCTTTGTACTTAGATTCTTGGGCAAGTTACTTTTCTTTTCAAATCACCAGTTTGCCTTCTGGGAAATGAGTTTTTTGACAGGCCATGCCCACCATGGCAGCCATTCTATGAATGGGCAAACCCCACCCCATGGAAGCCATTTTGTGAGAGTACCCACAACAAACTTTCAAAATTCCAAATTTACCCACCAAAAAGGTTGGAGACCCCTGGTCTAAGTCTCCAGTGTTCTCTCATGCAAAGGAAATTAAACACTGTAGCATGGCCCCTGGAACTTCTGACTGTTCAGAGAAGTGGAGAGCATGTAAAAATATTTTTTCTGAAGTAATGCTATTTATCAAGTAGCTGCTCTATATTTATCAAGGAACAATTGTTGCTTGACATTACAAAATTGTCGATATAGCGCCATTTAGCCAGGGAGTAGCTATGGGGAAGATACTGTGTCATATGGAAGAGGCTTTACATTACCTCTATTTCTTAAACATTTTCAGTACTTTGAAGCAGAAATATGAAGTATTCTTGGCCCCAGTCCAATGCCTTTGAAAGTCCTACACAGAGGCATCCAATAATCAAAATTACAAGCCCTTTCTTAATATAAAAAGTCTTCTATTTGTGTTGCCAGTGATGTTTAATATGCAATTGAACTGTGCAAAGAACAAACTGAAGCTGCCACAGCAGCTTCACTTTTGGCCAATGCAATTACTGGTTTGTGAATACTATCATTCTGCCACTTAAAGAAACCTTGGCTTCATCATGGACATTTCACTGAATGAATGAGGGCCTTCATTTCCTTGAAGGAAATGCTATTCCTCATCACTGCTAAAGAAATAACGGCTAGTAAGGGCACTTTATTACTCCAAGCCTCATTACTTCTTGCTGAATCAAATACTTTTGACTTTTGTTCAAGAATGACAGCAGTGCAATACACATCATTACAAGGGTGCCTGGCATTGCTGTTGCCATTAAGAGTTTGTTACATTTGTAATGGAACCTTAGATTTCATAGATCATAGAGTTGGAAGGAGCCTACAAGGCTATCGAGTCCAAGCCCCTGCTCAATGCAGGAAACTAGAGGGGGGTCTCCCATCCAAGTAATAACCAGGCTTGACCCTGCTTAGCTTTCCACGCTCAGACAGGCCAGCGTAAGCCACTTCTTCTTTAACATGTACATAATTTACTATTCAAATTTACTTCAACCTTTGATAAACAGTCACTCTGCTTAAAAGCACGTTTGTAAAATGTGATCTTCAGTAACACAGCAGACAAAATGAACAGGGAAATTTCTTTCGTGATTAAAATATTATGAGGAACCATAGGGAACATCATTCAACATGGCATGAGAAAATAGAGGATGACACTTTAACATAGTTTTCATGTTGATTGGCTTGGCTAATATAGTATGCTTTGTAAATTGAAAAGGACCTTCCAGTGCAAGTTGAGGCCATAGCAAACCTATTCTGGAGCTGGGATACTGCATAGCCCAGTGGCCATGCAACACTGTCAGTGCTGTTCTGAGTCTGTTCTGAATAATGTCTACCATGACAAGGAGCAGGCATGGGCAGTAAGGCTGATACAACATCTCAGATCAATCACAGCAAGCTTGTTAATTGTTGCACAGCCACTATCAGACCATACAGGCTTGGGGGTTGGCAGTGCTCAACTACCTGTGTTTACACAAGATGAGGATTGCATCAGTACAGCATTGGTATAGTTATGTTTCACCCAAGTTAAATGTATTACTACTATAATTGCAATGAATAGTTGTGTTTTGGAGTATGGCCAAGACAAATTAAACATAAACAACCCGCCCCACCCACCCACAAATAGTTACTGGAGTTCTATCTGTAAATATAGTCATAACTACAGATAATTTTATTGCTGGTGTGGCCATCCCTGCAATGCTGATGCATATGACAAACCATTTCAAATTCAACAGACCCTTCGGATGATTAACAACTGCTAACTGGAGCTCTTAGATCTCATTTTAGTTGAACTAAAAAAAATCACATAAAGATTCCCTCTTGCTAGATTCTAATGGATAGGTTCCACTTGAAATCAATTAATTAAGAATAACATGCAGAGAATAATGTGCATGCTGAAATTAGTCGCTGTTATGGGGAAAATCAGTTTACTATACTTTAGGAAATTAGCATTTTCCTATTTAAAGGTCTTATCATTAAGTAACATTAAAATGTTGCCCTTAAATGTCTGTCAAATACATTGAAATTGGATTTCAAGGTGGTCCCCTCCTCTTTTAACAACTGTACTAGCCATTCATTTTGCAATACAAGCAAATAAATTGTAAGTTCAATTATCAAAAGGGCATCAAACACAATGCCCCCTGCCAAACAAATACAAAGACACAAAATGGCGACTCACTGTTCATCAAATGCACTAGGATCCAGTAGCCATAGTCAATGCATCTACCATGATCTAGCCCCTTAGTGTAGTGTACCTACATAGCCATCCCACAATCATGATAGGGCCATGCCATACTACCTCCAGCCTGGCAAAGTAGGGAGAGGATCCCTGTCCCTAAACATCATCCAGAAGCCCAAGCACTTGTGTGCCGATTGCTCCTGCATGGACCATGCAGAAAGTCAAGCCAGAAAAAAGTTACAACTGAATTAGCTGAGGGAATGGAAGGCCTTGCGGGGGCTGGTTGATGGACCTTGAGTGGCCACCGCATGCCAGTCCCTCTCATCCTTCAGGGAATGAGCTAGTAAATCCAAGACACTGAGAGCTAAGACAGCCTTCCCATACCTGGTGCCCTCCAAATCCCATCAGCCCCATGCAGCATGGCCAACGATCAGGAATGCTGGGAGTTGTATATAGGCCAAAACATCTGGAGGGCACCAGGTTGGGGAAAGCTGGGCTAAGACATCCCTTGGGATGCTCCCTCCTGTGTTATGCTGGCAAGCAGGTCAGCCTGGAGTTGTTCTTCATAGCCCCAGTCCCCATGTAAAAAACAAATTATGTCCACTGCTAGTACAGCAAGAAATTCACAATACTACTTAGGCTCCAGTGAAGGAGAATACTTATACGCATTTTATTAGGACGTGTGATTGTATGTGTATGTATATGTAAGTGTGTGTGTGTGTGTGTGTTACAAACACACAGGATTGTATCCAATGTTAGCCTAACTTAATCCCATTCATTTCAATGAGTCTACTCTAGGTAGGACTATATATATATATATATATATATATATACACACACACACACACACACCCATTGAATTGCCAAGCCATTAAGGATATCCAGAAATCTTTGCTTCTGCAACCTCAATATTCAAAGTAGTCATTCAGTGCAGTAAGACCATGACATTGATTTAAAATGACATGGATTTTTTGTGTGAAAAATAAGACAGTGGCTCTCTTTGTCTTCTAGTATCGAAGCTTTTAGGATACACACAAACTTTTCTTCAGCACACTGCAGGCTAGAAGTTAGAAACTAGAGACTAGAAAACTAAAACCCTCATGGTCCTCAAGAGTCTCTGAAATGTGCAAAAGGTACCTTATGGCCTGGACAGAGGCTTCAAGAAATCAATATAGTCTCTTTTCTCTGGAGGGGAAAGGGGCAGGGAGAAAGGGGGGTATACCATGGAGCAGATCTGTGTGTCAACCCTAAATACACAAGATAATAGAAACATTGATTTGCAAATCATATATAGAAACTATGCCAGGCTACAAATAATAATCATCAGTAAGCCTGATACTCAGACCTCTTCTGACATACATGAACCATATCTGCAAGTACTGCATTGAGCTTGGGATACTTCTTCCTTGCACTTTTAGGGTGCTGAACTTCAGGAAGGACCATCCCTGAAAAAACCGGACTCCTTATAAAAATACTCTGAAGATGAGGTGTCAAGGTGCCTGAAAGAAACCCAAGAAGCACCAATATATCAGTGTTGATAAAAGGTACATTTAAGCTAAAATTCACTATTCACAGCATTGCTTTTGACATGTAATTTTTTGTTCAAAATGGATCTTAGCATCCACTCCTTAATATCCAGGTGAATCAATGTCATTTTAATCCCAGTGTCATAGTTAGGGATGCACTAATTTAAAGTCACTTGCACTCCCTGGCACCTTGGGAGGCACCAAGTGTTCTCTAAATGTGTGTCTTAGGAATGAAATTGACACAAAGTTATCTATCTGCACAGATCTTAATGCAACCACCTTACAATTCATTCAAAACGCTGGTTTATGAAGCCATTGTATTACCAACTTTATTGTATGCCTGCGAAATATGGACTATCTATAAACATCATTTCCACCTCCTTGAAAGATTTCATCAACATTGCCTCCGGAAAATCCTGCGAATTACTTGGGAAGATAGGCAAACAAATGTCAGTGTACTGGAAGAAGCAAAGACTACTAGCGTCGAAAAAATGATCCTTCAACGCCAACTTCAGTGGACCGGTCATGTTGTTCGAATGTCTGACTGCCGTCTCCCAAAGCAGTTACTTTATTCCCAACTCAAGGATGGAAAGTGGAATATAGGTGGTCAGTATAAAAGGTTTAAAGATGTTCTTAAGGCTAATCTAAAAAAATGCAATATAAACATCGAAAACTGGGAAGCTCTGGCCCATGAACGATCTAAATGGAGGTTGGCCTTTCACAAAGGTTCCATGGACTTTGAAGAAGCCCGAGTGCAAGGTGAAAGGGAGAAACGTGCTAAGCAAAAAGCATGTCAAACAAATCCTTTACAGGGCCATCTTCCATCTGGTAACCTGTGTCCTCACTGTGGGAAGCTGTGTGGATCTAGAATTGGCCTTCACAGTCACTTACGGACCCATTGCTAGGGTCTACACAATTTTTTAGAATTTCCTCCTTTTATAATTTTCTTTTTGTAATTTTATCCTGGAAGACAATCTTACTTGGTCACGAGTGATTGCCTATTACAATTCATTCAACAAAGTAACATTGTGACCCTGATTCTGTTAATCTTCAAAAACAGGTTAGAGATTTAATACCTATTTTGCTAAAAGGGTTCAAATGCTGCATATTTACTTAGGAGTAAGACCCACTGAATTTAGTGGAACTTACATCTGGGTAAACAATCTTATGATTGCAGTGATAAGTTATCAAAGAATATGCATCCTGAGGAAATATATAATAATGTTATCCTATGCCAGAATCCTCATTATTACTCATTTTTCTTGGACCCATGATGCATCTTTTGCTTATACTCATCACAGCCAAAATACACATAGATTTCATAGATCATAGAGTCGGAAGGAGCCTACAAGGCTATCGAGTCCAACCCCCTGCTCAATGCAGGAAACTAGAGGAGGGGTCTCCCATCCAAGTAACAACCAGGCCTGACCCTGCTTAGCTTTCCACGCTCAGACAAGCTGAGAGCAGCCATGGAGGGGTGGGGAGAGATCCTGATTAGGACCATGATGTGCATGGATGGGGGGGGGGGGTTTAACCCTTCCATCCATGTCATTTTTCCATTGAAAATCAGCTCCTCCCTCAAACCTGCTATTTGCCCCAAGGAAAAACATACAGGCACACAAGCTATGTGTATGATCAAAGGAAAAATATAGATACTGGAAGGAATCCTCAAAACAATTATTTTATAGCAGGGGTGCACAATCTTTTCGAGAGCCACAATGGGTGTCTGCTGGGATTCTGGGGCCACATATGTGTAGACACATGCACACACGCATGTGCGCACGTACATACAGAAGCGCAAATAGGAACTTTCATTCTAGGGTAAACAGCAGCTGGTAGGGTGATTTTTAGTGGGGAAATGGCAGAGGGAAAGGATTAAAAATCTCTTCATCCCATCCCGATCAAGATTCCCACAGCCATATATTTAACATATCAACTAGTTTGGCTGTAAAAGAGGCAAAAGAGAAAATGCAAGGGGGAGACAAAACATCCTGAAAAGGGAGGGAGAGTCTCGAGAAGAGTGAAGGGAAAGGATGGATTTTTCCTTTCACTTTTTAATAGCCAGTATCACCTAGAAATACTTCACTATGAAACAGTGTGCATTTATGTCACAGTGCATATCAAGTCAGAGAAATTCAATGGTAAAACACGCCATTTAATGCAAATTTCGGAGGTTTTCCAGCTGAGGAGCAGAGTGTAAAAGCTCCTCTCGGGGAGGAGGCGGCACATGGCAGCGGCAGGCGGTGGGGTCTGCCACATGCCCTGTTCCTGCTTGGGAAGGGGGCACATGGCAGACCCTGGTTCGCCCCCCTGCTCCTGCTTGTTGTGGCACCCGTGGGCTTAAAGTGATGTGTAAACCCCACCAATGAATGGTTCATGGAACTGACAAAAGAAATATTTTGTGGCACACAGTTAAGATGACCATACAGACCAGTAAAGATAAAAGTTACCTAGTTTTTCATTTTATTGATACTGAAATAACTATGTAAACCATGTGCCTCATATATGAAACTAAAATTTGAGAGAGGGTAAATACAACATAAGAAGGGGAGGAAAGTAAAGGCAGGGGTAAACAGGAGAAGAATGTGCAGTTATTTCAGTTACATGAACTTTGGCTTAGTTACTACAGGTGAAGCATTCCTGTGCAGGAAAAATGCATGCAAGCCATGTGCAATAAAAACATACTTATTTTTTTATGTTACATATTCTGGGTAGCCCTAGCCTCATGCTTTTGTTGGATCCTTGGAAGTAAGTTGTGCTGAAATCAGCAGTTCAGTTAATGTGTTTTAAAGTGTGGTCTAAGTGTTCCAATCTGGTTTTAGAGAGATGGATAAAAGACAAAATCTGTGCTCAGTTGCTCATGACCAAACTAGACAAGATAACAAGAACTGTTTGAATTTCCCTCTTTTCTTTTTTCCAGATGTAAAAGCAGTGGGGGGGGGGGAACTGGATCAGGGTTACAGCACTGGGGGTAAGGGAATTATCCCTTCCGCCCCCCCCATGCCATTTTCCTGATTAAAAATTGCTCCCCTTCCCTGAAAGCTATTTGCACCACAGAGGAAATCAATATTGTTTATTTATTTTTATTTATTTTTATATAAGACAAACATAGTATCAAACATATAACAATAAAACCAAACAACAAATACATACATAACCCACAACAACACAAAACTAAGATAGACTTCCAACCCCTATTACAGCAATATAAGCATTTCTTATATAAAATAATAATAATGTCTATACAATAATTAATTCTAGTTATGGCAAAAAGAAACCACTAGAGATCTCACCCTACATATAAATCCTAACTCAGCCTTCTATTAGAAATCCAAAGGAAATAAAATTCAAAATTCAATATTCTTTTTTCAACACACCAACATAATTTTAAAAGCAATCCATCCACCCCATTAACCCCCCCTTTTTTTCTAGGTAACCCACTACAGATTTTAACTTCCAATCCAATATACAACCCACACATTTTTTTTTTTAGTCCCCTAATATTTCCATAACAAAACTGATATATATAACAAAGTTAGCAAATGAAACAATATTCCCAACCCTTAATAAAAAACTCAGTCTATTCTAATACTCTGTGGGGCATTCCAATTAAAAAAAAAACAACAGAAGGAAATGCGTCAGCCATCTTCTTTCCAATCGTCCTGCATCTTATACATTTTCTGGATATATTTCACCCTAATACTATATTTAGCATATATATGTTAACTAATACATACTTAACCCTGATTCTCATTTTTCAAGTTCCAAATCAACCTAAAGCATAAAATTTTAAACTCCCAATACATTTATATCTTAATATTTAAAATCAGAGCATATTTCAAAATCAGCCAATAAAACAATAAAACAATATTCCAAACCCTTTATCTTACCCAGTAAATCCAAAAAACTGTCTCTTTCATATCCCCCTCCCCCTATCAAATGGAAATCCCTTAAGAATCAGTCCAAAAGCGAAGAATAAGGTCCGTTTATTCTGTTGCGCTAAGGGTTCCTGCCCTCCCATTTGTATTGTTGAAAAGGACACGTCGTCCATCTTCGTTCCAGTAAAATACTGCGTCACACGTATCTTGTGAGATATTTCTTCTTCAAAGCCTCTATACAGATCTGGTATACTTCCAAAATTGTTACTTACTTCTTTTTTCTTCCGTGACAGACCTGAGTAAGTATCCAGTTTCTCTTGATCATGTTGTAATTCCAATTGAAGGTTAACACACCAAACATCCATTTTCAACACCATTTTATTCACAAAGTCTTCCACCTTGTTATCGAATTGCAGTAATTTCTCTCTTAGTCTCATAAACATTTCCCATGAAACCATCTTTTCTTGTAGATATTTTTCAAAGCACTCTCGGCCGAATTCCTTATTTCAAGCTACTGTAGATAAGATTAGGGAACCTCCTTTCAGACATTCCATCAACTTTTTTTTTTTTGCCTCCCGGTTATATCTCTTGATGTACTCACATTAAATTTCAAGTCCAATTATGCTGTAGAGAGATTCCTTGCCATTACAAATCCAGATGTTTCCATTCATTTTGGAAGCAAGCACGGACTTTCCTAATGATCGGTAAACCGACCTCCGAAATGCAACGCCGTTTTCCCTCTATCTCAGATCACGCAGCAAATCTATCTGTCAACACGGCAGACAGAAAGCAATGTATGACCCTTGAGACAATTTGAGGGTAACGCCAATCTTATCTTCTTCCTTAAGAAGTAGATTTCCCGGCCAGAGAACGTCTCTGACCCAAGAAACGCTGCATTCGTATTCCCCACAGATCTCTCTGTGAGTCTTCTAGAAAGCCATGTTTTGCCCGGAAGTCAGGAAATCAATATTGTTTATAAAGAAGTTTTGAAGGATACAGGAGAAGAATATTTGGAAATGTAACAGAATCCTGCCTTGGGTGGAAAATGGAATTTTTCCTGGTGAAGAATTTATTCCCTCTATTTCCCTTAATTAAACCAATGGAGATTTAAAGCCCAACACCTGAGTAGAGATCTATACTGGCATAAACTTGTACTTACAACAGCAATGGAGCTAATGTTTTACTACACTGTTTTCTGCAAATATAATCCACAGCAGTACCTACCTACTTTGATCACAATTTTATGAAGTAGGTCAAGGTCAGAGCTGCTGGGTAGATAGGGGTTGCCAGTAGCCATCTCGATGATCATACAACCTAAAGCCCAGATGTCCACAGGTCTAAAATTAGGAAATGAACAAAATGCTCAATAATACAAAGACTGAAGCTACAATGAAGTCTACTTACTATCAGTCACATCTTTTAAAAAAAGAAATTACTTTTAAAGAAAGAATGGTAATACTTTTTTTTTAAAAAAAGTACAAAAATGTGAAAACATGAAAGGAAGATCAGTTAGCCAAGGGCACAAAAAGTGAAATCATCCAGAAAAGTCCAGACTTCAAGTATATGGCACCAAAGTGGCTTGTTAAATGGAGACTAGCAGCACCTCTTATCCTAAATATGTTGTGTTGACATGCATCACACTGACTGCAATGGAACCTAGATAGATATATTTTATATAATGATTTATATTTAAGAATATCCAGGTAAGGCCAGTATCAGAATCTCTTTCAGGCCTCTCTTAATTTACTTATCCACCTCAGAGGACTTCCACAATTATTTAGGGTAGGCATCAGGGTTTGGCACTGTAGAACACCTGCCAAGACACACACTGCAGCAGAGGACCCACGGCAGATCCCCAGGGCCCCTCCTCCTCCTCCTCCTCCTCCCTGTTGCTGCCTGTTAACCTGCCCTCCCCAAGCAGTAGCAAGAGAAAGGAGAAGGAGCAGCAACCTCCACTTACCTTGCCCTCTCTTTCTGGGCAATCATGCAGACTGGATATAGAGGGAGAGGAGAGAACAAGCAAATGGTCTGTGGTGGCAGTGGCAAAGAGGTGGACCTACTCAGGGCATCTTGAGCTAGTACACTCCAAAAATCTGCAGCAGACACTGCAGTTAACAATAGGAAAGCCCCTCTTTTGCATAAGGGGATCATCTCATTGTTTCATGCTCATCACATACAAGTATGTTCCACTGAAATCAATGAGACTTGTACATAAGATGAGTTCAAGGTTGGAGTGCAATTCCTATGTAGTGCAATTATTTCAATTTCAAAATTTAGCAAGTAGTATAAACCAATTTTCTGTGAATTACTGAGACTGGATATTTTATTAATCTCCTCTCCTTCAAAATTACAGTTTAAATGTGTATCAGGGCGCCATCTAATGTTCCTGTGCTATGCCCCACCACAGCAAAGTTTATATACATTTGTTTTTAGAATGCTTGTATGTGAATATCCTTTTACTAAAAGTAATTTGTATACTACTGAACAGGATTTTGAAAAGACATACTTCCCATATGTAGTATCTTTTAATACCAGCTCTGGAGCTCTGTACCACCGTGTGGCCACATAATCTGTATAAATGTCTCCAGGGGCTGCTAAGGTCCGAGCAAATCCAAAATCACAAAGTTTAGTAATTCCAGTCTGTGAAACTAAAATATTCTCAGGTTTGATATCACGGTGAATGACCTGGCAATAGAAGAATAAAGTGGAATCCGGTTTCAAAACAAAAGATTTTACTTTAAAAATGGGGAACTAGGTCACTACTCAAATAATTAAGTAAAATAAGCATGCAAGTTCTGCCCTTCAAACAACTTAGTTGACAGATGGAGAGAAGCTTCAAGAAGAAATGCAACTCTGAGAACTTCAAGAAAATCATCTTCATGGAAGTGGAAGAAGTAGTCTGGGTCAGTGAGTGGAACTATCAAGCATGAGTGGCACAAAATCAAAGACTCTGGGCATATCTACACTACTAGTGATATAATTTTTATACCATTTTAAACAGGAATGGAATTCAGAGTAGGCCTAATTATTTTAAAGGTTGGGCCCAGCCTACCTAGTCATCATCATCTTGGGGTCTCAGTGTTTAAACTTTTACTTGTGTTTTGTTTTGAAATCCGCACTCTCTGTTGGAGGGAGAAACCATATTTGTAAGAATCAATTTGTGAGTATTTTTAATTATAACTGTTGTTTCTAGAGATTAGAAGGAGAATGTAATAGAATCGTGAGTCATGTCCTTCATTTCCCAACAGCCTGCCCTGCTGGGACTCATCTCCTTTCCCTGCCTTTGGGTTAGGAGAACTGGAGAAGCAAATGGAGGTTCAAGGGCATGGAAAGCCATGGAAGGCCATGGAAGAACGCTTTGACTCAGGAAAGTCTATTATTCTTTTGGACTCTCCAGTTAGAGCTTTAAAAGCCTGGATTGAAGGAAATTTTGATCCTAGATAGGCTTGCTACTTTTTGTAAATAACCAAGGCTTGGACTGGAGATACAATCCAGGGGGAACAGGGAGCTCTGTTGCTCTAATAACTGACAATATCAGGGTTGATTAAGGATCACATCAGAAAGTTCTAAAAGCATCAACTTTTGCTTCCCTAGTTTGCATAGATCTTCGTCATTATGATCCTAATCAATCACTTCTTTACATTTAAAATAACTCCTGGCTTCTTTATTGTTACAGGAACACTGCAGCTTAGCGCTAGTGTTTCTGCACAGGGGGAGGCAAAATTAGTAGATGAAGATTCAGTTAAATGTTCAGGCAATGAAATGAAAAATGTGTGCAGATTCTCTAGGCCCTAACAAGCCTGCCTCTGGATTTACATGCTAATTCGTTGATTAATAGCATGTGTGTAAAGCTTGGTTCACTTTTCTTGACTGATTTGCATTGTATGTTTTGACTCAGTTCTCTGTCAATGATTCACTTGCTGTCCTCCGAACTAATTGCAGCCTCACTAATGTACTCCATCTGTAAAACGGGTATATTTTTAACCTGCACACATAGTATTTCTAGTTCTTTTTTGTGTTTGTTGCACATTGCACTAGACTGAATTATGGTACATTGATAGCAGTGGCCTCATAATCTGTAGGGGCCTACCTTCTTGAGTTTTCTAGTGTTACGCAATTATGCAAAGTATAAAATGAAAACTACAATCCTCTCATTTTGAGAGGACTAAGGCAGGAAATGGGAGTATGGTAATAACAAGGCTATGACAGCATTGACCCATAAACAAAATAGATTACAGTAATACCTCGGATTGCAAGTAACTTGGTTTGAGAGCGTTTTGCAAGACAAGCAAATTTTTAAATATTTAATTTTTTTTAACTTGATATACAAGCGACGCCTTGCAATACAAGTACTGTAGTACAGCTTAAATTAAAAATCTCTGTACACATTTTTTTGGGGGGGATTTCGTTTTGATATAAGAGTGTTTTGGATTACAAGCACGGTTCCGGAACGAATTATGCTCTCAATCCAAGGCATTACTGTATATCAATTTGTGGGATCTATATCTCTACCCATATAACTGAGGCAAGTAAGAGTTGCTTTCTCTTTTTTCTGATAGATGCCCCTCTGCACAATAAATTCAACAGGTGTAGCTTTTCTAATCACTGAGCTGCAGTGATGGAGAAAGCAGCACCTTTTGAGTTCCTTTATATTATGCAATTGTTAAGGATACAGGAACCTCTGTCAAGAAAGGTTGTGTTAAGCTGAGGCAGATACATTTCGTCTTTCAAAATGATAGTACGGTATTTTATAGAGCAGAACTATACCACCTGCATAAGATCAGGTTAACATTATCAGATCAACTATTCAAGTGGAAATAATACTGTTCCTGCCTTTCATTTTTCTACACAATTTCTGTAGAGTACTTACATTGTTGCTGTGGAGATAGTCAATTGCTCGAAGAATCTGGTAGAGATACCTCTTAAGTCTTCTGCTATCCAGCCCGTGAGAGTAATGTTGTAACTCATCTAAAATTGTATGGTCAATAAATTCAAACACTAAGTGAATTTTCTTTTTCTGTCTAAAGACTTCAATCAGATTGACCAAGTTTTCATGACGAAATTGCTGTTGACAAAAGAGGAAATAAAGAATTCTGTTCTTCTTCCCTTTGCTCAACACTCTCCCTAAGATTTTGAACATAGCTATTTATCTACTTTTTGACAATGAACTTGAGCCAATATACTTTGAAGGGCTTTAGCAGAAATATCATCAATCACACTATGTGTACTACAGTAGAAAAGTAGTCATGTGCCTATTCTCTAGTTTGTTAATGATATTTGAGAACTCCACTTGATCTTCTACTGTATTCAAGGCAAATCTCCAGCTGTATTCTCTGTCTCATGTCTGCTGAAATCCTAAGCACACTTGCTTAGATGCTATTTCCATTGAAATTAATAAAACCTATAAAGAGTCATGTGGCACCTTAAAGACTAAGAAAATTAAGATTTTGTTCTTAAACTGTATTTTATTATTGTTAGGCACCCTGAACACCATTTTTGGCAGAAAGGCGGGATATAAACTAAACAAACAAATAAAAATGTATTGTGGACTCTAGTCCATAGAAGCTTATGTCATAATAAATTTGTTAGTCTTTTAAGGTGCCACAAGCCTCTTTTGTTGCAACAGGCTAACACAGCTATGCTCTGGAAGATAAAATTTATGTTCATATAAATGTGTTTAAGATCAACCTGCCAGATGCTGAGTAGGGACTTTATCACTTTTAGTTATATATGTTGGTAAATTCTGTATGCTGATGGATTATGGCTGCATGTGCCATTGAAATCAATTGGACTTAGGTTGCAATGCGGTACATACTTACCTGAGAATAAGCCCCAGTGAAACAGTGGGACTTTCTTCTCAGTAGATATGTATAGGATTGCACTGTTAAGCATTGACTGAGGCCAATGCATCCCCATTAATGGGACTTTGACTTCAGAGAAGCAAATGCTTGAAATCTAGGATATAAAATGAACCTACAAATATTATCATTTAACACACTGTTTGCTTCATTTAAGGTCTAGTAAAAAATTCTAACTGTGCATTGAATTCCTTTAAACTAAGTATAATTACTTTAACTGGCAGAAAAACAAATATAATTCCACTATGGGTGTTACTATTAATACTTAGAAAACAAATAGCACCGATGTTTGCCTGCATTTATGAAACATAAACACAAGGCTATATTTTCTACATTAGCACATCAATTCTAAAAATCTAAATCTGAATGTCAGAGAATCTGTTACCTTCTGAAAAAGCTGGTTTTCTGCCCTTACAAGTTGCAGAGGAAGTCTTGGAGGTGAACCATATTGGAATACTTAGCAGTAAATCCCATTAATTTAATTGGAGCATAGTTCAAATATGTTTACTCAGGATCAGGGTGTCAGTCATTTTCTAAGAAATTATGCATTGTGATTTTAAAAGCATTGCAACAAAACAAATCTGGCACAAGCACAATCCCTTTTCTTATAGTTGTATGTGTTTGGTAATGATGATGCATATTTGATTTCTTGGAAATGTCAAGACATTGGTTTTCAAAGTGACAACAAAAGAAGCAAACCTTTAGGAACTTTATCTCTCTCATTGCAATTTTGTTGACAGATTTTTCTGGCTTCTCATAAAATATCTTAATGGCAACTATATGTCCTGTTCCCTTGTGTTTACATTTCATTACCGTGCCATAACTTCCCTCTCCCACTTTTCCGAGGATCTCATACATCTCCATACTCAAGTCTGAAATCTCTTCAGGGAAGAAGAAAAATATTATTTTAAACTACTCACATTACTTTTGGTTTTCACAAATAAATTTAAGCAGACAAGCTCTGTTGTTCTACAAAGGAGGATGCTTTTTAACATCTGCATTTTATACCTAATAATAAGTAATGTACAGTAATACCTTGGATTGCAAGTAACTTGGTTTGAGAGCGTTTTGCAAGACAAGCAAATTTTTAAATATTTATTTATTTATTTTTTACTTGGTATACAAGCGACGTCTTGCAATACAAGTACTGTAGTACGGCTTAAATTAAAAATCTCTGTACAATTTGGGGGGGGGGATTTCATTTTGATATAAGAGTGCTTTGGATTACAACCACGTTTCCAGAACGAATTATGCTCTCAATCCAAGGCATGACTGTAGCTGTTAAAGACAGTAACACATATAACCAGGGCTCCTTCCATGCAAGCCCTGTTGAAATAAACAGGAGCTGTGAATATTAAGCCTTTTTGAGACTTCACACTGCTGGTGTGAAACCTCTATTTCAGTGGGGCTTGCATAGGACTCCAAAGGCTTGGTGGGTTGCACCCCATATTAAGTAACTAGGGATGGACTTGCATCCTAACCAACCAATTATGGTTTATATCTATCTCTCAACTCTTCTTAGACTCTTGTGCCTGTGGGTTTACCCATTCCACATCCCTTTGCAAACAGCTGTATGATCATATCAGAATAATGTAAGTGAAGTGGCATTTATTGGCTGGCTTCATACTCTGTGGAAAAAGGCATCCCTCCCTCTTCATGGTTTAAGATTCTTTGGAGACTTCCCACTACTTAAAAACCCACTGTGACAATTCATTTCCAAAATGCTTAAATGCAAAGTATATGGGAAAAGCAGATGCACCACAGATCTGGCATGGGAGTGGGATGGGTAGATGTCACCTAATCATGATGGGGTTGGCATCTGCATCCTTTGTGTCTCTGGCTTATCCCCATGCATTTCTCCTCCAATGGCTACTTAACACAATGACAGCATAGCTCTCTTCCCTGACATCCTATCAGGGCAGGCAAATTAGCTTCTCCGTATCTGTTTTCCACAGAAAACTGTAACAGCCTCTGAAGAAACTCTTCTTACCCACCCACTTCTATGGGACTCCCTGCCTCTAGAGGTCAGGTAGGCTCAAACAGTGTGTTGTTTTTGGCGCCTGCTAAAGACATCTGTGTTTCAGGAAGCCTTCCTTGCTGACCAGCCACGGTTTTAATGTTATTCTGTTTTTATTGCATTGTTTTTATTCTTTTACCTGTTTTATCTTTTTATCGTTCACTGCTCCGGAATCTGTCTAGATATGGAGCGTATACAAATGCTGTAAATTTTGCACAACGAAGCAGAAACATTCAGTCTCAACCTCTGTCCTGTCACAGACTCACCGTCTTTGGGTTTGGATGCACCACCCCGTTTAACAGCACAATATCTTATACTCAGAAGAAGTACGTCCCCTTGAGTTCAATGGGGCTTACTCCCAGGTGAGTATAACATTGCAGCCTAAATCTCTGCTTGGGAGTCTGCTTTGGCTGTAGGCACTTGAGGAGAAAGAAAACCCGTTTTCATTTTCGACTCAGCTGGGGAGGGGGAAGAGATCATCGGCAGCAAGTCAAGTTACGGCTCACTTTGAGAATATTCCCTATAAGCACACTAACTTTCCCCCAGCTGTTTCCGCGGCCTCAGTCTCAGACACACACACGCCAAGCAACCGTTGCAGCTTCACCTCCGCATCCCTCCCTCCCCGCCACGAGGAGCGTCACATGCCACAGCCCTCTGGGGCGTGGTGGTGGTGGTGATGATGATGATGATGCCGCCGCCGCCGCCGCCGCCGCCCCCGCCACGCCACGCGCACATACAACCCTTCTGTAGAGTGCCTCTGACCTGCTCCCGGGAGCTCCCCATGTTGACTCTTTCCAGGCCCAGCCAAACAAACCGGCCCTGTTTCCATAGCAACCGCCGGCTATATCAATAGCCTGTCCGCCTACGTAAGGGGGCGGTGCTTCTCTGACCTCATCGCGTTCGTTAAATTCCGGGCAAGCATGTCCGGGAGTGGGTGATGTAGGCTTTCGGGACAAATAGTGACGAAGGAAGAAAGTCGCTCCTCTTACTTAACTGCAAAGCAACTATTTCACAAAGCTCCCGGCCACTGCTAGTTACAGGGTTGTCTGGAAATGTCGACTATCTTAAAGAGAAAAAAAGGAAGATAAATACCCCCTCCCCCAAATCGTTTTGTTCTGATTTTGTATAATCAGATTATAACGTATTGTTACGCCGGCTTCTAGGATCAGCAGCGCTACCTGGCGTGCGACACAATCCTAAAGCTGTAATGCAGGGCTCTCCAACCTTGGGTCCCCAGATGTTGGTTGCTGGCCTCCAGCTCCCAGCATACCCAGCCAGCATGGCTAATGGCAAGGGATTCTGGGAGCTCAGTAGTCCAGCAACATCTGGGGGCCCTAGGTTGGAGAGCCCTAAAGGCTAGAGAGCAGGCATCGTTGTATGCAGTGGAGTTGAGTCAATATGCAGAGGTTGCTTTGTTCGTTTCCTTTCGATGGGCAGAAGTGAAGTGAAGGCAAGGGGGTGCCACTGCAAGGCAGCAGATCCAACAGAGAGCACCTTGGGACAGCCTCCAAGACTGCACCCCCACTCCCAGTTTCAGCTGACTACAGCTAGAAACTCTCAGGTTGTTTTAACCTCCAATTGCCAATTGCTGTTTCACTGATGCACACACCTATCCTCATCTTGCTTGCTTTCTGCCTATGAATCCTCCAAACTGCCCAACTGCTGTTTACACACACCTCCCTCAGCTGAAGAGATGCCATCTCCTCTGAGCCCTGAGGTGAGGAAACCACTTCCTAATGGTTCCATCCTCCATCCGGAAATCTGCCCAACAAAGGAATGGGAGGCTGACAGCATCCATTATAGCATTTTATTACCCATTATGGGATATTTTTTACCTCTCGGACAAAACATTCCAACTTTCATGTGTGCCCTGTTTGAATTGTGACAGTATGCAAATGTATTTGAAAAGCAATGGAAAGTTATGACTAATAGAAAATAACCATCTTTGTTTTGTAGTCCACCTTTGTAGTGGACAGGTCACTGAGAACTACACAGCACACATTCAAAAACCGTTTGCTCATCTATTCTTAGGAAGATTTGTTTTGTTATTAGATGTGTACCCCACCTCAACAATGATTTTTCAAGGCAGCTCACAATCAGAAAACAATAATGAATATAAAAACAATAGAAACAGACCAAACTTTCAAATGACCAGTGTTTCTGTTATAATCAGAATATGATCAGTATGATCTAGATCTAATTGATTATGTACATAGGGAGCAGTGGTGTAACTAGGGCTGAACCTTGGGGCCAATGTTTAGGACCCCCGAAGCCCAGGGGGTCCCCAAATGACCACCCAGAGAGTGGCACATGATCAGGGCAGCAGAAGAAAATCAGTTTTATTCCTGTAGTCATGATGATTTAAGTGAGTTTTAAAGGCTCATGTTCAGAGTATGTTTTTAATCAGGATTGGCAAACAGTTTTCTTATTATTCAAATGTATTGGGAATGTAGAAGCAGTTGTAAACCATGGAATTATGGGTTGGGGTGAAGAGAAATGTTGGTTAGGGTGCAATCATATGCATGCTTAGACAGAATATAAAGCCCTACAACTCCCAGAATACCTCACCTTTTTTTCTATCTAAACATGCATAGCATTGCACCATTAGGAACATAGGAAGTTGCCTTATAATGATGTAGACAAACTGGAGAGGGTTCAGAGAGGAGGGCAACAAAGATGATAATGGGACTGGAAACAAGGCCCTATGAGGAGAGACTGAAAGAACTGGGCATGTTTAGCCTTCAGAAGAGGAGACTGAGGGGAGATACAGAGGAGGGCCAGGATCTCTTCTCGATCATCCCAGTTTGCAGGACACGGAATAATTGGCTCAGTTACAGGAACCCAGATTCCACCTAAACATCAGGAAAAATTTCCTGACTGTTAGAGCAATAAGACAATGGAACCAATTACCTAGGGAGGTGGTGGGCTCTCCCACTCTGGAGGCATTCAAGGTGCAGCTGGACGGCCATCTGTCAGGGATGCTTTGACCTGGATTCTTGCATTGACCAGGGGGTTGGACTCGATGGCCTTGTAGGCCCCTTCCAACTCTACTTTTCTATGAGACCATTAGTCCATGCTAGGGATGTACGGATGCTGTATAATCCATTTTGTCTATGTTTTGTGGATTGTCAGACGGCTTTTGTTCCGTCATCTGCTCATTGACAGAAACAGATATTGCTCAAAAGCGTTCATACACATTTGCACAAATTCGCACTCCAGAAAATGTGCAAATCCTCCCCAAAATACACAAATCCCCCCAAAATGCATATTTTCACAATTTAGCCTCTGGGGGAAATACATATTTTTGGTTGGTGTTTTTTGAATGTATTTTTCTATTACTACATTTGCATAAAATTACATAAAATTAAAAAACTGTCCATGCAACTCGGGAAAAAGCTGGTCCACTGTGGAATCCAAGGGGCAGATTCTGAGAAATCCAAACTCATTTGGTCCAATGCAGATTTCTCTAACATCCCTATCTAGCCCAGTATTGTCAATACTGACTGGCAATGGCTCTCCAGGGTTTCAGGCCAGAACCTTTCCAGCCCTACCTGGAGATGCTAGGGATTGAACCTGGGACATTCTGTATTCAAAGCAGGTACTCTACCACTGAGCTATGCACCCTGAACTATCTACACCCCACTTCCAGGTTGAACAGAAACACGTTTTAAAATTACCATGCATGACCTACCCACAAAACTATTGAGAAGGTTTTTTTAAATTAAATTATTTTAAATATAAATAAATATATTTCCCCCTTTTATATGATACTCCAATTTAACCAGATTACAGATAACTGCCTCGGGATCTGGTATGCACAATATGAAAATGTGTATCCTTTACATTCTATGATTGATACATTATTAAATGTTTATGGTTTTATTGATTGGTGATGCGTTTGTGTTTGGCTAACCTGGTGTCAGAAACGACATAAGAAAAAGTGCTACAGTCTCTTTGCGACTTATAAGTCTGTGGCATGGTTTATTTTTTTAATATGCCTTATGCAGGTATGTCAGTCTATACAAGTTTTTTTGTTTTGTTTTGTTTTGTTTAAATCAGGTTTCAGAAGTACTATTTTCATGCAGAGACTAGGAAGCCCATCATAGGTGGCACAACTCGTACAGGACAAAGTATAGAACCAGAATGGTACCTCTTTTTCAGTTACACTTCCTGCTCTGCTGGTTTAGCAATTTATCTACGGTAGTAGTTTCATGATTGCTGGCATGAAATGATGAAACCTTTTCAATCACGGTACATTCAGGTAGGATTTTGCAGTTTCTGATTTCTACAAAGAGAAATGTGGCTGCTCAAGTATGCTTGGAAGCCTTGCCTAACCTAGAAAGTCTGCCTTCCAGGGCTTTTTTTCTGGTGGAACTCACCGGAACTGAGTTCCAGCACCTTTTCTTCTATTAATTGCATTACAATTTAATCGCCATCTACTCCCGAGGAAATGTAATCCAAGAGTTCCGGTACCCTTTTCTCCAGAAAAAAAGCACTGCTGCCTTCTAATCCCAAATGTGTGGATCTGGTGATGAATGTTGTGTGGTTTATTCAGTAATGATGTAATTAATATAGTGACATTACACATGGTCAGAAACAGTTTATTACTACATCCTATGTTCCAATGCTGAGTCATGGATCTGAGTCCTTTTTGTATTTTGGGTCGCAGGAACCCTCCTAAAAACTGTCTCCCATTTACCAGTCATGTATATAAAGCCTGTTTGTATGTTGGTCACACTTACTGTAGTTTCATAGATTCATAGATCATAGAGCTGGAAGGGGCCTACAAGGCCATCGAGTCCAACCCCCTGCTCAGTGCAGGAAACTAGAGGAGGGGTCTCCCATCCAAGTAATGACCAGGCCTGACCCTGCTTAGCTTTCCGCGCTCAGACAAGCTGAGCCAGCGTGAGCCACAGGCCTGGGTTTATACTGTGCTGCTTTTCTGTTCCTCTCCAGTCACTGGGAATTACGATTTTTTTAAAGCACTGGACAAAATTTGACACTTTGGAATTAATCTGAACCATAACCAGATGCTATCACTTCTCCAATGAGGGAGCAATGACTAACAAGGAAGTAATTATGTAAAACAACTTACATAACTAGAAAATGAAATTACTGTCATTATTATTTTTCAGTTTCATTTAATGAATAAGCTCCATGCTGCTTTGCTCTTAAAAGAACAATATTCTTATCTGAATACTCAGCAGGGGTATCACGGTATATGACATTACTCAATAAAGAATCACAGACTGTCACAAATAGAAAATGTTTTCACTTAAGTGAAACAAAGGGATAACTGCAGTAAATGCAGTTCCATTATTAACCAAATAACCTTAGAAATAATGTTCAACCTGTTACTGGAGAGGAGGAGAACTATGTAAGCCGCCTTGGGTTCCTTGCAGGAAAAAAGGCGGGGTATAAATATAATAAATAAAAAATAAATAATAATAATACTGTTAGGTAAAAAATTGCAGCTTTGCAGCCTGGTGTTATGCACGTTTACTCAGAAGTAAGTCCTACCAAGTTAAATGAATCTTACTGTCAAGTAAACGGTGCATAGGATTGCATCTTGACTGAGTTGGTTAAGATGTTGATTAAGCCTGCAACAGGGATAGCTGAACACATTTTGCTGCCTGAAACAGAACAGGAAATGGCACCTCCCACAGGGTCCCACAATCTTACAGGACCCAAGGACGTGCATAGGACCCTAGGATGGTCACATACGCTCCAACATTTCACAGATGAAAATAGGGACACACATGTGAATTTGTAAGAAGTATGGTTAAGCAACATGAAGGTATGATCAAGAGGGTGTGGCCATGGAACATGAGGGCATGGCCAAGGGTATGGTCAGGCAACCAAAGGGCATGGTCAGGTACAAAAGTTATTAGAGGAAACACACAAAACTGCAGTATTTTAAGCACAGACATCTTTGAATTTATGTATTGCATTTAGGGAAGCCTGAGGGAAAAAGAAAACCCAAATCAATAAATACAGTACAACTAACTGTGTGTGTGTGTGTGTGTGTGTGTATACACAAACACAACATTAACAATAAATACAAAAGTATTATAAAAATAAACATTATAAAATAAATAAATAAAATAAATCCAACATGGGTGAAAAGTCTTCATTACAAACAGTCATGTAACCATGATTCTCCTCCCTCTCAGGGTTTGGATCTCAAAACTGAAAATTGAAAACCTTGACTGGTGCTGAACCCTCAGGATTTTTATTTGCTCTCTTGTACCCTGTACTCAGGTTTTCAAACTACACTCTACTGTTTGAAGTACTATACTTTCTTTCTGATGCTAGATCTATACGGTATGTTCTTTTTCTGATCCTCCTTATGTTCTGCCTCTCCCTAAATTTCCCTGCAATAATAGGTAAAAGTGTTTATCCTTATCTCTTATTATAGACTATAGTGTCAGTATTTGCCATGTTATAATATTTGGCCCAACTACAAATTTTCTCTTTGGGCAGAAATGCATCCTTTAATGCAATGTGTTGGTAACTAAGACTGAACATGTAGGCATGCCTATTTATTTATTTTATGTATATTTGTATCAAGTTGGCTTGTCAGTCACCAACCTGAAACAGCTAATAACCACATAACAGATCACAGAGATAATAGTCTCCAATTGCTCCAAAAATGCCATCACGAAAACCCTTAAGTCATCACAGATTCTCACTTTGTCATGCAGAGTCCCGAATTTCCATGCAGTCACACAAAACTGCAGTATTTTAAACACAGAAATCTCTGAATTTATAATAATATTTAACATTTAGATATCTTTGAGTGTGCAAAGTGGTTCATAGGTCCACCCTGCAAGCTCCTATTTTCTCCACTCAGAAAAAAACATGTGGGCTCTATTGTACTTTATTAAAAAAAAAAAAAAATAAGAATAGCAACACTGATTGAACAATAATGCCAAAATGGAATGATGATGTTTGTTGCTGCTATTTGAGGTAGTTGGGATTTTTTCTTTCTTTATTTTGAGGCGGGTGTGTTTTCTGATAACTCCCTTCTAATGCCATAAAAAAAAAAAAAATCCAAAATCCCTGCAGAATAATCCTAATAATTACTGTAGAGAGCTTTCTCCGTTGCACTTCAGCATGTGTTAGAAAAAGACTTTCACATGGGGTACACAGATAGAGCCAAGTAAAATTTACCACTGCTCTGAAAACAGAATAATAGTGCAATCCTATGCATGTGTACTCAGAAGTAAGTCCTATTATGTTCAGTGGGACTTACTCACAGGAAACTGTGTATATTTTAAAGCAATCTACAACACTGACCATGACATCTTGTGGCAGCAAATTGATTATGCATTGTGTGAAGAAGTATCGTCTAATTGAGGGATAATTGTGAAATGCTGCTCCTTCCTTGCTAGAAGAAGAGGTAGCAGCAGCAGCGCCAGTGCTAGAATGACTTTTCCAGAATTATATTATTATATAATATCTTATATATTATAATTATTACAATATTGTATATCATTTTATAATATTTTATAAGTGGCTTCTGTAATATATGTTTTTACCTTACTGAAACCCTTAATTGTTGATATCTGGTGTTTTTCATGGGGGCGGGGATCAGTGCTTGCAGGCCAATCTCTTTCTTTTTGTTTTAAAATTGTCAGGATTGGCACAAATTCAACAGGTGAAGCTTACACACCCACCGCACACCCCCAAACATGGAGCTTCAGAGAGAAGGGAAGTTTCTTGCATTTCCTTTCTTCTGACACTATACCTCACCTGTTAGAGGCACAGAGTCAGCTCTATTAGGAAATAAAATCTTTGGCAATATAAAGATAGGAATCATGTAATAAATTCCCTCATTCACCGCTCCCTCAGTCCAGGCCAGTGGGTGCAACCTCCACCTCCTTTTCTTTTCACCCAGCAGAGGCAACAGGTAGAGCATATGTGCGTGCATGTGCATGTGCATGTGCATGCACATACACACACACACACACACACACACACACACACTCGTGGCTGTTCCCTCCCTGCTAAAAGTTTTAGCTTAGCTGCAATTTTCCCCATGGCCCCTTTAAAAGCAGCTTAAAGTAGCTTGTGGGAGGCAGGGGAATTCAGGACACTGCATAACAAAGTGAGAAGCCGTGAGGCTTAAGGGTTTTCGTTATGGTCCCAGCATTTTCGGGGCAGTTGGAGACTATGTGGTCAAGTTATTCAGCAACTGAGGCTGAACATACCAAAACCACTTCTCCCACTCCCTGACAGTAAAAATACAATAATAATCATTAACAAAATAACTAGCTATTTGCTACCCTTTCATGACACCCAAACCAGCTGCCTGAAGTGGTTGCCTCACTCTTTCTTATGGTAGGGCTGACCTGTGCATACTTATCACAGAGAGCCAGTGTGGTGTAGTGGTGAGAGTGTTGGACTGGGACTCGGCAGATCCGGGTTCTAGTCCCCACTCAGCCATGAAACCCACTGGGTGACTTTGGGCCAGTCACTGACTCTCAGCCTAACCTACCTCACAGGGTTGTTATGAGGATAAATGGAGAGGAGGAGAATTATGTAAGCTGCCTTGGGTTCCTTGCAGGAAAAAAGGTGGGATATAAATATAATAAATAAATAAATAAAAATAATAAGTACTGCTGAACTTAGCTGGACACTTCTAAGCAAATGTGTGTACCATCAGGCTGCATGTCCCTAACCCTGTCGCAGTTATTCAGGAGGAAGCCCCACTGAACTCAGTGGGCCTTACAATCAGTAAACATTTGTAAGATTGTTCAAATGTTAAGAACATTTGTTCTTTAACCATGAGTAAAAGGGCTTTAAAACAATAAAACATTCAAAATCCAGGAGGAAAAAAGTGCCAAAATCCACAGTTAGACAATAGCTCTATTAGGAGCAATTAAAAAAAGGCCTACAATTCCCAGCATGCCCCAGTGCATGCTGGGAATTGTAGGCGTTTTTCCTGTTTAAACTTGCATAGGATTGTGCCTTAAATGAATTAGTCACTGGTAGGTGTTGCTGGTATCAAATAAAAAGATATTTTAGAGTTGTAGTGTCTGAAATCGTCAGGGGTGGCCAGACCTAAGACTTGTGAATCTACCGGTACTTTGTTTTTTACTTGTACTCTTTGGTCTACCAACCGAAGCCAGGTGCAAAATAGTGGTGTGGGCATGTAGACATACACTAATGAACAGGGTGAGCACATGCTCAACCCAAGAATCGGTGATCAATACGAGAACCAAATGTACGTACGAGTCCTTTCACACACAAAAATCCACTCCTGGTTTTCCCCTAAGAGGTTTTTATTTTATTTTTTGCAACTACTAGGGATGGGTAGAAGATTTTGGGAGTCAGAAAGCTTTGCCGATCTACTGCAAATCACTCCGAGATCTTCCAGTGGATCCCAATCTACCTTCTGCCAACACCTATCCTATGAAACTGCCCTAATGTGTTCTGTTTTTATTCATTGTTTTATGGTTTGTATTTTATCTTTTTAATGTAGTATAAATCACTCATAGAACTTGGGCGGTTTAGTATAACACATACATAAAAATGAAACTGCTTGATTCTGTAATAAGGAGCATCTATCCTGTTCTATGATCTCGTGAAGCTCTGAAATAAAGGGGAACAACATTTTTTTTAAAAAACACAGCACTACCATCTGACAACAACCCCCTTTCTCCCACCAGATTGGGGCACGAAATCGCAGTTATGTATTGGAGTCGTTTCTCTTCCCCCCCCGCCCCCGCCCCCCGGAATCTGTAGGTGAAACCAGCAAAACATCTCCGTACATCGGCCGTGCGTTGCTGGAAAGAGGGACCACCTCAGGTCGGCTCCCTCGTTCTCAAAAGGACTCCTCTTCTCTCCACCCCCGCGCAGTGGTATATTCCGAAGGCATTTTCGGCCTCCTCCCAAGCAGGCGCACAGTGGTAGAGTCACGAAGGGTGGCTACTTCCCTTCCCCCCCCCCCCCCACCGGCGGAGGGAGACGCCATTGCGGAGTTGTTTGTGAAGCAGCGGAGCAGCAGCAGCAGCAGCAGCAGCAGGAGGAGGAGGAGGTGGTGGTCGTGGTCGTCGCTGCCGCCGCCGCCGCCGTTGTTGCTGGGGTAGGAGATAGCCGCGTTGCCAGCGGTGTGGAGGCTTTTTGGGGACGGATTCTTTTGCCATCGGGAGAATCATGTCTACTCCAGCCAGGCGGAGGCTCATGAGGGATTTCAAGAGGTAAGTGCTTTCCTACTGCCTTCCTCCAAGGGGTGCTGCTCTCAGGGTCAGAAAGCCGCCCGCTTTAGGGTCTGGTCTGGGGTTTACTCTGCCTTTCCTGACGAGGGGGTGCCCTCCGCTTTGGGAGAGCCCTCTCTTGGAGGAGCCTCGCCGCCGTTCCTCGCCCTTCCAAGCGGGGGGAGGGGAGCTTTCTCTGTGTAAGGGGACGGGGACGAGGAGGTCTGAATTTCTTCTGCCCCCAAACTGCTGGGAGGACAAAGAGTTCAGGAAGTCCCCGTTCCCTCCTCTCCAGGATCTGCTGTTACCCCGCACCTGGGCATCAGCCCCCATCCCTGTCCTCCTTCTCTGTTAGGGAAGAGGAAGCCAAGACGTCTCTAGAAGAAGGATTATGCTAGAGACAAAAAGACTAGAAGGGTTCCTGTTTTTTTCTGTTAAAAACAAAAACACCTTTCCAAAAAAAGAGAGAGACTCTTGATCTGTGACTTTTTGACCCAGATTCGAGAGTGTTCTCCCATTAGGCTTTGACAACTCCTTGTACAATACGTGTCTTGTTGATAAAGTGAGTTGAATTGAAATGGACTGGGTTGACCACGTCAGAAGTACAGCTTCCCGAATGGCCAAGGGTGGCAGTTTGTTTATAACATGTTGGGGCATTCCTTGGGTGGAGTTTTTAAAAAAGGGAGCTGAGGGTCACAGATCTTTGTAAAATGCAAGCTTTGAGATTTCAGATTCAGAGTTTCACTGACTATGCTCTGCATCCACTCAAAGCATCTTTCCAATGTAGTGCTTCCAAAATAAAAGAAGCCATTGTTGCAGGGTCAGGTTACCCAATGGAGCTGTAAATAAAACTCCCTCCAGTCCAGTATCCTCTTCTTCCCTTGGCCATACTGAATCTTGTAATCCTCAAGTATCTGCTCCAGAGTAGAGTTTCAGTGTATTTGCAGTTCACTCCAGTTTCACCCCTTATGCTTATGCAAAGATAATTAGTATACAAATTCTATTGTAGGAATGTAAACTCTTTGAAAGGCTGCCTGGTAAGCAGTAGGGGGAAATTATGGAGAGAAACATAGGATTTTATTTTTGCTATACAGCCAGCTGCTTACATATTCATGAAAAAGCCAGCTTAAGTGAATTCAGTGAATACATAATTTCAGTCACAATATATAGAAAATAATAACTCTTACAAGGAAGTCATTGGATTGTATCAATTTCAACTTTTGGTGTTTCCGTGTTTGTTTAGGACGACTTCCTATCGTTGTTCTTTGCCTCTTAGCTTTTACTGACATCTGGAGGCATCTGAGGGGGTTATGCTGAAGCTAGCAAAATAATGGCCATTTTCTTTTCTCAAGCAGGTTGCCAAGAAAGACATCTATCCAAAATGCCTTTCCTGGCGCTGCAAATGGATTCCAAAGAGAAACCTGTACAGCTCCAATAAAATCACACTTTATAACCTCAACACTTAAAATTACATTTAGATCACCACATGTATATTGTAATAGCTCCATGTCATGTTAACTGTACAGTCAGGAGATACAGTTATATGACGTCAAACTTTCCTTTAGGTTGGAATTTATAGAGGAGGAAAGGCAAAACTGACGTTATGAACTGGCAGATATTTTGGGATGGGATGCAATCTGTGCAGGACTGCAGATAGTTGTCTTATCCCACTATGGCAAATTAGTTATGCCAAGTATATTCTTTTTTTTTTTAATTAATTATTATAAACTACATACAACACTGTAAAACAAAAACATACAACTACAGTAAATCATAAGGTGCACCCCACACCCGCCTAGGGACCAACTAATTTACTTTCATCCCCTTAATCAATGTAATTCCACATTCTAAAAATATAACATATCCTGACAAGGCATACTCCCCTTCCCCTTTATTAATACATAGTATAATAATTGATTCCATATATCCATAAAATTATTCTTCTTTAATTGTCCCTTTCTGCATTTGATTCTACAAGTTAGTTTATCGTTTAGGGCTACGGTATATCCCAAACTTCCTTATACCAATCAGTTATTAGAAAAACATGTTGTACTTTCCATTTCCTCGCTATCATTAACCTAGCTGCAGTTAACAAGGCCAAGTATATTCTAGATAGCTGGTTGAGCATAGTGGCCAAGAAGCCCTCAGTTCAAAGCTCACCAATGCAAGCATTCCTTGGATAATGGGTTGGATCCAGGATCTGCCTTCCCTGGATAGAAGGACTGTACTCACAGTGTGCCCACCATTTTGGGGGGATCTGCCTTCCACTACCACCTCCTCACCACAGTTCAACCCATTCAGGGATCCCTTAACCCTCTGTGTAGCGTTTTCAGGGGGCTGGAGGGGCTACCATGGGGAAGAAGAACGGGGAACGCTGCTTCTGCCAGCCCAGTTGCAAGCCCCTAAATCTGGATCCAGCCAATTGCATGTGAAGCATTTTGAATATCAGAAATGCACTGTATACCTGCTGAATATTATTATTTGCTCAGAACATCTTGAGTTAATGTGAGAAAGTACATTTTGTTGCGTTTATTTCATTTAGGCTGACATAGTAGCATCCCAAGTTTCCTGTGATCTTCACTTAACTCTCTTTTCATGTGAAATCCCAGCTTGGGCTCCAAAATCTTCATAGCTAAAGGCTTTTCACAGCATGGTGTTCATAAAGCTTTAAGAACTAAAGCTATCTCTAAACTGCAATGCTTTGGCCAGGGCACTGGCATGCAAGCTGGCTATCATGTAGCAAAAAGTCACGTTCCTTTGCTTTCCAGCCAAGCTTTTACGTAGCTTGTGCTGTTGACATTAAATTGATTGAACTGAGCATGCTTGAAGAACAGAGGTGTAAATTCAGGGTAGTTATAAGGGCAAGGAATTGCAGAATGACAACACCATGTTGTTGATTTCCTGTTATGCCTAATGCCCCTCTGTTGCAAGTATTCCCTTCCCAATCAGTGGAAGTGTACCTGTTTAATGTTAGGGCTACTGAAAGAAAACTACCTATACTGTCTCAAATAAATCTCTCCTTTGCCTCCGCAAAATATTATCAGCTCTTAAATTTAAACGTGATCAGCAGAATATCACTAATATCACAATGGTGTGTATAATAGTTACATAACTGTGTAGCAAGGATAAGGGAGGCAGGCTCCTGTGCTGCATGAAGTCAGATTGTAGAGGTCATATTTGCCACGTGGAAGGACTTCATGCTGTCTGTTCAGCTCTTCTGTAAGAGGTGTCCTGTTAATAATCCAGCTTGAAGGATTGAATGACATAAAAATTAACATATTTCCTGACTGTTGAGGCAAAATACTTGGGAGTTTTTTTGGAATGGAGTAGCATATGGAGGTGGGTTGAAATGGGATGGCACAGCACACTCTGAAGTCAGACTGTTCCACCAACCAAAATAGAACAGAACAGTCCAACTGTATTGCAGTACAGACAGAACCAAGAGTGTTAAATTTCCTCAGTCTGTACCTCTTCCAGTAATTTTTCTGTGTGTGCTTCAAGTAGATAGAATCAATACCTTCTTCAGTAGGTACTTGTCAATATGTGATCAAAAATCAATTACTTTATCATCTAGTTATCTCCAGGTGGATGACTTTATCCATTACAGTCATGCCTTGGATTGAGAGCATAATTCGTTCCGGAAACGTGCTTGTAATCCAAAACACTCTTATATCAAAACGAAATCCCCCCCCAAAAAAATGTGTACAGAGATTTTTAATTTAAGCCGTACTACAGTACTTGTATTGCAAGACGTCGCTTGTATATCAGGTAAAAAAAAAAAATTAAATATTTAAAAATTTGCTTGTCTTGCAAAACGCTCTCAAACCAAGTTACTTGCAATCCAAGGTATTACTGTATATTAAATTCTTATTGGAATGATAGCTTGGTTAAATCCTGACTAGCATCGTACTGCATCAGAGCGAGGTAATGCCTATATATCTGACATTCTTAGCCATAGTGATCCTTATCATTGCAAGAGTAAGCTAGTATAGTATTTGGTTAGTGACATGATTCTGATTATTGTCAGGCTGCATAGTTAACATTTGAGTGTGTACTGTGGATTTTTAATGTCTGTGTGTGTTTTGTTTTTTATTTAAAGATTACAAGAAGACCCACCAGTGGGGGTCAGTGGTGCACCATCTGAGAACAATATAATGCAATGGAATGCAGTTATTTTTGGGTAAGTGAAGAATTTCTTCAATTGTGAAGAAAATTAATGTCTTCTGGTAACTTTGTGTGAAGCTTTTTACAAATGCTAAGAAAGACTCAAACAACTGAACACATCTTGGCAAACCAATTGTTACAGGAGAGTCAGACCTCACTTCTAAAGTCTTTGGGTTTCCCCCTCTTTTGTTCAGCATTCTTATGATTTTTAAATGTTAATGTACAAGCGTGGAACTTTATATTAAGAGTGGAGCAAGATGTGATGAACACTTTGACTGAAAATCATCATAATGCTGTAACTGGCTGAAAATCCAGTGATCACATCATCTCAAACCATGAACTCTGTATATAAGACTGTCAAGCAGATACACTGAAATATCTAGAGTCTGAGAATCTAATTTGTCTTCAGTAACATATACTACAGGTTTATGGGAACCTAAATTGTAGCAAACAGGTTGTAAGTGGGAGTTCTATTTTTGTTCAATTTCATTAAAGGAAGACTTATTCTATAAAGATCTTCTCTCTCTTTCCAGGCCAGAAGGTACTCCCTTTGAAGATGGTAAGTTCTTTAATCTTCACCTTTTTGCTTCCCATAATTTTTCTAAACACAGAAGTGTTGCACTATATTAGCCTACATTACCTAAAAACACTGCCAGAGATTGTTTATATTTATGATAACATTCCAATTTGTAGTAGTAGTAGTATATGAAAAAGTAGGAAACAATAGCGACACATCTACCTATAGTGTATATATATGCAAACCATCATGTTTCTCAGTGATACAAACATTTTAAAAAACCCACTGTTCTGACAACAACTACTGGCAAGTAGTCCCACTGATTTAAGGGTGTGTGTAAACCAGCCTTCCCCAACCTGCTGCCCTCCTGATGTGTTGGACTGCAACTACCATCGTTGGCCATGCTGGCTGGGAATAATAGGAGTTGCAGTCTCACATCAGGAGGGCACCAGGCTGGGGAAGGTTGATATAAACTTGTCTGACCATAATGATGACACTAGAATATAAATAAACCCCCAAATCAACACTACTTGCTTCACAGATTTAAATGGAGCTATTTGTGATTGATTGCATTCAGGATTGCAGCCCAAGTGGGCAAAGCGCTGATCATTTTGATGACCTCCTGAAATAGGTAAAGTCCATGTTACTATAGTTGCTTCTCGATCCAAAATCAGATAATCTGGAGTCATAAATTAGCCAATAGTTATCCACCTCAACCTGCTTGGAAAGATGTGGAACCCTACATTTGTTAGCCATTTCCTCTGGCACTTCCTCTGCCCATCCCTGTGCTTTCTATCTCCTGTGACAATGGCATCTTGGCCAAAATGGAGACCCTGAACGCAACAGGCTGGGATCCAAAGAACCACACAACCTGTTCTGCATGCCCAAGGAAGCTTTGGGTTTGTGTTGCTAGAATAGAATTCCCCCATGCCACATGGCAAATTGCTTTTGAAAGTGAGGTGAGCCCCCCCTCCTTTGCCAAAAAGAATCCCACTGGGTATGCCCAAGCCATTGGGCACCCCCTAAAGTAGCTGTTTGGACCTTAGCCACAATTCCCATCAGGGAGGCACCTGGAGACAGAATGGAGCAGTCTAACATAACTGTTGATGGACCCTTGGGTGCCTTCCAAATCTGAGGTAATCGATGTTCAACTGGCTGAGAGGAGGGAGTGCAGGGCCATTCCACCAGCCCTGGTGAAAGGCCTCCCTCATGACGACTCCTCCTCCCTCAACTGTCACCACCAGCAGCCATTCCAGCAGGCTGAGAGGAGGGAGAAGAGAGGGAGCACAGGGCCATTCCACCAGCCCTGCCAGGAGTATTAATTAATATTCCCCCTTCTTCCCTCCCCATTCCTTTTTCCTTGTGTGTCGTGTCTTTTTAGATTGTAAGCCTGCGGGCAGGGACTGTCTTGTTAATTGCTGTAAACCGCCCAGAGAGCTTCAGCTATTGGGTGGTATAAAAATGAAATATATATATATAAATAAATAAATATTCAAAATAATAAGCTGAGAGAGACAGTAAGATCCACAACCAAGAGCTGGACCTTAAAACCAGGCCTTAAAGCTCCAAATCATTACTATATTTGGTAGAGCCAGTTAAGTTTTGGGTAGTGTTTGAAGGGCCAGTTCACATCTAGCATTCCAGCATTTTTACTGCTTTTTTTGGTTATGTCTGGTTTTATCCATAGCACATGATTCTTACTCATCTTTTGATCCTTGAAAATGAAAACAACTGGAAGTCCCCTTGAACGGAGCTGTATATAAAACTGTCTCTGTGAAAATAACCACAGTAAAGTGTGTGAATATTATGGCAGTGGCTTAAGCAGACGTTTAGCCATTCACTTCTCACTCTTAAGCATTGTGTCTTGAACAGTTTTAAAGAAGCTGGAAGACAGCTTCTTTGCTGGTTGAAAAGTTTTGTTTTAAAGATGTACAATGCATCATGGATTGGAATAGATCATCTATAAGACACGGATACAAGTGTTTTCTGTAAACTTAAGTTTTAATTACTGAAGCTGTTCTATGTTAATACTTAATATTCTTGCTTCATACTAGACTTGCTCCTGTGAGTTACGGTTGAAAAAGGGGAGGGATTACTGTTTTGTAAAGCTTCCCTGCTGGTAGCAACTCTTACTCCACTCCTGCAAATAAAGCAAATGGCCATTTACAAGCCAAGTCACCTGAGGCTCTTGTGTATAGCCCATGGGATCTTGTTAAGGAGGAGAACTGCAGGTGTCCTTTAAAAAAAAAAACTGTGACAGCAAAACCTCCAATGCCTCTGCCCTAGCCCACAGATTCTGTTAGGTTTTGACAGCAACTGCTGTTGGATGTAGTACTTTAAATTGTTTAGAGAATGTTGCCAGTTTTCTTCTTTGAAGTGTTGCTTTTGGAATATGAAAAAAACTTTTCAAGCTGTTTCCAAATAAGGTTTCTAAGGCTGCCTTTTTCTAAGGTTGCGGTTCTAAACATGTTAACTAGGAAGTAAGTCCCTTTCAACTCGGTGGGACTTCTTTCTTAGCAAACGTATAGGATTGCACTGCAAGAGAATCTTTCTTGGGACAATACATTCTGATGTCCCGCTCTCTCAAAATAAAATTCTTTTCTTGAGAACCTTCCTCTTGAGAAAAGAACAACATTTTGAAGAGAAAATCTCAAGAAAGTTTCTTTGAGAAAAAACAACTACCGGTATATGTTTTGTCCTGATGAAGCGTTATTGAAAAACATTTGAGTTCTTATATGTTCTGTACAACCTTGAAATGTGTTTCTCTTTCTCTCTCTCTCTGTTTTCACTTTCTAGAGCAGCTTTCCCTACACCCCACCCCAGTTTTGCTTTCTCCCAGGATATGTTTGATCCAGATTAGATAATTTCAGGCTGATCTATAAATCAAGCTTTTTCCCATATAGAACACACTTGGAAATAGTGTAAAATGCATGTGTAGAAAATATGTATCTGTTTCTCATGTGTGTGAGATAGTGAGAAAGAGAGTGTGTGCGAGAGCGAGCGCAAGCACGTATGGATTTCATGCTGCTTTATGCACAGAAATACTTTCAGTGCAGGAAATGCATAATGCGTAAAGAAACCCTTAAGGGCCACTTATCAGAACAGTTAATCAATACTAATTTAATTTGCAATATTTCATAAGCCATAAATTTCTGCTAAACAGATTAATCATATAGTTATCTTCATCTCTCTCTCTCCCTGTGTGTGTGTGTGTGTGTGTGTGTGTGTGTTAGTCACACCAATGTTTCATTCCAAGTCATTAATTGGCGTTTTTTCAGTGTAGTTGATCGTGGAATAATTTACATTGTGTTTTAGGTTCTATTCCACATTCTCTTGAGTGGCTGGTAAAATACTAAGAGCATGCTGATGTTATTTCTATTCATAGCTGTGTAGTGCAGTGTTTTATTAACACTTGCAATAAAAATAAACACTTAGTCTAATATTATTTTTAGAGTACTAGGCCCCGATGTTAGTCATAACTACTTTTACAAAAATGTTAGTTTTACTGTTTTGGTGCTGTTTTAAATAGTTTTTTATATGACTGCCTCAGAGTATCTTGATGAAGTGAGATACAAATGTATTAAATAAATAAAAAAAATATGTTTTGGCTTTCAATAGCAGTTTCATGCACATGATTTCTCTCTCTCTTTCTCTCTCCCACCCCTCTTTTTTTAAAAATACAGGTACCTTTAAACTAGTAATAGAATTTTCAGAAGAATATCCAAATAAGCCTCCAACTGTTAGGTTTTTATCAAAAATGTTTCATCCCAATGGTAAGTATTCATGATGATGTAGGTATAAAATGTTAGGTGCAGTGATGTGTCCTACATTCAGCAACATTTTAATGTCCTTATAATTTGCCGGAGATAATCTTCTTTAGCCCAGGAACTCTTCATAGTTGCAAGCAATATTTCATTAAATATATACATAAATAATGTAATTATTTGAATCTAAACATTACAAATTTATATCAAAATAGCAATTGCAAAAATGGAAAGAAACTAATAAAGATAATTCCCTTAGAGACCAATAAAAATCTTTCTGATTAAGGAAATTGCTTTGGAGGTGCTTCCGGGGTGGGGGGGTGGAGGAGGGGAACAAGGGGAAGGAGGAGTTGCACTGGATGGGATTGCACTCCCCCTGAAGGATCAGGTTCGTAGTTTGGGGGTGCTCTTGGATCCACAGCTGTCACTCGAGGCATAGGTGAACTTGGTGGCACGGAGCACCTTTTATCAGCTTAGGCTGATATACCAACTACGTCCTTATCTGGACAGAAATAGCCTAGCTACAGTTATCCATGCTCTGGTAACCTCTCGTTTGGATTACTGCAATGCGTTATATGTGGGGCTGCCTTTAAAAACGGTCCGGAAACTTCAACTGGTCCAAAATAGGGCAGCGAGATTGTTAATGGGGACTGGCTGACGTGAACATATTATGCCAGTGCTTTCTCATCTGCACTGGCTGTCAGTCTGTTTCCGGGCCCAATTCAAAGTGCTGGTACTTACATTCAAAGCCCTAAACGGTTTGGGGCCAGGGTATCTGAAGGATTGTCTCCTCCCATATGTACCTGCCCGGACACTAAGATCTGCATCAGCAGTCCTCTTCCGAGAGCCCCTGCCAAAGGAAGTGAGGCAGGTGGCTACCAGGAGGAGGGCCTTTTCTGCTGTGGCACCCCGGTTGTGGAATGAGCTCCCCAAAGAGGCTCACCTGGCGCCTACTTTGTACTCTTTCCGGCACCAGGCGAAGACCTTTCTATTTTCCCAGGCATTTAAATCATTTTAATCATAATTATTTTAATCTTGTAGCTGTTTTTAACTCTGCTGCTAGCTCTGCTGTTTGTTTTTAATCCGTGGTTTTAAGTTTTATATTTATTTTATATTGTATTTTATGGTTTTAACTGTTGTAAAGCGCCCAGAGAGCTTTGGCTATTGGGGGGTATAAAAATGTATTAAATTAAATAAAAATAATCCCTCATTTATTTATTTATTTATTACTATTTTGTACACTGCCCTGGATTCTCATGTAATGAAAGGTGGTATAGAAATACTTTAAATAAACAAATGACTAAACAGTATTATTTCTGAGGTGCCTCAGATAGCTAGACATGGTACATGGTTATAAAAAGAGACACTGAGTCTAGAGGCTCACAATCTAAAGGAGGACTGCTCCTTTGGGAGAGAAGTCCACAATATGTACATAAAAGACCACTTTGGTATGTGGCCCCTCTGATGGAAGTTGAACATCAGGAAAAACAATCTATTGATCAGAGCAGTCAGACAATGGAACCTAGGGAGGTGGTGGTGTGCTCTCTGTTGCTGGAGGTTTTCAAGCAGAGACTGGACTTGCATCTGTCAGATGTTTCCAACTGGATTTCTGCACTGAGCAGGGGGTTGAACTCATTGGCCTAAATGTCCCTTCCAGCTATATGATTCTATAGCTTACTATAGAGATAGTCCCCCTCCCCTTCTGTTGCTACAAATCAAAGGCAAAGAAAACTAAGCTCTTTCATGTCACATTATTCTCCCTTGATTCTGCCTCAGAAGCAACATGGGTCATGAGCCTCCAGTAACACATTTAATTACTGATGGATGCAGAAAAACATGTTTCTTTCTCATTTTAAATTTGCGGAATTAGACTTTAATTTTCTTCTGCACGAAGTGAATTATAAATAATTAGATGGTATCTGCATGTGAGGTGCCTCGTTCTCCTCCACAGAGCCTACACAAATGCATTGACTGGTCCCCCAAACTTTGACCCACATGAGATGAATTGTAGGCTGTCCTATTGTTGAAAAGTTATGGGTGAGAGGCTTTTCTCAAAAATATATTGTGCACCCCAACCTATGCATGTTTACCGGGGAATATCTCACTGACTCATTCATTGTTTGACAATGAAATAACAGTGGTATAATTCTGAAACTTTCTTTTATTTTAGTATATGCAGATGGTAGCATATGTTTAGATATCCTTCAGAATCGCTGGAGTCCAACATATGACGTCTCATCTATTTTAACCTCAATTCAGGTAAATTTAGTTAAAAAAACAAACATGCAAGTCTACTCTTCTCCAGAGTGACAGGGAACTGCTGGCTTTAGTCTTCAGCAACATATTACAGTGAATAATTTGAACTGTTTCTAGTCACGGTATGACTGACTGTGCAGTCAGAGTAATCTTTGTCAGAGGTACTTGTCAAAAGAACTATTATACACGTAATGCTGTATATGTGTATTTGCAAGATGAGGGCTTTTGCAAGATGAGGGCTCAGTCTAGGTATAACCCTCATAAACATTGCATTGTTCTACTTCCGGTTACTTTTTCTTTTCTTCTGCTGTTAATGCTAATGAATATTGCTTTACGCCTTTTCTTTTTGGGCTTCTTCTCTCTCCAGTCGCTGCTTGACGAACCTAATCCAAATAGTCCTGCCAACAGTCAGGCTGCACAGCTTTATCAGGAAAACAAGCGTGAATATGAAAAAAGAGTTTCGGCTATTGTTGAACAAAGTTGGAATGATTCATAAGAAATGACGACTTCGTTAACAGACATCCTCATAATCATCATGTACAATTTAACTTGCGATAGGAAATGCTACCAGAACTTCTCAAGTGCCACGTTTGACTTGCATACAAATGTGTTTGCAAAAATAAGCCCTTCAGTTTTGAAACTCTTAAAAGCTTGTGTACCTTGATTAATGTACTTTTTATTGCATGTTATGACCTAAGTTATTGCTACATAAATTTGTAATATATCCTGTTTGTATTTTTTTCAAAGTGTATAATGTTGGTGTGAAGTTTTCATGACGGAATATACATATTTTGTAAATCTGTACTTTTTTCAAAATATTGAATGCCTTATTTTTGAATTCTTTAGATTTTTAAATTGGACAAAAATCACTTAACAGAGTTTTATATATAAAATATTTCATGTAAAGCTGAAATACATAACCTCAGTGCAAGACATTTTTCTGTTACTTCTTTCAGTTTTCTTTCCATGGGCTCACGGAACTCTTGCATGCAGATTTACTTTAAATATGTAAGTAAATCTCCAAGAAGTAAGATGCTCTCTCATACGTGCAATGTAACATTCTGCTTAGGTAAGAGAATTTTTATTTCCAGTGTAGGAATAACCTTACACTTCTCAACACCTTTGTGTGGCAGAGAAGAATATGGAGCTTACTTTTTTTTAACATAGATTTTAATGCTGTCTGTTTACATTTGTTGTATGCTTGTCTGTCTTTGAGGAGCTTGGCACAGTAGTTGCTCCTGTGGAGTAAGATAAGGTAAAAGAGAGCCCAGTGTTACCCAGTGATTTTCATGCCTGAGTGGCAATTTAAACCTAAGTTACCCACATCCAAACCTGACACTAGCCATTGTGTTAGTGTCGCTCAAGTTCACATCTGAGCCAGTGAATAAGGTGCAAACAGTTCCACTATTGCATAATTCGTACCAATCGCTTAGCTATGCAAATCTCCCAAAGTGAGTTTTTGTTCTGTTGTGATTTTTATGTGTGTGCTTGGTAATTCTATTAACTTGCCCTTTGCAGGCTTGCAGATTTTTGGGACCCCCAGACTTCTTTCTAATAATAAGGCCTAACAACTGGGACTTAAGATTCACACAAAGTAAAAATCTGAAACAGGTTTAAATTCTAATGTGTATGAAAGGAAACCACATAGCTCTAATACCTGGATCCCTTTTATCAAAGGGGCTTGCCCTAAATTACTGACAGTGGCTATTTTACATTTTGGTTAACCCACATTACTCTAAAGACATTGACCTGGCTCACATGTAACACTAACCCATGGGTTATTGAATTCTGGATTGTTATGATGTGCAAATGCAGCCTTGCTAACAACTCCGAAAGAGAACCTTTGGTTTGTTCTTGTGAACTCTGGGTTACTTAAACCATGGGTTGTCATGTGTGAATCCAGAACTGTGGGTTGTTTTGCCAGGCTGCAGAGGTGGTAGGCAAGAGTAGTAAAATACCCAGCCATTCTTCATGCTACAAAAGCATTTGAGATACAGGGAGGGAGCAAACAAAAGGGAAGGGAAACAAGCACCCAGGGATTGAGAAAACAAGCACCCAGGGATTGAGAAAACAAGCACCCAGGGATTGAGAAAACAAGCACCCAGGGATTGAGAAAACAAGCACCCAGGGATTGAGAAAACAAGCTGCGGTTTGTTTGATAGTCTGCCAGACAAACCCTAGGTAGGGCAACAAACGATGCATTAGTGTTATGGGTGAACCAGGTCATTAAGGAAGGCCACTACAGGATGGCTGTTTTGGGTCATATTTATGATAAGTGAATGCAGAAGAAATCATTCCAAGAATATTTTATCTGTGGGTTGCTATTTTGGCTGGAAGGTATTTTTATGAGAAATATGTGAATATTTTGTCTGAAACTTTTGAGTAATTCAAAACCAATGAAAGGATATGATTTTATTTAACACTACTCAAAAGTCTTGAGGACATAAAGAAAGGTTTGGTGTTTTCAGTTTGAAGCAGTCACCATCCTAGATCACTTCAGTCACAAAGTTCTACTGCAGGGATCCCCAATGCAGCACCCACTGGTACCCCTGAATTTTTTTTTAAAAACCCATTTTTTAACTCTACATACATGGACTTGTATGAAATGCATACAACATTCTAGCAATTATACACAGGCTTCAACAAAAGTAGACCAAGTATCCATTTGAAAGTGACATCTATATGCCACCTGTTCAAATATTGAAAGCATTCTAAGGTCCTCAATCGATGACATCATAGGAGGTGAGTGTTTATCCTCCCAATGTTGTAATATCAGTCTTTTAGCTGTAAAAAGAGTGCAGAAAATCCATTTAAGCTGACAATTTGTTAATTTCCATGAAGCAGGTAAGTAATTTAAAAGAGCGTGTACATCAGTGAATATTAAAGACAGTTCCAGTACAAAATTTATCTGGAGTAATAAGCTCCCCACAAAAAGAGGCAACTACTGGACATTGCCAAAGCATACATTTAAAAGAAGCATTGGCTGTATCGCACCGCCAGCAATTACCTGAATCAGACAACCCCTTATTAAAGAGACACTTCAGTGTCCAATAGACACGAAACAAAAGTTTTTGCTGCGTAAGATCACTAGATGTGACAGATGACAAAGCAGCGATCCACTAATTAGGCATTTTGTGGTGGTGCCCACAACAGTTTCCCAAATTCCCAAATGTGCCCATGGGTCCAAAAAGGTTGGGGAACCCTATTTTACTGCATAGTTATGTGTACAATTCTGAAACATTTAACAAAACACAGTACTTTCCTACTGAGATGTTGAAAACAGATTTATGAAAGACAGTCACAAAATTCCAAGTAAAATCCAATACTGTAAAATGTCCTAATTTTACCCTTACTTGTATGCTGATAAACACATTAGTACACCTTATTTGTACTCTTCATTAGGCCAGATCACCAGCTGGTACCACAATGCTTTAAATGTAATCAAAATAGAAGGTTTAGAAGTTGTCTTTTGTGTTCGATCATTGCAGCTATGTGCACAAACAGCTAATTCAGTTTCCTTGACTGCTGAGCATACAGGATCTTTGTTATGGTTAAGGTCATATTACATCTATATAAATAGTACTCATGCACTGATATCAGAATACATGTTACTATAACAACCTCATTAACAGGCATACCAGGTCACTTAAGGCCTGCTTTTCTTAAATGAAAGAGAAACACTTAGCTGCTGAATATGTTTGCTGGTTGAATTGCAGAGATGATAACTAAAAAGGATTGGAAAACGTTCTCAAATTCTCGGGCAAGCATCACTTTCATATAAAGCTAAACAAAGAAATGTGATGTTAATACAAGTGATCTCTTGTATAAAAAACAAGGAGCTCTTTAATATTTCCTCACAATAACAGATGGAAAGGCAGATGAAAGAAGTTTATAGTCAACAACAGGAAATGTTCTTCAAAATTGACTTGCAGAATTTAGGTGAGTGTTTTGGGTATCAATAATGCATTTTCAAAAGATTACTTTCCATTGGGATATGAAAATAGTGAAGCGTGAGAATTTGGGTTTGGGTTTTTTTAAAAGATAAAAAAAATATACACTAGCTGCACCCATTTTCCTTACCCTCTCTCCACAGCACACCCTGCAGTAAAAGTACCCCTAAAACATTGTTGGTAGAGGGTTGAGCAGGCAACCAGAGAGAGTTTGCACTGCAGTTAAACTGCTTAACGAGAACTGAAGCCAGGATGTGTCTGGTGATGAAAAGGCCCAGCCACATGTTTCCAGAAGTCATTAGGAAGCTAGAATATTTTTTCCCTACCAACCCTGGGTCAAACCTGTAGCTGCTTTGAGTACATGCTGTTGTAGGACAGGGATGGGGAAGGTGCAGCACTCCTGCTGTTGTTGGACTGCAGCTCCCATCATCCTTCACCATTGGTTATTCTGGCTAGAGCTGATGGGAGTTGCAGTCCAACAACATCAGATGGGCCACACATTCCTCACCCCTGCTGTAGAGACTCTCTGCTGGAGCCCCACTGCCAGAGTAAACAACACTGGGCTTGGATGGACATACAACTGTGTGACCCTGGTGTGAGGTAGCGTTCTATGTTCTGGAACTTGACAGAATGCACATTCCACACCTGACAAAGGTGAACTCACAATGCTACTGGTACCAGCAGGAGAGAGCAATCTCATTGCCTAAAATAGAAACTAGCCTCTGGTAGGTTAGATGCACCTTAAACACAAGCATGTGGAACAGTAGCCCAAAAGACCTTTCTCCACATGAAGGCCATTTCAGAAGAAATGCTTGGAAATACTGCCTGGTTTTTCCACTCCAAATTGCCCCCTTCCCCAAATGTGGTTTCAAATACCCACACAAATATGCATTTAGAATACTGTGTGTGTGTGTGTGTGTGTGTGTATGAGAGAGAGAGAGAGAGAGAGGGGAAGGCTGCCTTCTGGGGATCCTTTTCTGCATGTATGTTGTACCTCACATGGGGAAGGATCATGTCCATTTAAATATAAACCTGTACACAGCAGATGCATGCTTGCAGATGGATGTACCATACAGCAGCTGTCCCCAAACTGGTGCCCTCCAGATGTGGTGGACTAAAACTTCCTGGAGATGATGGGAGTTGTAGTCTAACACATCTGGACCAGACTGGGGAAGGCTGCCATAGAATTATTGATCAGGAAGCTTGGATGAATAGGCTTCCTGTTGAGTGCACACCTCATGCCTCTGCCTGTCACGCCACCCATCTCTCTCCCTCTCCATCCTTCACAAGAAGACCTTGTAATCCACCCCTACGACCACTTAGTAACCAACACTCTCTTCACTCCTCCGCTGCCACCAACCCCCTTAGGGTAACTTATTCAATCCACTCACTTTGATTTTTAAAAATGAAACAAGTTTTATTGATTACAATTTAGGGTAGGGAAATAGATGAGGTTATGAGATCCTAAATGTAAACCCTCGCTCTCCCTCCCTCCCTCTCCCTCTTTTGTCAGACTCCCCCCCCAACTGAACAGCATTCCCCTTATATACACTCCCAGTCCCCCCTTTCCACTCCATCAATCAGTAGACATCTCAACATTCCACACTCTTCTCACACTCCCCCCTCCCCTCTCATACTTACTGCTAGGGCTTTGCCCATGCGTAGGGGCATGACAGCACACCTTACAGAAAACTCAAGTTTGCTGCTGTGTACTGTGTGAAAGCAACCCTCCAAGTCCGGAAGCTGGAAGCTAGTCTCCAGGTGCAGACAAAAGCAGGTCTTTCAGATACTTAGAACAACCAGCTGCCAGATAGTGTCCACTCCCCTATCTATGATAAAAGTTACACAGAGGTTAGTGTTTGCCTGATTGTTAAGCAGTTTTGACCCTCCCTAATAATAAAAGTAATATATACCCAAGACTGGGACATAAGGGGCTGCTCCAGATTTAGGCTAGATCAACAGCACTGGTAGGAGTGGGCCTCCCTGCCCCCTCCTTCCCAAGGCAACCCCTCCAGCCCCCTGAAAATGCTAAACAGAGAGTCAGGAGATCCTGCTGAATGGGGTGAGCTGTGGTGTGGGGCAGGAGTGGGAGATCCCCTAAAATTGGGCAGAGGGCTCCACACAAGGGAGGTCCCTTCCTCTTGCGGAAGGCAGATCCTAGATACAACCCAAGATGTTGAGAAATTGAAATCTGGAACCTCTGCAGAAAGACACCATGCACGGCACCAGCAAATACCAGGACCCACACAGAGCCCACTGATGTAAGGTCTGGTCTGGGCCCTTTAATTCCCCCACCCTTGGCTCAGCACTTTCAGTGCTAGTGCCACCACTTTTATTCCTCCACAATGCAATGTCATATAGTCCAGTTCTCCGGGGGCAGTGCTCATTTCACTACAGCTTCCAGGCCATCTCGCAGCAGCACTTTGTAGGAGTGCTAGCTGACCTCACACAGCTGGACTGCCACGTTCATTCCCCCACAATGGAATGAATGTTCCACACAACCCTCAAAGTCACATTCACCCAATGTAACTTATTGACAGGTTCAGGACAGCGAGAAGAACACCCATCACCACATAGTGCATTTATAGATCTCAGTGCCACAAGTTTTAGTGGCTACTAGCTTGGATGGCTTTATAAGGAGATGAGACAAATTCATGGAAGACAGATCTATTGGTGGCAATTAGCCAGGTGTTGGTGGCCCACAGAGTGGGGTAGGGAAACTTATGCCCTGCCTGTGGACCTTCCAGAAGCATTTGCCTAGCCATTGTTAGAAACAGGATTCTGATTAATGGATCTGGTCTAACCCAACAAAGTTTGTCTGTTCTTGTGACACCACATTCAATTCCATTTCCCCCCCCTAACTAGCAAAAAGGTGAGCTGCTAAGGCTGCAATCCTATACACACTTACCTAGGAGAAAGCCCCATTGAGTTCAGTGGGACTTGCTTTCAAATAGACATGCATAGGATTGCAGTGAAAATCTTCAAAGTGTACCTAAACCCAGCCAGTATAAAGCAGGGCTTGATAAGAAGCAAGAGGGGAAAAGGGTATTGGTTGGAGGACTGCAGAAGCTGCTGTCATTTTCTTAGTACATATTTAAGATCATCTATCAGCTCTCTCCTTTAACTTAACTTGGAGGGCAGCCTTCCCCAACCTGGCACCCTCCCAATGTGTGGGACAACTCCCATCAACCCCAGCCAGCATAACTAACACATCTGGAGGATGTCAGGTTGGAGATTGCTGCTTTACGATATTGCTGCTATCTGCCTACATGGCCCCTTGTTCAAAGAAAAACTTCTCTCACGTAAGCATCTTTTTTCAACTCTCAGGAGACAACTTATGCTTGCCCCCATGTTAAATTTACTGACTATATTTTCATCCTGTCCTTTCTCCAAGTTGCTCAAGGAAATGTACCTTGTTGCTGCCCCCTTCCCATTTTATCCTCACAACACTGAGAGGTAGGCTAAATTAAGAGACAGTGACTGGCCCAAGATCACCCAGTAATCATCATGGCTGAGTGGGGGATTCGAGCCAGGTGTCTCTTCCGTCTTAAGTCTGACACAACCCTTTTGAAATCAGTGACAAAAAGCTAACACTGACTTTAATGACACAGACTGGGTTCGGATGACACGACAAACGATAGGAGACAACCATTACTTGTTGTGTCGTCCGAACCCAGGTTGTGGTGAGTCACAATGGTCTGTTTTGTCCTCAGAAACGATAAGAAACAACGGTTTGTTCAAGGGTTTGTTCTTACAATGATGGCTTGTCATGTCATCCGAACCCAGGAGAGCCCTCTCATCATTGTTTCTGCAGAAATACCACAGAGCCGCATGGCCAGAGGGGGAAAATCTGCAGCTGCTCTATCCCCCAGATCTCTATCCCCCAGTCAGCCTAGCAACAGGCACATCGATGCTAGCCTTGCTGATACAGGCTGCCGTCTTGTCCCAGCCCCCTCCAAGTCTGGACATGGGCTCAGTTTCGGGGGCAGGGGCGGGCGGAGAGTGGTTGGTGCAGCTGTCCTTCGTGGATCGTGACCTGGGACACCTGGCTCACAGTGTGGAACACTCGTGCAGCAACATAGAGCATGCCGAGAGACGCGTGCACCTGTAACTCTTGAAGGTGCAGCGGCCCAAGTGATTGGGAGGGGAGTGGTCCATCTGCAATATGGGATTCCATGTTATCCAGCACAGCAGCACATAAGATATTATCCAGCACACAAGCACACTCGCAGAGAGCCAGTGTGGCGTAGTGGTTAGGGTGTTGGACTGGGACTTGGGAGATCCAGGTTCTAGTCCCCGCTCGGCCATGAAAACTCACTGGGTGACTTTGGGCCAGTCACTGACTCTCAGCCTAACCTACCTCACAGGGTTGTTGTGAGGATAAAACGGAGGAGGAGGATGATTATGTAAGCCGCCTTGGGTTCCTTGCAGGAAAAAAGGCGGGGTATAAATATAATAAATAAATAAATAAACAAATAGCGCTATCACAATTTATTTTTCTTACCATTATTATGTTTTTCTGGCGATGAAAGCAATATAGGGTGCAGCATATTTCCTTTCTGTACTTTGCCAATAAAGTCTGCTTTGGGAAAATAAAAGGTGTTCCTCATTATGGTGAAGGGAAAGCAGGAAAGCATTTTTCTCCGCTGCAGCTGAGGTGGTGGTAGGCAGAGGAGTGGGCTGTCCGTGTGCTTTGGTGAGGGCAACAGGAATAAGCTCCATACTGCACTACTGGAGAAAGGACGAGGGGAGGTCTTGGGGAGGGAAGGGTCGTGAATGAAACTCCTTGGACGTGTGCACCTGGACGCGAGGGCAGCAGGAAGGGTGGTGCTGGATGGGCCCCTCTTTTCAGCGGGGGGGAGGGATGGGGGGTTGTGTAGCAGAGGAAGTGCCATGCAACGCCAGGGCAGGCAAGGGGGGGAAGGGGGCGAGGGAAGGCAGTGAGAGCAACTGTCACCTGTCTTCCATCAAAGATGGACGGTAGGGAGGAAGGATGAAGGGGGTGGCGAAAGGGGCCTCGGTGCCAGGCGCCGCGAGGAATGGTGGGGGGGGGGCGATGATTGGAGGCTGACACTTGCACATGCGGTGCCAGGGTCTTGGGAGGGAGAGATGGTTGTTAGTGAGCATCACCTGCGGGGCACTGTGTGTGTGGGGGGGGGATAGCGCTTGGCCGCACATGGGGGGATGGATGGATGTGCGGGGGCGGGGTGTGTGTGGAGCAGATGGCAAGGGAAAAGTGAAGCCATGGCTCATGCTAGAAGCGCTGGTCCGGGGGGGGGGGCTGAAGGGGGGATGGGGAAAGATGCTTTTCCACATCTGGGACGAAGCAGGGACAAAGCTGCTAATGCCACGGCTGGGGATGTGCTGGGGCAGGGTGACAGGCAACGATCGCTGTTTCTGCTGGCTTTCCAAGGTAGATGGTAGGTGGAAAGGAGAGGGGCTGGGTGAGAGTACAGAGTTTTAGTCTGCTGGATTTACAACAGTCGCCTAGAAGGCAGAAAGGAGGTTAGTTTGTTTTGGGAGGGGGGGGGAGAGAAGGCCCACCCTGTGCACTTAGCAGACCAATCGGGATGAAGCAGCCGAGAAAGTGAGGGATCCTGGGATATGGACTGGTTCACAAAGGCTACTGGGATACGGGACGTGAGAGCAAAACCACACTAGCGATGAGCAGAACACTAGCAATGAGCGGGGGCAATCATCTGTCATGCCCATCTTTGTAAATTGTGGAAACGTACCATGATGGCTTGCTGTGTCGTGCAAACCTGCCCACAGAATCCAAGCATTGGTGACACTTAAAACAGCATCACCGATTTGGAGCATACATCTCATCCGTGCCTATTCAGAAGTAAAACTCAGTCACTGAGTTTACTCCCAGGTGTGTATTGGATTGCCTCCTAGGTCTTTTTGTTTGTTTGGTTTTTGCATGGACAACTACATCATATTAAAGAAGTAGATTCAGCTTCCCACTTTGACATCCCATTTAAAGTCCTAATCAAGTCACCTGAATTTTTTTAAGACTCAGCTTATTGATGGTTAATAGGTACTTAAAGGTTAATTGCACAGGAATCAATACAGAATTTCTTTAGTTATCATTTTTAACATACATTGCATTTTAAAACAATCCTTTTTAACCTTTTTAGACCCAGGGCCCAACTTATGTCAGCCTTATGCTTAATAAGCATTACGCATAAGGTTGACATATATGGCAAAAAAATAGTTCAGAAAAGGTTTAATTTAGAATCAGTTGAATAATTCAAATGGCATGAAATCATTCTAGCAACTAAACATAAACCCATACTTTTTTTTTTACATTTGATTCCAAAGAAGTGCAATCTCACATATTTTAAATGCTCCTTAGGTTTTACTGTGTGTTATTTTTATGCTCTTAGGAAGCATAAGGCATGCATAAAGAAACGTCATCTGGACAGGGTATTTATTACCAACTCAAATGTCTTTGATAGAAGAAAAAAGGAAAGCTGCATAGCTATTGCTTTGTGCAAGTCCTAAATCATCTTCAGTTTTACAGAATAAAGCACCCAGATCAGATATGGCCAAACTTTAAATGTTTTAAGATTTATACTCTGCTTCCTTCTAGATTCATGGCAACTAACATAATGAAACACAGTCCCAAATGTAACACCACTGAAGTCTTTAAAAACTATCAGTTGAAGCCAGACTTAGAGTAGAAACATTGAAATCAATGGGTCTAAGTATGACTAAGTCTGGATCCAACCTATTACTATTTATTACTGTATTTGAAAACACACAAAATTCAGTTTAGTAAAACTATAGAGCCAGCAGCTCACAAAATATTTTTAGAACCTTGCTTTTAAATATTTTACAGCGTGCATTAAAGGCCTGCAAACTTTGGATTCTAGTGAGCTTCAGGTGGCAAAGTATTCCATAACATCAAGACAAGCTAAAGAAAAGGCCTGGCTGCATCTCCCATTATAGTGTGCATTCTTTAGAGGTTTATGGATTTTTGCTCTGTTTTCCTGTCTCTAAGGACATAATACAGTCTCCATCTCAAAGGTGGGAAGTGATGCAAATAAAGAAAATGCATGGCAACTTTTTATAGACAGACGAGATACTTCATGTATTTTTGGACTCATAGAACTAACAGTATGAGCTAGGTATTAGGCTGTTCACCCCACCCCTTTCTCATTTCTTATGCTATACCTTTGATACTGAAAGTATGTTTTTATGAAAAAGACGGGTTTGAATTTCTCTTTTCTTCTTCCTTTTCTTGGCTTTGTGAAAGTTGAAAGTGTTCAGTACATATTTTATATTGTGTATTTGTAAAGAAAACTAAGAAGTAGAAAGTAACCTCAATTTATTTGCCCCCTGAAAAAGGAATGCTAAGGGTCCTACTTTGAGATGGTTAGGGTTAGCGAAGGAAAAGCGGACCCTCCTGTAACATTTTAAAAACCCTCTCATATGTGCTGTCTCCCTTTAAGCAAAACCAACCATGCATTCTATCCAGACATTTACCATCCATAAGCATAATCTGTCATAGCTTGTTATAGCACCAAGTTTCCAGGAGACTAAAAAGCCGTGCCTGCAAATATTCCCTTCTCTCTCAATTATTAAAGGTATAAAAGCCTTAAAACTGGTCCTGGCCAGGATTTCATAGATCATAGAGTTAGAAGGAGCCTACAAGGCCATCGAGTCCAACCCCCTGTTCAAAGCAGGAAACTAGAGGAGGGGTCTCCCATCCAAGTAATAACCAGGCCTGACCCTGCTTAGCTTTCCACGCTTAGACACACTTGTGGAGAAAGCCTGCAGTGACATGAACCCCAACAGTTTCCCCCTAACAACCCCACTGAGTTTCCCTGGCAACCCCCGTCTGCATAATCCTCACCAGGGGGAAAACCGGAGATACCAGACTTGGCCAGACAGGCACACAATAGGGACCATCAACGGAATCCACAAGAAGAGCCATGGATCACCCAGGGGCAAAGGGCAGTCTCAAAGAGCTGCAAAGTATCCCAGTAACTGCAACACAGTCACCTTTCCCCGGCTGGAATAAGCCCACCTGACATGAAGGGGGCAGGAATAAGCCCACCTGACCGGCGAGGGGCGGGAGAGCGGGAAGGACAGGGTAGAAAACCCCTCTCTCCGTCCCAAGGGGGTGGTTGGGAACACGGGTGCACGGACGACATCCACGGCCAGCCCCCCGGCTGGGTCGAGCAGTTCTCTTCCCCGGGCCAGGCGGGTAACTCATTGCCGCAGCACGCTAGCCTGGGAACCCGTTCATTCATAAATCTGAGGTCACGCTCAGGTCTTGTTGATGTTACAGTATCCCTAGAAGTCTATTCGTTAATCTATAGTAAATAAATGCCTATTCTTGGTACAGAGAGGCTCTCCTGCTTTCTTTAAGCTGCCTACAAGTTCTAGTCAATTACACTTGCTTGAATGGGCTGTAGCTCAGTGCCGGTTAACCCGTTAAGTGCCGAACTCATGCAGAAGACCCAGCTGCTGGTCTTCCACAACGCTGAGCCAGCGTAAGCCACATTTCAATACGAGATGTGCGCAAGAGAAAAACAGACATACTAATTACATTTTTCATTATTTAAAAATATGTATTTAATCATTAGTTAAAAACAGTCATTTTCATCTCTCTTCATTTTCAATAGGAGACTTAGCTGTTCTTCTTTTGCTGGTAACTTCTGTTTTCGTGCCAATTGGCATGAAAGTTTCAGGCATACTACTACCCCTCCGAGAATCAAATCTTCCAAATTCCAGGCAGATAATGGGGGGGAAATTGTCCTATTTTATTTAAAAATGGCATAGACAGTCTGACTACTGTCTAAGCTAACTGTAGATAGGACTAAAAACGGTAAGCACAGCAGGCTTCAGCAGCAGACTTTTGCAGTTCACAGAAGGGGCCATAGCAATCCAGGAAGAAAGGAAGCAACCAGACTGCTGAAGTTGGCACAATGTCTGATCACCCCAGTGAGAGAGGAGGCAAACAAGGCAGACTTTGGAGAAAGAGGAAAGCTTTGGTGGGCATTCACTTGGGCATACGGAAGCCTTGAGATCAGCAGTGTGGGTGGCGTTCACTTTATCTCAAAGGGCAGTATAGGGTATTCAAAATAAGTTTTTTGGAAGACTAGCTGTTCCACCAACTCAGGTACTAGTGGTGTCAGGATGCTCCCAGTCATTGAGAACACTCAATTACTTGGCATGTTGGCTAGTGGACAGGATCCTGGGCCACAATGGCTATGTCTAGCCTGACCTGCACCTTGTACACCCAGTAAGTCAAAGCGCCCTGTGTTTGATGAGATCCACCAGATAGTGAGTCACCATGCTCTCCACCCTCTACCTAATTGCTATGATACTGACTGTTGCCCCAATGGCTTCTGCCAATGGAGCCTGCTCTCCAGAGGTCTGGCCACAGAGGGGTCTGATGGGGATGCTGCTGCTAGCGGGATTGATACTAGGCTAGTGGGATTGGTACTGACAAGTACTCCTGCTCTAAAATTGGCTAAGCTGCACATCTATCCAATTCTCCAGCCTCTTGTGGAGCACCACCGCCCATGGCAGGAACCTAACCCTCCACTGCTAAGGTATTCACTAAGGGGATGATTTGCCCAAGGGTGGCAGTGAGACATCCTCAGCACTGTCATCGTGACATTTTCAAAATGGCTTAAGAGCCATCACCACCTGTGACAAAGTAAGGAATTGGTCCCTACACGGTGATCTCACCACCCCAATATCATCTACCTGTGCCACCTTGTGAGGCACTTTCTGCAGCTGCATCAGCCTCTGCAACATGTTGCATACATGTCCTGCACAGGATGGTGCCATGGCACACCTGGCTCTGTGTACTTCTCCCTCAGCAGCTGACAGCCCAGCCCTTCACACTGCAGTTGAAGTGCCCATGATCTTCCTAATCATCTCATTAAGATTAGTAAAGTGACTGACATCCTTATCTGCCCCACCGAAGTCCTAGGGTATTCCTCAGTACCAGATGAAGGATGCAGGCAACAAAATAGATGTCCACAAAGCCAACACCCTTCACCACATTCATATTACTGCCACCATCTGCTACCATGAAGCCCCTGGTGACAAGTCACTTCCTCACTTGGCTACCCCTCCACCATGTGATTCACAGCCTCCAATATGTGGGCAAATGTATGGGTCTTGTCAAGAACCTAGGCATGGAGCACAGCCCACCTGTACCGTCAGGACTCCGTACATCTGCCAACGTCTTGCTAGTGCCTCCTCTGCCTGCCACCACTGGTCAGAGCTAGGCATGCCGTACACTCTGGCTGCTCCAGATGCCAGTGGTGAAGTGCACAGTATACCTCTTTGCTCTGACCAGCTGGGCCTTATCCCTAGCTGCCTGGTACAAGGATGGCACATTCGACTAAATGTGGTACATGGTAGAATCTTGAACCTGGGGAAGGACTGCTGCACCAGACCCCATCCCTATTTCTTGAAGTGTTTTTTGTGCCTGATGATCAAAGGGGGGGGGGGGGGGAGATAAGAGCCTTTAGTAACTTCTTTAATCTGAGTTGAGATACGTACATTTTTAAAAACCTTCTAAAATGAGTGTCTAGTATTAAAAAACAGATGCGATGCTTCTTGCAGTATCCAGATTACAGTCTTCCATGTAAGCGGATTGTATGGCATAATGAAATTCTGGAATCTTATCTCATAGGCACTAGTGCTGATTCTATAAAAAAAAGTGTACAATATAAATCAGTTAAATCTATTACAGTCACATCTAACTGAAATATGGAAATGCTCCTAATAAATGTTTAGTTTATTCATGCATTATGCAAGGGGCCTCAACTACTAGAAATCCTGCTGCAGGATGTGATCATTCTAAAAGCTCTTCATTCATACTGCACCTCCTGGCAGCTAAATAAAGCCCTAATCCCAGTTTACTCATCCATAAGCTATTCTAAAAAGAGTCATTTTTAAAAAATAAAAAACTGAGGTCTGATTCACATAACTATTTCAGCCCATGGCAGCCAGGGGAAAAGACAAGCTAGTGCTGTATTTCAGCTGCTACGGCATCTTGTCAGGCCAGTTGGGGGTGTGCAGTGGCATAGCAAAAGCTAAATTCAGCCAGCAGGATCATGTGCACACAACCATTTTATATATACGGTAATAATAAATCATAGCATGGCTTAAGTAGCTGGAAGCCAACACTAGCTACTAGCTTCTCCCTGTGGCCACTATATACTAAAATTATTGTGTGAATGAGGCCTTACAAGCGGCATTATCATACATTAGTGTCACTAATACAAAACCTTTATGGAGGATAGCTTATCAGTAATACCTGTCACATTACATGGTTTTGATACAGTTTCTGACAGTTTTAAACATAGATCAAACTGGCTTTCACCTCTTCTACTATGTATTTAGCATAATACCATATAATGTCCACAGGGGAAACTTTCCATAATGATTTAAAATGTAGCAGTGCTACACATAATCAATATAGATGTTATTAAACTGCAATACTGGACAAAAATTCCACATTCTGTGAATAGTTAAAAACTGAGCTAGTGGAATGGAGCTTGAGAAAACTGACAGCCAGGATATGGGCATAGGAAGTCAGAGACATGGAGCCAAGAAGCAAGAGGAAGCCAGGGATTTTGTAAGCCTCATTCACTTGCTTCTAGATTTCTCAACTTCTCTCTAAAGCCACATGCATGCATTCAGACTTTCCACTGCAACCATGAATAGTAGAATGTTTTGTTTATAATGCCAGCAGGCTACGTAAGTAAGCAGCCTTTAAGGAAATAAAAGACAAAAGGTTGTATCCAATGTTGACTTTCCACTAGCAGAAAACACTTATGCAAGACAGGGAAAGCAAATGTTACTGATCTCGCCAGCTGCTGCTGGCTCTCTGTGCCATATTCCTCTATCCAGAGGGGGGCCCATTCCTGAAGAGCAGCTTTTCAGGAGACACCAGGGGCTGCGGTGGGTGGGTGGGTAGGGGGAGAGTGACAATGGAATGCCCTAAGTTGTGTGAGTGTAATGCTTTCAACTAGCATAAAGCCTCCATTGGATACAACTTAAATACTTCAACATTGGTAATTATATACCACCACCCAATGTAACATGCTTGCAAGAAAACAGTTTTTCCAAAGTACTATAACACCAAGAGAGCTTTGGAGAGCTACAATCAAACAGGAGAGAGAGGGAGAGAGGCAGATAAAGAAAACTCAAGGCCTGTTCTAGCTGGATTCCCCACTAACACCCCAGGGCTATCTACCATCAACTGCCTCAGGAGATTCCAGGAGAAAGGGAGGTAGAGGAGGATGACACCAGACACCTGCTCCTGTTCCAGCTGGACTCTCCCACTCCAAGACCATCTTCTACCAATTGCCCTGAGGGAAAGATCCTGATTGTTTTTTTAAATGTTGATTTTGTTTATTGTGATTTTATTATTTTTATCTTACTTGTAAGCCGCCTTGGTAGGATTTGTATCCTGAAAGATGGCATATAAATAATTGTAATAAATAAATACTCAACACAGGATCACAACATTCTACTCTTCCGTTGAATTAATTCTGTTTATTATAGGTCCTACTAGTGGAGTCACACATGTACATGTAACATATTTTAATGTTTTCAGAAGTAGGTTCCTTCAGCATTTCAATTCCCCTCTCCCCAAGAATATTCACCTTTTTCATTAATTCATCACGGGTTGTGAAATGTGGTGCATCTTCAACTTCAATCCCCTCAGCCATTTCTGTTACCTTGTCCAAGAGATCTTTGTTATATCTGTATAATAAAAAGGTTAAGATTCAAATTCGGGACATATACGTATAATCAAGTATAGGTACAATATATCTTGGAAACTATTGCCACATATAGTGCGTGACCAAGTAACGAGGGGGCATTTAACTAGGCTACTTAAGGTGCAATCCTATACAGTACACTTATTTGGGAGTAAGTCCAATTGAACTCAGTGGGGCTTACTTCTAAGTAGACACATACTGCACTGTTAAGTGAGAACCCCATTTATAAATTCTCAAAATTCACATATACTTTCAAAAATGTTTAGTCCTTGTAGTTTTAGAAGCCGAGATTGCAAGATAAGTTAATGGCAAAAGCCTGAAGGGGTGGATGGAGAAAACTGGGTTCTAGAGCAGCTCAATTTTTTAAAAAATAGCATAAACTCTGTTCCTAATACCTGTATTCAAGTGCTAGGCAAAATATAGGCAATGTACAACATTCAAGTTACCGTACTTTTCTTCCATCTAAGGGCATGTGATTAGTTTAAGAATCTGAGCTTTCCTTCTTTTAAGAAAAAAGGAGTAAGTCTTAAGAATTTTGCTTAAACAATGAGGCGGCAAAGAGTCCTAGAGATTAGATCAAAGGTTAGATAAACAGTTTCAGAGTTACTGTACTTTTAAAAATTCTATTTCTAACAACCTGTCCTGTGAGTAGGAGAGGAAGAAGCAGCCAGCAAGGCAAATTGTCATCATCACTTTCTCCTACTGCTGCTGCTTCACCAAGCTGGGACTGAGTCCCTCCTCTGCTCATAGAGGCCATTAGAACCAACTAATGGCCTGTGAACCGAAGAGGAAGAATTAAACTGCCATTATCATCATCTCTTTAAAGATAGTTTACTGTTTAATGACATATTATCAGCCTTACTGACCTTATGCAAACCACTCTAGGGCCTTGTCCACTGAAGAGCAGGATAAAAATGCTTAAAATAAAAAACAGAGGTTGTTTGCCTATTTCAATAAGCAGCCCATTTTTTGTGTTAACAGTATCCGGGTTCTTCTTCATGCTGCAGGCTGGAAGTGTATCTCATCATTCTAATAAGCCTAGAACAGATTTCTGAAACATGAGGTGTGCATATACATTGTTCAGCCTTCAAGGGAAATAATATCCCAACTAAGGCTGCAATCCTATGCACACTTACCTGGGAGTAAGCTCCAATGAACACAGCAAGCCTTACTTCTGTGTGAAGATGGATAGGACTGTGCTGTATCTGAGTCTCCCAAGGATCATGCCACGGAGCAGCCCCATATGGCAGACACACAATATCACAAGCAACATAATTTGCATGGACCAGACTTATAATAGTTTTCTGAAGTGTCCCTTTATGAGAGCCATTCACCATCCTTGAATTATAGTGAGAGCTTGCTGAGTTAGAAATCATCAACAGGTTTAACTCTATTGCCAGAGGCTTGAACTGGGATAATGGATTTTTATCACACATTAACTGACTTACCTAGCACAAGGATGTTTGCATTATCAGTGACAGCTGCACTGTAAATGACCACTGTTAATAAAACGATTATCACCATCAGGACTTCCTGTACTTGATTTCCTTCTGACCTCACTGTTTACAATTCTTCCCCACCACTGCCCCCATATGGTACTGTATATAAACCAGAAATTCTCAATAATACTCCATTGTTGAAGTGGGCTATAGTCCACAAAAACGTATGCCAGAATAAACTTGTTAGTCTTTAAGAGAGTCTTTGTTATTTTTAATCATCTGCTTCACTTAAAGAACTTCAAGAGAGGCAGCAGTGTGTCAAGACACACAACAAAGAATAAGACGGTGGTCTTTTAAGCTGCAACAAGCTTCTTCATTGTTCAAGAAGCACGGGTGCTTGTGGTACGGTTACATTTTATTTCTGGGTGAGTTTATTTCCCATTCACGGCTGTGTGACAGGCAGGAATGCAACAGGTGTAACTGTTGCCAAGCTTGCAAAGACAGAAGCTTCAGCAGGGAAGCTTCACCTAGCGAATGTCAGGCTGTCGCTCAACCGTTGGAGAGAGGGCGGGGTAAAAATACAGGGGCAACCTCGGTGTGTGTCTAAGGAAGAAGGGCGAAGGAAGGGGGTGGGCTACAATGGAAGAGGAGCGGTACCTGCATCCCAGGAAGAGGTGATTGGCCCAAACCATAGAGAGCGAGAGCAGCTGGTCCATGCGCAGCGGACAGAGCGCCTCCTCGTCCCCCGGCGGGACGTTGCGCACGATAAAGGCGCGCCGCGCCTGCCAGTGCTTTTCATTCTCCGAGTAGGAACGGAACTCTTCAGGGAATTCGGCCTGGGCCACGACCTCGTCGTCTCCTCTCACCATCACTCTCGCTCTTCTGCACAGCCCGCCAGAAAAAAAAAAGGGAGGGGGAAACAGAGAGGAATCGGAAATGACGTTTATAACGGTGCGGCTGTTGAAGGAGGGGAGAATGAGAGAGAACAACATTGCCGCTCTGCCTTGCACCCTCTACTGCTCCGGTGGTCATAGTGCGGCGCCGGCCGCAGAATTCCATGGGGACTTGACTAGTCAGTGATGCGCATGCGTGTAGGGATCGTTTTGGAGCATCCTGCGTTTTTCTTGTTTGCCTGAAATTAGGGAATCGCGAGTTCTACTGAGGAATCTCAGTCAGTAGTCCCAGATGGACGCCATTCGACCTTGTGTTCCCTCCCTGTGTCTACTTACTACTACTGAGATAAAACCACCCTCACCGTCCTAGGCTTTGCGCCGCTTCCCAGCCCTCTCCTGTTCTTATGTTTATGGCGATTCCACAGCCACACCTGACGTCATCCCGGCGTGATTCATGAGGCCTGGCAGCCCGCTTTCTGCTCTTGTTCCAGTTGCAAAACGGTTCCACTGAGTAGAAAATAGGAATGGGTAGCTCTGGCATCGCACCCTAAAATTGCCTAAAAATCCTTATCTGAGGTTCACAACCTCTGCTTGCTACTCATTACTGATTTAAGCAGCAACTAGCAGGATGCCAGGTCTGCTGAGTTCCTTCTTTCTGTTGACTCACAGTACACTGTAAGGTCAGGGCTCACCTTTTCTTCTATTAATTGCATTACAATTTAATCGCCATCTACTCCCGAGGAAATGCAATCCAAGAGTACCTTTTTCTCCAGAAAAAAAGCACTGTGTAAGGTACTATATTTGATTGCACCAACTCTGCCAAAGTCTCTTGGGAAAGGAATGTATGAGTTTAGCAGCCCAATCCTTCCTAAAGCGTCATATCCTAGGCAAGACTTACTTGGGAGTGGGGCTTACATCTGAATATATGTCTATACCTAGTTAACTGAAGAACCTATACAGAATTCTTGATGCAAATTCTAGCTACTAAAAAACTGCATAGGCTTGGGTTCACACACCTAAATCTGTCCCTGCTGGGATCTATCCACATTGCAACCCACTCTATACCTGAAATTAATTGAACAGAAACAGTCTAGCCTCTAAAAGTGAACTGACTAAAGGAATTACCGTGTTTAACTAAAACCATGGATCTCACAGAGTAGTCAAGCCATCCTGCAAAAGCCGGCTAGGGAAATAAAGACAAGACACTTCCCCAGGTACATGAACAGCATTTTAATTTACCTCAGCATATTTCAAGATTTACCCAGGACCATCTCTAAAGTGAAGTGAAAGATGCTTATGCTAACAAATTCCCATTTTAATCAGTGGAACTAAACCTTCCTAACACTACAACCCTATAATATCTACTTAGAAGCAAGTCCTCAGTTCAATATGGCATACTCCCAGGTAAGTAAGCATAGGATTGCAGCCCTAATGGCTTGGGGATTAGGCCAAACATTCCATGTGTATCACAGCGCAGTGCTATGCATGTGTATTCAGAAGTAAGTGTGCATTGGATGGGAGTCATTTATCAGTCTACCCACAGTTGTGTTTTTTTTAAGATGATGTCTAAAATACCATAATCAAAGTATGACCATAACAGTACAATCCTATGCTTGTCTACTCGGAAGTAAGTCCCACTGTATTAAGTGGAGTGTACTGCTATGTAAGGGCATAGGATTGCAGCCATATTTGCACTTTGTCTTAGTTACAGTTACAGGTTCATTTACACACACTCAGCCTATTATCGCAATGTGTATGTATCCTGAAACTAAACTAATTCCAGAATCTGAGCAGGTTTCTCCTCTTCTAGAAACCCTATTTTGTTCAGGTAAAAATAACTCCTCGTTGATTTCGACTATCATTCCACCATCCTGTAAATCCCAAAGGCCTAATTTAACAGAAATATCTGAGAAGAGAAGACGACACTTGGGGCCACTATGAGCCTGTGCCATGTTCTACTGCGTAATTAGCTCAGCAAAGCCAATAGATTTTCTTATAGCACATACCAGCTCATACATCAAGGGACAAATCAAGGGGGAGTTTGGGCACTTTCTGGTTCTCAGCTGAGCTCCCATAATGTACAACAGCAACTGCTATTAGGAGGGGCTACCCCATATACTAGTCCTTTTATGCTGAAAGCATGCTATTCTGTACCATTCCATCGACACAGTGCCACAGCCCCATCTGTGCTTGATGCCAGTTTACCTACTGAACTTTTAAATGCTGTCTAGACCTTCTCTACCCTGCCTTACATTATGTTTGTCTTCTTCCCACTTCTGTCTCATTCGCTGTGAATGCAGCTTCCCCATTTCCATCTTTTCCTCTTTAGCTAGGCTGCAATCCTACGCACTTTCATGGGGGTAAGTCACAATAAGCTAAATAGTGCTTACTTCTGAGTAGATATGTATAGGATTGCACTGTAAGGCTGAAATACTAAGCATGGTTACTAGGGTGTAAGTCCTATTGAACACAGTGGGATTTACTTTTGAACAAACATGCTTAGAATCAGGCTGCACATACTGCGGCAGCTTGTGTTGAGTGTCGCTTTTCACATCAGCTGGGGTTGGGCTACCCTTTCATACAAGTTGGTCTGAATTACTGCCTTCCTGTTGCCTGTGCTCATTAAAAATAAATCCTCACACAGCATGTAGATACAAGTTAGCAATGCCTGGAGTTGAATTTTTATAGTATTTGACGGCTGCAGAATGTTCAACAGCCTTCCCCCTAGTTCTAGTGCTACTTTGCAACCCAGGCACAATACCACAGGCATTCTCCAGAGGTCTTTTGGAAAGAAACAGTGAAATGGATGTGGATTTCATCTTTCATTGTCATAACATCTAAGCAGTTGGGGTGAGGGGGGGATATGAATTTTTAGAATCTGTCTCAGTTTAAATACAGCAGCTTCCTGCAGCCTTCTTTGCTATTTTGCTCCATCTTCAAATTTCACACTTTTCCACCTTCTTCTTCCTTATGGGGCACTTTTATTCCTCTGCTGTCTGTCAGCGATGCAGTACATGAGCAAGCAAGAGTATCATCTTTTTCAAAGAAGGATGCTTGAAGCCAGCCTGCATTTTTAAGCCTGCCTGAGATACAGTTACCTTTAGAAAGGGAGATTCTCAGTCTTACCCACATCTTCCGTTACTACAGATTGGTGTAAGGCTGAAATTGCATCATGGGGATGGGCCCCATTGAAACCCTGCCATTCCTATGCCTGTTTTTCTACTCCCAATCCTGTTTCTCCCAAATTCCAAAATCTCTCTCTCTCTCTCTCTCTCTCTCTCTCTCACACACACACACACACACACACACACACACAGTATTCTAATGGGATCTTAGCTTTTCAGAAAAAGGCAAGCTGCAGCGTGGTAGGGTGTGTCCTGGGGAGCTAGAGGGGTGTGTGTTTTGCCTGTGTTGTGTGTTTGTTTTGCCTGGTGTGTGTTTGTTTTGCATTTGTGTGAAGTGTGGTGAGAATGTTTGTGTTTCTCTGAGCATCACCAGTTTGCCTTCTCTGAAATGAGTATTTTGTTGTGCTTTATGGGAGCAAATATGTGATGTGGCATTTGGGGCTCAGACCCACCCCTGCCTCCTACTCAGTTTCTTGGCCAACTTACTTTCCTGTGAGCCTCAGCAGTTTGCCTTCTGTGAAATGGGTGTTGGAGAAGAAACTTGTTGTGGGTACAGAAGAGCAGTTTTGGAGCTCAGGCCCCACCTCTGCCTTGTACTTAAGTTCTTGGGCAAGATACTTTTCTTACGGTGCAATCCTATGTTTAGACAGAAAAAAGGCCTACAACACCCAGCATGTCCTAGCCAGATGTTCTAAATAATTCAGGTAGATAGGATTCCATCATTTTGCAGCCGAGAGCTCAGTTGTATTGAACAACCTGACAGACTGGGAAAGACTTTATTCCCATTTATTTCTGCTGTGCAGATTACTGTAGGTATAAAAGAAGGAAGAGTGTGTTTTCAAGCTACAGTCAATCTGCACTGTGCTCTCTACTCTGGCTGCATCATCCCTCCAGTCCTCCCCCCCCCCCCCGCTTTCCTGAGGGTGCACCCTGGCCTCTTCAAACTGGATGTTGTTCAGCCCTGAAAAGCGCTGTCAGTTTTGACATGTATTCAAGATAATATGTACGTTTTGGACTGTTAGTTTGCCTGCAGTTCCTTTGCTGACTGAGTCTCTCATATCACAGTTACCATGAGCACAGTACACACAAGGAAAAAAAACTTTTTTTAGATAAGGGCTGTAATTAGCATCATAAGACTGTAGAAACAATCATATGCCCCAGAGATTTCCTGTCATTCTCTTTTTTTTTTGCTTCTTCCCCTATTGCATTTTTAAAGCAGTATATTTTGTTGGCTGTTAATAGAAATTAATATTCTGGTCCTTCGTCTCATTATTTATATGTCTGTTACAATGACAGTTCTGAGTTAATAACAAAGCACTTGTAAAAAAAGCAGCATAAGTACCACTAAAGTGATGATTATCTATTTGTGCGCATATATTCCTTTTCTCTTAGGAATTTCTAGTAGTTTTAGCAAACTTCTAGTAGATTAATACATTGCGCAGGCCAGAGAAGTCAATAAAAGAATGGCATGACTTTTTCATTGTAGCTTACAACATTTGAAATTTGGGTAATACAATGAATTATACGGAATGCAAACAATGGATTACAACTATGTTAAGGACACAATCCTTTGCATGTCTAGACAGAAACAAGACCTACAACTCGCAGCATTCCCCAGCCAGCTAAGGCTGCAAGCCTGTGCACAGTGACATGGGAATCAATCACGTTGAAAATTGCAACACTTACTTCTGAGTAAACATCCATGGGCTTGTAGTGTTAAGCTGCAATCCTTTGCACACTTACCTGAGAGTAGGCCCAGTTGAACACTGTTGGACCTACTTATGAGTGAACACACACTTAGGATCATGCTGCAGAGAAAGCTCTTCGCAAAAGGCAGAACAATGCTAGGTCTGGTTTCCTGACTTTTCCAGTGACTTAGGAAGCTGCCCAACACCCAGTTAGCCCATTGGTACATCTTGCTCAGCATAATCTATACTGAAATGGCAGCAGCGTTCCAGGACTTCAGACAGGAGTCTCCCCCAGCTGTTATCAAATGCTCCTATTTTCTGCTGTTTTGGGCAGGGTAGCCTGGGCCTGTAAGGAAAGGCTCCATTCTGGCTTGTGAGAAGCAAAAGAGAGGCCTCTGCCATCACCCGCAGCCAGCCAAAGCACGTTCAAGGCCAGAGCTGCCTGTGTGACCCAAGGTCATCACCCCTCTGGCTTGTCTGTTGTCTCCAACTTAATCCCTGACCTCTTGAACCTGGATATCACTTGCAAAATCACAGACCACAGACTTTGCCTAAAAGTGGCCATAGATGGGGTCAACCGCTTTCAGCAGCATGTTAATTTTTACCTTCTTCCTTAAGTTGGGAGGAAGGAAAACGGTCAGTTTCCTCTAACACCTTTAAAACCATTTAGCAGCCCCATCTTAGTTCTGGGATAAGCCATCAGAGACAGGATTTTTGCCATTGTTTGGATTTTAATGCTTAAACCTAAGCCTTTAAAAGCTGGTGCCTTTGGCCCCAGTAGCTAGGACTCTTCTACCCCAAAGAGAAGCCTCATTTTCCCGCAAGAGAAATCTTGTGGAATGCCCCACCCCTTTACCATAGGAAAAGGCACTGTTGCCTCCATCTTCATCGCACTGAAGCTCTGCAGACAGAGCAGGACAAGTACGGTGTTGTTCCAAGAAAGAAGCTCTCCTCTACCTGGAGTAGAATAAATTCAATGACTAAAGTCACTGAGAAGGATGACTCCTGGTCAACCATAGCCTTGACCTAGATGGGTGCTGTATACAGAAAGAATAGCTCAGTGGCAGAGCATTTGTCCTTCACGTCCTACGTTCCACTGCTGGCTTCTCAACTGAGAAAAGGGATCCTGAGTCATGGCATTGGGATAAGACCTCTGTGGGGTTGCTATCACTTTGAGACAATTGTGTTTAAATGCATTGCTTTGTAATCCCAGAGCAGCCTCTCCATAGGATTTGATGCCGCAGCTGCATTTCTCTTTTACTTATTTGTTTCTCTTTATTACTCCTTAACTAAGCAAATCAGGCTTTCCCAATGTGCCGCTCTCCAGGTGTGCTGGACTACAGATCCCATCAACCCCACCCAGCATGGCTTATCTGACTTGGGATAAGGCAGCATTCTATGTTTCTATGATCGGGTGGGGTTGAAACAACTTTAAGGAGCTCTGTGGCTCCTGCTCCTGCTGCATTTTCACTGTCCAAGCAACTGGCTTGGACGTCTTCCAAGTGGTTTGGAAGTCTGGCCTTCTGTGATTACATTCGGTTCACCAGAATTGGTTGTGATCATTCATTTCCTGTAGTCAGCTGTTATGCAATGTTTCTGTGTTTTGTTGAAGAGGTGCTGGAGGAAGTCAGCATTGTTATAGTTAGTGGGAGGAACAAAAGCTTTTGAACTGCAGATTTCTGGTAATTTACAACAACAAAAAAGAAACTTCTGCATTTCTTGGAAAAGTGGACAGAAGTTTTGAATGCTGTATACGGTAGTTATCTGGAAGTGTCTGGCTATAATCAGGTATCAGGATCATTTCTTTCAAAAAGAAGTTGACAGAAATGTAAAAGATGAACCAATGGGATGTGGGAAAGAATTCTGTATAAGAGAACACTATCCTCTTAGTGTCTATCCTCCACTATAATAATAATATTAATTAGTATTTATATTGCACTATTACTTCAAAGAGCTTAATACACTGTCTTGTAATTGTTACAACAAACTTGTAAGTTAGCTCAGTACTATTATCCTGCCTTCTTCTTTTCTTCCTACTACTACTACTATTACTACTACTGATTCAAGGTGGTGGTACTGAGGCTGACAGAGAGTATCTTGCCTAAGGACACCTACAGAGAAATTCAGAAGTAAGTTCCATTCAATTCTGTCCACTCAGAAGTAAGTTCCATTCAATTCAGCAGAGGTGATCTTTGCCTCCCTGCTCTCCTGCTCTGCATTTTTGCTAGACAATAATCTAGCAATGTGTTTCAGAGGGGGAGGGAAGGAGGCTGGAACGGCTTCAGGTATCCTGGCCACTCCAGTCTCCTCCCCTTCCCTCGCCCCCCGAAATGCCCCCTTTAACCCCTCTCCGAGGTCACTTTCCTGACCTCCAAGAGCAGCCAGTGCAGTTCTTTTGCAGGCTGTGATGGAGCGGGTGTGTGTGTGTGTGTGTGTGTGGGTGGGTGTGTGTAGCTCCGATTCCCAGCTCTAAGATCAGAGTGAGTGCAGGGCCGGTGCTAACATTAGGCCAACTAGGCAGCTGCCTAGGGCGCAGGGCTAAAGGGGGCGCCAGAAATAGGGAGGGAGAGCTCAAGTGGGAAGGGGGGGCGCTAAATATCTGATCTTGCCTAGGGCACCAAACTGCCTTGCACCGGCCCTGAGTGAGTGCTGTCTCCAGTGTTGGAGTTGGGAAGCCGAACTATCCTATGACCCCTCAGACAATGTCTAGGAGCCATGGGATCATTCCCTCTGCCACTGTGGCAAGGCAGCTCTCAGAGAACTGCAGTCCTAAACACACTTACTAGAAGAGGATAAATCCCATTGAACTTAGAAGGTTTCCTGAGTAAACATTCTTAGGATCATACTATAACCCTAACATGAAAGGTGTCACAAGTCAGCCTTAAGTTTTTTAATTGTTTTCTAAGCACTGTACAGATATTGAAAGTTAAGTCCAGGTCCACAGAGTCACAATCAAATAGGCACAATCTAAAAGGGAAGAGGACAGCCAGCACTGAAGCAGCGCCATGTAACTACCCAAGTCTGGTCCACACCACTGGTGGTCCCCACAGAATGCCCTCTGAGGCATGTAATTATGGAGCTTGAAAAAAGCATGATAGCACAAAGCATGGTGGCTGCATGTCCTCCTCCCACCGCCCGACACACACACCGGATATACCAGTTCATACCATCTGCATCTCCATGCAATCCTAGCTGGGTTGTGAATCCAGCATGGGCCAGTGTGCTCCTGCAAGCCACCACATGGAGGCTGGCATCTATATGAACCAGTCCTCTAACATGGAAAGTTACCTTATAAGGAGTCAGACCATTGGTCCATCTAGCTCAGTATTGTCTGTACCAGGGGTGAGCAACTTGTATAGCTGCATGAGGTATTGAGTGGGCAGCCAGGGGCCATACACGTGTGCCACCTACTTTGGTCAAGCAGAGCCAGAGCAGCAGGAGGCAGGTCTATAGCACCTGGGTGCGGGCAGCTCTATGGTGTAGAAGGATGGCAGAGCCCCCTCCTGTATGACAGGGCCCTGGGAGAGGGGGGCAGACTGGAGCCTCTCTCACAGCTATGGATATTTCAGAAAGGAAAGGAGGTTTTGCGGGGATGGGATGGGGTGGGGTGGGGAGAGGCCGCAGGGAAAGTGGCAGTGATTTCCATGGTTTGACTTGGGGGCGGTGGATGAGGAAGAGGGGAGGCAAGCACAGCAGCTGGAAAACTGCTGCAGTTTTGCTGGAAGGAGGAAATGGAGAGGAGCGTGGCCATTTCTTTTCTCCTGCTGGTGCTTTTGGCAGCTGCAGCAGCAACAACTTCAGTAGCAACTTTGGTGGCAGGAGGGATACATTGTGTGGGGCACACAAAAAGCCTTCAAAGGCTGCATGCAGCCCGCCCCTGGTCTATACTAACTGGCATTGGCTCTCCAGGGTTTCGGACAGGAATCTTCGGCAGCCTTACCTGGAGATGCCGGGGACAGAACCTGGCACCTTCTGTATGCAAAGTAGGTGCTCTACCACGGAGCTATGGCCCGTTTCTAACTAAGCCATTCCTAAGCTGGTCTTCTGTAACATCTGACCAAGTGGTGAGGACTCATGTGATTTTTGCAATATATTTGCACCTTATCAGGAAAAAAAAGTAGGGGAAATTGGAGAGGTAGGAAAGGGAGAGGGACTCAGCAGGGGAGAGAGCATGGATGCTGACTGCCACTTCCTTTTAAGAGATCAGGAGGGAGATGTTTGGAGGCAAGGGCCACTAGATATTTATTAATATAGTGCAGGGGTAGGTTTGTGTTTATGGAAAGTATTTCTTTTTAGCAAATGAATATATGATTCATGCTTAGGGTGTATTTGAAATATTGACAACCCTAGTCATAGTTGAAGAAACCAGACCTTCACATAAGCTACACTTTGGTGTGATGCTGAAATGTCATTGATGTCCTTGTGTACTTGCTTTGGGTGTGTGTGTCAGGATAACTATATTTCAAGAAAGAAAGCTTCCAATGTGGATTATGCTTCTTTCCACCTATGCTTTATGGGACATTCTATCCAACTATCACACTGTTCCATAAATCTTAAGTCAAAAGTAAAAATTGGCCATATAATTCCTGAGAATCCTTCTGAAGATCCAACATGCAGCTTGGGAGAATGAGATGGGGAGTAACCAGATGCAACTTGCAAGTCTTTTGTACATCCTTCAGGATTTTGATAAAAAACATTAATTTGTTCGTTACTGCTCTTTTGGGCCTTCTCAAAATATCCAGCCCCAAATCTGTTAAGGTAGTCAGATCTTTACAAATTGACAGAAAGTTCTTTATCTGACTAAGGTCTTCTGACCACCCTATAAACAAATTCCTAATCAGATCATGTTGATTCCTAAGAAGGTTCAGTGTAGCAGTGCAACTTAGGTCAGCTCCAGCTGAAGCTGTGTTAGTGCCAGGCTGTACGGGGGAATATAGGGGAGATGGATCATAGACCCTATCCACTGGACCAGTGAATGATGTTAATGTGTCAGGACCATTTTCTTGTGGGGAATCAGACATAGAGCTCTGTCTTCTGAACACTGCAGGAGTATCCATTGCAAGACCGTCCCCTTCTGCAAAACACTGATGATCTTGTTCTTTCTCACAGTGTGGAACAGAATGATTTTATTCTAGAATTCCTGTTACAGAATTCTTTTCGACATTGTTATCACATTTAAAAGATTTTGAAGAATGATGCAGAGAGCATGGCTTGGATGTAAAGCCCTAACAGTTGACCTGAGTGCTGCATGTGTTGCTCTCAAACTAACGGAGTATGAGCCAAGGTTTGACAAATTATCAGCATGCATACAATAGCAAAAATCACATTAATTGTGCAAAAGCATGCCCAATGCAAACTTTTACCTAATGCAGTGTTTGCAGTCCAAGACATAAAGTGTCTTAAAATGTATTAAGCATGTTTAGTTTTCTTGTTTATCTTGCTCATCCTAGTACAGGTTGACTTTTACTCTTACTAATCCGACAGCTGTAGAAGCAGGGAAAGGACCCGGGGTAAATCTTGCCCCATACAACTTCAGTCTGGCATATAATCATATTACAAGTTGAGAATCCCTTATCCAAAAATACATGTGCCTAATTATTTAAAAAGTTTGTATAAATTCCCTTCAGGCTATGTGTACAATGTAGTACTATAATAATTTTTTGAGTTGATTTTTTTCCCAACAAAAAACTGTTTGTATCATTGAAAGCTCTGTTACTGTGTTTTTCTTTTAAGACAAAAGATGTTAATTAGTTCGGACAACTGTATGAGTTGTTTTTCTCAAACTAAAACCTTGGTATTCAGGTTTAATTGCAGTGTTGGCACTTTGAAATAAATAAGTTGGTTTTGTGTTGCAGTTTGGGCACTCGGGCTCAAAAAAGTTCGCCATCACTGTCCTATAGGCACTGTTTGTTCAAAATCCCCCCCCCCCCATGTAGGCCCGGGCTGCAGTTCATATGAACATTCTGTTTGGACGTTGGAGAGATTTGCATATCCGTTTCTAATTGGGCCCCTGTGGCAGTACATTCCAACATTCTAAATGCAGTTGGAGCTATTTGCAGTTGGAGCTATTTGCATACCGCTCCTGAATGGCCCCTGCGTGCATTCCAAGTGACGCCATTGGCTCTCATCTATTTTTGGCCGTACAGGCGCAGCGAGGGTTTTTCGGAGATTTGAACCCACCAGTCTTTGTCCTTGGGTGATGGGGAGTATGCGTGCCAAGTTTGGGGCAGATCCGTCCAACCGGGTAGGAGCCAATGCGACACACGCGAGCCGTTCGGACATATGTACGTACACACATACGTACAAACATTCACATTTATATAGTAGATTTAATATATTTATTTACTGCCCATCAGCCAAAAGGCTCCCTTACGTAAGACACAACATCCTCTGTCACAGGGGCCAGCCCAAGATGTTTATATCCTTCTCTTCTGAGAGCCATTGATGCAACCCCCCCCCCCCCCAGCACAGCAACAGTATAAACAAGAAAGGGACCAAGAGATAGGTAGCCAATTGCCCCACAGGGCCTTTAAAGTCCTTATAAATATATATAGCTGCTGCCCTCCAGTAGGCTAAAGCCAGTCACACCTTTAAGAACACTACTCCCCCGACACCAAACCTCTCCACTGAATGCGAAGTATCGAGGTAACGTTGATAGAGGCCAGCAAGTAGGAGCTCCACAGAATCAATAAACTGATGCAGTTGGTTTAGAACTCTCCTGCACAGCCTCCATGGATAACGATAGTCTTAAATTGTGGCTGAGCTGAGTGGGACTTTTTCAGATCATTTTTGGGACCTCCAACCACTCCTTGGCATTCCAGTCAGCAGCTTCATATGACGTTCTTCGAGTCACAGTCTAGGCAGCTTCCCTGGTGAAGATGACGGCAGAGGAGAGCAGATAGCAGGTTGAGTAGTTATCTCAGGTGTCCAATATCAAATCCTTAATGCTGGCAGCAGTCGAGGCAGAATGTAGTAAGTACGTAAGTACAGCAGCCTCCGGGGGGGGGGGGGTGAGAGAAAAAAGAAAGTTTTTGTATAAAATAATGAGTCGTGGTTTCAGATATGTGGAACTTGAAAATAAGATAGCAACATAAATTACAGGCTTAGACCATTCTTCCTCTTGAAATCAAGTAAAAACAAACTTTCATTATTTCTGAGTCTGACCTATTTCATAGTTTTCTAAAGGGTTGGCTGAAAGGTTACACTTAAGGTTAACAACGGTAAGAAGACTGCAGGATGAGTGCAGTTTGTCCACCGGGAGGTGTTGTCATTCACTAGTTGATATGCCATATATTTAATTGGTAGCTCTAAGAGCCCTCCGTCTGGTAGCATTTCATCTCCGCCTAAGGTTGGGAGGTGCAAAAGTCAACAGTATCTACCATCACTGAGAAATGTGGGGAGAGATGTAGTGGGGATTAGGACATTCTCTTTCTCTGAGTTCATTTTGAGATGTTGATGTCATCCAAGGGAAATGAGGAAGACAGAGATACAGGATCTGACAAAGGGAGCAGTTAAAGGGCAGAATCAGATTTGAATGTGTAAAGTGAGAAAGAATATGAGCTGAGGGAGAGTGCAGGGTTAGACAACTTTAATTAATTGTTGTAAACCGCCCAGAGAGCTTCAGCTATTGGGCGGTATAGAAATAAAATTAACAACAACAACAACTTGTGGCCCTTCAGATGTTTTGGCCTATAACTCCTATGATCTTTCGCCATTGGCTAGACTGCCTAGGACTGATGGAGTTGTAGGCCAAAACATCTGGAGGGTACCAAGTTGTGGGAGGCTGGCCTAATAGATCATATAACACAGTTTGAGGTTCAAAGAAGGAAAGGGATATGGGATGATTGCTGGAAAGAAAGGAAGGGCCAGGCTAGGAGAGGAGGACATTTGAATGTGTGGGGATCTGGGGAAACCAAAGGAGAAGGAGCCAGAAGACCTACCGAGATTAAAAGAAACAGTAAAGGAGGAGAGAGAATTGAAAATATAGGAGGGCATGTGGTTAAAGGAGCCTTCTGTAATAACTGGTTAGGCATTAAAATGTGATGTTGTCAGACACTCATACATACATGTAGATGCAATATGTAGCAGTGCAAAGTCCAGGCATATGTCCTCCTGCTTTTGCACAGCATACAGCTAGCGAACTGAACTGTTTTCATTTCTCACTTATTGAGGCCACGTCACTGGCCTTGTAAATGGCAGGTAGGAGTCATGGCCATGCTTGAAATTACTGCTCCCACTGTACGATTTTTAAGCACAGGCGTCAACACCCATTAACCAAGCGGGGCTGTGTGTCTGGCATTCTGTGCAGCGCACTTTCCCCTCATTTATCCCATGATGTGCAAGAAGGCAGGAGACGGGAGCAATCTCCATTCTTGTTAAGAGGAATTGTGTACCTCATTCTTTGTGCATTGTGCTGAGAATGAGGGGGTAAAGACGTGTTTGGAATCAGCAAAAAGCTTCTCCTATTCAGCCGGAAGAACGCACTGCCTCTAGCCTGTGAGTCAAGAGAAGAATCAGAAACAATTGCTTAAAAAGAGAATTGTTTGGATTTCTCCCCAAATTTCTGCTGAGGCAAGGACAATTTGGAAGTCTTTTCCCAGCCTTGCTCCAACCTGGTTGCTAACCTTTGTGTTGTATGCAATATTGCTGTTCCCAGCACTTTTATCGGTACTGTCAGTTTTTCATCTCCACCATGCTAGCTAATGGCTAATACAGCCCTAGTAACGTAGTTACTTATTTCCCAATATAATTATTCCTGAGTACTACCACATTTGCTGCTTTTCCCAGGGGGTGGGCTCTCTGCTGTGCCGCATTGATAGAGCAGTCCTTTGCATTCTTCTACATCTTCCCATCAGGTGGCAAAATCAGGTGGCTGCACCTCACTGTGACATGTTTTCAAGCTCAAGTGGCATCCCACCCCCTCCTTTGGATTCTATAATTAAGCAGGAGGTGGCAGACTACACTGACTTCTACACCCCTAATGATGCTACTTTCTGCCTTGACTGAAGACCCGAGAGAGCATCTAAGCATTAAGGAACAAAGCCTCCCAATGTCACTGAGAGCAAAGACAATGGGGAATTAAGGTCCTGTTTACTTGAGCTGTTTTTGAGCAGTTAAGAGCAAAGGCGTGTCACTGCACAGCAAAGGCAATCAGAGAGCCACTAAAACAGATTCCAGAGCACATGCAGTTCACCCCAAAAATATGTGCAGTGCAGCATGTTATTCCTGCCAACATCAGAGATTTAGAAGGAACAACCTCCCAAAAAACAAACCCCACCACACCATTTGGTTAAATTCTTCATGGTGGGACCATGCATCCACCCACCCACAGCTTAAACATGGTCATCATTCCCAGGGCTGCTCAGCTGAAATCAGGGCCAGCCCTACCATTAGGCAAAGTGAGGCAGCTGCCTCAGGCAACAGATTCTGAGTGTAATAAAAAGGCAACTAATAGTTACTCATTTAACTTCGTATTATTGTATTTTTACAAGCAGGGAGGGAGAGAGGCACTTGTACGATTTTCTGCCTCAAGAACCAAAATAACTTGATTTACTATGGGTACTATGTGCCAAGGTTTGGAGGGGGCACCATTTCCTGCACGGCCTTAGGCAGCAAAATGACTTGGACTGGCTCTGATTGAAATGTATGATCTATCAGGGGCCGACATTGGGATAGCTACCAGCAGCACTCTCCCTAGACATGGCTGTAGTGGGGAAAGCCAGTGATACCATGAACATGGGTGCCACTTCAGATCTGAGTAGGGGATAGGGCAATTTGGAGAGGCAAGATTCAGCAGGGTCCAAAACAGGATGCTGGATTAGGTGGACTAGAGATGGACCTGTGCTCTGATCGAATCTTTATTCTCTCCTTCATGCTTAAAAAGGTAGAAACAAAGGGATTTGTCTCTTTGGTTTGCTTACGTAGTATATGGACACACTAAATTGTTTATAGCAGTAGCCACACATCATGCTTGCCAGAGTCGGAGGTACTCTGAGGAATCATTCCATGTGGTCCCTCTCCTCCTCCATCCCTCTCAGTATTGCTTCTGCCCATGGGTCAAATGATGTTTACTTAGTAGATCACAAAGCACACCCATTAATTAGAAACATGTTGACTTTATTCCTGGTCCCTCTTGTGTCAACAAGCAATGTGTGCCCGAACTAGAGCATAGATTATTCCCAAACAATGGGCTAGGATCGATCATTAGGTCACCAGGGCTAAATTGAGGTGAGTTCTGTGTTGGGGAGAAGGGCCAGCAGGTGGACTGTGAACAGAAGTTCACTTAAACGACAAGTTGCACACTGTTTGCTTGATGGTTGAGAGATGCACTCAAGTGATCTTACACTCCTGGACTCCTGAATGAGAGCAGAATCCAAGATTGTTCTACTTTTTTTAGTATGTACCGGTATGTGATTGGTGGTTGTTGTTCAATGGTGCCCTGGTAAATGATGAAGCACAGGTCCTCATTGTGACAGTCCCCATAGCCACACACCCAAAGAGAGTCCAAAAATGCAGACAGTTGTGTTTATCCATATCTATCTATGGGAAAATCCATCCCCCCCCCCCCAGCTACTGTGGGGTTTTCCAGCTAAGCTCAGAGGGAACAAGGAAGTTGAGAGGGGAAATGATGTCATCCCCCCCCCCAACAAAAAGTCTAGGTGCTTTGACCCTGTGAGCCCTGGCTCCACCATCCCACTGTTGCTGCTGCTTCTGTAAACCACAGTGAGTGTTTCTTGAGAAACAGAAAGGCAGACACACATTTTCTTAATAAAGAATGATAAACAAATACATCTGCCAGTTCTATCAAGGCATCATATTTCTAAACTTGCATTCTTTCTGAAAGCATTCCATGGACACAAACTGACCACAGAAAGATGGGAAGCAGAGTGGAGGAGATGGTGTCAGTCCAGGCCAGGGGACGGACAGCCAAGGCAGAACCAACCTGGCAGTTTTTCGGTAGTCTGGAGGAAAATGGTGAACAGGGACAGAGCAATATGATGGGTCAGGTGTGCAGCCCAACAGAATCCAGATTTGACAGGCTTTTGGGGCCCAAATACTGGCTACTGATAAACATAATTTTATTGGCTTGACCAGTAGAGTCCTGGTTGGTTGGTAGTCCTAGTTAGGGCATCAGTGCCATTCTTCTCATTCAGTGTTCTAAAGCAATGGAAGCCCACAATAATATATCCACTTCTCTTCCGCACAGCACCTGCCAATCACCACAGGCCACGGCCCACTGCGCAGGTGTTCAAAGAGAATCTAAAGGATATTAGATTTAAGTTTTTGCCCAGAGGGTTTAAAAAAAATAAATGCAAGTAAGTTTGCTAATCTCTCCACTACAGCAATCCTGAAGTGTCATGCTGGGCCTGATGTGAATATTTATTTTCCTTTCAAAATTGGGGATACCCAAAGAGAGTAATTTCATTTTTGTTCTGTTTGCAAAAAACAAACAAAAAACCTTCTGAGCTTCAAGTTTCACTTCTATGTAGAAGTTGGAAGCTTGCATCCACAGTATATCCAGGGCAAGCTGGCTCTTCAGCTGGGATACCCACATAGATCCCTTATATTCTGCCCCTAGGTCAGGGGTGGCCAACTTATGGCCCTCCAGATGTTCTTCTGTAAGTGGACCATACAGGTAGGTGTTGCTTCCCATACAGGTAGGATGCTCTAGCCTCCCTGCATGCGATCCTATTTGCCCCATGGGAGGGGCCGCTGTGCGTGTATTTGTGGAAGGTGCCTCCTCCCTTTTGAATTCTGACTTGCAATGCAGTGTAATAGCCAGGCAGGGGATTTTTGCCTAATTTATCCCCTATTCCTGTGACTTCTCAAGCCTTCAGCAAGAGGACACAGTGGGGAACTTGTGGTCCACCGGATGTTGTTGGATTCCAACTCCCATCAGCCACAGCCAGCATGGGCAGTGGTAGGGGATGATGGGAACTGTAGTCCATAGAGCTACAGATTTCTTACCTCAGTCCTAGAATCTCCTGTTTCATTTAGTCACTCCATTTCAGTTAACCCCAAGGTTGCCATTGTTTTGACTCATCCTGGTTCTGTGCCACTAACAGCCACCTGTCATGCAGAAGTCAGGCAGTTCCCACCACTTATCTCCATTATAGGGAAAGCTCCCATCTGCTAGATTTCTGCATACAAGGCCTGCTGCTGAAGGCTGAGGCGCAGGGCCAGATAAATATGGCAAATATAGTTAATGTAGGCAGTCCATTTCCAATCATTCTGGTATGGATGTTTGTATTACACCCTCCTTTAATGGGATTATCCAATTTTATCATTACAACAAGTTTGTAAGGTAGGCTGGACTGAGAGATAGTGGCTTAACCAAGATCACACAGCAAGTTTCATGACTGAGCAGGGCAGTAATGCAGTTAGGTAATTCTAGATTCTGGATGTCATGGTCTTACTGGTGGCCAAGTGTGTGTGTGTGTGTGGGGGGGGCGCTCTTTAGAATAGATGGTAATATGTATTGCTTCGCTTACGTATTTCAAATGTGGTAAGCCAGCCTTGTGTTTGGGGTCCACCTGCTCATTCTGTTGAGTGGGGCACCAGACTTCTGCCCCAAAGTCCTGCCCTGATGGCAGCACTGAACCAGAGAATTAAATCTGGTTTTTCCTAGGTCTGGTCCAATGCTGCAGTGGCTCCAGCTTAGTGTTTTGCTCTGTTCCAGCATGCACAATGAGTGAACAACAAATGAGCAACAAAAACAAAACCCTATACAGTTAAGACTGTATCCCCACTGGCCAGAATTTGGTTTCCAGTTTTCCAAGAAATCCGCGTTCAACAAATAGCAGCCATCCATAGGCAAGATCATGGAAAAGGTGAAGTGCATGACTTCCAGATAAGCACCTCATTTGGAAACATTCATTTCCTCAGGGTGCCAACCGTCAAAAATTGCCTTCCCGTTTCTGGGTGTGGATGTTGAGGAGAGTTACTAATAAATTTTAGATTACAAGATGGTATCTGTTAACTGGGTTGGATCCAGACTTAGTCATACTTAGAGTAGAACCATTGAAATCAGTGTGGCCTAAGTCTTGACTGTCTTATGTCCCATTGGTTTCAATGGCTCTACTCTACGTATGGCTAAGTCTGGATGCCACCCTGTATTTTGAGTGTCACACAGGCATATTTTTTTTAACAGAGAGGAGCAGATTTCTTATGTACACCCATATAACCCTAAGAAGAAAACATTGCCCCTCATTAGTAAATGAGCAGAGCACCCTCTAATGCTGGGCGTGGCTTTGAATGGGGTGTCTGCAAAAGTACAGAGGTCTTTTTCACTTTGAGGAGTTGCTATGATGCCACAGCAACATTCCTGCATTCTTGGTTAATGTTGAGGCATAGGAGCAGGAACAGTGACCTGGTTCCCATGACAGGACAGCCCACCATGGGTTGTTGTGTTGTGTGCCATGGCTTGTTTTAGGGTTATTTGAGGGTTGTCTAACCCTCAAAACAACCCCCGCCGCCTGGGTTCGCACGTCACTACAAGCCACAGCAAGCTGGAGGCCTGTGGGCGCCATGCAAAGATGGTGCCTGTGGGCGGCCGGCATGATGCAACAGCCCCCGTGGGTTAAAAAAAAAAAATCAAGGTGGGCTGTCATGTCGTGCGAACCAGGTCAGTAAAACGCTAGCAACTTTATGCTGTGTTGATCCCAGAGAATAATAGAAATCCATATGGTACGAACAGTAATATGCTTAACGCAGCCTTCTCCAAACCAGTGCTCTGCAGATGTGTTGGAATACAACTCCTGTCATCCCCTGGTGGCCATGCTGACTCAGGATGATGGGCATTGTAATCCAACACATCTGCATGGCATCAGGTTGGGGAAGGCTGGCTTAATGGAACAACTTTTCCAGTTGTAGATGGATAAGCCATAGAGCTTCCCTAATCTCTCTCCAAAGCTGAATCCAGACTGAAAGGACTGGTGGTTAGCAGGTCCTATGAAGTATGCAGGGGTAGGGGAAGAGAGAAATTGTGCTCTCTTAAATGGTGGGGTTCAGGGTGTTCTGGTCACTCTCATCTTCCTGAGTTTAAAATGTCACCAGCAGCAACTCATGCATCAGTATGCACCGCAGAGCCCAGCTGTCCCCACTGAGTGGCAACCAAGGAGGAGGGGAGAATATGGGTTTCACTGTGGAGACTGCTATAGGCTCCAGCACATGTGCAAAGTAGTCCCGTGACAAAAAGAGGTGTTAATTATATCTGAACCTATGATGAACCAAGCTAAGGTAGCAAGGATGGTGGTCAAGTATCTATTCTGTACGTTCCAGTTTGTTTGTTTATTTCATTTATATACCGCCCAATAGCTGAAGCTCTCTGGGCGGTTTACAACCATTCACAAGACCACCGGCTTCCCTGTGGCCCTGCTTCCCCTCTCATCTCCCAGGGGGTGTGTGTGTGGCGGGGGCAGTCCAACTGGAGCAGGCCCTGATGTTCCCTCTGCCTGCTCCTGCCTCCCTCCCTCGTTCCTCCTCCTCTCCCACAGGGCCGTTGATGTCAGTTGTTAGGGGTTGTATCCCATATTTGTCCTCCTTAGAGTAGACCCATTAAAATGAATGGAGTTTATGTTAGACTAAGATTGGATACAACCCTATAAGTCTGTGAGACTGAGATGGGGCTCCTTCATTCCTTCCTGGTGTCTCTGCGCCGCCGCCGCCGCCGCCGCCGCCCCCACTTCACAGTCAGATCTGAGAGAAGTGTAGTTATTCTGCTAGCGGCCATCTTCGGCTTTTAAAAGTATATTTTTGAGGTAGCCGTTAGCCTTTTACTTAATTTCCCTTAATATTGGTAACTATGCTATGACTTGGTGTGTGTGTGTGTGTGTGTGTGTGGTGTTATCCAAACACAAATACTGGTTTCAGTGATAAAAATTATGACATTGATTGGTTTCAATATCTCTGAGGGGTATCCATGATAGTCTGCCCTGCAGCGAAACCAACAAAGCATCTTGTGGCACCTTAAAGCCTAACACGTTTATTATGGCATACACTTTTCATGGGCTAGAGTCTTTCTTAGTCTTCAAGGTGCCGCAAGACTCTTTGTTGTTTAAGCTTTTCAGGTATTTTCGCATTACCTGTGGCTTCTGACAAAAACAAGATGCATGTGCTAACCTGAGGTGATACCTTTAACTGGAATGCTCTTCAGTTCCTCAGAATTCCACCAAAGCCACAACACAGTAGTTTAAGACATGATTTCTAAAGAAAACTATGTGTCACATCCTGAGAATGTAGGCATCACACTGCCAAATCGCCTTAGGTGGGCAGCAGTGCAGGAAAGAGAAAGTTGTATTGATATCTGAAGGAAGGAAAGAAAGAAAGAAAGAAAGAATAATGCAGACTTCCAGAAACAGAAATTTAGGAATCACTCCTCAGTCCTGCCCTACAAACTTTCAGCTATGCTCACCAGGGGCTAATTTGTTTTATAACTTCTCAGTAGCCCTTGCAATAAGGAGGAATAAATTGTAATAAGGAGCTGTAAGTTGCTGGCAGGCTGGTCAGCAGTTTGTACTTGGAACCTCGCCCCACTCTTGCTGTGCTTTGACCTGTGCCTGCATCCTTGAACCTGCCTGTTTTGCTCCTTCCTTTCTCATTTTAATTGTTCTACACCAGCCTCCCCCAACCTGGTGCCCTCCAGATGTGTTTGTTTGTTTGTTTATTATATTTATATCCTGCCTTTTTTCCTGCAAGGAACCCAAGGCAGCTTACATAATCCTCCTCCTCCTCTCCGTTTTATCCTCACAACAACCTTGTGAGGTAGGTTAGGCTGAGAGGCAGTGACTGGCCCAAAGTCACCCGGTGAGTTTCATGGCCGAGGATTATGTAAGCCGCCTTGGGTTCCTTGCAGGAAAAAAGGCGGGGTATAAATATAATAAATAAATAAATAAATAAAATGTTAGTTGCTACCATGCAAACACCGTGTCACTTGGGAATGGATGTGACTCGGCAGTGCTGAATGAGAAGCTGCAGGTGAGTTGCAATTCTCCTCTTTTCTGCATTTCCATCGTGGGAGACATAAGCCACAGGTATAGAAAGAGCTCTTCTGTTTACCCATGGTGGATATGGATGCATCCCCTCTCCTCACAGAAGCACCATCATAGAGAGGAAGCATAATCTCTCACTCTTCCTCATTCAGGGCTTCCTGGTATCATGCAAAGTAGCCTTTAGAAAGCACGGCTAATATAGAAACGTTGGAAGCAGCTGATTTGTAACATGTTTGAAAGTCAAATTGTCTTCATTATGCACCACCTGGTGAATCAGATAGGGCTTGCCATAGCAACTAAGGCCTCGGTGTCTTATCGTGTATCCACACCAGTTCGTGGTACACATAGTGCTCACCTCATCTATGTTGTTTGAAAACATCTGTGTAGGGGAGGTGTTACTGTGCTCAGAATTTCACAAGTCTGAAAAAGGGCAAACATCCTGACCTTGCAATTTGCCACCTAAAAACATTAGATGGATTAAAACCTAACTTGCACTTGCAGTCTGAGTGCCTAGTTAGTGACTTTATCTCTTCCCACCCCACCCCATATTGCTGTCTGCCACTACTATCATGACTACTGGAGTGTTTTCCCCAGGTTCTTGAACCACTACAGGCTTTCTCTGCAGCAAGAACATCTTGCAAAATGCATCCTTCTTATTCCCCCAACACTGTAGTTCCCATATTGGGTCTGAGATGTCATCATGTTTAAACTGATGTGGGGTTAACTGAAGGATATATTGTGAATTCAGATAAGGGAGATTCTGAAAATAAGACTTCATTGTGAATATAGAATGTTGATGTCTTTAACGTTGGCACACTGGTTCATGAAGGAGGTGTGCTGGATACATTTTATTGGCATCGCATGTCTAGGGTTGATTGGCAATGGAAAATGCAAATGATACTTCATCAGGAGTACAAACCTTTTTGGACCCAAGGGCTGAATCTGGTTTTGTCAGGGTGCCTAGGGGCCGCATATTGATGCATGTGCACATGGGAGACACACACATGCTGGGGGGGGGGGGGAGCCCAGATCGCTGCTTTGGCGCTGCTGCTTGAGCACCCTAGACACACACACACACACACACACACACACACACAAACTGCGCTTATCTCCAATTTCTCATCAGAGATAAGGGAAGGATAAGCAAGAGCTGGGATGTGCCACCATGGGGGCAAATGTGTGTGTGGGGGGGAGGTGATGTCTGGCAGGCTACCAGAGAGGGCTTGGCGGGCCACATGCAGCCCACAGTCCACACTTTTTGCGCCCCTGTACTACATGGGCAACTAGGCATAAGATAGCACTGTGGACGGCAGCTTTTAGTAACACCCGAGCAGCCCTATACTTAAGCCAACACTGACAGAGCACACATAGGCTTAAATCCAGCATTGTGTCAGTGGACCTTCTCCTCATGTAACAAGACCCCCTCTTGCTCTCCCGCTGCCTGCAGCCCCCTTGCCTTTCAAATATACCCTGGAGATCTGGAAGGCACCCTCTGGAGCAGATGTGGAAGGCACACGGAGGGCTGCAAGAGGAGTGGGGTGGGGACTGTTCCACCATCAGTTTCCATTCCGCTGGCACACAGTCAGGGCTGGATGCAACCCCTCAGAATGGAATGCTAACTTGCAGATCAGGGGTGCTGACCCTCAGACCCGCATGCTAAATCTGGCACACCGGGGTTCCCAGTCCAGTCCACCGGGGTCTGCCTAAAGTCCACGCTTCCCTCCCCAGGCCCCACCTCCTCTCCCTCAACTGCTGATCCTTTGCTGGCTTCCCAGCTTTCGTGCAGTTTTTCCCCCTTTCTAAAAGGTTGAAATGCCTCTCCTAAGGCTTAGTTACTGGCAGGAAGAGCTATAAGCTAAAATCTGCTGGTATTTTTCACCCCGCCTCCTTTGCCTTTGGTCCTGCCCACCACTGGAATGCAGCCCCCCAAGAGCTTCTCTGAAATTGAATTCGGCCCTCAGTCTGAAAGAGGTTCAGCACCCCTGTTGCAGATATCCATGATCACAGGCAGCTCCCTCCCAGTGTGGATGAAGGGCTTTCTTAATTGTTTTCTATTGCAGCACAGTTGAAGGTCCCTTTCCCTGATCTCCCTGTAGCATCATGATGAATGGCACAAGCTATGAGCTGGATGTCCCCAGTTCAAAGCTCAGATCAGCCATGAACTTAAATAAGCCATAATCTCTCTCCGCCTCATCCCTCCTCCATTTCTAATATTGGCCTAATTTACGGGGTTATCAATGTATATTAGAAGTTGGGGGGGGGATTGCCCCACTGTGCATCACTTACTTAGATTCAGCCTCATGCCATTTTGTTGGAAGACATCATTTTGGAGTTTTTCACATGCTGCTTTTACATTCATATTATGAATAATTTGGTGACATCCACAATCTTGGACACTTCACTATTCATCCCTAACTTACAAACATTTTCAAACAAGTTAAATAGCACCAGTCCCAATACAGATAATTGAGGGATAACACTGTTTACTTCCCTCCTTCCTGTTGTTTAAGCAGTTTCTAATCTATAGGAGGACACATCCTCTTATCTTATGACTGCTCAGGAGCTTTTAGTGATGGACTTGGTCAAAAGTTTTGAAAGCCAAAGTATACAGTCATTCTTAAGAGAACTGAAATCAATGGGACTTAAGTTAGTCATACTAACACAAAGTCTACCATATCACCCCTATCTACATGTTTGTTAACACCCTCAAAGAATTCGAAAAGGTTACTGAGACAGGACTTCCCTTTGCAGAAGCCATGCTAATCTTCTTCAGGAAGGCTGTTCTTCTGTATGCTTGATCATTCATCTTTAATAATGCTTTCCACCAATTTTCCGTAACAGGCATTAAACTATCTTGCCTGTTATTTCCGGGATCCTTCCTTGTTCCCCCCTTTAAAAAAAATCTGTGTTATATTGGCTACTTCAGAGTCCTCTGGTACACAGGGCAATTTTAAGGAAAAGTTACATATTTTTCTTAGAAGATCAGCAATTACAGGTTTGAATTCTTTAAGAGCTTTTAAGTAAATGCCATCATGACATAGTAATTTGTTATTTTTTTAAATTTGTCAATGCCATAGAACTTCATCCCTTGTTATGTCTATTTGATTCAGCTCTACAGACTCCCTTCCTGAAAAAGTTGATTCAGACACAGGTATCTGTGCTACTTTTTCCACAGTGAAGAAGACAGAAGCAAAAAAAATCATTCAGCTTCTGATATCTCTATCCTCCCTTAGCATACCTTTTACTCCCTTGTCAGCTAGCAATTCCTGTTCCTGTTCTTCCTGCCTCTGCAGTATAAAGAAAGGGAGAGCCAGTGTAGCGTAGTGGTGAGAGTGTTGGACTGGGACTCGGGAGATCCGGGTTCTAGTCCCCGCTTGGCCATGAAACTCACCGGGTGACTTTGGGCCAGTCACTGACTCTCAGCCTAATCTACCTCACAGGGTTGTTGTGAGGATAAAATGGAGAAGAGGAGGAGGATTATGTAAGCCGCCTTGGGTTCCTTGCAGGAAAAAAGGCGGGGTATAAATTAAATATAATATAATATTATAATAATAATAATTCCCGAGTGGCTGGGAGGAGGTTGGGCTCTATGTCCTTTTCTGAACAAGTGTTCCAGGGTCTCTGGGTTTTGAACAAGGAACCTCGGGGCCTGAGACAGGACCTAGCAGCTATGCTTGTCACTTGCACCTTATGTCAAGGAATGACTCCTTATATTAAATTTTAATACTAAATAAGGAACCTTTCCTTGAAATAAGGAACAGGTGGCAAGTTTAGTTTAGCCTAGCTTAGTGAGCTACCATGTGCCCACAGACCTCAAAATGAGCCTTCCAGGTTGATTATGTTACCCAGGCCTCAAAGCCCTCTTCCAAGACACAGAAGAAACGAACAGTGATGCACAACATCAGCTCCCAGGATTGCCAGGCAGCATAAAGCCTTTGCACTGCAAGGTCTAGTATAGGTACTAGGAGCCTGGCCCTCTGCCTTTACCTGGTCAATAGAGCAGGGCCTCCTGCTTGCTGAAATCTAGTTTCCAGTTCAAACTAGTGACTTCAAGGACCCCATGGCCAGATCTGGGTACAGTAGCCCATAGCCCAAGGTAGCCTTCCCTGCCATAGATGAGCCATCCTCAACAAAGATGTGTCCTGCTCCTATATCTTCTTCACATTAGGGAATGTGTCTTGACCACAGAGTCTTAGGGACAATGTCTTGGTATTTTCAAGTTCACTTGATTTACAAGACCTCCTCTGTGGTGGAAGCTTCTCATACACTAATGTCCATGTGTCTAAAGCCAAACCACACAGAAATTGTTTTGAGGATGCTGAGACTCATTTGTTTTCAACCACATGTATATTGTAACACGGAAACATTCTCTATGGCTCTGGAATCTTCCACATCTCGTTAAATTGCCTCCGCATAAAATCTCATGGTTCCTGCGCATGTTTTTGAATGTGAAAGTGCTGATGCTTGCAGACCAGGCCAGGCGCAAAGGAATGCTCAGTAGAAAGGGACTGGAGACCAGGAGCTGTAACATGTCCGGAGGGCCTGCTCAACAGGGGTCAGCACAGACTACTGCATGAAAAGCATCTCTGTTCGTTCCATGCCTTCCCCACTCAGGCGACCTGCAAATTAAAGAGGTCCCATTCCCTCCCCCCACACACACACATGAAATGTGGGAACTGCCACTTGAATACCTAAAACAGTTTTAACATAGTGAGAAATAAAATGCACAATGATAATTGATGCCAAACCAGATTAAGTCAATCTTGAATAAAATAAAAAATAAAACGGGAGGGAAAAGAGAGCATTTGATGATAGTCTGTCATCTTAAAAGCACACATAAAAATGCATTTCTCTTTTGAGACTATAATTTAATGAATGAAGAAGCAGAGTGGTCAGATTCCTAGCCAGCTTAAATGTACATCTGGAATACATATTGTTGTTTCCATTAGAAGCAATAGCTCTTGACCACCAGAGGGATGGGCTTGCTAGAGATACCCTACGCAGATGAGTAGACAGGCAGGCAGACACGGGCAGAGTCAAAGTGTCATCCTCCAGCCCTGTGGGTCTTTCAATTTCAACTACCCAGGGACATCTCTCTCCATATGTTTGAAATTGTTTTCCACATTCAGCTGGCCTCCCCATTACAATTTCATCCTTTACCTCACTCCTCAAACAAATTCTGTTTAAAACCTTCTTTTTGAAGTCTCCCTTCTTTTAAATGTCTGGCAAAAGTTTGGTCTCACACAGGTTCTACATTTCTTCTGTACTTTAGTTGGAGCAAGGGGGGTATATTAGTGATTTAAGCTATAGGGCTTCTCAACAGTAATATCAGAAGATACAAATAGCTCAACATTTTTGCCGAAAATCCCAAGAAACTGGTGTTTTCCCATAAACTGAAGTGGGTTCAAGTATACAAGATCATTCTGACAGCCAACTAACATTTTTAGGGTGCAATCCTAGGCAAGGTTAGACAGAAAAAAAGGCCTACAACTCCCAAGGCCTTTTTTCCTGTCTAATCTTGTGTAGGATTGTGCCTTTAAACTAATAAAATTATCCCTAATCCATCCTAGCAACTATTGGGAGCGGCCAGTGCAACTTTATGAGGCCTCACAGTCCATGGGTAATGTGTCTCTTGGCTGTACCACTTGAAACTGCAGGTCCAGGATCTAGAGGGTTTGTGGTAAATGTTGACATGCAGGAGCTCATCCAGATAGCCCATACGGCCACTGCCCCAAGGAGAATCCATAGCCACACCCCCAGGAGATATAGATATAGATAGCCTGCTTTTCTTTTATACTTAGAGGAGCTAACACGCTTTGGTTAAAAATGCCAACATGAAATACAGAACTCCAAAACAAACAAACTACTAATACAATTTCACAATTACGTTTACATGAGTGCAATCCTATGCATTAGGCTCCATTGAACTCAGCATCGCTTACTTCTGATGATGCAGGTTCAATTTGTAAAACACATTGAGCTTTAACAAAAGATCTTCAGTTGATCTAGTTTTTAATTAGAAATGCAAACAACCTTGCAAAGTGTGACCATTTAAAACTGCTAGCTGTGAAGTAGGAGCATCACGGGTGGGGGGTGGGGAGAGAAGTGTCCAGTCTCTGCTTGCTTATTTTCAGCATTCTGTGACTTTTTCTATGCTAATTGGTCACAAACAATAAAAGGTCATGAAAGCCTCCTTATCAACTCATGCCTTCCTCTGCCAGAGCAAGTCACCACTGTCAATTATCCTGAAAAGAGTCCCACCACCACATTAAGGGAACACACACATCTTCCCATAACACGGAGACAGTGACCTGGTTTGCATGATCACCACAGCCCATCATCATCATCATCAGGCGATCACTCGTGACCGAGTAAGATTGTCTTCCGGGATAAAAGGAGGAAATTCTAAAGAAGATTGTGTAGACTCTAGCAATGGGTCCGTAAGTGACTGTGGAGGCCAATTCTAGATCCACACAGCTTCCCACAGTGAGGACACAGGCTACCAGATAGAAGATGGTCCTGTAAAGGATTCATTTGACGTGCTTTTCGCTTAGCACGTTTCTCCCTTTCACCTTGCACTCGGGCTTCTTCAAAGTCCACCACAGCCCACTGTAACCCTATTAGCCAACAGTGGGTTGCGGTAATGCGGCACCCACGGGCACCAGGTTGCAGATCCAAGTCGCCTCGGCTTCTTGTTATGTGTGCGAACCCGGCAAGAGTGGGTGGTTGGGGTGGTTGACAAGCCACCCAGAGCCCATGGGCTGTTTTAGGGTTGTGAGCGGTTTGTCAACCACCCTCGACGGGTTCGCACATAATGAGAAGCTACGGAGTGCCCCCGCTTACCCCGAATATTCAAAATGGTGGGGGCTGCCACAATGAGAACCCCCACAGGGAAATTCACCCATGGTGGCTTCTCATTACGTATGAACCGGGCCAGTGTGGTGTGACGGTTAGAGTGCTGGACTGGGACTTGGGATATCTGGGTTCTAGTCCCTACTTGGCCATGAAACTTGTGACTTTAGGTCCATCACTCAGCCTAACCTACCTCACAGGGTTTTTATGAGGATAAAACGGAGAGGAGGAGGGCCACATAAGCTGCCTTGGGTTCCTTGCAAGAGGAAAAAAGGCGAGATATAAATGTAATAAAAGAACATTTTAAAAATACAGTCTAACATTTCATAGGTAAAACAAGGACACACCTTTCCCATTTTCATATATCAAGGATCATTACCCAGGGCCTCCCTCACCCCGAAGGCTCTGCTTTGTCCATTTTACTCAGAATTCACATGCTCAGCAATAGGTTGGCTTCTGCAGATTTAAAAACACAAGAGGATATTTTTTTTCCTTTTGGTTAAACATATCCTAAAAAACATATGGCTGCCCAATGTGTTATCAACAGTTCAAAATATCTATCAGCAGCTGCAGCGTGTAAAATGGCAGACTGTGCCTTAGGGACAAGCGAGATGATCTGTTAAATGTGTGACCACATTTGTGCATCTTTATTTAAAAGAGGGGGGAACAGTTGTGGGGTGTGTGTGTGCAATCTCTCCTCCCCCATGCCTGAATTGAAAATCCCCTGCACCTGAAGCTGCTTTTTGCCCCAGAAGGGAAGTTTTTGCCCTGGAAGAAAGCTTTGGCTAAAGGGCAGTATAGAAATGTAATGTAATAAATAAATCGGTCCAATTTGTACCTGTAGCAGCTTCCTCCTGAAGCAAATAACACCTCGGGTTGTTGAGAAAATGTGGGTGAAAAGGTTAAACCCCACTTAAGCTGCAGAGCTATGCAAATATGATCATACATTTACCATGTCATCCAGTTTTGCCTTTAGTGTTATCACATTTGCCCTTTGATGTACCTGCACTAGAGACAAGATGCATCCCCCCTCCCCTTAGAGCTTTAGCTGCTAGCTGCCTGCGGAGGAGGCTGAACCACGAAGAAAACAACAACTCTAGCAAGTCATGACAAATACAATTTTAATTAGACACCCTGAAAAAGGGTGTCCCCGTGATGGAGGGGAAGTGGAAACACTTAGGCACTTTCTATTATACTGTTCCTTTTATCGAGACATTTATTGTGTTTTTATAGCTATTTTACAAAAAAGAATTCTTGGCCAATTGAATTTTATCTTTTTGTTCTTCTTTCGCACCAGGATTCTCAGATTCCGGATAAGGTAGCCAGGTTCTATGCAGCGGCTACTGCCTGCTGCAAACTTTTGGTAAAATAGTATTACTTTAATTGGCTAATACTCTGGGGTTGTTAGGGTGTAATCCTATGGCCACTAGATGCTGTCTAGATGGCCATAAGATTGTGAGAGCTGGACTGACCCGGGTTCAAAAGCTTACCTAACCAGTGACCCTCAGTCTCAGTCACGCAGACGGAAGGAGGAGATAGCAGTTAATAAAGATTAAAGAGTTTATTTGTAAGACCCAATTACATGGGATTAAGGCAAGCAATGCATCTCCTACTCACTACATGATTGCAGATTCAAATCCAAGACCCCAGTGGTAAGACTGAGATGAAGTGACTGACTTGAAGTAGAAGTCCAGAACAAGAGCAGAAGTGAGGGGATGTGTGTCTTACCCCAACTTATATAGTAAGACCCCATTTATAGTATCTATAAATAGGATATTACTCACCTATTATATAACCTGTTTTTCTTCACAACATGTTGATTCCAACTTGCCCCATGAGTCTGAGTCATAGACCTTGACATTATGTCTGGTGACTATTTGCACACCATCTTGTGTACTTCACCTCAGGAGACATCCTCCATGTCAGGTGACAATCTCATTCTGCCCACCATGCAAAACCTAACAAGGATAGGTCAGAGTTCCAGCTCCGACCTCGGAGGGCCCTCCCTCTGCCATTGCATCTGGCGTGATTCTTTCCATGCCGGCTGTGGCTCCGAACTCACAAGCTTGATTTCGGAGCTGGTATTGGGGGGGAAGTCCCAGGGGGCTGGGAGGGGAGGGGTAAGGCTCTGCTGAGATACAACCTCAGCCCTTCCTCCTTGTGAGTAGGGGCAAAACAGACAGCCAAAATTGGCTATCTAAGTGTTTTGTGAGGCAGGAGAAGCGCAGAGGTGATCTTCACCTCCATGATCCTTCCGCCCTCGATTGGATGCCCATAATCCTCCGAGTTTAGAGGGTTACAGGCAGCCACACAGGATGGCATGTTAGTCTATTTTTGAGTATTGGTGTAATTATGTACTTTGTGTGTAACTATTGTATATTTTATGTGCTGATCTATGTTCAAAATAAATTGTATCTATCTACCCTGAAAAGGCAAAATTAGGACAAAACTGTAGAGCCCTTTACCAGAGACAAGTACCAAAAAACAGGTGTCTCTGATAAACGGGCATTTGGTGAATGCATTCCCCACACAGAAACCTAGAATGTTAGGGAGACAGCACAGCTCTTCTTTGACATGTGTGGCCAAACTAGAAGTTTGCTAGATATATAGCATATTGCTACATATCTTGTTTTTCCTTATTAAATTACAGGCACCATGGGAACAATCCTTACTGGGAAAGCAGTATGCTGGGAGGGGAGGACTATCCTTCCCTCTCCAATGTGATTGGATCAAAATTGACCTCCCCCCAGCTAGAACACTTAAGAAAAAAGCTTCCATTGGTGCCAAGCAATCTAGCCACACCCCACTCCCCACAATTTTGTTCCGATCACACTGAGGAGGGAAGAGATTAGCTTTCTCTCACTATGCGCTGCGTTCCCAGTAAGGATTCCACCTCCCTCCCAGCATGTGTGTAGTTTAGTAAGGAAAAACGAAATACATAGCTGCATGCTCCATTTCTAGCGAACGTCTAGTTTTGTTGCAGAAATGTTGTAGTTTTCTGTTTAGGGGGATATATTTTTTTTGTATGCAGGAACATTCAATCATCTACATCCACTCCTGCCATTTGAAGCGGTACAGTCCAGACACAGGTTTACCACTTCATTTACTGGTTGAGAGAACTAGGCCTGTTACTTATCTATTTTTGATTGCTAGATGAAAAAGCGGCTCTATCCAAAACAAGGACTAAGGATTTCTGTCTAACCTTTAGGTAAAGAGGAGGATTGGTCTTCAATCAAGCAAATCTGTGAAGATCCAAAGTCTGGTTTCACATGCAGTTTTGTTTTGTTTTTAAGTCCTTCTAAGACATTCATATAGATAACTCAGATCCAATCTAGTTCTTTATCAAGAATTAGTCAGGAAGCAAGTTTCAATCTCTTTGTCCCCTCCTTCCTGAGAGGAACCACTGATAACTCAAGCTGGAATTGGATCATATACTAGGACTGAGAAAAGATCACATCTACAGCAAGGGTGGGTGGACCTCAGGCTTGCAAGATCTCATTTGTTTTTTACCTGTACCTTGTGATCCACTAACCAGGGTCTGGTGGTGCAAAAGACATATAGAATTCTGAGCCCAGGAACTTGGTTTGAGTTCCAGAACTAAACAGAGTTCATAGTCCTTCTACACAGGAACCCACTCCTGGTTACCCCAAGTTTTCTTAATTTAAGCAGTATAATTTAGGGGGTGGTGGTGAAGTAATTTTGTTGTTGCTATTGTTAAAGTATTTGGAATCAGAAATCCTTGCTAATGTACTGCAAATCATCCAGAGATCTACCAGTAGATGCAGATCTACCTTCTGCCCACCCTGATCTAGGGGAACAGCTTCTCCAAGGACTTGCTTTGAGTGTCAAATTTGATGATCACATTAAAATCCTATTGAAGGTATTTTCTCACAATCATTCATCTGGATATGTCTTACTAAACATAAACATTCTCTTGATTGGTTAACATGCATGGTCTAAGTTGGTTGTTCCCATTATGAGCTCGTGACTCATGATTTGGAATAAATATCATTAAATTCTATTCGAAATTAAGACTACATTTTAGTACTTGTCCCTAACAGAAACAAAGACTAATATACGGTACATTTGTGCATATTCATCCTCTGCAAGTTGACTCTCCACTGCCAACATTTACTGTAGCTGTGGAATCCTGTTAATGTCTGTTCAGAAATAACTCCCTTTGAGTTCAACAGGGCTTACTCCCAGGTAAGTGGGTATAGAACTGCAACCTAATTCCACTGGGTAGGGACCTGTCTCTTTTGTGTTTATTATCACAAATAATTGTTAATAATTATATAAACAATAATGATATGCATATTTTATTTTTGCATCATCCCCCATCACATTACCTTCCCCTTTTATTCATTTTTGCCTTTGTTCAGTTTCTGTCCTGTATCCCAGTAGAGCTAACATTCATCATGAATAAGTTCCATTGAAACTGATGGGCCACATTAATTGTGGCTAACTGAAGCTCCAATGCTTTTCTATCTACACTGACTGCCAGCCTACTACCGAGCTAGTTTTAAGGTGTTGGTATTAGTATACAAAGCCCTGTGCAACTGATTTCATAGAGTTGGAAGGGGCCTACAAGGCCATCGAGTCCAACCCCCTGCTCAATGCAGGAAACTAGAGGAGGGGTCTCCCATCCAAGTAATAACCAGGCTTGACCCTGCTTAGCTTTCCACGCTCAGACAAGCTGAGCCAGCGTAATCAAATTGAGGGCCAGGTTACCTCAAGGAACATCTCGCCCTATACTAACCCCTGAGGCCACTACAATCTTCAGGGGAGGCCCTGTTGTCCATGCTGTGGCCTATGGTTTTCCGTTTGGTGTTTGACATGGAGGCAGGCCTTCTCTGCAGTGGTGTCTTCCCTATGGAATTATCTCCCCTCTGAGGTGCGTCAGGCCTCAACACTGGCATATTTTAGGCGTTTATTGAAAACGTATCTATTTGATTTAAGCAAACTCGACTTCAATCACTTCTTAAGGAACATCTACCTATGGAACCTCCTGACAACATTGAGGACCATTGGTCTAAGCTGAAAACCTCCATTACTGCAGCTTGTGAACAAACTATTGGATATGAAACTAAGAAACATCAGGATTGGTTTGATGAAAATGATAATGAGATTAAATATATAATTGACCAAAAAAGAAAAGCCTTCCAAATATGGCAAAATGATATTAACTGCGCTGCCAAGAAAAAAATCTACGCTAGTGCAAAGGCTGAGGTCCAAAGAAGAACAAGAGAACTTAAGAATGCTTGGTGGAAAAAGAAAGCTCAAGAAATTCAACAACTTGCAGAATCTCATAATGCACGGGGCTTTTTTAAGGCCACAAGGGCCATTTATGGACCAAAAACCTATGGTACAAACCCTTTACAATCAAAAGATGGCACCAAACTCTTAAAAGACAAAGAGTCTATTGCACTGCATTGGAAAGAGCATTATTATGACCTTTTAAATCGTAAATCTAAGGTGGATAATGAGATTTTTTCGCAAATCCCGCAAAAACAAATTAGAGAGGAACTTGCAATACTCCCCACTTTGGATGAAGTAAAAAAAGCCATTAATCAAATGAAGGATAACAAAGCTAGTGGACCAGATGGGATTCCTGCTGAAATCTTTAAAGAAGGGCCCCCCGAACTTGTACAACATCTTCATAAACTCATTGAAAAAATCTGGATAAGAGAAGAGATCCCAGAAGACTTCAGGGATGCCATAATTATCACCCTCTTTAAGAAAGGTGATAGAACAGACTGTGGAAACTATCGGGACATTTCTCTCTTAGCTACGCGGTAAAGATATAAAGATGCCAGGATTTCTCGCAAAACCGTCTTCTATCTATTCAGAAGAGATCCTCCTGACTCATAGGTTACGCACTCTGAAGACGTATCGGGTTTTTCTGTGCACTCCGGAACGAGTTGCACCCTTCTATTATTGCAGACAATTATCGCATACCCCCGAGAAGAATCCAGTCCGGTATTTTCTCCAGAAAAAACACTGCACAGTAGCATTTTACGCAGTCAGCCCAAGAAAATGCCGGGAGCAAAATCAACCCTTTATATGGCATTTATCGATCTTGCTAAGGCCTTTGATACTGTAGACGAAAACGCTCTCTGGACTATCCTTATGAAAATTGGATGCCCCAATAAATTTGTGAATATTTGCGACTTCTCCATGACAACATGACGCTACGTCTTGGACAACAACGGCTCCATGGATGATCCATTTAAAGTGGGATCGTGTTAAACAGGATGTGTTTATCGCCCCAACATATTTGCTATTTCATCGCCATGATTTTTACATCTTGTCGAGGGGAAACTTCCCACTGGTGTGGGAATTATATATCACGAAGCAAGTGGAAAGCTTTTAATCTCAAGCAGGCTGAAAAGCAAAAAGTAAGGTAATTACAACCTCCGTTGTGGAACTTCAGTATGCTGATGATAATGTGGTCTCTGCACATTCAGAAGATGATCTCCAAACTATCCTAAATGCTTTTGCAGAAGCATACAGAAAACTTGGTCTCTCACAAGATCAAAAAAACCAAAGTGCTTCATCAGCAAGTGCAAGCTAACCCTTTGGTGATGCCATCTATCCAGCTTGGCGGGACAATACTGGAAAGTGTCGATCATTTTCTCTATCTTGGCAGCTATCTTTCTGTTACAGCTAACATCGACAGTGAAATCCAGCATCGTCTGAGCTCCGCAAGTGCCGCGTTTTCTCAAATGAAACAGAGTGTTCGAGGATCGGGATATTTGTAAGAAGACCAAAACACTGGTTTATGAAGCCATTGTATTACCAACTTTATTGTATGCCTGCGAAACATGGACTATCTATAAACGTCACCTCCAACTCCTTGAAAGATTTCATCAACGTTGCCTCCAGAAAATCCTGCGAATTACTTGGGAAGATAGGCGAACAAATGTCAGTGTACTGGAAGAAGCAAAGACTACTAGCATTGAAAAAATGATCCTTCAACGCCAACTTCAGTGGACCGGTCATGTTGTTCGAATGTCTGACTGCCGTCTCCCAAAGCAGTTACTTTATTCCCAACTCAAGGATGGAAAGCGGAATATCGGTGGTCAATATAAGAGGTTTAAAGATGTTCTTAAGGCTAATCTAAAAAAATGCAATATAAACATCAAAAACTGGGAAGCTCTGGCCCATCAACGATCTAACTGGAGGTGGCCTTTCACAAAGGTTCTATGGACTTTGAAGAAGCCCGAGTGCAAGGTGAAAGGGAGAAACGTGCTAAGCGAAAAGCACGTCAAACGAATCCTTTACAGGACCATCTTCCATCTGGTAACCTGTGTCCTCACTGTGGGAAGCTGTGTGGATCTAGAATTGGCCTCCACAGTCACTTACGGACCCATCGCTAGAGTCTACACAATTTTCTTTAGAATTTTCCTCCTTTTAAAATCTCCTTTTTATAAAAAAAAAAAAAAAATTATCCTGGGAGACAATCTTACTCGGTCACGAGTGATCGCCTGACTGACTGACTATTTGATTTGGCTTTCCCTCAGCTATGAGCTATCTTTGTCCCAGCCTCATTATATTTGTGTGTGTGTGTACACACGGTGTTTGTTTTTATTCTTTTGTAAACCACTTTGGGATTTGTTTCAAATGAGAAGTGATATATACGTAAATATTGCAAATAGATACATAAATATACCTGGAATGGGATTTCTGAAACCTTCAGTCAGGGCTGGCCCAAGACCTTTTGCTGCCTGAGGCAAAGGACGAGATGACACCCTTTTCCATGTACAAAAGCTGACTGGACTGACAGTTGAATCTTACTTCAACAGTGGTGATGGGCTAGCACCTTCACCACACCTGAAGGCAGCAGGCTAGCTTAAGGGCACAGGGCAGGCTGCATGACCCACACCTCGCTCCTCTAACATCTTGCTGCTGCCTTCCAGCATCTGCCACCAGAGGTGACACTCTGCCTCATTCTGCCTAATGGTAGGGCTGGCCCTTCATTGAGAGCCAGTGTGGCGTAGTGGTAAGAGTGTTGGACTGGGACTCGGGAGATCCGGGTTCTAGTCCCCGCTCGGCCATGAAACTCAGTGGGTGACTTTGGGCCAGTCACTGACTCTCAGCCTAACCTACTTCACAGGGTTGTTGTGAGGATAACATGGAGAGGAGGACTATGTAAGCCGCCTTGGGTTCCTTGCGGGGGGAAAGGCGGGGTATAAATATAATAAATAAATAAATAAATGTATTGTACTGTTGTTTTAATGAAACATCAGTTAGGGCACAATTCTATGCATGTTTAGACACACACACAAAAGTCCTACAACACCCAGCATTCCCCAGCCAACCATGGCTGGCTGGGGATTGTGGGACTTTTCTCTCTAAATATGCACAAGACTGCCCTTAATGATGATGCTTTATTAATAGCCACACCAATGTCATTCCATAAAATGAGTAATGCTTCACAGTTAATGTGGAAACATCCAGGTTGGCGGGAGGGACTGGGAGTACAGAAGCCCTCCATCCTCATGTCAGGGGTTGTGTGATCTGAGCCTTATTATATCAATGTGTTTTGCACATCATGTAAACTTTTAACATTGGGTACCTCCTGAGCAGAAAGCTGAGTCATCACATAGGCCATTAGCTTTATCTGCAATAAAGTGTAGAGTCTAGCGGAAACCCCCAGGCCCATCTGGTTTCACATCTGAATTGTTTTAAGCCATTTAAGTAACAACTTGAAACAACGCTCCTTTCTCCATATGTTTAGGAGTGTGTATATTCCTATGTACAAAGCAACTCCTGCCTGCCTTTGAAGAGCATGGATCTGTCTTTGATTTGCATGGAATGAAGTGGCCTGGTCTTATGGTGATAATAATACAGCTCTATTTCTTTCAAAAGTACCTCATCCAAAGAACATTACTTACAGTTGCCGTACATTAGTGACCCTCATCAGGCCAGATTAATCAGAATTTATGCTATGTATCTCTGTGTGCACACCAGAGAACCTTATAAGGACTTGCTCTTACCAAGCCTCTCTGCAATTAATAAATAGCCATCCCTGCTGACCTCTGGATCTTGTCCTACCTATGAAATGTAGGATTCTATCATTAGCCGTATTCATTCGTTACTCGCATGTAGGGTGTTCCCGCGTTGAAGCAGTAGTGGGGCTGTGCCTTGAGCTCCACCCCTGGCATCACATCTCCTTCCTCCGAGACCTGTACATGGAGCAGGGTTGTCTGCAGAGGGACTCCTATATGTGAACAGCTGCTTGCATGGAGAGGCTCCTGTGAGGGATCGAGGCCTACACAGGATTGGGTTTGTTGAGGCCTACACAGGCTTGAGTTTGTTGAAGCCTTAAGGCCCAAACACTTGGATGGGAGGGGGAGTTTGAGAGTTTTAGTTTACCCAATAGAAGTTAAGAATTAGATCTCCTATTCAAGGTCACATGATTATAACCTTCCATTCCTGGGAAGGCTATATATGTGTGGGGGTGTGTGGTCAGCTAGCAGTTAGTGCTGAGAGAGAGCCAGAAGCAGCAGCAGAGAAGCAGAGAGAGAGAAAGAGAAACTGGCTGCATAGCAGATAGGTAGTCTGAAGTTAAAACTAGAGAACATTGGATTGTTTGTTTGTTTTATTTTATCATACTTGCTTTTGAATTATAACTACTCTATTAAGTAAAGGCCCTAATATAATAAGTAAAGTGCCGTTGTTTACCCTGAGAGTTTGGAGTGACTTATTCACCACGTCTACAGCCTACACCCATGCTATTGGAAGCTGTAAAAGGACTTGATCTCCTGGAACGGGAGGGGCTTTGAGGAGAGGCAGAGATCTCCCAAAGGCAGGTTAAGGGGTCCCTGCAGTAGCGGAACCTTGACAGCTCCACACAGACGTGACGCTTGGTTGCGTGCATGTCCTGATCATGTAGAGTCCCTACACACAAGCAGCTGCCCACTCATTGGGGTTCCTTTGCAGATATCCATTCCATGGTCATAGATTTCATAGATCATAGAGTTGGAAGGGGCCTACAAGGCCATCGAGTCCAGCCCCCTGCTCAGTGCAGGAAACTAGAGGAGGGGTCTCCCATCCAAGTAATCAGTCCAGGCCTAACCCTGCTTAGCTTTCCACGCTCAGACAAGCTGAGCCAGCGTGAGCCACAGGCCTGTTTTAAAACGTTGGTGTCAGATGAAGGAGCTGCATCATCGGGGGCAGGGCTAAAAGTGCAGTCCTGCTACTGCTTCAACACAGGAATGCTCCACACACAAGTAACAAATGAATAGAGAGATTCTGTCACTTGGACCTATGGTTTCTCCATCATATCAGAATTTACACCACCTTTACTATAGTGACTGAACATCTTACCACAGCTTCAGTTCTCAGAATGAATTGGGGAAGGTTGGTTATCTTCCACACTTTATACAGACAGATCCAAAGCGCTGGTCGATATATCCAGGGAGCGGCATACAGGAATCCTCATTATATAGCAAGTGTAGAATCTAGAGCTCCCAAACTTACATTTTTGCAATCATGATGCCACCTGTTCAGTTTCTATATGTCCTTCAGAATGACCTTTGCTCAGGTGGGACAGCTACAAAGCCCCTTGAAGAAAAGGCAATATGATATCCAGATATCAAAATGAAAAGTTTTATTCAATCACATTTGAGATCACCTGTGGCTCTTTTAACTGGAGACCTCGGCACTTGGCTCTGCTCCAGTGCAGCAACGTTCCGCACCATAAGAATGACAGTCAGTTGAGGGAGGCCTAAAGTTAATAAAGTATGCCTTAACTATAGAGCCATGGTAGCTTTATTACTCAGTATCAGAGTGGCACACTTTCTTTCCTAACTGTCTCTCTTGCTTATGTGTGAGATTTTGTGAAAATAAAAGAAACTTCTCGGCACTGACATAGCAATGTATTTACTCATATTTGTCTCCTGCCCTTCCTCTAAACAGTTCATGACAGCATACATGGGCTGCACAGTGAATGTGTGTGTGATCCTCATTAGACTATATATTGCTACATGGCCAGTATTTTTCCTGGAGTAGAGGGAAAGCTCTCTCACACTCAGGAGAAATATACATAAAATGGAGTATGAACAACTTGTGTAATTACATATGAATATGCTATTCACTCAAATTTCAGTGATGGTAAGTTAAGAATCCTGTTCTATGGTTAGCATCCAAGCCTAAACACAACTAAATGGAATTTGTTTTATTTATTTTAAAGATTAATATACTGCTCTTCAGCAGAGCTTCCATGTTGGTTTACAAAAACAAAATAATACATACAAAAAATATAACAAATAACCTGTTAAAAGGGAAAAATATATTAAACTACATTAAAAAGCCTGGGGAATAAAAACACCTTTGTCCAGCATCAACAGGATAACAATGTTGGTGCCAGCTAGTACTCTCTCAGAAGGAAATTCTACAGACAGGGTGCCACCACTGAGAAGGCTCTCTTTCTCTGATCACCACCTTCCCTTACCACCCCCACAGAGGCACCTGGAGGAGAGCTTTCAAATATGATAATGGAGGTTAAGGCTGTCAATGGCTATTAGTCATGATGGCTATATTCTACCTCCAGTATCTGAAACAATATGCCTATGTACTCCAATTGCTGAGGAACATGAACGGAAGGGTGCTGTTGCATTCATGTCCTACTTGTGGGTTGGCTACTGTGTGAACAGAATATTGGACTAGATGGACCCTTGGTCTGATCCAGCATGGCTCTTCTTACATTCTTATTACCTCAGTGCATGAATGCATTGGTATGGAGGAGGTGTTCTTTCAGGTATCTGTGTCCTAAGCAATATAAGCCTTTAAAGGTAAGCACTAGCACTTTGAATTGTGCTAAAAAATGGACAAGAAACCAGTGATGTTCTCTTAATACCAGTAAGATATGTTTCCACTTATTAGTCCCAGCCAACAGCCTGGCAACCATATCGGAATGATCTGAAGTTTCCAAACAGTTTTCAAAGGAAGTCCTATGTACAATGAATTATTATAGTCAATCCTAGATGTTACCAGAGCATGAATAATCGTGACCAGGATATCTCTGGCCAAGAGGAGCTATAACTGGCACCAGCCTAAACTGATGAAAAGCACTCCTTGGGCCCTTGCCACAAAGGAGTGAAAAAGCTGGATTCAGGAGTACCCTCAGACTATGAATGTGATCCTTTAGGGAAAGTGCAACCCCATCCAGAACAGGTGGAACATCATCTCTCTGAACTGACAGACCACCTATGCACAGAACCTCCGTCTTGTCGAGATTGAGTTTCAGTTTATAGGCACTCATCCAGCTCATTACTGATACTAGGCACCAGTTCAGCACTTCCACTGTCGCATCTCAACTTCCTCTTCAACATGAGATGGTGGGGAATGAAAGGTCGGGGATGGGGATGTTTGGGGCAGGGCCTACAAGTGCACCCACATCCCCTCCCTACATTTACCCCTCGAGTGAGATAACTGCCTGCATAGTGCTAGTGTCTCTGATTCCCAACACAGAGAGTCTATCTGGAAGGATACCATGGTTGATGGTACAGTCATGCCTTGGATTGAGAGCATAATTCATTCCAGAAACGTGCTTGTAATCCAAAACACTCTTATATCAAAACGAAATCCCCCCAAAAAAATTTGTACAGAGATTTTTAATTTAAGCCGTACTACAGTACTTGTATTGCAAGACGTTGCTTGTATATCAAGTTAAAAAAAATTAAATAAATATTTAAAAATTTGCTTGTCTTGCAAAACGCTCTCAAACCAAGTTACTTGCAATCCAAGGTATTACTGTACTGTACTGAGAAGTCCAGGAGAATAGCAGAGTTGTATCCCCCCTGTCCTCCTGGTATAGGTCTTCAGGGTGACCAAGGCAGTCACTACAACAAAACCAAGCTTGAAGCTCAATTGAAATTGGGCCAGATACAAAGTCTCACTGAAGACCACCTGGAGTTGTGCAGCTACCCCCAGTTCAAGTGTTTTGCAGAGGAAGGGGACCTTAGTGACTGATGGATCATTGTTACAATCCCTAGGTCCAGGGAAATTTTTTTCAGAAGCAGCCTCACAACTGCTTCTTTCAAAGTGGCCAGGACGGCTTCCTCTTTCAAATAGGCATTAATCACCCCCTGGACCCAGCCCGTCAATGGAATTAAGCCCCACTGAAATTGTGGTGCACTTTAAAGCCCATGTCAAAGTAGTGGCTGAAAGGCTGACCTGTGAACAAGGAAGTCCCTACTTCAAATCTCACTTCAGCCTTGGTTTGACTTGGGGGCCTAAGACATCTCATTATTCTCCACCCTCAGTCCACCCATCTGCAATATGGGAATTACATACTGATTTACTTTACAGGGTTATTTTTTAAATTAATTATTTATTACATTTTTTAATCACCCATCTGGCCGGCCACCCGGCCACCCTGGGCAATGTACATTCCAACAATAAAACAGATTTACATATTTAAAACAGTATAAATTTTTTTTAAAAAAATCCTAACCCACCCCATATTCCCGCCTGAAATACGATGTTTTTAATGCGCGGTGGAAGCTCATCATGGAGGGGGCATGGCGAAGGTCACTAGGGAGGGAGTTCCATAACTTGGGGGCCGCCACAGAGAAGGCCCTCTTCCTAGTCCCCAGCAGCCTGGCTGCTCTGGCTGATGGGACAAGGAGAAGGCCGTCCGTGGCAGATCTTGTTGAGCGGCCTGCTTGATGTCGCTGGAGGTGCTCCTTGAGATAAACCTGGACCAGGTTTCAGGTTCTGGTACTTGTGTACAAAGCCCGAAACAACTTGGGACCAGGATACCTGAGAGAGCACCTCCTTCCATACCAACCTGCCCAGTTGCTGAGGTCATCAGATGGCCTCTGTATTATTGCAAAGGTTGTAAAGATTATTTACAGTATTATTATTTACTTTTACAATAAAGATATTGTAAAGATTATTGCAGTAGTGTTTGTGAAGCACTTTGAAGGCTGGGGCTGTATCCAGAATCTTCATTGCACCAGTGGAAGGATACCGCTTGTGTAACAGAATTCCTGTATGCTCTCCCACCCTAGCTCAGCACTCCCTGCGCCCTCCAAATCTCCTCTGGAGGGTCCCCCAACTCTTTAGAGCAGATTTGTAGAGCATGCAGCGGGAAGGGCTGTAGTAGGAAAGAGAGGATGTGGAAGTTCCATCATTCCACAAGCGGTATCCTTCCACTGGCGGAACAAGGATTTTGGATCCAAGCCTATGTATGTATGATATGCTAAACTTGTATTCTATGTATTGGAAGGAAGTTGTATTTGAAACACTGGAAATCAGGTTTTCACTCTGCTGCTTTAGTTGATTATTTTTTAATTGTGTTATTGCTTTACTGACTTTAACTGTTTGGCTTTATTTATTTATATTTAGTTATTACATTTCTATATTGCTAAATAGCCAAAGCTCTGTGGGCAGTTGGCAAATTTTTTATTGTATATTGTGTTTTATTGTATACAGTCATGCCTTGGATTGAGAGCATAATTCGTTCCGGAAACGTGCTTGTAATCCAAAACACTCTTATATCAAAACGAAATTCCCCCCAAAAAAATTGTACAGAGATTTTTAATTTAAGCCGTACTACAGTACTTGTATTGCAAGACGTTGCTTGTATATCAAGTAAAAAAATAAAAAAAAAATATTTAAAAATTTGCTTGTCTTGCAAAACGCTCTCAAACCAAGTTACTTGCAATCCAAGGTATTACTGTATTTTATCACTGTAGGTTGTGATTTTAATTTGCATTGTAAACCACCCTGGAATAAATATTGACAAAGGAAAGGATACAAATGCCTTAAAAACACAAAGAATGGCTACATTTTAAACAGATGATGATGATGATGATGATGATGATGTTAATTAGGAAGAGGAGGTTAACCTAATTTCTTGCTATGAGCAATGGTTCTGTCTGTCATAACCTGAATGGGAAGAGAAGTCTAATGAATATAATATGTTTGCTTGGGAAAAAAATCTGTTTTTCTCCATAAAACCATCTGTGCTAAGTGGAACATGGTGTAATAGAAATGCTGATGGAAGCTTAAAACTTAGCAGTTGCTGATGCAGAGTCCTGATGCTTGCTTGGATTTCTGTTTCGGTGCATAAAAAGAGTTGCCAGTTGTCCTTTGATCAATACTTTGCATTGTAAGCTGAGCCTACTGACAAATTACGCCCTTAAAAGTAGCCCAGATCTTTGAAATAAAGAGGAAACAAGAAGAAATTAACATTTTAAAACTGCATGTCAGTAGAAAGGAATGTGAATCTATACCGCAATCTTCACTCCTGATTATGTCTGCGGATATACTGAAAAAAGACATGAAAGCAAACACGCCATATAACCAGCATTTCAGAAAATCCTGGACACGTTAGGGTGGTAGCTCTGTACAAGCTCTGATGCTAATGATATCATGATCCAGGCACAAAGTGAAAGGAAAGGTCACATTATTTCATCAAAGTACCCCCAAAACGGATACTTTCCAAGGGTACATACAAACAAACCCATACCAGTGGTTGGTTTCACCTTTAAAAAACAAAACGACCTGGTTCACACGACATGACAAACCACGGCAAGTCAGACATCCATGAGCAGCATGCAAAAATGGCACCCATGGGTCTGGCACAATGCAACAGCCCCCACAGGTAAATTAAGCCACAGTGGGCTGTCCTGCCTTGTGAACCAGGTCCATGTGTCTCTCCCTTCCTGAAGTGCATTTGCATTTAGATAAAGGTGTCCCGATTGTACCAAATTGGCAAACACCATTTTTCAAGAGGCACTAAAATATAGCTGCAATCCTATACACCAGGGGACCTCAACCATTTTGGACCCATGGGCACATTTGGGAATTTGAGAAACTGCTGTGGGCACCACCACAAAATGGCCCTACAGAGGATGTGGCTAGTCACATCATGGCTGCTGTGCGAGCTTGGCTAGTCAAAAGAAGTAATTCACCCAAGAAACTGAGTATAGCAGAGGAAGGGTCTGAACGCCAAAGCCAATCCATATATTTGACCCCACAGAAGCACAACAAAATGCCCATTTAAGGTTGCAATCCTATGTATGCTTACAGGGAAGTCAATGGGAATTGCTTTTTAGTAGGCCTACATATGATAGCTCTGCTCATCCTATCCACATGCATGCATGCGCATGCGCGTGCGCGTGCACACACACACACACCAACCCCATAGGTAAGGAAAATGCCCTCAGGCCCAAAAGGAAAGAAAAGGTTTTCCGTACCTTCCCCACCTGGCACTCCTTCTTCCTCCCCTACAACTAGAGCCCCTGCTCAGGATGGTGGTGGTGTGTGAGTGTATATAGAATGAAAGAAAGAAAGGACTGGGAAGGGAGAGAAAAGAGCAAGGCTAGGGGCTGGGAGAAAGAAGAAATAGGCCTGTGGCTTACGCTGGCTCAGCTTGTCTGAGCGTGGAAAGCTAAGCAGGGTCAGGCCTGGTTATTACTTGGATGGGAGACCCCTCCTCTAGTTTCCTGCATTGAGCAGGGGGTTGGACTCGATGGCCTTGTAGGCCCCTTCCAACTCTATGATCTATGAAATCTATGAGATAAAGGGGTGAAAAGGAGAGAAAAAGCTAAGGCTAGGGACTGGGAGGAGAAAAGGCTGGCGGCTACAAGGGGGAGAAACAGCGAGGTAAAGAGGTGTGGAGGAGGTGTGGGATATTGCCTTAAATGATAAACCAACTTGTAGTTTATCAAATGTAAAAAGGGACAACTTAAGAAAAATAATTTTAAGGATATTTGGGGATTCTTTCTAGATTTTGTTTTAATAAAGGGGAAAGGGAACATGCCATGTCAAGATATGTTGTATTTTTGGAATAATGAACAATAATTGATTATAGAGGTAGAAAGTATCTTTTGGTCCCGTGGAGACGGGAGCACTATATAAGTTTTATGTACCGTATGTCATTTTAGTTGTCTTATATAATGTTTGAAAAAAATCTAAATATTTTTTTTAAAAGAAGAGGTGCGGGGAGAGGAAAAGCGAGGTTAGAGGCTGGCAGTGGGGAGATAGAGAACAAAGGGGGGAAGTCTGTGTGGGTGGAAGAAGATTGGGTGGGGCTAGGAAGCCACTCTTCTCTTCCTGCCAGCCGTAAAGCTGATCAGCAGCAGGTTCAGGAACAGGAAGGAGAACCTGGCGCCCTAATGTTTTTCAAGGTTTTTTTAAAAATTAAAAATACTTTTTGAATGGGGCAGGGAGTAGAGAACTTCATGGGCACCGTTGGAGGTCCCCGCAGGTGTCCTGGCGCCCATGAGTGCCACATTGGGGACCACTGCTAACATATCTACCTGGGAGTAAGTCCTATTGAACTCCGTGGGGCTTACATCTGAGTAGACATGTATAGGATTGTGATTTATTCATTTTTTTAACTACAGTCATGCCTTGGATTGAGAGCATAATTCGTTCCGGAAACTTGCTTGTAATCCAAAACACTCTTATATCAAAACAAAATCCCGCCAAAAAAATTTGTACAGAGATTTTTAATTTAAGCCGTACTACAGTACTTGTATTGCAAGACGACGCTTGTATATCAAGTAAAAAAAAAATAAATAAATATTAAAAAATTTGCTTGTCTTGCAAAAAGCTCTCAAACCAAGTTACTTGCAATCCAAGGTATTACTGTAATGGCCAAGTTACAGTGTGCTCCAGGGAGTAGTAAGTGGCATACCTAAAAACGGAGAATTCCATTAGGTGACTGTTTGCTTTTTGGGATCTTCATAAATGCAGCAGTACAAACTGATCAAAAGGGAGAAGTGGGGTGAAAGATGTCAAAAGAGGGGTGGCGGGGGATAATATTGCTGTTTTAAACTAACTAACAAACACCAGCAAGAGGCTTGACTAAAGGCAGTGACACATACTGGAAAAAGCAATTTTCTTGAGAAAATACCAGATGAGCTATGGAAACTGTAGCAGGAGGAGCCAAGAGTGGGTCAGGTATGGGCGAGGAAGCCTTAATCAAACTGTGGCATGGATACAAAAAAATATATTGTATTCATTATTTATTTATTTTTTGTATTCAGGCTTAACACTCAGGCTGCTTTGCTTATTCAAAAGAATATTGAAGTAATCATTGAATTCTTCCCAAAATAAATGAATAAATATGTACTATCTAGCGATGCCCAAACAATGGGCAAAAGAGCAGCACAGTTTCCATTTTATGTATGGACAAACCAAGAACCCATTTGCATGGCCAAATATGGATCCGTTGAATTTGTACGATCCCATTCAATTTATGGATCCCATTCAAGGAGGCCATGCAATGAAGTGGTCCTTTGATCCATCCATCATTCATTCATTCATCTTGCTCAGCAGCATCAGAGAGGCTGATGAAGTTGTAAAACTAAAATCACACTCGGCTGATGGATATTGTTCTCAGTGATAGAGATCCCTTTTATCTCAAATGGAATCATTTTGTATTTCTTATTTATTTAGGACATTCATATCCTGCCTCTCTTCCATCATGGAGCTGTGCAGGGGGACTCCAGTACTCACCAGATTCAAGCCTGCTTAGCTCTTAGCTCCAGCAAGGCCGCTGTATCACGTGCAAGAAAAAAAATGCCATTTGGAGTATCACTGTTTGCTTGGCACTTCCGCAGCTAATATTTATTTATTTATTTATTTATTATATTTATCAATCGCCCATCTGGCCGGTCACCCGGCCACCCTGGGCGATGTACAATTAAAATACAACAAAACAACACAATAAAATATAATAATTAAAACAATATAAAAAATTCTCATTAAAAACCTAACCCACCCCATATTCCCGCCTGAACAGCCATGTTTTTAATGCACGGCGGAAGCTCATCATGGAGGGGGCATGGCGAAGGTCACTAGGGAGGGAGTTCCATAATGTGGGGGCCGCCACAGAGAAGGCCCTCTTCCTAGTCCCCACCAGCCTGGCTGCTCTGGCTGATGGGATAAGGAGAAGGCCGTCCGTGGCAGACCTTGTTGAGCGGCCTACTTGATGTTGCTGGAGGCGCTCCTTGAGATAAGCTGGGCCGGAGCCGTGTAGGGTTTTAAAGGTCAAAACCAACACCTTGAATTTGGCTCGGCAAGCAACTGGTAGCCAGTGCAACTCATTAAGCACTGGCATGATGTGATCACGCCGGCGGCTGCCCTTAATCAGGCGAGCCGCCGCGTTCTGTACCAGCTGAAGCTTCCGGACCGTCTTCAAGGGTAACCCCACGTAGAGCGCATTACAGTAGTCTAGGCGAGAGGAGACCAAGGCATGAACCACTGATGGGAGCAGGTGATTAGAAAGGTAGGGGCGCAGCTGCCGTATCAGATGGAGTTGATACAGCGCCGCCCGGCTCACAGCTGCCACCTGAGCCTCCATGGACAGCTGGGAGTCTAGAATGACCCCCAAGCTGCGGACCTGGTCCTTCAGGGGTAGATGTACCCCATTCAGCACCAGGTCAACATCCCCTAACCTTCCCTTGTCCCCCACCAGAAGTACCTCGGTCTTGTCGGGGTTCAGTTTCAGCATGTTCCTTCCCATCCAGCCAGCCACTGACTCCAGGCACTTGGACAGGGTCTCAACGGCCAACCTCGGTGAGGACTTAAAACAGAGGTAGAGCTGCGTGTCCCTCTGCTTAACTGATATGGATTCACAATCCACTTACTGTGCAATCTTAGGTATGTTTACGCAGAAGTGAATCCCATTGTGTTCAAGGGCGCTTACTCACTGGTAATTGTATTTAGGATTGCCACCTTAGAGAGCAATTCTCACCCCCTCAGACAGCCGGGGGGGGGGGTTAGGATGGGGTGGAAGTGCCCCTCCCATGGTGCAGAACAGCTTTGCTGGTGGGGGTGGGATGTCCTCTGCAGAGGCCCTGGTAGTGGTACGCTCATGTAAGCTCTACAGGTGTAAATCTATTGCTGGTGATGTTATTGCTTGCACTAGGCCCTGAAATGGAGGATTCTAGGGGCAGGATGGAGGCAGTCTTGGATCTAGTGGAACTAAGGCCCTCTATTCTCCCTTGAGGCCCCAGGATTGCCAGCCCCCCTGCCTGCACCAGGAATTTTCCCTCCAGTCAGAACTAGTGGGGGGGGGGGGACAAAAAAACTTGGTGAGGGGGGGAAAAGGTGAGTCTGGCCCTACAGCACAATACTTTTTGTTGCAACAGACTATCATAGCCTTCTCTCTGGAATTTGTAATAGAAACTCTTTTGCACCAATCAGTTCCCCTCTTAACAGGGAGAGGCAAGTCAGATGGGAGATTGCTTGTTTGTTTATTTGTTTGGGCTTCTCTACTACTGTATCCCTGAGTGAGAGTGGTTAACAATGCACAATTCAAAAATGAGCAAAAATTAAAATACAGTAATACCTTGGATTGCAAGTAACTTGGTTTGAGAGCGTTTTGCAAGACAAGCAAATGTTTAAATATTTATTTAATTTTTTTGACTTGATATACAAGCGACGTCTTGCAATACAAGTACTGTAGTACGGCTTAAATTAAAAATCTCTGTACAAATTTTTTTGGGGGGATTTCATTTTGATATAAGAGTGTTTTGGATTACAAGCAAGTTTCCGGAACGAATTATGCTCTCAATCCAAGGCATGACTGTATTGAGTATTTAAATAACGGTCTACATATATAATCCCAGAGAACAAATACCTGCCAAAACATGAAGATTTATTTATTTTACTTATTTATGGTTAACATTTATATGACACCTTACCTGCTAAAAAGCCTTCAAGGTGGTGTACAACAATTTAAAACAATAAATTTACAAGTTTTAAAACAATAAAACTGCAAAGCAAGAAAATTAAAAACATTAAAGACATTTAAAAGATTTTCAGCTTCTTCTGTTCAGGCTCTTTAAACCTCTAGCTGAAAAGAGAGACTCCCGTGGATCTACAACAGCTGCCGAAAAGGCCTTTTATATGTCCCTGATGATAAAATTAGTTGTACACATGGTGTCAGTAGTAGTGTATTTTCAATAAATCATATGGAAGGAACCATTCTCAGAGAGAAGAGAGGCCCAAGCCCCTGAGGCCTTTCTAGGGCATGGATCAGAAGCCACTATGCCCAGGAAAGAAGCCAGGACAAACGCTGGGACCCAGCTCCTCTAGGAAAGAAACACTATTCTGTCCATCAGGTTCTCCTCACTGATTTGTATGCCACTTTGGAACTGAGAGTTTCTACTATAATGAAAATGGCTTCTTCTCTAATACTCCCTTGACTATCACATCATCTATAATAAGGGGCTCTAGCTGCCCCCTTTTATCTGTCTTCTACGGGAGCTGGGCAAACAGGGATTCCTGACACTGCCAGCAAAGCCATGTCCCTGTTACTTTTACTACCCCATTCCTTCAGGCAATGATGCTTGCTGTGTAACATCCATTGCTTTGCTCCTATGCGTGTGTGTGAGCCAGGAGGGGGGAGGGGGAGAGAGGAAATAAATAATGGACGTCCTCAACCTGGCACCCTCCCAATGTGCTGGACTACCTCTCCCATCATCCCCTGCCAGCATGGGACTTGTAGTCCAACATGTCTGGAGGGCATCCGTTTGGTGAAGGCTGACCTAACCTCATTGTTGTGTTCTGCCCATGAATGCATAAATCAGGTCTCTGAGACCTCTAAAGGCACAGAAGGAAAGGAATAAGGAAGGGAAGAAACAGGCAGCTTTCTCCAGCCTGGTGCCCTACAGATCTGTTGGACTACCATTCCCAGCATCCCAAGCAGCATGCTGGCTAGGGATGATGGGATTGTAGTCTAACCTATAGGTTGGGGAAGGCTGGTGTAGTGTCTTGAGCATTCTCTCTGAGTGAAAGGGATGTTGTTCTCTATACCAGGAACCAACATGCAGATGGAATAAACTCATGGACTGGTGGAATGAATGAGGGAGATGATTGGTTGCACCTTACACCAATCATGTTGCGCGGAAGTCCTGACCTCATAATCATGAAAGGGATGTAGGAGACTGAAATAACCATGATGACACAAATCAGTAGTGAAGCCAGGTGGGGTGGGAGATTCAGCTATTTCTCTTTAAGCACCTTGAATTCTGTGAACAAAGAAAAATGGTGATATACGTCTGTTAAGGGATATATAAATCTGCACTAATAAGTGATCCTGAGTGTGCACCCTCAGGATCTGGCCCTCCCCTACTGATGAATTTTTTGTGCTAGCTCTGTTGCATTACAGGCACTTCCCGCATTCCATTAAGCATTGCTCAGCCTAGCTTGACAAGCAACTTGGCTGCTGCTGTATCCTCTTGTCTTGCAGCTGTGTGAACAGCTTGCACTTTGGAGCAGCTTTCTGTATGCCTGGGACGGGGAGCAGCCAAAAGCCAAGGTGAGACTGCACAAAGTTAGCTGAAATGTGATGGGCTGAAGCATTAAGCGATCCAAATGTTGATGGATGAAACTTGGAAGCCACGAATTACAGGGTTCAATGTCTGCTCTTTGAATATGCATAATGATATTCTCACAAGGCATTTGTAGAGTTAGCCGAGGATGCTGGCATAACGGCCTTGGAAGGCTGATGGCTACTAGCTACTGAACATGCCACCTGTTGGGTGGGAGCTGAAGGAAACAAGTTTGGCAGTGTTGAATGTAGCCAGAAAAAGAGAAAGAAATCTGAATGTTTTGAAACTCTCTACAAAGAAGCAACTCATGTGGGGGCTGCATGCTGTTGCTTTGCGGGGAACTGATGCTGTTTTAAAGACCAGCTTTTAATTCAGGGGTGGGCAGAAAGTAGATTGCCAGGTGTTTTGGACATCAACTCCCAGAAGCCCCTGCCAGCATGGCCAATAGTCAGGAATGTTGGGAGTTGAAGTCCAAAACATTTGAAGATCTACTTTCTGCCCACCCCTGCAGGTGTCTGCCTGCTGCCCTATGCTTATCTTGTATATTTGTAAAGAAACTTCTTTTAAAAACACCTCTGTGTTCACAAGGGAAATGATCCTGTCAAAGGTTCCTCCTGAAACACCCAATCACTCAGGGAAGTGGGAGTGTGAAAGAACAGGTATCTACAACATCCAAACAACAGATCAGCACTGGGGGGAAATCCTAAATTAGCACCCTGGATGTTTTTAATTATGCTGATTCATTCTAGTTTCTAAATCTGCAGTTGGAGACATCAAACTAAATTTTAAAGTCCTTTCAATTTAAGGTACAAGTTTAAGCCACATGATAACCATTATGCTTTAACTATGACCTATTTAATGCTCAAACCATTACATGACTATTCCTTTCTCCCCCTGGTATAGCAGCAGGTTTTTTATTAGGCTTCCCATGCTGCTGCAGCTTGATTTATAGAAAATGCTTAGTCACTGACGCTAGCTCTGTTTTTGTGTGTATGTTTGAAAAAGAGATACTGCACTTACTGCCAAAAAGCTGAGGATGCTCATGATAGATGGTTCAGAAAACTGAATGTCCAGTATAGTGGTTAGAGCAGCCTTCCCCAACCTAGTGCCCTCCAAATGTGTTGGATTGCAACTCACATCATTCCTAGTCAGCATGACCAATGGTCAGGGATGACGGGTGTTGTAGTCCAACACATCTAGAGGGCACCAGGGGAAGGCTGGGTTAGAGTATCAAGCTAGGACTGAAGAAGCCCAGGCTCAACTCCTCACTCAGCCAGGAAGTTCACTAGGAGCTTTCCTACACAAGGCTGTTAATCCGCTGTATCTACTTTCAGTGTTGTCGCAGAATTCAGATCCATGCACTACATGAGGAGCATTTCCTTTTCTGCTTTTCTGCTACGTATACCACAGGTGGCACTGTGGTATAACAGAATAGCACAAATACACAAGAGGAAATCATGCTTTCTTTTGCTTTCACAATTAAATGCCACATTTTCCCTGCTCTAAAAAAAAACTTGCCAAAAGTGATGGTAAGGCACAGAAGCGAAACTGGAGGGTCACGTCATCATCCTATAAAGAACTGTGAGTAGGGAATGACAAGTGCATGATAAAAGCCTCATGTAGAAAAGCCCTAGGGCTCTAATCCTATGTTCATTTACCTAGGAGTAAGTCCCATTGATCCCAATGAGCTTACTTCTGAGCAGACGCATAGGACTGCATTACTAGTGACTCTGGGCCAGCCACCATCTCTCAGTCTAACCAGCTCACAGGTTGCCATGAGGACAAAATGGAGAGAGAGACACCCTGTATGTTTCCTTGAACTACTTGAAAGAGAAATGGGATCAAAACAAACAAATGTCTGAAAACCAATTCACATAAAATCTGCTACTTGCAGCAAGCACAGGTGACTGTTTTTCCAGAAGTCCAGCCAAAGGACAAACATGCACACAAGATCCCCTCCATGAAATGTATCACTTTGCCTCCCATCTGATGAAAAATATGTGTTCGTTTCATTGAAGTGAAGATGCCCAGTTTCTAAGCAGAGGCTGCCCTCACAGTTTTGAAACTCCTGGTCTTAGTTCCTTCCATCAGTTATGAATGGTGGGAAAAGAAAAATGGATTGTTATTTAAATTTGATCTGCATGGAGATTAGCACATGGCAGAACAATGTGCACAATTTGGTGAACTCGTTACAGCTATCCTGGAAACATATTGCGGAAAGCCCCGCTGCCGTGCTATCACTTGGTCACTGATGTTGAAGAATGGATGCTAATGGGAAATGAGATCATTCTTCAAAGTCAGTGTAGAATGGACCTTGATTCACCCCCACTTGTGGAATGTGCAAGGCTGAAATCAGTTTTATTTAATCCGGCAAGGTTTATTTATTACTTTTTTACATTTTTGTAATGCTGTGGTGCAAATCCCTTTTATCCTCATAGCAACCTTCTGAGGTAGGTTCAGCAGAGAGAGGATGACTGGGGGTGGATCTACACTACACTGTATATCGTCAAGTTAGCAGAACGGTACTGCTATATTCACATTCCACAGTCACTACTCACAGGGCACACTCTCATTAAATGTACTGCACTCATCCCGGTTTGCCACCCCACACCTAACTCCGTAGCAGTAGAACTGGGCGTTGCCATGAACAGGGCTTTTTAAAATTATTATTTTGCTTCATCGTCTCTGTGCAGGTGCGAACGAGCACAGGAACGATCTTTTAAAAAAGAAAGGAAAAAGCCCTTCCGGCCCCTCACAAAAAAGAAGAAGGATGCTGCTGCTGCCGCCACCACCCTCCCATAGGGTCGGGGTGAAGCCAGCAGGATCAGCGCCCCGTGCCCCTCCCCTCCACCCAAATGCAATTTCCCAAAGAAGTGTTCCTCCCGTTCTGAGTTTCCCGAGTGCAAGGCTCCTGTTAAATCAATGTGATACACTTGAGAGTAAGGGCATTGGGGACAATGTAATTTACTTCTGAGCAGACATGCCTTTTGGCTAATTTACAGCTCCCTGCTCTTTGTCCAATGGGGGTGAACGCAGCTGTTTCAAAAAGGGGGGACGCCTCCCGCTCCTGTCCCCTCTCAAACTCCATGGCAGTTATCCTGCAGGTACTGCCTTTCACACGCAGAGGAAATGGCCATTTCAGAAGAAGGTTTTTTTTGTTTCTGGTCTGCCACTTATGCAGAGGTGCGCACATGCACAGGAGCAAAATTGTTTTTTTTTAAAAAACAACAACAACAACACACAATTCCCCGAAGCAGCCTGCTCAGAGGTGCAGATGTGAGCAGGTACGTTGCAGGGACGTTTTTTAAAAAAAGCTTCTGGGGAAGAGGGTGAACTGCCGCACAACAACAAATGGCGGATACCTCTCTTCTCCACCAGTTCGGGAGACACACATGACGCTGTGTTCCCCCCGCCCCTCGAAAACTATCGGCTAACTCCAGTGACGACACTTTTGTGGCCACACCTCAGACGGGCAACTACAGCGCAAGTTTAGCACACACTGGCCGCATACTGCAACAGTGAACTTCAATAACTGGGGGGAAAGTGATAAACCTAGTACGGGAAATTCCAGAAGAAACAAAGAACGATTACGCAGGACTACCGCAACCAACACTGAAAAGTGTGTGTGTCATGTGCCCCGCAAGTCATGGCTGCAATACAGTACTGCAGTAAACCTTAGGTGTGGATCCAGCCTGGCTCAAAGTTGCCTAGTGACTTTCATAGCTGAGCGAGGACTTGAATCTGGGTCTCCCTGGTCATAGCCCAACACGTTAGTAGCCATGCTGGCTGGGGGTTGATGGGAGTTGTAGTCTAACACATCAGGAGGGCACCAGGTTGAGGAAGGCTGCCGTAGTGGCTCTCTTGCCAACAAGTGGGTAAGAAGGAGTTCTTGAGTTCTAGGGTGTGCTCTTATTTCTTTCTGGCTAGCACTTCCTGCTGTATGCTTGTTTTGCAGTCCCATATAGCCCTGCTCGCCTGTTCATTTGGAAATAAGCAGATTATTATAAAGACATCATCAGCTGCTAATTTTTGCTTCCTCAAAGCACATTCTCTTGTGGAGGCTATTGAACTTCCCACCATTCAAGGAAGGAGGAGTATGAAATTCTATCATGAGCTGCACAACTGACCTTCTGTTTTTTGGGTGGAGGGGGGGTCACTGCTGGTTAAAAACGATTACTAACAAGATAGACACCAGATCACAACTGGTACACAAGCTGCAAAACCCCCACCCCCATGATGTTATTCTACAATCCAGAACGGAAGGCTAGAAATTACAGTTTTGGAGATGATTGGCAGTTAACTGAGATTTTAGCTAGTACAGAATATGATTCACAAATTAAAACATTTGCTAAGAAATATGCATATTGCCAAGTAGGAGAGGAGAAAGCCGTGTTACGACATGCTATTTGCTCACTTATTTTATTTCTGCTAAGACCAACAACATGACAATAGAACAGACTGAGTCTTTTGGATTTTGCTATCAGCATTTGTGTGAGCTTCGTAAGTAGGTTAGTTGTAGCTGTGACTCACCACCCTAAACAAATTCCAGAAGAGTACCAGTGGTAGTCAGCAGCAGCAAGAGCAGTCAGAAGAACATAAGAAGAGCCATGCTGGGTCAGACCAAGGGTCACCTTGTCCAGCATTCTGTTCACACGGTGGCCAACCAGCTACCCACGGGAAACCCACAAGCAGGACATGAGTGCAACAGCACCCTCCCACCCATGTTCCCCAGCAACTGGTGTACATAAACATACTGCCCCTGATAGTGGAGATAGCTTATAGCCATCAGGACTAGTAGCCATTGATAGCCTTCTCCTCCATGAATTTGGCCAACCCCCTTTTAAAACTGTCCAAATTAGTGGCCATCACTACATCTTGTGAAAGCGAATTTCATAGTTTCACTATGTGATGTGTGAAGAAGTACTTCCTTTTACCTGTCCTGAATCTCCCACCAATCAGTTTCATGGGATGACCCTGGGTTCTAGTATTATGAGAGAGGGAGAAAAATGTCTCCCTATCCACTTTCTTCACACCATGCATAATTTTGTACACCTCTATGACATGTCTCCCCTTACCTTTTTTCTAAGCTAAACAATCCCAGCTGTTGTTGTAACCTTTCCTCATAGGGGAGTTGCTCCAGACCCTTGATCATTTTAGTTGCCCTTTTCGGCACTTTTTCCAACTCTACAATGTCCTTTTTTAGGTGACTAAAACTGCACACAGTATTCTCAGTGTGGTTGCACCATAGATTTGTATAAGGGGAATATGATCTTGGTAGTTTTATTTTCAATTCCTCCCCTAATTATCCCTAACATGTAGTTTGCCTTTTTCACAGCAGCTGAACACTGGGTTAACATTTTCATCAAGCTCTCCACCACAACCCCAAGATCTCTTTCTCAGTCACCGCTAGCTCAGAACTGCCAGTCCTGACTGAGACACCTTGTAGCAACTTTTCCCAACTTAGCACCCCCCAGATGTGTTAGACTACAACTCCCATCACCCCAGCCATGCTGGTTGAGGGTGATAGGGGTTGTAAGTCCAACACATCTGGAGGGTGTCGGGTTGGGGAAGGTTGCCTTACAGCCTAACTGGTGTACTTGGCACGAGCCTTTTTCATTTGATGCGTAAAGTCAAGTAAAAAGGTGGAAGGGATTCATATAAGTTAGTGAGCAATAAAGGAAAACAAGGAAAAATCAGAGTTGCTTGTGGTTTTTATAATAACTCACAGGACCTTTTCCAGGGATGTAAGTGGATTACATGTTTTCCCCCACCCCAGAGTTTATATTGGTACTCTAGCCCAGCACTAAAACTGGTTGAAGTGTTTTTCTGGAACAGTGCTCCTGTGCCTTTAATAACTTCATGATGGGCCAGGGCTGGTTCTAGAAATTTTGCTGCCTGAGGCAAAGGATAAGATGGCACTTCTCCCCATTCCATGTACTGGATTGGCAGTTGAATCTTATTTAACACAGGCAACAGGCAGTGTCCACCACTGCACCTGAGGGCACCAGGTTAGCTTAGGAGTACAGGAAAGGCACACACAGCTCTGTCCTCCGACAACTTGTCACCACTTCCCAACCCTCAGCATCTGCCACCTGAGGCAGTTGCCCTGCTCTGCCTAATGGTAGGACCGGCCTTGTGATGGGCAAAAATTCAGCAGGTACAATTCTGGATTATTGCATTTTGATCTTGGTGGTGGGAGCAACATGGGGTGGGAGTGAGGTAGGGGAACAGTACCTATTCAATTTCTGGCTGTTACACAGCTGTTAAATATACAGGAACCCTGCCAGAAAAAGATGGCATTTCTAAAATCATGGGACAACTACTCTTATGTGAATCACAAGAGGAGTAGGAGCAACTACCAGCATGGTTGCACAAGCAAACAGCAACACTTCAGGGCTGCTATACTACCGGGATTCAGGTGCAATGGAAGATGCTGTCCTATCATCAGTGTTGAAAATAGATTCATCTGCCAGTCATGTCATTTTTTTGTACATGGACTGGGCGGGGGGAATCATCTTGTTCTTTGCTGCAGGCAGCAAAATATCTTGGGCTGGCCCTACCAGGTGGCTGCCTGCTAGGGTAGCAGAGCAGTAGCACCAGAGACGTTGGGGCTGTTCTCATGACACAACAGCCCACAGTGGGTTATTTAACCCATTGTGAGGCTGCTATGCATGTGGGATGCATTTGGCCACCATTCTGAATATGCAACCCCCACTCGGGGGTTGTAATGTCATGCGAACCCAGCGAGCATGAGTTATGGGAGGGTTAAACAACCATTGCATAACCCATGGCCTTGTTTAACCCTCCCATAACCCAGGTTCACTGGGTTTGCATGACATTACAACCCCCGAGTGGGGGTTGCATATTCAAAATGGTAATCATGACTTAAATAACCCATGGCGAGCCACAGTGTGTCATCCGAATCCAGTCGTTGTGTTGCCTGAGAGGGAGCCTGAGGGGAGATGACTTGACTGAGGGGGAAGAAGCTCAGATTGTGCTCTGGGCTGCCCACTTCTCCTGCAGTTCACCCAAGAGACTAACTAACACACACATGTGTACATTCTCACAACAGGCACTCTCCAGAATAGTGCCAGCCACCTTCATGATCCTCATATGATGGGGCTGAGGTCTGTGTAGCAGCACAGCATTCATATGGCAGCATTCACAGCACACAGTTCTCACAGCACATTCAGGGCCACTAAAGTTCACATGCGGTGCCTCTCCCCTATGATGATATAGTGTACAGGCATGTGCAGCGATGACCCACACTTATTACTAAAAGCAAGAATGGTTTTAATTGGAATGTCCCCATCACCACCACTTTGCATCCTCTAATTTTGGCAACAGCCCAACAGGATACAATTCTGGTCATGCCAATGAAATCCTAGCTCACTGGCAGCCTTAAATGGGGGCATGTTGGCTAAAATGAATGGAGGTGGAATCTTCTGTAGTGAACGTAGTCTTCCTAGGATCAGCATGTTGCCCATTTTCTGGTTTGCTCTAGCTTAGGGGATCATCCCAGCACAGTGGTTGGTCTGATATGCCTCTCTTTTTTCATGCCAGCATGTTTCATCCATGAGGTCCATTACTGTCATGGTTATGGCTGACCCTCTGGGTCACCTTCCCATACCTAGATCAATCCTGCATCTGTGGGGTCCTCTTAACTGAAGAGAAAGTACCCTCCACTGTGGAGAATACAAGGTTAACAACAATAACAACCACGACAAAGTAGGAAAGCTTTTTCCTTCTAGTCATATATACCTTCATGGAATTCTGTTGACCACAGTATGAAGCTCTCAATATACAAGCCTAATTAAGGTCATAAAATCATAGAGTTGGAAGGGACCTCAAAAGTAATCTATTCCAACCCCCACCCAACCCCCACCGATGCAAGAAATCCACTCCTGCAGCATCCTGATAGGTCCATCCAACCTCTGCTTGAAAATCTCTAACAAAGAAGAGCCCACCACCTTCTAAGGCAGTCTGTTCCACTGTCGAACAGCTTGTACTGTCAGGAAGTTCTTCCTCATGTTTACTTGAAACCCCCTTTCTTGGAATTTGAACCCACTGGTTCAGATCCTATCTTCTGGAGGAATAAAAATCAAATTTGCTCCATCATCTATGTGACAACCCTTCAAATACTTAAAGAGGGTTATCATATCAACTCTTAATCATCTCTACTCCAGCCTAAACATACCCAACTCCTTGAACCCTTCCTTATAGGACTTGATCTCTAAGCCCCTCAACATCTTTGTTGCTCCTCTGGACATGTTTGTTGATATCCTTTTAAACTGCGGTGCCCAAAGCTGCACACAGTATTCCAGGTAACCTCTGGCCAAAGCAGAATAGAGTGGTACCATTACAATCTGGACACTATACTTCTGTTAATGTAGCCTAGAATTGCATTAGCTTTTAAAGCTGTCTCATAGTTTAGTTTGTAGTCTAATAAAATCCCTAGATTCTTTTCATATGTTCTGTCAAGACAGGTGTCACCCATCCTATATTTGTGCATCTAATTTTTCCTGCCAAAATGCAGACCTTTACATTTATCTCTGTTGAAATTTGTTTTGTTAGTTTTGGCCCACTTCTCCATCCTATCCAGATCATCTTGAGAATCCTGTTCCTATCTTCTCAGGTATTAGCTACACTTCCCACTTTAGTGTCATCTAAAAATTGGATGAGCAGTTCCTCTACTCTTTTATCCAAATCATTTATAAAGATGTCAAACAATACTGGGCCCAGAACAAAACCCTGCAGCACTCCACTTGTTAGTTCACTGCAGCTTGACAAAGACCCATTGATGAGCACTCTTTAGGTATGGTCCATCAACCAGTTACAAATCTAACTAACATTAATGTCATCCAGACCACATTTTCCCACCTTATCAACAAGAATATTGTGGGTGACCTTGCTGTAAGTCTTGCTGAAATCAAGATATACTATATCGACAGCATTCCCCTGATCTACTAAGCTGGTAACTACCCTCCACCCCAAATGGAGATACGGTTAGTCTGGCATGACATGTTCTTGAGAAATCTGTGCTGGTTCTATGTAATAATACTGTTCTTTTCTAAATGTTCATAGATTGGTTGCTTAATTATCTCTTCTAGAACATTTCTAGGTATCATTATCAAGCTGACCAGTCTATAGTTGCTTGGATTCTCTTTTTCTTCCTTTTGAAGATGGGGACATTGGCCTGCCTGCGGTCTCACAGCAGTTCACCTGTTCTCCAAAAATTCTTTAAAAATATAAACAGAGGCTCTGTCTGTGCAAGATGACATGTGTAAGTTCCTTTAGTTACCCTAGGACAAGGATGGGCTGCTTTGGCCCTACAGATGTTTTGGCCTACAACTTCTGTCAGCCCTACCAAGCATAGCCAATAGTGTGGAATGGTAGGCGTTGTAGGCCAAAACATCTGGAGGGTCACAAGTTGCCCACCTCTGCCATAGGATGCAATTCATTTGGCCCTTAACATTTGAATACGTTGTGAGTGGCTAAGTGCTCCCAGACTACCCTTTTTCCTACCTTGGGCTGTAACTCCCTCCCTTTGATCTATTTTTGTCAGGTCAAGCACAGTTTTCATTGTGAGAGAAGACTGAGGCCAAGTAGATCTAGTCAACCTGTTCCATAACTGACATCATGGGAGTCCTCTCTCCATTCTTAACATCCGAACTGAGACTACATCCTTTTCCTATATGTTAATCCTGCTCTTGTAAGCCAACTACTTACTAAGGATCAAAAAGTCCGATGGGCTTGACTCATGGTCTCATTTTGCATGGGGTCCAAGTGGGACCAGGGGCAGCAGGCATTGCCTACAGTCTAGTCAGGCTCCACCCCTACCTCAAGTGGTAGCCAAACTACTATGCCCGCTGCTTCTGAAGCAAGAGCACAGCCCACAGTACCCTGCTGCAAAAGAGTGTGAGAGTCTCACACTCTTTTGCAGCAGGGTACTGTGTGCTGTGCTCTTGCTTCAGAAGCAGCGGGCATAGTAGTTTGGCTACCCCTTCCACTACCCAACACATGCAGTCCATGCATAGGAGGTTGGCCAGGAAAAGTAGTTGACCCTACATAAACTGATTTGTGCTAATCTTGCCTGTTAACCAGATTTTATTTAAAAATCTGAATCACGACGACCATTGGAGTGTGATTATTTTGAACGTGAAGTCAACATGACTTACTGCCAAGTGGATAGGCATAAGATTGCAGGCTAAATATGGCTGATTATTAGACCATTCTATTTTCTTCCAGTGAGGCTAAACTGGACAAGATAAAGGAGGATGCTTTGTTTTTAGTACACAACTACCAGGGATTCAAGATTTGGGAGAAATACAAAGGGCTTCTCTTCATTCCAGGAATTTCTACTTTCACATAATTGAGGAGCAGGTGCAGAGCGACGTATTGTGGGAGGAGGACACACAGCAGCCTGCCGCAGCTTGCATTGACCCTCAGCTTGCTTTGCTGTGTTCTCAGAACAAAGGCAAGGAGAACAGAATTTTTTAATTTATTCATGTATTTATTTACTAGTGAATGGACCTGGCTTTGCATGGGTTGGAATAACCCTTAGTTCGATATAGCGAAGCCTTCAGGCAAAGTTATGTAGCTGTCAGAGTTGGAGACATTGTGCCTGCCCTGTCTGCGTGAACCCATGGCCACTGGCACCCCTAGGCATGCCTGGAGTCCCCAGAAATGCTACACAGAGAATCAAGGGACCCTCCTGAATGGGTCAAGCTGTGGTATGGGGGGGCTGAGAAGGAAGGGGGATCCCCAAAATCGCATGGAGGCACCTTCTGTGGGTGTAGCTCTCGCTCACATAAGGTGCCTCCATCTGATTTTCGGGGATCTCCCCCTTCCCCCTCAGCCCCCCATGCCACAGGCTACCCCATTCAGGAGGATCCTCTGTGTAGCTTTTTTTGGGGGGCTCTAGAGCCTGCCATGGGAGGGGGGGGAGAAGTTCACTTCCTTGAACCAGTGCAACGTTGGACGTCGCCCAAATTAAAAATACTCTAGTTCCCTGCATTGAGCAGGGGGTTGGACTCGATAGGCTCCTTCCAACTCTGTGATCTATGAAACCTAAATACATGCACTAACTCAGCCTTCTCCAACCTGGTGCCCTCCAGATGTGTTGGACTGCAACTCCAAGAATCTCCCAGCACATCTGGAAGGCACCAGGTTGGGGAAGGCTGCACTAACTCAGTGAGAAAGACCACTTTTTTCCTGCCTGGGCTGCCGACATCTGTTCTCCTGCATTGAGCAGGGGGTTGGACTCAATGGCCTTATAGGCCCCTTCCAACTCTACTATTCTATGATTCTATAGGTAGAAAATGCTCAAATTAATGTGCTTGATTTGCATATTTAGCAAGGAACTGCATATTAGGCTGCCCAGATTTGGGGATTTGGCATTTGGCAATCCTAGCTGCATTAACACTGGGATCTGTGCTTCTTCGTGACTCAGATCTTTCTCCTGCGCCTTTGGCTGCAAGCTGGCACACACAAATCAAATGTATGCCAGGAAAAGCTTCAGTTCTGCACACCAGGCTGCTGTTAACTGCACAGCAGCAGGGTCAGTAAAAAAAGTTGGCTCGGCAATCTCACTCACGTGAAATTAGTTTATAGGGTCCCAGTTTGAGTTTTGTCTGCCAGTTCCCCATATACAAGGTAGGGCAGGGGGAATGTGGAGCTCCTCCAGGCCCTCCCAACCCAAGATGCAACGTCTGTCTTTGCAAGCAGTGCCAGCTCCAGGTCTTGGAGGGCCCTTGGGCAAGACACCCTCAATGGGCCTCCACCCTCAGCGAGTCTGCCTGCTCACCACCATTGTCACCAGCTGCTCTTGCTCCTCCTCCTCTTTCTCATCACTGATACCACCTGCTTGCTTGACAGGCAGGAAGCAAGTAGGCAGGGGCACCTCCTTCATGCCCCCACTGTTCTTTGGGCCAGAACGAGAAGCAGGTGAACAAGCAGGCTGCAATGGTGCAGAGGGGGAGCAAGTCCAGGGAGCTCTTTTCAGTGGGCCCCTACCCGGGTGTGGGCCCTTGGCAGGTGCCTGACCGTGCCTACCCTTGACCATGCCTACCCTGTTTGCAAGGAACTGAAAATTGGTGTTGCAACCTAATGCACCTAAAATCCCTCTGATTTCATATGCGGGAAGAATGCCCTTGTCCTGGTAGGAGCAGTTCCGGACACCAGGCCATAAGAACACTCTTTAGGTCCTGGCCTTAACAGGTTTCATCTGCTATTAAATTGCCTCCAAGTTTTCATTTCATGGTTGGCATTTACTGCTCCTGCTGTTGGCCTGGGCCAGCTCTTTGGCTTTAAAAAGTTCCCTCTCTCACAGGAGAAACAATGCCCCCCAGCCAACCATATCAAGGATTATCTAAGGAGTAACTGCTAAGTCTGCAACAACAGCAGAGAGATCCCCTTCTGCATCCTCATTAATATGCCAACCCTTGTTTGCCAAAATCTGATGTTTTCTTTAAAAAAAAAAAAAAACCACACACACAACATATTTTTTGGGTGCTGTCGCTTTAATGAAAGTATCACTTGACAAAACCAACAGAAGAGAGAGACATTTGCAACCAATTATGTTATTGCTGATCAGTCAAATTGCATTGAAAATTACACGGTGAGGGTTTTTTCAGGACTGCTGATAAATTAACTGCCAGCCGAGCACAGAGATCCAGTATCAGGTTAAGACATCCAGTTGGTTTAATTTGAAATGCCCCCCCACCCCAAAAAAGAACATTTGTGGCAGGAGGCTAATACCAGATCCATGGCTGTTATTACTGTACAGTGATAGCCAACATTACCAGAAGGTACACTTATGTGCCCCGAGACATCCCTCTAATCCTACCCCTCTCCCAAATAAAAGCAATAGCATTGCAACAGAGTACAAATCAGAGTGGGATTTGGCTGTCTCATAGTTGTGGCCACTTTTAAACTTCTGCTTTTACAAAATAGAAAATTATTTCTCACAACCACAAGAGGAAGTTGGTACTTTAGCATATAATTCAGAGGTTACCAAAGCGCTGGCTAACAATCAGTTTAGAGGAGAATATTTGCTTTACAGTTTGGCTTCTGGAGAAGATAATGTAGCAAAATAGTGACATTTCCAGCCCACGGCAGATGCTCTTCTTGGGGGTTTATGCATAGCTCCATTTTGTTAATTAGTACTGACATTTTCAGAAACTTGTTTGTTTGTGTGTGTGTGGGTGTGGAGACCCAATCAACTGATCTCATCAGAAAATTAAATACATGGAAGTTTAATTAAATACATGGAAGATAAATAATAATAATAATAATAATAATAATAATAATAATAATAATAATAATAATAATAATAATAATAATATTCCAGGACTGGATTAAAAAGAGGCCGAGGAGGTGAGACTTTGGTACATCCATGGCTGTTGTATATCCCATAGAATTCAGGTTGCATGCTGATGCAATTTAAAATCTGCACTCAGAATAAATTATGTAAATTGATTTTAAAAGTATGCAGATTTCCTTGAAAACTTTTGGATAAGTGTTAAAGCATGCAAATCTTATATTGGCTTCTGTGCTCTGATAGTGTATTGCTCACCCACATCCCCTGGCAGGGCTCCTCCGCTATTTCTACTTTGTGATTGGAAGAAAACCAGCCAGTGCACCTTTCCCAACATGGAAGTCCAATAGTGGGGCAGTCTGTACCTGTTGAATATCTGCCTGTCTGGCAATTGTTAAGGGCACATTACCCTGCCAGAGAAAAGGTGGCAGCTGTACCTAGCAGAAGTGACTGGCTGGTACAGCTGCAGGCATGGGAGATATGTGGATGAATTCCCATTTGGGGTAGACAAGCCACAGAGTCAAGCAGTCAAGTCAAGGTGATGAGGCGGCATCCAGAGCAGAGATGCGGGGGCGGGGGGATGATTATGCATGATTGCCTTTGGGTCCATGATTGCCTTTTAACCCTGATTAAAAAGAAGAAATAGTACTCTGAGCATGTGCAGTTTCACATTTTAAACTCGCCTAAGTCATGTCTGCAAGCAAGGCCAGTGCAAGCTCTCCCACGTGCCTCCACTGCCCCCGTCCAGCCCCCATTGCTGCCAATGACTCTTCCCCCTTCCCAGTCCCGGCCACATACCCTACCCACCCTGTTACATCTCCCAACAACCCCTGCCATGTTTCCCCCCATCTCCCAGCCCCTTCCTGTTGGCAGCACCACCGCCGTTGCTCTTTGGAGTGCTGTAAAAAGCAATCTCCAGGCGGTCTCCAAGGACGCCTGCTCCCACAATGCCTGGCTCTGAGAAAGGACCGCATTTGGGTCTGGCCAAGCCACATAGGCTGCTTTTTATGGCCAATATGGTTCTTTGGAGAGCAAGCCTGACTGCCCACCCATCAGCTTGCTCTGAGAGACTCCTCAGAGCAAGCCAGAGGACTGGTGATGGCTGTTCCAGAGAGCTCCACCAGCTGCTCTCCCACTGTGGCATTTGCCACAGTGGAAGAGCAAGGCTGGAAGGGCTCTCTGGAGCACCCACTGTAGTACTGCTGGGTGGTAGCTCCAGGCAGCCCCATTGGTGCCACTCTCCCGCTGTGGCACTTGAGGCCAGTGGGGCTCTCTGGAGCACTTGGGTGCCTATCTGCCCAGCGGCACCTGCAAGGAGCCCCCCCCCCCGGTGGGGAGTGGGGACGCAATTTGCCACTCCTCCTGCTCCATCGCCTGATGCAGGAGATTCACCCTGCCTCATAGATCATGGAGTTGGAAGGGGCCTAGAAGGCCATCGAGTCCAACCCCCTGCTCAATGCAGGAAACTAGAGGAGAGGGGTCTCCCATCCAAGTAATAACCGGGCCTGACCCTGCTTAGCTTTCCACGCTCAGACAAGCAGAGCCAGCATGAGCCAGCCCTGGCTGCAGGAATAAAACAGAGTTTGCTTCTGCTGCCTGGATGTGAAACGCATTTACTTGGGAATAAGCACTATTTTGTTGCCAAAAGGGATAATATATAATTTAAAGTAAAAAGAATAAAATGGGCATCTGTAGCCATGTACACGCCTGTCCAACCAGTCCCAATGATAATATATTATCTTAATAGGAAAGATGCTGAGATGACCAGCAGCAGCCCCACTTGGGCCCTGGTGTGCCCCTACCAGCCTAGGTGCTGCTTCTGAGCCTTTCCCCCACTGCCCTCATTATCTGCCACTCTCTGGTTGGTCATATGTGGGGCCATTGCTGCACTGCTGGAAGGAAGTGCACCACTGGACGGAAGTCCTGCAGTTCCTGCTGCTTCTCTGTTTGGAAAGGAGTGAGGCTGAAGGGCAGAGAAACACTTTAAAGATTCCAGGCTTCCAGAGGACACAGTAACTACTGTTCCCTACTCCTGATATAGAGCACTGTGTCGCTGCCTCTTACCGGTCTTGGATTAAACATTTGCTACCAGAATACTGGTGCAAGACATCTCTTGTTCCACTGTAAGAGGTTGCTGTGCAAAGTGGTGTAACTGTAGAACCTGAGGGCCAAAACAGACATTACTTTAAATCTGTGTGTAGCGGCTATGTCTTTTGTTCATTTTTACTTTAGAATGTGTGTGTGTGGGGGGGGCTGCTCTGGCTCTTAAAAGCCTCCCTACTGCCCATGCTAGGGTCCCAATCCGAATCGGGGGGCCTGTGCCTACTCTAGAGTAAAAACCTGTTAAATGGACAGCTAAAGTGGATACTGAGAGCATTTACAGTTGCAAAGAGACATAGGGCTTCTCTACATGAGGCACTTATCCCGCTGCTTTTCTGAGGCTTCTTGTTCCATTTTCTTTGCAGGAGTAAGACTGCCTCAGTTACACTTGGCTTTTCTCTGGGTTTTTTCTTTCTCTGCCTTTCTATATATTCTGTTAACCAAGCACAAGGTGGTGCTGTGGTATAGCTGCACTATACCAGATTTTCAGCTGCACACAAGGCATTTGTTCTGGCTTAAAATTTAATAGATGATTTCCCTTGCTCTAAAAAAAGTTGTGAAAACAGCTGGAAAGCACAGGAGAGGCCCTGGAAGATGATGACATCGTGAAAAGGCCCTGCAAACTTCCGTGAATGAGGGATCAGGAGTGCACAGTAAATGCGTCGTGTAGAAAAGCCCATATACTCCAAGCATGGAAGGGAAAACATCCACTACTTATTATTATTACTCAATGGACTGAAGATCTTACTGCTCTTGCTACATTTGAGCATATCTCCTACAGCTGCCATATGGATGCTTATTTAGATTTACGGACTGCTTATATCAAGGTATATATTTGAAATGAAAATGTTAATCCTTTCTGCACCCCCCCTTGTGTTTTTTTTTCTTTTTTCTTTTTTCCTTTCTCTTCCCTATATGAAGAGAGATGTTAATGATTACTGTATATTGATATCATTCATTATATTTGTGGAGGAAGGGGGGGCTGGCTGACCCGCCACACCCCCACCCTTTCCTACCCCAAAGGACCCAAGACCCCCAGAGAGCTCAAGGTACCAGACTGTCAGCCTCAGCTGTCTGCAATCCTACTTGAATCTCTGTTCAGGGACTTGCCTTTGTCTATAACATGGATTTAGTTACTGAAGCCACAGAGCAATCCACAAACACCATGTGGGGTAAAAAACCAAAGGAGGTTTATTCTGGTAGCATTTTACAACAAAAATAGGGAAATGAGAGAAGCACACAAAATGGAGAGAGACACACTTTGGTACACAGTAAAGATGCAAAATAACAAAACCTACTTCTTTATATCTCCCAGGCACACAACTCTGTTACCTGGGGGTCAGTTCTCTTCCAGGGTTAGATCCAGCACAGCCTTGCTGCCTGGGAGGACTAATTCACCTACCCGAAGGTCCGAGATGGGTAGCCCTCCACAAGGTGTGCCTTTCCAGGGCCCTCATTCAGCTAATTTCACCAGGAGCTACCTGGGGTCGTATCCTGAGGCCACCCGAAGGCTTGGGCCTCTCCTTGGCTTACCGCCATTGCTCCAACAGCCGGCAGCCATGCGATCACCAAAGACAAAGAACAAAAACCCACACGTTGGGAAATAGCTCTTCCCCCCTCCCCTCCTCCTTCCTGTAGCTTTGCTGCTCCTCAGCCAATCAGGGTGAACTTCACCTGGCCAGGCAGGGAGGGGAACTCATGACTTTTGCATCTGAAAAGCCGTAGACAGGCGCCATATCCCATCCGATACTTTATGCACGTTTCGCCTCCTCCCAGCCCCCCAACTGGCCTTACTTGGTTTACACATGAGGAGGCGTGTGTGTGCGTGTGTGTGCGTGTGTGTGTGTGCGCGTGTGTGTGCAGGAACCCTCAAAGGCTCTTTTCTTCACAATATTAATTCCCCCTATTTTTTTTCTTCTTTTTTGTTTTTGTATGTTGTTGTTACTGTTGAGTTAAAAAAATTTTTTTTAAAAATACTCAAGAATAAAAATGAACAAAAGACATAGTTGCAAGATACAGATTTAAAGTAATGGCTGATTTGGCTCCTAGGGTTGGAAATTCGGCAGTTCCTCCTAATGTTTAGTTGAAATCTACTCTCCCTGCAATCTCCACCCATCGGTTCTGATCCTGCCCTCTGGAACAACAGAGAAGTCCATTCCACCTTCTTTGTGACAGCCCTTCAGAGAATGTGTATCTTGAAAGCAGTAGTGTGGTATCTTTTAATGCACGAGAAGCCACTGATGCCAAGTAATACTAATCACAGGTGAAGGTTCAGCATCAAGGTGAATGAAGGTCCTGGGGTTGGCCCAATCTTATTTAAAAAGGCGGCTGGGGTAAGTAGTGGGGAGAGACTTCAAGAAATATCCGCAAAACCCTGGTATCTGCCCCTTGTATTGGAATGTGCTAACTTCTTAATGATACCAACAACTGAATATGAGAGAATACAGAATTTCTTCAATTCGTAGGTGGGCCTCCCTGGCCTATGTAAGAGTTTTAAGGGCTGGACAGCTGAGGCTACACATGCTCTATATTCTTGCCCTGTGCAGTTGCCAAGACAAAAGGGGAAAGCATGATAGTTCTTGCACCTGCTTCTCTGAGCAGTGGCAAATATAGGGCAGCTTTGGCAGGGCTGGTTAGCCTTTGGAGGAGGATTCTAGAGAGGCATCCTTTTCCTTCTAAGCATCTGTTTTAGAGATGCAGCAGTCAGACAGGTGCAGCAGCAAGCTCTTTTAGGCGATGCGAGTTCCGAAGCAATATGAGTCCATGTTTCAGATTTAACCCAAGAGCGATGGGCTTCTAATTAGAGAGATCTGTCCAGTCAATCAACCTGAGTTACTTCGATATAGTAGAGAGAGCCTGCTCAGAATTATCCACTTAATCAACCTCAGTTTTGGCCACTCTAATGACGACACCTCAGAGCTCTTCCGTCTACTTGGCTATTACACCACTGATAAAGCCACAAATGCAGTTATACCTTTTGCTTATTCAAGCAGAGGACTTCACATGCAACCCGTATAGCTTCTTTATTTATGGTGAGAACGTGAGCATCACACTTATCTTCACACACTTAATGTTAAAGCCTAGGTGTTTGGGTAAACTGGTAGCTTAATGTTCCAGAGAGTTAATTACAGCCAGAACAAAGACAGGTCGAAAAGGCAACTACAATATGAAAAATCACTCTGAGAGGCAGTCAGTAAACAAGTAAACAAAGAAGAGATTTGGCGAATACTCAGATGCTGCATTCTTCTCATAAGTGAATTTGGAAGGCAGCTATCTCTGACAATGTTCTATTACACTCACTTTCCCTCCTCAATTGTTATCAAATTCTACAGCCCATAGTTACTGTGTTTTAAAGTAATATTGGCCTATAATTTCAGACTATGTGGATGCGGCAAAAACATCCACATAGATGTTGCAAAATCTGGATGTTACAGAAATCAGAAGTGTTGAAGATTAGATTTGCAGCCAGCCTCCCTTTATCTGAAGGGGAAAGAGTAGCAGCAGCATTGGCCTAACCTAGTTGAAAGGTCTTTCTAAATGGCCATTTTATCGTGCAAAAAATTAGGTTGTTAATCGCTGTATCTACTTTTGGTTTCGTTGCAGAATTGGGATCTGTGCTCTACACAAAGAGCTTTTCCTTTTCTGCTTTTCCGCTACATAACCTCTAGTTGGTGCTGTGCTACAGCGGAATATCACAATTGCATAAGTCAGAAAATACCTTATCTTTCACTTTGAGAAATAGTACCCCATTTTCCCGAGGCATTCATTATGCACTCGTGATTCTCTACTCACGAGTTTATGGGTTTGTTCAATGATGTCATGATCCTCCAGTTTCACTTCTGTTTTTTAAGAACACTTCCTCAGGGGTTTTAGAGTGGGGGAAATGGGGTATTATTTGCCGATGACTCTATAGTAGGTGGATTTGCCTTCCAAAACATTCACTTGCCATGTTATGTTCTCCTTACCGGTGTTTACGGTGTGTCAAGATCTGCTCAGCCAGCACAGCACCACAGCTTCATCTGGTGGCCTGATGGAGAAGGCAGGAAAGGCCACCTGCAAATACCCACAGGGTTAGTACCAGACTGGTAGGTGTTCGCAGGGCCACTCATGCAGACCAGCTGGGAGCTTACCTTCGCACACGAGTCATCGTGGTGTCTGCAGCCAGTTCCTGACTCTTTGCTACAAGCACTGATCCTCGCCTTACCCATGTTTGAGCTTCACCTGCTTCTGACCTATGCTTCTGGCCCTGCTGTGCCTTGTATGTATCTGACCCTTGCTCGCTCCTGGACTACGCATCTGCTTCTGGCTCCACCTTGCCTTGTACATGTCTGACCCTTGCTCATTCCTGGACCGTGCTTCTGACTCTGGGCCTTCTTCCACCTCCATCACCCCTGGCCCCAGTGTTCCAGCCAAGGACACCTGCCACTCATGTCCCGGACCTGATACATTGCATGCCTTGTCATTTCTTTCCACATGTCACATAAACTTACGATGCACTTTTTGTTAGCATCTGTCTCTTGAAACAAGTCTCTCAACCCTTTAGACCAGTAGTGCAGAATGTGTGGCCCTCCAGTTGTTGGCCTGCAAATCCCATCAGCCCTACACAGCATAGCCACTTGTGAGGAATGATGGAAGTTGCAGTCTGACAACATCTGGAGAGCCACATGTTCCCCATCCTTGCTAGTTTAGACTGTCCCTCTCCACATCATAATTATTTACCCTTGCTCTTAAAATGGTCCTTCTCTGGATTTGTCCTGTCAACGAATCCCTCAAGAGGCCTGGGATCACTTTCCTTTCTACACCACAGCAGATAATTTTCATGCCCCCTTACAATGCTGGATCCACATGTTTGTGGGTCCTTAGGCAAGACACCTTCAATGTGCCCTCTCCCTCAGTGAACCTACCTTCTCACTCCATTGTCACCAGCTGCCATTGGTCCTTGTTCTCTTTCTCATCATTGCTACCGCTTGTTTGCTTGACAGGCAGAGAGCCAGTGAGCAAGTAAGCCATGGCATCTACTGCTCCGCCTTCTCACCATGTCTATTGTCTGGGCCAGAGCGAGAGGCAGGTGAACAAGCAGGTTGTAATGGTGAAAAAGGAGGAGCAACTCCAGGGGGTTCTTGTCAGTGGGCCCCTGCTGGATTGTGGGCTCTCAGCAGGTGCCCAGCCATGCCTACCCTTGACGTAGGCTCTGACCCATTATTCTGTTTATTATTCTACAGCACCTCTTATTCCCCAAAGGCTAGCATTCAGAATTTTGAAATTCAATGAGGTTATACACTTGGGTTCCACAAGACACCTGCTTCTGTTGAAGCGTCCCTCCAGCTGCAGTCTCCCCAAAAAGCCACTCATGAAGGTTGTGGGGATGCTCCAGACTGGCATGCGATGATGCAAAGGCAATGCAGCTGTGGGGGGGGGGGAAGTGCTGCCCCACTCTGTGCAAGAAGAAGTTTAGGTCCAAGTTGCAGCTTCCAAACCTGTCCAGTGCCAGCCAAAACAACTACAATTATCAGGTTAGTTCAAGTATTTCTTTTAAAGACCTGGAGAAGATTCTTCTACATTCATCACATTAGTATCCTGTGCAGACCGCGCTCCCTCCAAGGAGCTGCGGGAAACATACAAGAGGTTCCCCATTGCTTCATTTCATCCTCACAGTTTCAACCCTATCCTAGCCATGTTGATGTTAAAAAAACAAAAAACAAAAAACCCAACCCTTTTATTATGTTCTTTTAATCCAATTTCAACATTAGGTACAATTTCACCCTCATTAATTTTAGCCCTCATCAAGACTTTTGGGGTTCAGATTGAGGCGGGGGCACTGCTGAAATCTGAACTCTAAAATTGAGTGGGATTAGTGCACTGGTACGATGGAATTCTTGAAAACTGGAGGTCAAATAAGTGCCACTTGTGTTGAGGTCTGTGTTTTTAAAAGTTATATATGTATATTTTAGCGTATTTTCTTTGCAGCCCATTTTTTTGCTTACCTCTACGATATCCCCCGGGGTTGTGTATCCTGTAAAATAAACATCTCTGCTTGTTTTACTACACTTGGGCTTCTAAGTGCTATTTGCTTTGTGGGTGCCAGACTGAGGCAAAATAACTCCACTTTGCTTTTGAAGCTAATGAAACCATAGTTGTTCTTTTTCTTTTTCTTTTTCCTGCTGGGTTCTCCAAGTCTGGAGCTTGGAGTGTGATCCCAGCCACATAGAAAATAGAGGCAATTCTGCCGCTAGCTAGCCCAAGAGAGGAGCTACTTTGAAGGTCTGAGGTTATCTAACAACTAGATAGAAAGCAAGTAGTCAGCGCTTAGTAGTCCCGTTTGTGTGGAGGGCAAAAAGAGCTGCAGCCAAATAATCCTGTGGCACTGAATGAACATGGGCTTTAACTTTGGGTGTTTGTGGGTAGCCACAGCAAAGAAACAGCCATGTCTAAATCAGGGGCAGGACCCAGAGGGTAGTATCTAATATTAGCCCTATGTAGAATAGACCCATTGAAATGAATGGGACTGTAGTCATGACTAACTTAAGTCTCCTTCATTTCAATGGGTCTCCTCTACGTAGGACTAATATTGGATACTGTACAGAGAGTCTGAGTTGCTGCTATTAGCAACAACAAAAATACATGGATGATGATGATGATGATGATGATGATGATGATTTTTAAAAAATAGTATCTGGAATGTGAAATTGAGAGGCCAGAAATAACTCCTTACTAGATGTGGAAAGAAAAGGCAACATGGTATAGGAAGGCACCTACTGCTCATTGGTTCATTTATGTCCTGTTGTGATTTTTTTAATGGAAGGGTACACAAGGACATAAGAAGAGCCATAGGAAGCCCACATGAGTGCAACAGTACCCTCCCACTCATGTTCTTCAGCAACTGGCATACAGAAGCATATTGGCTTTGATACTGAAGATAATATATACCCATCATGACTAGTAGCCATTGATAACCTTCTCCTCCGTGAATTTGCCTAATCTCCTTTTAACGCCCCTTTTAAAGGGTAAAGCCCAACCTTAGATGGTCATGGAGAACTAGATAATATGAGATCATGTGTGTCACCATGTTTATTCCTTTCACTCGTTGACTGAAGTAAGAGGCTTGGGCCCAGGGCTGACCCAGGCTAGGGCATTTTGGTTTCTGAGGTTGAAAACACAAATAGCACCTCCCACCCACAGTAGTAGTAGTCATGGTGATGAAGATGATGATGATAATAAACTTTATTTATTTATTTATATCCCACCTTTTTTCCTGCAAGAAACCCAAGGCAGCTTACATAATCCTCCTCATCCTCTCCATTTTATCATCACAACAACCCTGTGAGGTAGGCTAGGCTGAGAGTCAGTGACTGGCCCAGAGTCACCCAGTGAGCTTCATGGCTGAGTAGGGACTAGAACCTGGATCTCCTGAGTCCCGGTCCAACACTGTAACCACCACACCACACTGGCTCTCCACAATTGATCACAATTTCTTGCCCTTCAACATTGCTTGAAATCTGTCACCTAATGGTAATTCTACCTAATGGTAGAGTCATATTTAAAACATGAGGAGAAGTAGTTTGTTTTTTTTAAAGGATGATGATGTTTTTGTATGTGTGGTGGTTGAGCCTTAGTATAGAAGCACATTTGGGACATGATATATCCTTCCAGTACATTCTGATACCCTACTTGGCATGACAGAAAAGCAGCCCACAGTTTCCATCATGATAAGTGAATGTTTGAGACTGTTCTCTTGGCTCAGTATTGCTAATGGGAGGCGTGTCTTTTTTCCAAGGACCGATTGCATCCTGCTCATGTCTATATCAACTTTTCCAGTGAATGTTGGATTTTATTACTCAGTGGCCTTATTTGTTTTTTCATTATCCCAATCTTGTGAAGTGATTTGCGACTGATAAGAGTGATGTCCGGAACCTCACGTGTCTGCAGTCTGACAAGATGGAGTGGAAGACAAATATCACTGGCTTTTAACATTGAAGTGTTTTGTCAGAACAGGTAGCTGAGTTCAAGTGCCTCTTGGGGGGGGGGGAGAAAGCTTGAACTCCCCCACACACACATAATGTCCTGGAGAAAATGTGTGCATCCTTCTTACTTGATTGATGGCACTGCAGTTTACCCTTGAACTCACTTTCAGAAAAGCATGTATCAGGTTTAGGTTTCTAAAGGTGTTTTTACACATTCAGCATCAATCAGATTGTCTTTAAATCAGTCTGCAAGCAAACATGTACGCCATCAACAGGGGCTCTCAAAGTAGGGACAACTGTAGATGCCCAGAGGACTGTATTGCAGCTACCAGTGGTCATGTGACTCAAGGGGCCAATAGAGTTGGTCCTATAAAGTTTCTGAAGACAACTTGGCCCTTCAGTCTGAGGAGCTGTTTTTTCAGGTAGATTGAGTAGCTCCTTTCCTCCCAGCTTGACTACATGCTTGCCTCCATACTGCCAGCCCTACATACAGTCTAATTCCCTTCTGGTCCATATTCACAATATCCCTACATGGCAAAACTGGTGGCAGAAAGGATAAACTTCAACTGGCACAAAATGTAGCAGCCAGAAGGATAACTATGATGACTCCAGTTTTAAATTATCTCCACTGGCTTCCAGTTTGGTTTTGACCTTTAAAGCCCTATGTGGCATGGTATGTAAAGAACTTCCTTCTCTCATATGAGCCTTCCTGTCAATTAAGATCATCTTCTGAGGCCCTTCTCTGAAGGCCCCTGCTTTATGAGATCATTTCCTCTACTGGAAAGAGGGCCTTTTCTGTGGTGGCACCCTTTTTTGTAGAACTCTTTCCCTAGATTATGTTTGCCTGGCGCCTTCATTACCTTTTAGGGTCTGGATGCAGTCTAACCTGTTCTCCCAAGCTTTGAATAGTGCTTACTGCTTAGATTTTTTTGTGGCTTTTATCTGCTGTTTTATCTACATCTTATTTTACTGATGGTTGAGCATTTTGTTTCTGCATTTTTTTGTGTGTGTGTTTTGTAAGCTGCCTTGAGGGCTTTTTAAGGTGAAAGGTGGGGATTTAAAACTAATTATTGTCTTCAAATGATAAGTAAATAAAACTAGGACTTTTTAGCTCCATCTGAGAAGATGCTCCAAGGGCCCAGCATTATGGGCATCATGGATGTTGCCAATGTGCTTGCCCTGGGAGTAAACAGGATTGATTTAGATGGAGGTGCCATTCTGTGAACTGCTGCCTCAGTGTGGGGGCTGTACACATGACAGCTACACACACCGACAGCTCTGATTTCTGTGATGGCGGTGGCTCACAAAAGTGCTGTTGTCATAATGGAGTTTCAGCCACAGTATGCATGTGGAGATGCATGCTCACACCAATGGTATCCCCATGCAAATGTAGCCTGACCACGAATGAGAGTGCAGCCCTGTCCACCCCATGACAACTGAATGGAGGCACCCGTCCTTAAGAGTGTTTTCATACGTGAAGATGGATTTTTTAAAAATCAGTCAAATTGAACAAATAATCTGAACGGAAATAGAATTAAATGCACTAAAAGTCATTAAAGACATTCTGGATTCTCAGTGGTTCTCAGATGGCAGCAAATCTGAATATTTCTTCAAGGAACTGACTATCATAGAACCTCCTGAAATATATATCCAATTGAAACATATCTGTAATTAAAAAAATAAAGTAAGGCATGCTGGTCCATAAGAAAAAAATGCCAAAACCCACAGTCAGGCATCACCTTTCTTAGGACCAACTAAGTAGGCACAATATTGGGGGCAAGCTTTTGAAATCACCAGATCTCTTCGTCAGGCGAGATGTTACAAAAAGCAGATCCTGAAAGCTGCCCATGATTTTGTGCTTCTTTGGTTGATCCTAATAAAGATATTTGGGTAGTAAACACTAAACATGTACTAGTGGGAATGGCCGCTAGTGCAATTGGAAACTAGTGCAATTCAGGAAACTAGGCAACACTTCCAGAATGAGTGAAGTCAGGGGAGCTCCCTTCTGTGAGCTCTGCTGACTTGTCCCATTCCAGAAGCAGTAGTTTCGGTTGCGCTAGCAGTGCTAGCTTCCCGTTGTGCTTGTGGTCATTCCTGCTAGTGCTGTGGCAGCACTGAATATTGTCCATTGCCTGACCATAGATTTTGCCTGATAAGAAGATCTGGAGATCTTGCTTGGTAAGAAGATCTGAAGATCTTGAAAGCTTGCCCACAATTTTGTGTATATTGGATTGGTCCTAAGAAAGGTATATACTGACCATGGATTTTGGAATAAAAATGAATACAACATATATAGAATGATGAACAGGCAATTAGGTTAGGACAAGGATGCCAGTCTTATATCACATGGGCTGCTGAAAGTTGAAACTTGACAGTGCATTCCTATACATGTCTACTCAGAAGCAAGTCCCACTGAGTTCAATAAGACTTACTCCCAGGCAGGGCCGGTGCAAGGCAGTTTGGTGCCCTAGGCAAGATCAGATATTTAGCGCCCCCCTCTTCCCACTTGAGCCCTCCCTCCCTCCAGCCCTATGCTCCTGGCACCCCCTTTAGCCCTGCGCCCTAGGCAGCCGCCTAGTTGGCCTAATGGTAGCACCGGCCCTGCTCCCAGGTAATTGGATATAGGATAGCAGCCTAAGGGCACAATCTTATGGGTATTTAGACAAAAAAGTCCTACAACTCCCAGCATTCCCAAGCCAGCATGGCTGCCTGGAGAATGCTGGGAGTTGTAGGACTTTTTTTCTGCCTAAACATGCATAGAATTGTGCCCTAAATCATGTAGATGAGTGTGTTTTGGAAGGCTTGCAGCTTTTCAGATACCTATACATTAGCCTTCCACAAACCGGCGTCCTCCAGACTTATTGGACTACAACTCCCACCATCCTCAGCCAGCATGGCCACACTGGTCCAACACTAGTCCAACACGTCGGGAGGATACCAGAAGGCTGTCTTATAACATGATGACGTAACAAGCTCCTACTGCTGAAATTCCCTTTTAAAAAAAATGTTTTAGTCTTTAACAGGAATAGCACAGTAATAATGGTGAGGGACGTGTTTTCTTGTCCTTGCCACTACAGCATCAGAGAGCAGCATGACTTTTCTTTCCCGGTGCTTGCATGGATGCCTGATTGCAATAACCAATAAGGATGCAGAGAACTGAATGCATCACTTACCGGCACCAGGTACACAAACAGAGAAGAATGTTTACAGAGCGCCGGCACAAGGGAGCAGTTTCAGTGCTACTGGCAGACACATCGTTGCACATTTTGCTTGGGCCCCCGATGTGGACTGGGGCCTTGGAGCAATGTGGCAGTGCTTACCTGGTCTGGTTTTGCTTTTATTTTCAGATCGCCCCTAAATCTTTCTTCCTCTTCCTTAGCAGGATAAAGAAGTGTCCAGTTGGCCGAAGAGGCTTATCAGCTCTGTCTGCCTGGGTGTTAACAATCTATTTGCCTAAGTACCTGTCACATTCACATGCTGGGTTTCCTTTGTAATTCGCTATATTTGTCTGAATTCCACCTCCCTGCCCCCCAGCACTGAGGGGAAAAGATGCTCTCAGTCTCAGGCAGCCCTCTCTCTTACTAGGTGCTGCCTGCCTCTACTCTGAGGTTATATCTAAATGCTGCAAAATAGCAAACAAAGCTCAATTCACTGTCCTTGTTTGGCCATTTCCTTATCCCAAATACAACTCCTAGAAAGCAACCTCTTGGAAACTAAGGCAGCAACCTCGCATTTCATTAAATAAAGGTGGTTATCAATCAATCAATTCTTTATTGTACGGTCATAGACCCAAATCAAACAAAGTAAAATCATACGGATCGCAACACAATATAGATATTATAATACAAGAACATTAAAAACATGAGAAATTATAAAAGTTAGAACGTCATAATAAAATATAATAATATAAAATATCTAAAATAGATATAATATAATATAAAAGACCAGTTATTAGATGTGTACACTAAATGTAATTAACATAATAAAATAGCATAAATAAGTTAATTGGTGATGGAATAAAAATTATAATATTAATAACCCTGAAGGGAGAATTATTTTAGTTAGAGGAAATTCCCTTCTGTGTTTTTATAACCAGAAAGAGAAATCTAGCCACCAACTCTGTGACTGATTTGTTCTTGTCTGCTAAAAGATAGGTCAAATACCATTCAGATGACCGGCCTGGAAATTTAGAAAGTTCAGATGTTATTAACCTAACCCGGTCATCTTTATAGAATTTACAGGCAAAAACCATATGGGCTAGAGATTCTATAGCCCCATCACCACAAGGACATAATCGTTCACCATAAGGAACACCCCTAAACCGTCCATCCAATACCGCAGATGGAAAACAATTGAACCTAGCTCTCGTAAAAATCAAACGGTATTTGGGGATAGATAAATTCTCCAGATATCTAGCATAACTTTCTGGGGGAGGGAATAAAGGTGGTTAAAAAAGGACCTGCATAGAAATCAATGGGATTTCTGAGTGCAGGATTGCAAAAAGCAGCTTATGGCAAACGAGCCAGGTGACCTGCTTGTAGAGTGGCCAGTGCCCTCTTTTACAGAGGACCATTCTCTGTTTGGAAGGCAGTCCTGTCCAATTCCAGTTTAAAGATAATGAACCATCAGAATTGTTGTCCTTCAACAGTTAGCACCTGGAAAACAGACTGAACAGGCACACAGGTCACCTGGTCACAGCCTTCTGCGCTATGCTGAGATGTACTGTCTTCCTATTAAAATTAAAAGAATTATGTCTAAATGTGCATCTATGCACATAAACTAGCATATGCAAATTTTATGCAGATCAGTATCCTCTTTTGTACTCTTTTTGGTGATGTATTTCCTCTTTTTTTTTGGTGATTCTCAAGTGGCTAGGCTGTTCACAGCTGTTCACCACAGGCTGGGGAAAAGAGAACTGCAAAAAGCCTGCTGGGCATAGGGATCAACTCCCTCCCACCCCATTGGCTGTGCTGATAATTTATTTATTTAACTTTTATGCCTCCCAATAGCCAAAGCTCTCTGGGTGGTTTACAACAGCAGTTTGGTGAATCTGATTGTATTAACAATGTGCCCCAAATATGTTATCGAGACTCAGAGGGGAGGGCACATCCTGCCCTGCATCTCTCCCACCGGAGAGGGACTCAAATTTTGAACTTGGACTATCCAATTGCTAAGAGGAGGGCCATAATGAGTGGCCAGGCTAAGCAGCAGCAGGCAGAATTTGGGCAAGCGGGGGGGGGGGGCAGGCGTAGTTTCAGGCATTGAAAGAGACTGCTCCCCTGCCCCCACATCAGAAAACAGTTATCCCCCCCCCCCGGAAGGAGAGACTTTGTTCCCGAAGACCACCAGATGCACGGGGGGGGGGAGTTCCCCTCAAGGCAGCTGGTGCAGCAAAGCTAGAAGAAGGGAGAAGTGGTACTTTCATAGATTTCATAGAGTTAATAGAGTTAATAGAGTTGGAAGGAGCCTACAAGGCTATCGAGTCCAACCCCCTGCTCAATGCAGGAAACTAGAGTCTTCACAAAAGACTGTCAGAGGCAAAGCAGATCGGAGCAAGAGATTGGGTGCTGATATTAAAGTCAAAAATAAGGTGACCATTTTTTTCAAATTTAAAACCAGGACATTTATTTATTTATTTATTTATTTTCTATTCTGCCCCACAGCCGAAGCTCTGGCGGTACATAAAACAACAATAAAAACATACAAAATAGTTAAAAAGATTAAAAACCAAATTAAAAAGCACAGTTTAAAATACAATCCAAAAGTTAATAAAACTACAGTATTTTTCCATGTATAAGACTATACTTTTTCCTAAAATCACTAGACTAAAAATTGAGGATCGTCTTATACACGGAAGTAAGCCGAGGAGAGAACCGCGCGGTTGCAAAACTGTCCAGTGGGGGGCGTCTTATACATGGGGGCGTCTTATAGACGGAAAAATACGGTAAGTCTACAGGTGACAATTCCCCCCCTGTGCTATTTTGAGCTCTTAACTATTGAATGCCTTGGCATAGAGGGAAGTGTTAACCTGGCGCCGAAAAGATAGTAAGGTTGGCGCCAGGCGGGTCTCAGTGGGGAGCTTATTCCATAATTGGGGGGCTACCACTGAGAAGGCCCTCCTCCTTGTTGCTACCAACCGAGCCTCTTTTGGAGGTGGCAGTTGGAGGAGGGCCCCAGATGTTGAGATTGCGGTTGGGAGAGACAAGACGTTCCGTCAGGTATTGTGGTCCTAAGCTGCATAGGGCTTTATAGGTTAGAACCAGCACCTTGAATTCGGCTCGGAAGCATATTGGCAGCCAGTGCAAACGGGCCAGAACTGGTGTAATGTGCTCGGACCTTCCGGTCCCCGCAATAAGCCTGGCTGCTGCATTTTGCACAAGGTATACCACAGAGTCGTACGAGCTCTACTACAGAGTGGGAGCTTAGGAGCGATCGTGTCAACCGCCTGGGTCATCTCTCTATTCCAGAGATCAACCAGGGATTTGACAGGACCGCCAGCCATATCAGCCGGAAACCCCCAAAGGTCCTCTGGAAACCATCCAGATCCATCAGCCTCTGGGGGTGGACCATCTTAATAGGTCCCCCTCCCTTGCAGAGGGGGAAAGCTGCCGTTAGCCTAAATCTCAGCAGGTAGTGATCTGACCATGACAAGGGGACCGATTCAAAGTCCCCCACCTTCAGATCACCATCTCCATGCTCGGCTGAAAAAACCAGGTCTAGAGTGTGCCCTGCTACATGTGTTGGGCCGATGACATGTTGGGACAGTCCCATGGTTGTCATGGAGTCCATGAATTCCTGAGCCACACCAGACAAGGTGCCCGCAGCATGAATGTTAACATCCCCCAGGACCAACAGCCTGGGGGACCTCAGCATCGCCAGCGAGACCACCTCCGTCAGCTCAGCCAGGGAGTCTGTTGAGCAGTGGGGTGGGCGGTACACCAACAGAATCCCTAATCTGTCCCGCTGGCCCAACAAAAGGTGCAAACACTCCAGACCAGTAGTCAGTCAGACAGGGAGCCTGGAGAGAGAGAGAGAATTCCTATAGACCACGGCAAACCCCCCTCCCCGGCCCTCAGGTCTACCCTGATGCTGCACCAAGTACCCCGGTGGGCAAAGCTGGGAGAGACTAACTCCTCCCTGTTCTCCCACCCAGGTCTCGGTAATGCATGCCAGATCGGCCGCCTCATCCACTATTAAATTGTGGATGAGGGAGGTTTTATTTTGCACCAATCTGGCATTTAGAAGCAGCATCCAGAGACCTGAGGGCAGGCTGATAGGGCAACCACCAAACCTGCGGGTGCAAGGAGGACCGGAACAAGGCACAGCCATTAAGTGTCTGGGCTGTGTTCCCCTTACCTGGCTAGTCCTCCTCCCAATGCCAAATCTCCCTCTTCCCATCACTACACTAATTGGGGCCCCCACAGAACCCCCCACTTGGCCCCATGACTCCCTCCAAGGCACATGTTCAGGCCCTAGACAGGGAAAAACAATCCCCCCCACCAAGGGCACCGAGCAACAAGTAGCAGTGTTAGGGGGGTGGCCCTTGCCCTTGTGGCACCCCCAAAGCCACAAATGCCCCCTCCCATCAGGAGATATTTGGGCCTTCAGGCTTCAACCTAACTCAAGCCTGGGTAGGCCTCAATCCTTCACAGTAGTCCAACAAGATCTGGAGGGTCATAGGTTCCCCACACTTGATCTAGCTCATTGTTGCCTACACACTGACTGGCAGTGGCTCTCCAGGGGTTTACACAGGAGTCTTTCCCAGTATCACCTGGAGATACCAGGGATGAAACCCAGGACCTTTTGCACGCAAGATGGGTGCTCTGCCATTGAGCAATGGCCCCCTCCCCTCTGATAAAAAAGCCATGGTGTAGAGGAGTGGGAACACTGGGTCCCAGAGCTCTGGCACTTTTTTCAGCTGATCCTAATAAATTAGCTAGTATGCTATGGATTGATTTTCTTTGTGGGTATCTATCTATAATGGATCAACAACACAGCTGCCTGCATTTTGTCCTTGGGGTATGGCCACTGGGGCTGTAATGATGAGCGCCTGCACTTCAAAATTTAGTACTGAACTACCATTAAGTAGTACTGTACTAATAAGGAGGAAGTTATCACTGGCTAAACACACAGCGCCTTTCCCTTGCCACTTTGTAACCCCACAGGTAGGCCTGCACATAGCCAGAGTGGATCATGGAGACAATGGCCTAAAGATCATGGTGGGGACTGATGGTTATCCACAATGACTGGGTTCAGGCAACATGATAACCCACACTCAGGGGTTGACTATGGGTTGAGTGTGGGTTGTTGCTGAAACGTGGGTTATCGTGTTGTCTGAACCCACCTGCACTAACAAGCCATGGCTTCTTAACCACAACCAACCCACAAAGAGAACCCATGGTTGTTGTTATTGGGCTGTGAACTGTGGGTTGTTCACCATGGTTTCTTATCTCAGCTGGGTTCAGACGACAACCCACGGTTCAACGACAACCCTTACTCAGCCCTGAGTGTGGCTTATCATGTTGTCTGAACCTAGTCAGTGTATTAATACAGAAGGAAAGAGCACTCAGTGGCTTGCAGAGGGATCTGATAGGGGTTTGTACTGGAAAGTGACTCCCACTGGCTTCAATAGGGCTAACTAACTCCTTACTACAGCCTTCTCCAACCTAGTGCCCTCCAGATATGTGGGACTACAACTCGCAGCACCCCCAGCCAGCTGGCTGGTTGGGGATGCTGGGAGTTGTAGTCCGACGCATCCAGAGGTTGAGAACGGCTGCGCTAGCAGCAAGCGTGTCTTAGCTTTGCCTGCAGTCCAATGTGCCCTGAGCTTGCCTGCTCGCCCGGCTGCCTGCCACACACTGCGCCTCCTCCTTAGTGCGAGCTGCACAGCGTCACTCTCCCCATCCAGTCTTCTTAGCGCTTTAAGAAAAGGCTGATCCTCCTAAGCCCGCCCCTAACCTCCATGGCCCGCCTCTTTCAGGTCCCATCCTAACTGGTTGACCAGGGCATGAATACCGTATATATGCCCTGACCTGTGTGAATGAGCCGCTGTCCTCTCCCTCGCTGCTAAAGTTCCCATTTGAATTGTACCTGTCTCTTGTGTATGCAAACCGATGTAGCCTTGCAGGCTTTTGATTTTTGTTGTTTTTGTTTTTTGTTTTTTGTGAGTGAGAGAAGGTGTGCTGGTGGTGGGGGGCTGTCAAAGGTTTTTTCTTTTGAGTTAGTGTAGATGAAATGGGGAAGATTCAGACTCCCCAATTTCATATTTTCCAATGGGGGAGATGTGGAGAAAAAGCGCCAGAGTTTCCTGCACCACACACACACACACACACACACCTCCACACGTGTAAACAAGTATAATCCCAGCTGGGGGCTGGGAAATGCAAAATGTACCTAGTTTCTCTGATGGCTCCTGACACCGCAGTCTCCCATGTCTTTGATGGCTGGTGCCACAGCTATTTGCATGCAAATGTGGCAAAGAGCCACCCCTCCCCTGCCTGGCCCAGATGAAGTTCATCCTGATTGGCTAAAGACACCTGGGCTACTGAAAGGAGGGGTGGGGGGAAGAATCTATACTGCTGCTGTGGCTTTTGGGTGTTGTTGTTGTCTGCATGCTTTGTGCGGAGGAGGGCTTTTGCTAACGCAAACCCTGAGAAGACCAACCCCCAGACAAAGGGAGTGCCTGGGTATTTATATAGTAAAGAACTAGTTTTCTTGTTTTATAGCTCTACTTGTATGTACCAAAGTGTCTCCCCATCTTTCTCCCTCTTCCCTCATTCCCCACCTTTTATTGTAATCTGTTTACCTTAAATAAACTTTCCTGGTTTTACCCCACACGGCGTGTGTGGTTCCTCTGTGGTTCAGTGCTAAATCCAGTGTATAGACCCAAGGGCAAGTCCCTGAGAAAATCAAGTCAAGATGGCAGAGCTAAGGCTGGCAGTTTTGCACCTTTGATCTCTGGTCTTGGGTAAAGGACCGGTTGGCAGTCCTTCACAGAATCCTATATGGTTATCTCCAGGCTGGTGGACAACTCCATTCCATGATATTTACTGAGGGTGATATTTGTGGTAATGAAAACAGAATCACTGGAATGACATTGTTAAGACATGATAATGGTTTTTCACTTTAGAAAATATCTACTACAATGTCTTTTTTTTATTTTATTGGTATGATAGTGCAACAGAAGACTATTCCTGTGTCATTATCTGATAGATATATCATTTTAGGTACCGGTAACTGCAATTTACAATGCATATGTATATATATATTTAATGGTACTTCTAAACCAAATTAAATTATCTTAAAATGCAGTACTCATAGAAAAAACAAATGTCGGTTCTAGCAATTTGTTGCTTATGGTATACTTTTCTTTATTAAATAGATAACTGTTCATCCCAACATGCAATAAATTATGCACTTGCATTTTTGTAAATTTTTCCCTTGGGAACTAGAAGCTTTAAAACTGACATTTTCTTCACCATCCCAGGAGAAATGCTGTGGAAATCGACAAAGTGAGCATCTGAAGGAAATCCATATAAAATGTTGGATTTATGCTGTCTTAATACATGTAACTTTTCCTATGCATCTCAGAACTGTAAAATGGGAGGAGGCTCCAGGATCAAGCTGTGGAAATCTCACTACTGAGGTAGGCTTCTCTGTACTCTACACCTGTAGTCAACACTAACACTTTAGGGCGCAATCCTATGCATGTATAGACAGAAAAAAGTCCTACAACTGCCAGCATTCCCCAGCCAGCAATGGGGCATGCTGGGAGTTGTAGGACTTTTTTCTGTCTAAACATGCATAGGATTGTGCCCTTAGTCTATATCAGTGTTCTCCAACCTTGGGTGTCTCCAGATGTTTTTGGCCTACAACTCCCAGCATGCCCCAGCCGGCATGGCTGGCTGGGGAAATGCTGGCATTTGTAGGACTTTTTTCTGTCTATACATGCTGGGAGTTGTAGGCCAAAAACATCTGGGGACCCAAGGTTGGAGAACACTGGTCTATATGTAATCTATTTAATAGTGTACCATGGTAAGTCTTCAACAGAAACAGTCAAGGTAACCTGCCCTGGTGTAAAGAAGGACAGGATTATTACAGTATAGTGCAGGGGTGCAGAACCTCAGGCCCAGGGACCAAATCTAGCCCTCCAGGGTTCCCCGGAAGGCCATGCCCAGTTGGTGGTTCCTTGGCTTTTGTGCAGTTCCCCCCCCCCCCAAACTCAAAAAGGTTGAAATGCCTCTCTAAGGCTTAGTTACTGGCAGTCGGAGCGTTACGCTAAAATATGTTGGTATTTTTTGTTTTGGCCCCTCTCCCTTTTGCCTTTGGCACCTCCACCACTGGGATGTGGCCCCCGAGAGCTTCTCTGAACTGGAACTCGGCCCTCGGCTGAAAGAGGTTCTTCTCTGCCATGGTGGGTAGACTGTACACTGTAGTGGCTAGAGCACTCGGTTTGGATATGGAAAGTTTGCATATGAGTTTGCATGTGGGAAACGACTCAGCTGTGGAAGTCCATTGTATGTATGGCTATGGAAAAATGGCACACTTTTGGCCTAACCTACTTTACTGGACTGTTGTGGGGCTAAAATAATTTTGAGCCCCTTGGTGTAAGGTTGTGGTTAATTACAAATGCAATAAATAAATACACCAGCTTGCTGCCTGAGCTGAGCCAGAGACTAGAGCACCTCAGGCAGCTAGCTCAGAGCTGAGCATCGTGTCTAGAATATGTAGCCATCAGGTTGACCCTGATGGATGGAAACCTGTGATAAAGCCTTCTCTGCATGAGGAGACATGCTTGAAACAAAGTTAGGGTGAGCCCATGAGACTATCAGTTCTATAGCTGCACTTAGTACAGGTCATATTGGATTCCACAGAAATTGCCTCTCCTCCTATTATGACAAACATCCTGTGGCTTGACCTGATTTGGGGCTGTATCTGCACTGTATCAGCAAGGCAGATAAGCATGTTCATGTTTGTGTGTGTATAGCTCAGTAGAGCCCACGCTTTGCATTTGAAAGGTCTTAAGTTCCATCCCTGGCATATCTAGGTAGGCCTGAGAAAGACTCCTGTCTGAAATCCTGGAGAGCTACTACCAATCAGTGTAGACTATACTAAGTGAGATGGGGCAAAGCTCTGAATCAGGATAAGGTACTTTGCTAGTGAACAATGTTTCTGCACTGGAAGGAGCAGGTCCCTGCCTGAGAGCCAGAGGAACAGCAGGGCAGTGGGAAGGCATGGCTGATGGCAGTCTCTTAATATGGTATACTCTGGTCATTTTAGGCCCAGTGGAGTCATATTGACCAGTACAACCCTGTAAAATTAGGTTTTACACAACCTCTCTTTCTTAGAACATTCCTCTCCAGTGTATTTAAACAAACAAACAAAAGCAGGAAATTCCTTCTTAAAGGGGGTAGTTAAGTAAAAACAGTAAAGTGTAAAATAAATCTACCATGGTGCTGAAGAAAACTATTACAAGCACTAGTAGATCCTCTCTAACAGATGTAAACATATCCAGTCACAGCCAAAAGCTGTATTGTATTTAAGATTTCCCTAAATTACCAATGCCAGGATGTCTGTGTTCCCACCAACTGTTTTTGTGAATGACCATGTAATTATCACTGTCTGTATTCTCTGCATTCCATATCCTCCCTGACCTCACTGTCTACAGTACCCACCATGCCATAATAAACTTGTTAGGGTTGTATCCAACTAGTGGCTCCTGCTGATGGAAGAGCATCCATTAGCAGAATGAATTCCCACCCCCATGCCTCCCTAAATCTACTCTGGAAGATTCAGGCCCCTCTGGGGTTGAGTTGGAGGTGGGGTTTGCATGGGAGAAGATGGGGGGGGGGGAAGGAAAGCTCTCTTGGATGAACAGACATCCACCCATGTAATAATAATAATAATAATAAATTTTATTTCTTACCCGCCTCTCCGTCTAGATCGAGGCGGGGAACAACAAAAATATAAAATACACAATACATACTATTAAAACATCTTAAAACATATTAAAAACATCATAAACAACATCATTAAAACATCATTAAAACATCATTAAAACATCGTAAAAACATCTTAAAGACAACCTAAAATTCCGCCGGATAGTCAAAATTCTACAGTCAAATTTTTAACATACTTTAGTAATGTTGAATGTAACCCCTGGTCTCCAAGTCTAAGGTGCCACAAGATTCTTTGTTGCTTTTGTGGCAAAATAAAACCAATGCCCTCTGGGTATTTATTTCTGTACTTCTGTCTGTCTCACCTTTTGGCCCATAGGCCCCAGTGACCAGGTTAGCATGATCACCGCAGCTCACTGTGGCTTATGGTGCATGCTAGCCATTTTGAATATGCAGACTGCGGCAGGCACACACCATGGCTTGTCGTGTCATGCAAACCTGGTGTGGGTTATGCAAGGGTTAAACAACCCTTGAGATAACCCTAGAACAACCCATGGGTTGCATATTCAAAATGGTAGCTGGCTTAAATAAGCCACAGTGGGTGATCACGCGAACCGGCCCATTATGTATTTGGAAATGGCACACTTTTTCCGCATTTCGTGTAGAATCTGAACTCAAACAATGACTTAATACTTGTAGACCTCGAACTATATGTAGCTCGAGTTGGCACAAAAGTTTGGGAATAAGGTCTACGTATGAATGTTTTACATTTTAAACTGGAACAATGGGTTATGCTGAAGTGGTAGGTGATGATGGGATCTTGAACTTTTGGATAAGTTTGATAAAGATCAGTGCTATTGGTTATGAAGATCCATTCCTGTAAAAGGAAGATGAAAATGTAATTGTTGAATGACAGCCTAATAATGGAGGGACCATTAATCTCTGTTATAAACTGTTCTACAGTCAAATTTTTAACATACTTTAGTACGGCTGCCTTTTCTTTAGTGTTCTTTGGTTAGGTGGCTGAAAGAAACGTTAAGTCATTTCCTCATTCTTCTAAGATTTTTTGTCTCAACAAAAGCCTATTTTGGGTCTAAGTGGAGAAAAGGACTGTGGGTAATGAAGAGAGGGAATGACAATGAGAAAAGTATTTTATGCCAGCAGGAAGCTCTTTTAATAAGTAAATCAACTCTTATAGTGATGACCTGCACAGATTCCGGAAATGCTGCAGGTTAAAACAACAACAAAAAACTTTGCTTATGGCTCTGGACAAGCATTTACATTTTCTTTAATATGTGCATGAAACTCTAAACCACAATTTCTTCCACCACTGTATCCCTCCCATTTCTTTTAATGATTTCTTATGAGTTGGGTCAGCACCTTTTAATGGACAGAAGCCCTGTACTTGTAATGCAGATGCATAACAGGCAGGTAGCAACATGGGAAGCTTTCCACATCGCTGCATGTCAAGGAGAAGCTTTGCCTATTGATTCCTGCCTGTTATGCAGCTATTAAATGTGCAGAGCCTCTGCTTATAAAACAGGAGAAAACACTCTTGGCAGGTTCAGGGCCCAATGGGCGAGTTTATTCTAAATCTGAGGCCCAAAGGCAAATCAGCCCAAAGGTGAGATGCAAAGCTTAGAATCTGAAGTTCAAGCCAGGCAAATGCATATCCTCCAACACATGTGAATTTGTAAGAGGTATGGTTAAACAACATGAAGATGTGATCAAGAGGGTGTGGCCAGGCAACATGAGGGCGTGGCCAAGGGTATGGCCAGGCAACCAAAGGGCACGGGCAAGTACAAAAGTTATTAGAAGAAACACACAAAACTGCAGTATTTTAAGCACAGAAATCTTTGAATTTATAATAATATATAACATTTAGATATCTCTGAGTGTGCAAAGTGGTTCACAGGCCCACCCTGCAAGCTCCTATATTCTCCACTCAGAAAAAAGCATGTGGGCTCTATTGTACTTTATTAAAAAAACAAGAACAACAACACTGTGATTGAACAGTAATGCCAAAATGGAATGATGATGTTTGTTGCTGCTATTTGAGGTAGTTGGGATTTTTTCTTTCTTTCTCTTGAGGAGGGTGTTTTTTTTGCTAACTCCCTTTTTAAAAAATGCTAATGCATTACAAAAAACACAATCCAAAATCCCTGCAGAATAATCCTGATCAGTATTGTAGAGAGCTTTCTCTATTGCACTTCAGCATGTGTTAGAAAAAGACTTTCATATGGGGTACACAGGTAGAGCCAAGTAAAATTTACCACTGCTCTGAAAACAGAATCACAGTGCAATGCTATGTATGTGTACTCAGAAGTAAGTCCTATTACATTCAATGGGACTTACTCACAGGAAACTGTATATTTTAAAGCAATCTACAACACTGGCCATCACATCTTGTGGCAGCAAATTGATTATGCTTTGTGTGAAGAAGTATAGTCTAATTGAGGGATAATTGTGAAATGCTGCTCCTTGCTAGAAGAGGTAGCAGCAGCAGCACCAGTGCTAGAATGACTTTTCCAGAATTATATTATTATATAATATCTTATATATTATTACATTATTATATTGTATATTATTTTATAATATTTTATAAGTGGCTTTTGTAATATATGTTTTTACCTTACTTAAACCCTTAATTGCTGATATCTGGTGTTTTTCATGGGGGGGGGCAGTGCTTGCAGGGCAATCCCTTTTTGTTTTAAAATTGTCAGGATTGTCACAAATTCAACAGGTGAAGTTTACCCACCTACCCCACCCCACCCCACCCCAGTGACCCCAAACATGGAGCTTCAGAGAGAAGGGGACGTTTCTTGCATTACCATCTGACACCATACCTCACCTCTTAGAGGCAAAGAGTCAGCTGTGTTAGGAAATAAAATCTGTGGCAATATAAAGATAGGAATCATGTGATACATTCCCTCATTCACCTCTCCCTCAGTCCAGGCCAGGGGGTGCAGCCTCCACCTCCTTTTCTTTTTCCGTGTGTCCTCCCTGCTTACTGTTTCTTAAAGGGGCCATTAGCAATATTGCAGCTAAGCTAAAAGTTTTAGCTTAGCTGCAATGTTGCCCATGGCCCCTTTAATAGTGGTTTAAAGCAGCTTGTGGGAGGCAGGGGAGAATTCAGGACTTTGCATAACAAAGTGAGAAGTCGGGGCAGTTGGAAACTAGGCAAGTGAGTTAAGGTTGTGGGAGTACAAGGTTATGGGGGATTAACAGTGGGTTTTAGGAAGATGTAGAAGTGAGCCTAGAATCCAAGCGGAGCAAGTAGTCATAATATAGGGAGGCAAGAAGAATCCAGTTGTAGGAGAGCAATAAGCAGACAGTCATAAAGCCTTCCTGGCCCATCCTGTTTCATATGTATTATTTATTTTATGTATATACTGCCTTATAACAAAAAGTTCTCAGGGTGGTTCAAACAATAAAACAAGTGAAAAACAGCTTAAAAACAACAAATACAAAAAAATAAAAAATAAATAAATCTAAAATGCATGGGAAAAGAGATATGTTTTTGCATGGTGCCAAAAAGACAACAGTGTGGGTGCCAGCCAAGCCTCCTTGATGAAGGCATTCCATAAACAGAGTGCCACAACTAAGAAGGCCCTCTCTCTTGTAGCCACCCATCTAATTTCATTTGGTGGGGGCCTCCAGAGGAGGGCCTCTAAAGATGCCCAAAAGGTCCGGGCAGGTACGTATGTATACAGGGCTTCTGAAAATATCTATGGGCCCTGGTGAAATATACTTTCCTATCCTGTCAAATCCCCCTTGGTGCCCACATTGCAGTCATCTTATGTTTCTTATTTTTCCTCTCCCCTCCTGAATGATGTCACCGCACTTCCTGATTCTTGCCCTTGCAGTAAACCATGAGCAGAATGTATAGCAAACTAGTTAACAGCTGTGGTACTATGTTATGCAGGTGTTATCTGGGTGTGTTTGAGCCTTATTGTGAAAGCCGCTGTAGTTTAATGCATTTTGCTGTCTCCCGACATTTCTCTGTGTTGAGGTGTTTAGTGCCTTTTATATCCCGCTAACAAGGTTTATTGCAAGTAATTGTTGTAAGGCAATTTATAATACATTTTTATGTACTCTGATTTCAATACAGTGGTGTATTATAATTTTCAGGGGGGAAAATAGGATGATTAAATGCAAAGAGTCAGAAGTGTGAGCAGCACCTGTTCAAGCCTTCAGCAGTCTCTGTCTGAAATATATTTATGGAAAAAGTAAGTAAAAATCTTGTGGTTCTTTTAGAAAGCCGTCTTTAGTTACTGATTTAAGATCGTATAAAACCTAATAAAAGATCAGCTCTTTGTTACAAAACATCTGGTAATTCCAGTTGTGTCTTCATCCTGCAAAGGCATCTCCCCCCCCCCCCCTTTCTCTCTCTTGTAGATAAGCAAATGCAAGCAGGAGGATGGTCTTAGTGAATGAAGATGAAAGAAAAACAGAACAGGCTTCATCTCCAGAGATTCTATTTCTTGCTTACAAAATTGTTCAGCACACAGCATTCTGCCCTTTCAGAATAAGCAAGTCCTTTAGGGATCCCCAATAAAGCTTGCAGCACCACAATCACACTCCACTCACATTATTGAACAATCCTGAGGACTAGGAAGCTGATGGGGACAAGGGGACGACCTCACTTGTGGCTGCAGCTGCATGTCAGCACATTGTAAGACTATCCACTCCAATTCTCCGCTGCACCCCAAATTAGCAACAAAATGTGCATGCTTTCGAAATCTCCAGATCTTTCATCCAGCAAGATGTTATAAAAAGCAGGTTGAGGGAATGGGGGGGGGGGAGGGGAATGATTGTGAGACAGGCCTGTGGCTTACGCTGGCTCAGTTTGTCTGAGTGTGGAAAGCTAAGCAGGGTCAAGCCTGGTTGTTACTTGGATGGGAGACCCCTCCTCTAGTTTCCTGCACTGAGCAGGGGGTTGGACTTGATGGCCTTGTAGGCTCCTTCCAACTCTATGATCTATGAATCTACATCACATTGTCTGCATGTTCAGAGTCCCAAGATGGAATGGGGGAAGGAGGGGTCTGTAGACATTCAAATTAGGCTATGCAGGCCATGTGATGGTTACAGGAATTATGAGATTAATGAAATCTTTGGCCTTAGTAAAAACGACCCCAGCTGGCTCAAGTAAGCAGGGGAGATACAGAAAATGTAGACTATGCTCCTGCTCTTTTATCTATTCCTGGAGTATGTAAAGCATATGTGCAGCAGCTACACCAGCACCTCCGTCCATCCCATCCCCCAGTCATGACCTAATCAGGATCATGGGAACTCACTACACTTTGATATTTTTTTCCATATGCCACACACAGAGCAAAGCAAACCATGTTCATGATTAGGGCTTGTAGAGTCCAAAGGTCGCTTAAAATATATGCTGTTCTGCCTTCCGTGGAGGGGAAGGGCTCTGCTCATGGAAGGGGCCTCTGCCCAATTTTGGGGGATCCCCTCTCTGCCGCGCACTACAACTCACCCCATTCAGCAGGGTCCCCTGATCCTCTGTGTAGCATTTTCAGTGGGCTGGAGGAGCTACTTTGGGAAGGAGGGTGGTGGGGAAGTCCACTTCTGCCAGCCCAGTCGCATGCACCAAAACCTGGACCCAACCCAGCACAGATCTGGAAGCAAGTTGAGCAACTGACCCATCAGTCTACCAAACAATCTGTCTATAACTCTGTGTATAATACTCCTCATAACCTTATTGGTTGTACAGTACATCAACAATTTATCTGAGTCTATCACTAAATTAGAGGCAGCTTGATTTAACATGCCCTCCCAAACCTGGTGCCCTCCAGAAGTTTTGGACTTCAACTCCCACCAGTCCCAGCGAGGGTTAATCCACTGAATGCAACACAGTGATCTGAAATGGGTTATTATTTGAAATCACAAACAGGACACCTTGCCCCCAAAATGCACAATGATTGAAATGCTTACAATAATGTTACTAAGGGTGCAATCCTATGCATGGTTAGACAGAAAAAAGGCCTACAACTCCCAGTATGCCCCAGCCAGCATGTAGGACCCTTTTCTGTCCAAACATGCATAGGATCGCACCCTAGTGTTTGAATGTACATGTAAAATATTGCACACAATTTAAATGATACAATGAAGGGCGTCATCCATTTATTCCCTGTGGAAAAACAGTATGTATGAATGATCACTTTTCTTAATAAATTGCTGTGAGATGTGTGTAACTCTGGGATTTTTTTTAAAAAACTTTTTTAAAGGCCACTGTATAGTTGTATTCCCCGTCTTAAAATGATCACCCCCCACCTCCGAGTCATGCCGCCATCTTCAGGTATCCCAAAATAGTTTGTACAATTCCAATACATGAGAGAAGTACCTCTATCAGTTGAGATGTGTATCTTTAGCGTGAGGTATTGCCTTGTGGCACCACAATAGCAATTGCTTGGGAGAGAAAATTTATTATTTATTTTATTTATTATATTTATACCCCACCTTTTTTCCTGCAAGGAACCCAAGGCAGCTTACATAATCCTCCTCCTCCTCTCTATTTTATCCTCACAACAACCCTGTGAGGTAGGTTAGGCTGAGAGTCAGTGACTGGCCCAAAGTCACCCAGTGAGATTCATGGCCGAGCGGGGACTAGAACCCGGATCTCCCGAGTCCCAGTCCAACACTCTCACCACTATGCCACACTGGCTCTCCAAAATCCAACATCTTTACTAAGTTTGCAAATATAGATCATATAAATTCTGATAGATACTTGACTGTGCTTTAAAATCTGTATCTGCTTCATCCTGACAGTAATATTCCCATCTTACAAATGAGGAAAAAAGGCTAAGAGATAAGCGATCAGGCCTGCCAGTGAGTTTATGGCCAAGGTGTGTGTGTGTGTGTGGGGGGGGGGACACCTCTTTCAGCCCAAGGGCAGAATTCAGTTCCGGAGGTCTTGGGGGAGGGAGCATTCCAGTGGTGGGCAGGGCAAAAGGTAAAAGCCAGTGGGGCCAAAAATACAAAAAACCCCAACGCCCAACATATTATAGCTTAAAACTCTGTCAGTATCTAAGCCTGGGGGGAGGCCTTTTAGAATGGGGTAAAACTGCACAAAACCCGGGAAACCACCAAATGGTGGTTGGTTGGGGGAAAGGCCAAGGGAAGGGGGTGTGGCCTTCTGGGGAGCCCTAGAGGGTGGATTGGAATCCCAGAAGGGCTGGATTTGGCCCTTGGTTTCCCACCCCTGGCTAAGGGGAACCCAGGCTGCAAGGAGTCACCAGCAATCAGAACTGCAAGAGCAGTTTTAGCTGATGTGTGGCAGGGCAAGTTGAAGGATCTTCCCCGCCACAGAACACTGCAATTTGAGTGGTGGGGAAATGCTTTATCACCCCAGCCACAGCAGCTTTATGTTGGAGAAGGGCGTCTGGCTCTTCCATGACATCCGAAGAACATCTACACATTTATAGTGTTGCTCATCTGGGCAGGCCCTTCGGCAGTCGTGGCGACTCTTGAACCCAGGACTTCAGCTTTGAGCAACAGCTCTTGAGAAAATTCTTCTTACGGAAATGCATAGCATTCAAAATTAAATGTACCGGGCCCAGCAGCGGGGGCGGGGAGGGCATTGCAGAAAGCCAATACAGTAGCAAGCTACTGTGGCGTGAGTTTAAGGCTGCATCTAGGAGAGAGAAGATAGTACTTTTTTGAGTGGCCGCGAGTGGATCCGGTAGTCGGCCCTGGGGCCCTCAATTTCTGTCTGCGTGAAATAACTGTTCTGCTACCAGAAGTAGGTGCCTGCCTGCCTGCCTCAAGCAGGCAGCGGTGGGTGTGGCCAACTGGATGTTGGAGCTGCTCTCGGCTGCTGCCACCACAGAAAACAGACGGGCGAGCGCAACAGCAACGAACACCCTTCCAGCAACGGATTGAAGTGTATTGTTTGTGCATCACAAGGTCAAGTCGAGAACTACAGGAGGGCGGACCTGGCTCCTCTTCTTCCTGTGTAAACTGTGCAAAGTTCTTTCTCCCTTTGCTTTCGAGAAGCCGTTGCTATCTGGGAGAGGCGGCGGCGGCGGCGGCGGCGGGGTGTGTGTGAAGAAGCCACTGTCGGCCCGGATCGAAACAAACCGGCTTAATAGGACAAAATGTGAAAGGAAAAAGAAAAAAAAATATGTCCTGTCCAACCCCTGCTACCCTCCAGCTCTCTCCTCCCTCTTGGCACGATTACTAAAAAGGAGCAAGTGCTGACCGCCAGCTTGCACCCGGCTAGAAATGATCTGGAGAACGATTTGAATTAGAAACGTTATCTCCCCCCCCTTCCTCCAAAGTGGTAGCATTTCAAAGGCCACGCTTCTCACCACAGAGGTAGCCCCATAACTTTGTGACCCACAGGACGACAATTTTGCTCTGATCTCGATTTGCCTCGCCACTTTGCCCTCTTCCTCCCTCCCTCCCCGCCTTCACCTCGTGCGCTTCTGGTTATTGCAACCACAAACAACCCCCGCCCGGTCCTCCCCACGCGCGATTTTCGCCGCGAGGGTCTCTTCCTTCGTCCCTCTGAAGGGGTGGGTTTTTTATTTATTTTATTTTGGATTCTCCCCCCTCCCTCTCCGCTTTGCACCTCATCTGTTATTTGCAAGAAACGTCTTTTTGACGCAGGAAGAAATGGCAAATTTGAAGTACGTCATTAATATGGCGCCAAAAGATTTTGTTAAGTATAAGCTTATTTTTTGTAAGGTTGCAGCAGCAGGCTAGTGTACGCCTGTGCATAGCTCCGACTCCGAGGAGGTGAAAGCGGGGGGGGGGGGAGTTGGAGTGTGTATGGAAGAAGGGGAGGAAGCAAAGAAAGTGTTGCAGCTCTGTGATCTGTGTGTGTGTGTGTGTGCACTGCCGCCACCGTTGTGTGCGCGCCAGGCTGAAGATCATTGCGAAAGTGACCTGATCAGGCTTGTAGAGGGAGAGAGAGAGAGAGAGAAAAGGAGAGCGAGTCCGTGTGTGCAACCCGACCCCTTTCCAGCTGCCCAGGGCACAAGAGAAAAGCGATGGGGACTCGGCGCATCGGAGGGAGGTGAAAGCAAGGGAGGGGTGGGCGAGGGGTGGGAGGCAACACATGCCGAACACAATCAGGGATGGGACCCACGTCTGCAGCTGCACCTGGACCTGCTGCCCGTCAGGAAGAAACAACAAGCAAGAAAAGAAGAAATTGAGGGAAGAGGGGGCGGGAGAAGAAGGGTGGTGGGGTGAACTCCCCCCAGCATCATCCTAATTGATATACTCCTTTGAAGAAGTCCCTTCTTCGCCAGCAGGGGAAAAAGGGAAAGAAAAAAAAAAGGCCAGTCGCAGAATTTCGGGCAATACAGCGATCGGAAAAGAAGTCTTGGATTTAAAAAAGAAACAGAAACACGCACGCAGGGGCTCGCTGGATTTTGCACAGAGCGGCCATCTCAGCTGGAAGCAATTTTTTTGGTGGGTTTTTTGCTTTTGCATCCATGGAGTTACTTTGTATCTACTCCTAAAAGGAAGGTATCATCTTCGGATCCTGCGAGTGGGGGGGGATGGTTCTCCCCCTCCGCAATGGTACCGGATTAATCTTTGCAAAGGGAGATTCCAGGAGCGGTTACATTTCTGGAGCATCTCTCCCCACACCTCTCTTGTAACCCGAGGGACATTCTCAACTCTTGGAGGACGCTCTTTCCCAGCCCAAGGTAAAAGGGTGGAGAATTGCTCCATTTTTTGTGCAGCTTCTCTTGATTTCTCCCCCCTCCTCCCTCATTGCATTTGTTTTACTGCTCCCTGGCTGTGCTGCCTGCAAAGGAGGAAGAGGGGGGGGAGAGAGAAGTGTGCAGCGTTTTTAGACATGGATTGCGCATGTTGGTCAGTCATGTTTTAAATGGGAGGCGGCAGGAATGTAAACAACAACTTTTTAAAGGATCGGGAGCCTCGGGAAACGTTTCCTCGAATTAATGACTGCGGCAGAGCTAACCCCAAAAGGTCTCAAAGAAAGGGGTGGGGGTGGGAGATGGGACTAAACACAGTTTATTGCGGGGGGGAGGAAAAATATGATCGAAGGGTTAAAAAAAGGTGGTTCGCGAATGAGATGGACCCAGAAGAGTTAAGAAGAGGGCGAAAAATGTGGGTGGGTGGGGGCAATACGTAGTGTGTGTGAAGTCTGCAAAAGGGGATCGCGCGGCAATTGGGAGACACGAGTTTCATTTTTGTTGATACGCAGCACGTTTTGGAGCTTTTGCATGCCTTGAAGCTGGTGCACCCACATGATCGGCTCCTCTCACGTGCTGGGGTTGTGGGGTCCCTGCCAGCTCCTGCAACAGACATAAACAATGCGCCCAGGAGGCAGAGGCAGCGGCGAAAGAACCGCCGTCCTTCGCGAGGGTGGGAGAGCCCCACTGGGCTTTAAATGGCACAAGCTTTTCTGGGGCGCTGGTGGCTTTTGTAGCCGCGCTGTACCATAGCGAGGGAGACTGGCTGGCTAGGTCGGGGGTGGGGGGAGGAAGGGCGAGAGCCACGCCGTTGGGGGGCATGGAGAGATTTGGGAATGGAAATGTACAGGCAACGGCTGCAATTGAGCTGCGCGGTAGGAATAAGGACTGTAGGGGGCGTGGCTGTTGTTTACCTTCTCAAACTCTCCCGGCTCCCAACGGGCTTCTCCGGGGGCGTCTCATCTCCTCTTCCATCTCTGCCACTGAATCCCTCCCGCCCTCTCCACCCCCTCCCGCTCGCCCGCGGATACGCGGGCTCCTCTTTCCTCCCCTCCCGGAGGCGTTCTCTTCCACTCTGCTCGCCTGCCGTCTTCCCCTGCATTCCCTTACAGGCTTTGCACTTTGCCTGTGGTAGGCATGCATGCCTTCCCAAAGCGACTCATCATTTCTGCTTTGCTGTTTGTCTCATGCAGCCATCCTCTCCCTCTCCCCACCTCAATAGCTGGTTCTCATACAGCTCTTGTCTCCTCCTCTTCGTCGAGGAAATAGTGCTTCCGAGGCTCAAGGCTGCCTGCAAGTCGCAGGTTCTTCCGTGGAAGCGCTCCTCTCCACCACCCACCTACCCGCGTCCCCCACACACCATCCCAGGGCTGACCCTGATTTACATGGTGGTGAGGATAAGGTACCTACCGCACGCTGAAGCCAAAGGGCCTGTCTTTATTCTTTGGTCTAGGGCTGAAGTCCAGGCTCAGATTTAAGCCCTGTGTCTCTCCTTCATACCTTATTTTGATTGATTGATTGATTGATTGTAATACATTTCTATACCTCCCAACAGCCGAAGCTCTCTGGGCAGTTCACAACAATTAAAACCGCAAAATACAACATAAAGTTCTGTATAAAAATTTAAAACCACACTATAAAAGGGGAGCCACAGGTGCCACCTAGCCACAGATGTGGAACGCATTTTCTGTCTTTCTCTGGCCAGCTCTTTTCCAGAAGAGTTTCTTGAGTTTCGCATTTATGGGTGCGGGGAAGAGACACTAGCAATCTTCTGAGCTTTCATTATAGTGAAATTTTTTAAAAAATGATTGGAATCTAATTTGAGACCTAGAAGACGCTCACAATCATCACATACCTTCACCCCAAATACACATGCTTTCCGCCTTATGTTCCCCAAGGGAATCAGGTTAGTCCTAGTTACATAGTCTTTTAAGAATATTATCACCTCTTTTTAAAACAACAACAACACCCAATCCCTTCCCATCCAGTTTATCACTTGGTAACCCTGTTCTTTCCAGGGCTTCCTTTTGTTCTCTGTTTCTTTCCCAAACTCTTAGGCTCAACTTCCTTTTACATGTGAATCTTGTAGCAGCTCCTGATTTTCGTAACTCCTACGCCACCCATCCGTATCTTGTCTCTTCTATGACATTCTGCAAGTCTGCACTTTGCTATTACTCACGCACCCACCCTCTGTGCTTCACTGGGATCTTCCTTCCCTGCTTCTGTTATTCTGTTTCTCATTTGGAACAATATCCCCACCCCACCCCCAAGTTGTTTTCTTATCTCAGTTAGATATTCATACCTTTTGATTCCTTTCCTTTCTTTCCATTGCTGGCATACTGGGACTCTCCCCTGGTCCTGTCTCTTCTATGGAACCTGCTTCTAGTCCTCAACTGTCTTCTCAACCCTCATTGATGCTTGGGTACCCATGTTCCCTAGCCTCAGTAGTCCCCACAGCAGCCTGCTTGCACCCACTTTGATCCCTCCCTTCCTTGATCTATTTACTTTTTGTCTGCTACTTTTTGACACATTGATGGCTCCTTTTGAGGGACTATGATTACCTGAAGTACCAAATATGATCTCCCAGACTGCTTCGTCCAGAAACCCATGGCTAAACAGAAATGCATGTGTTTAACTGTTGGTTAAACTTCCCCTAGCATCCCAACTGAGCCAGTTCTCCCTGTGTGTTTCTCCCTCTGTCACCTGTTAGCCTCCTCTAGCTCTTCTTGGGCATCTTCTCTTTTCTTTCCCCATATCACTTCTGTCGTTCCTCTCTATTTCTCAAGTGGCATCTTCATTTTTAAGTTTGACTCCCCCCCCCATCTTCTGCAGAGGTTAATTATTGAAAGCAAATATCCCATCCTCTGCCTCTGTATGTGCATTTTATCTTTTTATTAAAAACAACAACATATCTTCAGAAGCTTGATTTCCTTAAATGGCTTGGCAAACTATTGGGGGCCTCCTAGCTGTCTCTCTGGGAATCTCTTGGTGCCCTTGCAACTTTGAACATATTTCCCCCCCAAAATCGAGTGTCCATCTTTGATGGTACATCTAATAGCATTTTAATTTTAAGATCTTTCATTAAATTTGAGTCCGATTGCCTTTTCTATCTGTCAAGAAACCCCTCTTAGAAAACTGCATTTGAAGTTTGAGTTTGGGGAGATGGAAATGCAGCTGACAATTGTAAAAAAGCAACTGCATTTCAGATTCAGCTGTATAGATTCTTCAGTGCTGTGAACCTTATGCACCGCAACAACAGCATGCTGTTTACAAAAAGGTAATTGATTATTCTTCCAATTGGTAAAGCTACATTCAAAATAATACCAGACAGATCTTTGCAAATGAGGCTTGCTTCCTGATAGGATAGCAGTTCATTCAGCTTCTCATTGGAGTTAAGCAAACTCATTGGAGTTAAGAACAACGTCTGGCCATTAAATATTTGCTGGTCACGGAAGTGAAATCATATTTGAGACTGAGCGAAAACCCGTAAGTTTGCTCTTCCATGGGAAATTTTAACGGGTTTTGACAGTCAAGGCTGCTGAAACGGAGTTGGAGGGTAAACTTACCTTTTGTTTATAGAGGCTGGTACTATACTCAAATTTTCCTGACGGTTGTTACCACTGGGGGCGTACTCTGGAGCAGTGTTCTCCAACCTTGGGTCCCCAGATGTTTTTGGCCTACAACTCCCAGCATGTCCTAGCCAGCTATGCTGGCTGGGGCATGCTGGGAGTTGTAGGCCAAAAACATCTGGGGACCCAAGGTTGGAGAACACTGCTCTATAGTATGGGTAGGCAACCTGGTACCCTGTAGTTTTGAACTTCATCTACCGTATGTTCCAACCAGCATGACCAATAGTGAGGGCTTATGAGACTTGTAGTCCAAAACATCTGAATGGTCCCAGGTTGCCTCTCTCAGCTCGCTCAGCCCATGTAGTTCTTGACGACACAGAATCCCAGGCCCCTTTTGACTCCCATCATCTTAGTCTGTAGGGGCTGCTTCAGGTTTCTTCAACTTCTGTTCTGTTTTCCAACTAAAGCCTGGCTATGTTTGCCCTTGCTTGTGTGAACTTAAAATGAGTAAAGAAAGTAGTAACACATCTGGCTCTGTGAATGGAACCGCAGGTGCTCCTTTGACAGTAGCCCATACTTTTCATTAACTTTCTGATTTTACATATAATTCTTGTTTAAAATTAGAACAGAAATGGAAATACTCTTGAAAATGGAAGATGAGAAGTTGTGGAAACTGAAGACCGTATGACTAAGAGTGCAAACCTATGCATGTTTTGACAGAAAAAAAGTCCAACTCCCAGCATGCTGGGTATGAGTAACACTGAGGAATAGGATCATAGAGTTGGAAGGGGCCTACAAGGCCATCGAGTCCAACCCCCTGCTCAATGCAGGAAACTAGAGGAGGGGTCTCCCATCCAGGTAATAACCAGGCCTGACCTTGCTTAGCTTTCCACACTCAGACAAGCTGCCTGAGGCAGCGTGAGCCACAGGTCTGTTGTTGGACTTTTTTCTTCTGTCATACACAGGATTGCGCCTGATAGCAGTCAGATCCAATGGGCAAAATGCAACATAAGTCCTACTTAGAGTAGACCCATTGAAATAAACAGGACAAGTCCCATTCATTTTAATGAGTCTACTGTAAGTAGGACTTCTATTTCATTTTACCCACTGGGTTGTATCCAATGTTAGTCTAACTTTAGTCCCATTCTTTTTTATGGGTCTACTTCTAAGTAGGACTATCAAGGGATACACCCTCTATATGTCAGCTGCTTCTGATTTTTGGCCAGGTATGGACTAGTTTTGGACAATAGTGTACAAAAGCTGTGGAGGACACACTTTCACTAGGGTTACTATGGAGTTAAATCTTTAGGGATAGATGGCTTATGTGAGCTCAGCTAAAAGTTGTAGACAGGTAGCAGAAATTAATTTTGCTCCCTTTGCTATTAGTGCAGTCAGCAACTTGCTTGAAAGCTGACTGCTGAATAATTGGCAAGCTGCAAATTTGTTAATTAATGTAGGAAACCCAAATCATCGTCTGGAGTATCCACAGTCCTCTTTTGGCTACTTATCATCTTTCGAGATGGAACTTTTGAATTCTGTACAGCAGTGGTGGTGGGCAGACTTGAGGCCTGCAGGATCTACTTTCTTATTTACTAGAATCCCAAGATCCACCAATTGGAGCCTAGTGCAAAAGACATACATATAGAATTTAATAATTCTGAGCTCAGGAATGTGTTTTGACTACCAGAACTGTACATAGCGTACAGGCCTTCCACACAAAAACCCACTTCTCATTACCCCCAAACTTTCTTCATTTCTGCATGTAATTTAGGGCAGGGGGGAGTCGGACTGGGTTCATACGACCGTGAAAACAACGCCCATCATTCGTTTTTCATCGTTCATTGTTTTCATGGTCGTATGAACCTGGTCGTGTTAATTTACCATGATAAATTTTGCACAACAAAACAACGATACAAAATAATGGTCTATGGTTTTCTCATCATATCTTTGTTTTTCTGACCGTGTGAACCCCGGATATTGCTGCTATCGTTGTTTTCAACCAAAAACCATAGAACCCTATGGCCAGAGGGGAGAATCCCAGTCCTCTCTATCTCTCCTCTCTATTTGCCAAACTCGGCCTAGCCACACATTCATCTACGGCTCCTTCTTCGTTTTTACTGGCCATCTTAAAGTAACTGTCCCCATGATGATGGTGATTGCTGTTGTTGTCATTATTATTATTGCACCATCAATGTGCATGGTGCTTTACCAAGCATAAGAGAACAGTTCCCTGCCCCAAAGAGCTTACAGTCTAAAATGTAATATAGAGGTGACAACAAATGGTAGGAAGGGGTAAACCGGGGAGGAATATGCAATTATTTCAGTCAAACATAGCTTTCAGCCTACTTTCCCCACATTGTGCAGGAAACTCCTTGTTTTAAAGATCTCCCTCCCACTTTAAAAAGGGATCCCTCCATGGTGGCTTTGTTCCCATTAGTAGTTTGCCAAAGAAATACGGTAATAATATTTAACATTTAGATATCTCTGAGTGTGCAAAGTGGTTCACAGACCCCCACCCTGCAAGCTCCTATTTTCTCCACTCAGAAAAAAAACAAGTGGGCTTTATTGTACTTTATTAAAGAACAAGAACAACACTGTGATTGAACAATAATGCTGAAACGGAATGATGATGTTTGTTGCTGCTATTTGAGGTAGTTGGGATTTTTTCTTTCTTTCTCTTGAGTAGTGTGTGTTTTCTGCTAAAAATTTTAATTTTTAAAATTTCTAAAGCATTAAAAAAAAACCCACATCCCTGCAGAATAATCATAATCATTACTGTAGGGAGCTTTCTACATGGGGTACACAGGTAGAGCCAAGTAAAATCTACCACTGCTTTGAAAACAGAGTAACTGTGCAATCCTATGCATGTGTACGCAGAAGTAAGTCCTATTACGTTCAATGGGACTTACTCACAGGAAAGTGTGTATACAGGGGTGGTGGTCAGTGCTTGCAGGCCAATCCCTTTTTGTTTTAAAATTGTCAGGATTGGCGCACATTCAACAGGTGAAGTTTACCCACCCACCCACATCCCCCAAACACAGAGCTTCAGAGAGAAGGGAAACTTCAGAGAGAAGGGAAACCAGTGCTGCCTCCACCTCCTTTTTCGGGTGGGCACATACACACACAAACTAGCGTCTGTTCCCTCCCTCCTTACTGTTTCTTAAAGGGGCCATCGGCAAAATTGCAGCTAAGCTAAAAGTTTAAAGCTGGGGTGACGGTGTGTGTGTGTGTGTGGGCTGCTTTAAGTTCATTCCTGCTGCCGCTTCAGTTGGAGGCAAGCACAGTGTCAAACCTCCAGGGAATTGCATGCAATGGACACAGGGATACCCGACATGAGCAGGAGGACCCACAGGGTGCTTATGAAAACAATGCTGGCATAGGGAAAGACCATGAAGGGCGGGGGGGGGGGGAACAAAACCGGGATGATCGTATGAACCCAGTCTCGATCTCCTAGAAGTGTTATGTGAACTCACCCATTTTGTTCCAGCTATTGTTAAACAATTGGGAGTCAGAAATCCTTGCCTCTACTGCAGATCACTCTTGAGATCTACCAGTAGATCCAGATCTTTCCTCTGCCCACCACTGCTGTGTAGAGCTGGGTAATCTAGTAGTTGTTGCCTTTATTCCTCTTTCTTTGTTTAGGCATCACTATGTTGGTGGTGCCCATCTCTCCTGTCCATATCTACATTAATATCTTTAATTTTCTCTAGCATGTATTGACATGTCTCTGGATAACCAAAGGGTTAAAAAAAATGAAGAAAGTCAGAAAGGGAAAGTAGAGTCATAAATATGAGTAATAAGCAAAAATTCTTCCTAGCAGGCGAGAGTGCAAACCAGACAAAGTGAACAGGAGAGAGTTTTGTTTTACATTTCGAAGAGATTAGAAGTTAGTCCAGGAACCAATGTAATGAGTATGGCTAAAGCAAATACCCCACCACCACCAGCAGCACCAAAAGAACACGTAGATCATGGCACACAATGTTAGTTAACCCCTCAATAAAAGCAGACTTGCCTTTGACGGATCTTATAATTTCTGAATCCACTAAATAAGGTTGTGCAGGTAAAAATGTGCAGTAGTTTCATTGGAGTAGCTGCTCTCTGGATAGCAAAGGCAAAGTGATTTCAGATGGAAGCTATATGAGTCATGGGCAGGGAGGGAATATGGGTTGTTCAATGATCTCTAAAAATGGCCAAACATTGCCTTTCTTTCAAAATGACATTTTCATCTTGTGATTCTTTTTATTTATTTAAAGATTTATATGCTGCCATTCAGCCAGCCAACTCTCTCAGCCTGGCTTACAAGATGATAAAACAAATCCCAAAATGATAAAAAAATGTAAATAACAATTGTGCAAAATATTACACAGGGCACTAAAATACAAAGCAGCAAAAGCCAGCAGAGCGCAGTAAAAGCCACCAAATTAAAACCAGCTAGCTAACATGCTAGAAGACCTGGGCTAGTAAAAAGGTCTTCACCTGATACTGGAATCAAGTTTGGTGCCAGATTTGGCAAGCCTCCCTGGGAAGGCCATTCCAAAGGTGGGGTGCCACAACTAAAAAGGCCCTCTCACCAGTCACCTTCAGAAGGCAGGGGGACTTGAAGAAGCCTCAGATGACAAACCTTAAGTATTCGGGAGACTCCTGTGGGAGGAAGCAGACCTTCATATTCCCAGTTTCCAAGCCAATTAGGGTTTTAAAGATCAACACCAGCACTTTGAATTGTGCTCAGAAATTGACTGGCACCCAGTATGGTTGTTTATGGACTGGCAAACTGTAGTTCTTACAGCCAGTCCCAGTTAGCAGCATAGCAGCTGTATTTCAAATTACCGGTAACTAAAGTTTCTGAGAAGTTTCCACATACAATGCATTGCAGTAGTCTAACCTACAGGTTACCTGAGCATGGATAACTGTGGCCAGGATATCTCTTATCAAGGAGGAATGACAGTTGGTGCTGATGAAAGGTGCTTTGTGCGATAGAGACTTCCAATGACAACACTGGACCCAGTGTTTTGGGGATGTTGGCGTCCCCAAATCACAAATTTGGTTCTTCAAGGGGAGTGCAACCACACCCAAAGTGGGTTGGATGTCATTTTACCAGCTGCCCAAATCATCTGTCATCGGACACCTCTTGTCTTGTCAGGATCGAGCTTCAGTTCATTGGTCCTCATCCATTGTATTACTGATTCCAGAATTGGTTCAGCCACAGCCTCACCTGAATTAGATGAAAAGAAGAAATAGAACTTGGTGTCATTGGCATACTAACACCTTAATCCAGATCCCTGGATAACTTCACTCAGAGGTTTGAAGTAGATGTTGAACAGCAAGGGAAGCAGATGGACCACACAGTATAGAAGCTACAACACCAAGCAGTAGTCTCTCAGAAGTACCTTTTTGAAATGGCCATCCACATAAGGGTGACGGAGTCACTGTAATGCAGTTCCTCCAACCCCAACTCAGACACCCAGTCCAAAAGGATGCTATGGTCAATGGTATCAAAATTGTCTGAGTGCTTCAGGTGAATTAGTAGGGATTCACTCCTCCTGTCCTTTTCCGGCATAGATTAGGGCAACCAAGGCTGTTTCCGTGCCAAAACCAGCTCTGAAACCAGATTGAAATGGATCTAGATTGTTGCTACGTTGGACTTGGCCACAATGTATAAAAAGGGGAATAGGCAGGATGTAGCTCTTTATATCAGTGAGGAGTCACAGGTGCTGGAGTCCTTCTAAGCAGGACTTGTTAAGTGGAAAATGTCAACTAGAGACACATAATTCATAATTTTCTCAGGCTTATCCCACATTTAGTTTATAGACAATCCAACAGAGCAAGGGCCTAGATTAGTGAAGAGATTTCAGTTTTAGAAACTTTTAAGTGCTCTTTAATTTGTTGCTGCCTCCTCATATATTTGTATCTATTATACTTTTAGATGTTAAAATACAAAAGGCACGCTACAGATGCATGCAAATCTTCAACAATGTACATTTTAAGCGAAACTGGTTATGTTTTAGTGAAACCTTTTATGGCAGGAACGGTGGCAACTTATTTGGCACCAGGCCTTTATTGCAAACTTACCTGGAGCTAGAGAGTGTAATCAGCATTTTTGGGCTACATGTGAGCATGATTTACATATTATTTCCATGAGATGCCCACATACCATCGATGGCCATGGTGGACTTACTGTACTGTATTCTTATTCTGAAATTGTTAGCCTCACATGTGTAAAACTGGAGTCTGATACTGAAGATGATGATAGATATGTAAACACAGGAATTGAGAAATAATCAGAGCTTTTTGGTTGATTCCATGTTTCTGGTTCTTGGGCATTTATCCTATCATATTTTTAAGCACATTTCTCAGTGAGGACTAGAATCCACCTTTAAAATGAAAAACAGAATTCTCAGGATTCTAAAAAAAACCTAGTTTGTGCACACAAAATACAAAACCTTGTGCATACAGGACAGGACTGGGATGTTCACATTTGCTTTTCAGCTGTGCAACAGGACCCTGCCCCCCTGCCCCACCCCATGGTTAGATGTGCAAACTACCAATATGTTGTTGGTAGCTACCAATATATGTGTACAGTATGTGCAGCAATGCAGCATGCTCAGTTGTACAGATGTGAGTTTCTCTTTGGATGTTTTTTTTAGAAAGGCAAGGATAATAGGAAGTGTGATTCCCCGCCCCTACATTATATCATGAACAAAGTCATTCTCAGATATTAGAAATCGCTGGACATAAAGCTATATCGTTTTTACCTGCCATCTCTAATTTCTAAGTCATTTGGCAGATGCTGTTATGTTTTAATCACCTTCTGCACAAGTTTGAGGGCTCGTTCCTTAGTTTGGATGCAGTAGAAGACAGTTGCTTAGTTTTATTGGATCCACTCCCTTCCCCTCTCAGTTTTTTTGTATCCTCCAGTAGAGGGCCTGGTACTCAGCTTGGAAACTGCTGTATGCTAGAATAAATAGATTGATAACATTGAAAATTCCCAAAGAGAAAGTGGAATGGAAAGCAACTGAGGTAGTGGCGTACATGGAGGGAGCAGAGAACAGTGATTTACAGCACAATCCTATGCATGTCCACTCAAAATTAAATCCCACTGCTTTTAAAGGGGCTTACTACCAAGTAAATGTGCATAAGATTGCAGCTTCAGGGCACAATCCTATGCAAGTTTAGACAGAAAAAAAGCCTACAACTCCCAGCATGCCCCAGCCAGTATGGCTGCCTGGGGCATGCTGGGAGTTGTAGACCTTTTTCCTGTTTAAACTTGCATAGGATTGTGCCCTTAGTGTAGTAAGCATCTTAATAATAAGGACAGATCATAACAAGTAATGGGTATAGACAGGGTCAGTGCCAGGCATCGAATAAAATATTTATTGACCCATATAGATGTTGTAAAGGGAACTTTATCCATATTTCATTGACTCTTGGCTTACTTAATCTCTCTGTGTTCCATGGCATTGGACTCCGTACATATGACTCCCAAACCTTTTACTAAGAAGAACTATCAAAATTCTTTTCGAAAGGTCACTTCTTTCCTTTTTCACAATGTGTCTGTCCTTTTGTATTAGCCCACTGATAGAACTGTTGAGAGTAAAGCCAATAAATATAATTGGAAAATGAAAAGTTAAGATGCTTGATTATTTCCCAGTATCTGATGTTTGAAAAATGCAGAGCCCAAACATAAGTAACTACTGTTATATAAATCCAGTGCTGGCTTGCTCAGTGTGCCATGTTTATAAAAATTATCCTGCTTACATAACAGTCACTAGTACCCTTGCCTTTTGATGGCAACAGTGCCTCTCCATGGCTGATTTGGCTAGGAATCTGATGCATTGTTTTTTCCCCAGAAGCTCCAGAATGCCGATATTTCAGACCATTTTGCTGCAGATGAGGCAACTGTGCGATTCCGTCCTGAGAGATCTCCCACCTTGTTTTTCCTTTTTATGGGTGCTTCCAATTTAGTGCTAAACTACAGGATTAACTCTAGAACAACCCCTAGCACAGTGATGGTGAACCTATGGCACGGGTGCCACACCTGGCACGCAGGGACCTCTCTGTGGGCACTCGAGCCATTGGTCACCAGATTGCGAAAAGACCGTCCCCTTCTGCAAAACACTAATGATCTTGTTCTTTCTCACAGTGTGGAACAGAATGATTTTATTCTAGAATTCCTGTTACAGAATTCTTTTCTACATTGTTATCACATTTAAAAGATTTTGAAGAATGATGCACAGAGCATGGCTTGGATGTAAAGCCCTAACAGTTGACCTGAGTGCTGCATGTGTTGCTCTCAAACTAACGGAGTATGAACCAAGGTTTGACAAATTATCAGCATGCATGCAATAGCAAAAATCACATTAATTGTGCAAAAGCATGCCCAATGCAAACTTTTACCTAATGCAGTGTTTGCAGTCCAAGACATAAAGTGTTTAAAATGTGTTAAGCACGTTTAGTTTTCTTGTTTATCTTGCTCATCCTAGTACAGGTTGACTTTTACTTTTACTAATCCGACAGCTGTAGAAGCAGGGAAAGGACCCGGAGTAAAGCTTGCCCCATACAATTTCAGTCTGGCATATAATCATATTACAAGTTGAGAATCCCTTATCCAAAAATACATGTGCCTAATTATTTAAAAAGTTTGTATAAATTCCCTTCAGGCTATGTGTACAATGTAGTACTATAATAATTTTTTGAGTTGATTTTTTTTTCAACAGAAAACTGTATCATTGAAAGCTCTGTTACTGTGTTTTTCTTTAAAGACAAAAGATGTTAATTAGTTCGCACAACTGTATGAGTTGTTTTTCTAAAACTAAAACCTCGGTATTCAGGTTTAATTGCAGTGTTGGCACTTTGAAATAAATAAGTTGGTTTTGTGTTGCAGTTTGGGCACTCGGGCTCAAAAAGGTTCGCCATCACTGCCCTAGCAGTTGAATCCTAGTTCAACATGCTGTTCAACTTTAAAAAGTTAAAGTTATTTAACTTTTTCAACATACAGTCCTTGATCATTCTTGACAGATTTGCAGCATAGTTTGGGGATTGCCCTAGTTCTTTTCTCTTCATACCTCTGACCTTCTCATTATGAGAGCAAGTGTCCTCTTGACTCTTGTTTTAAATATTCCTGCTCAAAGTAATTAACTTTCCCTCAGGAATAATAACTTCCACCACTTGACAAATAAGTGGCCCTCTCCTGGGGTCAGCTAGACCCTGCTTGTAATAATGTGGGAGTTTGAACTAGACCCTGGACCTTCTCACAATGCTAGCTATATGGCAAGCTACACTGCATGCTAAATTTTGTGATGATATAGCAGAATCTTTAGAACGTTTTGAAGTGGAAAGCCAAATAAGTGAAGAAAAAAAGTATCCATCTGTTTTTGAGGAAAACGGATCTCGAAGTGATCTGTGAAACAAACTGAAGTGGAAGACTGGCAAATGATAACATGAGAGCCCGGGGTATGTTTTACAGAAGCACTTTGAGTCAACCTTAGGAATATAGGAAACTACTGGTCTGTTTAGCCTAGTAGTGTCTCTACAGATCGACTGTCAACAGCTTTCTAGGGCTTCACACAGGAGTATTTCCCAGCCCTACTTGGGAGATACCAGATACCAGGGATTGAACATGGGATGTTTTTCATGGAATGCATATGCTCTACCATTGAGATACGCGCCTTCAAATCTAAATCGTCACTGCAGGCCAGCAGTGAATTGAACCATGGTTGAAGCCCTTCCCACTGATTCTGTCAGGCTGAGGAAAGCTCAGCCTCCTGGGGGCAAGGTGTACTTTGAGCTTTTTCCAGAGGCAGAAGAGGACGCAAGTGATGGAGCCAGTGGGGAGGGGAAAGACGTAAGAACTTCAACTTGCATTCCATTTGCTAGTACAGGGGTTGGCAGATGGTAGATCTCCAGATGCGTGAGACTTCAGCTCTCAGAAGCCCCTGCCAAGCATGGCCAGTGGCTAGGAATGTTGGGAGTTGAAGTCCCAAACATCTACAGATCTACTTTCTGCCCACCCCTGTCTAGTATATCTGACAGATCTGGTTTCAAGGTAGGCTTGAACACACCCTGGGCTCTCATTCTATCGTATGTTTGCCTTTGGCTAAACCCCAGTTCATAGCAAATTACCTATGTATCTGTGTTGCACACGGTGAGGCATGGCTGTGCAGAAAGGATCAGTCTTGAGTGGCCCTGGTTAATTTCTATGAGGCTAAGTGGTAGAGGGGAAAATATTTATTTATTTATTTATTTTCTGCAGTCACTAGGAAGAGAAGGCAAGTTTCGCCTCACACCAGTGTTGATCCTAAGTATACATCTTAACTTTCTCTCACATACATGAGCGGCTGCCATTCAATCCTTTGTGGAAAAGTAAAGCACTGCACTTGCAGTGGGAGCAAAATCTCCTCCCTTTGCAAGGTGCCCTGGCTTCCCCTGAGAGAGATCGCCATGGGAGTGCAATACAGAGTACCCAGGGATCACATGAGTGCCCCTTAACCCTCCCCCACTCTTGCTGCTCCTCATAATGATAGGCATTTTGCTAGTTGTTAATACCATACATGAAAGCCCCAGGAATTCTGAATTTGGCTGGTAGTCTTTGGAATACCATAATAATGACTAGAAGCATTGGGTTTTTTTAATATTGAAAAATGCAATTTTCTCCCAGTTGTGTATTTCAAAGAATTCTGTAATGATTCCAAGCACACACTATTTTCTTTTCGGATTTATGCAGGTGGGGGCTCCTGTGATTGCATGCTCCTCTTTGCAAAAAATGTCATGTTCACATAGAAAACTAGCTGTCAGGAGGGAAACCACCTAGCCAGGTATCTTCCTAACATGCTTAGTTTCCCATGTGTGCAGATTATTATGTTTTGGTATGGAAGAGCACTTAGTCATATGAGCTCCCATCTGCAATCCACAGTGGTACAGCCTAGAGATTCAAGCTTCCAGCCTCGGTGAGAATTAGACCTAGATTTTGTATACCGGTAGGTTGATTCCCAAAGTATAAAGGGAACATTTGAGGGCTGTGTCATCGGATCTCAGAAGAGGATGAAAACTGGAGTGACTGTTTTTCTAGCAAAGCATTTTAATAATATGTTACCTATCTAAGGAAAACATCAGCTGCATTTTCTAGAAAATACTACTAAATGTTTCACATGAAAGGCATTGAACTGTCCATGTGCTTGTAGTTGCAAAAATAAGAATTGAAATGTCTGAAAATGGATGGCTAGGAGAGAGTTACTGGTTCAGGCAAAAAAGATTCCTGAAATGCCACCAGGGATGCTGTTTTCTTTGGGGGGGGGGGGGAATCAGGTATGTAGGAGGAACAAATAGAAAAGTGGTTCCTTTCAGCCTCTGCAACTTGAGAGAACACAGAATTCAGTGTGTGCTCTTTCCTTGACCACCATAGGATAAGAAGTCACTAGAGATGGAAAAATAAGAGCCCAAGCGGAGACCCAGTTAGTCAAGGCATTCCAATGGCAAATTATTTGATGACTAAATAATTTTTCCTTTCCTACAATTTGCTTTCCTAAGAAGGTATTTAAATAAATTAGTGATTTTAAAGATAGACATTCCTATCACATGTTGGAGTGGTTTAGGCATTTGGTTTAGGGTTGCTGTATAATTCTCCCTTTCATGTAAAAGAGTGTCACTCTGGGAGAGACCTCCCAGTCAAAAGTACATTAGAACTTATTAGCATCTCATTTTATTCAACTTCTTAGTGACCTGCCACAGGGGGAACTCTAAGAAGTGGCCTCCTCCAGCTTGCATTGTCAACTTAAAAGTGTATATAATAATAATAATAAGCATCAAGGCAATGGCTTTGTGAATTGTAATGCTGCCACAAAGCTTATATCTATCCTGGGTAGGCCAAGCTCATTGAGCTTGCGGGAACATTCAATGCAGAGGATTGCTAGCCTAGGATTTTATGCAGGATCCTGCCAGATCCATGTAATATGCCATGGAAAATAATTTTGTGCCTTGTGAAAAGTTGTTCAACTTGAGACACACTTCTGCAGGACTAAGCTGCTGTGTGCTTTTGCATATATAGCTTGTTTATGTATTTGAAACTAATCACGCCTAATTTTTTCCAGTAAGTATAATGTAAGTGCAGGATCAGTAGTCGAGCAATAAAAGTTAAGCGGAATCTCCATGTTCAGAGGGTGCATAGTGTGGTAGTTAGAGTGTTGGACTGGGACTTGGGAGACCCGGGTTCTAGTCCCCACTCGGCCATGAAGCTCACTGTCATTGACTCGCTGCCTAACCTACCTCACAGGGTTGTTGTGAGGATAAAGTAGGGAGGAGGAAGCCCATGTAAGCTGCCTTGGATTCCTTGCAAGAGAAAAAAAGAGGTGGGGTATAAACAATAATAAATACCAGATGCTGGGGACAAACAACAAGAGAGATGGCTATTACTCTGCTTATGAGCATCCAGAGGTATCTGGCTGGCTGGTACTGAAATCAGAATGCTGGACTAGATGACCATCTGTGTGATCACGGCAGGGAATTCTTACATCCTGAAGTGAAAGCTTTCAAATAAAGGTCTCTGAGGAAACAGGCCTTTGTAGGCCTGCATTTTCTCTGCCTGAGAGAATGACACAGCTAATGCGTAAAGCAGAGCAAAGAATGCAGGGAATGTCATTTCCCCGGCTGGATGGGGTAGCGTAGTAATCTAATCAGCAGGTTGTGGTTATTTAGAGACACTGGAATCACATATATAACATTCAGAGCCTGGCAGGATTGACTCAGCCATTCTTTCAAGTGAAATGGAGAGAGCGCAATACGTTTTGCTTTGGAAGGCTCCTTGAAAGAACACTTATCCTTAGGGCACCTCCACGCGAGGCTTTTACTGTGCAATCGCACTGCCTGGTTCATAAAATTTTACCGGGAGGTCCAGACGACATTGTCTTCAATTTGTAGCCCTCTTGTCTTTTCCCACGGCTGCTTCTGACTTTTTTCTTACCAGAAAAAAAGTCTGTTAAGGGGGGAAAAGATGGGATAGCTGCACGGTGCCTTTTGAGAGTTATCGCTTGGAGCCTTCCATCTGGAAGCACCGTAGGGTTTTTTTTTGGAGATACATTATGGTAGAGGAGGGTAATCAGGCCATGTTCCTTCTTTAACTCATGCACTATGCAGTTATCCACCAGACCCAATGAGGTTACGTACTGGTAGTCCGATGTACTATATACATAAAGGGCAAACATAGTTGCTATTCCGTTTCATACAGATTTTGAAGAGTGCAGTGGGGCAGTTGTAAATACATTCAGCATCCTTCTTCTTTAGTCCTTCACTGGGTGGCTCTCTGTCAAGGATGCTGCATCGTTGATCCTGCATTCAGCATGGGGTTAGACTAGATGACCTCCACAGTCCCATCTAACTCTAAAATTCTCTGATTCTATGAGTTAGTCAATCTGGTGAAGAAGGCTCTTGCCTATTGAGGATAGCTCATGCCACAAACAGATGTGTTAGCCTTTAAGCTGCCACAATACTGTTTGTAGTTTTCTGTAACTTTTCTTTTAGCAATGAACTCACTAGGCGACATTAGGTTGGCTGCTATTACTCAGCCTCAGACCCCCATTTGCAACATTATGAGGATAATAACACTGACCTTCCTTACAGGGTTGTTGTTTATAGGGATAATGTATGTGGTGCACCTTGAACACTAAAGCATTATATAAATGCTCATGATGATGATTTTGCTATTTGTCCACCTAAAAAGGGCTTCAGTATACCATCATACACAATACACAAGCATGAAAGAATGTTAGCCTCTCAGCTAGCTGGGTGCAAAGAGGAAGGGGGACCAGCCTTTGACAGCATCCTTTCACAAGTGAGAAAATGAAGTATAAGAGTGATAACTGCCTGGTCATTTATTTACTCCCCAATCCAGTGATCTGATGCTGGCACAAGGGCTCCAAGGTGCAGTATATATTTCTGGCACTCCCCTGCCTGAAAAGGTTGCCCCATTCAGTTCAGTGCTTTTTTCACACAAACTCACAAAGGGATTCATGCGCAGAACTTCTTGTTCCCTAGAAGTAGCAAACAGGACTCTGCTGTGGCGCAAATACCTCTGCCACCTCTGGGCACAAAACCTAACTAGTAAAATTCTGGGTGTAAGTTGGTGGGACTCCGTGCAATGGAATTTTGTAGATCTGACTCTCACTTTCAACTACCGGTATGTTTTTCCCGTTGGTGGATTGGCATTAAGTGTGACCCAAAGATATTGTATTCCAAGAGAACTTTGGAGGACACAAATCTTAAGGCCTAAGTCAAATCTTTTCTCCATCCATTCTTAGTTCCAAGCAGCAGGAACTGTTGTGTATTTATTGACCTGGTCAGCAAAAACCAGTAGAAAGATGCTCAGTTGGAATTTCAGCTTTATAAACTGTCTTCAATCCATCTGCAGTATCTTTTTCTCTCCCCAAAATCTAATGGCCCTGACGTGCAAGGCTGGTTTAATAACATCTGTTCCTCCTGAATTACTGGAGAGAAGCATTGATATAGCCATATTGTCAAGAAGTAATTTTAATCATGTTTTGACAGGGCAATTCTTTACCACAGCGTTGTCAGTAAAAATGTTTATGTTACTTTGCCGTTATTATCCTTCATAGCGGTATGGTAAAACATTGCATATGTGCTAGAAATGAAGGCAGTGCTTAAGGTTTTATGATTTAGTATTTATGGGAATTCCTTTGCAGATTGTCATCTTCTCCAAGGGATAATAGCATCCTGTGGTCTTGTCATCAAGTGCAATTTTCTCCTAATAGCTCTTGTGATTAAATCACCAGCAAAAGTATTTTCCACAGCTTTGTTGCTCTTTCCTTCCTGGATCCTAGAAAAAGTGGGGTAAACAGTGTCTAAGCACTGGTATCGTAGAGAACCCCAGCCTACTAGGCTAAGGTTTCTTGTGGTGGCTTCTCCTGAGATAATTTTATATTTGGGTCCAAAATACACTTCCGCCACTTCAGTTTGAAGAAACCAGCTGTGTTTAACCAGTGACGTTTCCCTGTGAAAATGCACAGAAGAAGCATTTGAACAGGGACAGATCAGGTCTTTGCTCTTAGGGTTGCCAAGTCACAACCCAGAGATTATGTGTGTGGCTTTAAATTGCCTGATTTATTTATTTATTTATTTATGTATTACATTTATACCCCGCCTTTTTTCCTGCAAGGAACTCAAGGTGGCTTTCCTCCTCCTCCTCCTCCTCCTCCTCCTCCTCCTCCTCCTCTCTATTTTATCCTCACAGCAACCCCGTGAGGTAGGTTAGGCTGAGAGGCAGTTTCATGGCCGAGCGGGGACTAGAACCTGGATCTCCCGAGTCCCAGTCCAACACTCTCACCACTACGCCACACTGGCTCTGATGCGTTGAGGAAAGAGGCAGCCATGGCTGCTTCTGCCTGTTCCTTCCCAGTTCCTGGTCCTGACATTTGCTTCTCCCTCCCTGCAATCTGCTGTGGGGAGCAGGACACCAGCTGTGCCACACAACAGGTGGTGGTGGTGGTGGGGAACTAAGGAACAGGATGAGATGAAGGAATAGGCAGATGAAGCCAGGACCTTATCTTTCCCCACTGTATCTGGAAATGTAAAGCAGTGGCTGCCTATTTGCTACTGGGCCAGGTTTAAGGTTCTGGTACTAGTGTACAAAGCCCTAAACAACTTGGGGCCAGGATGCCTGAGAGAGCACCTTCTCCCGTACCAACCTGACCCATGCTGGCTGGGGCATGCTGGGAGTTGTAGGCCAAAAACATCTGGGGACCCAAGGTCGGAGAACACTGGCCTATGCAATGCAGACTAGATCGTGTACCTGTTGCCAGATAGCAACTGGCTATAAGGGAACAACAACTGATAGGAAGGACGACTTACCCCATTTGCGTTGCACAGGACACCGCTGTGGTTACATCACAATTTGCTGTGTGCGCCATCACAGCTATGTGTTTCTGTATGATTTCTGTGGAAATCTCCGCTGCCATTGAATTATTGATATTGTTCCACTTTCAATACCTCGATCACTTGAATCAGTGGAAAGTAGGAAAATGCTTTGAATTAGTCCATGATATAGCTCTAAATAAATGAAACTAGGATCCTGGCTGCCAATCCTAGAAATTACTTTGGCCATGTCTATGCTGCACATCAGCAGTTTGATTTTTCTGCACATCTGATCTTTGGGCTATTCACAGATGTGTATCCACCCATCTCCACTGTAGCTTGGAGATATCGATATAGGCACATGGGTTGGTGTGCAACATTGCATCTGGCATATGTCTTCCTTCAGGCATAATTAGTTTTGCAAAAACAACATGCATACTCGCACACAGGGTAGAAGAGACTTGTAGGTTTTTTTTAGTACCGTATGTCTGGGTAGGTATTTACGCCGCTGTGTGGCGTAGTGGTGAGAGTGTTGGACTGGGACTCGGGAGATCCTGGGTTCTAGTCCCCGCTGAGCCATGAAACTCACTGGGTGACTTTGGGCCAGTCACTGCCTCTCAGCCTAACCTACCTCACAGGGTTGTTGTGAGGATAAAATGGAGAGAAGGAGGAGGATTTTGTAAGCCGCCTTGTTCCTTGAAGGAAAAAAGGTGGGGTATAAATATAATAAATAAATAAAAGAATAAATAAATATCATTGTCTGAGGCCCTCCTCCACGTGCCCCTGCCATATGAAGCGAGGCGGGTGGCTGCAAGAGAGAGGACCATTTCAGTGGTGGCACTCCAGTTATGGAATGCTTTCCCCAGAGAGGCTCACCTGGCGCCTGTGTTATGGTCTTTTTGGCAGGGGGGAAAGACCTTTTTATTCCCCCAGGCAGTTTAAAAACTGCTTTTAGTACTTTTAGTACTCTATTCTACTACGTACTTGTTTTAACATGGTTTTATGAGGTTGTAATGGTTTTATTCTTTGTGTTTTTATTTTTTGTTTTAATATTTGTACTGTATGTTTTTAATGTATTGTACACCACCTAGAGGACTTCAGGCAGCTCAAAAATACAGTAAATAAATAATTAAGTAACAGCACAATCCTATGGCTGCTAGACAGCGTCTAGACAGCCATAGGATATTTTGGAGTCCTAGCTCCAACCTTGGAAACTCGCTCTGAGGTTGGAGCTGGGACTCCGAGGTTGGAGCTGGGACTCCGGGGTTGGAGCTGGGACTCCAAGCCCAGAGCGTCGTCCCCCGCCCAACGTGGAAATAACCGCACTGCCTGCATCTCCAAGGTCGCAGACACGACCTCAGAGAAGGACTTTTGTGGGCATTTGGAGGGGGCAGGGAGGGGAGGATACCAGCAGCAGCACCTCAGCCTCCTTCCCTCACACTTGAGGCGCAACACTTAGGCAGCTGAAATCGGCCATCTAAGTGTTTGCAGGATGGGAGGAGCGCAGAGGCCTGCATAGGATGCCCATAATCCCCTGAGTTCAGAGGGCTATGGGCATCTGGATTGGATTGTGCCTGAAGTAAGTATAACACCCTTAATACCACTCATGGTGAATTCTGACAACAGAGGTACTTGTCCTCTCACTGTGTATGTACTAAGACAAAAAGTGGAATCAATCTGTGGAATACAAGTGGTATTCTGAATGTCTGAAGGCTAGTTTGTGAAATGTTTTGCAGCATATATGGACATTACAAACTGAAGTGAAGTTTAGCCTCTTCACAACAGCTTTGACTACACTTTTGTCTGAAGGTGGTATATTCACACTGTAAAGAAAGGAAGAAAACAGTTCCTTATTGAAATACTCTTACTGAAGTACCTGACTGTTGAGTTCCAACATAAGGACCTGGTTTTCATGAGACGACAGCCCATAGTGGATTAATTTACCCACGAAGAGCTGCGACACATGCTTGCTCCATTATGAATATGCAAGCCCTGGCCAAGGGTTGCCTTGGTTTGTCATGTCATCCGAACCTGGGTGGCGGGGGTTATTTGAGGGTTAAACAACCCTCGCATAACCCTAAAACAGAACATGGGTTATGCGAGGGTTGTTTAACCCTCAAATAACCGCCACTGCCTGGGTTGGGACGACAGAACAAGCACCAGCTGTGCCAGGGTGTACATATTTATAATGGCAGCCGGGATGTGCTGCAGCTCCTCATGGGTAAATTAACCCATGATGGGCTGTTGTGTTATATGAACTGACCCAAGAAGTCTTTAGCCTGTAGTGGGCAGTTGAAATCCAAATTTGGGTACAGGTTATGCCATTCAGTAAGCCATTTGTGTGACACTGAATTGACACATTGAATTCACAGAACAAAAGAAAGCACTCCAGAAATAGTTGTATATAAATAAATTGATGAACAATGAGGCACATAGAAGAATTATGATGCATAAAGCTGTGAATGCAGTATGTAACAGATAAAAGTTATAATTCACTCAACAGTCAATTACATATTACAGTATATGTAATTACAGAAATTCAACAGGAGGCCAGTCCTTTAAACTGTTTCATACAGAAAACATAATCATGAGCATAAATTTCTGGGAACATGTCTCACAACAATCCAGTATGGGGAGAAATAGTAAGCAGTCTATATATTATGGCCATACTGTAATAGGAATTCATTTCACTTGAGTGATAGTCCTAAAAGTCTGACGAAAATCCCTTGAAATGTTTTGACTTGGTGAAATTGCGAGATTTGCATAGTAATTGGTTACATGTCAGTGGTTTGCTGCATGGAGTAGCTGCCATATTGTTTAGATTTCAAACTGTTGTCATGGGGCTACTTGCTTATCCAAGCTCTCATTTCCCCTCACTGTTATATAGCACAGGGGTTGGATCCAGATTTAAGTTGGATCAACTACGTTGGCAGAAGTGAACTTCCCCACCTCACTCTTTCCCACAGCCCCCTCCCCTGAAAATGCTACACAGAGAGTCAGGGGACCTTGCTGAATGGGGTAAGCTGTGGGGGCCGGGGATCCCCAAAAATCGTACGGAGGGACTTTCCATGAGCAGAGCCCTTCATTTTGTGGAAGATCTCTTGCTTTTGTGGAAGGCAGATCCTGGATCTATTCCCAGGTATCCCAATCTCCAGAGATTCTTTAATCTGTAAATAGAAGCCAAGCCCTACAAAGTAAAATCATTTCCACCCTTGTTTTGTATTTGAACTCAAGCTAAAGATCCATGCTACTGCTGCTTTGGTCCTTGGATGTTTTCCAAAGGGATTCTCCCAAATGTTTAGTCCACTGCTTTATTCCATAAGACAAGTGGCAGCAAATAGGTGCAGTAATGCTTGGTTTCATATTTAGATGCATTGTATACCCTTGGATTCTCCATGCTATAGTGATGTGAATTCCTTAAGTTTGTGTTTATTATAGGATTGCTTTGGATGTTATGGTTGTCATGCATGCTGCGTGACTAAATATAAGATGCACTCACTCATTCTACATTGCGAGTAGCAAGGAGATTTGGAAGGGAAGTGTTGCTGTATCGTAAACTTCAGTGATGTTCTTTTTCGCTTTTTAAGCCCCCTGGTAATTCTCTGCCATTAGACTAAGTATTCACTGGTTTGGTTGGGTTAATGCGATGTGTGGATATCCTGAGATAACAGTGATTTGGTACCATAATGAGTTTCCTGAACAGTAAGTGTAATGCTCAATTTCTTTTGTTACAGATGGAAGAGAAACGGCGAAAGTACTCGATCAGCAGCGATAACTCAGACACCACTGACAGTAAGACCTTTAATTCAAGGCTTCGGACAAGATAACTAAACGATTCACCTCCAGCAGGGAAAACATTTGAATAATTACTTTGCAGACAGCCGGGAAAGCTACATTTTACTGGGTAGTCCCTGAACAATAAATTGTACTCAGGGATTGCTTCTAAAATATGCTACAAGAAGTTAATATCCACTTACATATCTGGCAGTGGATGCCTTTTGTCTGATCTAAGTGTCCTCCTCCTCCTGTGAACCGTGTGGGCAAGAGGAAGCCATAAAAGAAAACTGATTACAAAACATTGACCCAGACAAAGCCTTTATTAGACAGTACATTGCAAACCACCTTCTTACATGAGTGTACTCAAGGTCCAACCCATTGCAACATAATTGTTCTTTCATTTTGCACCTTTCAGTTAAAAGTCTTCTGTTTCTAAGCACCATTTTGAGGATTTGCCGCCTTTTGGTTTCCTATATTACACAAGTACCGGATGGGACCCTTTCTGCCTTAATTTACCATAAGTAAAATATCTGGTTTTGGCAGTTGCAAGCCAAGGGCAGAATGAGTGCAGTAAAATGCCAACCTCATGGGGCCGACTGAAGAAATCAGTTTTGGAGCTGAAACATGAACACTACTTATTTTAGTTTGCAGACACTATGAAATCTTGTCATTAACTCTCCCACCCTTAGTTACCTTTAAACAAGCTACAAGATCTGGCATTTAAAAACTGTGTGACAATATGCAGCTTCTGTCTGTTCCTGGAAAAGGAAGGTCACAGTTGTGTTTACAGTTACTCTGCGGGAGAGCATTTTGTCAACAGCTAAAACATCACCTGCTGCATAAATACCAAAGTCCAACAGAGATAAGGTTGTGCTGTTTAATACCTTGATTAAGGATGCCTTAACCCTCAAAAGCCCTGAAGCAATATTGCAGAGTTTTGGGAGCGTTTGTATTTCTTGGGTAAAGTGAAGGGATGATACTGAATCTCTGGTCGGCAACTAGGCCGGGCTACTTTGACAAGGAGGCATGTCCTTTCCTCTGACAGCCTGCTGCCCAGGCAGAGAGGATGTAGCTCAGTAGTAGAGCACGTGCCTTGCATGCAGAAGGTCTCGGGTTCAATTCCTGGCGTCTCTAGTTCAGCGGTGCAGAACCTCAGGCATGGGGGCCAAATCTGGCCCTCTTGAATTCCCCAGATGGCCATGACCCTTCCCTTGGCCCCACTCCCTTTCGCCTGACCACCAATCAAATGGTGGTTTCCTGACTTTTGTGCAGTTCCCTCCCCCTCCTATTCTAAAATGCTGAAATGCCTCTCCCAATGCTTAGTTACTGATGGTAAGAAGTTTAAGCTAAAATCTGCCCTGTCCCTGTTTTGGCCCTGTCCCTGTTGCATTCTGCCTGCCCACCACTGGAATGCAGCCCCTGAGAGCTTCTTGGAAATGGAATTTGACCCTCAGGCTGAAAGAGTTTCAGCACCCCTGCTTTAGTTGAAGGGGTCTCAGGTAGTAGCACCGCCTGTGACCTTGGAAAGCTGCTGCCAGGCAGAGTAAGCAATACTGGGCTAGCTGGTCTGACTCAATAGAAGAACAGGCCTGTGGCTCACGCTGGCTCAGCTTGTCTGGGTGTGGAAAGCTAAGCAGGGTCAGGCCTGGTTATTACTTGGATGGGAGACCCCTCCTCTAGTTTCCTGCATTGAGCAGGGGGTTGGACTCGATGGCCTTGTAGGCCCCTTCAACTCTATGATCTATGATTCTATGAAAGCAGCTTTGTACGTTTATAAGCTCTCTTGTCACGTATGCTCTTGTTGTTCACCCAACAAGCATACGAAAAACTTACATCTCTCACTTAACATCAAAAAAACCAAAGTGCTTCATCAGCAAGTACAAGTTATCCCTTTGGTGATGCCATCTATCCAGCTTGGCGGGGCAATACTGGAAAATGTCGATCATTTTCTCTATCTTGGCAGCTATCTTTCTGTTACAGCTAACATTGACAGTGAAATCCAGCATCGTTTCATCTCCGCAAGTGCCGCATTTTCTCGAATGAAACATAGAGTAATCGAGGATCGGGATATCTGTAAGAAGACCAAAATGCAGGTTTATGAAGCCGTTGTATTACCAACTTTATTGTATGCCTGCGAAACATGGACTATCACCCGAGTGCAAGGTGAAAGGGAGAAACGTGCTAAGCGAAAAGCACGTCAAACGAATCCTTTACAGGACCATCTTCCATCTGGTAACCTGTGTCCTCACTGTGGGAAGCTGTGTGGATCTAGAACTGGCCTCCACAGTCACTTACGGACCCATCGCTAGAGTCTACACAATTTTTTTTTTAGAATTTCCTCCTTTCATAATTTTCTTTTTGTAATTTTATCCTGGAAGACAATCTTACTCGGTCATGAGTGATTGCCTACTACTACTACTACTACTACTGTTCACCCAAATTCCCTTTGGGGCTGGCAATTTGAGGCCAGATGATATCACCCAAGGGGTCAGATTTGGCCCAGGGATTTCCTGTTTCTAACTAGGTGGAACTGAGGATATCGTCCAAATTTAATTCTAAATACAGGAGTGTACATACCCAGGACTCGATATAATGTGTAATGAGAAGAAAACTCATCCATCCCCAAACTACCTCAAGACACCTGTTAAGGATTTCCACCACCTCTCTGGGACTATTTGGAGGAAACAAGAGGTAGAGCTACATATCATCAACATACTGATGACACTTCAGCCCAAACTTCTGGATGACTGCTCCCACTGGTTTAATATGCATGTTATAAAGCACAGAGGACAAGATAGAACCTGGAGGCACACCAACGTCCAGTGGCCATGGGGCAGGAATCCATCTTCTAGGCCAGGGATGAGCAAATGTGGCCCTCCAGATGTTTTGATCTACAATTCTCGTCAGCCCTAGCAAGCATAATGAATGGTGAGGAATCACGGGAGTTGCAGGCCAAAATATCTGGAGGGTCACAGGTTGCCCACTCCTGTTCTAGATACACCCCTCCAGAAAGGACTGGACCACTGTAACAGCATGCTCCCCATTTCTACCCCAGCTATGTGACCCAGAAGTATACCATGGTAGATGGAATCAAAGGCCGCTGAGAGGTCCATAAGAACTAACAATTGTACTCCCCCCCCCCATCCTTTTTCAGTGTAAGTCATCCACCAGGGTGCCCAAGGCTGTTTCTATCCCAAAACCTGGCTGAAACCCATATTGGAATGTATCCAAATAAGCAGTATCCTCCAAGATCACCTGGAGTCGAGAAGCCACCACTTTTTCCAGTACCATACTCAAGAATGGTACATTAGATATTGGATGATAATTATCCAGAATCAAGAAATCGAAATTTTTTGTTGTTGTTTTTAACAAGGATTTAATCACTGCCTTCTTAAGTGGTTAAGAGAGACATTAACCATCTCTGAAGTCCAGATGGTAAGCCCAGTCCTGGCAGATTTTAATATCCAGGAAAGGTGCATGGATCCAAAGAGGAGGAGGTGGTGAGTCTGAAGCCTGCAAGTAACTTGTCCACATCATCGGGCTACACAAGCTGAAACATAAGACAACATGATTAGATGACACCCTGGCTGCATCCATCTCTGACTATCAAAATGATGGCATCCAAGTTGGAATGAATGTGAGCAATTTTTGATTGCAAAGTATAATGCAAATTGGTCGCAACGAGCCTTTGATGGTTCCATCTGATCTCCTGACCCTGCAGAGAGGAGACTTTTCACCATTTAAAAAAGCTTCAATGGCTGACATCGTGCAGGTGCAATGGGGGTGGAGAAGTAAGGTTTCTTGTGTGCCATTGTGCTCATCACACAGTTTTTTGCCACCTATGCTCCATTTCTCAACCCACCCTGCTTCATAACCCTCGGCTCCTCAGAATATCAGAGTGCCGATATGGCTCTATGATTGTGCCAACAATGCTTGGGAGTGATTGTATCGATGGCCCAAGCAGAGAGCAGGAGGACGTCAGCAGAACTACCAGTTCAAAACTCAGGAAACTCCCCAGGAGACCTCAGAAAATCATCAGCCTCTTGAGGCAGACCATTAAAATTGGCCCACTATCCCTGCAAGGGCTAAGAGTGGCCAGTGGGTCAAACTTGGTTAGATAATGATCTGCCCATGACAACTCCCTTTTACACCTTTCCACATCACAAGTTGATTGAAAGAAGTCAAGCACTGAGGATCTTTTCAGCTTGCAGGACCTTGACTGCAAGGGTAACAGCCACTTTCTCCAGTCTTGCTGGATGGAGAGAGAGTCTTTTTTTAAAAAAAACCCTGTAAAGGTGTGATCTCTAGTACTGGAGAGGATCAGAGCAGAGCCTCTGAAGGGGAACTAAAAACTATTTAAAGCAACTGCTAAAGTAATAAGTTTCTATGGCCTTCTGCTAAATTGCAAAGTCACCTGTCAATATGTGTTTTCTCTCTCTCCAGATACTGTGGTAGCATCTCTAAATTAAATTAGAAGGTAGTAGCACAATTAGCAACAGTTTGTAATCCTTGAAAGTCTGGGACCTGTGAAACCCACTCATTCCATGACCACTTGTGTGGTACTCGGCACCTCTTGTGAAATACACTTAATGACCAATGAAATTAAGGGCTTGTTGAAGGCACTTGAGATCCGACAAGCACTCTTGCCAGGCTGCTTCACTACAGACCTCACATTTTCCACCATGTCTAAAAATGGTCATGGTTGTCACTTGATAAGCATCTCTAGCAAGACTCCCTTCAAACTCCTCCTTCACTACTATTATTATATCAGCTCAGCACACATATCACCTCTTCACTGTGGACAGCACTGGGAGTGCTGTTTTCCACAGGCTTAAGGAGACAAACATGGTATAGCAAAGCCATTGTAAATATGAGTTACTCAAGTTTTGTTTTTGTTTTTAATAGCCCTAAAGCATGGGTGGGGGACTTTTTTCGGCCCAAGGGCCAAATTGGAAAGGTCTAGAGGAACCACATTCCTCCTGTGGGCAGCGCCACAGGGAGAGTGGGTGGGACCAAATGTGATTATTACCATTCTAAGCCTACTCGGAGGTAAGCAGGGCAAGGCTTCTGCATGTTGACGGACAAGTAGGCAGGTCTGGATCACTCAGCAACACTTTCAAATAACATCCAAAATGCCAAACCTCTGCATGTCTGCTCACAAATATGCAGGTCTTTGTCCTGCCTGCAAAAGCTACAGCTCAAAATCTTTGCTACAGCTCGATTCTTTGCAGGGAATTCAAAGTTCAATTGCCTTTAAATATCCTCTTTATCTCTTATCAGTGATCAAAGATAACAGCAAAAGAGGATTGTGGCCAAGATGGGGAATCCCCAGGGGCTGCATCTTGGCGGGGAAGTTCCACATCCTCTGCTGTAAAGCCACCTTTGTTCATTTTGAGCATTTCACTTGTATTCTCCTATGGGACTGTTTGTATGGAGATTGTGATAGAGAGCCAGTGTGGCGTAGTGGTTAGAGTGTTGGACTGGGACTTGGGAAATCCGGGTTCTAGTCCCCACTCGTCCATGAAGCTCACTGGGTGACTTTGGGCCAGTCACTGACTCTCAGCCTAACCTACCTCACAGGGTTGTTGTGAGGATAAAATGGAGAGGAGGAGGACGATTATGTAAGCCACCTTGGGTTCCTTGCAAAAGGAAATAAGGTGGGATATAAATATATAAATAAATCATGGCCACCATCAGTGTAACCCAAACAGAATGGGACTATGGGGTAACTACAGTTTTTGGGTGTGTAGGTTGATTCACAGTAGCTGACTATCAAGAATCTGAATGACATAGCTGGGGAAAGAGGAAGGAATCTCCAAACAGATGGTTCTCCCAAATGGTTAGAACTAAATGGTATTTAGAGTTAAACTGACGTAGGGCTTCATGCTGGAAATACCAAGGTCACTTCAGAGAATTAAATTCCCCAAATCATCATCATCATCATCAGGCGATCACTCGTGACCGAGTAAGATTGTCTTCCGGGATAAAAGGAGGAAATTCTAAAGAAGATTGTGTAGACTCTAGCGATGGGTCCGTAAGTGACTGTGGAGGCCAATTCTAGATCCACACAGCTTCCCACAGTGAGGACACCAGGTTACCAGATAGAAGATGGTCCTGTAAAGGATTCATTTGACGTGCTTTTCGCTTAGCACGTTTCTCCCTTTCACCTTGCACTCGGGCTTCTTCAAAGTCCATGGAACCTTTGTGAAAGGCCAACCTCCATTTAGATCGTTCATGGGCCAGAGCTTCCCAGTTTTCGATGTTTATATTGTTTTTTAGATTAGCCTTATGAACATCTTTAAACCTCTTATATTGACCACCGATATTCCGCTTTCCATCCTTGAGTTGGGAGTAAAGTAACTGCTTTGGGAGGCGGCAGTCAGGCATTCGAACAACATGACCGGTCCACTGAAGTTGGCGTTGAAGGATCATTTTTTCAATGCTAGTAGTCTTTGCTTCTTCCAGTACACTGACATTTGTTCGCCTATCTTCCCAAGTAATTTGCAGGATTTTCCGGAGGCAACGTTGATGAAACCTTTCAAGGAGGTGGAAGTGACGTTTATAGATAGTCCATGTTTCGCAGGCATACAATAAAGTTGGTAATACAATGGCTTCATAAACCAGTGTTTTGGTCTTCTTACAAATATCCCGATCCTCGAACACTCTATGTTTCATTCGAGAAAATGCGGCACTTGCGGAGCTCAGACGATGCTGGATTTCACTGTCGATGTTAGCTGTAACAGAGAGATAGCTGCCAAGATAGAGAAAATGATCGACATTTTCCAGTATTGTCCCGCCAAGCTGGATAGATGGCATCACCAAAGGGTTGGCTTGCACTTGCTGATGAAATACTAAGGTTTGTCATGAGGTGGTGGTGAGATTTAACTTACTTAACTGCCCCTGCCAGGAATGTTTTAAATGTTAGAGCTAAACTGGAAATTGACAAAACGATTCAGATCGTGATAGCTTCTGACTGGAGACCCACTATTCTTGAATTCATATTTCCAGAGGGGCAGCTGGCGCGAAATAGAAACCACTCACTCTGAGCAGGAGCAGTGATGAAGGCAGGTCATAAAAGTTCATGTTATGTCTTGGCAGAACTTTCTGAAGTTTTTCGGAGGAACCCAGATGAGAAGGCTGGGTCACATGCTTCTGAAATGTTCTAATATGAAGAGGCAGTATTAGTAGCATCTTGTCTACTATGTGTTTCTGTTCCTTTTGAACCTTGGTGTCATATTTGAGAAATCTTAACGCTACATATTTTATTTAGCCTGTAAAATATTGCCTGTGTATCTAGGTGCTCCATGATGAAAACTGTAGATATTCAAGAGCTTTGAAGTGCTGATTTTTGTTACCTGCCAGACAGCAGTTAGGCTGTAATTAGACTTTCCTTTAACTAATTCTTGCCTTCCCTTAACTTACCTTGTTTTTCTTCTAAAGGTCAGACAACATCAGCTTCAAGATGCTCCAAAATTCCAAACACAAAATCTGGTTGGTCAAGGCAGAAGGAGAAGAAACCCTCAGAGGTCAGTTGCATTTCATGTTTCTATTCATCTCTTGTGTTAGGTTTCTTTTTATGACTTATCTAGTTGTAAACACAAAACACAGTATTCCCAAGGCTGAAGATAGGGGCAGCATTATGTTAGAATCATAGAATCATAGAAAACTGTAGAGTTGGAAGGGGCCTACAAGGCCATCAAGTCCAACCCCCTGCTCAGTGCAGGAATCCAAGTCAAAGCATCCCTGACAGATGGCCATCCAGCTGCACCTTGAATGCCTCCAGAGTGGGAGAGCTAACCACCTCCCTATGTAATTGGTTCCATTGTCTTATTGCTCTAACAGTCAGGAAATTTTTCCTGATGTTTAGGTGGAATCTGGGTTCCTGTAACTTGAGCCCATTTTGTGTCCTGCAAACTGGGATGATCGAAAAGACATCCTGGCCCTCCTCTGTGTGACAACCCTTCAAGTACTGGAAGAGTGCTCTCATCTCTCCACTCAGTCTCCTCTTCTGAAGGCTAAACATGCCCAGTTCTTTCAGTCTCTCCTCATAGGGCCTTGTTTCCAGTCCCTTAATCATCTTTGTTGCCCTCCTCTGAACCCTCTCCAGTTTGTCTACATCCTTCTTAAAGTGTGGTGCCCAGAACTGGACGCAGTCTCAAGATGAGACCTAGCCAGTGCTGAGTAAAGGGGAATTATCACTTCCCACGATTTGGAAGCTATACTTCTACTTTGCAGCCACATCGCATTGCTGGCTCATATTCAGTTTGCGATCTACAACAATTCCAAGAGGCTGTTCACAAGAGGCTGTCATGGCACGGGCCTTGGACAGTATTGCTCATGCATAGAAGCCTTCCACTGATGAGGGTCAGGAAGGAGCTGCCCTAGATCTGATGTGATCCCTGAGCTCAAGAGCACTGGAGTCTGAGGGGCAACTATTCCAGGATTTCCCTCCTCCATCAGGGAACAGTGACACTAGAAGGATGTCCACATTTCTCTCCTTAGAAGCTCACTCACAGTCATCTTGGACCTCCACCTGAAGAGGCAGAAGGCACATCAGGGCACTGTCCAGTACCATTGGAGTGCAAGGCTGGAGGCTGGAGCTCTGCCTTTCTTTATGTTCTCTCCAACTAGCAGCTGGGGTGGGGCTAGATCCGGCACAAGGAATAGCAACCATACGTAAGGGTGTAGTTGAGCTTAGTTGAGCTTCGCTGGAGCTCTAGTTGCTGTCCTTGGTCCTGTAGGACCTACCGGTAATACCTGCTGGCTTTTGTGGCATTGTTGATCTAGATAAATCCCATAGGACCCATCCTGAACCTAGGACAAAGGCTTTCCACATAAAAAGCCCATGCAGGCATTCATTCATTGTCATGGGTACTCTGGTTGTGCCTTTGGCCCAAAGTGATAGCATCTTCGTTATGCCTGTATCATTTTTAAATTTTGTACACTGGCATGGGAACTACTGGGGGAGATTGTGAGCAAACAGAAGACAGCCGGTGTTGAGGTGATGGATGTCCATCTGCAGAAAGACTCGGGGATGGTCTTAAATGTTGTTTTCCATAAAGTTTCCTAAAATTTAGAGCTGGACATGAGCGTATCATTTGCAGATGATGGAATGTTACCATCCTTTCAGTATTCATGGATCAGTCTAATGCGTGAATGAGCGTGACACAGTGGGAAATGCTCCAACAGACTTCCTGATGGCTTCCAGTTCCTTTAGCTATTTTAAGACAATAGCTAAATTTGACTGGCTGATGAGCATTCTCAGCAGACCACAGTTTAGAGTTATGCTGCATCTTCAGCACAACACAAAGCGGTTTGTGTGTGGCTGTGGGTGGTACCGATTTTACCCTGTATATATATTTTATTAGTTTATCTTAAAACTGCCTTTCCACAGAAAACTCTGATTATGACGACACATGATAAAATCAAATGCGTTGTTAAAAGTACGATGGAACAGTACAGTACAGCTCAACAGAGCAGTTCTCAACAGATGGACACATGGATCAAAATTCAGGTTGCAGCTTAAATGCCAGTGCTCATGCATCCAGAAAGTGTAGAAGCGGTAGGGAGCGGAGAGGGAGAGGGAGAAGGGCTACCTGTGGTTGCTAGCACCACGTCCTTAAGGGCTGTAGAATCAGCTGCTGGTACACAAACACACGGTGCCGGCCCAATTTTTTTAAAAAAATATTTATTTATTATATTTATACCCCACCTTTTTTCCTGCAAGGAACCCAAGGCACTTACATAATCCTCCTCCTCTCCATTTTATCCTCCCAACAACCCTGTGAGGTAGGTTAGGCTGAGCGTCAGTGACTGCCCCAAAGTCACCCAGTGAGTTTCATGGCCGAGCGGGAACTAGAACCCGGACTGGCCCAAGATATTTTGCTGCCTGAAGTGGAGCCCAAATGCCCCTCCCCTTTAAAAAGGCTTGCTGTATCATTCAGACGTAGAGATGCGAAGGCCTGGGAAAAAACTGGAAAAATTAGGGGGGTGGAACCGTTTCCCCCTGGAAAAAAATGTTTTTGCCCCCCGAATTTTCCTGGTTTTTTTCCGGGTCTTCACATCTCTATTCAGACATCAATTCCTAGCCTCATGGTGCCACCTGAAGCAGATCATGTCATCGTGCTGCATAGCAGAGTTTGGCCCCCAGTTCAAAGTTGAATTAGTGTAACAAGATGAACTAAGTGGGTTTCCCAGAAATCTAGACTTTCCTAAGTCTGTCCTGCTTATATAAGATTCATAGGCATGACCAGCATGTAATACTGATGTCGGTGTTGTGTTACAAAGCTGTACTTGTGCAACAGTAGCTGAAAACCATGATTAGGATTGGGCCAATAGTCTAAGGTAGGGGAGCAGAACCTCTTTCCGCCTGAGGGCCAAATTCCATTTCAGAGAAAGTCTTGGGGGACGCATTCAGGGGGTGGGCGGGGCCAAAAATTCCAGCGTATTTCAATTTAAAGCTCTTACTGCAAGTAACTAATCCTTTGGAGAAGCATTTCAACCTTTTAGAACGGTGTAAAACTGCACAAAAACTGAGAAACCACCAGATGATTGGGGGTTGGGGGAAAGGGGTGAGGCTAGGGGAAGGGGAGTGGCCTTTGGGGGGACCCCCAAAGGGCCGGATTTGGCCCCCCAGGCCTGAGGTTCTGCACCCCTGGTCTAAGGACAGCTTGCACATGGATTCAAACACACATCCGAAGTACATATTCCTGGTGATTTCCAGAAACACACCGAAGATTCCACTGAAACTTAGTCTGCCAGGCACCGCACTTTGGTAAAGAAGTTGCTTCTGGCATGACCAACATCAAAGCCAGCTCTAGTAAGATACAAAGTGGGAAATTTTACTTGTCAGTTTCAGCTTGAGCACAAGCGGTTACTTTCTATAATGTCCCTGCCTGGTACTTGTGGCCACAAACTGCTCATTTTAAAAGAAAGGTTAGTTATGCATATTCCTCCAGGCTTCCAAGAAGTGGATGACACATAAGCACCCAACACAAGAACCAACTCCTGAGAGATGAAGTGAATCACTTATCACAAGCTGAAGGAGAAACAGCTTGGCCCTTTCAAATGACATCTCAAGGTTGGAAAACTGTTCTCTTTGGTTGCCTGAGGTGTCGTTCTCCATTCCGCTGGTAAATACTGTTCCCTTCCAAAGTATCATGTTTCAGGAATTACACCTTTGCACAAGCTGAGCACACACAAACCTATTGCTACTCCTTATTTTATCCAGGCTGGAAACATCCATTTCACAGCCGCATGGGAAGAGCTGGCAGTTCATGTTGATCATGAACAATAATAATTAACAGGTGCTGTAAATGCACTTATTTATTTATTATGGATATGTGCGTGGTTACTGAGATAGAGAGATAGAAAACACGCAAGCACAGACAGGCCTTTTCTCTGGCACTGATGACTATTGGTGTAGTTTACTGCTGCTGCTACTACTACTGCAACAACAACTACTACCACAAACTATACCGCACATTCAAGTTTTCCACATCCATTAGCTTGAACCCTAAGTTGCTCTTCTGTTCTGGTAAGGGAGGGGGTAATTTCAGCCAATGCCCCCCCCCCCTTGTTTGCAACCCCCTGTACGATATCCCTTACCATTTCCAACCCCCAAGCAGATTTGGGGGTAGGAGCACAGGGGATTGCATAGGGAAAGGGGAACTGTGAATGCCCCATTCTGTGAACATGAATTCTGTTCCATTTAAGGATAGAAAGTTAGGATCCAAGCTATTACCTTGCAGTCCTTACAACAACCCTGTCAGGCAAGTCAGTATTATTAGACCTATTTTGCTCATGTGGCTGTTGATACTGATGGGTAAGGGCGTACCTAAGACTACTAAGTAACCCCTTACCTAGTAGCAGTACTTACCTAGTGGAATGGCAGAGGCAATACTCAAGCTGGGGGACTTCATAATTTATAGCTCAGTCTCTTAGGCTGCAGTCCTATAGATACTTATCTGGGAGTAAGCCCCATTAAATGTTATGGTGCTTACTTCTGAGTAGACACGTTTAGGATGGGGATGCTGGGATCTGTAGTCCAATACATCTGGAGGGCACCAAGTTGGGGAAGGCTGATATAGGGCATCTTTCACTGACCCTTTTTGATGCTGTGTTCCGGTTTTGCTGAGGTGCCCTTGTATTCACTCCAGTAGCACAAGCAGGAAAGATAAGGAGTCAAAGGCATTAGTGCTATGTAGTCATTAGCCAAGTCAAGGGTGATGCTTATTATAAAAGACTGTGACAAGGGATTAGCTATGCGCATTTGCTGTGCAACTGGAAAAACCAGCTTCTTTGCACAGAAAAAAGCGACACTAAGCCCTTTGTAAACACTGAGGTCATTATGTGGCATTGTCAGGACACCCAGCAACAATTCATTATTGTTGCTGTTTTCAGATTCTTCCCTGTCCCGTCATATAGTATTTTAGGGACATGAGGCTTGAACATTTCTGCTCCTTGCCTTAATGTTTATTCTATGCAAGGTAAGATGACCTCTCTCTAAGCCTGAGGTCCAATCCAGTTGCCTAAGGTGGCTGCATGTATCTCTGGAGAAGGTGAGAATGTGAAGTATCATAAGGCCCTCGTCTGCATATGTTCAGCAATGTGCTTTAATAACCTAGACCTTGCCATCATGGCTTCCCTTTGGTAAGACAATGCTTATTCTCCTTTGAGTGCAGGAGGCCAGCTAGTGATGGGGGAAGCCCTTCCTCCGGGTCTGGGAAGGCAGACTTTGATCTGATCTTCCTGGAGGAGGCGGGGCCTCCCCCAGAAACTCCAGTTGTTTTTCCTGTGTCAAGGTGGGAGGCAGACTTTTCGCACTCGGGAGCGCGACCTAAGAAGAAAGCGCAAGCAGGAGGAAGAGCCTTCCTCTACCAGCAACCAGCCGGTCCGGTTTGCTCATGGGGGCGAGAAGGGACTCCAGGCAAAGACACACCCGTCTTCCTCAGCTTCCTGCCAGGAAGATACTGGGCCCCACACTGCTGCCGGAGAGGTGAGCGCGCAGACGGCCAGGCCCCAGCCGCGCCTCTGGACCCGGAGAGAACGCCGGGCACTTCACCGTCGCCTACCACTGCCTGAGTGAGCCGGAGTGGTGCTGGAACCCGCCACCGCTATCAAGGGAACAACCAGGCAGCAGCCCTCCTCCTTGCGCCCCACTGGTGCCGAAAAGCGCCCGAAGTGCACAACAGCCGCAGAACCCCAGCGGGGAGCAGAGAGGCAGTGCATTGGGCCGCAAGGCTATAGGTGGGGTAAGTCCTTGCGTGTCCCCTCACTAGCCCTCGGGAGAGGTCGACGTGACCCCATTGAGACATGGCCTCCTCCTCTGAGGCCTCCAGCCCTGCAGCCTCCAGCTAGACTGGCAGAGCGACAGCAGTTGGGCTCGTCCACCCACTCTTTATTCCAAGCTGCTGGCAGGCTTGGCTCAGATGGCCGGTCCCCACAAAGGGGGCAGGGGGAGATGGTGTAGGAAACAGCCTTTCCACGCCACACAGCCTTGCCAGGGGCCCAGTTGGGCCCCCTAATTCATCTGCTGGAGGAGGTCCTCTAGCACATGCAGATGGGGGGACCTGCTGGGGACCCCCACAGAACGGGATGGAGACCTGCTCCAGACCCCTCACCGTGCCCAGATTAGCAGACCCAGAGGGAGGGCCCGCGAGGAGCAGCACAGCCGAGCGCAGGCTCACTTGCTCAGCCGGGGGTGGGTGGTCTCTGACGCAACAGGTCCTGCTCCAGCTCGAGAGTCAGCCATGCCCATGGCTGCCGCTCCCACCCCCCTGAGAGGGAGGGTAGATCGGGCAGGGGCTCCGCAGATGGCGCCAGCTCCAGGGAACCTGCCTGAGGGAAGTGACTCAAGCCCAGCCCCCCGACAAAAAATGTGGCAAAAAGAAAGTGGAGGCTTGAGAAAGGTGGGGACAGGTCACACTCGCCGTCCCCTTCCTACAACTCCTGGGCCTACCTCCTCCGACACCGAGGAGTGGGAGCTCCGCGAGGAGGCCAGCAGCAGCAGAGACAGGCAAGCCTCTCACAGGCAAGAGAAAGGCCTTCTCACCTGAGGCCTTTACTAAACTGATCACGAGTGCTCTCATTACTGTGCAGCTAATGGACCTGGAGCCCCATCAACCTCAGACCCATGCCAAGAAGGTGGGGGCGACAGAGGCATTCCCAGCAGCTCTCCCCTCTCCCCTGGTGATGCCCCTCCCTTGGAACCTGGAGGAGATCTTATGCAAGGAATGGGCCAAGCTGGCCAACCCCAGGCCATGCCGTTGCTACTGCGACAGAATTTACCACCTACAGGAGTAGGTCATGCAAGAGTTAGCCATCCTGGGGGTAGACAACCCAGTGGCAGCCCTCACCTCCAAATCTCTCATGCCTGCAGAGCGTGACCAGCTTCCAGACCAGCACGACAGTGGGCTGATGCCACTCTCTGAAAATGCTTTGAGGCTTCAACCACCTCCCTCCAGGCAGCGACCGTGTCCACCATAGTGGCATGGGCTATCTTCATGAAGGCCCACGCCTTCCTCCAGGACAGATCCTCCAGGAGGGACCGCCAAGAATTCACCCGTGATGTCGCCACAGCAGCGGCTTTCCTGGCAGACGCCTCACTCAACTCCTTTCAACTGGGAGCTAGAGCCTCGGCGTCCAGTGTCGTGGCAAGGAGGAACCTTTGGCTGCGCAAATGGGGCAAGGATGGCAAGACCAAGTCCAGCCTGGTGGGTGTCCCCTTTGTGGGTAGGCACCTATTCGGTGAATCCCTAGACAAAGTCCTGGTTGAAACCAAGGACAAGAAAAAACCTTTGTACCAAACCCACAAAAAGAAGGGTTTGTGCCTAACCCACAAAAGGAGACAAGGCGGTTTACAACAAAGTCTAGGTCTTTTTGTCCCTCCAGGTACACCTTCCCCTCAAACTACCATCCAGAGAACCCAAGTCGAGATGGCAGCAGGACCCCAGGCCCAAGCCAGGGCCCTGCAGAAGCCAGCCCCACCAGGGAAAGAAGCCTAAATCTGTGTGACGGTCCAACTCTCCCAGTGGGGGGGGGGGAGGCTGCACGAGTTCTCAGGTGTCTGGAGGTAGCTCTCCGATCGCTGGCTCCTGGAGACGGTCCAGGAGGGCTACTCCCTGGAGTTCAGGAAGAGGGCCGACAGGTTCTTCAGAACTCACTGCCTCAGAGACCCCGTCAAGCACCTGAGGACCGTGGCTGCCATTCAACACCTGCTCTGGATACAGGCCATAGAGAAGGTCCCAGAGAACGAAAGGGGACAGGGTGTCTTCTTGGTGTTCTTCACTGTCCCAAAGAAATGTGGGGGCCTGGCCCATCCTGGAGTTCAGGATGGAGACCCTCAGGTCCATCAGGGAGTGCCTCAGGAAAGGGGACTTCCTATCCTCTGTGGATCTGATGGAGGCCTACCTTCACATCCTCATCCATCCATCGCATCACAAATTCCTACACTTCAGCTACGGCAGGAAACAATTCCAATTCAGGGCCCTTCCCTTTGGCCTCACCGCAGCCCCCCACATCTTCATGAAGATCCTGTTGGCCCCAGTGGCATGCTTGCGCTCGAAGGGAATCCAGCTCCACCTCTACTTCAACGACATCCTGATCTGCTCCCCTTCTTCCGAGCAGACCCTCCAGGACACCAGTGCCACCCTGTCGACTCGACACAACCTGGGCTTTCTAATCAATGAGAAGAAGAGCTCCCTCTCACCGTCGCAGTCTCTCCTTCACTTGGGAGTGTCCCTGGACACCGTCCAGGACACAATGACCCTGTCACTAGACAGGCAGGTCTCTGTGAGTCGACTGGCATCTTGTCTTCACTCCAGGGACAAGGTGCCCCTCCGAGAACTAGCCAAACTCCTGGGCATGATGGTTTCATGCCAGGATTCAGTACAGTGGGCCAGATTTCACTTGAGGCCCCTACAGACCTTCCCTCTGGACTTCCAATCTGAAATCACAAACAGCTGCAATCCAGTAGTGGACCTTCCGTCGCCAGTCTCCCGCGCTCTGGTGTGGTGGCCCCACCCGGCCAACCTGTCACGGGGCATTCCCATTCAGGCACCAGCGTGTGTCCTTCTAACCACAGATGCCTGTTTGATCGGATGGGGAGTGGTCTGCCAGGGCCAGCACACCCAGGGCTGCTGCACCAAGGAGGAGTCTATTCTCTCCATCAACCTCCTGGAACTGAGTGCAATTCACTTGGCCCTCAGCCACTTTACACCGAGCCTAGATGCCCAGGATGCCCTGGTCAGGACAGACAACATCATAGCAAAGGCCTATGTAAACAAACAGGGCGGAACCCGCTCCAGGGCCCTGCAGAAGGAGGCCATGAGCCTGTTCCGTTGGGCCCAATGGCAACTCCGCTCCCTCAGGGTTGAACACCTAAGGGATGCCTTAAAGGTCCAGGCTGATTGGCTCAGCAGGACCTCCCTGGACCCGGGAAAATGGTCACTCCACCCAGAAGCCTTCAGACTCTTGACTCACCAACTGGGACTACTCTGCCTCGACCTCTTCGCTTCTCCCCAGAACGTGAAGCTCCCCAGGTTTGCCTTCCACTACCAGGTGAAAGGTGCCAAATTCATGGATGCCCTCACCAGCCTCTGGCCCCAGGGGCTCCTCTACGCCTTCCTGTCCCTGCCACTCATCCCAAGGGCAATCCAAAGGATCAAGGACCAGTGAGCGCAGGTAATCCTGGTGGCGCCGAACTGACCACAGCACCCATGGTATGCTGACCTGGTAAACCTCACAGTCGCTGGCCCAATCAACCTTCCAATCTGGCACAATCTTCTCAGCCAGGGCCCTATTAAGCACCAGAACCCAGGGTTTCTGAGACTAACCACCTGGAGACTGAGTGGGGACTCCTGGTCAAATGCAGATACTCCTCCAAGGTGATCTCCACCCTCCCATCTTCCAGGAGTGCCTCCACCAACAGAACCTACGACCACATGTGGCGGGCGTTCCTCCGCTTGACACAGGCCTCCGGGAGGGACCCCCTGGATGCCAGTGTTGCAGATATCCTGGAGTTCCTCCAGGAGGGCCTCTCGGCAGGTCTTAAGCCAAACACTCTCAGAAGGCAGGTTTTGGCCCTAATCTGTCTTAGGCTACTCATATGGAGCCCCCCTGGGCTCCCACCCTCACATCAAGAGGATCCTCAGGGCAGCCTCACTGATCAGCCCGGCCTCAGTCTGTAGGTTCCCTACCTGGAGCCTGAACGTGGTGCTCAGATCACTGACAAGGAATCCATTCGAGCTGCTGGGGGCACCCTGACCCTAAAGGCCATTTTCCTGGTGTCCATCACCTCTGCTAGGAGAGTTTTGGAGCTAGGGGCCCTCTCCTCCAATAAGGACCTGTGCATCTTTCACAAGGACAAGGTGGTCCTCCGCCCAGACCCATCCTTCATCCCCAAGGTCAACTCAGCTTTCCACAGGTCCCAGGAACTCATAATTCCCTTCTTCTGCCCACAGCCGTCCACACTCCAGGAGAGGGAGTGGCACACCCTAGATGCTAGGCGAGCGCTCAAGTTCTATCTAGATAGGACAAGACCACACAGACAGCATAGTTCACTGTTCATTTCCTTTAGGCCCTCCCCCCTGGAGTGGGGAAGAAGGTGTCGGTACCCTCCCTGTCATGGTGGCTGCACAACTGCATCGCACTGGCCTATACTTCAAGCAGCCTTTCGGTGCCCGACAGCATCGTGGTCCACTCCGTCAGGGGAATGGCCACCTCTGGCCTTCTGTGGGAGGGCCCCCCTATAAGAGATTTGCAGGGCGGCCACTTGGTCGTTGGTGCACACTTTCACCCAGCACTACAAGATAGACCGGTTGGCCTCTGCAGATGGCGCCTTCGGCAGGCACGTCCTCCAGAAGGTACTTCCGTCCCAGCAGGAGGCCTGCTAGAAGGGTCTGTTGGCCCACCCGGGGATGCAATGCTTTTTTACATCCCCATCACTAGCTGGCCTCCTGCACTCAAAGGATAAATGGAAATTCTTTGCTCACCGGTGAATTTCTGTTCTCCACAAGTGAAGGAGGCCAGCTAGGCCTGCACTTGGGCTGGGCTCCTTCTGGGTTTGGCTGGGCTTCTCCCTTTCCTTCACAGGCCTCACCCCTGAAGATCCTAATGGGTTGTCAACGTCCGAAGATCCACTGGATTAAGCGTTCCAGGTTCAAGTCATTATAAGTGTCAACCGGCGCTTCTGGGGGAGGCCCTGCCTTCTCCAGGAAGATCAGATCAAAGTCTGTCTTCCCAGCCCTGGAGGCAGGGCTTCCCCGTCACTAGCTGGCTTCCTTCACTCGTGGAGGACAGAAATTCACAGATGAGTAAAGAATTTCCTTTTCCTCTTGCCTGCCTGCACTTACGTATATTGGAGTGGCCAAAGCTTATGAGTCTAAAACTGCACAGTAAAATTACCATGTGGCTGGAATTGCAAGGTATATCACCATTCCTTAGTCTCTGTGTTCCTTATGTAAGACCTGGTTAGTGGCTAATAGAAAGAGAAAGTTTATGTATCATCATCATCATTATTTGATTTATATGCCGCTTACTATAGCTAAAAAAATATCTCGAAGCAGTTTACAAAATCAAACATTAATCTACATCAGAATAAATGCAAATACTCATCAGTTAAAACATGTAAAACCAAAAACACAACAGTTAACACAAAAGATGGTGTAGGAAAGCACCATCCGGGGTATTCACTCATGAAGAAAACTTTTCATTGTTTCTTTCCTTTGGCTCCAGCAGCTATGGCTAAACAGATCCAATACTGATACCGGAAAATGATTACTGTAGCCTGTTAAGTGATCTTGTTTGATCTTGTGTGTGAAAACCCTTTTACCTATTTCCATCCCTGCAAGACCTCTTATAACTCTCTTCCTGTTGCTCCCTGGTTTTCTAGTTTCAGGCCTCCAAACAGCATCTAGACCTGTCCTTGCTGTGTTTAGGCTTCATATTAGCTCCTATTACTCAAATCTTGGAGTTGTCGGAAATAGTTTACTGAAACTATAAACTTAATGCAGCCATCCTAAGGGCAAATGGCATGCTAAGAACCAGTAGTGAAGAATATATAATGCCTGATTTACATTTATATTGTGCCTACCTCTTGAATACCATGTGCCATTCTGGTTGTTGCATTGTGAGAAGAATTTAGCAGATTTTGGAAAGGCATACAAAAAGATAAGGGATTGTGAACATCAGTTACTTTCTAACACAGGATTCAGAACAATCGTTCACAGTGGGGTATATTCTCAAATACTGTACATACATAGATGAGATCTGCAATGCAATCCTATATATGTCTACTCATAAGTAAGCCCTTCTGAGTTCAGTGGGACTTACTCTGAAGTAAGGGTTTCACCCAGTTAAGTAAAAGTTCGAAGACGAAAACCAGCTCAGTCCCTACAGTGCTATTTGTGTTGGCCTCGGGACTCACACCTCCATTCCTTCCTAACATGTCTTGAACTTTATGCAGAACCAAAGTATTGCAAATCACATTAAGCGTATTTTTGAAAAATGACCTTATCTACTAGTTTAAAGCAGTTTTAATTCTTTGTTTTAGTTTTAAAGACCAAAACAGAATCCTAAGGTTTAGATCTCAGCCAGAAGCAGGTTCCACACAAACTAGTTGCCAAAGTAGAAAGAGCTCTAGTGTTTTCCAGTGACCCTTTAAGACAAACTAGGCAACTAACAGCGCCAGCTTTACCACTCGAGCTGCTTTTTAAAAGCGTAACTTTTGATGGAGGATTTAAAGTGGCATTCTCCCGTGAATTCCAGTGAGAACTGGCTACGCCACTCTTATTAAGAGTTTTTGCAGGTGAGTAAAAGGAGCCTCAAAATCAATATAGATATTTCATAGGAGAGCAAGTGAGGAGATTTAAAAAGGAGGCTTATGGGAAGAGAAAAATGTGGAGTGATAAGACAGGGGAGCAGAAGTGGTTTTGTGCAAAGCCCTTGGAGAGCAGCACGTCCTGGGAACCAGGGAATTGGAACAGTGACACAGAGTTCTGACCATACCATTGACCATCATCACCTGCGGCTGTCTGTGTCACAGTGGTAGTAAAGTTGTGTCTCAGGGCAGCTCATCAAATTATCTTGTTTCCTCTAGATCAGGGGTGGGCAGAAAGTACCTCTCCAGATACTTTGTACTTCAACTCCCAGCATTCCTGACCATTGTCCATGCTGGCAGGGGCTTCTGGGAGTTGAAGTCCCAAACATCTGGAGATCTGCCATCTGCTCACCCTTGCTCCATTGAAACTCTGCGTGTGGGGGTGTAGTCCAGCATGTGTCAACACTTCACAGAGCCTATGTGTACTTCTAATTTTAGTGACCACAGCATATAGTCATAGAATCATAGAATAGTATAGATGGAAGTGGCCTATAAAGTCATCGAGTCCAACCCCCTGCTCAATGCAGGCATCCAAGCCAAACCATCCCTGACAGATGGCTGTCCAGCTGCACCTTGAATGTCTCCAGTGTGGGAGAGCCCACTACCTCCCTAGGTAGTTGGTTCCATTGTCATAGTCATAGACTGCAAACCATGCCTACATCTGGGCTGCTTGAATCCCATTGACATCTATGGATTTTAAACTGCTTAACTGTGTGCAGGATTGAAACCACAGTGATTTCCGTTTGTCTGCTCCTTTCTGTTTCTGACTGTCCAAACGTTTTGTAAACATACTTACCTGAGAGTAAGTCTTACTGAAATAAGCAGGGCTTGCGTATGAGTAGACATGTACTCATACTTGGCCATGAAACTCACTGGGTGACTTTGGGCTAGTCACTGACTCTCAGCCTAACCTACCTCACAGGGTTGTGAGGATAAAATGGAGAGGAGGAAGATTATGTAAGCCGCCTTGGGTTCCTTGCAGGAAAAAAGGCGGGGTATAAATATAATAAATGAATAAATAAATGTATGCAGTAGTATTGCACTGTCAGCCACCACTTGATCATACGACATGCAAACTAAAAAATTTAAGTGTTTTAAGTGTTTAGTATGGAATATCCTGATCGCCATACCCATGCAACAGTACGAGCCATAATTTTATGTTTAAATTGTAGGGATGTTACGCTGGCTGATTGGAGCCTGTGGTCAGTTACTTTGGATTAAAGCAGTTTCAGTAGAAATACTCCCAAGTTAAAGATTCCTCAGATCATAGCCTTAGGCTAACTAATACTTTTGTGACGGCATAAATTGAGCATAAACAATTGTTCCAACCCTCTCAGTGTGAGCATTATACAACCAACATCGCTGTCAGATTGTTCCTTTATGGGAAATGTCTACAGCTGATAACATATTCAAATAAGCAAATTTATTTAGAAATGCTTGATCTGCTAATTAAAAAAGCCGTTCTAAGCATGAATTCCTTTGGTTTAGTTAAGTCTAAAAAGAGAAAGATCACGAGTCCTAAACAGAGTTGCCTGAAAGGAAATTGCACTGATTTAAATAGATCCTAGAACACAAGAAGAGCCCTGCTTGATCAGACTGAAGGCCTATTTAATCCAGCACCTTGTTTACCACAGTGGACAATCGGGCTCATGGGCAGCTCATAAGCAGGACTTGAAGCAATGGACCTCTCCCACTGTTGTTTCCCAGGAGATGTTAATCAGAGGCTAGAGGCTAGTTTGGCAATCCCAGGGCATAATCCACTATTCTGTTGAAATCAGTGGCTAAACTCTACTGGATTTATAATATTCCTGTGGAGGAAGGGGGTGCAGGCTGGCCCGCCACACCCCCACCCTTTCCTACTCCAAAGGAACCAAGACCCCCAGAGATCTCAAGGTACCAGATTGCCAGCCTCAGCTGTCTGCAACCCTACTTGAATCTCTGTTCAGGGACTTGCCTTCAATTCTGTAACTTGGATTTAGATACTGAACCAAGCAGAGCAATCCACAAACACCATGTGGGGTAAAACCAGGACAAGGTTTATTCTGGTAGCATTTTACAACAAGATTAGGGAAATGAGAGAAGCACACAAAATAAAGAGAGAGACACTTTAGTACACAGTAAAGCTGCAAAACAATAAAACCTGATTCCTTAATATCTCTCAGGCACACACCTGTTACCTGAGGGTGTTCTCTTCAAGGGTTAAATCCAGCACAGCCTCGCTGCCCGAGGGAGATTACCACACCTACCCGAAGGTCCGAGATGGGTAAAACTCCCACAAGGCTTGCCTTCACTAGAGCCCTCATCCAGCTCATTTCACCAGGAGCTAACTGGGGTCGGATCCTGATGTCCCCCCCCCCCAAGGCTTGGGCCTCTCTTTGGCTTGCCGCCATCACCCAACAGCCAGGGTAGCCGGTAGCCACGCAATCCAAGACAGACAAAGACCAAGACCCACGCTTTGGGAAATATCTCTTCCCCCCTCCCCCTTTCTGTAGCTTTCCTGCCTTCAGCCAATTAGAAAGAACTTCACCTGGCCAGGCAAGGGAGGGGGAACTCATGACTCATGGCTTATGGCTTACTGGGCCTGAACTATTTACATATGAAAGCCCTAGGCCAACTTCTCCAGGCATCTAGGCGCCATTCATTCCATCCGATGCTTTATGTACCTTTCGTTTCCTCCCAGCCCCCTCAACTGGTCCCACTTGGTTTACACATGAGGAGGCGTGTGCGTGTGTGTGTGTGTATGTAGGAACCCCCAAAAGCTCCACAATTCCAGATTCACTTTTCCATGTCTATGACACCCTTGTTACTCCTCCCTCCCTCTCAGAACACGGCTGAGTTTAGGAATGCTGGTGAGGTGCAAGGGCATTCCTGCTCCCAGCTCTAGTTTTGGGGTCTTGCACAATCCCATACACCAAGGAGCAGCAGCCATAGGAAGGTACAGCAAAGAAGAGCAGTCCTGCTGTCTTCTGCTTGCCTCAGAGAGCCTCGGCTTGTGTCACAGCAACTGCAGGGACAAGGAGATACAGGATTAGGCTGCTCACAGAACGTATAGCTTTGGAATGTCTGCATCCCTGAGCTGCCCCGCTGATGCTACTAATGGCTCTAAAAGCAAGATGGCAGCCTTCATGACCCATTTACTTTTCGTCCTGCCTTTTATGGCCATGGCACATATGTGGCTCTTGCATCTTTAAAGGATATGTCAGAAATTAGTTGCCGCTAGAGATAGGTTTATTGCAAAACCTTGGCTGATTCTGCACAGAAACACATTTCACTTATTTTGCTGCACAATATTTATTTAGCAGTATTCGTATGGTTTCCTGTTCACCCAATCAGAGTAATTTTTCTTTGAGCTGAGAGCTATGATTGGTCATTTGAGCTCCCAAATTTTATGAATACAGTCATGTTGGTTGTTTCCCTGCCCCCCTTTTCCTTCTTTGAAATGCCTGTGGCCAATACACGTGGCTATTGTTTCCTATTGATTCAAGGCTTTTAATTCTTCGGATGTGTTTAAAAAGAATACCAGCCCACTTTCTTGAACAGACAGTAAATAAGAAGCTTGCAAATAGCACATTGAAACATACTTACGGTGATTTGATTCTGCCTCTGCCAGTCTCAGGAGCTCAAAGGGAGTTGCGAATGACATATATTTTCATTGGACTGATTTTTAATGATGGTATTTATCATGTTAAAGCAGTGGCTGAGGCAGAACCAATAACTCAGAAGGAGAGATTGCCAGTCAGCCACCTGCTTGAGCTTCCTAAGGCAAGGATTCTGATTGGCCTTGGCAGATCCAGATGTATGCCATAGTTCCTCTGGGACAGGCTTGCCCAACCTGTTGCCTTCCAGATGCGTGGGACTACAATTCCCAGCACCCCCCAGCCACTTGGGAGATGCTGGGAGCTGTAGTTCTACACATCTGGAGGGCAACAGGTTCATAGATTTCATAGATCATAGAGCTGGAAGGAGCCCACAAGGCTATCGAGTCCAACCCCCTGCTCAATGCAGGAAACTAGAGGAGGAGTCTCCCATCCAAATGGGGAAGGCTGCTATGGGAGCAGGGACCGTTCTCTCGTCACATGAATTCTCCATGCACAAGCTGCTTTAGGCAAGAAGAGTTCCGAACTGATCATGCAAAGGAAATAAGTTGGAAGAGCGTGTGCATTACTGGAGCAGCCAGTTGGTAATTTAACAGTCAACACAAAGGCCTCAATCCAGCTGAAGTGAGTCGTGCCGAGCTCCCATGGAAGCCAGCAGAATCAAAGTTGCTACGTAACTTAAGTCCTTTTGCTTCCAGTGACGTATTAGCAAAAACTGAAAACCGGTAGAAACCAATGGGACTTGCAACAAAATGTTGCAGTGGAGCCTCCTTCCTAAAGGAGTACTCCTGTTCAGGGCTCCAACCATCCATCCATTCCCTCCAAGGAGGGCATTCCACTCCTCTGCCATCCCCCCCGCCCCCCCGTTTTACTTTTCCAACTTTCACTCTGCATTCTGTGGGCTACTGAGCGTGCTCAGTCTTCATTGGGCCGCTTTTTTGTGGGGTTCGTCCCCTTAGGTTTTTTCTCTGAAAGTTTTTTGTACTTCTGCAAACATTGGGGGTCCCACAAGTATCCTAACACTTCCCTCTTGTTTCTCAGTAGCCCTGTTTCGGCTACAATCCTGGTGGCGCTCACCATTTGAGTTCGCTATTAGGAGGGAATTATCCACTTCTTGGTACTCACCCTTATGAGTCCTTGGCTAAGGTCAAAAAGGAAGTTTCTGACACAGCAGGTAACCAGAGTGTGATCTGCTAGCTTTCAAGTTGCTACCCCACATACCAGGACACCTCTGCTCTAAACAGTGCCAGCACAAGACATTTTGCTGCCCATAGCGCCCCCCCCCCCTGTGCTAGTAGGGCTAACGAAACATGCTTGCTGCACTATTCGGACACTTACCGTAGTTCCTGCCTTCATGCCCCCCACTCCACTTTATGGTGCTGCTTGAAGCAAGCTTCTTCTCCTTGCTGCGTGGCAGGGCCAGCCCTGTCCCCAACTGCTTCCACATTCCTTCCCTTTCATACTCTGCTTTCCTCTCTAGATGAAGGCAGAAAGCTATGAGGCCGTACTCTCCCTCAGAAATTCTTGGAATGTCCTGGATTGTATTCAGTGGTGTTGTTTTGACAATGGCAGGGAACTGCTGGCAGGACAGATTTCCCCATCCCACCTACAGCCCCCACACGTGCCCCCCAAATCTGCTCTGGAGGGTTGAGGGACCCCCTGGGACAGATTTTGGGCATGTGTGGGTGGCTGCAGGGAGGAAGAGAGGACAGGGAAGTCTTGTTGCACGAGTGGAAGTCCTGTTGTGCGAGCGAAAGTCCTGTTGCACAAGCAGACTTCTGCTCACACAAGGGTTGGATCCATCCCCCTGCCACTAATTGCCCCTTACCCATTGGTTGAAGAAAAACCACATAAGTTGATCCCTAAAGCAGGTCCCTGGTCAGGAATATGTATATTGTAGTGTAAATGTCAAAGACAGTTATGCCTTCTCCCACACATTGGTGAAATGCAAGCAGTATTGATAGCAGTTCATGGCCGATCATTTTTTCTGACTAATTTCTCTTGCCATTAAATTAGAGGTGTATCCCTTTAAACAGTTCTCATTGTTTGGAGAAGCAATTAACATCTTCCAAGCAGATCAGTGGAACTGGTGTTGCTAAGCAGCAGACCTTTAAAGATAATTTGTCAATTTCTGCAGAAGGAAGAAAATAATAAACAGTCCTATTGAAAGAAAATTGCTTGTTTTCCAGTATGAAACTTTCCCTCCACCATCAGGTCTTCGGTTCATCATTGCCCAATTTATTCTTTATTTAGCTTCTATAAATAATTCAGAAGAACTTGAGTAGAATAATTGAGTCTTTTCCCAAACCCTAATCCAAGATAATTCAAAACAAAAGGGGGGAAATGTTCAGATTACAGTCCGAGTATATTAGCTGTTGGTAGCTTTCCAGGCAACTGTTGCAGCTTGCTATCACTTCTAGGTCTTGATAGTGCATCATTTTTGTTGCATTTCCAGTTCTACACACAAAGCATCACCACTGCAATGAGTATGTTGGCACATTTGCTTGCCTTTGAATGTGGAGGCTTATCTCTTCAAGGGGGACTAAACAAGGGAGGTGGTAATATTGCAAATCCAAGCTGCAGCATGCCTTATCATCTTCAGGGAAATATATGTAATCATAGCTATTTGGCATAAAATTAGGACTAATCTTCTATCCCAGCCCTGATCTAAAAAGCCAGAAGGGGCAGCTTGGAGGGTGGTAGGAGAAGCCGGGGGAGGGGAAAGATGTAGTGAAAGGAAGACGCAAGCCTTTAGCCTGTGTGTGGATGCAGCGGCGAGAAACGGTACCAAAGATGGATCCTTGGTTCCACAGCCCCTGCGCACTTCTATGCAGTGCCAGCGTCACGTGTTCCCATTCAAAAAAGGTTGCGAGCCATTTGCGGCATCAGCCTTGGCTTATGAGGTGATCGGAGTCTCTCACACACAGCTCAGTGGGTAAGCTTCTCAGCAAAGAGGATGCCACCAGTGTCTGCGGCAGGTGAATGTGTATTCCAAATACGGAGAAGCCGCGACCCCCATCAAGCCATCCTGGTGGCTCAGAATGAATGAAATAAATGGCTCAAGGCAGCAGCTGGAAGCGAAACAAACAAACCGTATTCCATTTTTATGGCAAGGAGCGGAGCTGCCCTACAAAGCAAAAAAGATTCAATTCTTGCCGAGGCATATGTCGAAAAAGAAGATGGATCCACCTGCTGCTACAAAAAGAACCCCAGTGTGATTGATTTTTACAGCTGAATCTTCCTGCCTGTGTGCCTGAAGCATGGAGTGGGGTGCGGTGGGGGGAAGCTCGGGGTGTGTGTGTGTGTGTGTGTGAATGGAGCGAAAGCCGCAAACTGTCAGGTAGCTGACCATCAATTAGGCCTGATGCTCTTCTCCATTCATTGGCCTCTCATCGGCCCACCCTTTGCCGAAAGACCTCCAGATGGTGGGGAGGGCGGGGAGGGAAAGCACTTTACTGCAACAATAACAGAGATTACAGAGGCACGCTTCACTCTGGTGACATTTGGTCTGTGAATGAGATCTCCCTCTTTGTAGGGGTTCATTGGGCAGGAGATATATAAGCAGATAGACAGCCAGATTAGATGGAGTTAGCTTTTTATCTCCCGATCCCCTATTAAAACTATTTGGGTGATTCACGCCATTGGAGATTCCCATCTGTGGCTTTTTTTTTTTTTAAGGTGGACTCCGCAAACAGCATCATCCCTGAACAGTAATGTATTATATATTGTCTTCTAACAAGCTTGCCTTTTAGTTCTCTTGACAAATTTTCTGATTTTTGTTGTGCATACCTCTGTAGTCATGCCTGCAGGCTAAAACATACTATTGGTAGAATGGATCCCTGGCTTTGGTTTGCTGGTTCTTTCCACCTTATCTTGGGACAAGCCGCTCTTTCCCAGCATTTCTCCAACGGCAGAATGTTGGAGAAGAGTCCAGCAGTTGCATACTCAGATTTACCAATAGCTCTGATCATAGGCACATATAACTTGGGGGTTCTCCTTGGGCCATCTTTGTCACTTGAGGCTCAAGTGGCCTGAGTGGCACAGAGTGCCTTCTACCAGCTCTGCCTGGTGGCCCAGCTATGCCCCTATCTGGTCAGGGATATCCTGGTTTCAGTAATCTACGCTCTGGTAATCTCAAAGCTAGACTACTGCAATGCACTGTACATGGGGCTTCCCTTGAAGACTGTTCAGAAGCTGCAGCTTGTGCAAAATGTGGTGGCCAGACACATTACTGGGACCAGAAGGTCCAAACACATAACACCAGTTCTGGCCCGCTTGCACTGGCTGCCTGTATGCTTCCGAGCCTGATTCAAGGTGCTGGTCTTAACCTTTAAAGCCCTACACGGCTTGGGACTGCAATACCTGATGGAACGCCTCTCCCAACCACAATCTACCTGGACACTACGCTCAACATCTGGGGCCTTCTTCCGACTGCCACCTCTGAGGGAGGCTCGGAGGGCGGCAACAAGGGGGAGGGCCTTTTCCATGGTAGCCCTCCAACTCTGGAACAAGCTCCCCCCTGAGGCCCGCCTGGCACCAACTCTCTTATCTTTTCGGCGCCAGATTAAGATTGCCCTCTATGTCGAGGCTTTTAACAACTCTAAATAGTGTGTGGTGGTGGTGGGTATTTTTAACTTTTCTGCTGGTCATGTTGTATTAACTTGTTTTAGCTATTTGTGTTATTTTAAATTTGGTTTTAAATTTGTTATAAAGTTTTATTGTGTATTTTATATTGTATTTTTTAATTGTTGTAGACCGCCCGGAGAGCTTCAGCTATTGGGTGGTATAGAAATAGTAGTAGTAGTCGTTGTAGTCGTAGTCGTAATAAATAATAATAATAATAACAACAACAACAACAACAACAACAACAACTTTGCCCAAGAAAAAGATCTAACCTCATTTGATAATGCTTTGATTTTTATTTAGTTTAAGGGCACCAGATTCAAATTCTATTCCATTGGAGATAGAAATGTTTTAGGTTCAGTTATCCAAGTGAATACTTGAAGCCATTTATGATATTGGTGTTAAGAACTTGATATTTGGCAGAACTAGTCATAATTCTTGGGTCAGCAGGACTGTCTATGGTGGTTTCAGGATGATGGCCAGAGTGCTAATAATTCTTCCCTGATAGGCTAGAAACTGTGTCCAGTCATTCTGTAGGTGAAACATTCAACTCCACCCTGTCCTGTTTAGCTCAACTCAAGGTTCCTAGGGGAGCCAATATGAAGCAGCTGCACTTATTAGAAGGGTGAGGCAAAGTCAAGTGAAGTCCAGCTGGGTTGGGCTGGGCTGGGCAGGATGGCTAGTCTCTTTCAGGACCCTGGACCAAGGATGGGCTAATCAGCAAAAACGAGCTTGCCAAAGTTCTCTGCATTCCGTGATACTCGAGTCTGTATCATATTGAGAGCTTACCGTAGTTTTTTTCTTTTTTCCCCCATTAAAATTTATGCGTACTTTCATGCATATTTTTCCAAATATACGCATCAGTTGTGCACATTTTTGAAATATATGCATTCTTCTCCCATTTATTAAAGTGTATTTGTGCGCATTTTTCAAAAGTATACATTTTTCATGCACATTTTTCAGATGTACACATGCTGTTGAATGCATTTTTGGGGTCCGCAAATAACATTACAAGTTCAGAAATGTACAGTCTTCCACCGCAGTTTGCGTCGGAATCCATGTCTGGTCTGGAAGGTGTGAACTGGGTAAAATACTGATCAAAAACGAACTGAAATGAATTTCTCATACCCTAACCCTACCCTGGACAGAGCTATGGCTGGAACTCACTCAGAAAGAGCTGTTGTCTCAGCAACATGCAGACGCCTTCTGAAGTCTGGCAGGTCTGGACCTGCTATTAACTTTGCCCCTTCTGGGGAGCTATCTACTTCTTAAAAGGATCTTTGTCTGATTCAGCAGCTGCTGGCTCCTATGGCATGGAGGTGGTGAGGAGTGCCTCAGAAGGGTGCCCTCTGAGTCCGAAGAGTCTGGTAAAGCCACATCCTCCAGCCTGGAAGGTTCCAGATTGGCAGATGATAGGTTGCTGGATGAAGCTTCCTCCCCATCTGAGTCCTCCTTTGAGCCAAGGGGTGGGTGGGATTGAGGTCGGAGACCATAGCATATTCTCTCCTTCCCACAGTTTCCACCTCATTTTGTTTATATTGGCATTATGAACTCCTTGGCCAAAGCAAGATTTTGAAATAGTCTCCTTATTTATGAAACATGAGAACAGAGGGCAAACGGGGTGCTTGCCCAAGATGCAAGTCTCAAGGGAACAGCATATTTAAAGCAACCCCCCCCCCCCAAACAATCCAGTTTGAATCGCAGCAAGCAATCCATTCCTGAAAGCAGAGGGAGGCAGAGCTCAAGCAGTATCACTCCGCATTTCTTTCGTAGCTACCATCTAGCTGCAGCATGTGATTCTCAACTGGTGTGCTTTAACATTGGATTAGACAAATGCAAAGAGCATAAAGACGTCAATGGCTATTAGGCATGATAGCTAAAAATGGATTCTCCATATTCAGAGGCAGTCTATCGATTATCAGATGCTGGGAACAAACAATGGCAGGGTTGGGGGGGAGGTTATCTCTGGCAAGCCTTGCTTGTGAGCCTCCCTCATTTATGTGACCGGCTGCTGTTGGAGACAGAATGTTGGACCAGATAATAGTGTTGTCACATCATTTTCCTCAGGCTATTGCAGCTGGCTTGGTTGGAAGCACTGCTGCCCGCTGCTTGTTCTCTGCACTGAAGTACTTAAGGGGCACTTGCAATGTTAATTTTTAACTTGCTTTCTGAGGGTGTTGCCTTCAGTTCCTATCCCATGCTAACACTGTTTTTGCCCATGCCACTTTACTGAAGTTGCTCTCATCGAGGTCTCCAGGGTCCCTTTTCTGGACAAATCTTAAGAGCTTCTTCTCTGTCTGCCACCTCTGATTCTGTCAACCACAACGTCCTCTCTAATCCCTCTCTTCTTCAGGCTGTTCTCTCCCAGACCTCCCCCTGTCTCTCTGGCTGACCTTTCTGTGGCCACTTCTTTTTAGATCTTTCATTCCCCATGGCAGTTCTACAGAACTTTGTATTTACTCCTCTGCTCTTTCCACTCAACGTAATTTCATAGATTTCATAGATCATAGAGTTGGAAGGAGCCTACAAGGCTATCGAGTCCAACCCCCTGCCCAATGCAGGAAACTAGAGGAGGGGTCTCCCATCCAAGTAATAACCAGGCCTGACCCTGCTTAGCTTTCCACAGTCAGACAAGCTGAGCCAGCGTAAGCCACAGGCCTTCCCTTTCTCTCTAGATTTCATATTTCTCTCTAGATTTCATATATCGTCATGCTTTTTGGCTTCTGCCTTTAGGCTGATAACCATCAAATTTACTTTTCCATCTCTGATCTCTCACCTGTCCAAGTTTATGGCTAGAATCCAGAGAGGTGCTTTGTCTGTTGTTTTTACTGCATAAGTTCCCATTGCTGAAGAGACAAGCTGCTTTTAAAACCGAGTAGCAGCTTCACTCTTCTGCAGAGGGAACTGCTGATGCAAAAACATCAAGCTAAGCTCTGGAGACAAATGCACCTTCTATGTAGCCAGTGTGGCGTAGTGGTTAGAGTGTTGGACTGGGACTTGGGAGATCCAGGTTCAAATCCCCGCTCGCCCATGAAACTCACTGGGTGACTTTGGGCCAGTCACTGACTCTCAGCCTAACCTACTTCACAGGGTTGTTGTGAGGGTAAAATGGAGAGGAGGAGGAGGATTATGTAAACCGCCTTGGGTTCCTTGCAGGAAAAAAGGCGGGGTATAAATATAATAAATAAATAAATAAATAATTGTAGGTCTGCATTCTTTTCTAACTGTGCCACACTGTCAGCTCCTCCTGTATGTCATGCTGACTGTGAAGTGCAACACAGCAAAGACAATATTCCTGATCTCTTTGGTAAATCCACCCCTACCCCCTTGCTACTTTTCTGTTGCTAGATACTTGGTCTTCTCTCTCAAGTGTCCTCTCTCTCCTACCCTTTCTATATCAATGCATTTGCTGGTTTTTGTTTTAGATACTTAAAAATCCTGAAGCATTTCAAGGAGGATTGCCAAAGATGGAGAGAAAGATGGATTAAGATGGACTTTAAATGTTGTCATTAAACTACATCCAGTATATGTTGTGCAGATTGTCATGGTCACCAATGCTGATAGATACACAGTACTTAGCAGAGTAGGCATCTGGTGGAAGCTCTATAGACAAAGTAAAAGGCTTTGCTTTATCTTGTTTGTTCTCTCCCTTTAGGAGATAGTCACTTGGCAATATTGAGTAACTCAAAACAGCCTCTAGCCTGATACAGTGACAGAGAACAGCAAACACATGGAATGTATTTCTAAAAGGGCAACAGTGTTCATTATGTTGTCAAAAAGGTCCTAGATTAGCATTGGAGTTTAATATATATATATATATATATATATATATCTGTCTTAGTGCTTGATTACCAGATATGTAAAATGGCAAGGATTCGGACATCTTTTGCAGATCCTGTCTCAAGTTTAATTAGCATTTATCTTAATCTCATTTTAATTTTTTCACACCAGCAGCATAATCAAATGCTACTGCGGCATTTTCAACAATTACGTTATATTGGCAGATAGAGACTTCAAGGAAGCTGACCTTTCTCAAGCCCAGACTTATAAAGAGTCGGCTGTTAATTATGTTTTTATTGGAAGATGTATCCCGGCTGCATCTGGGCAATTCAGGTTTGCTCTGTTTAGATGGGGTTGGACACGTTCTCTGAAGAAATGTGCTGGACAGAAAGAACTGCTGGTGTTCAGAGAGGGGCCCTGACATTGTAAAAAAAAAAAAAAGGTTGCTTATGTTTTTGTACGTTAGGTTTAATTGGGTTATCAGCTGAAGCTTCTTCAAGGATTAAATGAACTGACCTAAATATGAGGTCTCTGTTGGGGTTAAATATCCCCCTTCCTATAAAGATTTGGTTTCCAAAATACCTTCTGGAGCATTTTAGCTTTGTATTGGAAGTTAAAAAAAACCCTGCCTTGGAATCATTTATTACAGTTCATGCTGAGCAGTAGTTAGGTTGTTGAGAATAAGCTCTGAAAACAAATTAAACAGCATCTGAAGGAAACACCTGATCCATCTCCATCTTCATGTAAAGATAGCAGAGAAGTCGCCAGAGATAGGCTGATTAGAGTTAGGTGGTATCTGAGTATGATTGCTGGTTTTGTAGATTATTGTTTCAGATAATAACAGATGGCAGAAAGAAGGAGAAATCATCCATTTTCATGTACAAATGACCCTTTATTCTCTGAGAGGAAGGATTGCTCTAGTCAAATCATAGTTCTTAGGCTGTTTCCTGGTAGAAAAGCTTTATTTACCGTGATAGAATTGTTGTTGTTGTTGTTGTTTGTTTGGGAGTGATTTCTTTTACCCTCATAGTGTACGCTAGGGAATGTCCAGAAGGAGAATGGGAAGGAAAAGATGAGCTCAGTCAATATCCATTGGGCTGCAATATTCTCATAATGGCAAGACTCCGCATAGATGTTGATGTAGCAGTTTCATGGGTCACTGAGAATCTATTTGTGTTTGGCAACAGGCTTTGGGCAAAGATATATGCTGCCATTTGGCTTACAATTTCTCCCTTTTCTCTAAACAAGCATTTCCCTTTCTGGTTTCTTTTCCCCACTAAGGTGATAGATAAGTTCTAGTTCTTTTTAAAGGAGAGAGAAAATGAAACCATGAAAGGTTTTGTGCTCTGCTCTTTGCGTTCCTTTCCACGTTCAGTAAGCCCCACTGTGTAGGGAGTAAGCCACATAAGCTACACACTAGATGCCATTTTTAAAAAGTACCGGTACATGTCCCTTGCCCACTTGTACTTACTCAGGGTGGTGCTATGATTTCAGGCTCATATATTTTCTGCAGAGCAGGAGTCCCATCAACCTTTGAGCCATTTCAAACATGACACAGAAGCAAAGCCAGGTTTGCCACCAAGTATACAATTAACAGGAGCTGCAGTCCATCACAGCTCCCTGACAAGTGTACACGCATGATTTACTTATAAAAGGTAATGTATGATGTGGCCCTTTGTCAAAGCAAGGTTCCCTGTGCAAAGAAAATATATGTTTGAGCTTCCACATAGGTAGGATCACTTCCATCGTGCCTGGCGCCTGCAGATTGTCCCTGGTTATTATCACTCAGAACCAGAAGTAATTTTTTTTGCAGCCTGTTGCGAAGCCTCACTTCTGGGAGAAGAGAGAAAGACCCATGCAGCATTAGTTTATACACTCACCAATCTGCAGATTCCCTGCACATGGTGTAGTGTGACTCCATGAGCGTGCTTGCCACTGCAGTATGTGCATACATCTAGTTCCTGTGAGCCTTCCAGTTCAACAACTCTATGTAAAATTGGAGGAAATTGGGCAGTGTGTGCATACACAACAACATTGGTACATGAGTGTGCGCTATGCAAACATGCCATATGGGAGGAAAGGCCGTAGAGCGCATTCTTTGCATGCAAAAGGTCCCAGGTTCAATCCCTGGCATCTCCAGGTAGGACTAGGAAGAAATCCTGCTTGAAAGCCTGGAGAGCTGCTCCCAGTCAGTGTTGACAATACTAGGCTAGATGGACCCATGGTCTGACTTGATATAAGGCAGCTTCCTATGTTCCTATGCACAGTGGTGGGATATTATGTGCACATGCATCCTACCACTTATATGGGTAGGATTAATAAGTCTATGAGCAGGCCTGTCTTTAGGACCACATTAAGATGTGGAATTGGCGATCTTTCACTGATGCATGTACACTTTATGTCTTGACCCAATGAAGTCATGCACCCATCTTAACCATGAAGTCATGGTTAAGATGGGAAAAAGCAGGAAAAAAGAGAAACTCCTCTCCCACCTAGCAACCACCTGTACCTTCTTAGTGAGGCTAGCCTCCCTTTTTCTGAGAACAATGGCCTTAAATTAACTTAAGGAAAATAACTGAGGAATAATTATTCAGGGCCCCTAGACATTGTCTGAATGGCCATGGAATACTGGGGATTCCCCCCTCTGAGGTTGGAGATGGCGCTCCGACCTTGGAAGGGGGAGTTGGAGATCTAGCCCTCCTTCCCCTCCCCTCGCAGCTGGTGTGGAGAAAACCACTCCAGCTGCCCTCCAAAGTTGGAAAATTGAAACAGGAGGCATTCCGATGGGCGTGGTGGGGAGGAGACCGGAGAGGGCAGGTCACAAGCTATCCTGAGCCTCTGCCAGCCCCCTTCCCTCCCCCTTCAAAGTGCCGTCACTAGACTTCCAATCATCGAGGATGCAATTGATAGGATTGTGCCCTTAAGGAAATAATTTATTTATTTTTATTTATTACATTTATACCCCGCCTTTTTTCCTGCAAGGAACCCAAGGCGGCTTACATAATCCTCCTCCTCTCCATTTTATCCTCACAACAACCCTGTGAGGTAGGTTAGGCTGAGAGTCAGTGACTGGCCCAAAGTCACCCAGTGAGTTTCATGGCTGAGCGGGGACTAGAACCCGGATCTCCCGAGTCCCAGTCCAGCACTCTTACCACTACGCCACAATGTAAGGTTCTTTTGAACCTTCTCAAAGTTAACTCTATGCAAGTAAGAGGTGAGGTAGCTGAGTTGCTCAGGCTAGAGCAGTGTTCTCCAACCTTGGGTCCCCAGACTTTTTTGGCCTACAACTCCCAGCATGCTGGGAATTGTAGGCAAAAAACATCTGGGGACCCAAGGTTGGAGAACACTGGGCTAGAGAGACTTGCCTGGTTCTTTCATAGATTTCATAGATCATAGAGGTGGAAGGAGCCTACAAGGCCATCGAGTCCAACCCCCTGTTCAATGCAGGAAACTAGAGGAGGGGTCTCCCATCCAAGTAATAACCAGGCCTGATCCTGCTTAGCTTTCCACGCTCAGACAAGCTGACATCCAAGTGCCACATGCTACTTATGGGTGGGTGAAGTGTAAGCCTCTCAACTGAAAATCCCCTTGCAGAGGTCTGGTGAGGATTAATAACATTTCTTGCCAGTCTGCTCCAGGCCAGACACCGTTCCTGCCATGAGGGGTTAAATTGGTGACCTCCAGAACAAAAGTAAACAAGCCTTCTGTAGCTTCAACTGTGACCTTTCTAATTCTTCAAACAACTGGTGATAAAACACTGTTAAGAATGTATATGTTCACACTTCAGTCCAGAGATTAGAAACAAGCACACTTAGGTTGCTGTCCCAGAATAAATTTTGTTGGAAAATGAAAGCAAATCCAAGCATTCACTAGCATCCAGGCAATGCATTTGTGCTATAGTCCTATTCAGATTGCCACTGTGCCCAAACTGCTGTGAGATTTAAAGTTTCTTCCCCACAACCCTAGTTGTGGGGTAAAAATTTGAGATTAAAAACACACCTTTAATTAGCACTTCCCTGCTAATATTCATCTCCATTATTGAATAATGTGGTTGGGGTCTTTGGCCATCATTAACTACTTATTTGGCATTTTCCTTACCAATACTGCATGCAGGCTGATCCCCCCCAGTGGGGAGACAAGAAGCTTGGTGCTAGTCTTGTGTTTAGCTCTGAAAACAAGGCAAGAGTATCTTTCCATTTCAACGAGTAGAATTGTGTGTGGGGGGGTTGGGTTTTTTTTTAAAATCCTTGTGTGAAGAAAAGAGCCTTTGGGGGTTCCTACATGCACGCACACACACCCTCATGTGTGAACCGGCTACAGGCTGGGGGGCGGGCGGGGTGTGTATGCCGGTGTCCCAAAGTCTACAGTGACCCGGCTTTCAAATGCAAATGCCATGAGTCATGGGTCCCCCTCCCCTGCCTGGCCAGATGAAGTGCATCATGATTGGCTGGAGGCAGCAGAGCTACAGGAAGGAGCGGGGGGGGGGGGAGAGGGGGAAAAGGTATATTCCCAAAGTGTAGCCTTTGTGTCTTTGTCTTTGGGTCATCTCATGGTTGCTGTTGCAGCAATGGCGGCAAGCCAAGCAGAGGCCCAAGCCTTCGGGTGGCCTCAGGATCCGACCCCAGGTAGCTCCTGGTGAAATTAGCTGAATGAGGGCTTTGGTAAAGGCAAGCCTTGTGGAGGGCTACCCATCTCGGACCTTCGGGTAGGTGAAGTAGTCCCCCCGGGCGGCAAGGTTGTGCTGGATCCAACCCTGGAAGAGAACTGACCCCCAGGTAACAGAGTGTGTGCCTGGGAGATATAAGGGATCAGGTTTTGTTATTTTTGTAACTCTATTACTTTGTACCAAAGTGTGTCTCTCTATTTTGTGCTTCTCTCATTTCCCTATTCTTGTTGTAAAATGCTACCTGAATAAACCTTCTTTTGGTTTTTTACCCCACATGGTGTTTGTGGATTGCTCTGTGGTTCCAGCATCTAAATCCAGGTTACAGACAAAGGGCAAGTCCCTGAACAGAGATTCAAGTAGGATTGCAGACAGCTGAGGCTGGCAGTCTGGTACCTTGAGATCTCTGGGGGTCTTGGGTCCTTTGGGGTAGGAAAGGGTGGGGGTGTGGCGGGTCAGCCAGCCCCCCCTTCCTCCACACCTTGCACTTAAAAATCCAGTAGTTTTGATGCTGAATTGTGTTGTGCTCTGAAAGGAACAGCTTCTAAAGATCAAGTGCAGAAGAGGAATTTTGTTTGTTTTTTTGCAGATCTGTCTGCAGTAATATAAAAATGAAAGATGCATGAGAATAAGGTGAATGTGCAGATGTCCGAGCCATTCAAGTACAAGAAAACATCAACATATCCTAGGAAAGGCTAGCAGAGTGGAAAACCTGAGTCATTTCAGTGGCTAAATTAGTTTAAATTAAATGTTTTTGTGGCTGTGCTAAGCTAAGTCCATCCGTTGTCCAAAGGAAAGACAGCATTTAGCCTTTTGCTCTAAAGCTAAGTGGCTTCCACATTAATGTACGCTGCAAAACAGAGCCCAGATCACCTATTCAACACCTGGTTTACACAGAAGTAAAGTTGAACAACTTTGGGGGGGGGGCTAATGCCGATTTCAAATCAGGCTCGCTGGGTTATGTATCAAGCTTATTGATCCTAGGTTTTTGTTTTTATAAAACATCAATGACCTCTAAACCTGTAAATGATTATCTACATGACATTACACCATAAAATACTGCACATAGGAAGGAATCATGTATTTTCTAAAAGGGTTTTCTGCCCATGAACAGAATGAAGTTGGTGCCTACCTGGTGTTCTTTGATGTTCTAGTATCATGTCCAAATGGTGAAATTCCCCCAAACCCCATAGTTTGATGATGATGATAAGTCCATTAACACACTTTTAAGTGTTCAAAAGTGTTCATTTCTTCAGTAATCCTTATAACAGTCCTGGAAGGCAAGTCAGTATTATGATTCCAGCACTGAAGATGGGGAAGCTGAGGAGAGTGGTTTGCCTATACCTTCATGGGTGAGGGACTTCCCAGGTCGCAGCTCACACCTTTACCCATTATGTACTACAGCAGTTTCTGTTGTCCCCTAGTTTATTTATTTATTTACGAAATGTATATACTGCTCCATATTTCAGTATGGAGATTTTGGAGTGGTGTACAATAAAAGATAAAACAAGTAAAAGAATAACATAATATATTAAAAACAAAATCAATAAAACTGTGGCTGGTTAATTCAGGATGGCTTCCTGAAATAAAAGTGTTTTCAGGAGGTGCCGAAAACAGTACAGTGTTGGAGCCTGCCTGACCTCCAGAGGCAGGGAATTCCTAAGAAATGGAGCCACTACACTGAAGGCTCTTCTTCGAGTTGACTCCAATTGGGCCATAGGTCCATATGGAACCACCACATGCCATCTGATGACCTCAGTGACCAGGCAGGTTGGTAAGGGAGAAGGCGTTCTTTCAGGTATACTGGCCCTGAGTACAGAATGCTTTTAAAAATATTGTACTGTTTTTAAAAGTTGTTTGGGGCCTTGGACGCTAGTACCAAAACCTTAAACTTAGCCTGATAGCAACTAGGCAGCCAGTGCGTTTCACTCAGCAAAGGCATTGCATGCTGAAAAGGGGCAGCTCCTGATAACAGTTGAGCTGCTGCATTCTGCATGAGCTCCAGCTTCCAGAGCAGCCTTAAGGGCAGCCCTGCATAGAGAGCATTGCAGTAATCCTGTCTTCAGGTTAATAGTGCCTGTACCACTATGCCGAAGCTATCCCTGTCCAGGAGAGGCCATAGCTGGCGGACCAATCGAAGCTGGTAAAAGGTGCTCTGTGCCACCGCAGTCACTTGGGACTCCAGTGACAATGATGGATCTAGGAGTACCCCCAGACTACGAACCTGATCTTTCAAAGGGAGTGCAACCCCATCCAGAACAGGCAATGATCCTTTCTCCCGTACTCTGGAACCACTCACCCACAAGGCGTGAGTGGTTCCCAGGATTCAGTGGTCTTCCCAGGATTCAGCTTCAGTTTATTGGCCCTCATTCAGCCCATCACTGAGTCTAGACACTGATTCAGGACTTGCACAGCCTCGCCTGATTCAGATGTCACAGGGAAATAGAGCTGTGTGTCATCAGCATACTGATGGCACTTGGCTCCAAATCTCCTAATGACCACTCCCAGAGGCTTCATATACATGTTAAACAACACTGGGGAAAAGATGGTACCCTGCGAAACCCCACAGCTCAATTGCCAAAGGGCCGAGGAGCAGTCACCCAATGTTACTTTCTGATATTGACCCCACCAGGTAGGACCAGAACCACCGCAACACAGTGCCTCCAATGCCCAGCCCACGGAGTCAATCCAGGAGCACCAAGGCTGATGATTTCAAAAGCCAATGAGAGAACGAGCAGAATTAACAGGGTTGCACCCCCCTCTGTTCCTCTCTTGATAAAGGTCATCCGTCAGGGCGACCAAGGCTGATTCAATCCCATAACCAGGTTGAAACCCAGACTGGAATGGGTCTAGATAATCGGTATCCTCCCAAGAGTGCATGCAGTTGCTCCGCCATAACCCTCTCAATTACCATCCCTAAGAAGGGGGTATTTGTGACTGGGCGGTAGTTGTCAAGTACCATTGGGTCCAGAGTGGGTTTCTTCAGTAGTTGCACTACTGCCTCCTTAAGAACAGCAGGAACCACCCCTTCATGCAGAGAAGCGTTGACCACTCCCTGGACCCACCTAGCCATACCCCTTCGGCTAGCTTTTATTAAGCAGGAGGGGCAAGGCTAGAGAGGGCACATGGTCGGTCGCATTGCTGCAAGCACCTTGTCCACATCATCAGGCTGCAGCAACTGAAATTGATTCCACAAAATCAGGCAGATGGTGGCGTCAGACACCTCAGCTGGAGCTGCGCAAACAACAGCGTCAAGTTCGCTGCAGAGACAAGTGATTTGTCCTCAAAAGTGCGATGCAAAAAGATCATAGCGGGTCTTAGAGGGGATCAGGGCCCCATTCTCTGTGGAGAGTGTTAACACCCCCGAACCACCCGAAAGAGCTCCACTGGAGGCTACTCAAGGACACAATGGAGGTAGCAAAGGAAAGCTGCCCACACTGCTGCACGTTAGGCATGATTCTGCACTCTAGAGTGTGCGCAGTCGTCTTTGCTTTGAGTCTTACACCATTTACGCTCTAGCCGATGTCCAGCCTGTTTTACTGACTGCAGCTGCCCAGTATGCCAAGGAGCAGAGCAGGCTATACAGCTCCAGAGGGGGCACTCAGGTCAGGTGCAATCAAGTTGATGGCCTTCCACATCTCACCGATACACAGTGAGACTAGGGCCTCGGCTGGATCACCAGCTCTTTCCACTGGAGAATCCACAAGAGCATTCAGAAATCCATTGGATTCCACCAGTCTCCTGGGGCGGACCATCCGAATGGGTCCCCCCCACCCCTGCAGGAGGGAAGTAATGCCGTGAGTTCAAATCTCACCGGGAAACGGTCTGGCCATGACAGTGGGGTCCCAATTTTCAGATTACTTATCTCACAGCTCAGAGCAAAGACCAAATCAAGGGTATGCCCCGCTTTATGTGTTGGGTCAACGACAAACTGAGACAGCCCCATGGTTGTCAACGAGGCCATGAAGTTGGGACTCCAGAGGCAGCCTCAACGTGGACATTAAAGTCACCCAGAACCGCCATCCGGGGTTCCTGCAACACTACATTTGAGACCACCTCTGCCGAAGTTCGGTCAGGGAGTTGTTGGGCAGCAGGCTTGGGAGAGTTTTGCCCTGGCAATTGCCTGTTTGGCCCCCAAATGGTGGCTGTATGGGCCCTAGTTGCAGCGGTACTCAGCTGATGATCGTTCCATCAATGAAGCCTTGGCCCCAAAGCTTGCATATGACCACGCAGCTCTACTGCACAGGGTCACTCGCTACCTTTCACACTGTGTGAGAGCCAGTGTGGCGTACTGGTGAGAGTGTTGGACTGGGACTCGGGAGATCCGGGTTCTAGTCCCCTGCTCGGCCATGGAACTCACTGGGTGACTTTGGGCCAGTCACTGACTCAGCCTAACCTACCTCACAGGGTTGTTGTGAGGATAAAATGGAGAGGAGGAGGAGGATTATGTAAGCCGCCTTGGGTTCCTTGCAGGAAAAAAGGTGGGGTATAAATATAATAAATAAATAAATAAAGTACTCTCCCCCTCTCCACAGAGGATATGAGCACAACAGATATTTGCGTTTGGATTTTTTTCTCTGGTGTTGCACTACTGCCCTATTCCTCCTTGCTATCTCTGCACCAAGGAGGAAGGGACTGAAAGACATTCTGATGAAATGTTCACTCCCACTCCACCCTGTGCCCTCCATGCCTTGTCTGATGAGCAGTGTTGCCTAATTAGTAGATCCATTGCATTTTGTGAGTCCAGTTTAAAGCATTGCATTATTTTGTGGGAATGTTAGGCTAGGACACTGGAAACCCCCACTCAGCCATGGAGCTCACTGGGTGGCCTTGAGGAAAACATTCTCCTTCAGCTTAGGCAACCTCACAAGGTCATTATGAGGCTAAAACATCCCTCTGAACTCCTTAGAGGATGAGCAGGATGCAGGTCCTTTGTCATCTTTGCCATTCCCTTTGTTGTTTCCCCACCATTTGTTTTTAGATTGTAAGCTCCTCAAGGCAGGGACCTGAACTTTTGTGTAATGCTACGAACACCATTTATATTGACAGTCAGCGTGTATATTGATGGCCATATATGATAACAGTAATAAATAATGTGACAAAATATACTGTAATACATTAACAGTATCATCAGTAGTAACACTACTACTATTACTACTACTACCACCACTACTACAGTTAGCAGTAAGTGCTTCTGTGCTTCAGAGATGAGAGTATCGATCTTTTGGGGAGCAGTCCAGCTATTCTCTGGCATAAAAAAGAGGTGTCCTGGGAGAGTTCACAGTACATATAAGCTAGAAGGGATGATGATTCATCACAGAAAACCGTTTTAATCAGTCAGGTCTTTGTGGGTTAGTGTGAATAGCTGGGAAATTTCAAGAAAGTAATGATACAGAAAACAAACAGAAATTCTGACTTGGGTTCAGTGAAACCACCCATGAGTAAGGAAGAAGAGTAGAACTGTGCTAACAGATGGGTACCTTGTGGAGAAAGTGCATAAGTCCTTCTGGGATATGAAGATATTCCTTTCAGAGCTGTTTATTATGCGGTACCCGCTATCCTCCTTTTCTCACTCCAATTCTTCCTTCAGGGTCAATTGTGCCTAATTGACTGCCGTGTTTCCTGGACAGTGACCTGGTTCACACATAATGAGAAGGCACCGTAGGTGAATTTCCCTGTGGGGTTTTTCGTTGAGGTGGCTGCCGCCATTTTGAATATTTCAGGCGCAGCAGGGACATGCCGTAGCTTCTCGTTACGTGCAGACCCAGCGTGGGTGGGTTGGAGTGGTTGACAAGCCATCCATAATCCTAAAACAGCCCATGAGTGCTGGGTGGTTTGTCAACCACCCCAACAACCCACCCTCTCCAGATTTTCACGTAATAAGAAGCTATGGCGTGTCCCCCACCACACCCCAAATATTCAAAATGGCGGTGGCTGCCACTATGAGAAACCCTGCAGGGAAATTCACCTACAGTGGCTTCTTGTTACGTGCAAACCAAGCTACTAGGTTTGTTTGATTATATCCAGGATTGGTGTGATAGCTGGGCATGTATACAAGAGCTAACTCATTCGTCACATTTGCTTTCACGTGTCGAATCACTTCCCTCCATTATCTATGGCAGGGGTGAGCAAGCTGGTACCCTCTGGATGTTTTGGACTACCAACTCCCATCAGCCCCAGCCACCATGGCAGATGGTCAGTTATTATGGGAGTTGCCGTCCAAAACTTCTGGACAGCACTAGGTTGCCTGTCTCTGCTTTAAGGCCTGGCAAAGTTTTCCCATGATACATTGCTGAAGCCAGTGGGAAGCCTGAGCATCAGCTTCCAAAGGCTTCATATGCCAGTGATTTGTCCTGCCTCTCACTGTCCCACTGGTATTTTCTTCAGGTTTTTCGTACTGATCTGATAACAGCTATGAAGATTCCAGATTCTTACCAGTTGAGCCCAGATGAGTACTACATCCTTGCTGATCCCTGGAGGCAAGAGTGGGAGAAAGGGGTTCAGGTGCCAGCGAATACCGAAGCGATTCCAGAACCAATGGTTAGGTAAGTAAGCCTGGCCCTATTTCTTCTGGTAGTGAGATACAGTCATAGAATCATAGAATCATAGAAAAGTAGAGTTGGAAGGGGCCTACAAGGCCATCGAGTCCAACCCCCTGCTCAATGCAGGAATACAGGTCAAAGCATCTCTGACAGATGTCTGTCCAGCCGCACCTTGAATGCCTCCAGACTGGGAGAGCCCACCACCTCCCTAGTCATTTCTTTTTCCTCAGAAGGACAGAGTCCAGTGCCATGTTCTGCCTCTATGTTTCACCGAGGAACTTCCAAAATAATTTTTTAAAAAAGTCTACCCAGTAATGAAGGTAAATAAATCCTGAAGCCTGGAATTTCAGCTTAGTTAAAAAGGCAGACCAGTACAGGCCTGTGGCTCACACTGGCTCAGCTTGTCTGAACGTGGGAAGCTAAGCAGGATCAGACCTGGTTATTATTTGGATGGGAAACCCCTCCTCTAGTTTCCTGCATTGAGCAGGGGGTTGGACTCGATGGCCTTGTAGGCTTCTTCCAACTCTATCTATGAAATTAAAAAAAGGATTATTATTATTATTATTATTATTATTATTATTATTATTATTATTATTATTATCCAGTTGTACAGGGTGATATGAGAGAGCTAACGCTTCCTATCAGGATGTAAAAAGAATCAGGACCAGCAACACCATGCAGGTTCTTCAGGCAGCTGCTGTGGTTCCAGGAATCCTGCAGGGCCCAACACCAATGCTTCCCTGGACCCCTTTTAAAAAACTCCAAAACACTTTCCTAGCACTTAGTGCTGGGTGGCTGGGAAGTTGCTATTTTAATTTCCCAGAATACCTCTGACATAGCATTGCTCCAAGGCATTATGGGAAATTAAAATGGAGGATGTCCAGTCTAATCAAAGGCTGATCAGAGGAGTGTTGCCACTGGGTAAACCTGCTTTTGAGGTGGGGGGGGGCAGTGGTGTAAGAGGGTCCCACCATTGGGCCTGGAGTCAGCCCCGGAAAAGTAAATGCAGAAGACGGAACCCCTGCTTGCTGTCTTCAGGGAGACCTGACTACTTCCTTCCCAAAGTATCTAGTTCAGGGCTGTTTGAGGAGACTGAATAAGTCTCACTGCTGCTTTGGCTGCCTTGGGCTCTGGGCTGGAAGGTGGAACCAGCTGTTATCCTATCTGTGCCGCTCTCAGGATGGGACCAATCCCTGTATAGCCATGGCTCCAACAGAGATGAGCTTGTAAGTATGACATGATGGTTCAAAGGTGTTAAGGGGTAATGAGCATGTGTTACGTGCACCTAAAAATGTACCCTGTGTGTGAGGGACACAAAAGCATCCCTTATTCCAGACAATCTGAGTGGATTTGGGAACCCAGAAGCCAGCTGATAGCCAAGTAAAAGCCTACCGCATGACACCTCAGGTTTAGGCTGTATTATATTGGAACTGTTGAGGGGTAATTGTTTCCAGGCTCCAGCTATATTTTTCACCCTTCTGGTCCTACCTATTTAGATGACTTGCATGCATGATCACAGAAGGACAGGAAAGTCAAAAGGGGTATCTTGAAGATTGTTTGAACGCAAGTGGCAAAGTAGTCAAGAACTCAAGTACAGTAAAACCTTGGATTGCAAGCATAATTCGTTCTGGAGCCGTGCTTGTAATCCAGAACACTCTTATATCAAAGCGAGTCTCTGGCGGGCGTGAGCGGGGCCGATTTCGGCACGCTACGCCCGCTCGAGGAGAGCGGTTACATCCCTACGACTTGTCTTGCAAGGCCTTGCTTGTTTATCAAGTAAAAAAAAAATTTAAAATTTTGCTTGTCTTGCAAAACGTTCTCAGACCAAGTTACTTGCAATCCAAGGTATTACTGTACAGAGAAGTACGGTTAGCCCAGTGACACTGTGCAGATCAGCCTTCTCCATCCTGGTGCCCTCCGGATGTTTTGGACTTCAACTCCCATCAGCCCCAGCCAATATGGCCAGTGGTCAGGAATGCTGGGAGTACTTCTCTGTATCCCAGGGTGTCTCATACACAGCCTCCACTGTCCCCAGAAATTCATTCGTGTGAAACAGCCTTCCCCAACCTGGTACCTTCCAAATGTGTTGGACTACAACTCCCACTAGTCCTAGCCAGCATGGCCAGTAGGTCAGGGATGATGGGAGTTGTTGTCCAAAGCATCCAGAGGGCACCAGGCTGGGGAAGGCTGGTGTGGAGACTGGGAAGTGCAACTCACAGGACGGCCACAGAGTCCCTGTGGAGCTTTATGCCCTTGTGGCAGTGCACTGCCAAGGGAATCAGCACTTGTAGATAAAGCTGTGGTAGATATTGACACATTTAAGGTGAGTGGCTAACATTGAGGGATGTATAGTAGAGGGGTGCATCATGGGATGCATGGTAGCCTTTTGTCTTCTCTGGTATATCCTTAGGGTAGATTTTTATAACTTGGTGCTCTCACAACCTAGCCTGAGACTTCATGATGCGATAGAGTACAACTCTAAACAAATGTTACCAATTCTACAAAGGAATGCAGGAGAGGGACCTAACCCCAAATCTCCCATTTCTTAGCATCATTATCAGCCTCCTCTTATTAAATGCTGAACCCTGAATGGAGAGTTTCCTATTTAAATTAATACAGAGCAGCTCTTGCACATGACATACAGCAAAAGTGACTGACTGCATTCAAGCAGGCTTTGGCCCATAATATTCCTGCCTCCGCTTTTTCCTTCCCGCCCCTTTCTTGCGGTTTTTCAAGTCAACTTTGATAACAGTAGCAAAGATTTTGGGGGCTTTCTGAACTTAAATGATGTTACATGTCATTCTGGAGGCCACTGTTAATCTGCAAAAATCAGTGCATTGACAGAACTCAGGAGAGTTTTAAGCGTATTAAGGTGTTTTCAGATTTCATGCAGGAAATTCCAGCCCCCCCCCCTTCAAAGGATGGAAATACTTCAGTAAAGTCAATAACTGCCTGAAGCACAGCTTGTCCAGCAGTGACAGCAGCAACAGCTGTTGATGGAGGAAAGTTATGAAATAAACTTTTGTGCACTCATCTCCTTCCATAAGGATAGGGGGAGAAAAGAAATGGGAAAACAACAAAAGCTTAATGAGGAATCTGAATGCTGCAGAATGGAAACCATAAAAAAGGAATTTCAAGTTTAGTTTAATTCTTAAAGAAATGCTGGGTGGAATATCTATTTTTACCAACTTTGATACACAACCACAGTCTGTAGTCATAAATGCCCTGCTCCAGACCTGAAGGTTGATTTTGGTGCTGTGTCAAGATGAAAAGTGATAGCTTGGCATTGCCTGGGCCGGAGGTGCCTATTTAAAGCCAGACTAAACGGATTCACATTTTTGCAAGTAGGCTTTGCAGGCAGGCAGGCAGTTTGTTTAACGTGATCTGCTCTTTCACCCCACTAAGGAGTCTGCTGAAGGCTCTGGTCACCATCCAGCACACAGCCAGTGTGGCGTAGTGGTGAGAGTGTTGGACTGGGACTCGGGAGATCCGGGTTCTAGTCCCCGCTTGGCCACGAAACTCACTGGGTGACTTTGGGCCAGTCACTGCCTCTCAGCCTAACCTACCTCACAGGGTTGTTGTGAGGATAAAATGGAGAGGAGCAGGAGGATTATGTAAGCCGCTTTGGGTTCCTTGCAGGAAAAAAGGCGGGGTATAATTATAATAAATGAATGAATGAATGAATGAATGAAGTAGGCATCCATAAACCCACAGAAATCCAGGCTTAAACATACCTAACTCCATATTGCAGTTGCAGCGGAACCTTGCCCCAGTGTGCACCATAGACACAGGGATCGCACATGGGGGCTTTGCTGTACAGTGCTTCAGAGAGGGAGAAATTCCTCTTGCAGTACCAGAAATGTCCCTTTGCGTGAGGAAATGCATACTGTCATAGGGCTGTAGAGGTTTAGGTCTGCATGATTCTGTCCCCTTTTCTGAACCCAGGAATGAGTTACGATGCCCAGTGGTGGTAGCTTGCAATGCCGTATGAATCAAAGCCTCACTCTTGGGAAAGAGTTTTGCTAAAACTGTTTGTTCTGCCCTATCAGTTCTCTGACCTGCTGAGCTAATCTTCTACCTGTGAGATGCTGAGGGGCTTAAGCCATGGGTCAGACACTGATTCCCTACGCCCATACCTAAGGTTTGTGGATTCTGCCTTGTTTTGTTTTTTTACTAGAAGCCTGAGATCTACCAACCAGAACCAGGTGCAAGACAGAGGCTCAGAGGGGCAGAGCCAGAAGCAAAATGGTGGTTCAGGTGGTGGAGCCTAAAATCTGTTGCACTTTGTGAGCCATACACTTGGATAATCTGCATATACAAATATAAATCTATATCTGAGTTACGTACTACAAATGAGGAATCCCAGCTAATTTAGGGGTGGAGGAGGTAGTCATTTTGTTGTTCTTGTTAAACAATTGGGTTTCAGAGATGGTTGTAGTCCACTGCAAAGCATCCAGTGATCTACCACTGGATCCTGGTGTAGCCTTTGCCCGCCCACCCCAGCTGGCCCTCCCACAAGGCGGGGTCAGTCTGCTGCATTCCTTCAGTCTGGTCAACTGGTCACTGAGGGAGACTCCTGGAACCTTTTCCCATTGTCAGACTATCTGCTCCCAGTATTTGCCTATTCTTGGACCTGATCATCTCATCAAATACAAATCAAGAGCGTATGTCAAAGTTCTGCAGGTCATGTCTCTTCTCCAGTAGGCTTCATCTGTACTTCTCTCCCCTCCCCTCCTTGAATTCATCCTTACTCGGCCATCTGCACAATGGGAGCAAGACTTCATTCTAAACCAGTAAATGGAGATGGAAACCACAGCTTCCTCTGTCAGTAAAACAGGTGCATCTAAAGTGCCCAAGACTTCCTGTTATGTGACCATTTTAGTTTGTGACTCCACAGAAACGTTTTAAGACAGCTCTTCTCCCATTCAGGTTTCAAATCTAGGACTGAGTTTTCAAGAGAGCCAATCTCCTTGGAAGTCTCTGTTAAGATACTACTCAGCTGCATCTCAGCTGTATGGTCGTATTTTAAGGATTGATGAACTAGCCACTTTGCCCTGGCATAAATGACTGTACAGTGCAGGGCAATAGAAAATCAGGACTGTGGGGGTATAAATAGCCACACTGTTGGATGTCTTTATGGCAGCAAACAAGAAGGAGGGACAGGAGATGTGTGCATGCATTGTTCCTTCTCTGAGTTCCCCAGGGGCACAATCATTTGTCCAGGTGTTTTCCACTTTCTGTCATATGCTAGACGATAGTTCCACGCAAAAGGGGAAGGCAGATTTCAGATACATGGTTTATGACCTCAGGCTGCAAACAACACTTGGCACATTTTGCTTTGTGGCAAAAGCATGCACCCTTAATGACCTGTACATCTGGCAGTATGTTTCTGTTTCGTTCAAAAGCAAGCTTCAAATACAACTGTGTTTATTGTGGGGTGGGGATATCAAACTCTTCTGAAAGATTGTTTCAGATGTTACAAAGTCAGCCTTAGGTAACTCATGTTAGAACTGCTGTAGTCAGACTTTGTGATGTCTCTCACACCCCCCCACACCCACATACCCCCTCCCCCCGAAAAGACGAAGCAGCTACATAGCTGGCCCTTGAACAGCCACTCCATTTCCCTCTGCCTCTGCTCCAAAAGTGACTATCCCAGGCCAGTTGAATAAGGGCTCCATGTTTAGGAATGAGCAAGTGCTTCAAGGCTTCACAAAGCTCCCTGTGTTTAATAAAAAGGTAAATTAGTTGGATTGATTTTATGCCATCTGAAAGTAGTCACAAAAGCCTCATGACAAACAAGCCTGGGAAAGGAGAGGTTTGGCCTCTCACAAGGGAAGGAGGGGCCATAGATCTGTAGCAGAGCACCTGCTTTGCACGCAGAAGGTCCCAGGTTCAGTCCCTGGAATCTCCAGGTAGGGCTGGGAAAGGATCCTTCCTGGAGAGCCGCTGTCAGCGTTGACAATACTGGGCTAGATGGACCAAGGGTCTGACTCAGTATAAGGGCAACTTCCTACGTTCCTTAGGATAACTCCCCATACATCCTGGCAATGACTTCCTTCTCCCCATGGTGTCCCTTCCCACCCATATATTATAAGCAGGTGGGGAAGGTGCCAAGAGTAGGTGATTTATGGCACCTGTAAATGAACAGAATAATGACCTGTTATCAGATACTTCCAGTGCAGTATTTCGAATCTCAGGCTGTGGTGATTTTCTTCCTCTTATTATTTATGCTTTAATTTGCTCAGGTATGCAACACAGAGAACTTGCTCAGATGAAAATGGCAATTGCACCCTCTTTAAGGTCTGTTTCTAATGAAGCCGCATTTTAATGCCTCTGTGAACATGAAAACGAAGGCGATGAGGTTTTAGCCGGCAAGGAGATGAATGCCCTGTACTCTGTTGTGCTAATGCTGTCACTCTTGACAGTGATTTACATTTGAAATTCCTAGAGGGGAAAAGAGCCATACAGAGGTCTGGAAGCCACAAATGGAGGCAGCAGCACATCATGACACATTTAGGAAATCATTCCGCGGCATGCCATACACAAATCATCTTCCTTAATTAGCAAATGTTTAGATAGTGAGTGGATAGGTTTTTCTGGGAGGGGAAGGCGAAGCAAGATAATATCTCTGCCTGTCTCCGGGCTGCTGAAGGGAAAGATTTTTTCCCCCTTTTGTTTTCCGACTCTAGTATCGTAACCTACCGTCACTCTAGGTGTGCATGTCCCAAGCTGAAAACTAGGTTGTGGAATGTTTTCTGGTGCTCATGAATGACAACGCTAAGGGTAAGAAAGGCAGAAAAGCTGGAAAAGAAAAAGAAATCATGAAAATCAAAGTTCAAGAAGTAACAGTGTTTGCTGAATGCAAGGGAAGAGGTGCTTTCTTGATGGTTTGATTAGATTTATGCCTTTCTGATCTGGTCACGGCCTTCATTGCTCTTCGTTAGTCTTGTTTCTCTGACCTGGCAAAGTTTAGTCGTTGGAGTGTGTGTGTCTTGCACCAGGAACTTTGGAAAGCAGGATCTAAGGGACTTACTCTCTGCACCACCGTGGTTGCTTTCCAGAGGAGGGAGCTGCTGACCTGCTCTCCCTTGCAGTTTTGCACCATCACAGTGAAAGGCCAGAGAGCGTTATTGTAGCTACTAGCACTGCAGGGGTCAGGTGACATAAAAAGCCAATACAGCTCTGCCTGATCTGATAAAGCAGCCATCCCCAATCTGGCGCCCTCCAGATGTGTTGGACTACGACTCCCAACATCCCCAATCAACAGATTCATTGCCATGCGGATCATGGAAATTGTAGTCCAACACATCTGGAAAGTTGCAGGTTGGGGAAGGCTGCAGTAAAACGCCTGACCTTGGCCTGGTTCCTCATTCTGAGCAACGTCATTCAGGCATAAGCTGAGCTGCCTATCCCAGCTTACGAGCTTGCCTGTTTCGCACCTGAGCAACTGCCCAAGGCAGTACCTGCTTGCCTCCAGACTGCCAGCCCTGGCAGCTCTGCTGTCCATCCATCTCTGTTTAAAGTTGTATTACTTTATTCAGAAGAGCATATGGCAATATTTTGGAGTTCAGATGGCTACAACTTGAATAAAATTGAATCACTTACGTAAATCCAAAGGGAGATGACATAGCTCGGTGCTAGAGCACCCACCTTGCATGCCTGAGGTCCCAGTCTCCATCCCTGTCATCTCCAGTTACAAAGGTTCCCAGTAGCAGTGCTGGGAAAGACCTCTGCTTAAGGCTTCAGAGAACTAGATGGACTAATGGTCTTACTCAGTGTAACACTATTGCATGTGTACACAGGGAGGAAATATTCAATTAGAAGCTTCTTTCTGTCCAACAGGAATTAAAACAGCTTTTGCTTAAGCAGGTGATGATAACCATATTTCCCTTTTTTGTAGAAATATATTAAGGATTTCAAAATGCTTTGCAAACACTGCTGTAACTTTTTGGCAGTGCTTTTTCTCTGTATTATGTGTGTCATACGAATCTGTTGGTAAGTACATTCTGGGTCACTGAACAACAGTGCTTGATGAATGCTCGCACTCATAAGACAACGTATTACAACGTATTACATGTAAGACAACGTATTACAACAGTATCAAAGTCCAGCGTGTTAATACACCCTATACAGGGATGCTTGATGTGACCTCTCTATCTGGGAATGACAGAATTTGAAATTGGTGTCCTCTGCGATTCTTGGATCTTCCCTTAGTTTATGGTGATCTGGTTTGGATGTCACAATTAACCATGATTTATTATGATGAGAATGAGCAGCAGCAATAATTTTATGGATATATGGAACCAATTATTAGACTATGTATTATTAAAGGGAAAGGGGAGTATGCCTTGTCAGGATATGTTATATTTTTGGAATGTGGAATTCAATTGATTAAGGGGATAGAAGTATATTAGTTGGTCCCTAGGCGGGGGTGTGGGGGTGTGTACCTTATGACTTACTGTAGTTGTATGTTTTTGTTCTATTGTGTTGTATGTAGTTTATAATAATTTAAAAATAAAAAATAAAAAAAAGAGAATGAGCAGAAGCAAACCTCGGGCTCACATGCTCTCCCTCTCTTCCCCTAGTGCACCCATGGGGAGGAGTTCAGAAGCTTTTGCTTTCATTTTTGATTAACCACAGTTTGTGATTTCACACAAACCCAAGAAATTGTGGGGTTTTTTAACTATGGTTTTTTTTTTTTCAAGACAAGCCAACTTCAATCCATGGGTTTTGATGTTGGCTTGTTTTAACAATCCATAGTTAAGATTAACTACAGTTCGTCTTCAGGTGTAAAACTAAATTCCGGTTAATCAAAAATGGAAACAAAAGCTTCTGATTGGCTCCTCATAGCTGTGCTGGAGGAGAGGGGAGAACATGAGTCTAGTCCTTGCTGAGGCATATTCCCATCACAGTAAACCATGGTTTATCATGACATCTGAACTGTCTGTTGGGTTTTCTGCGAATTTACACACAGCAGGAGAAAAAGAAAGAAGATACTTTCTCATTGGCTGTTTTCCCAGACATTTTTGGCTCTATTCTTCAGTACTTTGATAGCTGTTGTGGCCTTCATTTAAGTAAAAGGTAGGCCTTTGGAATTGAAGGGACTTGAGTAGCATGCATGAAGTCTCACTTTACCCAAGGCCCACCCATTTTTAGCTAGCCATTCTTTGTGGTCACTACAGACCCTTGCCTTCCCTGTAGTCATTTTGGCACAGAACTCAGGGGAGAGGAGGTGAGATTCTACTTAGCATTGGGTTGTGAGACACTCAGAAGCAACAAGAATCTTAACTTCTGAGTGTCTCCAGTCTAAACCAGGGTGCAAGGTTAGTGAATGACCCTGCCCTTCCACCAGGTTCCAGGAACTTGTGGGAGGGGTCATGGTCTCACTTCATGTTAGGCAAAGGGTACAATTCCCCCACCCCACCCCTGCCACCAAAGCCCAACTTGAAGTGACAGGACAATCCCTACCCTTCCCCATCTTCACCATTGCTATGGACACTGCTCCTTGCCTGTACTTCTTGAGACTGCAACCAAAGCAGATACAAAGATGATCTTGGTCATGTTGATTCTTGGCAGTGATTGCCTTAAAAGACCATAAGCACAATCCAGCCAACATTAAGTACAAAAATCCCATTGATTTTAGTGGGAAATAATTAAAAAAAACAGGCCTAACTTTCTTATTGAAACCAAGGGATTATGTCTAGTATTGTTGGTTGAACTACTATTATTGGTAATAGTAGTACAAATTCTTGCAAATAAAATACACACACAGATAAGTTTTTTCGTTGTTGTTTTTTAACTTGTTCACTTTTTAAAAGGTTACTCAGATCATCATTTTATTATCCAGCTCATTCTTAAGCATGTTTATTCAGAAGCAAGTCCCATTGAATTAAGTGGGACTTACTCCCCAGTAAATGGGCTTACATGCACCGGCCTCTGGTTTGGTCTCCTTGTACCCTGTAGCATATTTGTTTGATTTATTTCCAGGAATTCCTCTTCTTTATAGAGCTGTACAAATGGCACCATTTTTTTTAATGGTAATGTAAACTTCTTGCCTAAATCCAGCTCTTCTTTCTGTAGCTTCATTAACATTTTTATCAGTCAGATTTGGCAGATTTCTGACCAGCTGTACAGGCATTGAAGCATATAGCGGATGCATGAGTATGCAAACAAATACACACACACACACACACACCCAAATACAGTTCCTATTGTGTTTTAATAGGTGGTTGCAAATGAATGAATGAATGAATATGTTTTCATTATTGAAATAATTCTGGAAACATTATGCTGCTTAGATAATTAATCCCAGTCGGTTTAAAGTTAGTGACTACACTTGTTCAGACCTGTACATCACACCTGTGATCCACGATGCTAAACAGAGGCCACCAGCCATGTATGTCAGGCCACCAGGGGCTCACTAGGAACAGGATGCTTGCCTAGGATTGCAGGGGGGGGGGCTGTCAAGCTCCTGTCAGACCCCAATGCTTGGCCATTGGGCCATGTGGCTCATATGTTGCACAGGCCTGCTCTAGTTTTAACTGAATGGCAGTACTTCCTGCCCTGCCCACTGCTTTTCTCTCTAGGAAAAACATTCATTTAGGCAGTTTTGCAATTCCCATATATGGATGGCTTCATCTAATTGAATTGTTAGCAACTGCCCTCTGTGTTCAGACATTTGCTGTTGATGGTTTGTTGCTAGGATAGAACTCTGTCTGGTGAAAGATGGTTCTGTTGGCTGGTCTGTACCAACACTTTCCTCACCCCCAAAGGTGATTTCCACAGGGATATTGTGGTCGATGGTATTGAAAGCTGGCTAAGAGGTCCAGGAGAACTAATAGGGTAAAATTCCTCCTGTCCATTCCCCAGGATAAGTCATCCATGAGGGCAATCAAGGCAGTTTCTATCCCATAACCAGGTCTTAAACTGGATTGGAATGAACCTAAATAATCAACACCATCCAGCACTGCCTAGAGTTGAGAAGCCATCCTCCTCCTGAAAACGTTGTCCAGGAATGGTACATTAGACACTGGGTAATAAATAACCAAAACCAAAGGATCTATGGCCAGTACACCAGCAGAATCTCAGTCCTGTCTCAGGTTCCCAACATCAGGTACATTCAAAACTGCTTAACCTTTGGATAGGATAGGTGACCAGGAAGATGGAACCCCCATAGACAAAGGCTACTCCAGGTTGAGCCTGGTGCTGGACAAGAAATCCTGGTGAATACATTTGGGAGAGGGTAACTCTTCCCACTTTGTCCAGCCAGGTCTTAGTGATACAAGCCAGGTCAGCGTGCTCTTCTATAATTGGGTCAGAAATGAAACATGCTTTCCCATTAACCAACCTGGCATTTATCAGCATCACCCACAGAGTAAAGGGGATCAAAGGAGCCTCTTCTTACAGTCCTCCCAACGAGAGGCAGATTGTTTCTTCCAGTAGGCAGATCTCTCTCTGTTGTGGCCTCAGTCTAAGAGCCACAGGGCAAGAGCCCTTTAGCTCTTGCCCTTCAGCTCATGCCAAAGGTTTGCACCTCTGGCCCAGCCTAACTCTAGTTGTAAACCTGAATATGCATTAACCGTGCAAATGTAAATGCACAGTTGGCATATCAAGAAGCAGATATGCAACTGGTTCTACGTGTCTAATACAACTGAATATTACTAATATTTACAATGCAGTGAGTTTTCCTTTTGCCATACAGTCCCCTCACTCCAAAAATCTGTCCATTTCTTTTTGTTGGAATGGAGCCAGTCTTGTTGCTTTTTGTCTTGATTCAATTTGTGACCACAAACCATTTCATAAACTACTGAAAAAGTTCTTCTAATCTCTTGTGTTTTAATAATTATCCCTGGGAGACATTGCTGTCAGTTGTGAGTCATGAGTTCCTGCATCCTCGAGGTCTCCATTTTAGTCTACATAGCAGTTATCTTCTGGATGTTGGACTGGATTTCAGACTTAAATAATTCATTCGCTCAGCCTGTCAAATTTGCTAGAAATATTAAAAGTGAGAAAGGCATGAGCATCAACACTTTCGCCTTATCTAGTCAGTTGAGTACCAGGCTCTTTTAATACAGCGATAAACAGCTTGGGATCTATTTTAGAAATGCTATCTACTGGATGGCTGTTTAGTCTTCCTCATTTTTTAATTGTCATTTTCTTTTAAACCCATCAAAGAATGGATCTTCAGAGAACTTCCCACAGAACAGATTGTCTATGGAATTTTCAGATATGCATAGGAAAGTTGCAGAGCTGTGTGCATCTTCATATTTGTTGTGAAGATGCAATACATAATGGAGTTTGTGGTGTTCATTGTGTAGCTCAAAGGAAGTAGGGGCACATGATCAGTGGGAATAGGTTGCAGTCAGTCAGCTAGGCACATCACATGGTTTGCAGCTACTTTAGAACCTTCTGTTCTTCTCATTCAGAATAGAATTGTGGCGTGGAAGTTCAGATATTTAAATGGCTCTTTGTCTAAGAGGTGATGTGGTGTGCTATCCTCCTCCTCCTCCTCTATTTCTACTACACTTTTCTCTCCAAAAAGAAACCCAAAGCAGCTAACATCACCATACAGAAACAAATACAATGGTATCAAATAAAATATCAAAAGAGAAGAGTATAAAAATTTTCTGACAATAACAATATTACAATAAACCTGTAAACAAACTTCCAGTTCAAGACATAAGCACCACATAAGTTAATAAATACGGCATCCATAAATGAATCAAACAAATCAAGTGATAATAAAATGCAAGCCATATTCTAACCAAGACTGCAGACTTATACCCCACTTCAGCGGCCAATCTATTAAACTGTTCAGATGTACCATTAAAAGAGACAAATCCACCCTAGAGCCAAGAGAAGCTAAAAGAAAAACTAGGCACAACCAATTAATACAGTAATTAAACTGACTATAGAAAGCCGCCATACCCTGAAACGCCCTCATGTCAAACCTGCTCTCTCACTGCAGGTTAATACAGGGGGAAGAAAAGGGTGGTGGTGGTGGTGGTGGTAGTGGAATTGCCTCCGGCAGTGGTTGTCACTTGATACAGCCAAACCTGGAGTCTGCCCACAAGACACCAGTTACACACTTCCTCCAGGTTGGCGGGCAGGCACAACAGTCTCAGCCACTCAGCAAGCATGGTGTGTTCCAGGCAGGTGTACTTGAGAGTCAGCTGGTCTCAAGAGTAAAGAGATAGTCAGAGGGGGTGGGGAGGGATGACACAATCCCTCACACAGCCCCCACTCCTCTGCTGCTGCTGCTGCTGCTGCTGCTGCTGCTGCTGCTGGTATGATGAGACTTAATAGGGAAAGAGTTTCATGTAAACAAATTAAACCCATCCCATGCGAGCATGCCATTTGGCACAAATGATTTGAAATATGATAATATATCTGCCACAAGAATAAACAAAGTCCACTGAGGTACATGCGATAACAATGAAAACTTTCCTGGTCCAGGGTGAGCCTGTGGCAGACTTGCAGAAAGTAACAGAACAGCTTAGAACTGAAGCCAGGAAAAGTAAAATAGGAACCCTTTTTTCTGACTCATTGCCACAGGCATTGTTCACTGTGGCTAGGATGGATTGTAAACAGTCATGTGGTAGGGTTTTAAGTTTCATTTCTGTGATGCGGGGGGGGGGGGTATAAAGTGCCGGGGCTGAATGTGAGCGATGCAGACTGAAATCCCTACTGAGCTACAAAGCTCACTGGGTGGCCTTGGGCCAAGTCATGTCCCTCAGCTTAGAATTCCTGGGCCATTGCCATTGTCTTGTCGATTCTTTTGACCTGCAGTCTTGGGGGAGAGAAAGAAGAGAGACAGGCAGGGCTATTTGCACAGTGCCTTTCCAATTGCATGTCAAGAGCAAGTCTCTGACTTGTGTGCTTCCTCTCTCTCCTCTCCTCTCCTCTCCTCTCCTCTCCTCTCCTCTCCTCTCCTCTCCTCTCCTCTCCTCTCCTCTCCTCACAATGCATAGAAAGTAACACCCAAAGTGGGAGATCCCATGTATACTCTCTGTGCCTTTGGAAGAATGGCAGAGGAACAGAAAGAAAATGGGGCAAGCCTGAGGTCAGCTCCCTCTCATTGGGTGTAGGGATCAGGAGTTTGTCATCTGAACTGCCTCCTGGACCGCCTGGAGGGGTTGGGCATGGGAGGCACTGTATTGCAGTGGTTCCGATCCTTCCTCTCTGGAAGGTACCAGAGGGTAGTTCTTGGGGAGGAGGCTTCGGACCCTCGGCTGCTCACTAGTGGGGTGCCGCAGGGTTCCATCCTCTCCCCAATGTTATTTAACATCTACCTAAAGCCGCTGGGAGCTATCATCAGGAAGGTTTGGGGTGGGGTGCGCTGTCATCAATATGCGGATGACACACAGCTCTACCTCTCTTTCAAGTCCCCACCAAGGTTGGCTGTTGAAACCCTGCCCAAGTGCCTGGAGGCAGTGGCTGGCTGGATGGGAAGGAACATGCTGAAGCTGAACCCCGACAAAAGCGAGGTACTTCTGGTGGGAGACAAGGGAAGGTTAGGGGATGTTGACCTGGTGCTGAATGGGGTACATCTACCCCTGAAGGATCAGGTCCGCAGCTTGGGAGTCATTCTAGACTCCCAGCTGTCCATGGAGGCTCAGGTGTCAGCTGTGAGCCGGGCGGCGCTGTATCAGCTCCATCTGATGCGGCAGTTGTGCCCCTACCTTCCTAATCATCTGCTCCTATCAGTGGTTCATGCCTTGGTCTCTTGCCTAGACTACTGTATATCTCAAGGAACGCCTCCAGCAACATCAAGTAGGCCGCTCAACAAGATCTGCCACGGATGGCCTTCTCCCTGTCCCATCAGCCAGAGAAACCAGCCTGGTGGGAACTAGGAGGAGGGCCTTTTCTGTGGCAGCCCCCAATTTATGGAACTCCCCAGTGACCTCCGCCATGCCCCTTCCTTGATTAGCTTCCGTCGGGCATTAAAAACATGGCTTTTCAGACGGGAATATGGGGTAGGTTAGGATTTTTAAGTTTTGTACTGTTGTGTTTTATACTGTGTGTGTGTGTGTGTGTGTGTCCCTTGTGTTTTATTGGACTGTACATCGCTCAGAGTGGCCAGATGTCTGGCCAGATGGGCGATCCATAAATATAATAAATAAATAAATAAATAAATAAACCACCAAGTGAAAAAAATCACCCTAAATGGGGCTTTTGGTAGATCTGCAAGTATCCCACACCAAGTGGTACTTCTCTGGCAGAGGAGATTAGATGCCAATTCTCTCTCTCTCTCTCTCTCTCTCTCCTCTCTCATTCTCTCTTTTAAAAGAGAGATAAGGTTGCTAACACGTTGTTAATTTCAATTTAATGAGCTAGCTCATATTTGAGAATTGGTATGAGTGATGCCGAAAGTGTATGAATATAAGGTTTGAAAGGGGGAGGGATCGCACAATACTATAACTGGATCCAAATTACAAACATGAAAGCATCTGGAATTATTTATCTAATTATCAAAGCCACATAACATTTTCAGAATTGTTTCAGCAATGAAAACAGATACATTTTCATTTGCACCCATCAGTTAAAAGGGAAATGTGAAAAGTGTTGCCCCCCTCAACCAACAAGATAGAATAATTCACTTTCTGATACAATGCATATCTTAATGACATTGTTGCACAAAAAATAAAGAGTTGGGGAGATGGTGGCCACTGAAGGATCATAATGTCCCCCGTGTACATGGCAGCTAGAGCCCATATAGTGTAGGTTGTAATGTTAATGGACTAATGGCTCTGGATGCCCACCAAAAGATTGGTGGACCTCATGGGAAGGCCCCTTAAACTAATCAATATATTTCTCAGTGCTGCCATTCTTGGATTTAAAATGTGCAAAATCATAGTGATAGTGATCCAGCAAATGCAATTCCTGCACAGAAACAGGTTTTGCATGCCGGTCGCCCTTTTGTCCGTCCTCCGTCGAAGGGTTCCATATGTATGAGGAAAAGTGCATCCAGCATCCAGGAAGTTTGACTTTGATCTAATGAAGTGTTCGTTTCTAGATGTCTTGGGCTCTCTATTGATTCAGGGGAGTTACACCACCTCTTTTGAAGGCACAGCATTACACCATTTGTCAGGGATGGGACTGCTTCATTTCTCCCCTGTCATACTCCTAACTGCCTATTTTTTTCCCTTGGGCTGGTGGCATCACACCAATGTAACACCACATTGGCACAATCATGGTACATCTGCTCTGTTGTCATGTCTTCGGACTCAGCCAGTACAAGGGGACTTAATAGTGATCTTACCTTCATTCAGAGCAGCCTTCCCTAACCTGGAGCCCCCAGATGTTTTGGACTTCAACTGCAATCATCCTGAGACAGCAAGGCTAATCATCAAGAATTCTGGAAATTGTAGTCCTAAGCATCTGGAGGGCACCAGGTTGGGGAAGGCTGATCTAGAGTGTGTAGCTTGAAGATAGGATTGGACTGTTTGCTTTCTTGGTGTTTCCCTGACAAATGTGGGTCTTCCATGGGCAGGATTTTAAAAGGCTTTTCACTCTTTCCTGGGATTTTATCCTTTCCCCCTTCATAATAATATCACAACACAAGCCTCTCTCCCTCACCCTCCTTCCTATGCCCCAATATCTATGGTGGCTTGTAAATAAAGCATGTGAAATCTTATGTTCTTAAATTCGTAAGTCTTGGTGGATGCTCTAAATAGCTTTACCAGTCTTTATTTTTTAAAATAAACAGCTGTAGCTATCAGAAAATGAAAAACATCCTTTTTACATTGCAAATACAGGTTATTCTTTAACTTGTGGTATTTTTGTAAAAGAATTCCCCAGTGAATCAAGGTGGCAGTAATAACAATGTGAACATCCATTGAAGGCTGCTGGCAGAATTATCTTCCCACTGACTTTCATAAGCTGATTTATTTATGGACACTGGCCGAAAATACTTTAGATTGGAATTTAGGTAAAGAGTAGATGACTGACTAAAGCCTTGCCATAATAAAATTAAGGATTTGCATAGGGGAATTACTATATGGGGTGATATATCATGCCTGTCTGGCACATTAAAGGGGAACAACTTTTGGATATAAAATAAGAAAAGAAAATGCACTTGCTCTTGTCGGATAGCATCCAGAATATGGAAAGGATAACACTCAGGAGTTCACTGAATAATATTTTAACTAAGCACCATCTTCATAGTTTACCTATCAGTCTCCTGGCTTCTTCTTTCTAAGACCCAAGCGTAGGGGGGCAAACAACCTACATTTGTAACTTATGGTTTGTTCCCCTCCCAATGACCCGCAACACTGGGTTTGGATGTCACGGGTTGCTCAGCTCAGTGGGAGTGGCCAGGCAGCTGGGAGCCAGCACGCTTCACGCACAACAACCCACGATTTATCATTTAACAAACCATGGGCTATTGCGATGTGCAAACTGGACATAAGTGTCTTTGATGCTTTCACACATTAATCAGAGGAAAGCCTGGGTTGCTTTTTCACAGGAAGTAAAAGAAGTTCTGGCCATTAATAATTCCCTGGCAAGTTTACCTGTATGAAACATATTTGTAAATGTGTGTTTGCCACATTCATATTTTATATTGTTAAATGCACACTTACTGTATCTTGGATATACCAAAAAAAAAAGCCTTATGTACAGTGTCTCACCAGCTATTAGAGACCGAGTTTGTTCTACTTCTGGGAGTATTCTTGAGTCTTTAGCTATTCACAGTCTTTTTATGTGATGTGCCTTTACTGGCCCTAATGTAATGTGTGACCAGCAAAGTCCACAAATAGCTACAGCTAACCAGAAGTGATTATTATAATTGCAGCAACTGAAAATGTGTTGCCCCAAATGCATCAATCACCACTAGGAACTGGCATGAGTATTTGTGGATTTCTTGGGCCATAGCTTACATTCTCCACACAAATGCATCCCCCACACAGGACAGTTCTGTGGTGAAGATTTTGAATCTCTAAGATGGCTCCTGGCTTCTACTTGGATGGGATTATAGCTTTATAGTGCATTCTTTCATGGTTAACTGTTAGGCAAATCATGCAATCAATCACCCTCAGTATAAATACATTATTTAGAAGGTGCAAGCAACAAAGAGATTCAGGAAGTAAAGAATCATCTCAGAGTGTTATGAAACAGCTTCAAGAGAAGAAAAGCTACAGGTGAAAACAAATCACTTTAAGAGAGAAAAGCTCCAGACATCATGCTGGCAGATAACCAGGCAAATGGTCCGTCTACTTCATGGTCACATATTGGCATGTCCTCCCCGCAAAACAGTTTCTATTTATTCTTTTAAGGACTTAATGTCTGAAAGGAGTGTAGTGTGTTAGAACACTAACTCAAAATGCTACTGTTTCTGGGATCACTGGATATATGTCACTCCTGTGTTCCCAATCTACCAATCTCCATGAGTCTGTTATGGCCCCCAGGTACACAGAGCAGCTCTTTAGAGCAAGGTGTAGCCATGGTTGTTCAGCCATGGACTCTCCAGTTCTTGCCTTAATTTGTAATCATGGCAATAAGCAGCCAGTGTGGAATGGAATCCAATTTCTCCGTATGACTTGGAACACATCAGTTATATTCAAACAACCAGATGTTTGGGTGTAGTAACTGCTGTTCACGTTGGCACGTGCACACACGCAGGGAAAAGGTGTGGGGGAGAGCGCACATTAAGTTCTAAACTCACCCCTGATCTCACCCCATATAGCAAGGGCGGGCAGCCTGGTTCCCTCCAGATGTTTTGGGCTATAACCCCAGAATTCCTGGCCTTTGGTGATAGCAGTTGCAGTCCAAAACATCTGGACCAGGTTGCCAACCCCTGCCATATAGAATCCTGAGGAGAAGTGATATCTGAACATGACCCAAGTTACTAGTTAAGTGAAGCTGCTTTCAGTCCTGACAGAAAGGCTAGCCATGACAAGTGTTTGGTTTCTTCAGTGAGTAACATATCCAATAAACTTGTTGTAACCTGTTTTGGGGGCTGACGTTGAGCCGTAATCATCTGAGAATCACTTCTGTGTCAGGTTTCCAAGTATATTTTGTCTTCAGTAGAACACAGTCCTAGGCATGTTTACTCAGAAGCAAGTCCCATTGAGTTCAATTGGGCTCACTCCCAAGTAAGTACACATAGGGCTGCAGCCTTCTTGGTGATTGAACTGGCAAGAGACTCATTCATTTACCATTCCCCAGAGGCCTGTTCAGCCACTCAGCCTATCCTAACATTTCAAGAACAGTGCCAAGAAACCCGAGTTACTCTTCGTCACTCTTGCTGCACTAGACAAGTCACTTCTCTTCACTGGACCTCTGGAGTCCAGGCCCACCCTGAGAAATCCAGTATCTTAAAGAAAAAACCTCCCTTTGCAGGCTTTCCCCCATCATTAGTGCTGTGAGGTGATATGTAAGTTCTACCTACGGTGGTGTAGCTATAGTGCAAGTCATTCCACATGCAAGTCATTGCTTGATGTTGCAGTCATCAAGTAACGAACGTGCAAGTGTGAACCAGGCCTCAGCTGTCTCAGTCTGCTAGTTCTCCAAATGTGCATCTCCTCTTTCTCAGGGCATGTGTGTGTCCACCATACAGCCATGTGCTTATCTAAACTTCCATCGTAGTTACTTCCATCTGGGCCATTCAGATGAATGTGGCCGCACTGCGTACAGACAAATGAATTTGCACTTCTAATGCAGCCTTCACGTTCTCAGAAATCTCTGCTTGCACAATAAGGAACCTCAGTGCCTCTGGCTGTAATTTCAGGGAGCCTGTCCTGATAGAAATGAAAGCTTTTAACAGGGTGGTTTGCTGCACACCCTGAGATGAGCTCTCAGAGGTTTCCTGTTCTAACATCACTTACTAACATCATCTTGAGATGACTCATCTCTGCCTTTCGTTTGTCTTGTTACTCCCACCTCTGGCATGAACTTCAAACAGCTTCAAATGGAAATTATCAGCATACCAGACTGCAGTAGTGAAGGAGCATCTCCTGGCTATTGCTTAATTTTTGCAGGTACAAACCTTTCCACATATAAACCTGCAGGATCAGCAGTTGTGGAAGCTCTTCTCTTCCATGGTAATGACAGAGATGTGAGGGGTTTAAACAGTGTGCCATCAAACCTACACGTTTTTACCTAGAAACAAAGGTAAAAATGCTGCTAGGGAGAAACATTTCTTGCCATTGGGCTCTGAATAGATACTTCACATTTAAAAACAAAATTGCACCATTTAAATAGTAATGATTTCCCTAATGCTCCTCTATTTTACTTAAGACACTTTTAGATTAATAATGCATTTATTCCTTCAATGTTTTCCTTTTTAGTGTATTTATCCCCTGCCCACCTTCCTCTTCTAGCCCATTTGAAAAGATTCCCTCTGTACATAGGGATGAGTCACTCAGTTCCTGTGACATTTTCTACCCCCTCCAATGGTTATGATCAATTCTTTCTGTTCTCTTATCTCCCTGTATATATCATGCAGAGCCTTTAAAGTTCAAAAGTGTTATCTTGTTCTCTTGGTGGCAGGTTTATCTCAACATAAAGTTGTTTTCAGCTCCTATTGTTCCTTCCTCCTATTCAGGGCTTTTTGATGTCCATTTTTGGTGTTTCACATTAAATTCCTCTCTTTTTGATTATGAATCGGGTGGATTCCTATTTTCCCCCCTGACAGCTGCAGCTAAGATTTGGGGACAGTGCAAAATTGCACCATTCAGATCAAAACTGCAGTGGCCACTGCATTTAACAGTAGGAACACTGAGTGCCTGTTGATGCCCCAGAGTGAACAGAGCCATTACATCATCTTGGAGGATGGAAAGAGATGCTTCCAAGGCTTTACATGACAGGATTTGAGCCTCCATACATATCTCTCCAGAATTTACTCTTTGCACCAGTGACATAAAAGTGAGGCTTGTGCCACATCAGGGAGGGAATTTCTGTACCTATATAACCTTATGTGCATGCACTATAGTTGTGCATATGCAGCCCCCTTGTCAGTGGCTCCATGAAGATGTAATGCCTCCAAACTTTTAAGCATGGTTGAGAAATCTGGGACATGCTCTCTTCTCATTCATCTACAAATTCTCTTTCTTTCCATGGTTTGCGTCAATCACAGCATAGCATTGCATCTGCATAAGTACTAACCATAGTTATCACTGACCAGGATTGTCCTCATAATCAGAATTCAAAATCAGAGTTCGAAATGGATTTGCAAATCCGGGAGACAAGGGACTCTGGTTCGTGTTGGTTAGTGCCATTGCAGATATGATGCTATAATTCTAAAGCAAATGATAGAATTCATGGGGGAGAGGGTAGGAAAGAGGGGAGGGAATGCATAAGCCCACAGGCTGTTTCTGATCTCCTAACCATGGTTAGAGGATTGGGAATGTTGTGTCTGCACTAGCTTAATGTTAGCCATATGAGGCATAACTTGATAGTTCTGTGCATGTTGATCGTCAGTGGGCATGTTCATGTTAGGGCTGTTGAGCTTATGGTTTTTAATCTCGACCATTTGGGGCTTTTGAGCTGCTAAGGAAGTGCTAAAAATGTTGCATACATTTACATTAATCAGTGATCATCATTTTTAATTAAAACACAAAAACAAGATTGTAAGTATGGGAGTGCTAGATTCTACAAAGGACTTCTTCAGAAGTACCAAAAGTGATTGGTCATAACCACCTGTCTTTTCCAGGCAAACAGAGATAACAGAACTTGCATCTAAATCTATGATTCATTGCTTAATCACCTTTGAACTTGCTGTGCCATCTCCTGTCTCACCAAATGTATGAGAGGGGAAGAAAACACACACAGGTATCTTGGCTGACATTTGTACTTTCATCCTAAGTTTTGAGGTAGACAGATTTTGAAAAGTGAAAGGGCAAACTTGCAGTATCCTTCCTAAAAGGCTGGACCATGAAAGAAGGCAAGTCTCCTATAACCATCAGTTAAATGAACATAGTTAGAAGAAAGGGAAAGGAATATAACCTCTACAGCTGGAGAACTGAAAGGCCTCACAAAGTGTGTGTGTGTGTGTGTGTGTAGGGGGACACTTTGATAACTAATGTGCCTAAGGGTGCCCTTACCTGTAGCAGGTAAGGGTGACCTTAGGTGCATTAGTTACACACCTACAACCAAAATGGGAATAATGTGACTACCTCATGGTGCTGGTGTGAGGATGAATGAAGTAATAGTTACATAGCATTTCACATGCTGGAAACGCTATAGAGATGACAGATACTGATAATAAAAAGAACTGGGGCCTCTGGTTAGCACCCTGGACTAAACTATCCATCTTTCTTGTTTCCACATGATGATTCGCACCTAAATTGTAGTCCCCAAGCCTGCCCCTTTATGCCTCTCTTTTATGTCCATTGTTAACATATTTATAGTGTGCAGTATTCATTTTGATAGATTAAAAAAAAACAAACACCTTAAGCCTTAAATGGTTTCACAGTATTAAAAACTAAAATAAATTTTTTGGGAGGAGGTAGTAGTGTACATATGCATGGGGTCCCTGAGGTGCTTGTCCATAGGTAGTGATAAGGAATACATACCATGGGATATTGATGAGTTTTTTTTATTTCAAGAGACTGTATATTTTGGTATCGGCCTTCGCCTGTGCAGCCCTAGTGCTGAAATGGCAACCACCAGCTTTCCTTTCCGCTGGAGAAAAATTAGGGGTGGTGCTTGTTTTGACATCGCTGAGGCTCTCTATAACCAAAACTGCTGAGGCTTGGGGTGCTTCAGAAGCTCAGCAACCAAAACAAGAAATTCCAGTCTTCTTCTCCACCTTGGAACTGAACTATTTGTGGAAAGTAGCAGACCCCTTCATTACAGCAGGGACTTATTTATTTATTATTTATTTATTAATTATATTTACGGTATACCCCACCCTTTTTTCCTGCAAGGAACCCAAGGCGGCTTACATAATCCTCTTCCTCCTCCTCTCCATTTTATCCTCACAACAACCCTGTGAGGTAGGTTAGGCTGAGAATCAGTGACTGGCCCAAAGTCACCCAGTGAGTTTCATGGCCGAGTGGGGACTAGAACCCAGATCTCCCGAGGCCCAGTCCAGCACACCCTAAAACCATTACAGAACCTAGTCCAGCCTTCCCCAATCTGGCATCCTCCAGATGTTTTGAACTTCAACTCCTATCAGCCCCAACCAGCATAGCCAACGGTTAGGAATCCTGGGGATTATAGTCCAAAATATCTGGGGGGCACCAAGTTGGGGAAGGCTGGCCTAGGACATCATCTCTGTAGAAACTGCCCATCCCGTGCATCTGATGGAGAAGGCAATTGATAGGAAAGCAGCTGCCACAGTTAATTGGTTATCATAGAGCTTTTGGTCTTCTATTAACTAACTTGTTTTCTCCCCTCCCCGTTTTTTTTTGTCTTTCTTGGCTTCTGTAAAAATTAAAAACAATAAAGTAAAATTTTCTAATGCAGTTGTACATCCACCTATGGGTAGATTCACACCAATTCTTTTGCACGGTGAAGTGTAAACTACACAGTGTGCACTGGATGTGGAAACTGCAGCTAAGTGGTGTCCTGATTTCTTTCCTGCACAGTTGGATTTCTAGCCAGTCTGTGATAAGTTCTTCCTGTGATGCGTTCCCGAGGTTTCGTCTCTTTTTCTCCCTCCCCTCAGGGAGCATTTGAGAGAAAGCCATGGCATAGTTTAAACAAATGTGCCATGTGCTAGAAACATAGAACTATATGAGTGGCATACATCCATAGTTTGCTGTTGTCCTTAACCGAAGGAGGATCGTCGATGTTTCATTTGTCTTGACCTGAATGAGTGTCTAGATTTATGAGCTGGACTTGAGACATTTTAGCATCCAAGCGTGCCACCTGCCTTGGAACAGCAGTAAAGCAGCCAGCCCAGAACATACATCAACAGGAAGGGTGTAGGTGCTTTCCTTTCAAGAAGGCAGCCCTGGGGATGAAGGGAGATGGAGAAGGGAAAGCCCAGCACTCTCCAGGCCTCTATAAAGTTCCGCAGAGTGATTTGCTTCTGTGGTAGAGTAAGTACCACAGGCATCTAAGCAAATAGATTTCATAGGCTGCCCTCTTGGCTTAGCACCTCACACTCAAATCTGCACGGGTGTGAATGCACTTCTTTAGAGTAGTAAATCTAAGCACCGTTTTTAGGAAGGGTGCTACCAGAGGGCATAAAAAACAACTAGTGGCAGTCCATAACAAAAAAATAAAGTTGCAGCCCAATCCTAGGAGCCACTGCACTTCCTGCCTTATCAGTGTTTGGCATCAGGTGTAAAAACAGCATAAAACCAGCCATGTCGAATGCAAACCAGCTCTGAGACATCGGGACAATGCAGAAGCCTTCCGGCTGCACTAGCAAAGAGCCACCCACCATCACAAGGTATAGTGTACACAAAGCAGTTTCAAGGGTCAGAAATAGGCAGAGAGGGGCCAAGAAGCCACATGCTCCGTCTTAAATCTGTTTCACTAATAATTCAGCCAGCTATGTTCATTCAGACTACAGCTCCACAGGACCTGGAGGAGTTCCTGAGGAAGGCAGATGTTGATCTGATAAGGTCCAAAGCTCAATGAGCACTTGGATCACCAACTAGGACCTGAGGACTGCCAGAGCTTTGCCTTTCAAGTCAGGTTGTGGAGAATTTAAAGGGGCTGTGCCCTGCTTGGGAGACATGGACTGTGGCAGAGTTGAACGGCCTTAGATCAGGCCTTCTCCAATAGGGACCCCTACAAGGGTAAATAGCCTTGGGAGACGTGGGTGAGCTGATTCAGTCCCCTCCCCTAAATGATCTGCACTGCCACTCACTGCTTCAGAGTCTGGCAGCTCCTCCTCACAGAGGTCTTCCAAGGAACTCTGGATGATTCTGGTGCTGCGAGCCATCCTGAGCACATGATTCTGGCTCAAGGGCATTATTAGAGGCAGTGCCGGCTCAAGATTTTTGAGGGCTGTTGGGCAAGATACCCTCAGTGAGTCTACTTTCTTTCCAGCATAGCCGCCAACTGCTGCTGCTCCTCTTCCTCATCATTGCTACCCACCTGCTTGCTTGCTTGCTTGCTTGCCAGGCAGAGAGCCAGTGGGCAAATGGGCAGCGGCATCCACTGCTTCTCCTTCACATCCACCACCATTGTCTGGGCCAGAGTGAGAAGAGGGTGAACAAGCAGGTTTCAATGGTGAAGCGAAGGAGCAAGTCCGGGGGCTCTTGTCAGGGGGGGCCTGCCTGGGTGGGGCCCTTGGCAGGTGCCCAACCATGCCCTTGAAGGCATGGCTGTCGCGTGTGCGTGTGCGTGCGTCAGGGCTAAAATCGCAATAACAATATTGTGTTGCTGGCACTGGCCATGCAGCTTTCGGTTTTGGGCGATACTGTACTGGCATGGGAAGATGACATGCTGCAGTGGTTCTCATACTGCTGAGATAACGCTGGCAGATGCTCTTACTCAGCGGCACTGCCAGGCAAGGTATCTTCCGTGAGGGGACACCCACCCACCCACCCCTATAATGGCTGCTTGTTTGTTTTTAGCTTTTGCTGGCAGCAGGACTGTTCTTCTCACTCACTCCCTGTCTGCTGCTGCGCCTGTTTTTTTTCTTTCTTCCAACCTTTGCAGTGGTAGTGATATTCTTTCTCCCAGGCTGGCAAGCTGCTGGCTGCTAACACACTGCAAAGCGCTGCTCCCATAAACTCCAAGGCTGTGGTCTCGTGCCCTTTTACTTCAAACAATTTCCCCCAGAGTGACAATAGCAGTGGCCTCATCCAATCAGGCACCACCTTTTGGGGCTTGCAGCCTGTGTGAGAACCTGTCCGGTGAGGGAGCTCAGCCTGCCCCCCCCCCCCCCCGCTCCAGTTCACTCACTGGCGGAATGACACTTAAAGTGGCATCTGATTGGCTGAGGTTGTGCTGCCTCTCTCAGGGAAATTATTTCAGTTAAAATGGTGCGTGGCCGCAAGCTCACCTGCTGGTGCAGTGCTTCTGCTGGTGTGCTGTGGCTTGCCGGTGCTGCCAGATCTCTGGCATGGTTTGGGAGCCCTCCAGGCTGCAGTACCCACACCTTTGCCCACGAGTCTGGTGGTAATGGTGCCACCACACTTATTTATTTATTTATTTATTTATTATATTTATACCCCACCTTTTTTCCTGCAAGGAACCCAAGGCAGCTTACATACTCCTTCTCCTCCTCTCCATTTTATCCTCACAACAACCCTGTGAGGTAGGTTAGGCTGAGAGTCAGTGACTGGCCCAAAGTCACCCAGTGAGTTTCATGGCCGAGCGGGGACTAGAACCCGGATCTCCCGAGTCCCATTCCAACATTCTCACCACTGTGGGCTGTGGAGTGAGTGGCAGTACAAGCAGCAAGTGATAGCAGCACTTCCAGGTGGTGCAGTTTATACTAGGGTGGAATGACTACAGGTCCCTGGTTTGTCATGAGAGGGTGGTGTTGAATCAGGCCCCTAGTTTGTCAGCTAGTCTGGTGACACAAAGTATAAGCCTAAGATATTCTCTGCCCCTTTCCAAGGTGTGGGTCCAGGACTCATGGCACCTAACATCTACTGTACTTTTCAACCCTTAACCTGTGCAGGAGAGGCTAATCCGTTTAATCTTGGTTCCTTTTGTGGGCTGTGTGTGTGCGCACGTGTGTGTGTGTGTGTGTATGTAGTGGATGTGTGTGTCATATTAGCAAGCCGAGTGACTAGCAAAGGCTTCAGCACACCTATGTACTTCCACGAAGAGCAGAGCTTTCCTAAAGAGTGAGGATGTAAGTGCAGAATAACTCAAATGCATTTTGCAAAATGAGAAACACTTGTGATCTTTTGAGAGCAAGGGCTGCAACCGGGCTACCTCTCAGGAGGTGCAAATTTCTATTGCACCAGGAGCAAATCCAGTTTAAAAACTACAAAAATCGGGATTGCAATATTGTACTAGTGTAAGAAAGACTGGAATCTGGCCCCGAGTTTCCCCCCTGTCTCAGTCACAGTGGAGAAGCTAGCTGCGCAGGAAGCCTGCAGAGAGTTCAGCTCAGCACTTTAACAGAATCCATTACTCCCCATGTACAGACTTTGTAGCAGTGTTCCCCCCTTCTTTCCTGGGGCTAATGGGAACAGCTTTACACCTATTACATGGACATTGTGAAATTCTGCACACTTCAGGAGACTTCCTTGGAAATGAAAAAAATACTTTCCTTTTTTCATAGCCTCCCATCAGCTTTGTGTCAACACTGAAAACCTTCTGCTGTGTTTGCAATATAAACGACTGCAGCAGAATTCTGGGAGCTTGAAGACAAGGGCTGTTTTTAGTTCTGCCCATTTTATGACTAGCGGTTCAATTACTTACGTTCTCGGCTATCAAATGGACACTGTGATATTTATTTTAAGAGGGTGTCAAGAGGCTTGATTCGTGTACATTTGTAAATTAGGTGTAGTGTATTATTTATTACTGTTAGATGGGAGGGTGATGCTTAATTAAGCTATTAATAGCCAGCCATAACACCCTAGCTCTACCCTGTGGCTTGACATATGGAAAAGAAACAGCTTGAGAAATAAAACATTTTTTTTGACATGTTTTGCCCTAATGTAGCAATTTATGGGTGTAGGAACTCCAGTGTGGACATAGAGCTTTCTCCCACTGAAAGCAGCTTTGCAAATTATGTTCCTTTCTTTGTGTGGATTTGTTCCATCCATTGACATCAGTGGATTCAGGCACACAGAAACTCCAGGATGTGTATAGGGAAACATCTGTGTTTCAAAATGTTTGTATATGTGATGCAACAAATCTTTTCCCCACATAGCAGTGAAATGCTTTTACTCTACCTCAGCCTTCCCCAACCTGGTACCTTCCAAATGTGTTGGACTACAACTCCCATCACCCCCAGCAAGCTTGGACATTGGCTGATATAGAGAATTGTCTAGTATAGAGGATCGTGCCAAGTGGATGATCCATGCTTCTGGCAGATGTCCCTGGTGTCATCTAATGATGATGTGGAAATTCTCCATACAACCAGGGTGATCCACTTGACAACCCATTCATTCTACACATTACAGCTGCCATGTGGATAACTCACAGTTAGGAAACACAACAAAAAGACTTGTGAAACCCTAAAGCAGGGGTGGGCAACACATGGGCTGCATGCGGCCCCTGGCCCCCCTCTGTACAGTCCCCCAATTTTTAAGTTTGTTTTTATGTTACTAAAAAAATGGCACCCTAGTGACTATGAAACACTAAAAGGGTCAAACCTAGCTTGCAAACAAGCTAAATGAAACACTTCTGGTGCTACATAGAGTGGTTGGCCGTTGATTTTTTAAAAATTATTTTTTTGGCCCACTGGGGGGCGGGGTGGGGGGTCCATGGACCTCCCACAGTTGTCCATCCTTGCCTTAAAGACTAACCAATTTGTTGTGGCAGAGCTTTCACAGTGCAGATGCTGTCAAAGGGGCTTTCATGTTGCCACTGAAATATGTAAATCACTTCCTTTCCTTCTTCCTTCAGATGTTAGTGCCTTCAGAGCAGACGACTTCGGTGAAGCTGTGCAGGGCCTTTATTTTATCAGTCAAGTCACAGGGCTGTGTGGACAGCTTGTGGAAAGTGGGTGATTAACAAAGCGAGGAGCTGTCACAGATTTGAGAAGATGGTTTGGGGGGGGGGAGGACACAATCCATTAATGAGATTATCATAACCTTAAGTTAAAATATAAATATCTTTGCTTAAATTGGCATTTCAGAGCCCTCCACAAGTTCCAGTTCATTTTCATTTTAAGAAAAGTCACTTTAATTTGAATACAGAAATGTCAGAGACTGTAATTTAGTAATTTACGAGTGAGAGTGACTGACAGCCTGACCCTGGGAGGCATTGCACAAACACAGCTCATAGGACCGATTTCATTCATCCCAGAACCAGCATAAGCACCCAACCTTTTCTCTTTAACCCCCTTGCAGCACAGCAGAGCCATGCATGGTGCTTACTGAAGTCATGGTGAAATTGCCAGCGGCTCCTTTCCCCAGATCGTAAGGACTGTTGTAGGAATCCTCTGTCTCTTGCGCAGGCACAGGCTCTGGATCTAGCAGGGCTTACGCCTTCTCAGTGGCAATTCAGGAACATCCACATGGTTCTGTCCCACTTGCCATGCTTAGGATATGACTTTAGCTTCCGTGGCAGAAATCCCTGCTTGCAATTAAAGTAGCCCCTCAGGGCTGGGTTGCCAGAACTATTATGTTCAGTCAGCCACTTCTCTTCTGTGATTATATTTTTAACTCCATTACAAAGCAACATGTTAGATGTAGTTATTCTGTATCCTCAGGTTTTTAGGTGCTTGTAGCCATTATCAGCATTAGACAGGTGATGGCTAGACTGGATGAAGATTTATTTCTCTCCATTGGAAAGCATCTCACCTCTAGCTTCCACAGTGCTTCATTTCAGATTCCCTTCCACAAAGTGATTGTTTCGGACAGAAACCCTCAGGGACATACACACCCTATTAATCATTTGAGAGTGGTGCATGCCCAGCTCTCTGCAAGCCAGCAGGCACTTTGAACATGAATTTTGAGTGATGGTGGTAAAATATTATATGCACAGACAATATCCCAGGGCTTCCCCAGCCACCTGTAGACTGCACTGGTATCAGTATCAGAGTTACCAAATCCCACAGACTCCCAGTGGCCTACACCAGCTGTCCCTTTGGCAATATTCCTACTAGCAACTGCCATTGGTTTAACAAACTCTTAACCAGCCTTAGCTCACCAGAACAGCTCAGGGTTGAAGAAACAGAACCATCAGAGATGTCATGCGGGCTGCAGGTTGCCCACCTCAGCTTTATAAGAACCATTGCAGAGAGGGACCTCTGCACTCACTCTTGGGGCTCTTCTGACTGTCGTCATTCCTTCTTAGAAATCAGATCTCAGTAACACACACACACACACACACACACACACACACACACACTTTTAGTTGGAAAAAGTAAGGAAAGAATAGTTTCCTGCATTGAGCAGGGGGTTGGACTCGATGGCCTTGTAGGTCCCTTCCAACTCTATGATCTATGAAAGTCTATAGAGTGTACAAATGGGACAGAAATCAGACAGTCATTCCTAAATAGCTCTACAGAAATACCTGTTGCTCTTTGTTTTTTGTTCATGTGAATGCAGCCTTGGATATGTATACGGAATATTTGCACTTTTATGCCAGGCTAAAAATAAAACCTTTCCAATGAGGTTCAAAGCCTAGTGCTTCTTGAACATCATCAGTTGGACGTGTTTCAGACTATCACCTGTTGCAAGCTGGCTGTTCTGTGAACAAGTTATGTAAGTAGGATTAATAGAGGCTTAACTCCTGATCATGCTGTGTAGCTGGATCAGTTCGTGCGTTCTTAGCGGCAGTGAAAAAGAAACACATTCATTGTGGCTTGATCAATTTGTGAAAGACCACTAAGCTTTCTATTTAAAGCAGCTGCCTCATGATTTAACACAGACGTAGGGTGTACTCATACCATGATGTCAAGAGAGTAGCAGTGTTTAGGGCTGAAATCAACAATAATGGCATTTTTAAAAGCCTTTTACAATCCTTTAGGGTTGCATTGGGCTTGCTGATTTGTAAGGAGTTGTTTCCTCTTTAATCCAATATATGTTTGGGGAAAATCAGTGCTGTAGAGAATGAATAGATGGTATTCCAAATATACAGTAGAGGGCCTCATGGAAGATGCTTCTTCAGGTCTGCAATCTGAAGTTTCAAATAAAATTAAAAAGCTTCAAATAAACTATGTCACAAACGGCAGAAAAGCATGATCTGCAAATACAGGCAGTCCCCGGATTACGAATGAGATCCATTCGCAAGTCTGTCTTTAAGTCAAATGTGTACGTAAGTCGGAACAGAAGCCGCGCATTGTTTTCAAAATGTTGCAAAGTGTCGCAAAGTATAATGCATTCGTTCGTAAGTACGAACCATTGTATTTAACTCCGATTTTTACATATATGCCAGTCCGTTCTTAAGTATGAGTTGTCCATAAGTCAGAACGTTCGTAACCTGGGGACTGCCTGTATATCGGAAATTAGATGTGATGAATATCTGACACAGAACCCTAAAATAGGTTCTGTCCAATCTTGGATAAGTTGCTGACAAATTGGAAGGTAACCAACATTCCTTTTTTAAAAAAGAAAGAGAAAGAAGAAATTAGATCTGTCCCTTTTCTATTGTTTTGAAAGCATTATTAAAGATAGAACTATTAAACATGGAAGAACTACAAGCCTTGCTGAGGATAATCAGCAATATTCCTCTAAGGGAAGGTCCTGCCTCATCAGCTAATATTAAAAACAAAATTTCATTATAACACTGCATAGCATATTAGACAAGCTTTAGTGCTTACAATGGCACCAATGATTAACTTACTTTTACTCAACTGTTTAGATAAGAAACTGTAGAAAATAATAACAGAATGTTAAAAAATATGCTCAGGAACCTGTCCAAATTTCCCATTCTAGTACATTACAATTTTTGACCAATATTTCATAAAGCCTGACAAATCACATTCTGCCTATTCCCCTGGCTTGCTGAATATGTCAGTTTTTCCATTTTGGTGACCCATCAGACATTAAATAATCACTCTTTCTAATCTGGTGTTGTATTTACTTTCCAATGTGTAACATAAACAATTTTAGCAGCTACTAGGGAAATCATCAAAACATTCTTTCTTTTACATTTACTTCCTGCATTAGTTCCTCAGAGTAACTTTCATTTTTTTTCTTCTAATTTTGTGACCTGATACTACATAAATTACCCCTCATCAAATCCCAGTAGTTGGCACCATTGGGCAATCCCAGCCAATATGCCAATAATCTATGTTATTCCTAGGGCAGTGATGGCGAACCTTTTTGAGCCCGAGTGCCCAAACTGCAACACAAAACCAACTTATTTATTTCAAAGTGCCAACACTGCAATTAAACCTGAATACCGAGGTTTTAGTTTTAGAAAAACAACTCATACAGTTGTCCGAACTAATTAACATCTTTTGTCTTTAAAGAAAAACACAGTAACAGAGCTTTCAATGGTACAAACAGTTTTTTGTTGGGAAAAAAAATCAACTCAAAAAATTATTATAGTACTACATTGTACACATAGCCTGAAGGGAAACTTTTAAAATAATTAGGCACATGTATTTTTGGATAAAGGATTCTCAACTTGTAATATGATTATATGCCAGACTGAAATTGTATGGGGCAAGCTTTACTCCGGGTCCTTTCCCTGCTTGTACAGGTGTCGGATTAGTAAAAGTAAAAGTCAACCTGTACTAGGATGAGCAAGATAAACAAGAAAACTAAACGTGCTTAACACATTTTAAACACTTTATGTCTTGGACTGCAAACACTGCATTAGGTAAAAGTTTGCATTGGGCATGCTTTTGCACAATTAATGTGATTTTTGCTATTGCATGCATGATGATAATTTGTCAAACCTTGGCTCATACTCCATTAGTTTGAGAGCAACACATGCAGCACTCGGATCAACTGTTAGGGCTTTACATCCAAGCCATGCTCTGTGCATCATTCTTCAAAATCTTTTAAATGTGATAACAATGTAGAAAAGAATTCTGTAACAGGAATTCTAGAATAAAATCATTCTGTTCCACACTGTGAGAAATAACAAGATCATTAGTGTTTTGCAGAAGGGGACGGTCTTTTCGCGATCTAGTAACCAATGGCTCGAGTGCCCACAGAGAGGTCCCTACGTGCCAGCTATGGCACCCGTGCCATAGGTTCGCCATCACTGTCCTAGGGCATTCCCAACAGCAATGTATAATGGCTTGGATCCAAAGGTATCTTGTGTGAGCAGAAAGGCACTTCCCCTCACACCAATGGTAGTCCCCCCCTCTCCATTTCACCAATTCCTCTGTATCATTGCAGTCCCCCATTCCCCACCTCATGCCGGGCTCATCTAAAAAAATGCAATATAAACATCAAAAACTGGGAAGCTCTGGCCCATGAATGATCTAAATGGAGGTTGGCCTCTCACAAAGGTTCCATGGACTTTGAAGAAGCCCGAGTGCAAGGCGAAAGGGAGAAACGTGCTAAGCGAAAAGCACGTCAAACGAATCCTTTACAGGACCATCTTCCATCTGGTAACCTGTGTCCTCACTGTGGGAAGCTGTGTGGATCTAGAATTGGCCTCCACAGTCACTTACGGACCCATCGCTAGAGTCTGCACAATTTTCTTTAGAATTTCCTCCTTTTAAATTTTTTCTTTTTGCAAATTTTTTATCCTGGAAGACAATCTTACTCGGTCACGAGTGATCGCCTGATGATGATGGTAAACAATTTTTAAATGGGCATAAATATTATCCAATTGTTGGTTTGTTATTTATAACGTACTTTATTATAAATAACTGAATATATATACAGTCATGCCTTGGATTGAGAGCATAATTCGTTCCGGAAACGTGCTTGTAATCCAAAACACTCTTATATCAAAACGAAATCCCGACCAAAAAATTTGTACAGAGATTTTTAATTTAAGCCATACTACAGTACTTGTATTGCAAGATGTCGCTTGTATATCAAGTAAATAAATAAATAAATAAATATTTAAAAATTTGCTTGTCTTGCAAAACGCTCTCAAACCAAGTTACTTGCAATCCAAGGTATTACTGTATATATAACATAATTATAAATAACTGAATATATTACATAACATACCTACTTTATATACATGATATATTATTCAAACCATAGTTGTTACACATAAAATCCTATCATCCACCTTTAAGATTTAAATATCTAAGTTTAAGACATAAAAGGCAACCTACACCGTACTTTAAAAATAATCTTACACACCTACTATATGAACACTATTTATGCTTTCAATTTACAGTAGTACCTCGGATTACGAGTAACCCGGTTTGCGAGCTACTCGTAAGACGAGGAAAATTTTAGCATAAATTTAAATTTGAAAGGCGAGCAAGTCTCGCAACACGAGCCACTGCCGCTTTCAAATTTAAATTTATGCTCTCGCTCAGCTGGCGCCTCGTGCTGCTGCGCCGCCGCTAGCTGAGCGAGTGGCCACACCGTACCTCGCCTCCACGGGGCTCCCAGCCGCGCTGCGCCTCGTTCTGCTGGCCTCGCTCTGCTGGCGCCTCGCGCGCTGCCATACCGGCTCCCGGGCAGGGAAGCGGCATGGCAGTGCGAGGCGCCCGCAGAGCGAGGGGTCGCGCCGTGTCTCCTTTGGCAGCTGGTGCCCAGCGCGCTCCCTACCAGCGTGCTCCCGACTGCCAGCGCGCTCCCTGCCTAGCAAGCGGCGGCTTGCCTCTCTGCGCTTCTCTCTCTCTCCCCCTCCCCTTGCTTCCCCCCTCGCTCCTTTCCCAATTGGTTTGTCCCGCTTTGGGCCCGGTGGGGCTTAGGTTGAGTTCTCTTTCTCTCGGAGGGGATCATTAAACACTGAAGGGGGGGCGGGTGGTGGTGTAGAGGAAGCGAGAGGACGATTTAAAGAGACAGGCGCCCGGGTGAGCGCTTAGCTTGGATGGAGTTGAGAGGGAAGCGAAGGCGAAGAACACGCCCCTCCTGCCCGCCCGCCCCACAGCGGCACCCGCGCCTCCTCAGCCACCGCCGCCAGGGCTTCCCCCTCTCGCTCTGTATCGCCTCCCCTCCTCCGCCTCTCCGGAGGCCTCCATGAGGCAGCACGCGGCGACGAAGATTCTCCTCAGCCTCGTCTCTTTCTCATCTTTGTGGCGCTCTGCCTCCTCAGAGGCGTCGTCGGCGCTTTGTTCGGAGCAGCCAGGGGCGGGGCGGGGTTGAAGCGGCGGCGGCGAAGGGGAGGGCAGAGAGGAGGAGGAGAGAGAACAGTAAAGAGGGAGGAAGAAGAAGTGGAGGAGGAGGAGGAGGAGGAGGAGGAGGAGGAGGGAGAAGAAGAAGAGCTGCTCCCCTCCCCCCACCAATTTACCTCACACACCACTCTCCCCTCCACCCCCCGCACCACTGCAGTCGGTGGAGGCCGCGCAGCCGTGAGGGGGGTGGCGGCCCGTAGTCGCCCCCCTCAGCGAGGAAACCGAGCGAGAGGAAAGAGAGCGGCTGCCTGAGCGAGCGAGAGGATCCTCCTCCTCCTCCCCAAGCGGCGGGGGAGGGGTCCCCCATCCCCCTCCCTCTTCCTTTACCCCCCACACCCCCTTTTCCTTTACTCCCCTACGTCCCCCTCCCTCTTCCTTACCCCCCCTTTCCTTCTATATCCCGCCTGCCCCGTCCCCTTTTCCCACCCAGCACTATCAGCAGCGATTTGGGATTTCCCTCCCTCCCTCGCCCCAGCCCTGCTATTGCTGCTGCTTCTGCTTCTCCTTCCTGCTGCTCCGAAGTCTAGAAGAAGCCGTGCCGGCAGGGCGGGCGGATTGATGTGGGGGGGTCTGACATGAGTCCGCCGGGAGCTGGCATGGCAGCGCGCGAGGCGCCAGCAGAGCGAGGCACGCCCGGGAGCCGGCACATCAAACCGAGTTTCCCCATTAGAAATAATGGGAACTCTGCTGATTCGTTCCACAACCATTTAATCACAGCTTTGCCGGCTCCCTCCATGGGGCAAAGCAGTGATTAAATGGTTGTGGAACGAATCAGCGGAGTTCCCATTATTTCTAATGGGGAAATTCAGTTTGATGTACGAGCATTTTGGATTACGAGCATGGTTCTGGAACGAATTATACTCGTAATCCAAGGTACTACTGTATAGTGCAGAAAAAAGCAGCTAAGGGCACAATCCAGTGGGGCTGCCCGTATCCTACCGAACTGGGAGGATTACGGGCATCCTATACAGGGCAGGAGTTGAAGAATGCCTCCACGCTCCTCCCGCCCTGCAATTCAGCTAGACGGCCAATTTTGGCCATCTAGCTGCGACGATTCGGATGGGGAGGGAAGGAGACTGGATCCGGTCTCCTCCCCTCCCCACCCCTCGGAACACCCTCTTCAAGGTTGCGCTTACGGCCTCAGACGCAGCCGGTGTGGTCCTTTCCATGCCGGTTACCAGTGGGGGAAGGGCAATCAGAACGCAGAGTCCCAGCTCCAAGGTCGGGGCATTTTTCTGATGTTGGAGCTGGGACTCCAAAATATCCTATGGCCCTCTAGACGCTGTCTAGGGGCCATAGGATTGCTCTGCACGATGCTTTTATTTATTTATTATTTAGAAAGTAATATTATGGTTCCTGGGGGAGCATCCCAGGGAACATAGGATATGGTGGATTTTCCCTACTGAGGCCACAGAAACAGCTACAACCTCAGGTGGGGAAATCCAAGTGGGGATTCCACCACAGAAAGCACCAGAGTGGCTTCTCTTCCAAGTACTTAACAGCATCCTCAGAAGAAGTCAGGAAGGGTGATAAAGGGATATTCCTGTAGGAGGGGAGGGGGATGGAGAGATGTGGACCTACAAGATTCATGAGGTTCTCTGTCTCCCACCCCTGCCCGCAGGTGAGTGAGTGAGCCCATCCTATCCTAAGTAGCAAAACAGAGGAACAGGAGGCTGCAAAGGCTCTGCTGCTCTGCCTGGCTCTGACGGGCAGGGCATAGGATAGATGGAGGGCTCTTAGGGTTGTGCTCTTAAAATATTTATAGGTTGCCTTTTAGGGTCCAACCCTCCCAAGGTATCTTTCAACATATAGAGATTCATAGATCATAGAGTTGGAAGGAGCCTACAAGGCTATCAAGTCCAACCCCCTGCTCAATGCAGGAAACTAGAGGAGGGGTCTCCCATCCAAGTAATAACCAGGCCTGACCCTGCTTAGCTTTCCACACTCAGACAAGCTGAGCCAGCGTGAGCCACAATATAAAATCAATACAAGTTTAAAATCATAAAACATCATAAAAATATGATTGAATAAAAAAAAAATCAACAATAATATTAATCACAAACAGCATTCAGCTCAATAAGAATAATCAAATCAAATAGGTAGGAACTACAGCAGCACCATAGCAACCCAAGAAGATCTTCATTCAAGAGAAAGTGGTTGTGAACAAATGGCTTTTTAGAGCCCATTTGAAGACCTACAATGATGGGGCATCATGAACAGAGTTCCACAGATGTGGAGCCACAGCCAAAAAGGCCCTATCAGTCATAGGGCTGGAGCACAGTCCATATGAGGCAAGGTTAAGCATGGTGAACTAGATGGATCCTTAGGCTGATCCAGCAGGGCTTCTCTTATTCTCTCAGTGAAGATGTTGAGCAACACCCCCCTTCCCCATTTCTATCTATCTATCTATCTGTCTATCTATCTATCTATCTATCTTATCTATCCCCCTCCTTTCCCCCAGTACTGGGACTCAAGGCAGCTTTACAACATTAGAACTTGTACAATTAAAACATATAAATAGAGATATACAAAGTTAAAAATACAATTAAATCATCTATAATATTCAAATTATATAAAATGTCAGAATTAAAACAGCAATAGCAATATAAACAACAATATTAATCCATCGCATTCTCACAGATCCAGATTATTCCCAAAGGCCTGCTGGAACAAAAAAAGTTTTTGCCTGCCTCTGGAAACATAGCAAGGAGGACACCTCTCTAGCCTCCCTGGGAAGGGAATTCCAGAGCCTTGGGGCAGCCACTGAGAAGGTCTTCTGCCGCGTTCCTGAGATGGTGGCAGAACCAAGAGAAGGGCCTCCTTTGACATTCTCAGGGTATGGGCAGGCTCATAAGGGAGAATACGGGCTTTAAGATAACCTGGACCCGCGCCGTATAGAGCTGTATTATTATTATTATTATTATTATTATTATTATTATTATTATTATTATTATTTATTTATTTATTTATTTATTTATCTATCACCCATCTGGCCAGCAACCGGCCACCCTGGGCGATGTACATAGAATAAAAACAATAAAATACATTTAAAACAATATAAAAATTTTAAAATCTTAACCCACCCCATATTCCCGCCTGGATAACCAGGTTTTTAATGAGCGACGGAAGCTCAGCAGAGAGGGGGCATGGCGGAGGTTACTCGGGAGAGAGTTCCACAGTACGGGGGCCGCCACAGAAAAGGCCCTCTTCCTCGTCCCCACCAGTCTAGCTGGTCTGGCTGAAGGGACAAGGAGAAGGCCATCCGTGGCAGATCTTGTTGAGCGGCCCAATTGGTGTTGCTGGAGACGCTCCTTGAGATAGACTGGACCGGAGCCGTATAGGGTTTTAAAGGTCAAAACCAACACCTTGAATTCGGCTTGGCAAGCAACTGGTAGCCAGTGCAAATCCTTCAGCACTGGCGTGATGTGATCCTGCCGGCGGCTGCCTTTAACCAGGCGAGCCACCACGTTCTGTACCAGCTGTAGCTTCCGAACCGTCTTCAAGGGTAACCCCACGTAGAGCACATTACAGTAGTCTAGGCGAGAGGAGACCAAGGCATGAACCACTGATGGCAGCAGGTGATTAGGAAGGTAGGGGCGCAGCTGCCGTATCAGATGGAGTTGATACAGCGCCGCCCGGCTCACAGCTGCCACCTGAGCCTCCATGGACAGCTGGGAGTCTAGAATGACCCCCAAGCTGCGGACCTGGTCCTTTAGGGGTCAACATCCCCTAACCTCCCCTTGTCCCCCACCAGAAGTACCTCGGTCTTGTCGGGGTTGTATGTATAGGTCATAACCAGCACTTTGAATTGTGTCTGGAAACAGACTGGGAGCCAGTGGAGCTGTTGTAACAGAGGAGTTGTATACTCCCCGTAGCCAGCCCCAGTCGGCAGTCTGGCAAGCAGCTCTTTGAACCAGCTGAAGTTTCCGAACACTCTTCAGAGGCAGCCCCATGTAGGGTGTGTTACAGTAATCCAAACAGGATGTAACTAAAGCATATGTCACTGTGGCTGAATCAGACATCTCCAGGAATGGGCATAGCTGGCGCACTAACTTTAACTGTGCAAATGCATTCCTGGCCACTGCCGAAACCTGGGCATCCAGGCTCAGGGCTGAATCCAGAAGTACACCCCAAGCTGCGAACCTGTGTCTTCAGGAGGAGTGTAACCCCATCCAACACAGGGGGAGTGTAACCCCATCCAACACAAACTTAATCCCTTTTCCTTGATCTGCCTTCCGACTAACCAGGAGCACCTCTGTCTTGTCTGGATTAAGCTTCAATTTGTTTGCCCTCATCCAGTCCATTGCTGCCAACAGACACCAGTTTAGCACAGCTACAGCTTCCTTGGAATTAGATGGAAAGGAGGAATAGAGTGGGGTGTCATCAGCATACTGGTGACACCGAACCTCAAAACTCTGGACAACCTCTCCCAATAGCTTCATGTACGGTATATGTTAAATAGCATGGAGGACAAGACGGAACCCTGAGGGACTCCACAGGCCAGTGGCCAGGGAGTAGAACAGAAGTCCCCCAGCACTACCTTCTGGGTCCAACCCTCCAGGAAGGAATGGAGCCACTGTAAAACAGTGCTTCCAAGTCCCATCTCAGTGAGGCAGCCCGGAAGGATACCATGGTCAATGGTATCGAAAGCCGCTGAGAGGTCCAGCAGGGACATACTTCCCCCTGTCTAGTTCCTGGTGTTGGTCATCCACCAAGGCAACTAAGGCTGTTTCTGTCCCATAACCAGGTCTGAAGCCAGATTGAAATGGATCTAGATAATCCATCTCATCCAGGAATCCCTGGAGTTGGGAGGCCACCACACGCTCCAATACCCTGCCCAGAAATGGAATATTGGAGACTGGCTGGTAATTATCCAATATAATGGGATTCAGGGAGGGCTTTTTCAACAGGGATCTCACCACCGCCTCCTCCAGGCAGGCTGGAACCTTGCCTTGACAAAGAGAAACATTAACCACTCCACTTACCTGCTCGGCCAGTCCCCCTCTGGCTGTTTTTATGAGCCAGGAAGGGTGAGAATCTAGAACACACATGGTGGCTCTCACCTCCGAGGAGAGGTGTGTGTGCATAATTTGGTCTCGAAAATGTAGGAGTGAAGTGAACTGAATGATCACGAACATCTCAGACTCAAATTATTTTCTGAAGGACATTGGGGATGTTGCTCTTTCTTTGCTTGTTTTTGTCAGCATCCGTGTATATTGGCATTTGTGTCACAGTGTGATATTTCAAGGGGGAAATGTGATCTTTGCAAATACCATGGCAAGCTTCAGCTCCTGAGTGTGCCAAGAGCTGTCAGAGCTGGCATCACACCCTTCGTCTCAGACTTGAGCTCTTCCTGTGATGGTATATCATTATGTGTGACACTGTTGTTGTGTGTGCGGCAAGTGTCATGCATAATGGTGCAGAGCTGTTGGAGAATGGCGGGAGAATTGACAGCAAATGCCTGTTCAATTCCCACCCAGAAACTATATGGGCAGACAAGGCCCCTTCTTTCTCCCTTACCCTTATTTCTCAGTGTTCAAGGCCAATCTTTATGAGTGATGTGTGTGACACCTTCCCTTGCAAAGCATCCCACACATACTAGCATCTCCCGTGTATATAGGACATAAATCCTACACAGAGCACTACTGAAAAGCAGTTGCCATCTGGGGTGCTATCCACATTGTCTGCATAAATGCCTGTAGTTCCAGTATCAGACACTTAGTACGTAGGATAGGAATTCCCAGGCTTTGTGCTGGAGCACATTAATGGTCTTCTAGTATGTACTGAAAAATCAATTTATAATCAATCAAAGGCTTCCGTGAGCCAAAATTGCCTGCCCACAGAAGAAGCTGCCTGCTGCATCTCTGAATGATTTGCTGCTCAGCCTTGCAGCCTTCCAGTCAGCCACAGCGGAAGCTGCCCACTGCATTTTTGAATGATTCACTGGTTTAGCCTTGCCTTCTAATCAGCCACAGAGAAAGCTGTCAGTTGCATCTCTGAATGATTTGCTGCTTCAACTTTGCCTTTTTGTAGCCAGCCACAGAAAAGTCTGCCCACTACATCTCTGAATGATTCACTGCTTCAGCCTTGCCATTTTCTAGTCAGCCACAGAGGAGTATGCCTGTTGCATCTCTGAATGATCAGTTGCTTTTAACCTTGCGTAATTGGATTCTTCTGTTGTTCCTGATTCAGGCAGAACAGAATTGGCAGCCCTTCAGAGGAAGTGCAGCCAGACCTTAGATAGTTTTTGTACTCTGAGCAAACTTTTTTTGATGTGAGAGTTAAGCATGTCTCCAGTTGTAATCAACACACACAAAATAAAAATATGTGCCTGAGCTGTAACAAGCTTGCGGCACCTTGAGCAGGCCCAGCACAGATTCTGCAACAATTAAAGATTACTACTAGTGGTGTATTAGCTGCTGTATGGAACACGGCCCATGGCTTAACATTGCTTCCCAGTCTTCAGGGTTTGTTTGGCTGCTTGGCCAGCAGTACTTGGACCAGGTATATGAGGTTGGTATGCATGGGCCAAACAGAATGTATGAAGAGCTCCACTGTTTTTTATGCCCCTTCTGTCTGTTCTGTCAAATGTGCCCTGTTCATAAATATATACTGCTGGTGGTGCAGAGAATAATTATGTCAATGGGATCATGAATTCCATGCCAGAATGCTAAGTCTGAATACCTTGATGCCATTGAAGATTATGGGCAATCCAGACATCTTTTTGACCACCCGCCTGTGTAGATACAGAATAACATGAAAGTAATAATTTCCTGAAAGAAATGCAAAATTCCTAAGCTTCCCCACCTTTTGCAGAAGGAGAGAGGGCATAGAAAATACTTTATCCTTAACAAGCACATTTGACAGTTTTTATCTTTTATAGGCTAGAAGAAGCAGAGTTCCTAGGGCTTATTGTCCACTTCTGAAAGCCCTCGAAGTAAATGACTTCCATAGAAGCCATAGCTTGGCCTTCACTACCTCAGCTGAGGCTGAAGCAGCCTGTATTCATTTATCATTCGTATCATATACACAAATCCAGAATGGTTATTTTTTCCCCCTCCTCTTGAAGTGGTGGTTTGTACATGTGATTACTCTGAGTGATACCCTCAGTAAGCTCAAGGGGGAAAGAAAGCCTCTAGTGTCATAGGAAACCATTATGAGAAGATTGATGCAGGCAGATTTAGCCGTAGGTAGGGTTATTTGTTTGACTTCAGAATCAAAACATGTGGGAGGTTGTTGCCGGCAGGCTTATAGTAATGCTGGCAAGGCAAGAAGGAAATAAAAGAATTGCATCTAGTGAGGATGGGTAGGTGGGGGGGGTGACTGGTTTAATTCTTTCTGGTATGAGGATAAAGTATTTTAAGTTTCAAAGAATCTACGGACCCAGGTCTACAATTTTCTTGCATTGATTGCACCCAATGGCTCTTCTGCAGATCATGAAGTAAAAAATTAAAAATGAAGGGCATGATCCAACTGTGCCTTGAATGTGGCAATGCATGCCCACAGGAGATAGTGAAGGGGGAAGAAAGCAGTAGGGACTGGATCACCTCCTAAATTTCCTGCAGAAAGAAACAAGGAGATGATTCTTAGAGTTTCTCAGTTCATAGTGCTGGCCCCATGGGACCTTCCAGGGCCATAAACAGAACTCTGGAATTATAGGAATAGGACAAGAGGTGTCTAATCCACTGCCACAAGGCTGTAGAAATTGGGGCCTCCAATTTAGAAAGACAACCAAGGCAAAGGAGAACATGATAGGGGCTTATAAAATTAACAACAGTACGAAGACAGCAACTGGGGAGAAATTATTATCTCGCGTTAACACCCAGCATGTGAAGACTGCTGGCGTAGATGGCTTTTATAACTGCAAATTCATGGAGGGTAAGTTTGTCATCGAAGGCTCCCTTTGAGTACCAGATTCTGGAGCAAGGTGACTCGGGAGTGTAATGCCCATGCCCTGGCTGTATACTTCACAGAGGCCTTTGTCTGATGGGAACACAATCCTGGACTATATTGTACTTCGCTCTGACTCCATAAGGCCATTGCTATGGAGGGTGAAGAAAAACAAAAACCCCAGGGACACTCATTCTGATCCAACTTGGACATTCGCTCAGTTCCTGAGGATGAGTCGAGCCCATCACCAAACAAGGGGAAAGTGTTATGAGAACGTAGGTCCATGGCACTAAACATCCTGTTCATGTTTGTGGGAGGCCCCTGATGTTCCAGAGGAAAAAAGTTAAAAGAGTATGACCCTAGGTAGATTAATAAAAACACGCAAACATGTCCTGTTCTCCCGCTAGGCCACAAATGAGACACTAGAATAGGAAATCACACAACAGCCTTTCATAATGTTATCTCTCTCTTGAGCAGCAGGGGTTTTTTTTGCTCCCACATCTGTTCTGGAGAAATCCTTCAGAATTGTGTGCCTCTAATAGGGTGGTGGTGGCGTAGTTAGAAAGGCTTCTCATTTCCAAACTTATTTATAAATAGTCAGCTACACACACAGATACACACACACACACACACACACACACACACGCATGCCTTCCTTCTCCTACTGTAGCCTTAGGGCAATTGTAAGCATTAGGTTTCTGTGGCACATACTTCAAGATATTTTCAACTAGGAGCGGTTGTCATCTGTAACTGTATAATGTTAGAGGTAAGATGCAATTAGATTACCCAAAATTATTGTCTCTAGAGAATTCCCTCTGCAGGGCTGGTCCTATGGTTAGGCAGACTGAGGTGGCCTGCCTCAGAAAGCAGGTTTTAGGGTCCCATTAAAGGGACCTAATTCTTTTACAAACAAATAATTAAATTTATTGCAGAAGTTTTAGGAAACCAACAGGAAAGCCTTTGTTTTTTGTCTTAAAGGTACAGATGCTATTATTTTGGGGTAGTGCCATGGTGGAATCTGCCCACATATTCCTAATAGTACATGCAACTGAGGGTATACCTGAGATGAAGGAATATTTTGACTTATGTGAACAGTTGTACTTTTTTTTTTTTTTAAGAAGGCATGTTACTCATATTTATGAAGGCAGTTCTTTAAAACACCTGTTGGTTCAATGATGGACTGGACGCTTGGATTCAGGTGCAGTTATATATTCAGATGAAGAATTCATTGTTTCCACAAGCAAATTAATCAGTGCATCTTCCCCTCGTGAAAAATGTTGTCATCTAAAAACTGAAGCTATTGGATTGCTCAATCAGATGAGTAGTCTTTTCCATTCCTTACTGAAATTAGGCTGAAAGTACTAGGACATCTTCAACCTGTAACTTCACTGCTGCAGCAGAAGAATCTGGATATCGAGGCAGCACTTAAACTTATTGACTGTGTTGGGAGGCAGTTGCAAGAAATGCAAAATGATACTGTTACCAAAACACATTCGAAGCAGCCAAGGAAGCATGTGAATCTGCTGACCATGAAGCAGCATCAAAACGTCTTCGTAAACTCCCTTGGACTTCAGGATATTGATTGTAATAAACTCAGAGCATTGATAAGTAGGATTCCGTGGCAGGAAAACCCAACAGGAAGAGGAGTCCAGGAGGTGGAGGGGGGATGCTTTTGCAGATGACACAAAATTGGGTGGGATCGTTAATACCTTAGAAGACAGAAACAAAATTCAAAATGATCTTCATAGATTAGAAGACTGGGGAGAAAATAAGTGAATGAAACTTAACATTCAGAGACAAGTGCAGAGTTCTTTTAGGAAAAAGAAATAAAATGCACAGGTATAAGATGGGGATACCTGGCTTGGCAATAGCACATGTAAACAGGATCTTGGAGTTGTAGTCAATCACAAGCTGAATATGGATCAGCAGTGTGATGTGGCTGCAAAAAAGACAAATGCAATTTTAGGTCAGTTAAAACCTAAAAATGTAGTTTTAGGTTTTGCATCAATAGAAGTATAGTTTCAAAACTATGTGAAGTAATAGTTCCACTCTACTCTGCACTGGTCAGACCTCACCTCAAATACTGCATCTAGTTCTGGACACCACACTTTAAGAAGAATTCAGATAAATTGGAATGAGTTCAGAAGAGGGCAACAAAGATGATCGGGGGGGACTAGAAACGATGTCCTATGTGGAAAGATTAAAGGAACTGGGTATGTTTAGCCTTGAGAAGACTGAGGGAGGAAATGATACCACTTTTCAAGTACCTGAAGGGTTGTCACACAGAAGAGGGCTGCAACCTACTTATTTATTTATTTATTATATTTATACCCCATCTTTTTTCCTGCAAGGAACCCAAGGCGGCTTACATAATCCTTCTCCTTCTCTCCATTTTATCCTCACAACAACCCTGTGAGGTAGGTCAGGCTGAGAGTCAGTGACTGGCCCAAAGTCACCCCGTGAGTTTCATGGCCGAGCAGGGAATAGAACCTGTTCTCTATCATCCAAGACTGTAGGACACAAAATAATGGGCTTAAGTTACAGGAAGGCATATTTCAATTAAACATCAGGAAGCGTGATTCCTGGATTGAGCAAGGGGTTGGACTCGATGGCCTCAATGACCCCTGCCAACTCTTATGATTATATAATAAGAATATTCCTGTTGTAGCTTACTCTTAATTTTCTACTAGTCAGTTATTCTTGATTTTATACCTCGTTTGTTAATTGGTGGCAAGAACTAGAACAATTGCTAAAGTTGCTTAGTGAAAAATGTTGAATGTACAAAAATTGTGGTATGGCTGCAAAAATAAGGCTCAAAGAAAAACAGTTTATAGTTTTGTCTTAAAAAGGCCTGCAGACCAGATAAATCCCCCCCCCCCCCCGTTTTGGCACACACCCCACCCCCAGAATTTTTAGGCTGGCTATGTAACCAAGAAAATGCTCCTTCAGGTAGACTGCCCCTAAGCCATTTAGGGCTTTAAAGGTCAGCACCAACACTTTGAATCGGGTCCGGAAACTGACTGGCAACCAATTGTCACAACTCTGGAGTGATATGTGGAAAACAGCCATTACAGGGGCACAATTAGAATCTCCTACCTCTGGAACCAGTTGGGCCATCTCAGACTAGTATGTGATCACTTGTGACCGAGTAAGATTGTCTTCCAGGGTAAAATTACAAAAAGAAAATTATAAAAGGAGGAAATTCTAAAAAAAATGTGTAGACTCTAGCGATGGGTCCGTAAGTGACTGTGGAGGCCAATTCTAGATCCACACAGCTTCCCACAGTGAGGACACAGGTTACCAGATGGAAGATGGTCCTGTAAAGGATTCGTTTGATGTGCTTTTTGCTTAGCACGTTTCTCCCTTTCACCTTGCACTCGGGCTTCTTCAAAGTCCATGGAACCTTTGTGAAAGGCCAACCTCCATTTAGATCGTTCATGGGCCAGAGCTTCCCAGTTTTCGATGTTTATATTGCATTTTTTTAGATTACCGTAGTCTTAAGAACATCTTTAAACCTCTTATACTGACCACCGATATTCCGCTTTCCATCCTTGAGTTGGGAATAAAGTAACTGGGAGACGGCAGTCAGACATTCGAACAACATGACCGGTCCATTGAAGTTGGCGTTGAAGGATCATTTTTTCAACGCTAGTAGTCTTTGCTTCTTCCAGTACACTGACATTTGTTCGCCTATCTTCCCAAGTAATTCGCAGGATTTTCTGGAGGCAACCTTGATGAAATCTTTCAAGGAGGTGGAGATGACGTTTATAGATAGTCCATGTTTTGCAGGCATACAATAAAGTTGGTAATACAATGGCTTCATAAACCAGTGTTTTGGTCTCCTTACAGATATCCCGATCTTTGAACACTCTATGTTTCATTCGAGAAAATGCGGCACTTGCGGAGCTCAAACGATGCTGGATTTCACTGTCAATGTTAGCTGTAACAGAAAGATAGCTGCCAAGATAGAGAAAATGATCGACATTTTCCAATATTGCCCCGCCAAGCTGGATAGATGGCATCATCAAAGGATTAACTTGCACTTGCTGATGAAGCACTTTGGGGTTTTTTATGTTAAGTGAGAGACCAAGTTTTTCGTATGCTTCTGCAAAAGCATTTAGGATAGTTTGGAGATCATCCTCTGAATGTGTGGAGACCACATTATCATCAGCATACTGAAGTTCCACAATGGAGGTTGTAATTACCTTACTTTTTGCTTTCAGCCTACTGAGATTAAAAAGCTTTCCATCTGTTCGATATATAATTCCCACACCAGTGGGAAGTTTCCCCTCGACAAGATGTAAAATCATGGCGATGAAAATAGCAAATAATGTTGGGGCGATAACACATCCCTGTTTAACACCTGATCCCACTTTAAATAGAGCACCATGAGAGTTGTTGTCCAAAACCGTTGCTGTCATGTTATCATGGAGAAGTCACAAGATATTCACAAATGTATTGGGGCATCCAGTTTTCATAAGGATAGTCCAGAGAGCCGTTCGGTCTACAGTATCAAAGGCCTTAGCCAAATCAATAAATGCCATACAAAGGGGTTGATTTTGCTCCCGGCATTTTTCTTGGAGCTGACATGCAGTAAATCATGTCTACTGTCCCTCTAGAGGGGCAGAAACCATATTGAGATTCAGGGAGTAATGTACTCCCAGTAGAGTCACCTATGGCAGACCTCTAGCCAGTGCTTGGAAATAATCTTGCATTTACCTCACGATAAATGCTGGAGTTACTTTTCGTTACAACTACTGTACCTCCCTTAGGGTTCAAGGCTAGAACCCGGGGTGTGTTTGGGGGAGGGGTCCTTTCTCATTGCAGCCTGTTTCTTGTTACCTGATAGTTGTAGCAACTGCATGTGAATGTCTTGCTCTGAGTGAGAAAAAGAGGCTGTATGGTGCCCCTACAATAGAAGTATTTGTTGTAATGGGGGGGGGGTCTCCCCTGAGACTGTTTGTCATGTGAATCACTGAAACAGTGAGGTTTTTCAGCAAGGTGAAGTACTCAGAGCTTTGCCTCAGTGCTGAAGATTTAACCTTCCTTGTCACTCAGAAAGCCCTTTTTCTTGACACGGCTGATTATTACGCTGCTATGTAGTCTTTAGTACGTATACCCTTTATTCTCCTCCTGTTAGGTCTTTCAAAAAGCATGTCCTGGTTGTCAGAAAGGTCACTTGTCAGTAGTTCCCAAACAGACCATTAATTTTGTGCAATTGGTTTTGTCAGTGTCTCAAGATGCCTGCTGTTTTTAGAGAGTCAGAAGTCAGCACCGCTTTTGAGGTGATTCTAGTTTGGCTTTGGTAATAATGAACAGGTGCGCAAAATCATTTGCTCCTTCTGGTATACCAGTACTGTAGAATGGAAGAGGTGGTTTTTGGAAAGTTAGACCTTTTGTAACTTTGGGGGGGGGGGGAGCATTGGAATGAAGGTACATGCCTTATTGAATTATTTATCCTGAAGCTGCTGAAGCCTCCTTCCCTCCCCCTCCGAGACACCCCAGCCAGACAGGTGAAAAAGCCCATCTAGCAAAAATGCAAGCTGGGAGGACAAGAAGGTCGCCTCTGCCGCTCCCTTGCTCTGCATTAGATGCCCATAAGCCTCTGAGTTTGGGGGCCTTATACACATTGTGATAGGATTGTGCCCTAAATAAATAAATCCTTGGGGTGCAGCTCTGTGAACATGCTAGGAATCCTCCTAATTGAATTCTTAACGGGTTTTCAAAACTATGACTTCCACGTTCCTTGGGAGAAACCATGACTGTTAAACTATGTTTATTGTGGAGGTATTAGGTGTAAATTGTCCCACTCCAAAATGGTTACACACTGAGATAATTTAACCCAGCTATTACTTTACTCTTTGTTTCCCAAACACTTATGTCTATGCTTAGTTTTAGCATACAAATGCCCATGCTTCTAATAACAAACTGTTTCCTGCCTGTACCCCTCTTTTATGCCAATACTTTTCTTCCCTAGGATAATTCCTCTGCTAGAGGATTCTTCACCACAGACCTCACCAAGCAACCTGTCCAGCTCTGACAGTTTAGAAGTCACCAGGACATACTCCCAAAGAGTAAGTCGCTATGACCTGGATGAAATCGATGCTTGCTGGTTGGAACTCTTCAACATGGAGCTCAAGGAAATGGGTAGGTGTTCATGGTCCTTTTATTTCTCACTTGGGTTGCACACACAGTGGAGGTTTGCACCTTTTCAGTCCAAAATCCCAAGCTGAAGCCTCACAGCAAACAGGCTTTCTTCTATGTTGATGTTGTACAGCACCTTCTGGCTCAGTGGTACATACTACATTGGGATTATTGTGGTTCTGTACCATTACTCATCTTGCATAGCCAGGAATTTCCTGCAAATGATATAAGCAAAAAAGAAGGATGAATTGAATAGGTATTCCAAGATGAAATGGGAAGCCTACATCTAGGTGTACTGAGAGATATTGATAAACATGTAACAGATGTAGAAATTCGTATATCTTTGTTCTCCAAGGGACGGGGGAAAGATGGATTAGGCTGAATAATAAGGAATAGATGCAGTCTTACTTCAGCAGTATCCTATTTGCCTAGGAGAACAAAGTTTCTACATTTGTTAAATATTTATTCGTTAAATAGTAGGCCTAGATGTATGCTGCTCTGTTCATCTTGCAATACCTATTCTCTCCATGTGAAACAGGAGATTCCCCTTTGGCCAAGGAAACAATAACCCAAATCCTTAAAATCTTGCCTAGATGCCTTCTGTACCCTGCCCCAATCATAGATGGTGTGGTACAACCACTTTCCTATTATTCAATCCCATATTGCTCCATGAAGGTATGAAGCTTCTAATCAGATGTGGTTGTATTAATCACTTTAGCCCTATTCAGATGTGTCTCATCCCAAGCAGCAACATGGATACAGTGGGGTTTTGCATTTACCCCAAGGTTATACATTTTTTCTGGATTCCTCATGAGTCCAGATGTAACTTCTGCAGTGGGGAGCCTTTTGTATCCGTGGATGCTCCCCACAGTTTACAACCCTGGAAAATCAGGGTTCTAAATTGCTCAGTAAGCTTCCACAGGTAGATTAGACAAATTCATGGAGGATAAGGCGATCAATGGCCATAAGTCAGGATGGCTATAATAGGCAGTATGCTTCTGCATACTAGTTGCTGGAGAACATGAGCAGGAGGGTGTTACTGCCCTCATGCCCTGCTTGTGTGTTTCCCATGTGCAGCTGGTTGGCCACTGTGTGAACAGAATGCTGGACTAGATGGGCCCTCGGTCAGATCCAGCATGGCTCTCCTTATATTCTTGTGTTCTTAAAAGGCTCTGCACTGCAGAAGTTTTCCCTCAACATGTGAGGGCCTGAGAGGAATCGCATGACTTTGGGAGTGGATCAAAACGCATGGCTTCACAGCCTCCCTTTACCCATGTTGCTGCTTGAAATGGATAACTGAGTGAAATGAGTGAATAGGGCTTTTAGCGAAAAGCACTTCAAATGAATCCTTTACAGGACCATCTTCCATCTGGTAACCTGTGTCCTCACTGTGGGAAGCTGTGTGGATCTAGAATTGGCCTCCACAGTCACTTACGGACCCATCGCTAGAGTCTACACAATTTTCTTTAGAATTTTCCTCCTTTTAAAATCTCCTTTTTGTAAAAAAAAATTAAAAAAAATTAAAAATTATCCTGGAAGACAATCTTACTCGGTCACGAGTGATCGACTGACTGACTGACTGACTGTTTCCAGATTTTTGGTGGTGGTGGTGGTGGCTTGGTAAGGAATAGCATGAGCAGCACAGCCCCATGTGATCAGAACGCCATATGATACCAAAGTAATATGGCTCCATATCACAGGGAACTGTTTATTTCAGCAGCTACCAAACTATTTTGGTAACATGTGAACTAGATATCAGTTTGGCTTTGGAAACACTTTTTGCCTCTGACTTTAGCCTCCCTTCTCATTCTGGAGAAGAGGCAGATTTGTGAGTGTACCTCAGCAATGTTCTATCTGAGCCCTGCACAGTCTTCAGTGTATTTAGTCATGTATCTGTGAAGTGGAACGGTGCTGTAGCCTCCAGTTTTTGCAAGGCTGACTCAGCCATTTACCAAACATGTCAAAGTAAATATGTTGCAAAGCAGGGAACTCGCCACATACATCCTTCACAGGTGTTTTTTTTCAGGGCTCAGCTATATTTATTCAGTGCACTGAAACCACAATACCAATGTACTGTCCTCACACACACACACACACACACACACCGTGATCACACTCCTAGGAAAGACTGGGTTGAGGTAGATGCCACAATGCACACACACAGATGTATAGGTGTGATAAAACCCTTAACACATTTACCCTACATTTCCGCTTCCTATGCTGAGGCTGCAGTACTTCCGAAGAAGGCAGGAATTACTTCAAAATAAACATAAATAGGATTGTAAAGCACAATCTGGGAAAGTGGGAAGTTCCTGCTTGAAAGTGTCCCAACGCTCCTCTTTGGTACTTTCCCTTCCATTACTAGTTCCAGAATTCCATGTGGGAACAGTGGGGGTGAGGACAGAGGACAACGGGAGGCAGTTTTTGTCAGGTTGGTCTGAAAAATGAAAGATACAAAAGAAGTGAAGTGATACCTTATTGCAGCCTTCCCCAGCCTGGCTGGGGCTGATGGGAGTTGTAGCCCAACCCATCTGGAGGGCACCAGGTTGGGGAAGGCTGCCTTTTTGGGCCACCTTCCATTGCTAAGAAAGTATGCTAGCCTTTGAGTAGTACATAATTCTTTTAATAGCGCACTAGCTTTAGCTTATGGAGGACAATGCTTTGGCTGTTGCCCGTACCTCGACTTGTATATTCATTAAACAAACTACTTTTTTTTTGTCACAAACTACACTGCACATATTTATTTATTTATTTATTTATTGCATTTGTGAATCGCCCATCTGGCCGGCCACCCTGGGCGATGTACAATTAAAACAATGCAATAATAAAGCGTAACAATTAAAACGGTATAGAAAATTCTTTTAAAATCCTAACCCACCCCATATTCCCACCTGAAATACAACGTTTTTAATGCGTGGCGGAAGCTCATCACAGAGGGGGCATGGCGAAGGTCATTAGGGAGGGAGTCCCACATAAGTGCACACAAACTTCCTGCTGCATAAGAAGAAGGGAGAAATACCTGCTAGAACAGTGATGGCGAACCTTTTTGAGCCCGAGTGCCCAAACTGCAACACAAAACCAACTTATTTATTTCAAAGTGCCAACACTGCAATTAAACCTGAATACCGAGGTTTTAGTTTTAGAAAAACAACTCATACAGTTGTCCAAACTAATTAACATATTTTGTCTTAAAAGAAAAACACAATAACAGAGCTTTCAATGATACAAACAGTTTTTTGTTGGGAAAAAAATCAACTCAAAAAATTATTATAGTACTACATTGTACACATAGCCTGAAGGGAATTTATACAAACTTTTAAAATAATTAGGCACATGTATTTTTGGATAAGGGATTCTCAACTTGTAATATGATTATATGCCAGACTGAAATTGTATGGGGCAAGCTTTACCCCGGGTCCTTTCCCTGCTTCTACAGGTGTCGTATTAGTAAAAGTAAAAGTCAACCTGTACTAGGATGAGCAAGATAAACAAGAAAACTAAACGTGCTTAACACATTTTAAACACTTTATGTCTTGGACTGCAAACACTGCATTAGGTAAAAGTTTGCATTGGGCATGCTTTTGCACAATTAATGTGATTTTTGCTATTGCATGCATGCTGATAATTTGTCAAACCTTGGCTCATACTCCGTTAGTTTGAGAAGAAGGCATGCAGCACTCAGGTCAACTGTTAGGGTCCAAGGCTTGGACTCAGGTCCAAGCCATGCTCTGTGCATCAGTCTTCAAAATCTTTTAAATGTGATAACAATTACAGAAAAGAATTCTGTAACAGGAATTCTAGAATAAAATCATTCTGTTCCACACTGTGAGAAAGAACAAGATCATTAGTGTTTTGCAGAAGGGGATGGTCTTTTCGCGATCTGGTGACCAATGGCTCAAGTGCCCACAGAGAGGTCCCTGTGTGCCAGCTGTGGCACCCATACCATAGGTTCGCCATCACTATGCTAGAACTTAGAGCTCATTCCTCTGGCTGCACAGAATTTCCCGATATAGTACAATTCCTAATGTCTTTTCCAGGCTAGGTTAGAGGCACCTAGAAATGGGATTTTTAACTGTTCTGATTACATATACCTCCTAGGAGTAAATAATTATTCTTCTTTTTCTGAATGCATTCAAAATAAAATAGGCATCTTTCCAGTATAAATAAAATGTATAATTAATTCAACACTCAGAAAACAGGGGGGAAAGCCCCTTCCCTTTGTCGCCATCACATACTTGTGATCAGCTACCCTGCTCAGCAGAAATATTCAATGTAAAGAGCTGCCAGCTGTTAATATGATGAACATTTAACTGTCTGAAGGTTTTATTGGTTGCTGCTGCTGCTGTGTGCGATAATAAAGAAAGTTGGTCTAAAGTAATTTGGATCAAACATTGAACTACATTCACATGTAGGCAGCACAAGTCCTTTTTCCTTTTAAGCAGAAGCTGGGCCACAAATCTTCATTTATGTTTTTATTAAGATTTCACGCCATATATTGTGATCTCCGTTTAATCCAAAGCTATTGTATGATCGTGACTAGCGAGACTTCAAAGGCTTGAAGAGAAAAGTCCCTTCACTGCTAGGCAGCCATCTCTCTCTCTCTCTCTCTCTCTCTGTGTGTCTCACTCACACACACCCCTCTCTATCCTCCTGTCTCACACACTGAGCTCTCTCTTTTTCTCTGTCTCACAAAAAAATATCCTCAGAGAAATGTCTAAAAGACAATGAATCCCTAACTCATTCTTCTTTGAAACCCTCTCAGTATTTCCATGTATTCCTTTGACATGAGCTATGCTCAATACGTGCATGTAGCATCCGGCTCAGGCTCCTAGCACTGCTACTGTGGTACTCCTGCTCCCTTGTTTTGTCATTGGAGCTAGCCCTACTCCTTGTGCTACAGCCATTGGCACTGCTGTTTCATCACAGGGGGAAATCCCGTCACACTTCACGAGCATTACACCAGGATCTTTTTTTTCAAGAGGCAGAGAAATGGCGGTGCACCATGGACCCATTTATTCCCCATCCTAATATATGTGAGGAGGCTAGCAAAATCTTGCGCCAGTGAGAAGCCATAGCAAGAAGATTTCTTCTTTGTTTTTAAGGGAAAGCAGGACAACTGGTCAGCTCTGCCCTGCCTGCTAGGTTCGCCCACTTTTTATAAGGGGCTGGTGGTTGAAAAGTTTGCAACCCTATTGCCTGCCTCAAGGATGATACCATGGCAGCCACTATGGAGAAAGCCTCTGCTTGTGCTGCAGAAGCTAAAAGAGGAGATAGGATCATCGCATATTCACACATTTCCCCACCTGCTTTTGTGACAGAGGCACTTTTTCGGTGGTCAGAAATTCTGCAAGTCCAGCTTTTCCCAGCAGTCCTGCTGCCCAAACCCTAACACAGCCCTACTACAAGTGTGCCTGGCCTGTGTATTGAAAGGTTTAGTCCACTCTAATAGTCTTTGTCTGCAATCCTTTACACCAGGGGTAGGCAGCCTAGTACTTTCCCAATGTTTTGGACTACAACTCCCATAATCCCTGACCATTGGCCATGCTGGCTGGGGCTGTAGTCCAAAACCATCCGGAGGGCACTATGGGTAGTATCCAATATTAGTCCTACTTAGAGTAGACCCATTGAAATGGGTTGTTCGTTTCAATGGGTCTACTCTAAGTAGGATTATCATTGGATATTACCCCTAGATTGCCTACCGCTGTTACATACATATACCTGGGAGTACCTTTTAATAGACATGCATAGGATTTTTTGTTAATTAGTCATTGGATGTTGCTGGAAACAGAAGGTGCTATCATTAGTCACCTGAGAAGTGGATATAAAACAGTTCCAGAGGAATGCTGATAAGATCACTCATTCTGGGTGAGTTATTTTTTTAACACATCTGAATTTAGATTAGTTAAGGGTGTAACTGCACAATTGCCTCCCTCCTCTATATAATCTACTGTTGCAGGATGAAAGTAATAGGAAAACAATCAACAGGAAAACTCCAGGGAGCCTAGAGTCTGAAAACACAAATAGAAGCTTGCCCTAGAATCCAGAGTCTCCAAAGGAGGCTCTTTAAAGATGGACAACTGGCTAAAGGAACTTTAAGCGCTAAATGCACACAAATAAACCACAGCAGTGCTGATGAAGGGGAAACCAGAAAGCCTTGTGCGGTTTGTTTGATGGCAATAAAATAACTAGGCCACCGATTCAGCAAAAGATTTATAGTAGGTGTCTTGGCGGGTTCTAGTACAGGAAACCATCAAACAGGCTAGGTAGGTGCTTCTTGCTTAAAAAGCCACCTTCACGTAAAAAAGGGCATTGGGTTGTAAGAATGCATGATACTATAGGAATGCCTGAATATATCCTTCCATAATCAATTAATCGTGGTGCTGCAATTAGTAGGATGCAAGTGTGTATGTGTAGATTTCAGGCTGCTGACCTGCAGGCAAGAAGCCTGCAGTTACCAATATCCAGTTACCAATCTCTCTTTATAAGAAGCAGTTATCTATTTCCAGAGAAAGGCTTTGAGACCACAATCTGTTATTTCAAAAGCCCATTGTATAAGTTAACTCTAGAATTGTTTAACTTAGCTCAAAGTTGCCTGTGCGTCCTGGAATGCAAAATCAAAGGCTTCCCCATTGTCTCTAAATAATCAGCTGCCTGGCCTAAGGCTTGGCAAGCCTGCTATGACATCAGAGCAACTAAGCCAATGGCTTCAGGTATCTGATGAGATAGAGGGTCTTTCATATTTAGGGTCAGGCACCCGTTTCATGTGCAAGAGTAACAGTCTGACTGTGGCATAATATCAACCATTGGCTTCAAGAGTAGAAGGGCAAACAGAGGAGCGTGTGGGCCATCAAAAGGGAAGTTTAATGGATTTGTTGTGTGTGTCATCCAGGCAAGTCATTACCTAGAAATATTGTATCAAGACTTACGTGTGCTTGATTTTCAATGCACTTATACAGAATTGGGTTTAACTCCACACTAAAACAGTTTTTAAAACGATGCCTAGGCAATGCAGATCTCATTACAATAAAAGCTAAATCCTGTGACTAGTATAAATTTATTTATTTATTTATTATATTTATACCCCGCCTTTTTTCCTGCAAGGAACCCAAGGCAGCTTACACAATCCTCCTCTCCATTTTATCCTCACAACAACCCTGTGAGGTAGGTTAGGCTGAGAGTCAGTGACTGGCCCAAAGTCACCCAGTGAGTTTCATTGTATCTTAATTAATTTGTATAATTTAGTCATGAAATAGCAAGGAGCTATGCAGAGCACTGCCCTGCCCCTCCAACCACTGGAAATCTTTTACCCATCTGACTTCTAAGATCTCAGCAGACATCGGTATGCACACTTTCAAGCATATATTCAAAGCCATAAGGACTAGGAACGTACTCTTTTTAAAAATGAAAGCTGTGATTCTCGGGAAGCTGAATACTCCACCTAATATCACATTCTGCACTGGTTCGACACTGCTAAAGAATCACTGCATGCACGCAGCACTGTCTGTATATGCGTGCCTTATTATTTCGTCTTGTCTTCATCGTGGACTTACTTGTGGCCCAAATGTCACTAAAGATAACCAGCACCCCTGGTATGCTTTTGCTATACAGTAGGCTAGCATAACCTCACTTACTCCTTACCTAATGCCTGTTTTTCAGACCTTTTGAGTCCCCTTCTGTTTTTCAGACCTTGTACTTTCTGGAGTCCCCTATACAGGGTGGGATCCAAAGAGCTACATGTGGAGCCCTGTGTCTTGGCTTCCACACACCTTCCTTCCCTTTGCAGCCCCTCGGGAACCTGCAACACCTGCTGGCTCTGAACGGCTTGCTTCCCAATGTTTCCTCATGGTGCTACCATTATTTGACGTGTCTTGCTGGAGTCTAAGGCAAAGGAAAGGCTGCCACACAATGGTAGGGGCAGCAGCAAGGGAAGGCTTGGGATAGGCCGGGCCGTTTTTACTTCTAGGAACATTGGAAGCTGCCTTCTACTGAGTCAGGCCCTTGCTCTATCTAGCCCACTGGAAGCAGCTCTCTGGGGTTTCAGGCAGAATCCTTTCCTAGCCCCACCTGAAGATGCTGGGGATTGAACCTGGGACCTTCTGCATGCTAACCAGGTACTCTGCCACTGAGCTACGGGCCCTCCTTCTCTGGGTGGTTTTCCTGCAAGAAAGGCTGGTATGGCCCAGGCTAGCCACTCAGCTGAGAAAAAGCTGTAGCTGCTCAGCCACGGATGGCCCAGCTCGCAATCCCTTGTGCTCGTTCAAGGGTCTATTATGCCGTTCGGTGAAGTGGGGCGGTGGGTGCGGTGCGCCCCTCGGTTTGAGAAGTGCTGATGCAATGCACAATCTCCATTAAGGCGTAATTAAGGTCTACTTATCTCTTGGGGAAGAAGGAAAGCAGTTATTAAATTGAGCTTGGGTGCATGGGAGCAAAGCTCTGCTCCCGAGAAGTTGATTTCCTGATCAGTCTGTTTGTACTGCCAGTAACAGCTGATTAGAGGCACTGTCAATAATGTCTCTGTGGTAGGCTTCCCCTTCCCCTGATAGGGGAAGGGGCAAGGAGACTTAGGATGTCTTTGTAGATGGAAGCGTTGGACACGTTTCACATACAAATTCATCACTAGAAATATAGCCTTGGATATTGGTCTTACTTCATCATCCTCATCATCGTTGTTGTTGTTGTTGTCGTCGTCATCTCATCTCATTTCTATACCGCCCCACAGGCAAAGCTGTCTGGGCGGTTCACAAACAATTTGTACAATAAAATGTAGGTACATAAAAAACCAACAATAAAAATGTACAATATAGTTAAAAAGATTAAAACCAAATTTAAAAGCACTGCATAAAGTATTAATTTCCACTTGTACAAAGTGGTTGATTAATTTTCAGTACAATGCATGATAAAAAACATCCTTGACCCCCTCCCACCCCCAACAAAAAACGCACACATGAACACATGAAGTGGCAGGCACTGCACATTTGATCACTTGAGAATGGTTATTTGGAACTTCAAAACAGCTTCAGAATGTCAGCCAAGTAGACAAACACTGCTCACAAATACAGGCTTGGTGAGATTGAGAACATAAAATAATTATACAAAACAAGCAGTACTTTACTTTTAAATATATAATTATCTTGCATACTTGATTGAATCAGAAATTTGAATACCTTACGCTTAGTCTTATGACAGTACAGTCATGCCTTGGATTGAGAGCATAATTCATTCCGGAAACGTGCTTGTAATCCAAAACACTCTTATATCAAAACGAAATCCCCCCAAAAAAATTTGTACAGAGATTTTTAATTTAAGCCGTACTACAGTACTTGTATTGCAAGACGTCGCTTGTATATCAAGTAAAAAAAAATTAAATAAATATTTAAAAATTTGCTTGTCTTGCAAAACGCTCTCAAACCAAGTTACTTGCAATCCAAGGTATTACTGTATCCTATTTTTCATGCTACATACTCAGTTTTAGGATTACAGTAGATAGGAAGCTGCCTTATACCAGGCCAGAATATTAGTCCACCTAGCTTAGTATTGTCTACTCCAGGGGTGTGTAGAAAATAGATCTCCAGAGGTTCTTCTTCATGGTCTCTGTGCATCACACATATGGGAAGCTTCCATAGCTGAGGATTTTAGGCAAGAACCCCTCCCCCACTGTCCTACTGCTCATGCTCCTAGCAGGTACCCACCTATTCCCTCAGTTCCTCTTCGACCAACTTTGTGGGTGCCTTGGGGGAGCTTTTTCTGCATCTTGGACTGTAGCACTGAGGTTATATCATATTTTATTCTTCTCCTTCTGTCTTCTTAGCCTTTCCTCCTTTTGCTTTCCTTTTTTTAATTCATAATATTTCATTCTCCTCTTCACAAATCTTTGTGAGGAACGCTTGTGAAGCAGATTGCCGTCAAGGCCCCATTTTGCAAGTGTGTGCGTTGCAGTAGTAAATTACCACCAACGGACGGCCTCTCCTTGTGCCTGTTTTGTTTTGGCGAGGGGCACTGAGTCGATACGTGCCCCCACTATCAAGCCTTTATGAAACAGGCTAGGCGAAACCACTCTGATTGTCTCCGAGCGGTTCTGTGGAGGAAGGCTTTGGAGGCTGTCGAACAACCTGCCACTGCTCCCATGTCGGTGTCATCTTCTCCGGCTCTCCAGATCATTGCTGTATCTCCTCCTGGTAAGACCCTGGCGACAGGGAGAGATCCTCCAACTCACTGATGCTTCGGCTTACAGCATGGAGGCTCCAGTAGCAACATAGACGGCTCCGCTTTCTCCTCGCATTCAAGTGGTCCTCGAGGCAGCAAGGAAACTGTCTACACGCTTTTCTTATGCGAGAAAATGGGTGAACTTCTCCTTTGCTAGGTCCAAAGGCTTGGACCCCTCTTCCTGTGGGGTGCCCTGTGTCCCAGATCATCTACATAGCCTAATGCAGCGAGGTCTCAAACTTTCCTCCATCAAAGTATATCTTGCTGCCATTTTAGCCCACCATTTTCAGTCTCTGGAGCCTCTGTCTTCATGCAGCCGTTGGTCAGACAATTCCTGAAAGGGACGTGGAATCTAATTCCCCCAGGGAGGTCAATCATTCCAACTTGGAGTCTAGCAGTGGTCTTGAAGGCACTGACAACCAAGCCCTTCGAACCACTGGCCTTGGTAGACCTTCAGCTGCTGTCATGGAAAGTTGCCTTCCTTGTGGCAATCACGTCAGCACATTGTTCCAGCGAGCTGTGTACCTTACGAGTGGACAGCCTGTATTTGGTTTTCCACAGGGACAAAGTGGTCCTCTGTCTAGACATCACCTTCCTCCCTAAGGTAGTCTCGGATTTCCATCTTGGACAGGACATCGTTCTGCCGGCATTCTTCTTGAACCCGGCAACTCCAATAGAACGTGCCCTCCATTCCTTGGATGTCAGAAGGACCTTGGCGTTCTATAAGGCAAGGACGGAGTCCTACCATCGATCTGAATGACTGGTCCTTTGCTATCGTGGCCAGAGTTAAGGCCTACCAGTTTCCACCCAGCATTTCACTAAATGGGTGGTGCAGACTATCCACCTTGCCTATGAACTTGCCGGGGTGGACCTTGAGCCGGGAATCCATGCCCACTCTATCAGAGGGGTCTCGACGTTGGTCGCATTTGGGAGAGGTGTTCCGTTGCCCGACCTGTGCAGGGCAGCCACCTGGTCGACCCTGTCTACCTTCATTCGGCACTACCGGTTGGACGTTCGGGCCCGTGCAGACTGCACATTCAGAATAGCAGTCTTGTCTCTGATGCACTGATGATGCCGCCTGCCTCCAGTAAGCAAACTTGTTAAATCGCCCATATGTGTGATACACAGAGACCACAAAGAAGATGAACAGGTGCTTACCTGTAACTGTGGTTCTTCGAGTGATCATCTGTACATTCACACAACCCACCCACCATCCCCACTTTGGCGTCACCATCAACTCGATGGGACTCAAAGAAGTGGAATGCTGCTGGTATTGATCTCGATCTCGATACCGATGTCGATACCGAGAATTCCTTTGGTTCCGGGGCCACAATAGACAGTCTCAGAGGAACTGAGGGAATAGGTGGGAACCCACTAGGAGCATGTGCAGTAGGACGGTAGGGGAGGGGTTCCCGCCTAAAATCCTCAGCCATGGAAATTTCTCGAATCAGGCTCCGCGCATGCGCAAAGCCCATATGTGTGAATGCACAGATGACCACTCGAAGAACCTGTTCTCTTCGACTTCAACTCCCAGCGATCCTGACCATTCCTAGCAGGGGCTCCTGGGAGCTGAAGTCCAAAATATCTGGAGATCTACCTTCTGCCCATCCCTGGTCTACTCTGACAGGCAGTGGCTCTTCAAGTGGTCAGGCAGAGCCCTTTCACATCTCTTACTACTTGGCCATTAACTGGTGAAGCCAGGGATTGGACCTGGGACCTTCTGCATGCAAAGCATGTGCTCTACCACTGAGCTACAGCCCTTCCCACATACACCCTCCCCACCTATTGACCCTCCCCACCTATTGTGTTCACATCATATTGCAAACCCTATTCCTTTTTCTTATTCCTGTGTCATCTTGATTTCCCCTATTCTATATTTTTTTGTACACAGTGGCTGCAATCCTGTGCACTTTCTCCTGAGAGTAATTGTCACTTAGCATGGCGAGACTTCTGAGTAAACATGCATAGAACTGTACTGAATTATTAGGATGATCACAGGCACCTTTATCCTATTATATAGGTTGGGTATAGTTTGGATAGTGCATACCCTGCCTCATTGCTAAAGGTTACTTTCCAGGTCCCTTTAAACCCCTCTGTTCTTTATAACTCTTCTCGTTTTTAAAAATCTTGAGCTGTCTTCCAGTGTCTTTTACTTTGCCTTTTCAATGCCTTCTAGGTACTTTAACTTTATGGACCTAATTTTTTACTTAGGTAAATGAGGTCTGAGTCAAAACTGATGGTGATTGGTATTCTATTTTGAAGTAGTGCTCAATACTGTTCCTCCTGAAGAAAATGTATTTGAAGGGCCTTCCATCTCCTCTGAACCACATATTTTATTCAATTATGGGTGGGATAACAGGAAACCATGTCCTTTTAAACATGAGTTCTTCTACTTCCTGTAATTCTCAGACCCACTTCCTACAAAATGCCTTCCCAGCAACTCCTGTAAAGATAATCCTTGTTCATGCTTCACTATAAACTGTCATTCATTTGTCATAAACAGAAGGACACTACCATTAGGAGCCATTTCTCCCATTTGTTTTCCACATGCAGTATTACAAACTCTGTGGTTTTATAGAGCGTTCAACTCTTCTTAGGCCAAAGCTTGCAGGAAATATCCTTTAATCAGTTCAGAAGGCTTATTCCCCATTACCAATTCAGGTCTCATGTATTTGGGACTCTTTTTTTTTTTTTTACCAACATGTTACGTAAGAAACATTCAAGTGAAGGCTGGACTCTTTGTTCTCACTTGAGGAGAATAAGCTTATTGTACAAGTAATCATTGTGTTTGTTGCATGAACAGCAAAATCAGTAAACTCTCTGCAACTTGTTAACAGTGTGTTAACAGTTTTTAATGGAAGATGCAGTCAATCATAGGAATTAGATGTGAGCCAACAGCTGTAGGATCCTCAGAAATAGATTTGGGGGTAGATCCCACAGTTTTTCACCAATGTCAATTTGATGCAGCTCCATTGGATATACCAGAGCTGATTCATTGGTCCTTCATTAAATATTTTATTACTTTTTATAGAACATGTGCAATATTGCAAATAAAATTGATTCTTTTAATGTATGCAGCTATGGGATATATTACTAAGTTCACGATATGAAGTACTTAAAAGCCCTCAAACGATCAATACTAATAAGGGCTTTATAACTACATAGACCCAAGGTCTCTTCCTTCCACTGTAATATTTGCCTCCATGGGAGCACCAAAGCATGCATGAAGAAAATGTTATATCAGAATTCAACATCATGAAGATCTCTCTGGGAGAACTCCAGATAGGAATCCAGTCATTCCTGGGGTGGGGGAGAGATAAGGATTACCCATTTTTATGTAACTGGACTTAGTAGACATCTAATTAAACCTCCTATCTGGTAAAGACAGCACATTGACATAATTATGGTATTGATTGAGTTATTTGATTTATATTCTACCTTTCTACCAAGGAAATAGTGTTCAAGGCAGCTGATGATAGTAAAAAGCTAAATTTAAAATAAAAATTGCATTAAATCAATCATAAAACAAATACGGTAGGTTAAAAACAATATTAAAAACACAACAATAAAAGAATAAAAACAGCACCCAGCCCAACAGAACAGCTTACATGCCAAAGGGCTGCTTGAATAAAAACATCTTTGCCTGCCAGCAGAAGGAAAACAGAGAGGGAGCCAACCTAGCCTCCCTCAGCAGGGACTTCCAAAGCCTGGGAGCACCCACCGAGAAGGCCCTCTCCTGCCTCTCCACCAAACGTGCCTCAGATAGCAGCAGTACTAAAAGAAGGGCCTCCCCCCGAATATCTTAAAACCTAGGCAGGCTCAAAACATGGGCAGATCATTCTAAATTAAGAGTAGATCAGGCAGGAAAAGCCCTTCTAAAAGTAATCTTTTAACCATTCTCCTAAAACATGGCAAACAGCTGACATGGCAGACTATCCCAGAGAGATGATTTCATAGGGTGGTAGTCACTAATACGAAGGCCCTGCCTGGTGGCAACATTCCTTATTTCAAAGTAGGCATGCAAAGTTGGTTGTCATCCTGTAATCTCAGTGCCTGTGGGGGTGTACATGGAAGGGAGGCAGTTTTTAAGAGTTTTACACTGTCACGTTTTAATTCCCATATACAGTTATCTAAATATGGCTTAAAGATTGCAGGGAAACAAGATAAAACAATTATCTGAAATTATTTTTAAAAAACTTACTATGGAACAATTCCTCTGAACTTACCCGTGCCCATTAAGAAGTCTTATTTTTAGGCAAAGATAGCTGGTAGGTTAGCAGAATCACAGAAAGAAAAGATGTGACACGCTGGCTTGTTCTAGGGTTCTGGGGTGGTTTGGAAGCCACCCTCACCGCCGACCCTCACTGGGTTCAGATGACAAGGCAACCCACGTCTGGTGCAGGTAATTATGGAAATGAGGCAGTGCACAGCCAGCCTGTGCAGGGCAGGGAAAAGAAGTCACTGTGGCTTCTTTTCCTTCCCTGATCATGCAAACACTCTGTTGTGTTATCAGCGGCAAGCTGTGAGTTTTTGTTTTGGTACATGGCTGTCTCAGGCAGTTAGTATATGTCTAAGCCAGATGTATGTGTTGTTGTACTATTCTTGGCCCAGCGCGGGAAAGGCTCTCTGGGAACCAAGCTGTCACGTGTCTGTTTCTCTGACGTGTACTGCTCCAGACAGAAGCCATTTTAAGGGGAAGAGCTTTAGCTTTGGCTCTTGTCTTCTTTTTGCTTCTTCTACAATGTAACTCTTTGAGTTGGTGGGGTGAAGTTCTCCTTCTCTCCACTGGACTTATGCTTGCTACACATTTATACTCTGCACATGGACTGTATCTATGGAATGTATACTCTGTAGTGCTTACTTTGAATAAGTAAATAAATGGGTAGAATAGACCTGTTGCTGTTTACAGAGTGATTCCTGTGTCCTGGATTAATCTGCAACTGGAGTGGCTGAGCTGCTGGGTCGCTGCTGTGTGAGAGATACTACTCTGCTGCTGTGTGTGGACAGCCTTGCAAGGCTAGCACACGGATTACGAACTCTTTCAACACCAACACACTCTCACTGCCTTAATAGTTTCGACACTATCCCTCTCTCTCCCCATACCTCCCCCCCCCCATTTAAAAAATGTTTTTATTTGTACAAACCATTAGAAATAATTGCAGATGAATACAATCAACCGGATAGGCGCAGTGTCTGCACATGGCATGGTTGGGCAAGGCCCACTGCTACTGGACATTTCTTTGTGCACGGACCTGAATAGACCCTTCTATAAAAGGGGGGGGGGGAAATACCCCTGTCACTCAGCATTGAGAAGAACACAGGAAGCTGCCTTATACCAAGTCAGGCCATTGGTCCATCCAGCCAAGCATTGTTGACACTGACTGCCAGTAGCTCTCCAGGGTTTTAGGCAGGAGTTTTTGCAGCCCTACCTGATGATTCCAGGGATTGAACCTGGGACATTCTGCATGCCAAGCAGGTGCTCTACCACTGAGCTGTGGCCCCTCTGGAGTGCCAAGTGGCTGCAGCAAGGGAGCTATCATTTCAGTCCCTCCCCAGTGCTCCTGACATAGCCAAGTGAACGCCTTTAAGGATGTTTTCCCTCTGGCCACTCCACTCTGAGAGGAGCACTGGGTTGCTGAAGCAAGGGAGCCATCAGTTTAATACTTTCCCAATGCCCCAGCATAGGAACGACGCTGCATTGGGGAGAAATTAAAATGTTGGGTCCCTTGCTGATTGCAGCTTTTCAGAGCTCCTTTCAGCACTGAACAAAAGGGGTGTGTGAGGGGAGGAATTGAAGGGCCCCACTCAGCCCAGTTTGGGCAGATGAACAGCCGAGCGGCTGCAGAGACCAAAAGAGCACCAGTTCAACTCCTCCCCAATGGCTCAGATGTAGCAGTGCTACATTAAGGCATTTGGAAGTGGTTAAAATGGTGCAGCACTCTTCTCAGGACCACTACAGCTTCCACCACCTGCATCACCATCACTTTCCCTGTTCTGGTCACCCAGTAAGTCCCCCAGGGGCAGGGCCTTTGGAGGGCCCCCCACAGAGGGACATATTGCCCAGGACCCCCCTCACACCTGGACCCAGCTCTGCATTCAGATTCCAAATGATTCTTAGAACAGCCTCTTAATCAGAATTGCCCCAGGACAGCTCAGTGAGAACAAAGCATTATTGTAGAGGCAGAGAGAGAGAGAGAGCTGATTATAAAGTGGCTTCTGAAAACATTTTGTCATTATCTTAAATTTAAGCAATAATTGATGTTGGTGGGTGGCATAAAGGGTGATAATTGGTTCCTGTAAATCTTTTAAGTGCATTAGTGTGATAGGTTCATAATGAAATATCTGGGAGCTTCACAGCATACTTTTGGCTCATATTCTAGTTGTTTTTTTGTTTCATTTATGGAGAAGAGTTTCTGTGGCACTGATCATGGTATCACCTGAGCATCTCAGAACAACACACTGAACAGAAAGCATTGTTTTTCCTTTCCCCCATCCCTCCTATAAAGGAAGCAAAATTATTACAGAGTTGGAGGTAGGTAAATATTTAGAAAGGAGGGAAGCACAGAACGGTCCTATCTATTTTGAAATAATCCACTTTCCCTTAATGGCACTAATCCAAGGTACGTGGTTTGTAAAGTGCAACTTTACACCCTGATCCTTATAGGAAGCAAGTCTTGCTGATTTCAGAGGAAAGTACTTCCATGTACAGTAGTTGAATGGAGATCCTCCTACCCACTGACAAAGTAACTCCAAATGTCCTAACCATGTGACACTGTATCCAGAAAGCATGGTTTATCTTTAAAAGAATTATATCTTTCATTCCCTCTGGAAGTTTTGAAAATATTTGGCATCATTATCATGATTGCAGAATCAGAGCACTGAAGGGCAAGAATCTGTTTGCCCAAAATCCAGAGGTCACTTGCTTTAGGATAGCCTTCCCCAACCTGGTACCCTCCAGATGTGTTAGACCAGGGCTCTCCAACCGTGGGTCCCCAGATGTTGCTGGCCTACAGCTCCCAGCATACCCAGCCAGCATGGCTAATGGCAAGGGATTCTGGGAGCTGTAGTCCAGCAACATCTGGGGACCCACGGTTGAAGACCCCTGTGTTAGACCATAGCTCCAGGCATGGCTGGCTGTGGGATGCTGGGAGTTGTAGGCTAGCACATCTGGAGGGCTCTAGGTTGGGGAAGGCTGTTTTAGGATAAGGAAGAGCAGAGAAGGACAGTCTTGGGATTGGGGGAGGGGGCTCCCCACCAGCATAATGGTAGCTGTGTGTTCTTCTCTTGCACTCTTTGTTTTGTGAATTGGGGTGAGCACTGAGTATGCAGCTGCTGGGCAGGATGTTGGGAGACTTTTGCCTCCCATGTTAGCACATTATGGGGGAGATCTGAGCATGGAAACACACATCCACATCACCCCCTTGGTGGACTGGGCTTAAAGTGTTTATGACTGGAGTCCTAGAACTCACTTCTTAATTCACTCTGATGCTTATAAGCTTTGCAGCTCTTTAAGCCATGTACTTACTCTTCAGTAGTCCCATGGATTTCAGTACAGAAAATCAAGTGTCCCGACTTTAATGTGCTCTACTTGCATATGCTCAGGTCACTTCACTAATAGTGTACTTTGATCAGGGGGTCTAACAATTTTTGGCTAGCTTTGCTGACCATGAAAAATTGGAGTTGCCACCCCACCCCACGGCCTTACCTGATGGAAGGGGGGGGCATGCCAAGTTGGGGCAATTCTGCTTGAAGGATCCCCAAGGGCCTCCATTCTGGTGTCGTGCAACACACCCCTGCCCACCTTTTTTGCTTCTGTAGCCGTGGCTGGCCACTCATCATACCAGAGGGTAGTGCAACACTCACTACTGCAAGTGTGGTGAGTGGATTTGTTGAACCTTGACTTTAATAATTTATTTGCATTTCAGGATTTGTGAGTACAGAAGGCAATTTAGAAAATGAGATTTCACTAAACTGGCAGCCAAAACCCTCCTAACTCCGAATGTCCTAACCATGTGACACTGTATCCAGAAAGCATGGTTTATCTTTAAAAGAATTATATCTTTCATTCCCTCTGGAAGTTTTGAAAATATTTGGCATCATTATCATGATTGCAGAATCAGAGCACTGAAGGGCAAGAATCTGTTTGCCCAAAATCCAGAGGTGTGTGTGTGTTTGGAGGGGTGAGAAACTAATCCTATTTATGTTTTGAAAGCACATTTCACATTCTGATAGTTCTAATTCTCACAGCATCCCTGTGAAGTAGGTAAAGATCATTATGTCAGATTTAGAGAAAAGAAAGAGACAGATTCTAAGTGCCTTTCTTAAAGCTATAGGCAGAAAGAGTGTTAAAAGTAAGATTCAGCTTTAGTGCGTAGGAAATTCTGACTCTGGACTGAATACCACCCTCCGCTTCTCTTTTTTAAAAGGATACTCATGCACTTGTAATTTTCCAAAGAAAAGAAAAAGAACACAAAAGGCATAGGGGGAGATTTATAGATATTAGTGTTCTTTTTCTTTTCTTTGGAAAATTACAAGTGCATGAGTATCCTTTAAAAAAAGAAGCATAAGGTGGTATGCACACACACAAACACATATTCTAGAAGAAACAATCAGGTTTGCACATTGTGACTCAGCTAATGGCACAGCCAGTGGTCTTAAAATTGTTGCTCATGAGCAATTTTATCATCCTCTCCAATATACTCTGCAGGGTGAAAGGAGTTCTGGTTTCAGTAAATTGATTTCAGCTGAAGTGCAGTTTAGCTGGAAATAAGTCTCAGTTATTACACAAGGTGGCTCATCTGTTAATATTACTCCCTGGCTTATTAAGCAGTTCATTATCAGAACACTTAGAAAGTAGGAAATGTGTATTTAATAGGAAAGTGTTAATTGTCTGGCTAGGGTAGTAATAAGCCAAACTCACACCTCTCTCAGGTAGCATAAGTATAGAAAAGTGGTTGATGTGACTCCAGAGAAAGAGAATTATGAAGCCTTCAGTTACAAGAGAAGCCTCACCCTTGCTTGATGAATAATTACTCAGCTGAGATGTCATTAACAATGCAAACTGGGGTTTAAAAAAAGTGGGGTTTTTGGTGCTGCCCTGGGAGTAGAAATACTGAAGGGCAGGATATAAAAAATGTAAAACAAGCCAACTAAGTAAATAAAACCTTAAGTGGAAGCTTTGGTTGCAAGTCTTGAGTTTGTGCCTGCTTTGCTCAGACCCTTGTGAGGTTTTAGTGCATTTCCTCAGCCTTTCATTCTTTTTCCCACACCATCTGCAACAAGTAGTAAAGTTGACAACTTTTTATGTGGCAGGGCTCCTGTGCCTTTAACAGCTGCACAACAGGCAGAAATTCAGTAAGTGTCGCTTTCCTCAGCATTTTATTTATTTATAAGATTTTTAGCCCACCTTTCAGGGCACACTACCCTAACAAAGAAGCTTACAATATTACTAAAAGATGAACATATAAATTACAATGAAACACACACACAGCAGTGCCAGGAGCGTCTAATGATTTTTAAGCACCAAAGGCAGACCAGAATAAATGTGTCTTCAGGCTCTTTTTTTTTAAAGGCCACAGTGATGAAGCCATACATATCTCCCTGGGGATGGAGTTCCAAAGGGGTGGGGCCACCACTGAGAAAGCGCGATCCCTAGTACTCACCAGTCTTATGGCTCTTGGTGGGCCAGAGATCTTGATGCCTGGGCAGGCTCATACAGGTGTAAGTGGTTCCTCAGATAATGTGATTCCTCAGTATTTAGCTCATGGGTGCACAACCTGCATCCCCCAAGACCCCTTGTGCATCCCCCCAAGATCCCCACCCACTGCTGCCGCCATAAAAATACCACTCAGCACCACCGCAAGTACTGTTCCAGGTCCTCCGTGGCGCTGCTGTCGATGCTGCTGCCATTCCCTTTCTCTACTACCCCACCAAAGTAAGAGAACCAAGACAAATATTTACTATGTGTAGTGGATGGGGTGGGGGGACATGAGTGCAAATTGCATAAATTGGAGGGGTTTACCTATGTAGAAGTATATCTCTAAACAGGATTTTATTTATAAGAAATAATAGGATCTGAGGGAATGCAGTGCAGCTAACATGGAAAAGTACAAATAGCAGTATTGAGCATGGGAAATTAAATTTCCTTTTTGTGGGGAGGGATACCGATCTGAAAGTAGCTTTCAGCTCTGGGTACGCCCCCTTTCGGTTCTGGACAGGTCCACTTTTCTCCTGTGGTCCCCAGTGTGGGTGTAGATGATGGGAGAAGCATGCCATGCTTGCCATGCAGCTGTTAAAGGAACAGGAGTCCTCTTTTTTAAAAAAAGAAGTTGGCAAACTTAGCAGGCATGTATCAAGGCAGCAGCTATTTCCATCATGCCTCATTTACAGAAGGAAGAATATCAGTGGCTAGTCAATAGCAGGCAGACGGCTGCATGCCTATTACTCTGTGCCAGTACTTTCATATTAGTATTAATCCAATTACACATCCCCTTAGCACTGTGACTGAGATGCTTATCTCACGTCTACTGTAGTGAATCCAGTTCTGCTTCAAGAGACCTGTTGAGGACCACTTGTATATTACTTCCCCCGCTGCTGTTCTAAAGTGAAAACCACTGAGTATCAACTGTCTAGAAATGGCACTTGGTTTCTTTCTAAAGAAAGGCCTCTGAGTGACGTGAGTGAGGGACAACACATGCGATAGCTGGGAGAACGCTCCACAACGTCCTCTGTTGAACACTGTCAAAAGGCGGCAATTCTGCTCAGTTGTTAAAAATAAAACATCTTTATGACTAGCGATAACTTTATATGATGCTGAGGAAGATAAATGGAGCATAAATGGGAAAAGAACTTTACCCTCAGGCCTCATCGTTTAGCGATTCATAAGCCATTAATCGCCTCTGTACCCATCAAGTACATTTGTCACTCAAATAGGCTCTGGGGTACTTGTGAGTGGAGCTTGGCAAACTAATTACAGTACTAATGTAATTACACATAAATGGAATGTGAGTGTATGTGTAAAAGACATTGAAAAGAGGTTGGCCATATAGGCAAGATGGAATTGGTGAGTACATTCCCATTCATGCAGGCATCACATATCATTCTTGCCTACTGCTTAAAAATCCAATGGCATGGCACTAAGGTCTTCTGCTGAAGAAAAACTCTCCTTCAGAACTAAGTGAAGCCAGGGAATGGAAGAGGTTTTTCATCATCTCTGTCCCCTTTCTTGTGGATTCAGCTGGCAGTATCACTAACAATGAAAAATTTACAACCTTACCTAGCCTGGGGAAATAGGCTGTAACACAAGGTGTAAGGTAGGATACAGTTGCAGGAATAAGGTTTGCTTCCACTTAGAATGAAATAGGCACTCTTCCAGTGCTTTTGTCATCTACAATTAACATAGGTTGGTTTTATGTTTCCTTTGGAGTTTTTCTCTGTACCTTCCCACTTATTCACCTTTGTCTTGCTTCATGAATAAAAACAGTTGGACTTCTGCATTTAGATGTAATACGAAACCTAAGCCATAAGGCCCGGTTCGCATGTAACAACAACAACCTATGGGTTGTTTAAACCATGGATTTTTCGGGCTGCACAGGAGTGAGCCTGCTGCTTTGCGCCTGCTCACCACTTCCACTTTGCATCCAGTTTTTCAAATAACCCAGGAACCCATGGTTTGTTGTTGGGTTAAAACTCTGGATTGTTTGTCCCTCAACAACCCAGAGTGCTGGGTTCAGATGTCACAGAACACAACCCAGGAATGGGGTATTCCTGGGTTCTTGGAGAAACCAGATGTAAAGCAGAAGTGGCAAGCGGGCAGGAGGCAGCTCGCTCAAACTGGTGTGGCCCCGTCAGTCCATGGTTGGTGTTAAGTGTGATCCAGATGATAGTTCATTTTAACCATAGTTAGTTAAACAAACCAGGATCTGGCTTGGATGCAAGTAAAGAAATAGTGTGTTTCACCTAATGTTGGTTTGCTGTCCCCCCGCCTCCTCTGCGAATACCCGATTGCTATCCTGAATGCCTTTGTGGCAGTCAAGGACTGACACAGCCTAACGCTGTCACCAGTTCTCTTGCCATTGGCCAGCTGCAGAAAGGGGGCTGGGGACAAAAAACTCTCCTCATCAGGGATCTTTGGCCACTTTCAGCATGCCCTGAGCTAAACAAGTTTCCCTCTCTTCCTAGACACACAGACTCACTGCCATTATTTCTTAACCTTTTCCTCCCAGCCCTCCTGAACAAAGGAATCTCTTGAAGCAAGATTCCCATAGCTGCAGTCCCATAGGCTTTTAAAATGAAATTTGCTAATAGTCTTAAAAGGTGACTGATCAGCAGTGAACAGATGTGCGAAAATTCTCCACTGAACCACCCGCCACTGTATCTGAGGGAAATCCCCATACCTCCCAGCCTTACCCATCACCCAGCAAACCCAGACAGCTCTTACCCCATTTCTGCCTTGAGAAGGAACCTCTAATCTGTGAGTTAGCACCCAACTCCCCAGCTGTAAGTCATGTAAAATTAACTCTTTCCACAGACATGTTTGTACCTGCAAACATCAGCCTCTACCACCCAATTGAAGTCAGCATTGAGGACCAATCTATGACTCCCCTTCCTCACCATCTGAACCCATTCACCCAACACATAAATTTTGGTGCTTCCAGACAAAAGGCTTTTATTGTGCAATCACAATGCCACATTTATGGAATTTATACTGTATATACTGTAGTGACCTCCACCTTGATCTTAGCTGCCAGAAGGCACTCACCATAGGCACCCTGGCCCTATTTGGTAGTAGTTCTTACCTATGGTCATCCTTGGAGCACAGTATGGTGCCATGAGCCAGGTTTGCAAGGTGAAAACCTGGTCCACAAGGATGACCAGATGCACTGGAATGTTGTTGACCAGTACCAGAGAACCAAAGAAGTAGATACCCACCACCAGTTTGTCAGCCAGGATAGAAGTCCAGAAAATGGTTGCATCATGGCTTTGCCTGGAAACATCATGCTGTAGAAGCATTTTTGGTTTGTCATATTCTGGACCATGGGATTCAGAGGCCAAAATATGGACATGAGAAGAATCCAGAGCCCCCTAACCCCCTGCTTGGGAAGCTCCAGTTCATGGAAACCCTGTATCACTTTCCTCTCATCCTCAGTTTTAATCACATCACCCAAATACAGGTCATTGATATTACAGGCTACCTTTCCAAAGATTTTCCGGGTAGCCATGGATTTTCTGACCCTAAAGGTGATGCTGAGAAGCAAGTATCCTGTATTAAAGGCCAGCTTGTACAGGGTCAACACAAGTCGTCTTCTTTTTTCATGGATACTACATGGTGCATCACCATGCCCTGTCTCTACATGACTGGAGTACTCTCCACCACCTTATTAAGGTCACACAAGACATCTTGAAGGTTGCTCTGAAATGAGGGTCATCCTATTTCTCCATGTCAAGCACCAACAGCCAGACCTCCTCTGTTCTCAGAAGGGACCATCTCTTCATAGCTGTGGTCATTTGGTCATTCCATAGTTCAACTGGTCTTCCATGGTTGTGCACTTTTGACAGAAGATTCACAGCATATAAGCAACCACCAAAGAATGGGGCAGCCACCTGGCCCATATGTATCTGAAGTGATGTCTCAGCTACTCCAACATTCCACCATAGGCATAGCATCCACAGCTGCCCGTTGGGACCTCATCCAGTACAACACCTTCTGCTTCTCTGGCCACTGTGGACTCCAGTGTTTCCATCAAGACAGCTTGGAGTTCTTGTTCATTGGCCATTGCTATTTTGAGGGGTGGAACACTGACAGTACCTGAATGCTATAGAGCAGAGAGACTCTCACTAGCTCCTTAAACTCCTCTGCTTTGGAACTATGACTCAGACAATCTCTGGAAGGGAGGGGAGGTGTGTGCCAAAGAGCATTCCACAGGGTGACCTTTAGAAGCTCGACCAAAACATCCTCCCCTGGGCAGAACATGGTGCTGCCCCCAATGTGGTTCTGTACTTTCCCCTTAGATACAGGCAAATGCTATTGCTGTGTGTTAGTGTCTTTAGATGTGCAATCCCAGAGCTAAGGTTAAGTGCATTTGTTTAAGTTAAGTATTATGTAGAGGTTGTTTGCAGGGACCTTCAGAACTGTGCCCTCAATCGCTTACATCTGAAATGGTTGATTAACTAACTTGTTTGTTCTCAAATGACTCCATGAAGTACTATATACCAAAGTTGGTTTCTGAAAGTATCCTGTAGTCATCCATTCTAGATCAGAATAAATGGCCAATGGTTGTTACAGTCATCTCCCTCTACTCAGGATGATGCTGAGGGAGTATGTTTATCAGCAAAGGGTGCTGATATGCAGATTGAGGCTCTCACCGACCATGCCTTTTTATACTGCCACTCCAGTAAAGGCCAATAGCTATATTAAAGAACAGAGGCATGGGGTTTGCTATAGCAGATGACTAGTTAAGCCCTTTTCAAAAAGGTGACTTATCTGCACTGCTCCAAACACCATGAGGTACTATATACCAAATTTGGCGTCCAAAAGTATCCTGTAGTCATCCATCAGGTTTGCCAACAATAAAACCAGTACTGTCAGGTTTCCCTGCATGTTCTGGCTTAACAATTCTAGCATTTGAAAAGAGCCCTGGTAGGGAATTGTGTTGTCTGGCTGGCTGAATCCCAGACTGACACAGAAAAGTGAGATGCCAATCCAGATCCTTGCCTAAACTTGTCAAGCTAAGGCAAACGTTATGAATAGAGATGGCTCTTTGAGAAGCTCTTACGTTGCCTGTCCAAGTACGCAGCATGTCTTCTGAGCCAAGTCCAAATTCTTTCACCAAGAAAATACAGACGCCGCTATCTGAATGAAGTGTGCAAATTGCATACGCCTTCTTCTTGCTACACAATTTAATTCTCCTGCCTCCCTGTTTCTTTTAGTACCCCACCCATCCCCAGTCCCTTAGCCCAGCTCTTATGCAAGCAGCATAGATCTATGGATTATCTTCCATAATTTATTCTCCTTCCAGTCTTAAGATTTTCAAAGAGTTTAAAATTATTGGCAACAGTTGGGGATGAAGGGACAGAAGGAATGGAGAGAATAAAGGGAGGAATGAAAGGAGACGAATGAAGGGAGAGGGAAGGGCTGGAGACTGAGGTCCAAATACTTGTGGGGTTGTGTGGGAGGGGGCCAGGAATAATAGCTACAGGACAGAGAGAGTAGAGAGCCACAGCCAATACTCCCAACCACTGAAAGTGGTTCTCTCAATGTTACAAAGTCAGGAGTTTCTCTCCACTTACGGTAATTGCTTGAACCATAAAGTCATGGGTTGTGCCATGATCACACCAAGGATCTGGGTGGGGGGGGGGGGAGAGACCCTTCAAGGGTGCATCCTGGGCTTTCCATGAGGAAAATCATTGAGGCTAAGTTGTAGATCATGCTTAAGGAGTTTATGCAAACTTATTTCCCTGAATTTATGTCGGGTAGAGAGGTGTGCTGAATATGATTCTATCTTACACACACCCAAATTTTGCAGAAGCATGCATTGCCTGTGGAAATGCGGGGAGGGATATTCAGGGACTTTTGCGGGGAGGGCAAAATTCTACTACTGTTCATTAGGGGGGTTCTTATATTAACACAAGTTAATATTAATTTAACACAAGTTATATTAACACAAGTTGGCCAAGAAGTTTTCGGGGATTCTTTCTTTTATGTGGGGGGAGGACCTTGCCACTGTTTCAGTTGGCAGCTCTAAGCAGCCTTTTGATTCGAATGGATACTTATTTGGATATTTGGTCCCCGTTTGTTGAAGCCTATGTATAATTGCTAGACAGTTGTATGCATTTCATACAAATCCATGTATGGATATGAAAAAAATGGGGGGGATTTAAAAATCATTTTTTGAGGTGCCTGCTCTAGCATCTATAGCAGTGTTCTCCAACCTTGGGTCCCCAGACTGGGAGTTGTAGGCCAAAAACATCTGGGACCCAAGGTTGGAGAACACTGATCTATAGTTTGAGAGACAAGGATCATTATGCCACATTTGTGACATCCTTTCTCAAGAACTACAAGCTCCAGAGTTCCTTAGTTTCTGCTGGCATTTCCTATTCAGGTAGAAGGAACTAAGAGGGTCTGGCAGCAAGCTGGGAGCAGGAAGGTTGAACAAACACAATAATAATTAGGAACACCAAGATCCTAGGGACAGTGGGAGCCAGTGCTGCTGATAGGATTAACAGGCACCAAAACATATGTTTGATTTCTGGAGGAGTTCATAGATTAGAAGAATGGATCTAGATCGCAGGGACAGAGAGCAATGTCTAAAAGGCCTTTCTTATTCATATAAAATTATTATGCACACATGCTACACTGCCATGTCTGGCTATAAATACAAATCACGCAGCCAGAAACATAACAAGCTTAAACAAAGGGACCTAAAGAAGCAAAAGGCCACCAATTAATCCTCTAATTTTTCAGAAAAGAAAAGGCCTTTTGTAGCAAGGAGGGGCCTGTGTTACAGTTTATAAAGGGCTCAGATAAATAATGCTTGGGCCCTGAATATACCCTACAGGGCTATAAATGGTTTTTAAACCATTGGGTTTACAATGACTGTAATGTGTGGATATTATAGATAAACCACAGTATTATTCTATACAGCAAACATCATAAGGTAAGGTGTGAACCATAAATGAAAATCTCTTTTATGATCCTGCTCGTGAATGAAATAATCTGTATCACTCTAGAAGCCTAGTTAGCTAGTGGTAATTGTATCATTTTGATTTAATTGTGGTCACCTGATGTGTTTTCTTTTGCATAGTCATAATTTATTTATCGATTTAGATTTCAGTGAGGAAAATGTCATGCAAATATCCTTAGCAACATATAATGTGTAGCAGCAGGACTGTCCGCAAATACACCACTCCTCAAAACATCCCCCTGAGACGCTGCTTGTTCAGTGTTTTACAGGTAAAACTGGACCTACGGTGTGCAACCTAGTCTCATGATAAAGGCTAGATCCTTCCATGGAACATTTGGGGTTTCATTTTTGAATGTTTATTTGTTGTTTCAACCATCCTGGTCATATCAACCAACAAAATACAGATACATACACACAAACTCTATAAAAAGGATAAAATTAAGCCTCTATCACAGGGCTCTCCAACCTTGGGTCCCCAGATGTTGCTGGCCTACAGCTCCCAGCATACCCAGCCAGCATGGCTAATGGCAAGGGATTCTGGGAGCTGTAGTCAGCAACATCTGGGGACCCAAGGTTGGAAAGCCTTGCTCTATCAGAATAACCCCCCCCCCCGAGTGCCCCTTAAGGATCAGCTGCAAATCTCAGGACTCCTATCTGTCAGGAATTTGTCAGAATCAGATAGCAAATCATCATCATCAGATATATATATCCCATAGTAAATTCAAAATAAATTTTACCCTAGGCTCAGAATAAAAGGAACTGTATAATAAATAATGCTGAAGATCTTCTACTGCTTGAGCTCCACGTATACAAAAACGCTGGGTTTCATTCCCATTGGTTTCGGGATGGTGTCGCGATAAAAAAAAATAACCCACAAAGGAGAAGTTGAGTGAGAATGAAGACTTCGTATGCCTTTAGTGTTTGCAGATTTTCCAGTAATAATTGCTTGCAATTTATTTATTTGTAGCTATTCATTTATGTTTTAAATATATATATATACATACTACTTTTCTCCCATTTTATTTATTTATTTATTTATTACCGGTATATTTATTATATTTATACCCCGCCTTTTTTCCTGCAAGGAACCCAAGGCGGCTTAGATAAGCCTCCTCTTCTCCATTTTATCTATTTTATCCATTATCAGCATCCAAGGCATTTAGCAAAATATCAATAAAACATCCTAAAAACAATTGTTAAAAATCAATACCAGTATGCAGTATTATACAAAAATGTGACAAATAAGTCAATAATAATAATTACTAACAATTTGGATGTGATTTAGGTGGCAGCTAGAAGCTGCTTCCACTAGTAACGCTTGTTTGGTATAATACCAAAGTAATGATTCCCACTATAGATCAGGCACTGACAGAATCATATTGCTAGCTATTGTTACGGAAAAATCTGGTATAATGAGAATAAAATGGAAGATAAGACATGCAAAAAAGCAAGCAGCCCCCTGAACTCAGCACTTAAGCTGACTAGGGGAGAAAAAAAGGAGCCACGGGAAAAAGGGGGAAACATTTTTTAAAAATCTATGAAATATCCTATTGGTAAAATATCCATATTATAAGTAGGCTATTTTATAAACAAAATTATTTTTTCCTTGCACCATTGGAATCTCCACACGCACACCCCACACACTGATTTTTGTAGCTGCAATGACATTCACGTTTTCTTTCCATTTTGTGCAGAAAGGCAGCAAACCAACAAACATGTTCTAAGCAGTTGGTGTCACCTTTAAAGTTCCATTTAACTACCCTGAAAATGGATCAGCTTTTGATTTTCATCAACATTAAAGCATTCTTGTTAAAAGTTCAAACGCTAGAGAGCATCTTTGCAAGACGTGAATGTTGATACTGTCAAAACATATTATTAGCAGTGGTTTGACTGGCTTCATCCCTCTTTACTACACTCTGCCTTGCCACTTTAATGGATGCATCCTTTTGTTTTACTGACTATGATACATAAACACTGAGCCTTCAAAACCAAAATGAGCAGTTTTCTGAAAGAGACCTTATTGTTCCCGTCAATTTGTCTGTTAAAGCTGAAAGTGCTTATTTTATGAAAGATGGCATTGTGAAAGACCCTTTAGTTTAGAAGTCATTAACCGGTGAGTCTTTATCTGCTAAATGGCTTAGGCACCGTGGCAGTTCTTGTGAGTGGCTTCTGTTGCTTTAAAAGCAAGACTGAGTGACTCAGGGCACAATGCTGTGTCCCTCCGACCTTGTCTGGGGGGACATAGGAATGGGCCTGTAAGGCGCTGTGACCTTGGAAATTCCTTCCGAGGTTGCAGTGCCGTGGAGCGCACACACAGACACACACACACACACACCTCGTAGCCAACGTGGTTCTTTCTGGGCCAGCAGGGAGCTGAACTTGGAAGACCATGTTTGGTTCCCCCGTGATGGTGGGGTGTTCCTGGGAGTGGGGAGGCGAGGAGCAAGGCTCCACCGGATTCCGAGGAATCCAGGCAGCGCCTCAGCCTCTCCTCCTTGCGAGGACAGGAAAAACATCTGGACAGCCAAAATTGGCCGTCTAGACCAGTGTTCTCCAACCTTGGGTCCCCAGATGTTTTTGGCCTACAACTCCCAGCATGCCCCAGCCAGCACGATGTTTTTGACGATGAGGGGAGCATGGCGGATATCCTATCCACCACGCTGCTCTCACCCTCAGCAGGATGCCCGCAATCCTCTGGGTTCGGAGAGTGATGGGCAGCCTCATAGGATTGCGCTGCCTGGCTGAAATCTAATACACACTTACCTGAGAGTAAATCCTATTGAACTTAATGGGACTTACTTCTCTCTAGGCATACATAGGATTGCACTGTTCAACACATACCTCTCAAAGGCCAGGATAGTTCTCTGAGGAGGCACAAATAATTGCCAAGGGAGACACATGTTATTTTTCTGACTTACACTCCTCTTACCCAGTTTCGGTATGTATGAATATTGGATGGGCCAAGCTGGTGTGGTCCATGTGCTCCTTGATTTTCAGTTGTGTTGTTTGAGCACTAGTTCAACATCACACCCACTTATTTTATTTTCCTCATAAACTTCTTTCTTATGTTTTCCTTTCATTTGCCTCTTCTTAGGCCAGGATTGGTATCAAGCATAACCATTCAAAATGACCAACTCTGGGATGACTTTACTGGAATGTTTAGGCTTAAATAGGATCTCCCCCTTTGCCCTCTGCTCAGTTAAGAAATACCTCCCTGCAACAAAGTTTGAGAATTCTTCAACGTAGAATAGAATTGCCTTTCCCCGCTCTTTAAGACAAAGCTGCCTCTTTAACATAGAATTGCCTCTTTTTTCCTTTCTTTCAGAAAAGCCAGAAATGGATGAATTCACCCTGGAAAGAGTGCTGGAGGAGCTGGAGACTCTGTGCTATGAGAATATGAACGTTGCCATTGAGACAGAGGAAGGCCTCGGCATAGAGTATGATGAGGATGTTGTATGTGACGTGTGCCGCTCACCAGAAGGAGAGGATGGCAACGAGATGGTTTTCTGTGACAAATGCAATGTCTGTGTGCATCAAGTGAGTAGCATTTCTCTCTTTGGTGAGGCCCTGTGTGCGACCCTCTCCTCAGAGGGCTTAGTTTAGCTCAAGCTACCTGACACGGGCCACAAATAAGAACAATGTTGTTGACAGTGGCAGCCTCCAGCCCTTACTGCTATGGCTTGTCACATCCTCTGTTGTAGCACCAGTGCAATTTCTTGCTTTGAACAGCTTTCTCTTTAAGTTATCAGGCATGTGGCATAGGAAATGTTGGGCTTTTGTTCAAATTCAGCATCTCCATCGAGGCAACAGTGCAGCCTCAGGGGTAGCACAGAGGAAATACTGTTGCTGCTGCAGGAGTAGAGGAGGCCTCCAACCTCTTGGCCTGTTTGTCATCTTCTACCTATCTGTTGCATTTCTTAGCCCTGTGGTGCTGCACATGCGCCTTCACCTGGATGCCTCTTCACCGTATATTTTGCTGAAGACTGTGTTCAGATTATTGCTCATCATGATATTGGAGAAAAAGGACTTCCTTTGTTCCCTCTCTCCTACTTTAGGCTAGGCTTAACATAAATTCATTGTTGGCCAAAAGTTTATGATGGCGGAAAAACAGTAACACCTGGGGTGGGAGGTACAGGGTGAAGTTCATCAGTGTTTTCCTCCTCCTTGTTTTGATCCCCCCCCCCTTTTCACCCATGAATAGCTGAGTCTGGGATGTCTTTAAGCACTCCTGTACACATCTCTTGGAACAATGTGCTGTTTGAAAATGTAATGACCTTGACAGAGCAGAATATGGCTGTGACTATGGGGAGCATTTTTTATAAGTTGCTCGTGTTGAATTTAATAGAGATGTAGGTAGCAAATCGTCTAGCAAATAGACTAGCTAGTCAGGTTTCCAGGCAGTCCTTTAGAAGGAAAGAAAATCAATTTAGATCCATTGAAGTCAGGCCATCAATTAGCAATCAATACTGAGTAGCTGAGTCTGGGGTGTTCAGTGTAATCAGAGGTATATCTTTCTTTAGCTTCCTTTAAGCACAGTGTTTATGGAATAGCCCTTTGACAGCACCAGTGCTGTCACATGAGTTTGGGCCAGAGGGGGACCCCATCCTACTAGACAGACAGACTGAGAGGATGGCTTGTCTCACAATGTGATGAAATATACTTCACCTGAGTACTAATCTTGCCCACCAAGAGTGTTGCCAGCAGCTCCTATGCACATTCAAGTTTTATGAACCCTCTACCAAAAAAGAAAAAAGAGTATTTTGACAAGATGTAAAGGTGCAGTCCCTACTGCAGCTCTAATTTCTTCTTTACAGAATTGCCAGTCATGCTATTCTCAAAATAAGGATCTGGTGAAAGTGCTGACATCCAGTCTTTGAGGGAAATATCTTTTCATTCAGTGAGCTTAGTGCCCTTTGATACTTCTATGGGCACAGTTCATGAATGCATTCTTTTTACAGACGACTATGCATTTTTCTCCATGGTCTCTGTGACTCACACACAGAGGAGGCAGTTGATTCCTATTTCAGTGGGGCTCCTTTTCCATTGCAGGTTTCATTTGGAGCTTCATAGGAGCTATCCATGGTGCTGAACTCCACCCCCAAACCAGGATTGCCACCGTGGAGCACCATGGATAGCTCCTGTGGAGCTCCAAATAAAAGCTGCAAAACCTTCAATGGAAAAGGAGCCCCACTGAATTAGGAGTCATGAGGCTCCCCTGGTTATGCTCCTACGCAGAACAGTCATTCAGAATGCTCCGCAGCTCAACAGAGTTTTAGGTGGGAGTCCCATCCACCTCCTCCGCACACACTCTGGGAATGGCTCCTGCCTACTTTTCATCCATCGCAGCAACTAGCAGCATTTGGAATACTTTCCTGCCTCATTGCAAAATCACAATTTCTGCTGTCCTCTCCTGGGATGCTGAACAGAGTTCTCCTTTCTTCCTTCTCTCTTCCTTCTCTTCTCTTCCTTTCCTTTCTTCTCTGAGTTTTTCTTCCCTTTTATCCTCTTGCCCCTTGGAACACATGGCCTCCAAGGCCTTCTTCAAAAATTGTACCTGCTGTGGCAGGAAGAGTCCATTGGCTGTCAAGACACTCCCAACTGCCTTCTCTGCCTTGGAGAGGCACACAGGGTGGACTCCTGTGCCCACTGCCAGGGCTGTACTAAGCAGGCCAGGAGAAACAGAATGGCATGCCTTCATGCTCTACTGTGGGAACAAGCCTTCAAGGCTGCAGATAACAGCCACACTAAACCAGCCTCTGCATACTGCCTTGGCATCCATCTGCAAGAAGCCAGCCCTGGCTCTCAGTTTCTTCTAGCATGCACCATCATGGAAGGTGCTTCAGGGCAACCATCCCAGTATTGGGAGTACCAGCCCTTGCAGTACTGACAGCTTTGGCCACCACCTCGGACAAACAACTCAAAACTGGCCCCTTGATACCAACTGTTGAGACCGAACAGGTCAAATTAACCAAGTCCCAAAAGAAACGGTCCACTAAATCCCGGGCTCCAGACCCGAAAAAGAAAAAGACAGCTTGTAAGATAGAGTCTGACATCAAACTTGAACCTACGCCCGGGCCAAAACAGCTGCCTTCAGTACAGACGGCACCTCCAGCTCTTGTGCGATCACCAACACCGATCCTAAAGAAACTACAACTCCCACTGGACCATAACTCCCCAGACGATATCCAGTGTTTGGCTTCACTATTAGAGGGTGAATCTCAGGAATGTTTCTCACCAGAACTGTACTATCACCTCCCTCGAGACCATTCTCCAAGGAAGTATAGATCCCCTCGGTACCGACACATTTCACTGGCTTCCTTGGTTTCTTCAGGAGGTTTTCTTTCATCACCACTCTGATATCCCTTGGGAGAGCCATAGATGCCCCCACTTCTGCAGTTCTCCTCCCCATTATTATGAAGACTGTTCACCGCCAAGACAACACCATTATGAGTACAGCAAAGAGATGACTGGCTCTTTGTAGCCCCCTCTCACCACCACCTCAGCGCCAGTATCAACATAGCCCTGATGCTTCTGGAAAGTCTTGGACTGCAGGTAACAAGGAAAAATCCCATCTCATCCTGTCTCAAACCTGACAGTCCTCGACTCCACTCGAGCCCTCACCTACCTACCCACAGATAGAGTGGACACCCCACGACAACTTGTGTGGGGACTAAGAGTCTCCTGCAAATGCCAAGCAACCACTATCCAGCACCTTCTCAGCCTCATGAGTCATGACCCCTGCCACTGCAGTAACTCCACTAGCGTGCCTCCATATGAGATCATTCCAGTCATGGTTCTTACGGGTCTTCAATCCAGAAATGGGCCCTTACACTCGGCTCTTGTCTCTTCCTGATTCGGTTTGACATTCTCTGGCTTGGTGGACGGACCGAATGCACCTCCCTCTGGGGACTCAACTTCCAAGCTCCTTGTCCATCCTTGACAGTCACCACAGATGTGTCTCTTTTCAGCTGGGGAGCCCACTGCAGCTCAGTCTCAATTCGAGGACTGTGGTCTCTGTAGGAGTGGACCCTGCATATCAGTCAACTCGAGCTCCTTGCTGTTGCCAAATAATAATAATAATAATTATTATTATTATTATTAATATTAATATAATATTAATATTAATATTAATATTTATTTATTACCCGCCTCTCCATCTAGATCGAGGCGGGGAACAACAGAAAAGCCCTAAGGGCACTCAAATCACACGTCAAAGGGTGATCTGTCCAAATCGCAACGGACAATTGTCTTCTTTATAAACAAACAAGGCGGAATGAGATCTCTCCCACTCCTACAGCTTACTCTCAATTTCTGGGATTGGTGTGTACATCACCACAGTATTCCCATCCCTATCTACCTCCAGGAATGTCCAACATACTCACAGACTCGCTCAGCAGGTCAGGAACTACCCCACACAAGTGGGATCTCTCCCCAACAGTCACATTCAAACTCTTCAACATGGGGGACACTCCAACTATTGACATCTTTGCTACAGCACTAAACAATAAATGCCAGTTGTTCTGCAGCAGAGATTCCTCTGCCACTTACCTCAGAGGTTTTTTGCTTCCGCAACCATGTAGTCCGGTGACCTGGGCTCAACCTTCTACCTTCATGAAACATTACTGCCTGGGTATCAGGGCTTGTGCCGATGCAGTTTTTGGCAGAGCAGTTCTTTCTTCGATTTTGGTGTGACATTTCCTGCCTCTGGTAAGTCTACACCTCGCCTTTTACTCCTCTTCTGCAGCAGACTCAGAACTAAGAGGCAGGTGGGAGCCATGACTGGAGCGTGTACAGAGGAGGTGGGCGGGATTCCCATCTAAAACTCTGTTTAGCTCTAGAATGTTCCGAATGACAGTTCTGCACAGGTGCATAACCCATGTATGTGAGTTCACAGATGGCCACTTGAAGAACCACAGTTACAGGTAAGCAACCTGTCCGTTCGTGGCATTGTTGTTGACCTTGCTGTGGGAGTGGGAACAAGTGGTGAATTTAAAAGCAGTTGATTGCGGATTCCTCTTGTGTCTAAGAGTTCATTCTTACTCCATTCTCTCTGGCACAGTTAAATCAAAGCCGTTTAAGCACTGTGTTTCCAGGACACATGAGCTCAGAATGAAGAAAAGAGATATTGAATTTTCTTTGAATGTCCATAAAGTGATTCACACACAAACCTACAAGTGAGCTCACCTGGAAAGAAGAACACAGTAATCTAGGACACTGTGAATTCTAAAGCATGTAGAGTTAAAAGCTCACAAACAACTGAGGGAAAGAGCAGAGGTGGAGGCATGTGACCTGAAAGGGACGTATTCCACCTTATCAGAGAGTGTCTCTTTATCGTGCATCATCTACTGTCATGCCACAAATCAATTAAATGAATAAGTCAGTAGCTAGTTTTGGATTACCTTTTGGCTTTAAAACTTACCACCTACAGAGGGAACTGCTAATGAGACTCTGAGCTTTTAACCTCTAATGGATTCATTCAGATATTGGTAGCCCACAGGGATGGGTTTGGTGATGTAGCAGCTGACCTGTAGCTTGTGTGGAAATGAACCCAGGGTGTTATTCTGAGGCTGCATCGAGCTGACACTTTTCTGAGAGTGCTTCGGTGGCTTTCAGGGTGGCTTGAACATTGATGAATATATGGAGCTGCCTTATAGTGAGTCTGTTTGGTCCATCTAGCCCAGGGATGGGAAACCTTTTTCTGTCTAGGACTGCATTCCCTCATGAGTAATCTGTCAGGGGCTGCATGGGGGCCGTGAGTGGAGCTGAAGCCAGTGGTGGGCAAGGCCAGAACCAAAGGTGTGGAAGGGTGTGTGCTCCTTTTCTCGTTCTGCCACCCCCTTTTCTCTCCCTCTTCCTTCCCATATAGCAGACAGCCAGGGAAAGGACAGATCACTCTTGCCAGAGATCTGAACTGATTGCATGCAGAGGGATTTTTAATTCGGCTGAGGGCAGCATGAAATTAGACCAGGGGCTACAGGTTGCTTACCCCTGTTGTAGCTCAATAATGTCTGCTCTGATGGGCAGCAGCTCTCTCCAAGGCTTTTCTAGTCTTGCTAACTAAGACCCTTTAAAAAATAAACAAACCTGGGGATGCCAGGGATTGAACCTGGGGCCTTCTATATGTCAGCTGCATCCTATACTATTGGGCAGTTAAGGTGCCTAAGATGCCTCAGAAAGTAAGAGTCCGGTTCTTAAATGACTCATTCATTCCTCCCACAGACTCTTCTCTCACAGTTGTTCCTTCTTACTAGACAAATCAACAAAGGCATCAATCTTCGGGATTGTGTACAATGTGTAGGGAACATGTTTTATAAGAATCTAACAAATATAAATAACAACACCAGAACAACTGAGAGGAAGAGCTCTGAAACACGACCATCATCAGAATATGGGTGAGAGCCAATTTAAGCTTAGGGTTGCCCACAGTGTGCACTATATTAAAGTTCATTACAGGCATATTTGTGTAATGATCTCCCTGTTAAACACCGCACACCGTTTGTATGACTTATATGATGAACCAAAGATAGCAGCTAAGGCTGTTTTTGACAGTTCTGTCATGTTGCAGCCTAAATCTCTGATATGTGCCTGACCTTTTGAATAATAATACTGTAACAAGTACAGCATATCGACCAATTGTGGATTGGCATATGGAATTATATGCATTAAACATATGCAAATTATATGGTGCTGTCTCAGTCATGAGTATTTTACAGTGTTGCTATCCATCTATAATAATAAAAGAGGATGTTTGTGCTATAGTGCCAGAATTGTGAAACGTAGAGACCTGAAACTTGGCTTGCATGCTAAGGGGATTCTAGGGATGTGCACCCTCATGGTTGTATGGTTTATAAAATGCATTAAGTAATTTTAATTACGTAAATTAAATGTACCCATGTGATTGAAGCCTGCAGTAACATCTTCAGCCACTAGGGCCAGACTTCCCTAACCTAGTGCATACGATACAGTCTGAAGCCATGGGAGATAAGTAGGATGAGGAACAGAATTATACGCCTGCCCCCTCACCCCTGCTATGGGACAGCTTCCCCTCAAGGGAATGGAGTGGACAGCCCTGTCCCTTAGAGGGCTATAAGGATGCACCATGGTCATGCCTACGGTTGCCAGTGGCATGCCTTCACTCAGACAGGGTGGGCACAATGTGTCCCCAGCTCTGACAGCATTGTAGGTTTCCTTGAAAACTTTGCTGCATCAAACTAAGGGCTATTCCAACCCATGTGATGCTGTGTCCATTCTCTAGGACTTCATGTAAGTAATATCTTTGCCCTTGTGTTTACTTAGGCTTGCTATGGGATCCTGAAAGTTCCCATCGGAAACTGGCTTTGCCGAACCTGTGCCCTGGGAGTCCAGCCAAAGTGTTTACTCTGCCCAAAGAGAGGGGGAGCTCTGAAACCCACTCGGAGTGGGACAAAATGGGTCCACGTTAGCTGTGCCTTATGGATACCTGAAGTAAGATACTAAATTACTTATGGATGGAATGTGAATGAGATGTATTTGGTTTTTGAGCATTCCGGGCACTGTCAAGAATCATCATGTCAAGGGTTAGGTTAAATGGAGAGGCCTGAAATTTCAAAGCTTACTGTTGTTGAGAACTATCTGATCATTAAAAGCCAATTTGACATTCAGGATCTTCTCCATAGAATGTTTCATGACTGTCCCCAGGAATATCCACGCTGACAATATAGTATGCAACTCATGCCTTCCTGCAGTTTCCTGGTGGGAATTTCCATAGTTGAATTCTGAATCACGCATTACATTGTCTATACGAATGCAGTAGTTGAGGTGCATCACATGGAGAAGATTTTAAAATGTCTGAACTGACCCCAAGGGAGATCAGTATAAGCCAACATCCCCTTGTGTTTTTATTCTTTCCTAGTCAATTATTTTTGTGTGGGAACCACTATGGAGGATGGAGATAGTTTAAAAAGCGTGTGTGTGTATGTGTGTGCGCGCATGTGAGAGAGATAGACAGACAGACAGTCAGATGTCAAATCTATATTTTATGACAGTCACCATTAATAGATAGAGTTGTTTCATAAAGAAAATATATGATAGCCAATCTTTTCTGTGCTCTGTGTTGTGTTCAGGTTAGCATTGGATGCCCTGAAAAAATGGAACCCATTACAAAGATTTCACATATCCCAGCAAGCAGATGGGCTTTGTCATGCAGTCTTTGCAAGGAATGCACTGGGACTTGTATTCAGGTAAGCAATTAACTCATGGAAAACCTCAGAACCAGATCATTGTCCTTTGTGCACCACCCATATCAGAAAGGTAAGAAATGACCCTGTAATTTTGCATAATAGAAGTGCATATTGAGAGTCACTAGCAAGTAATACATATAAACAACCAGAAGAACAAAAACCTATCAGGCTGTTCATAACTGCTATTTTCTTTGCTTAACACATAATGTCCCTACACTTGGCATCATAGAATCATAAACTTAGAAAGCAACAAAGGGTCATCTAGTCCTGTCCTTAGATCTGCAGCGATTATATAGTTGTTATTTGCTTAGTGTTAGAACAGTTGTTATGTCATCTCTATTCCATCTGTTACATCACTGTGTGTGGCTCACTCCACTAACAAGACACTAAGAGGGATTATTGGTAAGTCTCAGCACCATTGGAAACTGTCTCTCTGGCAGAAAAACAAACCCCATGAGATACTTAGTTGTCAGACCTTTGGATGCAACCCCAGACCAGCCCTTGAACAGAACTCTGTGGATTTTGTGATTGTGCCATAGAGGTGTGACATTTAGTACTGGGCCTAGCATTCTGAGAATACCATATTTCATTTGAAAAACAACCACACCAAGTTCCTACTCTTTAAGACTGTGAGGGTAGGTTTGGAAGTGAGGGGGCAGTGCCTGACAAAAATGAGGATCTGGGACACAGCTGAGCAGGATTTCCAATGTCAGAGTGAAGCCCTTCCCCATGACTAGCAGAAGCAGAAGCAGATCAGATTATATACATATACTATTAATTTGCACAAATCATGTTGAGGGATCAATAAATCCATTCACTCTCTAACTAGCTAGTAGCAGCCACCCTCCTGCATCTGGTGAATGCTCCTGTGCTTTTTGCCAAAGTCCTGGCCACAGGAGGGAAACCAACCCTCCTTTCCTCTGCGGAGAACTTGGAGGAGGAAAGAAGAGCTGGTTTCTCTCCCATATGCTGTTTTTGGTAGGAAGGGAAAGGAGAGAAACCATGCGTCCTTTTCTCCCCCAGTTTCCCCACAGAGGAATGAGAGGGGCAAATTCTCTCCCTTCCTGTATGGTTTTGTAGCAGGCAGCAGCAGCAACAGAGTGTGGATCTTTCTCATCTTTAGTGCCCAAGTATACAGACCTGCCATTAGATATAGAGAAGTGTTCTTCCCCATTATCAAATCTATCCCATCTATGTGCACTTGGATCTCAAAGAAGATAACCAAAGTTTTGACCTCCGGTCCGGAGGGAGGATCTGTAAAAGATTATATGTATAGTGATGCAATGTAAGTGCCAAGGGACAGTTAATCTGGTGGAAGAAAAGTCAAGTGCTGTATGTAAAGAAAGCGTCAAGCTTCTAAAGTGTTTAGGACATTTCAAGGGAGAAATTTTAAAGCAATCCTTTTTAGCCTGAAATGAAAGCTCACACACATTTCTTTTAAATCTTCCCAACATTGATTCAACTCCATTTGCGATGGCTCTGAGTGGATCTGCTTATTCACCCTGCCAGATGGAGATATTCTGTCATAATGGCAATTGCTTTCAAAGAACGGAAGGGCAGGGAAACGAGTCAGCTACACTTGGCAGCATGGGGGGAAAAAGAATTCAGTTTTCTCCTAGACTTCATCCTCTTAGCTCTGGCTCGCATGTTAGTTTTGAAATGCTCCAAACTGAATGGATTTGCATGAAAGGTCACCTGAAATGGAAAACAGGGTTTTATTGTCTCCTTCACTGGCATCCCACATTTTCTGAGTCTTCATAAGACTGACAGTCAAGCTTTTGTCAGTGCTGGCCTCATAAGAGCTAGAACATTTTTACCACAAAAAAAGGGGGGGGGGATATGTAGATGATTCATTTGTTTAATAAATGAGATCTCAGCCCTCTCCTCCCCATCCCATTAGGATTGCAAATCCCACTATTTGTGGTAATGTAACGTTTTCATCTGGGTTTGCCTATGCAGGTGAATTTTAGCCCAAAAAAAGTCTTGTACAATAGCTTCATGAAACAACTTTGAGAAAGAATAAATCTTTTTTACTGAAACCTTCCTGGCAAGAGGGATCAAAATCCATGAAGCTCAGTGAAAGCAACAATGTCCAAATTCTTAGTGGCAAAAAGGAGTAGAGTGGGTATAATTGTGGAGCGAGCAGCATGACCAGAAGATGTAGTAGATATCCAAAGGGGCCTGGCTAGTGGTACTGGAATAAGCACTGTGGAGAGATATAAGGAAATGCACAGATGTTCTATGCCAGAAAAGGGATCCCAGCCAGCATTTGACCAAGATGTCAGTAAAGTTTCCGAAGTGGAATGAAGTCACTGCATTGTCAGAATAAAACCGGGGGTTGTTGAATAAAACACAAAGGGCTTCAACAACTACTATGGGGCTTTGAAAAAGGGTATAAAACTGATGAGACACAGCTGGCCAATAGGTTAAATAGGATTAGTCTAGCACTAGGGGTTTTCAGGTAATCTGTATAACTATGACCATGCTGCAGGTTACAGGATATACCATACATAATCTAATACCTACTTTGGAATCCCCAAACCCCTTCTCTTTTCAGAATAAGAAGCATTTGAAGTCTGAATCATAGAGTAGAATCATAGAGTTGGAGCAGGCCTTGGAGGCCATGTAGTCTAACCCCCTGCTCAATGCAGGAAATCCAGAGCTAGAGCATCCCCAACAGATGGCTGTCCAGCCTCTGCTTGGAGATCTCCACTGAGGGAGAACTGAACCATCTCGAAGGTTATCGGTTCCATCAATTGAACTGCTTTTACCCTAACATTCAGCTGAGATTTTCCCTCTGGTAACATAAGCCCATGAGATGTAGTCCTGCCTTTTGGGGGGGGGGGGCAGCAGAGGACAGATATTTGGCCTTTTCAAGTCTTCTCTTCTCCAAGCTAGATATACATAGTTCCTTCAACCTTTCCTCATAAGACTTCTTTTCCATACCCCTGACCATCTTTGTTGCTCACCTCTGAACCCGTTCTAATTCGTCTACATCCTTCTTAAAATACAGCACCCAGAACTAGACACAGGACTCCATATAAGATCTGATTAGTGTGGAATAAAGTAGAACTATCACTTCTCATGCAGCCATTATTTCTTTTAATGCAGCCAAAAAGTGCATTAGCCTTTTCTTGCAGCTATGTCTTACATCTGACCCATGTTCAGCTTGTGATCACCTACAAGATCCTTTTCTTGTATACTGTTATCAAGTATCTCCTATCACGTGGGATTTAGAAAGGGTTTTTTTTTAAAAGTACACTTTCTTGCCAAAATTATTTTTAACCCTTTCTAAATCCCACTTGAAAAATGGAGCTTTACCTTTGACAGCTGTCAAAAGTAACTACTCCAGTAAATGGGTGGGTCGCACTTTTGCATATTCCCGAGATGATAGAATCTTGGGAACAAATGCAGAAGTGAGGGCACACTTAGGACATGAGTCCCCTGCCCAAGCCAAGGATCTTGCTGCGAAGAGGGTGAACGACGCACCACCCCCTTTTTGCGAGCTAACATCATGCACGCTACATTTGGCAGCTCACCTTTTGACAGCTGTCAATATTTACGAAAATTAAGAGGGACAAAAAATATGTTTGGCAACCACAGGCAGCCCCTCCAAGGTGCCACTGGGGCACTTTGAAGGGACTGTCTGTAGCTGTCAAAGCAGGGATCACGAAAACTGGCTTGACAGCTGGCTTTTGTGATCTGAAGAAGAAAATGTTTAAAGGGAAAAAAGCCATGGCAAGCCCAAAAGGGCGTGCGCTCACACGGTGGGGAGTGGGGAGACAACTCTGTCCTCCTGTGGTGTCCCCTGGGATACCTGAGGGAGGACTGAAGGGGGGGAGGGGGCCAACAACCCATGGTGAGGCCAGTTGTCTGTTGGGTGCACCGTGGTTGTTCGCACAAGAACCAACCCACCGTGACTTATTGCCAAGGTGGGTTAGTGTGACATGCAAACACGCCCAATGTTTTAAAAAAACGTTGAGGAGTACAAGGCCCAGGGCAGAGTCCTAAGGCACCCTACCCTGCTCATTGTCTCTATTGAATTCCATTTGATTTGTTTCAGATCAGTTTTCCATTCTATCAAGATTATTTTAGTTTTTATTCCTTTGGCACCCCACTCAAAACCTGTATTTAGTTTTATGAGCACCGTTTGCGTACAGTTTACCAATCCGCTGTTAATTTACTACATAGGGTTATCATCTAGCCCACATTTAACCATTTAATAGCCAAAATATCATGGGAAATTATGTCAGATGCTTTGCTAAAATCAAGGTAAATTACCTCGCAGGTTTAACAATCTGCTCAGCTATTACCCAATCAAAAAAGAGTGGTAAGATTAGTCTTGCAGATTTTATTCCTAACATTATTCTTACAGTTCTGTTTTTTGTTTTTAGAACAAAATTCTAGTCTTTATGGCTCTACATGTCACATGTTTACTAGCCAACATGCTAACAGTGATTTGTCTTCTACATCAGTGCTGTTGTACTAAAACAGTGCAAAGATAAGACAGTAACCAGACTCCAGGCCTTATGGCAGCAACTAATTGGACACAGAATGCTGGAGACAGAATGCCGGGCTAGATAGGCCCTTGGTCTGGCATTGGCAGTTTTTACCTTGTGGAGAGAAACCTGGACATATTGGCAGAAAAACTAGAGAAAGCGTAATGGGATTTTCAGTATCTGTAAGTTGCAACAAATGAATTGTGCAAATATACTGTATGTGTATGGAGGCCTCTTCAGTTAGCACAATGTTTTATAATATACTGTATTTGGGTCATTTGCTTGCAGTGAGATTGTAACAGACTTTGGGAGAGCAAACTGGGACGCAGCGGGGTCCAGGAAAAAAGTGTTAAATGGTCTACTGTTTCTGTATTTGTTCTGAGGCAAGGCTGTTTGTGCAAAGTGCTGCCTTTTGTGCCAACTGCCCTTTTATCACAGCTCCCATCAGCATTTCCCCTTATGTGCCTTTAACTGTGGATGACTTGAGGTCAGAGAGCATCTAGGAAGGAGCCGGTAGCTGGAAGAACGTTCCTCCAGCCACCAGTTCAATTGAGTGGCTTCGCCTGCCTTGCATCCTCTCCCCAATGGAAGAAGGTGCAGGGAAGGCAAAGCAACTTTGCAGCGCATGGGCCTTCTCCAATGGGAAGTTCCCAGCAGTTGCATCTGGAGGATCATCTGATGCGCCCGCCAAGAACCAAATGACATCAGGAATAATTGATCAAGGGCATGGCCCTTTTATTCTCCCAGGCTTTTTACTCCTTCGGTTTTAAAAAAGTGTTAGGGCCGGTTCACACGACACAGGAACCGCGGGGGAGCAGAAGCCCCCCGCGGTTCCTGTGTCGTGCGAACGCTGGCTGGGGGCACCCCCATGGGACGGCCGCGCGCGGGAAGCACGCAAAGTGACCATGGGCGGTAGAGGGGATAAGCCCCTACCGCGTGTGGCCACCCTGCCGTGCGAACAGCAGCCGGTCGTCCCGTGGGGGCCGCACAGAGGCAGCAGCCTAGAGCGGCCGGAGCTGTGGCTGCTCCAGCCTGTAGAGGCAAACAGCCCCTCTGGGCATCCCGAGCCCCCGCCCCCTAGCGCTGGGAGGCCCGCACTGCGGTGCGGGGACTGCCAGCTCTACCAGGGTCCACCCATGTGCGCAGGGTGCAGGTCGTCTGCGGCGCCCCGCCGGACCCTGCAACAGCCCCGTGGTGCCTCCCCTGCTCACCGCCCGGGTCGTATGAACCGTCCCTTAGTGTAAACAGAACATGGACTTTTTAGATCCTTGCGCTGATCCATATCCTCTGGCTGTTAGTTTTACTTTGGTTTTATTCTGTGAGTGTTTTAATTGGTTTTAGATGTTTTATTGTTCCTGTATTTTATGATTTTACTGCTATATTTTATGAATCGCCCAGACAGCTCCAGCTATTGGGTGGTATAGAAATGTAGTTAGTAAATAACAAAATAAAATACTCTTAAGAATGACCATCAGTGGTCATTTGAACTTCAAATACCCCTGTGAACAGAAAAGTCCAAGCAACACCAATATTTCAGCAGTTTGTTATCCTAAACTACCTGCTGGTGTAAACACACATACGTGTTGTCAGCCAGTTATTGCTGAACTCCTGGACTAGATCATCCAGCTAAGGATGTTTTAACCCAGGATAATCAGATCTGTGGACTAATCTTCTTCCTGTTTTTATGTATGAGCATTATCACAGTCCCAGGCTCCCTCTACCTTTCAAGTATATTCTTCCTTGCCTTTCTGTATGGTTGCATTCTACTCGCTGAGAGAAAAACATGATGCATCAATAATGTCTTCATTATCACTTTATGCAACATTCTTTGGTAGCTACTGCTGAACAGGTACTCCTCATTGTTGACCCGTCAGCTCAGCTCGCTAATTATTTCCTATTTGCATTTTGGGCAGAGTCCCTGACAACTGCTACTTGCCATCTGTCAGAAGAAACCCAGGATGGGTGGCATTCTATTTGTTTTCTCTCTAAGGTAGCACGGATAATCTTTCCTGTGTAAAAGGGCACTGTGTAGGCTGTTGTTCTAGCAAAAGCCATAAACAATTCGATAATGATATTAATACTGTTTGTGACGCAAATAGGAAGATGCGGGGGGGGGGGATTCATTTATTTCAGTAGCTTGAATACTGTGCTAGGGCCAGAGAGCTTCTTGCCTAGCTTTCATCACAGTACTGTAGCTAGTTATGTGCATAACAGCTCAAAGGATATTTCCAATCGCTCATTTAAAGTAACCCCAGATGTTACTCCAATATAAACACAACTGGCTCCATCAGTAGCTATCTATGTGTGCAGTAAAAAAATTACAGCTTTGGCAACCAGACAAGAAAACTCAATCAAAGCTGCAAAAGCCTGTAACTTCAAATGCAGTAAGACCTAGTGCATCTTTCCAATGTATTCTCCACACACCCCACCCCCAGGTAGTCACATCAGGCATGCCCATTATAACAGACTGGCTCTGCTTTAAAAATCTGGGCAGAGATACTGTTTTCTCGCTGGGCATCCAGCAAAAATAATGGAAGATCAGTACTCAGATGTTTAAACTGTGTCTGTATCAGAGCTTCCTACACTGTGGATTCCTCCTTTTTCCTGCCACTTGGCACTGAATGCAGTTTTAAATATTTGGCTGGGACTGTTGTTTAGGGGCTGCCAGATCACCTCTTTGAGCAGGTGCTATTCCTGTTAGTAGCTCAACCACAAGGAGGATGTCCCCAGATAGTCTACCAGCCCACCGTGCTATTGTAGTCCCTCTACCCTCCGTGAGACCCTGTCATAAAAGGGCCAAACTAAACATGACAGCAGCAGACCCATGTCTGCCCCAGTCACATGTAAAGCAGGGGCAAGGGTCCACAATTTTTAGAAAAAAGCAGGATGTCTCAGGTAAGGGGAACTCCTTCACCAGGTGGTTTTTTTTGGATCTCAGCAGAAGAGAAAAGCACCTTGGGGACCAGTAGGGCAAAGATAAAACTGCACATAGTGTTCATTTAAAATTGAAGGTTGTGTGTGTGTGTGTGTTTTCATTTTCCCTGAATCACCAAGTGTTCTCACACTCAATTGAGAATGTGCAATATCCCAAATCACTTCTCAATATCCTTCAGGAAATCTCCCTTTGTGTTAATGTGGTCCTTCAAGCTGGGGCAACCTTTCTTAACCACAAGATCCATGTTATGTAAACGGCTCAGTATGGTGCCTACAGCAATAAGCCCTTCAGAATAGCTCCTTATTGCAGTTTAACTGGTCATTAGCAGCTGGAATAGACCATTTCTTATGGGTTATGGCTTAAATAATTACCTGACACTCAGAGCCATTAAAGACAGTTAATGAATAGTGGGGAAATCCATGAAGGGACAGCCAGAGTTACATACAGCAAGCTGGGAAATGTGTTGTCATCAGTGGGAAATGGTGCATTAGATTTTGCTGCTTGGGGGAGGACAGCCTGACAGAACCAATGAACCAGGGAGGGCTTTAATAAAATAGTTTTTTTTTAATTCTTTGAAATAACTGTTGACAGCCATTTAACCACTGCAATGAGCTTCAGTAAGTTAATTTTTATGATACTGACTGATCAGAAGCTGGGGTCCACTTTATTATTTTCTTTTTATGGATGCTTATTAGAGACTATAGTATATTGAAGGGAAGATAGGAATAAAGGTCCATTGCTTCCAAGGGTACTGGAAGCCTCTGAGAGTACTGCTTTATTCATAAACTTACGACCCAGTCTGCAGAGCAAAAATCAAATTAGCCAAAGTACCTAGTTTAAAGATTAAAAAGAATAGGATATAACAATGATGTAGGATTCTCCCACCCACTCCCCACCCCACACAGGAATATGAGTGTTTCAGAAAAGCAAACATACCCTTGAAAGTCAATAGTACTTGAGCTGCTCTCATAGGCAAAGGCAAAACCTCAACCAGAGTAATTCAGTGGAGGGGAGGGGGAGAATGCTCTTTAAGGTCCATTTCCTTGCCACTAACTGCGCGCTGAAGAGCAAAACAAAAAACAACTCCTTTATCAGAACCTCTCCAAATCATGCTCCTTTCATGTACTGCCATTCTTTTTTGCTGCTCAGCTTTACTCAAAGGGCTAAACGCTTTACTTCTTCTAACAGGAGATTACTCTCCATGTAAAAAAAAATGCTTGTCTCTTGTAATGTCTGTGTGACACATTTGAAGACTTTCCCCCTGGGTATTCTCCACCAGGAAGCCAGGTATGCCTGTGTACACCAGTTACTGGGGAACACGAACAGGAGGATGCTGTTGCACTCATATCCTGCTTGTGGGCTTCCCAAAGGCAGCTGGTTGGCCACTGTGTGAACAGAATGTTGGACTAGATGAACCCTTGGTCTGATCCCGCATGGCTCTTCTTATGTTCAGTAATGTCTTCTCCGTTATTAGGTCCATGCCAAAGAACAGCAACAAAAATACCCTCCCCTCCATCATTCAGATATTACAATATGCTTTTATTAATATGCTTTTTTTGTTACCAATTTATTTAATTACCGTTCCTTGAGTCACATTGGTAAAAGGTTTCTGCAGTGTTGGAAACTGGTACACTAGATCATGTTACACCATGCAAAGAAGTCTTACATCATAACTAACTGACCTTTTGACCAGCATACTAGCTAAAGTGTCAGTAACTTTCTAAATGCGGTAAGCAGAATGAAGAGCATGGCCTGGTGGGACATCTGAAGAACTGGTCCCCAGGGAACGAAATGAAGAGGAAAAATAAAATTCCTCCATTGCTATGTGTTAAATTTATTTCTTAACAATGATGCACCGTAGCTTTGAGACATGCTACAGAATTTGCATCCTCTGTACTCTCTGTGAGATTCAGTTTGTTAATGCGCAGTCAGTGCACTCTCTCTCTCCAATGCTGCAGTGCACTTCTGGGCAAGTATTAAAAAGACGACGCAAACAACAGCATGTCTATTCTACTCCCAGCCAACCCAGCCCACATAGCAAAATTAGCCACCTCTTTCTGGATGGGGCTTTCAGTTCTGTTTTGGCTTGTGGGTCAAGGCTTGTGGGTGTATCACAAGAAATAAATCAAACAATTGGGAACACTTTGTCTGATTGTACAAAAGACACACACACACACACACACTGGGTGAATTTGGCAGGACATGAGATCAGCTGTACTGAATAATTTCTTCTCAGCAATATCAAGTAGATAACTCTCAAGAGGAATGATCTGCGCCGGGGGTGGGGAACTGTTTTAAGGGGGGGGGGTTGAATTGCCACCAGACCCTCTGTTGGCCGGATTACATAAGTGGGCCAGCCAAGTCAGGTACCCCATTTGTTGCTGTGTTCCCATTGGGGTGGTGAGAGGCACCCGAAGTGTGGCTTCTCCCAGCACTGGCCAAGTCCCTGGCTTTGTGTCCCATTTGTTGTTCTGATGGGGATACACAAACAGACTTGGCCAGTGCTGGGAAGAGCTGTTGAGTCAGGCACCTCCTTTGCATGCCTCTCGCCATCCCCCTTGGGGTGGCAAGAAGTGCATGAAGGAAGACTCGGTCCGTGCTGGAAGGAGCAGCTCCTCCCAGTGCCAGCCAAATCCCCAACTTCACACACTGGAAATAACGGGATTCCCCTGTGCAGAGGAATCCTCCCTATTCATTGATCAGAGAGAATAGCAGGGATTCCAAGCCTCGCCGTCTGGGGGGATCAAGAGAGGTCCTACTGGCTGGCTGGGGAACTTCCACTGGCCAAATTAGGCCCATGGGCTGGAGGTTCCCCATCCCTGATCTGTGTGATGTAAAAATAACAAGGACAGAAATGTAGTATATAAGTAAGTTCTTTCTCAATGCATGAAGATTCATGCAGGGGTTGATATTGAAGGTATTCTTTCATCAAGAGGAGAAGTCTGAAACAAGGTAAAAGGATGCAATACTTTCTGTTCCTTCCCTCCCTCCCTCCCACACCAGGAATTCTGCCACTGACTTTAAAAACAGTAGGAAAATTGTGTTGTGATCCTCTTGTAAAAGTGCTCATAGTTGACAGTGTTTTATGTGCTGTGACTCCATGGGGTTCCATACTCAGGCCTTTGCTTTGTTTTTCCTACCCCCTGTAGTGTTCCATGCCTTCCTGCATCACGGCGTTCCATGTAACATGCGCCTTTGAACACAATCTGGACATGCGGACACTTTTAGCAGAGAACGATGAAGTGAAGTTCAAGTCATTCTGTCTTGAGCACAGCAGCGGAGCCACTAAGCCCCCAGATGAAGCGCGGGTGGATGCCGATCAAGGCAAGCTAGACATGGAAAAGGTAACACTGAGGAAGCAGAAGCTCCAACAATTGGAGGAAGACTTCTATGATCTTGTGAAGCCCTCTGAGGTGGCTGAGAACCTTGACTTGACTGAGTGGCTAGTTGATTTTGTCTATCAGTACTGGAAGATGAAGAGGAAAGCCAATTGCAACAAGCCCCTGATGATACCCAAAACAGATGAGGTCGACAACTTGGCGCAGCAAGAGCAGGATGTGCTGTACCGACGCTTGAAGCTCTTCACACATCTCAGGCAGGATCTTGAAAGGGTGAGTAGAATTACTGGTTTAGTGAAATCCTCTCCTGCTCTTCCAAGATGAACTGTTGTGCCAGTAATTCTTCAGCTCCATCGGCCTAATCAGATTTTCCTGAAGATCACATAAACTTGCAATGTCCAGGCATAGCTTCTGTTGTGATTGTTACCTGTTTATTCATTTTTGTGATGATTGTTATCAGTGGAGTTCCACATTTTGCCCTTTAGTGAGGGTGATGAGGAGCCCAAGCTTGCCCTTCTAGCTTGGAACTGGGAAGGGAGCAGGGAGCTTTGGAGGGCTCAGCGCAAAGATAGAGAAGATCCCCCACCCCTGGTTATTCAAAACAGTTGCTAATATTAAATACAAAAATGCAACCTTTCTACCACTATTTCATTTTCCCTATGTTTAAATGACTGGTTTTGTTTTTCTTTTAGTGTGTGAGCAAAAGGGTAAGCTGCTGTCTGCTGTAGGTTAATAGTCATTGGTCCAGTTCATGGTGAAGGGTAGCCTTCAGAACAAATCCACTGGCTTGATTGGTAATAGCCCTTGGGAAACTCAGCAGGGAGTTCAAAGAACAAATTTCCATGGAATTCTCTGATCCCTTCTTAGTTTAATGGAAGCATCTCACCACACGTTCTGGTTCCTCCTGGACAAATTAAAAGCACATTGGTAGGGTGGTGCACAAGGATATCTGCGCTCATTAAAGTTATTCTCTGCTGCTTCTTTTGTGATTAATTTTTATAGCAGGGATAAGTATGTAGGTGAGGCCAGGGAATACTTTGACATCATCTTTTTAAAGGAATGGTCGATCTTAGTGAAGTCACTCACAATAACAAATTACCATGACAGAGCTTCTTCAGCTTTCTTTTCTCTTGCTTTTCCCCTGCTGTGTCTAGTGCAGGCTGTGCTGATGCATGCAAGAGAGTAAAAGGAGATTTATTAGAGTCCTGCTCTCTGAAGTGCCACACTGCCAGTACTCTTGGATTCTTGTAAATTTCTCTTTTATTAGCTATGCACGCACAAAAAAACACTGGCAGAACCAATCATGAAGCTATGGAAAGCAGAGGAGAGGGAGACGGAGCTGGCACCGCATAAACAACTCCGGAGATGGAAGAAGCAAAACAAATTGCCCAGTGGAGATCTCTGGGAAAGGAAATTACGGAGAAGCAGAAAGGAAAAGTTTGAGATAGGAAGCAAGAGGGAGATAATAGTCATGGGAATAAATATACAAGGGGTAAGCCCTGACGGAGAATATTTCAGGTGCAATGTGGTTGTGCCAAGTTCAAGGGTAAAGCTGTGGAAGATTTGCAGTGCTTTCAAATAAACTGTGAAATGCTTATGTTTGTACAGAGCAGAGTGAGGTGAAGATTCAAGGCATATTATAAAAACAGTGTATTCACCATTTATTTTGATTCATACATCTGCATTTGTGGATGCGTTTACATCAAAATGAATAACTTGCCTTTCTACTGAAAACTATTCAGAAGAACTCATTTTTATAGGCATCAATGTTCATGGTGCTTTGCAAGAGTCGTAAGACCGTTCCCTATCTCTACCATCCTAAATAGGACTGGACTGTCCTTTTCCCGGGTAGAAATGGCACAGAGCCATAGAAGATGCTGTGTGTGTAGGAGATGAGGCTGTCAGAGGAAAAAGTTCTTCTGCAGGGCTTTTAATGCCTTAGAAGAAACGCTTTCTACAAACAAAATAAACACTAGTGCCACTGTTAAGATCGCATTGGCCTTTGACCTGTCTTCCAATGCATTATTACTGCTTGTGCAGCAGCTGTTGTTACACTCTTAACAAAAGGCTTGAAACCAGCATTGTGATCAAAACAAAACAAAAATGCTGTCCACTTTAGATCAGTTCTTATGATGCAGTGGATTTCCATGTGCATCCAGTCATAGATGATCATGGTCAGCCTGTGTTTGAAAATAATCATGTTGGGCTGCCCGCTATGCCTTATAGATATCAAAGCACAATGTTCCTTACATTCACAGACCGTAAAATAATGCCAGCCAAACACAGTCCTTTGCATGGAGACTTGTGCTCCAGTCACTCTACTACTTTTCTACGTCTTTTGGCAGCTTATATTATTAAGCTTTCTCCCAACTAGAAATTTAGAAGCTAATATTTAAATCAAGCATTTTCATGAATCCCTTTCCGTGCGTATATTGCAGGATATCTCTCTTTTTGTCACAGTGAGCCTTCCTAAGCTCAGGAAAAGCCTCATTGAGCTCTTTCAAGTATATACACTGAGACAAAATAATGACAGATGGGTCAGCTGACATTGCTCATCTCATTCTAGGCTCCAGAAGTGAGAAGATCAAAAGAAAATCCAGTGGCTCACTGTGGGTAACAATACCCGGCGGGCGGGGGGGGGGGGAGTACCACAATCCAATAAAAAATAAGATACCTATTAAAATGCAATATACTGTTAGAACAATAGAAAGGTGTCCCAATGTTTGCCATTTAAAGTACCACAGAGGAACAGAATGCATCTCTCAAGTACCACAGAGGAACAAAATGCATCTCTCATCCCCCTGCCCCCACAACATCAAATAACACCAGAAGTGAATGCAGCCCACACAATTACTTGCCTGGCACTGATTGGGAGATAGTAGAAGGATGGAGCTGAGCCAGCATTTTATCTCCTCGCCCAGTCCAGACAGAAAATGGAGCTGGTTGGGTGTAGCTCCCATTCTTGTGAATTCTCTATTTATACAGTTAACAGAGTATCATGGCTGGTCCAAAATCCAATTACAGAAAAAATACATTAGCCCCAGAAAGACAATGGGTGACCACCAAGCAGATTCCTTGTTGTATAATGTTGGCTTCATTTTTGTATCTTGTGATTTCGGGCCCGAAGGTTTCACCTGACACAAGGCCAGGTGAAATAATTTAATTGATAATTGGGGCCATCAACTTAATATATTGTTTATGTGATCTTTTTCTCCCAGTATGCAACTGAGGAGTTTCTAAGCTGCTTTTGGAACTCTTTGGTTGGTTTTCCCAATACTGGTAGAGCTATTTTATTTTATTTATTTATTTAATACATTTTTATACCACCCAATAGCCGTAGCTCTCTGGGCGGTTTACAACAGCTAAAATCATAAAATACAATATAAAATTTAAAACCACAGATTAAAAACAAACAGCAGAGCTATCAGCAGCAGTTACAATAACGGAATTAAAAACAATTACAAGATTAAAATGATTAAAATGCCTGGGAGAACATTTTAATCTGCTTTCCAAAATGGTTTTGTATTTTCTAACTTTTGGGGAAAGTATGTTTGGACAATCCTTTCTAGCCGGTATCCTTACATGATTTAAGGGAACTGAGTTGAAACACCTGTATTAGGGGACATTTGGACTGTTGCTTCTATCATAAATGTCTGGACTGAGCAAACTTCCTGTTGTGGATTCAGAAGACCAGTGTCTCTACCACATAGGGATTTTTCACAGTGGAGCCATGATACCATCTTGTGAAACTGTCATAGGAAGGATTCTAAAATAGAGTTAGTTCTATGGACCCTTTTTTCAAGACTTAAAAATCTTGTCTACTTAAACTGTGAAAGCTGCGGAGGTGACTGTATGTTGAATCCTTTGGGTATAACATGGATCCTATTTTGCATAATGAAAGCGTACAACTTACTATCTAGTGAGGAAATGCAAGATCTTTTCTTTTATTTGAATTATTACTGGGGCAAGCCCACACTGAATATATTGTCCACTTAACCTTTGTTCTAACCCATTAAATATTCACATTGTTCCTATTCTCCGCAGCCCATTTTCACCATGAGTTTCGATTATATGGGTCCATCCTGTTCAGTTCAGGGGCTTTCTTTGCTTTGTCTTCTGATATTGGAGCCAGGATGTGTCTGAAGCTACCTGAGGAGCCTGCAGTGGCTTTCTGTGGTTATAGGTGTTGGGAGAAGTGTCAAAGGGTTGCAAAGTGTAATCATGGCTTGAGATTTTCTTTACCAGTAGCAGCTGGTACCCACTGGGGCTGGTGGGGTGGAGTAGGTTCACCGCAGGCAGAACCAAGGGGTTCACTATAGGCAGACAGTAACACAGAAAAGCGTTCTTTTGAACCCAGCAGTAACCATTGTTAAAAGGGAAGTTGAGGCAAATTAAATTTAACATCATGCTTCTAAAGGAGTGTGTGTGGGTTGGGTGAAAATAAATCCATACAGCATCATGGAAAAGCAGTTTTTTGAATCCCTGGCAGCCAGAAACTCATACCACAGAAAGGAGAAACTGAGCATCTGAGAGCATCCAAAGTCCACCATTTTTCATATCAACAGAACATTCCCAATACTAATTCTTCGGATGTCTATTTAGAAGTAGCAGTGAAAAGCAGTACAGTACAAAAACCCAGCTTATGCATGTCTACTCAGAAGTAAGAAGGACTGGATTACTCAGGAATAAGCACAGGCAGTAAGTTCTGAGAGCATCCACAATACACCCCTTTGTGTGAATGTCCCCACAATCACTGGATAGATGGATAGAAATCCCTTTTTTGATGCAAAGGAACTTGATTGGGGCTTGGCATCAAATGGCTGGAAGGAGAGCAAAGAAAAGAGACTGACTCTCTGCAGCCATGTCCCAGCTCCCCCCGAATGTTGGCCATTCTTTGCCATATAGTCAGGCTTGCCCTTTTTTAGGCATACACATGCTTGCTTGCTTGCTTGCTTGCTTCTGCTACTCATAGATAAAAGGAAGGAGCAGAGACCAAGGGCTCAGTGTTCCCTTCCTGCCCTTGCCTGCCTTCTGTCTCAGAAAGGAAGAGGTTTGAGCAGGCACAATTTAAAAACGAACAAAACCACACAGAGTCCAGCTGGCTAAGCGCCCTGCAGGACACCCATTTTCCAAAAAGAAAAGCTAGCTCTTGATCAAGTGCAGAAGAACTAGTAATGCCCATATTTGGGAAGCAAGACAGGCAGAGCATTCCCCGCCCCCATGCCCTACCTTCCTTTCCCCCTCTGCTGGCTAAATTGTGACTGGGGGAATGTTCTGAACATGTGCAAATTCCACACATGCTCAGTATTCATTGAGGAAGCCAGGAGGATTCCAGGCCTCAACGGAGGGCAAGAAGAGGACCATGAGGCAAGCGCTTGAAAAAAACAAGTACGGTAACGTACTGGCTAGGGGGCCTGTTTTGGACCGGAAGAGGGAGGGGGTTGTTGCCCTACCCACCCTGAACATACTGTTGGGTTGCCTCTGCTACAGCCATCAGTGCTGTGAAAGAGAATGCTGCCAGAAGCCTAACAAATAAAATTTGCTATGTTTTTTCCAGGCTGTCCAGGGGACAGTTTGTTTGTACAGTTGGTATAAATTTCTAGATTTGAATGTAATGTTTAGTGTTGCCACTTGGCAACCCAAACATAAAGTTTTATGGAAGGCAAGATATCAGGAAACATTGATGCCACTGGACCACCCTTTAAACAATAGACGGTCTCTCCAAAAGAATAAATAATAGAAACCTCCGTGGAAGAGCAAAGAAGCAAATGAAAAATCCTTGGCTATATTTATATATCTTTCCATTATTTTAATGGTAGCGGAGTATCTCTTCATCCTTATAACTCCCACAGGAGTTAGAAAATACTAAGAGACTCATCTCTTTGGGTTTTACTCCCAGATAAGCATGCATAGAATTGCAGCCCAAAATGGTAGTGATGCAGTAGGAGCCAAACCCAGGGGATGTGTATAGGTGAGGCACTGAACTGAATCCCAAGTTTCTCATTTCCCGGGTTAGTGCACAACAGATAGGACCTTTGTTACTTAGGTAATGGGAGAGCCCAGTTAAAGCTCCTATAAATGATTCATGTAGCTACCAAGTTGAAAATTTAACTTAAAATTATATCCTCATAAGATGATTGGTTTTGGACACTGAATGTACACAGTGCATTTGGCTAATCAAATCAAATCCTTTCACACCTAAATAGGCATTTACCTGTAATTGACAAAGACAAGCCCTTTACATTTGCGAACTTAGTTCCCTTTGAAGTGCTACAGTGCCCATTAGTTTCAGGATGATGTTCCCCTTTTTCTGGCTCATTAGAACTTCCTGCATCAGATGCAAGTGGGCTATAGTCCAGGAAAGCTTATGCCAGAATAAATTAGTTAGTCTTTAAGGTGCCACAAGACTCTTTGCTGTTTTAGGATTTATTGAGGCAGTTATAGTCATTCACTTTTGATTGCTTTTACTTGCAAACTGATAACATCTTTTGCATTGATTTGCATAACGTGAGACACCAGGAAGCCCTTTTTTAATGAACCAAGGGCCTGTTCACAAATGTGACCATTTTAAAGCACTTCACTGTCTTGTTTCTTTGATTCTGTTCTCTCACACATTTTTTAAAACAACATGCCTTCAGCAAATGGTCCGACAGTTGTCTCACAGCACTCAGAGCTTTGGGGGGGGGGGGGCAATGTTTGAGTGTAGGGCTCTCCATCCTTAATTACAACTGTTATAAGCCATTGTATTTATTTGTCTAGCTGGTTATTTACCATTCAGATCCTGGAAGCTCACTGTCCATGTAAAACCTCACTCTCAAATTAATTCATCAGTAAAGATGGCATAAACTAGATAATTGGGAAAGTGTAAATACACGATGTCTCTGTTGCTATGGTCAATGCAGCTTTCAGAAAGAGCCTTTGACAAGCAACAATTCTATTATTACTTTGGTAGTAGAGATTAATGAAGTGGGGGGGGGGTCAAATGTGATGTTAGAGATACGCTCCTAAACACTCACACTGATTGTTTTTAAAGTGGGATTACTAAAGCAGTGGATGTTCCCAGGAGATCATAGGCTAATACAGTAATGGCAAAAAGGGATGGGTGGTGGTGATGGGGATTGAAAAGCAAAGTGTGATGTGAATATTGTGGTGTGTCAGACTGAAAATATCCTTGAGGCCACTTTGCTGTGCCTTCAGTATCTAAGTAAGAAGTAACTTTTCCTCGTGATGTGATTTCTCTCCCCAACCCCTGCCCATACTTCCCCCCTCACAAATAGCATTCCATTATGGTTTTTAAGATATCCGGGAGAGTTTGTTTGCTTGTTTATTTTAATTTTATTATTTTATAAATACTTGCTAATCCGACCATCTACAATGCACACCTGGAATTGGGCTTCCACAAACACATTCCTGGTTAGACGAGTACGTACTGTGTGCATATGCCATCCTGTGCATGCATAGCCCTGTTAGAACATTGGCAGTAGGCCCAATCAGTTGTTCGGGGTACGGTTAATTTAGTCATTTTCACTGCCTTGTCTGTGATGCTCCAGGGAAGTTCTCAAACCTTGGCTCCCAGCAGTCAGAGTCTGGCACCTCCCCTCCTGTGCAAGCTGCAGAACTCTGTTGCTACTGCAAGCTGGGCAGACTGAGCTCTGTACTTCGAAGGCATCCGTAGCAGCCTGCCTGAGCATTCAGTTGGCTGACCCCAGAGGCCAATTTCATAAACCCTAACCTAGGCACATATTTATTGTTACTTTATTTATGTATTTATAAATGTATAGCTCACCTTTTGGACCAAATAGGACCCCCAAGGCAACTTATAATTAAAATGTAAAGCAATTTAAAAACTTTAAAAAACAATTTAAAAACTTTAAAACATCACCTACGGCAGAATTAAGAGCAGGAGAGAATCTTAAAAACAAGAGTGTGTAGCTAATACATTTAAAATACTAAAAAGACATACAGAACAAAACTATTTTAACCGCCCACATAAAGCTGAACAAAGAAGGGAACAGCCTAACTTCCTTTAGGAGAGAGTTCTACAAGCAGGTTGCTGTCACAGATAAGGCCCTATCCCATGTTCCCACAAACCTAACCTGTTTGGTGGTGGGACACGCAGAAGGCCATCTGAATATCTTAAACTACGGGCAGGTTCATATGGGAGGAAGTGGTCCCATATGAACCTCCAAAGCCCTAAACAAGCCATATAGGGCTTTATAGATAAGCGCCAGCACCATGAATTGCACCCAGAAACAGAATGGCAGCCGGTGCAGTTGATACAGTACCAGTGTAATACTGTACAGCCAACAAAGCCTGCACCAGAAAACAAATCTGGCTGCTGCAATTTGCACTACCTGCAGTTTCCGAACAATCTTCAAAGACAACCCCATGTAGATCACGTTGTAATAATCTAAATGGGAGGTGATTCAGACATGGATCACTGTGGTCAGATCTGTCTTTCCAGGAAGGGGCACAGCTGGCACACCAGTCAATAGGCAAAGGCACTCTTGGCCACAGCAGCAACCTTACCCTCCAGGAACATTGCTGAGTCCAAAAACACCCCCAAGCAATGAACCTGATCCTTCAGAGGAAATGCCACCCTACCCAGAACAGGCTGTACCTCCAATCCTAGATTAGCTTTTCTGCTGGCCAACAGTACCTCAGTCTTGTCTGTATTGAGCCTCAGCTTGTTAACTCACATCCAGTCTATTACTGCATCCAGGCAATGGTTCAAGACTTCCATGTGGGAGGAGGCTTCCATGAGGTCCCAAGGTCCCAAGCTATGTAGAGCTTCATAGGTCAAAACCATTACATCAGTAAAGTTTAATATGGGTTCTTGTCAGGCTATTCACTGGGTCCCTGGCTGCCAGTGTAAGCTTGAAACTGTGTGGGCAATGTTTCTTGACTTGCCATGGGATCAAGAATTGAACTCCATGAATATCCTGTATAACAACTGATAACCTCCTCATGAGCGACAGAAGTCCAATAAACAAAGCAAAACAAGGAGATGGACATCTGCACTTTCATAAATTGCTTATACAAGTCGGAGAATTTCTGTTAAATTGGTACAGGTTTTTTATTTTTGTTTTAAGTGTAGAAGCCAGTGTGGCGTAGTGGTGAGAGTGTTGGACTGGGACTCGGGAGATCCGGGTTCTAGTCCCCGCTCGGCCATGAAACTCACTGGGTGACTTTGGGCCAGTCACTGACTCTCAGCCTAACCTACCTCACAGGGTGGTTGTGAGGATAAAATGGAGAGGGAGAGGAGGATTATGTAAGCCGCCTTGGGTTCCTTGCAGGAAAAAAGATGGGGTATAAATATAATAAATAAATAAATAAATAAATAGACTCTACACAGCTGTTTATATATAATTTCTGACAGGCCAGTTTTATATAGATAGGAATTGACTAGAGTCTTTGAGAGGGGTCTACGGAAATTTTCATTGCTGGATTCACATGATCAGGGAAGGAAAAGAAGCCACGGTGACTTCTTATACCCGCCCCGCACATGCTGATTACGTGCCGCCTCATTTCCATAATTAGCTGCGTCAGGTGTGGGTTACCGTGTCATCCAAACCTGGCGAGGTGGGCAGTAGGGATGGCTTCCAAACCACCCCGCATCAGTTTAGAAGCCACCCCTGCCTCCAACCCTTACTGGGTTCAGACAACACAGCAACCTGCCCTCGGCGTGGGTAATTATGGAAATGAGGCGGCACACATGGGCGGGGAAAAGAAGCCACCATGGTTTCTTTTCCTTCCCCAATTGTGCAAACCCAATCATTATGTAAATAAAGCTTTGTTTTCATCCCAGCTACCAGTATCGTTCTTGGGTATGACTGTAGTGGTATTGCAAAATTTGGCCCAGTTAGTATATGAATGAACCAGGGTGGACTCAAGTCCAGAGGATGGGTATATTTAGACGCCTGCTAAGTCTATATTTACCTCACACCATGCCTCTGACAGTGTGTGACAGGCAGGCTTAAAACCATCAATGAAGTGATGCTAGAGATTAGTGGCAGACTTTTCTTATCCCTGCACAAGATTTGAAAAAGCAAATGGTAGAAATCAGCAGCTCTTCCTCTTGAGGACTGATCTTGAACTTCAGGGTTCAGAGGTTGTGCTCTTAGACTCCTGTCGTTGCCTCAGCATGATAATATGCCAGGAAGCAACTTGACACTTGATCAGCCCCTTTTGGTCTCCTTCATCTGTGTCTGGCTTTACTCTGTCCTGAATGGCTATGCTGTCAACAGGATAGCCAACTGGTACAAGGTTTTCTTTTACCACTGGCATTCCCACTGCAATACAGTATTTATGCTGAATAGAGCTTTTCTCCTAGGGGAATTTCTTGCAACTGGGTCATCAGTCACTGGTAAAACAGCAGCTTCCCTGAAGGAAGCAACACAGAAGTGACCTTTGGATGACTGGGTTTATTTCAGAAGTATTATCATTTGTTGTACACCTGCCAGGCAGAAAGGTGTTGTTTTTAAAACAGAAGTCCTCCTTATTGGAAAGAACAACCTGCCCATGAAAAGCAAATATTACCGTAAGTGGTCAGGCCATTGTCTCGAAACATGGCCCACTGTGCAGGAAGCTGAAGTACCTGGACTTTAAATGAAATTAGGACTAATTAGGACTAGTTTTATCTTTTTATTGTTCACTGCTCTGGAATCTGCCTAGATATTGAGCAGTATATAAATACTATATATATATATATATATATATATATATATACACACACACACACACACACACACATATACACACACACACACACACACACACCAGAATTGGTAACACAACATGTAATATGAGCCAAGAGCCAAGAAATAAGTTTTCGTCTACAGATGTGCATTGCCAGTAAAAGTATATTGGGATTCAGTTCGCAACTAAGCTACAGGATCTTAAAAGATCTTAGTCTCTTTACAGTGCAATCCTATGCATATTTACTCAGAAATAAGTCACAGTGAGTTCAGTGGGATTTACTCCCAGTTAAGCATGCATAGGATTGCAGTCTCACTGTCTAAACTTTTTTAAAATGGTGCATTTGGAGTTATCATAAACTCTCAATGTTCAGGATAGCAATACTTATTTCCACAGTGTTGCTCATAGAAATTCTAGGAAAGCACCTGCATGCATGAGAAAATACCTTGGATACATTCACTTCACAGACTAAACAACAATTTTAAAAGTTTTTTTTTTAACTTGCCTGGAGAATCCTGATTAAGTGGAGTGGACTTGAAGGTCTAGATTTATCGTTATATTACTGAGTCACTCAGTTAAGCCACATAATTAGTCTGATTAGAGAACCAGGATGAGTCCAGACGGAATATATAGGATTACATTCTCCATCCGAAGTGATATCATTTCTACTTGCTAAAGATAGATCCAGAACCATGAAGTATAATATTTTCACACATTTAACCAGGAAAATATGGAATAAGTGGAAAGGGAAATGAGCTCCTGGAGTTTCTTCTCTTACCTCATTTATCCTTCCTTCAGATTTTGGTAGAGGCCAAATGTATGTTCACTTTGGACCCTGGTTCCCCCCCCCCCCAAAAAAAATGCATAGTGTGGAGAGAAAGCCTGAGTACACTGCTGAACCCTGACATGTTTTCCCCTTTCCCGCTGTCACCCCTCTGTCTGCATAATCCCCACCTGGGGCACAGGAGACACAATTTTGGGCAAACCGGTTACACATCTGCCACATCTGCATACATTCAATGGGACACATTTACACTTCCCGCAAGGAAGAGCATGAGATTCCGGAGGTGGGGGGAGTGCAGTCTCAAAGAGCTGCAAAGTACCCATGGAGATGCCGGCACCCGAAAGGTGCCACCACCCCACGGGGCGGGACCAGCCCACCTGGTCATCAAGGGCGGGGAGGGGGCGGAGGATGGTAGAAAAGATACGTGCCAAAGAACCAAGAGTTGTTGGGAACACGGTGCAGGCTTGCACAGGTCAGGTCACTAGTTCCGGCTAGGACCAAGCAACTTCCAACCCCGGGCAGGACACCCGGCAATCGGCAAAGCAAACCACTACGTTAGAACCTAGAGTCAGAGTCTCTGGTGTCAGGTAATATTCTGCTTTCAAGCAAAGCCGCCTAGAAAGCAAATTGAATACTTCCATTTCCTATCTGAATTGACTGTTCTGTTTATACTGCGAAATTCCTGTAGTCTAAACTCTTGTAACTGACTAGCTTGTGGCTTTCCTGTGTTTCTAAGGGGATTCCTTGTCAATTTCACTCACGGCTGACGCGCAACGGACCAGGTTTGGTCCGCCACACATAGGTTTATTGATATTGGCCCTGTTCATACGTAATGGTGGCAGATCGTGGGTTAATTAAATTGTGACCACTTCACTTTGCATAATAAACCTCTGATCAGCCTGATCGTAGGTTGTTGCGTGGCATAAAACCCGAACAGTTTGGCTATTCATGGGTTAAGCAACCCGGAGTTAATCAAAGAACCAAATGTAGTTAACCTAAAAATAATTGATTTTGCAAAACAGAAGCTGTTAATGCATGGCATGCAACCTGGCAAATTGTAAATTAATTAACCCATGATTTTGCTTAGCTTTCCACGCTCAGACAAGCTGAGCCAGCGTGAGCCAGAGGCCTTAAGGTTGTAATCCTGCTTGTTCTTTTTTTTATTTTTTTATTCTGAAAATAAAAAGAAATAGTTTTGAAAAAAGAAAAGCAAGGATTTAACTACTGGAATCATTTATGGTATCCCAGAGACTTCACTAGTGTCTCCTGGTTACATTGTTAGTACAGCACCTCCGCATTTTTAGACTAGCTGTTGCCCGCGGCTTTGCTCACGTGGATTTTAGAATTTGGTACAATTGTCCACCCGCTGTCAACTCACACAAACCACCATAAGTATGGGGTCGGGACATGTTGTCAAAGTATGCATCAGCAATCGCATAGTTTCCATCACTGTCATGGGACATTATAGAGAATTCATCCCAGTTTTCAACGACATGATCAACTATTTGTTCACGTACTTCCCTACATAGATTTTGACTGCCATACATAACGAAAGATAGTGCCCAGCAGGGCTTTTTTTCTGGTGGAACTCACCGGAACTGAGTTCCAGCACCTTTTCTTCTATTAATTGCATTACAATTTAATCGCCATCTACTCCCGAGGAAATGTAATCCAAGAGTTCCGGTACCTTTTTCTCCAGAAAAAAAGCACTGGTGCCCAGAATAGGTACGCTCCATCGCCTACAATTGGTACGACTGTGTGTGGTATCATCACACCATTTACATTTAAATTTTCAATTTGCATTTTGAATTAATTTTTTTCACAGAGAAGAAAAATTAAAAAAACAGGTTTAAAAATGAAAAGGAGGGGGTTGGGGTTTTTTGTGTGTTTTCTCCTTGGGGGCCTGCGAGAGCTGTATGGAAAAGATACAGTTGTCTCTGACTGAAAGTGTAACGTTTAGGCTGGGTGCTGGCAGCAGAAATCTTTTCTGACAGAAATATCTGATCTTTAAAAAAAAACAGGTTAATCCTGAGAGTCTACAGATGATGAAGAGTGACCATGCCAAGTTTTGCCAAGTTTGGGGTAGATCCGTGAAAACGTGATGGAGCCTATGCGACGACGCCCCCCATACAACAGTCAGTCAGTCAGTCATTTAAAAAGTTTCCCTCCCTTTTCACCCCCTTAGAGAACATTCTAAATGGCCTAGGGGAGATTTGCATACCAACTCCTATTGGCCCCTGCAGGAATTCATAACAGTCTAAGTGTCATATGGGCTATTTGCATAACTGCTCCTGTTGGCTCCTGCAGCAATTATGAGGTGAGGCCGATTTGCATAACTGTTCCCCTGTTGTTTTGGCCATAGGAGATATGAGAGTGGGGTGATTCCCCCCCCCCCTTTCACCCTGTTAGGGACGGAATTTCCAAAAATCCTTCCTTAGTGGATGTCTATGTCATAAAAACAATGTTCCTTCAAAATTTCACATTCCTAGATTAAACGGTTTGAGCTGGGCATTGATGAGTCAGTCAGTCAGTCAGTCAGGACTTCTTCTTTTATATATATATATAGATAGATAGATAGATAGATAGATAGATACCGTAACTTTATGGCATTTGTAAATGCACCCAGACTTTATACACCATACACTTAAGAAATAGAGGCAAACTGGGCCTTTGCCATATAGTTCTCTTCCAATTTACAAAGCTTTTACTGGCAACAGAGGTCCTTAAAATGTAATGGCACAGAAACATTTTGCAGTTCTGTTACATTGCTCCATAAAAGAACCCTTTTATAGACATTAACACCTGAACTAAGCTATAGGCTTGAATTATATTAAGTATATCCTACAAATGTTGTGATTTTAATGGTTAGTCCCATCACTAGAGGCATACTCACACCAAATAATGAAAGTACCACTACACTGGTAGCTGCAGCTTGATTTGAGGGGAAGGAAACCTGGGTTGCCTCTGATGGCTAAAGATACAGTGGTTTGCCTGCTTGTGAGAGCCTTTGTGCTGTAGTGGTTAGATTTGGGGTTTGGATGTGGAAAACCCAAATTCAAATCTATGTTGTGCCTTCACATTCATTTGCTGGCCTTTGGCAAGTCACTATTTCTCAGCCGTACTTAAGTCACAGGGTTGTTATCAGGAGGATAAAATGAGATAACCTCAGGCTGGAGAGCTTTGCCATACCAAACAAGGGGTATCGGTTCAGGTAGAAATGTTTTACTTTAGGCTCACTGTAAAGTAACTGGTAAAATAACTCGAACCAACTGCCTAGGGGTGGTGGGCTCTCTGCCGCTGGTGATGTTCAAGCAGAGACTGGGCAGCCGCCTGTCAGGGGTGCTTTAAATGGGATTCCTGCACTAAACGGCACTGAACTTGATGGCCTAAACGGCCCCTTCCAACTCTTTAGATTCTATGGTGAATAATTACCAAAAGATTAAACAAGTGACAGAGGTTATCTTTTAAACCACTAATCTATGACTCATTAATATTTGCTAACAGTAACTTCTAAACTTACAACTAAAGTTATAAACTTATAACTAATCTATATTCCTGTAGCCCTAGTCAAGCATTAATTAAAGTAGTTAGCTCACATGGAAATGAGGATAGGTGCTGCACTAAGTAGCTCCACCCCCTGACAATACAAGCCTCTCCCCCTGATGTCTAAGAGTACAGTGCGAACATCTGCAGGAGGGTGCCTTCGCACATAGAGCTCAGCACACGAAGGCCCCTTCCTTGCAGATGTTCATGCTGTATGCACAAATGCCAGGGAGGGGCGTAGTGGTTAAGAGTGTTGGACTGGGACTCGGGAGATCCGGGTTCTAGTCCCCGCTCGGCCATGAAACTCACTGGGTGACTTTGGGCCAGTCACTGACTCTCAGCCTAACCTACCTCACAGGGTTGTTGTGAGGATAAAATGGAGAGGAGGAGGAGGAGGATTATGTAAGCCGCCTTGGGTTCCTTGCAGGAAAAAAGGCAGGGTATAAATATAATATAAATAAAATAAATAAATGGCACATGCTGTTTGGTGTGCAGCCCCATCCCTGCCTGTATAGCTAAGGCTGAATAGGGAATTTGAGCCGTTTAGAGAATTTGCCCTTCTCTAAACTCATTCGTTTATCACAGTGTTCTCCAACCTTGGGTCCCCAGATGTTTTTGACCTACAACCCCCAGCATGCCCCAACCAGCTACGCTGGGAGTTTTAGGCCAAAAACATCTGGGGACCCAAGGTTGGAGAACACTGGTCTATCATGACAGATGCTTTCAGCTGAATTCCCTAACTGATTCTCCTAACTGTCCAAAGCACATTCTTGCCCCCGACTGTCCTGCCATCTGGAAGCACCCGCTGTCTCTCAGCCTCCGTTTCCTTGGATACAGTTAATCAGGATGTTCTCTAGGGCAGTCCCATTTACGTAATTTCTGTGAGGTTCGCACAGGAGAACTTCCCAGTGACTTTTGCCCCTTGTCTCTACAATGGGAACAGTAAACTACATCCAGAAGTTGTTAAGAGAAAAAATGAGAGATGGATTGTAAAAGTGCTTCTTGTATTGAAGGTGGAAAGTTCTTTACAGAGATGCACTTGAGAGAACACTTAAGCCCTATTCAGGTGTTTCCCTGAACATGCAAAGGGTAAAGTGAGGTTCGCACAGGAGAACTTCCCAGTGACTTTTGCCCCTTGTCTCTACAATGGGAACAGTAAACTACATCCAGAAGTTGTTAAGAGAAAAAATGAGAGATGGATTGTAAAAGTGCTTCTTGTATTGAAGGTGGAAAGTTCTTTACAGAGATGCACTTGAGAGAACACTTAAGCCCTATTCAGGTGTTTCCCTGAACATGCAAAGGGTAAAGTGTGTAGGGGGTGCACACAAAACCCACTCCCAACATCCCAGCATGAGTGGGCTCCTCTTCACTCATGCATCCGTGGATGCAGCTTTTTTTCCCTTTTGGACACCCTTTTGGTCAACTTTATTCCATGATGAGGATAGGACAATATACTTATGGCATCATCTGTTTGTAAACAAATGCTGCTTGAAAATGTAGCTAAGCGGCCCCAAGCCTATGAAGTAGGTACCAAACTTCATTTGTTGATGGCCAAAGGCAGCTTTTATAGTTGCCTTTACTGTAGCTTATTGCTGGTTGTAATCATATGGTGCCAAAAAATTGCCAACACAACATCTGAGCCAAAAGGGATGTGCTTATTTATTGGTGGTTTTTAGCCTGCATTCTTTATGTTATTCTTACTGCCTCTGGACTACTTAAGTACTGCAGCATGACGGATGGGACAATAAGGTGTGCAATGGAAAGATTTGATGAAGTTAAATAAGAGGGTAAGGATAAATAGGAAAATTAGAAAGCATTTTTAGGAGCTGAGCTACCAGTGGATTTCTTAAGAATTCACTATTGAAATAGAAACTCTTTTTACTCTATTTATCAGGTTAGAAATCTTTGTTACATGGTGACAAAGCGAGAGAAAATGAAGCACTCCATTTGCAAACTCCAGGAACAGATCTTCCATCTCCAGATGAAACTTATTGAGAAGGACCTTTACCCAGGTAAGTGATCCTTCTGGGGCTTAGAAAACCTGATGTGATAACCATGCTTATCGCATCTTCCTGCTACTGCTGTAGCTTGTAAAAGTTGAAAGAGTCAAGCAATAATTTTGTGTGTGTGTGTGTGTGTGTGTGCGCGCGTGCACGCGCGCGCGCACACACACACACACACATATGAATGAGTGGGGTGGGACTTGGGGAGAAACACAGCTCTTCAGCTCTGTTGGCTCCAACATCGCCAAATCTCAGAAAAGGTGTGCTGGGCTTATACAAACCTGCAAAGATGGATGTCCAAATACTTTTCCTTCTTTTACAGTTAGAAATATATTGGTAAGGTTCATCCATCATGGGGAAGGGGGGCGTTTAATATGCATTGTGCCCTGCCCTTTGTAGGACAGTGAGATATTGACAAAATGGTGTGTGGGTGGGATAGGACTTCCTGACAGACTGGGTGAAAACTCATTCACTTGTTACCATGTTACATTTCAGTCAGTCCACACAAGGGGTGAAGGGCAGGTCCCAGAGGTAATCAAAGTAATAAAAAGGGCATCAAAAATAACTGCATCACCTTGCTTATTTGTCTCCTGATGCAAATAGCGGGGAGGGGGGAGTCATCAGGACCACAGCAGGGGAAAGGGTTGAACTCTCCCTCCGCATCTGCCATGGTCCCAATCATGATGACCCACCCCAGTGATAGTTATTTGTCTTTTGAAAAATCAGTCGTGTCAAATGCATTTAACGTAACATAGAGTTCAGCCCTGAAACTCACAAGTGTGACATCAGGAGTGGTGCTACAACCCCACTCCCTGTGGACAACAAGCTGAGTTGTATTTTTTTTAATGTGTCACACAAGGCGTGCACTTTGCAGTGTGCTTTGCATTGGCTGGGTTTCTTATGGGTCTGAAGGACAGTTTGTCAGTGAATTTCTAAATGAAAATTGTGGGGTCTCAAGTCTGTCTGGATGTCACTTTGACTAATATCCTATTCCCCCCCTTCCCCCAAACCTGAAAGATGTTCCCTGTGATTCGAGACATAATCACAACTAGCCTCCATATGTATGGAATCAGAGGGAACATCTTTTAAAGTTTTTCAGGGAGTTGGTTAGGGTATTATATGGGAGGTACTCTGCACATGGTAAGAGGGTCATTATTTCACATTTCTAAGATTGAGCCATAGCACTGAAGATTGGTTCTAATTCAAAGTTCTGGTGGGCCCTGGTTCCTACTAAACTCTTACCTTTGTCCATGTGGCTGAAATAATTATTTCAATGTTAGGGAAAGAAGTCATTGAGAGGTTGAAGATCAACCTGAGTTTTTTGACAAAACTGTGTAAACCAGAAACAAGTGTTCCCTGGAATTTTAAAAGCTTTGATGTATTTGATGTTTTTTGTGTGTTTTTTATCATGTATGTGTATGTGTTCCCATAAATGCTAGTGAATTCAAGAACTCGCGACATGTGGCAAAGCTTAATTTTTAAATAAGACTTGTTGGGGATCAGCTCTATTGGGTATCGTGCTCATTCCCTCTTATATGAAAGCTATTCCCCTATCTACAGGTTTGAGGGAAGCACTTGATGTTTCGCAGTTAGAAGACCATGGCGCTCAGCACATGTTTAAAGCCACACTTTCCTTTATAAGTGTTGCACAAGTCTTGGTGTGAAAAATTGCAGTCCTGCCAATGAACAGTCACCAGCCACTACTGAATCTACATGTGCTTTTCTGGTTATGTGAATTCCAAAATCATGAGACAATCTTATTTATTTATTTATTTATTATACAGTGATACCTTGGATTGCAAGCATAATTCGTTCCGGAAACGTGCTTGTAATCTAAAACACTCTTATATCAAAGCGAGTCTCTGGCGGGCGTAAGCGGGGCCGATTTCGGCCCGCTCGAGGCGAGCGGTTACATCCCTACGACTACCTACTTGTCTTGCAAGACCTTGCTCGTTTATCAAGTCAAAAATTTTTTAAAAGTTTGCTTGTCTTGCAAAACGCTCTCAGACCAAGTTACTTGCAATCCAAGGTATTACTGTATTTATACCCCACCTTTTTTCCTGCAAGGAACCCAAGGCGGCTTATATAATCCTCCTCCTCCTCCCCATTTTAGCCTCACAACAACCCTGTGAGGTAGGTTAGGCTGAGAGGCAGTGACTGACCCAAAGTCACCCAGTGAGTTTCATGGCCGAGCAGGGACTAGAACCTGGATCTCCCGAGTCCCAGTCCAACACTCTCACCACTACGCCACACTGGTTCTTCCAGTGTTTCACACATTATTCACCACCTAGTAATCAGACTGTGCATTATACAGCTAGACAAATGTGCAGTCACCATTCATTTATCTCTGCATTCGGTTGTCTCAAGGCCTACCTGATCTCTAGTCCCAATAGTGAACCTCAAAGGGATGAGAAGGGGAAGGGTTTCTCTACCAAAAAATAAATAAAAAAAATACGGGCCCAGTTTGAAGATGGGGTGGCTGCACAGAGAACCTACCTGTTAGTTTTGTTAACATTATGGCATGATGTAAGATAAAACACCTCTTGTTATAATGGGGCCCTACCACTTAACCCAGCTCATATAATTAGTTATTGTCCATGTATAACTCCAGTCTTGAAACTCTGGGATGGTGCTACAAAGGTACTGCTCTGGACTAAATTGCAGTTAACTGTATTTTTACAGTTAATTTTTTAAAATTCTAAACTACTCCATCTATAATGGATCCTGGGACAGTATACATAAAATTATAAAAAGCAAATAAAATATAACAACAGCAATAAAATTACAAGAGGCATAAAAACTATTCAACCAACAAACAATCAGTCTAAAATCAATTTAGACTGAATTTAAAATTTAAAATATTTGGGCAAACAGAAATGTTTTAATTTGGTGTCAGAAAGAATACAGAGTCAGTGATAATCATATCTGTTAATGGAAAAAAATATGCAAGCCCGTCTTTGTCATAGGTGATATGGTTCCTTCTGAACACACACTAAATAATCCTATAATTGTTTAGCAAGATGTAGGGGCAACTCCTTTAATTTCATGGTTTACATGAGAACCTGATATGTGGCTTCTGCTGACCTTGTGCAGACGTCATATATCACTTCCAAGTAGGAAATTAACTAGGCACGCTAACCACATTTGTTGATAGTTAATTTCTGTTTAATCAACCAGGCCTGTGATGAAATCTATTTGCAGAAGCATGCTGTTCACTCCCACCTTCTAGGGGATTCTTGTTGCTAATCTTGGCCCCTAAGGCTCTAGAATGTTAGGGGGTTTTTTTTTAGTGCTGCCTCTGGTTCACTTGCATTGGCTTCTTGGCAACTGCCTCTGGCTCTGTTAAGGATCAAAGATTAAACTGCTGCCAAGCTATCTTTTGCTTTTCTATGCTTTTAGCTTTATCTGCAAAATACATTGCTATACCACTTAGTAAGGTGTGCCTTATAATGCATAAAACAATCTGAAGATTTTTTAAAATGAACATGTAGATTTCTTTTATTTAAAAAAAACACCAAAAAAACCCTAAAAGCACACAGTTGTTGAGTCCACATCTTCTAAATTTCTTTCTGTGTTGTTGTTGTTGTTGTTGTTGTTGTTGTTGTTTTTGCAACAAAAGCACAGAAACTGACACTCAAAGCTATGTAACATTTTCTCCAGAAGGAGCATCTGCCTATTTGGCAGAGTTTTCAGTCAGTTGTGTTTGTGGCTTTGGAGCCTCCTCAGAATCCATCACGTGATTAGGGTTTCTTTAGGGCTGTCTGGACCGCATTCTCTTTTGCTGAAAGCTTCTCCTTGAGTTGAAATTTGAGGGCCTAAGAATGCATACACTGAAAAATGTGTGGCTTTGAATCTGTTGATCATGATACAAACTTCCTTAGTGCACAGCAGGGAAGATCCCATAACCACATTTATTATGCCCAAATCAGAGGCAGACAATTTTAAAAGAAAAATCTCATCACTTGCAACATAAAACAACATCTCAGAGATCACATTTAAAGTTTAGACTTGGATCAAAGATCTTCCAAAGTTACCAAGCCATCTGAGCTTACTGTGCATTGGGCTGGTTACACTGTAGGCAGAGTTGAAACAAATGCAGCCTTTTCAGTTTGTGAATAGTTTTTGTCTTTTGTCCTCCCTGCTTAAACTGAGAATTTGAGTTTGCATATTCTGAGTGCTTCACTAAACTGGGATGGTAGCAGGAGAAGGCGTCTACCACTTTGATATTGTAATCCTAGAGAAGGTGACGTTTTGACGCTTTGTGCCCTTAAGACTCTGCAAATCCAGTGCGCATCCACATTTTATATAGTAAAGCCAGTTCAATCCTAGCATCAGCATGAATTAGGCAGCCTTCCCACCCTGGTGCCCTCCAGATGCATTGGACTGCAACTCCCATCATTCCCAGCTAGCACTGGCTGTGCTGGGGAACACTGAGTTAAAAGATTGTCTGAGGAACTCTGGATTTGACTTCAGAACTGAAAGCTGTTCCACCGAGGAGGGTAGGGGTTTCCTTCTGTAACTAAATCAACATCCAAACTTAAGAATGATTGTATTGTCATTGATGAAATGTAGAGAATGTCATTTCTTCACAGCGCAGATGTCTGTAGTTTTGATCAACTCAGTTGAACGATTCCAGTCTGTTGCAGAAAAATCAAAAATTACTCTTGTGGCATCCTTGTAGTGCCTTTGTGACATAAGCTTTTGTGGACTAGAATCTATCTTCAGCTGTGGGAGCTTATGCACACACACAAGTGCAGGAGGGGGGGGATGTAAAGCATGGGGCCTGTGACATTTCTATGTAGATCCCAAATGTATACAAGATAAGAACAGAGTGACCAAACACAACAGCAGTCACTGTGGTAATACTATCTTTCTAGCTACGGTGTTCTAGCTTGACACACTTTTAAATTGTTAAATTAGAATAACATAGCTAGAAAGATAGTATTATCACAGTGACTGCTGTTGTGCATGTATCACTCTGTTCTTATTGTATGCATTTGGGATCTACACAGAAATGTCATAGCCCTACTGCTAATCTTGCAATTCATGACCTTTTGCCCTACCATTTACAATTTTCTCAATACTCATATACATACATCTTTCTGCCAAGTGACAATCATATGTTTATGCATCTAATGGACTCCAGTCCGCAGAGATTTATGCCACAAGTCATCTGTTAGCTGGCAAAATGCCACAAGATTCCTTTTTTTTTTCTCCCTTCTACCAAACGAGGGTGCTCCTATTAATAAGTCAAAACTCAAAAGTAGTCTTTTCACTACCATTGCTTTCCTTACCAAAAGCTCATGGCACAGTACAACCTAGAGTTAAGCAAGGTTCAAGGGCTGCAGTGGGCTTAAGCATGCCTGATTCTATGAGTCATGATATTGCTGGAACCATTAGTTGGGTCATACATTTCAGAGACTTACGTATTTGATAGGAGGTTACTTCCTCGTTAGCCAATATTTCAGTTCAATCAGTTTGTGTAGATTTGCAGATTAGATCAAGAGCCAGGTGTCAAATGAGGAGACTGCATAACAGAAAAGGGTGTTTTGTTTATGCTTAATTTTTGCAAGATTGATCGAAATATAGTAATTGGAGCACACCTCTCCACATCAGCTTTCTACTCAATTAATAAGATATGAGGGATTATAGAAAGAGGTGGGATTCAGAAATTCTCAGTCCAGAGAATAGTACCATTAATCGAACCATTGCGGGTGGGGAGGAAGGTCAAAATCTGCCGAGGGACAGCAGAAGTGGCCATGAAAACTTCCAGTACTTCAAGAATGGTGCTTCTCTCCAACAGCAGTTTTCACAATGACTTAAGGAATACAAATTTATTAGGTGCTGATTAATTTAGAGCGAAATCCTATTCATATTTAGACAGAAAAAAGCCCTACAACTCCCAGCGTTCCTCAGCCAGCATGGCTGGCTGAGGAATGCTGGGAGTTGTAGGATGTTTTTCTGTCTAAATATGCATAGGATTGTGCCCTTAGAGTCCCTCTGTGTGAATATGTTCTATAGCTGTATGAAGTGTACATTAAAATGCACCTTTATACAGTCACTGCGGCAAACTTTGAATTTCCCTTACATATATATGTAATATGATAAAAAAACAGAACATATTATATGTGTAATATGATAAAAACAGATCCAGAGAGGCCCATGGATCCATGCAAAGCACGTATGCACACGTATGGCTGATTTTTGCTTTTGGCAGTAGCCTCTTCCAACCTTCAGGAGAGCGCTGGGGGGTTTGCCACCAAAAGAAGAGATGAAAAGACCATGTGCACACACGGAATGCCAATAGCTTAAACTACTACATAGATTTATAATACAGTATCCTCTCAACACTCCTCCCCATTTAGAATATCCTCCTAAGCATGCATAATTTTCAGTAAATACATGAATGTAATGTAAATGGAAGGGAGCTTCTATAAATACATACTTTAACCTTTTAAAATAAAGATTACAATCTGTTGAGAAGTTAATATGATGCCATCTGTTCTAAAACTTAACAGATGAAGTCCAACCCTGTACTTTTCTTAAATCTCCTCAATAAATTCCTGAATTCACTGCCACAAGATGAGGTGATGGGCACTAGCCTGGCCTGACATCATTGAACTCTTCCAGCTGCACCTCAGCTGGGGAGTGTGCGTTGCTCCTTGAGGGCTTTTCCCAGAGGTGGAAAGCCGGGGCAGATCAAAGTGCATTGAGGTGCCAGCTTCGCTGTTCCATTGCCTTTCCCATGTGTGGAAGACGATGGAGGAGAGAAGCCTCTCCCACCGCCTCTCCCCGCTAAGGGGGGGGGGGCTTTGTGGGGGAGGGCTCACTCAAGGCCCCACAGGCTGGCTGGGCCAACCTGGTAGGGAGCATTTGGCTGGAGGTTTCCCATCCCTGATCTATGGCTTTTTTGGCAGGGTACATCTCTTTCCTTTTATCGTTCCTTTTATCGGGGGGGGGGTAGGGGTTGGGGTGCTTCCTATCTGCTTTCCCCCTTACTTTGTAGCTGGTCTGTGCATGCGCTCCATCTCTAGCAGAAGAAAGGCTTTCAAAATGCAGCTACCTAGAGGTAAAGGCTGCAGTTACTCAGTAAAGGATGAGAGGTGTCCAAGGTCTTTGAGCCCCCTTGAGCCTTGGGTAGTAGTTGCAGTACAAATACTGGATAGAATACAATTTTGTGTTGCCAAACTACCTGAGAAGCAACAGGAATATGCCTGTAATTGCTCTGTGCATTAAATGTATGTTAATTGTTGTTCTATGTGGAATGTGTGGCCCTTTTTAAGTATGCATGCACCAGCTCAGGACAAAGAAATTCCACAGTACCCCTTTAGTCCTACTTCTTCTGCTCCGGAGTCCCCTGGGCACCCACAACTAGACAGGAAGCCCTTATCCAGTCTGTGAGTCATCCGCCTGCTGATCTTCCCTGTCTTGGTTGCAGAATTTGGATTGGAGCTTTTGTTTTGTTGGGGGGGTTTCAGAGTATAGACAGTGCTGCATGTAATCAGACATCAGATAAAAGGGACTGTTGTTTAGCTAGGGTTATGGTTACCTTATGATTTCAAGCAAAGTGTATTATGCATAAGCTACATTTGAATTAAAAGTGTGCTGTGTGTGTATTGGGGGTATGCTTGACTGTCCCACTTTTGGCTGTTTCTGCCAAAATAACCCATCAAGAAGAATATTGTAGCTACACATTTGATTCACATTGCAGCTTCCATGCTGGCTTCATAATTAGCCAGGATGTTTTGGTGCAGGTGTCTTGTTTTGGCTTCCTACTCCAAATGCTTCACATTTGCCAGTGTTTTTTTTTTACAGGAACTGAACTGACTGGAGCCGAATTGTCTTTTCTGTTTCAGTTGAAGTTGAGATTTGACTACTAGCCTCGGGTGATACAGATTTCCACAAAAAAGATAGTGCTAGTGGGAAAGAAAGACTTGACACTGAAGGAGCTCTTTCTGGCTTCCTGTTAAATCAAGTGGAGCTTTGCCAGTGGCAAACATGGAAACAGGATCAAGCCACAAATATCAGTCCTGTGATTCAAGTGGAAATTGCAGTTATGAACACCATCGTGAGATTATATCTTCACTGTAGCTACCCCAGATTATAAACCCGTGGGCAGGACTTGTTTTTCATTCCTGTATAGTACCTAGTGATTTTAGGTGATTTTTAAATAATTATAATAACAGTACTGATCATTCTGATCTCCCCTTTTATATTTTTATAGATCAGAAGGAACCCATTTAAAGCTTCTGTTTAAGTGGTATAGGGATCAGATTAGATAGCTTTTGTTCTCTTCTTTTTCTTGAGACAGATAAATAGTTAATCCAGATATACATCAGCCTGCTTTGGCATTCACTAGATGGACCTATGAAAATTATTTTCATATTTACTTGCTATTTACAATGTGTTTAGATAAATAACAGCTCTTGCCTTGGGAGTTTCATTTTTGCATATAATTCTGTAATCCCAGTGGTCACAGAGGCTATTAAATAACCCCAAGAAATGCATGAGACTTACATTTTGCTCTTTTGATCTGTAGCCCAGAAGCCTTTACTTCCAAAACAAATCTGTTTTCTTGGAAATGTGCTTAAAGTGGCCTTTCTTACTGCCACTTGTGGTCACTTTGGAAGTTTGGCTTGTGAAAGATAAAGTTATGGAAATTTTTCTAGCTTGTCCTATATACCACAGTGTAGGTTATAGTAAGATGGGTGCTGGCAGCTATGAAGAGCTAGCAATGGGGGCAAATTTGGAATTGGAGTTCAGAATACAAACTCCCCCATTTCAGTCTATACTGGCTCAAAATGGGATTTGTCCTTGCCACTAGCCAGCTCGCCCTGCATCCTTCACTTTGCAAGCAAAAAAAAGAAAAGTTATGTATACAGATTCATATCTTGCCTTTCCATTATACATGCCCAAGGAGGCTCACAAAAAATTAAAAACAACTTCAGATAATCCAACAGCTCAAGCTGGTACAGAGAAGGAAGTATTACGGCTTTATGGCAGGGGTGGGGAACTATATTGGGTCCAGGACGCAGCCAGGTCTGGAAAGGACCAGCTGAGAGCACTTCATTTCTCCTCCACCTTCCCCACACAGTGCTCTCTCAGCTGGTGCTTCAGGAGCTGGCTGAGTGCCAACCTCAGGTGGGCCAAAACTGGCCCATGGGCCAGGAGGTTCCCCAACTCTGCTTTACATGTGATTACTGCTCCTCCTTCCCCACCCCTAATTGGTGCTGTTGGGGCAAAGGATGTAGCAGGCAAATTCTCGTTCTAGTCTCCAAATGGTCTTTTGTACTTCTAAACTGGGTTCAGTATGACTAAGCAGGCCCCCAAAACCCAATAATTAGAGCAGGCATCGGTTCATGTTTAATCCTAGGACACTTCCAGATTCTGAAAAGTTGAGGAGAATAAGTTTGTCAGTGGCTATTTGCCATGATAGCTAAATGGAACGACCATGTTCCAAGATAGCACAAGCCTCTGACTCCTTGGAGCTGGGGGTAAGCAACAGCCCTGTGTGTGAGCTTCCCAAGGGCACCTAGCTAGCCACTGCTGGAAAGAGGAGGGTAAGCTAGATAGACCTTGTTCTGATCCAGCAGTTCTGAAGTTCTTATGTCAGGCATGCTGCTTCAGAACACCTGGCATGCCACATGGGGCCAGTGCAGATCCTCATAACTTGCTGCTCTCTGATGGTCTGTACAGTAGATTAGAACTTGCAGGATGAGTGAGATTTGCTTTTCCCCCCCAAGAGGTGTTAGGAAAATGCAGTTTTCCCCCTTCATGGTTTCTTTCTCCATCTCTGTTACAGGTAATTTAAAAAAAATGCTGGGGATGTGTCATCTACAAACCCTTCCCCAATCTGGGTCGCTCCAGATGTGTTTGGCCTACATGTCCCATCAGCCTCAGCCAGCATGTCCTGTGGTCAGCAATGATGGGAGTTGTAATCCAACAAGATCTGGAGAGACCCAAGTTGGGGAAGATGGCCCTAGAAGGAAAGATGTGGAATCTGGGTGATTCCAATGGATCCTGCTCCATTTTCATGTTCCGTTACCCATGTTATGTCATTTCTGTTTTTTTTACTAACCACAGGGTAGGATGGAGATCAGGACCAGGACATAGTGCTGTAGGAGAGGAGTTATCCCTTTTTCCCCCCATGCCATTTCCCCCAAAAAATATGTTTCTCCCCAAAGCTGCTGTTAGTTGCGTTGTGTGTACGCACCCAGCCTGCTTATATACATTTTCCCTAGTGGAGCAAGCAGTAGCTTGCAGGGATGATTTTCATCAGAAACATGGCTCTGGAAGAAATGTTAAACCCCCTTCTCCCAGCGCCACAGCCTTGATCTGTTTCAGCTTCCCCTTCCCCCACAGATACTATTGCCAACATTTAAAGAGATAGGAGATTCAATCATGAAGCTTCATTATTCGGCCCTCAGATACACAAAATATCCAAGTCCCCACTGTAAGACGTATGGCCACAAAGTTTAGGTGTTGCTGTCTTCGGGGACTAGATCTAGGAATCGCTACTTGCAGGCTTCATGCTAACCAGTTCTGATTTCCAGAGCCAGACAAGTTTGAAACGAATAATTGACAGCTTCTGTAAAGGGCCCCTCCTGATAGGAGCCTAGTGGACTGGAAGAAGAAGCACTGTGGGCCATATGTTTGCTGACTATATTTCACAAGAACTTTATGTCTGGACCAATTCCTGGGTATGAGGGACAGAAGAGGTTTGTTTTTACTATGCCCAGTTAGATGAAACAATGAAATCATTTCAACAGCAAGTTGTTGAAGTATTGCCTTGCCAGACTGGCACTGTTTGGAATTGCAAGCCTGCATTGCGCTGGTAGCCTTTGGAAATTGGCTGAGCATTCTCAACTCCAGCTGAATTTAATAGCGTACAAGCAGTGCCAGCTCCAGGTTTCTGAGGGCCCTGGGCAAGACACCCTCCATGAGCTCCCTCCCTCAGTGAGCCGACCTTCTCACCGCCACTGTCACCAGCTGTCCCTGTCCTCTTTCTCATCAGAGTATTTCATAGTTCATAGAGTTGGAAGGAGCCTACAAGGCTATCGAGTCCAACCCCCTGCTCAATGCAGGAAACTAGAGGAGGGGTCTCCCATCCAAGTAATAACCAGGCTTGACCCTGCTAAGCTTTCCACGCTCAGACAAGCTGAGCCAGCATAAGCCACAGGCCTGTATCACTGTCACTACTTGCTTGCTTTGTCAGGCAGAGAGCCAGTTAGCAAGTAGGCGGTGGCATCTCCTGCTCCTCCTCACCACCACCATTGTCCGGGCCACAGCAAGAGGCAGGTGAACAAGTAGGTTGCAGTGGTGAAGAGGAGCAAGTCCAGGGGTCTCTTGTCAGTAGGCCTTTGCTGAGGCATGGGACCTCGGCAGGTGGCCAACCATTCCTACCCTTGACACCTGCCCCGTGTACAAGAATCAGTGCCTTGGATAATCCAGTAGTAGTAGTATCATTGCACTGCACAGCATGCTGTCCATATAAAATGCCTTGTTCAGATTGACCCAAGATGTCTTTGTCCTCTTTTCTCTCCACACAGAGAGAAAAGGGAAAACATCTTCTCCATCCATCACTGGCCCAGTCTAGTTACTAATTACTACATGCCCTGGCAGTTAATATACAAAACCTTGGTGGAGTACATTTGGCACACACTTTTACTTTTGGATGGATTTCTTCATAAGCTTGAGTTTGGTGGTTTATTTTGTGACTGATGAATAATCATTTAGGCAGGCAAATGTCTTAGAGCTGGAAGGGGCTGCCAGTTAAAGCGGGACTTTCCTCTCTTCTGTGAACTGAAAAGCTACCCTCTAGTTGTCAGGCTTTGAAATGCAGCTGTTCCTTTTGACAGGCTTCTTTTTCAAAAAGTTGAACATTCATATGGCTGTTTGGAAGCATTGCACCATCTAAACAAAGCCATATATTTTATTTGTTAAGTCAAGTGAAAAATGTGTCTGCCCTTCTCCACTTAGCTGGCAGGAATTGAGCAAACATCAATTTTGCTTTTCTTTCTTCCTGGAAGTCAGTTCAGTCCCTGGGAGAAAAATCTTTGATTGGCATGCCTGAAAATACAAATCCTCTATAAAACTATAATAGTGGTTTATTAAGTGGCTACCAAGAACGGCCTTATTGGTTTAAGCCAATAGTGCGTGTAACCCCCAGTATCCTTTCTTTAATAGCAGCCAGTTCTGGAGGCTTGGGAGTCTGTTCATAATGGCATGAGCCATTGATGTGTACCGTGGGGCAACTGCTGTGCTTTCCTCCTGTAGCTCTAACCAAAAAGCAGTGGCTTCGGGTAATCCACTTGCATTAAGCAACTCCCACCACACCCCAAAAGTGGGAAATTTGCAAACTGCTGCCTACCACTAGCATAACATCAAAACAGGTAGAGGCCTCTTGGTGTAAAGACACAAAACCACAGCATGTTTGCATTCACATAAGGCTATTGATACTCCTACAATAACCTACCCATCAAGCACGCACATTTATTTTTCAAGTGGCACCCTGGCAACCATAATACAGTCCTGGGTGTTAAAAGTTTCACATCCCATTTTTAACCTCATCAAGCATCCTTCTTCCTGGTGCACCCATTGAAATTAACAGGACACAGCAAGGACTTCAGTGAGAATGTTCAGCCTCCCGATGAATAAGTTAAAAGCTTGGAGTAGTTCTTCTGCTAATAGAAATAGCAATATTTTAACAAAGCATGTCTTCACAATACATGAATCATCCAAAGAGAATTAAACCCCGTGGACAAGTCACATTATTTTGTATACATTTAACTTGAAATGTGTTTCCAAAAAGGACTTGGAATTATGTTCTAGGATTCCAGTTGTCCATGTATTCTCTATGCTACTCCCTAACCTGGTAAGTCAGATTCAGTGTAGTTATTTAGTCTGGGCATTATAGTTTTAGTTGTGTGAAGGGGGAGTCAGTGTGTGATTACTACGTATTTGGAGGCACCACATTGCAGCAATTCCACTCCTGGCTGTCAGGTAGAGTTCCTAGAAAGTGATCCTAGTGACTGGACTGCTCCATCTTGTGGGATTTGGCACTCCACAAGGTTAAATCTTGTCCCCCATACTTTTTGATATCGTGCTTTTCAATTCTTGGGAGGGGTGGTTAGAGATCTGGAATGAGTGTACTGATCAGTATACTGATAACTTTCAGCTCTGTTTCTCCTTGTCAGTGAAGCCAGGTGAGGCAGTCAAGTTCTGAACAGATATCTGAGGGCAACTATAGACTAGATAAAGGTGAATAAACTGAAGTTCAATTCAAAGAAAACAGATGTGCAGCCTTCCCCAACCTGGTACCCTCCAGATGGGTTGGGCTACAAATCCCATCATTGTGGCTATTATGGCATCTGGAGGACACCAAGTTTCAGAAGGCTGCTTTAATGGTAGGGGAACTTGATAAATTGAGAGTTGGCAGTTACCCTGTCCTGGATGTGGTCACATTTCCCTTGAAGGATCTTGTCCCCAGTCTGAGGGTGCCATTGGGATTCCCAGTTGGTGGTCGTGGGCCAAAATGCCTTTTACTTGCTTAGGCTGGTTCATCAACTATTACCACTCTTAGGCTGCAATCCTATGACTACTTACTTGGGAATAAGACCAACTGAAATCAACTGGACTTACTTTTCAGTAGACATGTATAGCATTGCATTGTTAGAGTAGAAGAACCTAGCATTGGTACATGCCTTTGGAACTCCAGGTTGGACAACTATAATGCACTCTACATGGAGCTGTCTTTGAAGGTTGGCCCAGATCTTCAATTATCTAAAAAATGCATCTGCACAGTTATTATGGGAGTGAGCCAAAGGGAGCACATTGCACCGCTGCTAGAACAATGGCCTTGGCTCCCTATTTGTTTCTGTACACAATTTGGTTTTGACCTGTAAAGCCTCAAATAGCCTGGGCCCCAGTTAACTAAGGTGATGCCTCCTCTTGCCAGCCTCTCTACCTTCTGGTAGAGAGTCCAGCTCCGTTCCCATCTTTATCTAGATTGGCAGGAACAAGGATTAAGGCTGTCTCAGCTGTAGCCTCTGGAATTCCCTCTTCAGGGAAATCCAGCAGACTGACTGTGCCTTCACCTTCCGCAAATAAGCCAGAACATTTCTATTCTAGTAGGCAGCTGGAGAGCAGGGCAGACTGTTATTTTAAATTGGCCAGTTTCATTGCTTTCCTGTTCTGTGGTGCTCTGTAGATTTATTAGGCTAGTGTTTAAAATTAATTGTTAAGCATTTATTGATATTTTGTGACAGTTTAAATTTTGATTTCAATTGTTTTGTTATTTAATGTTGTAAGCTGTCCTGAGGGTCCATTCAGGCTATGTGGCAGCATATAAGAATAATAAATCTGCCCTTTCTATACTTTGGTTCAGAACGCCTGGTCTTAAACTGATCACAATGTTACTTTTGTAAGCCTGTTTCCCAGATTTAACTGATAAGGCAACTCTGTGGCCACATGCACTGTTAGCCAATGACATCAAAGCAAGTGGAAACATAGGGAGCTGCCTTATGCCAGGAGAGTATTTGTTTGTTAGTATTGTTTGCTCTGGCTGGCAGAGGTCTTTCACATCCGCTGCTACCTGATCCTTTTAGCTGGACTTGTTGTCAGGCATTGGATCTGGGACCGTCCACATGTAAAGCATGAGCTCTACCACGAAGCTATGGAGCTGCCCCACTGCATTCACTGGGGAGTGTGCATATCTCCTTTACCTTGGTCCTTGATTCCCACAAATCCCTGTCCAGTAAATGTTTAAACACATGCTAAAGTTCAACTGAAATGTTTTGAATGGGACTAAAGGTAAGCAAGTGCTTTGTGGGATAAGAACCAGAAGGCAGCGTCTTCCAAAAGCTGTAATAGTCTACTAACCTAACCTTATTAGAAGTTCCTAAAGCTGGTAGCAGCAACGTGGCTTGAGAGTCTCAGCCTAACATTCCGATTCACAACCCAGTAAAGGAGGAACACTTGAATTCAAGCCAAATTCAAATGAAGCTATATTGGTTTTAAAACAAGTAGTTCCTTGATTTCAGGGGTACCAAATTGATTTAAAACTTAAGTATTTGGGCAAACTAAAGTGCTAGTGATTCTATGCATGTTTCTTGGAAGAAGGTCCTGCTATATGTATACATAGAATTATAGCCTGTAATTCATACAGCACATAGGATCTAAGACTGAAGTTTGCAATGTCCATTTGCCCAAAATGGTGGCAAACCATCTCTCCACATAACATCATACTCTACCAAAAACCACTGTAATACTTCATTAAGTATTTTGATTCTTCTTAGTTTCCTGTGTCTTCTATAAGTCATCTATTTGTTTCCTCTGTCTTCCAAAATCTATCTATTGCTTATATTCTTAATTTACTATGTTATTAATTATTTTTATTTTTAAACTTGAACAGAGCAAACTGGGAAGAGAACAAAGGGAAGGAGAAGTGACCCAAAAAGAAAAGGAAGAGATGACAGGAAAAGCAGTACTGATAAGAAAGAAAAAAGGAAACCAGGGAATGAGTTGGTTCTGGGACAGCTGGGTAAGTTAGGCTTCAAACATATACCTTTAAACCCATGAAGTGGTTTAAAGTGTTCAAAATGTTTCGCAATGAGCTTATTGGGTGGGTGGGTGGGGGGAATTAACAATAAATATAGTCCAGCATCTTCATTCCACCCATACTTTATTTTAGGACCTTTTCAGGTTCTCATTGATCCAGGTTAGTGATTGGAGGCCCAACTGATGACCCTCTGGACAGGAACAGCCTGGCCACAGTTATCCATGCTCTATAACCTCCAGATTGGACTACTGAAATGTATTTTTTCTCAAAGAAGTTTGGAAACTGCAGTTCAAAGCACAGTCACTAGGCTACTATAATTGGGGCTAACTGCTGTGGGAGCATCTCTCAACAGTGTTTCAACAACTACACTGGATCCTGGTCTGTTTCCAAGCACAATTCTCAGAGTACTGGTGCTTATCTTTAAAGCCCTTCACAGCTTGGGATCTGGGTACCTGAAGGACCATCACTCCCCATGAGCCTAAACAACCACTACAATCTTCTTCAGAGGTCTTCCTCTGAGTGCCACTATCATCTGAGATAAGGCAGGTTGCAACTGAGGAAAGGGCCGTTTCAGCTGTGGTGCCCAACTTAAGGAGCACTCTCCCCAGAGACTCACCTGGTGCCTACCCTTCTCCTTTTGGTATCAGATAAAGACCTTTTTATTGTCCCAGGTGCTTATGTCTCTGGTGCTAGGGTTTTTTTTTTATGCTATTTTATTTTTGTGCAGTGTTTTGTGTTATTTTTTATGTTTTGATGATTATATGTTTTTTAGTATTGATTAACTACCCTAGGAATACTATATATTATAGAACAAAATAATGTTGGAAATTATGAAAGAAATCCTCTGCTGCTTTGTGAAGTCTTTTTCATCCTGAAAAAGAATTGTTTTGGCAGGGCTGCCTGCCAGCCTGGAGCATAGAGGCCCTAAGAACATTACTTATAGGCATTATTTGGCGCTGCTGACCCTGACATAGCATTTACTGAATTCTGAGCCTGAAGTTTACTAATACACTATACCAAACAGATACATTATGAGGATGAGGAATTACTAACAAATTTGTGAACTCCATATGATTTATGCTGGTTGGTTATTTTGATCATAACGTATCTTCCAACTCACTGGGCCAGTTCACACCATCAAACAGCCCACCATGGCTTATTTAATATTCAAAATGGCTGCTGTGATGCCTGCGGGCGGCATTTTGAATATTCATCACCTGCCCGTGGCTTGTCATGTGCAAACCCAGGGACCATGGGATATGTGAGGGTTAAACAACCCTCACATAACCCATGGTCTGTTGTCCTTCCCAGCATGCTCCGCAGCCCACCGTGGCTTAAACACCTCACGGTGGGATGTTTTGATCATGCAAAAGAGATCACTGTGTAGTAATTTGTCCAAGTCTAGTGGTTGCCATCCATGTAGGGTTTCTGATTCTCCTCTTGTTCACTTTGCCCAAACTGTAGAGCTTCATCATTCCCCCTATTTCTGACGCTCAGCACGGAGTGCCAATATTTACGTAGCAAAACAGCACCACCCACATACAAGAGGGAGGTATCAGCAGGCTCGGCTGTGCCCTGAGGTTTGCAGACGTACCAAAAAAATACAGAGAGAAAAAAACGCAGAGGAGTCAACCACACCCAGAAGGCTAAAACACGACTGTGTATGCATGCAGCACTTGCTTGACCCACCCAGGTTCCTTGTCATTTAAAAAAAAAAAATGGCACCAGGGTTCATGCATCAGGCTTCCAAAAACCATTGCCCAGGATTCTAGCTGAGCATGTGGGGAGAAGGAAGAAGGGGAAGGAACAGGGTGAGGGAGAGATGAGCAAACAACAAAGAGACACGAGGTTGAGGGAGATGGAGCAGAGAACGTGCAGGGGAGGGGAGGGGCAATGAAAGTAGGAAACAGAACTGGGAGTGAATGAGACAAAAACAAGAGATGGTGGGGGGATAGCAAAGAGATAGTTAACCGTTTAGAGATACTTTTAAATATGGTAAGCGGTATATAAATCAAAGAAAGGAAGAGGTGAGTATTGTGAAGACAGGGTGGGAACAGAGGTGGAGAGGGGAAAATTCCAGGAGGGAAAAAGGGAGAGGTGTAAAATGGAAGACACAGAGAGGAATAGGAGTGACACATTGGGAAGGGAAAGGAAACACACAGAAATGTGGGTTTGTGTGGGGCAGTAGGCTCATTTTGTTGTAGACCCCCATTTACCTTACTATATTGGGTTTCTGTATTTGGCCATTACAAAATATTTGAAGCAAATAGGTAGCAGTGTAATTCACACTCAGGGTTTCCCAGACTAATCAATCTTAAGTAAACTGTTCTTTCACCTGTAATGCTACATGGTGCATTAGTATTTCTTCAACCTCTGCCTGCCTAATTATCTCCCCAAATATTTAGCTCCCCATTAAAACTATGGTTAAATTTATAGCAAAAAAACCTGTTGAATGTCTGACTTCTAAGGCATTTTGTGCTTTCTCTACCCATTATTTTTATAGGTTTGTCAACTTCCTTCCCCATTGATGGGACCTTCTTCAACAACTGGCTGGCTCAATCTGTACAGATTACCACAGAGAATATGGCAATGAGTGAGTGGTCCTTGAACAATGGCCATCATGAAGACACCACTCCAGGCCTTTCCGAGGAACTTTTACAAGATGAAGAGACCTTGTTAAGTTTTATGATGGATCATTCCTTGAAGTCTCCATTGAAGCAGAGTGACACAACTAAGAAAGCTAAGAGCAAGATGCGCACACACACTAAGAAAAAACCTGCAAGAAATGGCTTGAATTTCTTTAAGCGACATCAGGAAGAGCATTCAAATCTGTGGACTAATGTGAGTTACTTGTCAGATAAAACTACAAAATCTTCATCCCACGATTTAAGGAACAGCAAAGTGGAGAAGGGTATGGACAAACTTCAGCCAGAGCGCAAAGTGATGTGTGACGTGAAAAGGACAGCTAGGAAGGGCTGTTCTCATCTTTCACCTCCTCTTCCAAAAGCAAATGATTCTCAAGCCTCCCAGAGTCTGATAAGTACCCTAAGCAATGATGAAGAACCAGTGAAGTATGCCCCATCTGATCCCAATTCCCTGGTTAAAGTGCCTGATTCAGTAGGTTGTCCGAAAACAGTAGTGAGATTCAAATTACCAAAAGAGGGCAGAGGGACACGGAGATCACAGAACGAGAAGCCTGAGATGGTTAATGGACCTCCAGGAAGTGAAAAATCGAAGGTTATCTTACACCACTTTGACAATGAGACTGACGGTTACTTTTCAGATGCAGAAATGAGTGACTCTGACACAGAATCTGGTAGTGGCAGAGGGCACCATAGCCAGTTAGATTCAGGAAACGAGGATAATTTCAGAATGAGTATTTTGGCATCCTAATACGCCAGACAGACCAATTGTGACAGCTCTTGTGAGGCCTAAATACAGTTACAACTGCCATGTCCAATTTCCGCCTGGTATCATAACAGAGGGTTTCAGTTGGTTTATTTGTTTGTTTTTAATTTGTATATATAGTTCAGAAATGAGCACTGTTGTTTTTCCTCTTCTCTATATGCCTGAGACACAGCTCAAAGCATCACCAACGTAGACTTATATACTGTAACAGTAGCTAGCCCTTCTTAGTCAAATCTTGCATTTCCTGGTTAAACATAACGCAAGCATGTGCATTATTAGGGACTTACGCTTGCTGGTAGTGAGCAGGACATCCTAGAATTTTAATGAGGAGGTGTGAGATTGCCAGTACCTGTTGTTCATGCGGGGATGGACAGTTTTATGGGCATTATTTAAACCAAGCAAATAGATTTCATGGTCTGCCTGGTGTTATTGCCTCTGTTTGGCAGGGTGCAGAATGGGAGTACTACTACGGCAGCCAACTATATACAGAGAACTTAATGGAAAAGTAAATATATGTTTGTTTGAGTGTGTGTGTGCGTACGTGCGTTTGCGCGCACATGCTTGTCTAGGGTTTGTCAGTGTGTATGTATGCCTGTGTTAGCAACTATGAAGTAAAATAAGCGATTATTTTTTAAAGAAGCACAACAAGCTTATTTGAAGAAAGCACTTAATGGGTGGAGGAAAACAACATTGTATTTATGGTCTATTAAATCCTTGATTTTTCTTTCTCACCTCTCCAGTTCGATCAGAGTCCGTCCAAGGGGCCACGAGCCAAGATTTAGCCCTATCACTTCAACTATCAGCTGGGCAGCACTGTAAACACTCATCCAAGGCTCTCAGTAGATAGAAGAATTACATATCTGTGTTAAAGCTGCTCTACTGTCTATCAGTATCTCTCCTGAGTAACTTTGGGTATTATTTATTGGTAAAACATAAACCTTTGGTTATCTGAAGCCATTCCCATAATTTCCTCAGGTTGATTAAAGTAGCCTTTTACCAAAACACTTGGGCCAAAATAGAAAACAGGGGGGGAATATTTCCACAACCCAGATAGAGAAATTGTTCAGAGTTTTTAAAAATCATCATCATTGGCATCATCAAATGGCTTCAGTTCCCAACCTTGCAAAAGAGGTCACGTCTATACTTTTGGCATAAATAGGCAAATTATGGCTCACCTGTTCAGGGAGCTGAACAAGTAAGCTTCCTCTGTACAAAAAGGGTCACTTGGTTGTAGATACATCCTTGAAAGGCAATTTGAACCATTTGCCTTTGCCACCTTGTTTCTTTCTCAAACATTGTAACTAAATTGATGGCTTTCTCCCCTTTCCATCCTTCCATTTCAAAAGTGAAATCCTAAGCAAGCCGTCGACTCATCATAGGAGGGTGATTCACAGAAGTCTGCATTCTAAATATGTCAATAATGTTGTGCATAAATTGTCTCTAATAAGCCTTAAGTGTCATTCAAAAGCCCATGTTACCTATGAGTCACACAGATTTCCATGTTTGCACTTAATTACACCATTACTTCAATTTTGGCTTCAAAGGTCACAGCTAAGGTTTGCTACATGCTTTATGGGAGTGACCCCAGTGTGAGCTCAGGGAACAAAAACAAAAAGAAAAGTGAAGTTCACGAATACTTTTTGTTGTTGGTACGTTATTTTAAATATGTATGTGTGTGTGTGTATATCTATACTGGGACACTTCTGCTTGTTAACCCATCATTGTCAAACTGGGGGAGACGAAGACCTTGCAGTTGTTCAGATGAATCCGTCAAATTATTTTATGGATGCCAAAGAATATTTTAAGAATAAAATAGCACAGCCAGAAACCGGAAACTTGTTATTTGAAAACAAAAAATGAATGAAAGCTGTTTAGCTGCAAAAGGACTAAATCCGTGTTCATGACACAGCTGAGGCATTAGGTTGCAAGCTTGCTGAAGATGATGCTTTTATCATTTGGACCACCTCCCACCATTTTGATTTCTGATGCTCTTTGCTCATTCCAGTCTGAGCAATGTTGGTTTTATGTTCTTTGATGCCAGATATTGGCTGTCCTTGGGTTTTTTTTAGAGTCAAGTCATTTTACAAGCCTTCCAAGTCCTTAATATCTCTCCAGTTGAGCTACAATTTGGAGAATCTTTATTTTGAAAAGAAACCAAAATCAAGAGCCAAATACACATCATTTTTTCACTGATTTGAGAAGTTTTGTTTGCTAAATTATTTTTCAAAAGCACTAACTGAAATGGAACAATTCGGTATTATCCTAACCCATATGGGTTGGTAAATAAATTCTGCTCTTAATTAAGGCTTGGTATGTGCAGATAATGTTAAATACAGTAAATAGGACTTAGTTTTATCTTATCAAGCTTGCTGGGCTTTAGCTACAATATCCTAGTTACGTCATACAAATAATCAATATGCTGCCTTTTAATGGATCTTGCTTCCGTGTGCTTCAGTTCAACTATAGCTATTAAAAAAAGAGAGAGAAAATCCAGATATCTCACTGTACACAGCTTCATTCATCAGCTACTGCATTAATTGCCTGCTCACTCAGTACAGGACAGCAAAAAGGACAGACTTTAAAGAACAACCAAACTAAACCAGCACCTAGCTCTTCTTTATTTGGATCATATATAGAACTGTGAGACACTCCATTGTTACTGTGAATAAGAAGTGATTGCGAACCAAAACTATTTTTTTTTTAAAGGAAGAAATACTTCACCCTGCTCTAGAGCCTTCAGTGCACTGAAGGGGCTCTGTACATAATGTCTCATGAAATGCTTTGTACACACCATGGAGCTTCACAGCGAGAGCATTCTTCAAAATTGAAGAGAACAGGATAGCCTCTGCTCACATGGAGCTCCACAGAGCCCAATGTAATTTTGGATCACAGACTTTGTATATGACATATGCTTATGTTTGTGGCTATCATGATTTTGCGACTGGAATAAAAAAGGGAGCCACATTTATTGTATGGGGAATTAAAGCTGGAAAATGGAAGAAAGGGATACAAAAAGACTTCACTAGAATTACTAAGAAACAGGAATTCAACATTATTCCTAACTAGAATCTCTAATTGTCTCTAGGTTGTATCCAAAGGTGCCCTTCTGTTCACTGAAATGGTTTGGATCCAAAGGAGGCTTCCGCAAAAGAAAAGAAAGGGGAGGTGATCTTCACTGATTCCCTCTGCAGCTGCCTACCTTCCATTCTGCAGATTTGCTGGGAGGTGTTCAGTGGGAAGGGGGAAATCAGTAAAAATCACACACACACACACACACACACTTCCAGTCATGGAAGCCTCATTGGATCCAACCCTGTGTTAGAAAATAAATTTAACCGTAGACAACCATACAGTAGTAGGATACATTCGCCTTTTACCTTGCTGCTTTGATAAAATCTTGATATTTTTGCATAACTGCTAAGGAATCTCTTGGTTTGGATTCTTTAATGTGCTTGCACTGTCAATACTGCTCATAATTTAACAATAGATCTCTACAGATACGGCGAAGGCCAACGAGTGCCTTGGAACCAGCTATAGTCTCTGGAGTTACAGAGGAGCCCATGCAAGCTGCCACTTCACTAGTGCCATGCAGTGCAATGGTGTAGTGAAGCAAGCACTCGGAACCGGAAGTGCTCCAGGTGGTTAGTCCAATCTCTCCTCCAGCACCTGAGTTTTGGCATACCTGGCTGACTACACTAAGAAGTTGCTCATAGCAAATGGCATTGCTAATGAAAAGGGAATGTGTTCTGATAGTGAAACTCCCACTGTGGTTTATTTTAAATCATTTCCATCACTGATTTTTTTATATGGTTTCCAGGAGTGTCACTATGACCCTGGATATTAGCTTGTGCTCAGTGGACAGCTATCTGTATATTAATCAAAATTCTTTTAAGAGCAACTCCAATCTTTCTTTGTTGTTTAGCACCTGCTTTCCCCCCTCCAGAAACAACAAAGAAAGATTTGCGTAAAAGAAGAAATTGTACACGGAAAATATTTTTGATGCACTGTAAATGTATTTTGAGATGAATAGGGAAAAAAGCATAAATGGTCTATTTTATTAAACAAAGGTCTTTAAGATGATGTGTAAACTTCAATCATTGACATTTGCACTGTAAAGCGTGAATCCCATTTCCTTTGGGAAAGGAGCATCATGCTTATGTATTAACATGGTAATAATGATACTTTTTGGTTTGTCACTAAGGATTACACTTGGCTTTTAAAACCTCCATGTTGAATGGAATTTCCTAGAGACAATTTGGATTTTCCTCACATTCACTTTTCCCTGTTAGGTTTTCTGGGATAGTTGTTTTGTGGCATATATTTTAAATCTTTTGTAGATTGTTGTGTTTGTTATTAATATATATATATATATATATATATATATTTGGCAGTGCTTTTCCTCAAAGCACAATGCGGAATTAGCCATTTCTGCAGAAGGAAAAGGGAAAGAGTTCAATCCCACCTGTTCTTTTTTCCTCAATTCCTCAAAATCAAGTCTTTGCAATCTGTCACAAAAAGACTCAATTTGGTTGTTCTTTAAGGAAACCCTTTTATACTTTGCTCCATTCCACACAGACACAAAACAGGCCCACTCCATATCAGTTACAAGAAACTATATGAATGTCACAGGAGGCAAAGCCCTTCTGTTTTCTTTGTTTCAAAGAAAGTGATGTGCCATTTGTTAATATAAAAGAGAAATATTGAAAATATATTGAAAAGAGCAATTTTAAATTATTTTTGGCTTATGTTGCAATATTTATTTTCTTGTATTAGAAATTCCTTTGTAGAGAAAAATGTATTTTTCATTAATGCAGAAACCTATTTCTCCTTTTTGTACATTTTCCATGTTAGTTAATCCTTAAAGCAATATAATGTATCAAAGTTGTTCTGTGTGAAAGCTGTATTATGCATGCTGTTTGTGTTGCCTTGGACTAGGTCTGTCTGCCATAATTTTCATCATGTTTCGATTCAGTGTATGCTTTAATACACATTGGGACCATGGCCCATTTGCTTATGAAAAAAGAAATACCTTTGCATTCTTCAATGTGTTGGCAAATGCAGTCAATAAAGCCGTGTTTTCTGTGTATGTTCGCCTGAATATTGAGTACTCAGCAGAACTAATTCACCCCAAGATCAAAAGGAGCACATCTTTTCATACTCCCATAAGTCCTTGGAAACAGTGAGCCTTACACCTGTTAGCATCTATGCGATATTAATTACCTTCTATCAAGATTGGGAGGCATAATTAGATTGTAATTCCTTCATAGTGGGGCTGTGTGTTTGCCACAATTCTATGAAAGTACAAAAAAAGCCCGACATGTAGTGTTAAACGTAGAATTCAGTATCCTAGGGAAATAAATGTATTCCTTTCTCCTTTTTTAGAGCAAGTTCCAAACTCTTTTGTATATACCGGTAGGTATGCCTGGATGCATGTAGGTAATGTTTCCAGCTGAATCTCAGAAGCCAGAGGACTTGCTGAATGAGATTTTTAGGGAGCAGGCATTATGAGGGGAAAGACCTATTTCATCAGTTCTCTAGGTCCGGACACTCCAGTGACTTCACACCCCCATATGAGCCTCTAACCACAACCAATAGGAATGCTGTATGAACTTTGTTCTCCATGACATTCCCACTCTGGGGAACTGACCATGCAAACTGCACAGCCTACAACCTAATCCCATAATCAGCATCACAGGCTGGCAGGGAGCAACATAAGTGAAAGATGTTGCACACATGCATTGTAGAGCTCAGGTGTTCTACACCTGAAAACCACAAGCACAACCAATGAAAAGAGCTCAATAATTTACAGAACAAGAGGATACGATGCATTGAATTGTGAATTAACTATGTTTGAGGTGGCTGTTTCCACCTGAGGACTCAAATTTCTATGCAGAAAGATCAATGTAGGAAACTGCAAATGCACATGTACATCATCAGAAGAGGTCTGTTGAAACAACCCATAAGTCCAGTCCCCGGGTGTTTCTCACAGTGGCCAACCAGATGCTTCTGAAAAGTCCACAAGCAGGGCATGAAGGCAATAACCCTCTTGAAACGAACCAGTACACCCAATTTGATTTCACTTATGTTTACATACGAGTTTCCCAGCCAGAGTATATACACAGTGAAATAGCTGATTATAGCAATAGCAGAAACAAGCAGTGGAGAAAAATATAACCCAAGAAAATAGAGTGAGTTCTGATGTATCCCTTTGCAGATTTAGCCCACTAGAAAAGGTACTATTACAGGAAAGCATGACTCCACCACTCTGTATTTTTGTTGTTTCATTGACAAATTAAGTTGGTCTGTATAAAAACGTATGTTTTGCACTATCTTTGAATTCCCGGTTGGATCCATTGCCCTGGGAGACAGAAGCAAGAACAGGTACATACCCTTGTCATCTTCCTATGTTAAACTGGAAAGACAAAAATGGTCACAAATGTGCATGGACTTTGAACATGTAATAAAAGAAAAACTTGCACGTACAATATTGTACGATGAAAGCAAGTCAAGCAAGGAGCATAAGATACCACAATTCTGAAATATGTTGCAAAGTAGAAGACTTCCATTTGCCATAGGTTTATAAGACAGGAAAAGCAAAATAAGTGGAAGGGCACGGTTTTTCACTTACTATTTGTACCAGAAGCCCTGAGGCATAAAATCATGGTCATTTATAACAGTTGAATTTATGTGTTCTCTTTTATGCTATTTGACTTTCAAGTTTCAGGAGTATAATAGTAGTATCCTATGAGTGAAAAATAGGACATTGGATCCACACATTTGAATATTGGCTACACAGTTGTGGGTGTATCACATATATAAAGGCAGGTAAACAGAGTATCCTAATCTTAAGTTTATTTACCTGGAATAGGAAGGCGGAGAAATTAATTTCAGTTTCGGTTTTGACCAGCATTTACCCAGTTTGCATCTCCTGGTACTGAACATGGAACTGGATTCAAGAGACCTCTGGCAAGAGCAATCTGACCCTTTCCTGGCAGCCTGCTGCATGAGGAGGAAGAGGGGGAGAGAGAAAAAGGAGTGACATATCCACCTTTGGCTCTTGTCCTACTCACTGCTGACTTCAGCCCTGTTTACCCATTACAGATTACCCATAAGGGAGTGTGGCCCTTGACAGAAAAAAACAGTTTCCTACCCCTGTTTTAGAGAGCCCATCACTATGACCTAGTTTGCACATCATAACCAATTGGGGGCACATGGGAGCAAACAAGCACACCACTTGCCACTTCCATTTTCAATTAACAACCCAGGAACCATTGCCCATGGTTTGCTGTTGGGTTAACTCTGGGTTTAACTCAAACGACCCAGAGTTTCAAGGTTTGGACATCAGAAACAGCCCAATAACACCCTCAGAGTGCAGCAAGTGTGTGCTCAAAAGTATTTCTACCACATTTAGAATGTACGTCTGCAGAAGTTACAGAGAATTACATTCATTGAGCCCATAGCTAGAGCCATGCACTGCTGAATTCAACAGCACACTGGTGTCATTGTTTGCTCATCTTTCACATTCTTGTGCCTGAGCAACCAGACCAAATACACTTTTATATATAAAATTAATATTCTCCACCCCACCCCCATCCCATCTTTTGAAACTGCCCACCAGGACAAATGGACCAAAATCTATTAAAAAGTAACATTTTGCTAATCTAATATCCAAATGAAAAACAAACAGCTGCAACATATAAAGTGTCATCAGTGTTGGTCAGCAGCCAAAGAAAATAACAATACAATCGCAATCTCTCATATTGGAGATGAGATATTGGATACTCCTGCTGTAAACATGAATAATGGTCATAAGACAACTGCCATGTTCTTTCAGTTTATTTTTTTTAAGTGACAAATGGCCATCTATCGGCAGTTATATGGTTTCCATTCATAGCAGGAATCCAGTGTCACACATACTAAGGATAATCTGCCAACCTTGTGTTTGTTCCGTCAGATCACAAGATGATTACCTGAGTCTGATAGTGTCAGCTTTTAGGAAATATCCCCACCAGTCGCTAATCTTAGCTCATATTAGATCAGTTCCCTACTAGTCCAGCACATCTTTCTATTGTTTTTCTGGACCAGCTCTCATGCCTATGAAGTATGCAGTGAGCTAAACTGCATCTTCAGCATCTTAATAGATGCATTACGACAACTGCATCATCAACTGGTTGACAAAAGGGCAACAATAACAGCCTTATAGATGTGGATAACAGTCGTGGTGGAAGGGCTGTGGACACAATCCAGGACTGGATTCCCAAACACTGCTAGCTATGAGAGCAAACAGTCCATGATCACCCAGTTGTCACAAGCTGGGAGTAAAAAGAACTCAGGTGCCTGTCCTAGCAACAGTACTGGGCCTTCCCCCTGCTCGAAGCATGGCTCTTCCCCCAGCTAAAAATTAAATTCCACTTCCATGATGGCTTCAGGGCAGGGCAGGGGAGTCTTGTCTCTTTCGCTCCATCCAGAAATCCAGCACCACTTGCATAAATATTATCGTTAAAATTGTTCAGAACCTACCCCTCATTCGCCTCCTTCATTGTGGTCTCAGAATCAAGCCGATAGTTCCCTGTATGTCAGGGGAGAGGAACCTCAGGTCCAGGAACCAAATCCAGCCCCCTGGGGCTCCCCATATGGCCACACCCCCTTCCCCCTAACCACCTATCATTTGCTGGCTTCTGATGGAAATTGTAATGTTGCCTGCTTAAATCAACAAGGTAATGCAACTACTAGTTACAGTGGGAGGAAAGGGTTAATTGAACAATCCCCAGGGTGCATGTTTTGTAACCCCTCCTCCCTACTTCCAGCCTCTCTGTGGCCAGCTCTCTCTCTCTCTCTCTCTACCTCTCCAACAAGATGGACACACAGGTCTGAGCCGGCTTCCAGCCAGTGATCTCCAATGAAGACTCTAACCTGCCTAGATGCATCTTGCATATATCAATAAACAGACTGTAAGTAAAACTAATAAATGTCTTTATTAGTTTTAAACCTTAGATTTCATAGATCATAGAGTTGGAAGGAGCCTACAAGGCTATCGAGTCCAACCCCCTGCTCAATGCAGGAAACTAGAGGAGGGGTCTCCCATCCAAGTAATAACCAGGCTTGACCCTGCTTAGCTTTCCATGCTCAGACAAGCTGAGCCAGCATAAGCCACAGGCCTGTATATACTTTTCCTTTTAAGAGCCTTTTAGCAAGGGTTTAGCAACCCACGTGGTGATAACCAGTTTCAATAACCAGGCTGGGCATAAGGGGGAAAACTCTGCTTCATCCTAACCAGTATAGGACCGACTCCTTCCCGTATCCTCCAACCATTTCCTGGCTTTCTGTGCAGTTTTCTCCCAATTGAAAAGGCTGAAATGCCTCCCCTAAGGTTTAGTTACAGGCAATAAAAGCTTTAAGCTAAAATATGCTGGTATTTCTGGTTTTCCGTGGGGCACCGGTTTTGCCTCTGGCTGTGCCCCCTTCACATTTGGCCCCACCTACCACTGGGATGTGCCCCCCAGAGCTTCTCCAAAACTGAATTTGGCCTTTGGTCTGAAAGAGGTGCCCCCACCGCTGCTACGCATGCCACTACTTTATTTCTAATGGTAAGCGGCATGAAATAGATATTTACCGGTATCTAAAATTGAAATTGAATAAAACAAACTTGAAAAATATTTAATAATTTACTTCTTGCATTGATTGATCATATTTATAGCCTGCCTTTCAGCGGAATGCTAAAGGTGGTTTACAATCATTTCAAAATACCCATAAAAACAAACCACGCGAATAGCAACACCACACAAATGAAAACCAAAGAAAAACAATATAAAAGTAGTTAGAATCTCCACTAATCCACAAATACCCAGCAGAATAAAGGTGCTTTAACTTAGCGATGAAAGGAGACCAGGAAAGAACACAAATGTACTTCCCAGAGCAAAGCATTCCACAATGCCAGAGTCACCACTGTGAAGGCCCTGCTCCTGGTAGATTAGATTGGAATCTAATTTAACCTACCAGGAGCAGGGCGTTTACATTAGACTGTATACACCACTGTCACACACAAAGCTTTGTTTTCAAAGCAGTTCGCAACACAGAGAGAAACAATACAATTAAAAATTTAAAAATGAGTATATCATGCCAATAAACATTTAAATTCCAAATTATGAGTTGGATCCATACTTATGCTTAGAATATAGACCAATGAAATCAACGGGACTTAAGTTAGTCATGACTAACTCTTTACATCCCATTGATGTCAAGGGGCCTACTCTTAAGCCTGACTAAATGTGGATTCAAGCCTCAGCAAAATAATTTTAGTCTAATTATACATCAAAACAGCAGTAACAATAAGGGTTTAAATGATAGCTACAAGACAAATACAGCTGAGCAAATGGTGGGTTGGATCCAGACTTAGTGATGCTTAAAGTAAACCCATTGATTTCAATAGGAATTAAGTTAGTCATGACCAACTTCAATTCGACTTATTTCAATAGGTCTATTCTACCCTCACTAACCCACGCTCACCGAGTTTACATGACAGTACAACTCTGAGCAGAGGAACCAACAACAAAACTAGTAATGGAAACAGCAACAAATATGTAAAATGCAAAATGGCGGCCGGGAACCAGTTCACTGAATAAAGAACTGGTTAGCCAGGCACCCACTGTTGTGTCTCTGCTCAAAATTGGCCCTTTCCTTCCCTGGGTGGGGGAGGGGAGGGAAGACCAAGGTTCAGTTATACACATTTGCATGTAATGCACTGTTAGCTGAGAAGTATGTGTAGAGTGGTTAGAAGGGGGATCTATCAGGATGTGCATTGATAAGATTTTTGTTTTTCACGCATCATCCAGTTACCTGGGTTAGATTACACTGTAGCCTCACCTTTCACTATCATATCAAGAAATAGAGCCCAGGGCAGGAAAGTGCAAATGAGGAGTTGGGCTATGAAGAAAGTGGTCCGTGGTTTGCTTTGAGTGAAGAGGCTACAATTTGGGCCATAACCGAGAGGGTGATCAACTTTTCCCCAGACTTCAGAGGCAACAGGGGCCGGGGGATGCAGTTAACCCATGAAGTCCCTGAGTGTGCCCCTTTACTTTCTCCCATATCAGTGAATGGTTGTTATGCACTCACAGGGAGGGAAATCACTGTTGACCCAGGCTATAGTTGTTCAGCTGGCATAGTGGTTAGGGTGTTGGACTGGGACTCGGGAGATCCGGGTTCTAGTCCCCGCTCAGCCATGAAACTTACTGGGTGACTTTCAGCCAGTCACTGACTCTCAGCCTAACCTACCTCACAGGGTTGTTGTGAGGATTAAATGGAGAGGAGGAGGAGGATTATGTAAGTCACCTTGGGTTCCTTGCAGGAAAAAAGGCGGGGTATAAATATAATGAAATAAATGAATAAATAGAAATGGGGGGCAAAACTCCCAACCATTCCTGATCATGGATGGTCCAGCCTCCACCAACAAGGACACCATGACAGGGCGGGGGGAGGGGAGCAGAGTACAAAGAGATCCACTGCATCAGGGTAGAGCACATGCTTTGCATGCAGATCTCTGGTTCAGTCAGTTCCTGGTATCTACAGTTAAAAGGTGGTGGAAAGTGCCGAGAAAGGCCTTTTCCTGAGACCCTGGAGAGACCCTGCCTGTCAGGGTAGACCAGCAGTAGGCAACCTGGTGGCCTCCACATGTTTTGGATTATAACTCCCAGCAGCCCCAGCCAACATGGCCAAAGGTCAGGAATGATAGATTTGTAGTCCAGAACATCTGGAGGGCACCAGGTTGCCTACCCCTGGTTAGACCATACTGAGCCAATTACCGGGCTCAGTATAAGGCTCCTTCATATGTATACCTGCAACATATTTACGTGCTTGCAATATTCAGGCCCTGCCTACACACACACACACACACACACCAAACACCGGTCATAATGACAAGCTTTTTTATACTGAAGCTACAGTTGGGAGATGGCCCTGTCACAACAAAATATTAACGTAAGAGGTAAAATCAGCTAGCTATCCAGACATACTGAAAAATCAACTCACTCACTCCCGCCCCCATGCATCATTCACTACAGCATTTCTAGATTTTTGAAGGCTTCTAAAATACAACCAGGAATGTTTAGTGAAATGATGTCTTGCAGCAGAGTTCCCCTGCTGTAAAGAGAGCAAACACAATCCAGACAACAGTTGTTATGTTTACAGTAACCGACTGGATTGTGCTCAGTGTTACATTTACTAATTTAGGAGTAGCCAGGAAGAAAAAGATACCCAGCTCCTGTTAATGCGTCTAGAACGGAAATGTTAGAATAAGCCCTAAGGGGGTAAACATGGTTCAGTTCAGTTTCAGGAAGCTGCTACTAACACACACACAACATGAACATTAATTAATTTGCCCTCAACACATCTTAAAAAGAGTAGCATAAGATATTTTATATCATGCTTGATTAAATGTGAGTGTTATAGCAACATGCTCCCTAAATGTGAAAAAGATGGTGCTGTACTTGTACATAAATGCTTCTAATTTGATGAGTATGTATTTAAGATTTAGTCTTCCCAAGTTAATCCATTTAGGGCAGCCATGCTGTGTACTGAAATAGCATATTTCTCTTAGATGTCCATGTAGGGCTATAAAATGATGTGCACCTGCCACAATTTGCAAGAGATGATTTGAAAACAAATCTGCTTTCCCCAGACAGAGATATTTCCCTTGGTTCTGTGCCGGTTAATAGTAAAGACCCTGGCTCACATGCATATGTTACAACTTAAGCTTTTGTCGAGTCTGCCAATTCTGCCAGTAGCAACAGGAAGGAATCATGTTTTGATTGCATGAAAGTGTTCAGCGGTCCCTTTTTGAATGTGACAATTTGCAAGTCTTTATAATCTCTGGAGGCACAAGCTTAATTCACTTGCTGTTTATCAATGGAGGGCAGCATTTCAAAATGAAACCCAGGTGCGCACTTTGGAATACTGTAATAAATGCATGTAGATATCATCAGATGGGAAAGTAGCAAGGACAAATAAGAATGAGCTCACAGGAGTGAATTCTCCCATTCGTTGCAGGCACTGCTGTGTTCTCTTTCAGAGACAAGAGAGAGAGATGCAAGGGTTATCTACAGCAAAAGAATGTTAGGGAAGTCAGCCAATGGCTATGCTTGGAACTGTAATAATCTTGAGATGGAAATCGGACGGCAGCCTTTTGCTTATTGCGACTGTTTGTACAGAGTGACTCAGCAAGCAAAGCTCTTGTCACTCAGGTGCATCACCTTCAAGAAGGCCTGCACACAGAGAGGGCTCTCGAGAGGGATTAGCTCTGGCTTCACTCGCAAACAGGGAAGAAAGGGGACTTGTGGAAAAGAGGAGTCACATCCAGGAATGCGAGACATGCCCTAGTCATTTAATTAACTGGACACAGCTGGAAGCAGCACCAAGGACAGCAGAGTTGAAATCGGTGTGCCAAGGATTCAGATGCCACTGCTGGGAAAAGTACCCTCACTCTCTTGGCAGCTACATTTCATGATAACCCTGCAATCAAGAGGGGAAGGAAGGCCACATAAGATGCCTGGATGCATTTAGCACCCTTGTATCTTGATGGCCTTACTGACTAGGTGAATTAAGATTACTAGGGAGCCAAGATGGTTTCCAGAGGACCTTTGGGGGTTTTCCAGCTGATATGGCTGGCGGCCCAGTCGAATCCCTGGTCAATCTCTGGAATACAGAGATGACCTGGGCAATTGACTTGATCGCTCCCGAGTGCCCTCTCTGTAGTAGAGCTCGTACGGCTCCATCATATACCCCGGAGTTGAGAGCGATGAAACAACACAGGAGATGGCTTGAATGCAGATGGAGAAAACTCCTAATGGATGCAATTGAGCCCTGGTATGTGCCTATAGTCAGATGTATTTAGGGGCAGTGAGGGCAGCAAAGAAACAACATCTCACTGCCTCTATTCAGTCTTCTATTTGCCACCCAGCAGAGTTTTTTTAGGGTCATCCGGAGCCTATTATATGTTGGCCGCAAGGACACTCTGGACCCATCTGAGGTTGCTGTGATATATTTGCTGGCACTTCCAGGAAAAAATCTCTTGCATCTGCCGGGACTTGGACTCCAATGTTATTGCAGTTGAATCAGGTGAGGTATCCAGAGCACAACCTGGTCAAGGTTTCTGGGATGAGTTTCAGTTGGTACAGCTCAAGGATGTTGACAAGGTGCTTGGACAGGTTCATGCAACCACATCCACACTGGATCCTTGCCCCTTTTGGCTTATAAAAACCAGCAGGGAGGGAACAGCCAGCTGAGCCAGGGAGTTGATCAATGCCTCCTTGCGAGAGGGAGTGGTCCCATGCCGCTTGAAAGAAGCAGTGGTGAAGCCACTCCTGAAGAAACCCTCTCTGGACCCGGAAGATCTTAACAACTTTAGGCCAGTGGTGAATGTTCCTTTCCTGGGCAAGTTCCTTGAGCAGGTGGTGGCCAACCAGCTCCAGGTGCTCTTGGATGAGACTGATTATCTGGATTCATTTCAGTCGGGGTTCAGGCTGGGTTTTGGCACAAAACAGCTTTGGTCACCCTGTATGATGACCTATGTCAGGAGAGAGATGGGGGAGTGTGACCCTGTTTATAGTCCTGGATATCTCAGCAGCTTTTGATACCATCGACAATGGTATCTTCTGGGGAAACTGAGTTGGGAGTGGGGGGTACTGCATTGCAGTGGTTCTGCTCCTACTTGGATGGATGGCTCCAGAAGGAGGTGCTTGGGGAATATTGCTCGGCCCCATGGACTCTCCTGTGTGGAGTTCCTCAGGGGTTGCTCTTAACCCCCATGCTATTCAACATCTACATGAAACCTCTGAGTGGGGTCATCCGGAGTTTTGGAGTGCACTGCAATCAATACGCTGATGACACGCAGCTCTATTTCTCCTTTTCATCTTCAGCAGGTGAGGCTGTGGATGTGCTAAACCGGTGCCTGTCTGCGACAATGGACTGGATAAAGGCTAACAAACTGAAGCTCAATCCAGACAAGACTGAGATGCTGTTAGTGGGTGGTTCCTCTGACTCGATGGAGGGTGTCCAACCTGTTCTAGATGGGGTTGCACTCCCCTTGAAAGAGCAGGTTCCTAGCTTGCGGGGTCCTCCTTGAGCCATCTTTGTCACTTGAGGCTCAAGTGGCCTCAGTGGCACAGAGTGCCTTCTATAAGCTCCAGCTGATGGCCCAGCTATGCCCCTATTTGGAAAGGGCTAGCCTGGTTTCAGTAATCTATGCTCTAGTCATCTCTAAGCTAGACTACTGCAATGCACTCTATGTGGGGCTGCCCTTGAAGACTGATCAGAACCTGCAGCTTGTGCAAAACGTGGCAGCCAGACTCATCACTGGGAACAGAAGGTCTGAACACATAACAGCAGTTCTGGCCCACTTGCATCAGCAGCCGATATGCCTCCAAGCCTGATTCAAGGAGCTGGTCTTAACTTATAAAGCCATACATGGCTTAGGACCACAATACCTGATAGAACGCCTCTCCCAACCGCAATCTACCCAGACACTCTGCTCAATATCTGGGGCCTTTCTCCAATTGCCACCTCCATGGAAGGCTCGGCCAGTGGCAACAAAGAGGAGGGGCCTTTTCTGTGGTAGCCCCCCGAGCTCCCCACTGAGGCCTGCCTGGCACCAACTCTGCTATCCTTTTGGCACCAGGTCAAGACTGCCCTCTATGCTGAGGCATTTAACAGCTCCAAATAGCATATGGGGGGTGTGTGGTTATGTCACCTTTTCAATAGGTCTAGTTTTATTACCTTGTTCTTACCTATCTAAGTCGTTTTTAAATTTGGGTTTTTTTATGATGTTTTTTATTGTTTATAGAATCATAGAAAAGTAGAGTTGGAAGGGGCCTACAAGGCCATCGAGTCCAACCCCCTGCTCAATGCAGAAATCCAGGTCAAGCATCCCTGACAGATGTCTGTCCAGCTGCACCTTGAATGCCTCCAGAGTGGGAGAGCCCACCACCTCCCTAGGTAGTTGATTCCATTGTCTTATTGCTCTGACAGTCAGGAAATTTTTCCTGATGTTTAGGTGGAATCTAGGTTCCTGTAGCTTAAGCCCATTATTCCGTGTCCTGCAAACTGGGATGATCGAGAAGAGATCCTGGCCCTCCTCTGTGTGACATCCCTTCAAGTACTGGAAGAATGTGATCATATCTCCCCTCAGTCTCCTCTTCTGAAGGCTAAACATGCCCAGTTCTTTCAGTCTCTCCTCATAGGGCCTTGTTTCCAGTCCCTTTATCATCCTTGTTGCCCTCCTCTGAACCCTCTCCAGTTTGTCTATGTCCTTCTTAAAGTGTGGTGCCCAGAACTGGACGCAGTACTCAAGATGAGGCCTAACCAGTGCCGAGTAAAGTGGAATTATCACTTCCCGCGATTTGGAAGCTATACTTCTATTAATGCAGCCCAAAATAGCATTTGCCTTCTTTGCAGCCACATCACATTGCTGGCTCATATTCAGTTTGTGATCTACCACAATTCCAAGATCCTTCTCACTTGTAGTATTGTTGAGCCAAGTGTCCCCCATTCTGTAACTCTGCATTTGGTTTCCTCTCCCTAGGTGCAGCACTTGGCATTTATCCCTATTAAATTTCATTCTGTTGTTTTCGGCCCAGCGCTCCAGCCTATCGAGGTCACTTTGAATTTTGTTTCTGTCTTCCAGAGTATTAGCTGTTCTACCCAACTTTGTGTCATCTGCAAATTTGATAAGCATTCCCTGTACCTCCTGATCCAAGTCATTAATAAAAATGTTGAAGAGCACTGGGCCCAGGACTGAGCCCTGTGGTACCCCGCTCGTTACCTCTCCCCAGTTTGAGAAGGAACCATTGATACCGTAAGCACTCTTTGAGTCTGATTCTGTAGCCAATTGTGGATCCACCTGATAGTTGTTCCATCTAGCCCACTTTTAGCTAGCTTGCTAATCAGGATATCATAAGGCACTTTGTCGAAAGCTTTGCTGAAGTCCAGATATATTATATATTTTATATTTCATATTGTATTTTATAAGTGTTGTAAACTGCCCAGAGAGCTTCAGCTATTGGGTGGTATAGAAATAAAATAAATTCTCCTCCTCCTCCTCCTCCTCCTCCTCCTCCTCCTCCTCCTCCTCCTCCTCCTCCTCCTCCTCCTTCTTCTTCTTCTTCTTCTTCCTAAAGCCACTGGGAGCTATCATCAGGAGGTTTGGGGTGCGATGTCATCAATATGAGGATGACACGCAGCTCTACCTCTCTTTCAAGTCCTCACCACGGTTGGCCATTGAGACCCTGTCCAAGTGCCTTGGGTAGTAAGTGGCTGAACCCCGATAAGACCGAGGTACTTCTGGTGGGAGACAAAGGGAGGTTAGGGGATGTTGACCTGGTGCTGAATGGGGTACATCTACCAAGGACACAGCAGTCCCTCACAAGGCCAAGTTAAACCTGGCCTTGTGCAGGACTGCCGCGGGCTGCGCATCAGCGGCTGTGTCAGGGCCTTGGTGCATATGCGCCATTGCCCTGATGCAGCCACTGACACAGCTGGCGACACCATGGAAGTCCCTCACAAGGCTGGGTTTAACCCGGCCTTGCGAGGGACCACCTCAGCTCCTCCTCGCCCAGTGGGGTTCAGTGAGGATGATGAGGCACACAGCAGCGGAGGTGACGGCAGGCAGCAGCAGTGAGTGGGGCTTGGGGGGGAGGGGGAGGCATGCGGCAGAAGTCCCAGGGCAGGGGGGTTGTAGCCCTTGCTCGGCGGGGACACAACTCACCTCAGTAGCATCCCCACCGAGCAAGGGCAAGAAGCCTCTGATAGCCACTGGGGCACTTTGGGTCAGCTGTCATGCCCACTCCTCTCACTTCAGTGCTCCCGCGTTGTCCCGTGGGATACTGGCTGGAGGACTGAGGAAGGAAGAAGGGAAAGGCAGCGCCTCTGGACCCCTGCTGTGCCCAACCACTAGTCGGGCACAGCTGGGGCCTGGGCCAACTTTAAACCCACAGAGGTTTCAGAACCTCTGTGGGTTCAAAGTGGCGTGCTAACCTGCCCACTGACTGGTTAGCACAACATGGTAAACCTCGGTAGGTTTACCGTCCAAGTAAACCTACTGAGGTTTACTGTGTTGTGTGAACTTAGGAAGGGTTAGTTAGAGTGGTTAAGGAGAGTGTCTCGCTTGGGCACTTTTTGCCAGCTGTCATCCCTGCTCTGCTCCCCTCAGTGCTCCCGCAGTGTCCCCTGGGATAACGATGGGAGGGCTGAGGGGAGAGGTGGTGCCTCTGGACCCCCACTGTGCCCAACTATTAGTCGGGGACAGTCAGGGCCTGGGGCCCACAGAATCTCTGGGTTTAAAGTAACATGCGAACCCAGCCATGAGCCATTAACATAAATAGTGCAAGAAAGGCTCAAAGGTGGCGATATGTGAATGCCTAACTCTGTTTAGTGGACTCCACTGGCAATGCATTACTTCTGGTTATAATGACTAGGTTCAGACAACAGGATAACCCACACTCAAGGGTTGAGTGTAGGTTGTTGTTGAAGTGTGGGTTGTTTTTGAAATGTGGGTTATCGTGTTGTCTGAACCCAGCTATGCTAACAAGTCATGGCTTGTTAACCACGAACAACCCTTTAAGAGAACCCATGGTTTGTTGTTAGGTTGTGAATTGTAGGTTGTTCACCATGGTTTGTTATCTCAGTTGGGTTCAGACAACAAGATTACCTATGTTTCAGAAACAACCTACACACTCACAGTTCAGCAACAACCTACACAGTTCAATGACAACACATACTCAACCCTTGAGTGTGGGTTATTGTGTTCTCTGTACCCAGTCTGTTTCTTAGGGCTGTTTGTGGCAGGTTATGTTTGGGCTTGCTGGAGAGTTAGATTTTGAGATAGATGATCTAACACTAACATATGCTATGATCAAAGAAAAAATCCTATCAGCTTATCAAGGTACAGCATGACTCTTTGCATCAATAAATCATATATTTGTGAGTCAGAGTTGGGGCTGGCTCCAGGGAAGAAATTTAAAGGAAAAAAGAAACTCAGTAAGGAAGGCATTTTTTTTTTAAGAGGAGCATTATTGTTGTACATTGGGTTTTAATGATGACATAATAGCTAGCCAGATGTGCTTCCCTTTTGAAACAATGAATTATCCTGCCACCATTATAACAGGTACTAGGGAAACAAACGTTCCAAAAAGATGGAGGTTAAAAGAGCACTCATGCAGATTGGCGTTGGCCATTAGCAGCTTTGCTCTTGAGGTTGAAATTGTCGGATCAATAAAATGGAATTTTCCCTGAAAGTCAATCAAGTTAAGTAGCAAAACAACACATGCCTGTAACGTTGCAACTCCTGCCAAAAAGATACACAAGATAACGGCTTTCAGAGCCTCCCTCGGCAAATCCATCTGGACATAAATGAGACGTTGATCCAAATGTACCCAAGCAATTCATTATCCCTCGTTAAGGGCTATCCAACACACAGTGCTCCCAATTGCTAGAGCTTCAAATAGAAAGAAGGAAGATAAAGAGCCAGGATCCAAGGTCAGGTTTGATTCTCCTATCCATTGGATCAATTAGTCATTTTTTCCCCAGGCACTGGCCTGATGGGTGTCACAAGGCAAGCAGCCCTTGATGTCTGCCCCTGCCAAATCCTACACAGTCATTCTGCCAATCTAGTTTCCTCCAAGGGCAGCTTGAAGCAATTTTGGCTTTATCTTTATAGGAAAATGCCTGTTTTGAAACTATGGTTCCAACTGGCTTACGCTGGCTCAGCTTGTCTGAGCATAGAAAGCAGGGTCAAGCCTGGTTATTACTTGGATGGGAGACCCCTTATCTAGTTCCCTGCATTGAGCAGGGGGTTGGACCCAATAGCCTTGTAGGCTCCTTCCAACTCTATGATCTATGAAATTTATAAGTGATGCAGGTAATGGAATGCTAGACCAAGAAACCTAGATGGTCTATTAAATAGAAGCTGCCACTTTAGTTTAGGCAGCAATCCTAAACACAGCAATCCTAAGCACCACCAGACACAATAGGACTTACCTCTGAGTAAGCATGTAATGATTGCACCATTAACACTACAAAGAACTGGAAATAAAGGTATATCCTGATCCTGCTTAGAGCATCCTAAAAACTGAAGCTGGTCCATGCATAATGTTTCAGCAATCCCATATAGGACACAGGGAAAGGGATGCCCTGACTCTCTTCTTTCAGGAAGAAACACATTTGGAATTGACTCACAGGAGATCCTTAGAAGTTCCAATGTCTTGAAACAGCATTTAGGAACAGGAAACAGCTACATGACCTTTCGACTCTCTGTAACTAGATTCAAATAGATGTATCAGTAGCAGGTCATTAATGAAATCTCACAGGAGGTGTGGGCAGGAAAAGGGAACCAGGCTTCAGTTAGTAGCACTGAATGTGCTCCATTGCTCTTGAGCATGCTCAGTAGCATATGATAAAGAAGTGTGCTGGGGTGAGGGAAAATAATGTTACACCAGCTCCAGATTTTGTGAGGCCCTTTGGCAAGATGCCCTCAGTGGGCTATCCTGTCCAGTTGGGCTCTCCTCCTTGCCACTTTCACCACTACCCCTTTTCTGCCCTCTCCCTCTGGGCCCAAACCGCACCACTGCTCAGAAGGAGAGGACACAGCAGGTGAAGCCTGCTGCTGCACCTTTCCCTTACTCTTGTCATTCTTCATATGCTTGTCAAGGACAGGTAAGCATCTGTATAACGGGCATGTCAGTGACCACAGGATACTTCTGAGGACAAACAAAAACAAAGATACTTTGCACATTCATATATAAATAGCGCAATGTAAGTACCAGTCCATATTAACCAAACAAAATCAACGGAAGTGAAAAGGTAAGATAAGATCTGACACAGGATAGCGAGGTATGCCTAAAATGTCTTCAAATTAGGAATCGCTTGATTATGCTCAGAATCCGAGTTTAAAAAAACAAAACCAGCAAGCTGCACAGGGACATCAATCCTTTCCTTTTAAAGCTGTAATCTTTGTAGAGCAATTCAATTTTTTTGATGAGTGATTCAGGTCCATCCTAGGTTTGTGGAGATTAATTGTCTGGAAACTATTTTATTAGCCTATGAGAAATTAGCTGGTGCTCCGAAGTCATCCTCCTAAATCATCAGTGCTCACGCTGCAGTTGCTCTAAATATTTGCTGGTGTGTACTTTGGGAGAGTTACAAATGAAATCAAATGACTGAACGGCTCAACAGGTTTTTGTTAGTTTAGCTGCTCTTCACTGAACTCGTTCTTAGCTTTGTTTTACTTTTATTCATTTATTTATTACATTTCTATGCCACCCAATAGCCAAATCTCTCTGTGTGGTTCACAAAGCAAAACCTAAACCATAAAATACAAGAACACAGTAAAACATAATATAAAAGCCTTACATTTAAAAAAAGAATAGGACCAGCCAGCACCAGTGCAAATACTAACTAAAAATGTACTAATACCATTTTTAAAACTGAAGGACTAAAAAGCCTGGGAAAATAAAAAGGTCTTCACCTGGTGTTGAGAGGACCAAATGTAGGCACCAGATGAGCCTCTCAGGCATTCCACAACTGGGGTGCCACTACTGAAAAGGCGCTTAAGAGATTGGGTTGGATCCAGAAACGTTCAAGCATATTGCTTGCGGAATGGGATGTCCGTGGCTCCCTCCTGCAGCCCCTATATGCCCTCCAAATCTCTTCTGAAGGATCTCCAGCAACCCTCAGTTCTTAGTGGTCATGCTGAAATCTGTGTGTGGGTTGGGGGGCAGAATTTGCCTTCAGCCCACCCCTGACCTATAGGTTGTCTTTAAGGATTTGTACTATCAGCAAGATTTGATCTCCGTTCATTGTATTCATGCAGCTTGGTTGTGTTTTTCACTGCCAGTGGAGGTAAACAAACTAACAGCACAATTCTAAACATGTGTTCAGTGGAGCTTACTTCTAAGTAACTGTATTTAGGATTGCAGTAGCCTAATATTTTGTAAAGATTTCATTATCCAACAGGGTATTGGGGTCTACATATGAGCCTATTGTTGTGAATATTTTCTCCAAGGGCTGTTTCACAGATGAGTATTTTCCAACAGGATTATGTAGGGGGGGGAATATACATGCTATGAGGAATATGTGAGGAATGCACCCGTATCTGTTTCACTGGGTAGACATTCAGTGAAAAGCTACCAGGGATGGGGACTCGGACTCGAGGACTCGACTCGTGAGTCGGACTGAGTCCCCCCTCTGACTCGAGTCAGACTCGAGTCCCAATATTTTTAATGGGACTCGAGACTCGACTCGGGACTCGAGACCAAGGACTCGTGTTCCTCAAATGCAACATGGATAGGTTTTAGGAAGTACAGCAACTTTATTTTTAAAAATCATTTTCCTAAAATGCAACCTTTCAGACATTTTGGGTTTGGCTGCCTCTGCCTGCCTGTTTGGGGTTCCCAGCCTCCTCTGCCTGCCTGGTCTCTTCTTAACCAGTTCCACAGTTTGAATTGTCCAAGACAATGGCCTCTGCCTGCCTGCTTTGGGGTTCCCTGCCTCCTCTGCCTGCCTGGTTATTTTGGGTTTGTCTGCCTGGTCTGTTCTTGCCAAAATCAGTTGCAGAATTCTGAAATAAAAAGGCACACTTGTGCCTAGAATTTATTTAAGCCACACATCTGAAATAGCCTTATTTTGTTGGGGAAAACCCCCATTGATTTTAATAGGGACTCGTGGAGTCAGCTTTGGGAGGGACTCGGGACTCGTGAGTCACCATTTTGGACCAAGGACTCGGACTCGAGACTCAGGTCCAAAGACTCGTGACTCGACTCGTGACTCGAGACCAAGGACTCTTCAACATCCCTGAAAGCTACCATTGTCTTCGGCTTCCCACATTGTGTCCAAACAGTAAAATAGCCACAGAGGTATATTCATGTAGGGAAACCATCATTTGTGAAGTAGCTTTTGTCATCTATTAGGAATGGCTGTAATTTTTGTTCAAGTAAATACTCTTAACAGAATTCAATCTTACTGAAAGTGTTATTACTGCTGTCAAAAGATGATGATTGTTTCTACCTTGCCCCTAGCCACCTTGCTTTCTTACTGCTCCTTCAGCTTTTCCATATGCAAACTGCAGGATAGCTTCTTCTATGCGAACACAATTCATAACCTAGTTAAGTAGAGCTTTGATATAAGCCACTAAGTCTAAGGGAACTAAATTGGTACAATTACAGCTGCATTGTTGTGAGCTGAGCCGTGTGTGTTATGATAAATTCTCTTTTGTGCCACAACCTGTCTAGATTAAAAATGACTCTTCATGGATGCGTCACTTTTTCTTACTCACAGAATAGCTAGAGGTACGCTATAATGACCTGGGATAACAAAGCTGATTGACTCACTCTGCAACCTACTGCTGGTTGCAATGCTACCCGCTGCTTACATTTTAGTTTTTATAAGTTTTAATCCTGTATAAAAGGAGTAGCACTCTCTAGCCTACCTGAACAAAGGCTTGTCTTTCCAGCCTTGTAAAAGCAAGTATTGGTGTTGATGCAGAGGAGGTAGTGGCTTGTGTATGATACTGATGTTCCAGTCCTGGATAATTGCCTGTGAAGTAAAAAAATATTATCTTCCCACAGTGCCAGACTGAACTTGGAAAAGAACTGCATCCCGACTGACCTTCACTTGAACATGGTGGACACAAAATATACGGCTTGACCAAGAAACAAATCCACCCTAGTCACTCAAAGGATCTATGTAGACCTTTTAAACTTCTGATAGACACATCACAAGACCCTTCTCTATGTGGCTTTCAATATCTTTTCAGTTAAAAACTGCTACCTCATCCCAACCCTGTTACAGACATCCTGGCTCTCTGAACATGTGTATTTTGTGTAGTGCATTTAATTGGCATTACACTGACACCCTAGTTCAATAATCCATTTTGGTTCCAGAAGCAGCAGTATGGAAAGCTGCCAAGAACATCAATAAGGCTCTGGACAGCTGCAGAGGGGCAGGAGCCAGTGTGTACATGCTTCCTCCATTGTTTAGATTAAAGGGAGTTGCTTCCCTTAACTATGAAGATATGCAGACACTCGCCTAATTGCCATGCCACCAACCAGGGGATGAACCCACAAGGGCACCTTTAAAGTGGCCAATCCTGAGTCTTGGCAAGAAATTTGACCCAGTCCTTAAGAATGCCCACCTCCTAGACAGGTCAACATCGGACACCACCTGGATGGCCCTAATGATACCTTTTGTACTGTGCTGCCAGATATAGCAAGCTACAGTAGATGTAAATCAATCAAGGGGCAAGAAACCACCTGATCTTTCTTTTCAATCCCTAGAGCCAGCCTGCTCTGACTCACCCTGGGTCCAGCCTCCAAGCCAGAGGAGGTGTGATGTGCTTTTGCACATCATGCCAACCCACCCTGGCAATAAGCCACAGTGGGCTGGTTGTTGGCGAAACTGTGAGAGCTGGACTGACCCAGGTTCAAAAGCTTCCCTAGCCAATGACCCTCAGTCCCAGTCACGCAGGCGGAAGGAGGAGATAACAGCAGTTAATAAAGATTAAAGAGTTTATTTGTAAGACCCAATTACATGGGATTAAGGCAAGCAATGCATCTCTTACTCACTACATAATTGCAGATACAAATTCAATACCCCAGTGGTAAGGCTAGATGAAGTGAAGTCCAAAACAAGAGACAAGTCGAGTGAGACGAGCAAGACAAGAAGCAAGACGAGTGAGAGGAGAGGAGACTGTCAACAAGTGTGTCAGTCTTTATACCACAGACCCTGTACCTATAAATAGGATATTACTCACCCCAGTTGTATAACCTATTCATCAACATGTTGACTGCTAACCTGTCCCAAGGCTGCTGAGTCATATCACCTTGAGACTATGTCTCGTGACCTTGTATACTTCATCTTAAGAGACAACCTCCATGTCAGGTGATAATCCTGATGTCAGGTGGTAATCTCGTTCTGCCTATGCAAAACCTAACATCCCCCTGCTTTTGCATTTGTCGCAGAACGTGGTTATTTACCTCATACAACAGCAACAGCTTTGTTGACATCTGATGCTGTTCTTTCATCCATGGACTTCTGCAGGAATGACTTTACCTGCCAGAAATTTGAACCACCATCAAATCACTTCTGATGTATCCCTCCTCATGACACAGTTTTAGTTGCAGACCCAAAACGTTGTGTATTGCTATCTGCCTGCAGCATAGCAATCCTGCCTTGGTTTCCTGAAAAAAACTGTAATAAGTTTTTCACATCAATCCCAGCATCATTTAAACATTTTTTACAATTTAAACTATTTAAACACATGCAATAACTATTTAAGCTTTACAATAGCATAATAGCACAATACATAATACAATGTATTCAGTTCAGCTTCAGTTGAACTCTAACTTCTAGATGATTGTTTCTACAAAATCAATCAAACAAAGTATGGTTATAAAAATAACAAACTTCAGGTGTGTTCTTGTTGTTCTTACTATCACAACCACAACTGGCATTTCTGTGAATCTGTAAACCACCTGTGCTCTGACTTGTAAAGTAGTCTGAAGTATGATGTTCCCTCCAGATAACACACAACCCCTTTTTAGAGCTCTCCAAGCATGTCCTGTTGGTCTAACAGTCTGCCCATTACACTGACAGCAATATCTGGCCTTGTTGCTTGTACAGTAAAGCTCAACAGCCCAATGCTTCTGTGTAGCATTCAAACTGCTTTTCCATCAGCATGTGCTTGAAAATCCTCAGTTATTTGGAGTCTCTCACTGAGTTAACTTTCTCCAAATTCTCAATCACATCCATGATTCTCTGGTTTGTTGCAGTAAGTACTGCCCCGTTGGTTCTCCTTCAACTTCTATTTACAAATAAACAGTTGATCCACCACCAAGCAGTTTCAATTTCAATGAAATTTCAAACCCTGGATCAATTATATCATATTGCTTTTATCTGTCCAGAAAAAACAATAGATCATCCATCTAACAAAGTACATACAGTCTATGTCCCTGTTCCTCCTGTTTAACAAACAAACATTGATCTGCCTCTCTGTGCAAATCTCAATTCAGCAATGTTTGAGTTCAAAACAGAATTCCAGCCTCCAGCTGATTCTAGCTTTCCTACAAAAAATCTCACACAGTTTTCCAAAGACTTCCTCTCATTTAAAATGCTTATGTTCCAATATTTCCAACTGTGAAATATTCATACATCTTTCCACATTCTTAAACATCAGTCTAACTGTTCCCAAAGCAAATTGTTGTTGCATTCACTCATGATTATCTCGCTCCTTTTACTGAGCAAAATCACAAACAACCAATCTTGCTATTTGTCATATAACCTTTTCAATCTGGTTAGTTTTCAATTAAAAAATCTATCTGGTAACAATGAGTTCCATGGACTGCTGTTTCTTTCACCCAGCTTCCATGTTTTGTTCTTTATCCAAAGAATTAAACTCAGCTTGCATAGCCTGAAGCTATGGTTTAGCTTCCTTAACAGACAATTTCTCACCTCTTTGAAATTTTAAGCTTTCAAATGGCTTTTCCTTGCAAATTCATCCTGATATCTCACAGGTTGTTTGACTCACCTGTTCCTTACCTTATCAGTTATCAGGTTCCTGTTCCAATAAACTTGCATCAATGATGAACAATAATTTGTTTAGCCTCCACTAAACCAAATGTGTATCAGAGTTGTCAAATTTACCTGACTGTCTTTCAGCAAATGCTTCTCTATTCTGACTCTGAGCTTGATGGATCCCCTGCATTAACAGAATTAATTTTGAAAAATGATCTCACCTTTTCATTCAGCATTATACTCAACACTTCTAGATAATTTCACTATCCAAGTGTTGTTCATGTAAAACACAATATTCTCATTTTCTAGAAAAATCTCATGTAAGCTCCCTTACAGATTTCTTCTAACTTTGAGGTGTATGTACCTACATATCAGATCTAAGATCCTGAAATGTTTCTCCAGAAGATTCTTCCTTCTACACTACTTTCCATAAGGTGTACAGTTCAACACACAGAACTAAAACTTCTATCATGTACATAATCAAAACATTTAAGAGCTTCTACCCAAACCTCATTAACCAAATTATTATCACCTCTTCTGAGTGTTTGTTTACTCTTCCACACAATCTATGTGTTCAATATCACATCCTGTTAGAAAGTCATCAAAACATGCACTGAATTGAACTTCCCCCATATCTCAAAAGAAATAGGTAACATGGGTAATATGCTTGTTTCTCACCCAAGCACAAAACACCTTGACTTTGTTCAATACTCCAGCTTTCTATCTAACATGTACACAACCTGTACCTCGTGTATTGATCAATTAACATCATGAAATAACGTGCTTCTCCTCTAAAAACCATCAGAGTTCCACAAGATCATCAAGAACAAATTGAATGAAATGACATGGTTTTTCAGCTTGCCTTCCAGTTTACCTGTTGAAGCTAGCATCCCTTGTATATGTGCACAAAATATCTTTCATGTGAAAATTACAATTTCCAAATCCAAATGCTTTCCCAACACAGTTTGCATTTTCTTTCACAGGCCTGTGAATCTAAATGACCAAACATCATGTGATATGCATGCATGTACATGTCATACATATAAGCATTTAACCTTTTTATAGTTGCATCAGTACAACTTTCCATTTCTTTATTACATCATTACAGTATAAAAGAAATAATCCATTTCTTAGCTTTGCCATATAAACATACCTAATTATTCAGTAGTTTACATTTTGCTACAGAAAAATCCACAATACTCAAGTCATATATACATTCAGTACATTTCCTGACATTTCAAAGAGCATATATTACACTTTCTTGAATCCAAGTTATCCAAACTTTCAAGAAATACAGTTCCAAAAACATGATTGTCAAACTCCTGACCATTTGCATAGTCCTCTTTCTGTTTATTCATGTCTAACACAGAAAGTTTGTTTAAACAATCCACTGTTTCTGCTCAAACAAAATAATGTCCATTTTGTTATGTCCTGGGTTAAAACAATGTGTTTTCCCATCAGCAGCACCCCTGCTGATTTCAAGCTCCTTCTTCTGTGATCCCACATGAAGAAAATGAAGAACAGCTTCCCATTTTAAGCACAGCTTTCTCTGTTCAAAACTGCCGCGCTGTTTTTCCCCTGCTGTTTTAAAACCACGCATCCGCTGCTTTGATACAGCCTCCCGTGTAGTATCAAGTTTCCCAAGATACATTCCTGTCACACATGACTTTGTTGCGACATGACGCTCCAGACGCTTTACCCACGTCAGACGTAATCCACGCATTTGTAATCCGAGCCACTTGTTGATACAATGCAAAAGATAGCTGATCTGCTGCTGAGTGAAGAAGCAAACTGTAAAAGAAATATGATCCTCTTGCTGTAGTCTGGTCTCAAATGAGTAGACACAGAGCCTCCTGGAGATATTTCCTTGCCCGATACAGCTCCTTAACAATCACTCCAGCAAGCTGTGGAAAACGAAATCCTTGTGTCCAGCGTTGTTCACTTTGCAGCCTAGTAGCTGCCCAGTAGCCTCCGATTTGCCAAGCCTGGCACCTCCGTTCCAGCTGCTTCCAAAACGAAAAATCCTCCGTCTCTCTGTCCTGCATTCTTCAGTTGTGCTGCATTCCAAGCCACTGTTATCAGCATCCAGCTTTAGCAACATCGCCTTCCTGGTTATTTACAAACCGTTCTTACAAATGTAAACATTCCCTTTAACTCTATAACTGCCTAATTTCTCCGTACTGCGTCTCTGGGCTTATCTGCCCCATCTGAGATAACCATCAGGCTTATCTCTGGTGATCTGGGCCCATAACCAGATGTGAGAGCTGGACCGACCCGGGTTCAAAAGCTTCCCTAGCCAATGACCCTCAGTCCCAGTCACGCAGGAGGAAGGAGGAGATAACAGCAGTTAATAAAGATTAAAGAGTTTATTTGTAAGACCCAATTACATGGGATTAAGGCAAGCAATGCATCTCTTACTCACTACATCATTGCAGATACAAATCCAATACCCCAGTGGTAAGGCTAGATGAAGTGAAGTCCAAAACAAGAGACAAGTCGAGTGAGACGAGCAAGACAAGAAGCAAGACGAGTGAGAGGAGAGGAGACTGTCAACAAGTGTGTCAGTCTTTATACCACAGACCCTGTACCTATAAATAGGATATTACTCACCCCAGTTGTATAACCTATTCATCAACATGTTGACTGCTAACCTGTCCCAAGGCTGCTGAGTCATATCACCTTGAGACTATGTCTCGTGACCAGAGACCTTGTATACTTCATCTTAAGAGACAACCTCCATGTCAGGTGATAATCCTGATGTCAGGTGGTAATCTCGTTCTGCCTATGCAAAACCTAACAGAAACAACCCATGGTGCAGCCAACAGAAGATTGGACTAACCATGGGTTGTTGGCTCCCTCCATCCCCCTCTTCCCCCTTGGTCCCCACGCGGGTATCCCAGGGGACACTGTGGGCAGATCGAGTTGTATCCCAACTCCTTGCCATGACGGTGAGCCATTTTGGGCTCGGCGCAGCTTTTTCCCCCTTTAACCTTTCTTTTTTCTCAAGTAGCATTTAAATAGGGTTTTTTAACATTGGGGGGAGGCAGGAAAGTATACAGGTATATACAGTCTATATACCTATATAGTGTCCTACCAAAAACATTTTTAACCCTTTCTACATCCCACTTGAAAAATGGAGCTTTACCTTTAACAGCTGTCAAAGGTAGCTACTCCAGTAAATGGTGGGACTCAAACTTTTGCATGTTCCCAAGGTGGTAGAATCTCAGGAATAAATGCAAAAGTAAGGGCACCCTTAAGACACATGAGTCTCCCCCCCATCCCAAGGATCTTGCTGTGAAGAGGGTGAATGAGCTGTCACCCCCTTTTCCAAGGCTAAGATCACTTGTGCCTTTGGATACATTTGACAGCTCGCCTTTTGACAGCTGTCAGATGTAACCAAATTGGAAAATAAACTTAACTGCAGTCCCTGTGGGGCAATGCCCAGGGTGGGTACCTGCTGTACTTTGCCAGCACTGTACTTTCCCCTCAGTGGCTTACATGTACTTTGCCAGCAGGCACCCCCCCTACATGTTGCCCATCCGAGGCTCCCCATTCCTGCACCTGCACAACTGCAAACGTCTGCAGTTGCACAAGTGCAAGTAATTTTTTTTTGAAAATTCACAAATATTTGTGAAAATTGGGGTGGGGGGGTTACAAAAACAGTTTGGCAACCACAGGCAGCCCCTCCAAGGTGCCACTGGGGCACTTTTGGGGTGGCTGGCAATGGTGGTCACCCGGGAGCCATTTGGCAAAAGTGGCAACGGGGTTTGCAATTCTTGCCAAGTGGCTCTGGAGCCTATCCCTAGTACCCATGATGGGATCGGTTGCCTGGCTTTGGATGACACCCATTTGGATGTTATACCCATTGTGGGTATAACATCCCCTAGAACAACCCATGGGTTGTCAGGGTGTCTTGTTGCCCTCAAATAAGCCACCCTGCAGGGATCAGTTCAGTTTCGCACGACACGCCAACCCATCATGGTTGGGTTGTCGTGTCATGCAAACCTAGTCATTGAGGCCTTTGGACCCTTTGTTTTGAACCCTGTAACTGCCCTGGAGTTTGGGCAGCAGTTGTACTTTCTTTTTGCTTGGGCATCCCACATGCTTGTTGGTCTCCACTCAGTGTCTGATTGGCATCCAATATAATTCCTCATGACTCTTTCCTAGCAGGATTCCTCACTCCACTTTGGCATCTATCCCCCATTTCCAGGGCCAGAGTCCCCTGTTTTCCAACTGAACTACTGGCTGCCTCATTTGCCCAGAGAGATCCATTTACCTTGTATACCCAGAGAGAAAGGTCTACCTGCTGTTAAATGCCCATTGAGTCCAAAGCCAGGTCCCATGCAGAAACGAACGCAGCTTGGGCCTGCGAGACCATTCAGACAGCTTGCAACCTCTGTATGAGTTTCTGTCTTTGAGTCCAAGGGAGGTGGTCCAGCAGGGAGTCTAGAGCATTGGGTAACACAGCTACTAAAGGTCCCAAGCTGAGCATAACCATTTTTAATCTTATCCAGAATTCTAAGGAGAAGCCTCATCATCACCCCCCCAAGAGACTTTCTTTTGGATGTTTATAGGTAACATGGTGCTGCCTGTTATCGACAACTTGGCTTAAGGCTTTTGTCCCATTTTTTAATTTGTGACTAAAAACTGAGAGACTTGAGAAGGGTAGCCTGTGCCCACAGCATTTTTCTAACTACAGTAATACCTTGGATTGCAAGTAACTTGGTTTGAGAGCGTTTTGCAAGACAAGCAAATTTTTAAATATTTATTATTATTATTATTATTATTATTATTATTATTTTGACTTGATATACAAGCAACGTCTTGCAATGCAAGTACTGTAGTACGGCTTAAATTAAAAATCTCTGTACAAATTTTTTTGGGGGAATTTCGTTTTGATATAAGAGTGTTTTGGATTACAAGCACGTTTCTGGAACGAATTATGCTCTCAATCCAAGGCATGACTGTAGTTGTAACCAACTAGGAAGTGGCATACTTCGGATTCCCCTTATTTCAGGGGTGCAGAACCTCAGGCCCGGTGGCCATATGGCAGTGCGCTGGCTGGGGCATGCTGGGAGTTGTAGGCCAAAAACATCTGGGGACCCAAGGTTGGAGAACACTGCCATATCGGGCCCTCCTGGGGGCAAAATCCGACTCTCTGTGGTTGCACCCCTTCCCTGGCCCCACCCCTTTCCTAGGCCCTACCGCTTTCCCCTCAGTGGCTTACATGCAATTATTTCCCCATCTAAAAGGTTGAAAGGCCTCTCCTAACTAGAAGGCTTATTAGTTACTGGCAGGAAGGGCCTTAAGCTAAAGTATGCTGGCAGTTGTGGTGTTTTGGGCCCCGCCCCTTTTGCCTTTGACCCCACCCACCACTGGAAAGCTGAAAGCCCTGAAAGCTTCTCCAAAATGGAATTCGGCCCTCAGGCTGAAAAAAGTTCGGCACCCCTGCCTTATTCTGAGCCAGGTAACTCTAAGTGCTTATGATCCGTTTCTCCTCCTTTCCACCTCCGCAGCTTGCCACTGGCGAAGCAGGGGAATAATCTTCCTCCTCACTGTAGAATGATGGACTTTAAATTGTTTGGAAATGGCATTATAACCCTTCCCGGATTGATGGGCAGCAACAATTGCTTCCCTAAGATCATTGCTGATGTCTTCTCTCCTTGGCATTGTGGTAACACACACCTGGCTGCTGGAGACCAGCAAACTTATTCACAAGTGGAAAACATTCAAGACAGTTGCCAATCTTCCCAGGAGTGGACGTCCCAGCAAATTCACCCCAAGGGCAGACTGTGCAATGCTCAGAGAAATTGCAAAACATCCAAGTGTTACATCTCAGGTGCTACAGGCCGCAGTCAGCAGGTGCAATGTTAAAGTTCATGACAGTACAATTAGAAAAAGACTGAACAAGTATGGTTTGTATGGAAGGCTTGCCAGGAGAAAGCCTCTTCTCTCTAAAAAGAACACAGCAGCACGGTTTGGGTTTGCAAAGTTGCATCTGAACAAATCACAAGCCTTCTGGAACAATGTCCTTTGGATGGACGAGACCAAAGTGGAGCTGTTTGGCCATAATGCACAGCGCCACATTTGGCGAAAACCAAACACAGCATATTAGCACAAACATCTCTGACCAACTGTCAAACACGATGGTGGAAGGGTGATGATTTGGGCTTGTTTTGCAGCCAGAGGACCTGGGCACCTTGCAGTCACTGAGTCGACCATGACCTCCTCTTTATACCAAGGTATTCTAGAGTCGAATGCGAGGCCCTCTGTCCAGCAGCTAAAACTTGGCCAAAATTGGGTCATGCAACAGGACAATGATCCCAAGCACATCAGCAAATCTACAACAGAATGGCTGACAAAGAAAAGAATCAAGGTGCTGCAATGGCCCAGTCAAAGTCCAGACCTCAACCCGATTGAAATGCTGTGGCGGGACCTTAAGAGAGCTGTGCATAAGCAAATGCCCGCAAACCGCAATGAACTGGAGCAATGTTGTAAAGAAGAGTGGGCCAAACTTCCTCCACAACGATGTGAGAGACTGATCACGTCATACCAAAAATGATTACTTCAAGTTATTGCTGCTAAAGGTGGTTCTACCAGCTTAGACCGAGTTGCCCCGAAGCGCCCTATTCGCCTAAACAGAGCTCGCGCAGCGCCATGGTTCACTCCGTCGCTGCGAGCTCTGAAACAAGAGGTGAGAAGGCTAGAGCGCCGATGGCGTAATTCCCGCTCCGAAGACAATCAAACACAGGTTAGAGCTGCATCTTCAGCCTACCGGGTGGCGGTGAAGGCAGCAAAAAAGAATTTCTATGCTGCCTCCATTGCGTCTGCGGAGTGCTGCCCCAGGAGGCTGTTCCAAGTGGTCCGGAGTCTGGTCGGTCCAGTTGCTCCGGACCCATTGGAACAGTCTAAAGCCTCCTGTGAGGCTTTAGCGAAGCACTTCGCAGATAAAATCGATTGGATTAGGTGTGGGATATCGTGCGTCGTGGACACAGGGAGTGAGCGGGAGGAGGCCAATGGCAGACCGGTTTTGTGGGATCGGCTTCGGCTTCTTCCTTCTGATGAAGTGGACAAGGTGCTTTCATCTGTGAGGCCGACCACCTGCTTGCTTGATCCTTGCCTGTCCTGGCTCATAATGAGCTGCAGGGAGAGACTGGGTGAGGGGATCAAGGCGGTGGTGAATGCCTCCCTCGAGGAGGCAGTGATGCCATCAGCCCTCAAGGAGGCAGTAATAAGACCGCTTCTAAAGAAGCCCTCCTTGGATCCCCAGGATTTAAACAACTTTCGCCCAGTCTCCAATTTACCATTTCTGGGCAAGGTGATCGAGCGGGTGGTGGGTGCTCAGTTGAAGGCACACTTGGATGAAGCCGATTATTTAGATCCGTGCCAGTCGGGCTTCAGGTCTGGACATGGGACGGAGACGGCCTTGGTCGCCTTGGTGGATGATATGAGGAGGGCTTTGGATAGGGGCGAATGCTCCTTTCTAGTCCTCCTCGATCTCTCGGCGGCTTTTGATACCATTGACCACGGTATCCTCCTGGACCGCCTGGAGGGGTTGGGCTTGGGAGGCACTGTATTGCAGTGGTTCCGGTCCTTCCTCTCTGGAAGGTACCAGAGGGTAGTTCTCGGGGAGGAGGCTTCGGACCCTCGGCTGCTCACTTGTGGAGTGCCGCAGGGTTCCATCCTCTCCCCGATGTTATTCAACATCTACCTCAAGCCGCTGGGAGCTATCATCAGGAGGTTTGGGGTGCGGTGTCATCAGTATGCGGATGACACGCAGCTCTACCTCTGTTTCAAGTCCTCACCGAGGTTGGCCGTTGAGACCCTGTCCAAGTGCCTGGAGGCAGTGGCTGGCTGGATGGGAAGGAACATGCTGAAGCTGAACCCCGACAAGACCGAGGTACTGCTGGTGGGGGACAAGGGGAGGTTAGGGGATGTTGACCTGGTGCTGAATGGGGTACATCTACCCCTGAAGGGCCAGGTCCGCAGCTTGGGGGTCATTCTAGACTCCCAGCTGTCCATGGAGGCTCAGGTGGCAGCTGTGAGCCAGGCAGCGCTGTATCAACTCCATCTGATATGGCAGCTGCGCCCCTACCTTCCTAATCACCTGCTCCCATCAGTGGTTCATGCCTTGGTCTCCTCTCGCCTAGACTACTGTAATGCGCTCTACGTGGGGTTACCCTTGAAGACGGTTCGGAAGCTACAGCTGGTACAGAACGCGGCGGCTCGCCTGGTTAAAGGCAGCCGCCGGCGGGATCACATCACGCCAGTGCTGAAGGATTTGCACTGGCTACCAGTTGCTTGCCGAGCCGAATTCAAGGTGTTGGTTTTGACCTTTAAAACCCTATACGGCTCCGGTCCAGTCTATCTCAAGGAGCGTCTCCAGCAACACCAAGTGGGCCGCTCAACAAGATCTGCCACGGATGGCCTTCTCCTTGTCCCTTCAGCCAGAGCAGCTAGACTGGTGGGGACGAGGAAGAGGGCCTTTTCTGTGGCGGCCCCCATACTGTGGAACTCTCTCCCGAGTGACCTCCGCCATGCCCCCTCTCTGATGAGCTTCCGTCGCTCATTAAAAACCTGGTTGTTCAGGCGGGAATATGGGGTGGGTTAAGATTTTAAAATTTTTATATTGTTTAAATGTATTTTATTGCTTTTATTCTGTGTACATCGCCCAGGGTGGCCGGTTGCCGGCCAGATGGGCGATAAATAAATATTAATAATAAATAAATAATAAATATTGAATCATAAGGTGTACAGTCATGCCTTGGATTGAGAGCATAATTTGTTCCGGAAACGTGCTTGTAATCCAAAACACTCTTATATCAAAACGAAATCCCCCCCAAAAAAATTGTACAGAGATTTTTAATTTAAGCCGTACTACAGTACTTGTATTGCAAGACGTCGCTTGTATATCAAGTCCAAAAAAGTTAAATAAATATTTAAAAATTTGCTTGTCTTGCAAAACGCTCTCAAACCAAGTTACTTGCAATCCAAAGTATTACTTGTACTTAGTTTTTCCCACATTGCTTCTCCATTTTGGCTGTATTTCTGTACAATAATGCCACATGTGTTGTTGTTCATCTGAGGTTGTCTTTAGGCTAATTTTGAGACCTGCTACAGGCCCGATGATTTTTCTTCTGATACGTGGAACCATGGAACTTGAGAAGGGTGTACTTTCTTTTTCACATGACTATATACATATATATGGGGCCCAGTAAAACCACACTAGTCCTGCTCCCCGTATATGGGGAGGGAATATTGCTGGACACAGCTAGCACCAGCAAAGTATGGTCTTACTGCCTTTCAGTTTGATTGTTATATAAAGGTTGATGTAATGCAGGAGTAGGCAACCTTTTGGGGCTGTGGGCACATTTGACAATTTGAGAAACTGTCCTGGGGACCAACACAAAATGGCTGCCATGGGACAAGGGACAAGTAATCTGCCCCAAATACTGAGTACAAGGCAGAAGTGTGGTGTGAGCCCAACCCACTAAACAACTCCTTTGAACCCAGTTTTCAGTTTTCCTTTGAACCCACTGACAGAAACCTATTTCACAGCAATCCCAGCTGCAGGTAAGAAAATATAATTTTTTTAAAGTGGGGGGTAGGGCACCTTGGCAGGCTCCAAGAGAGGTATCCGGGGGCACACTGGAGCCCATGGGCACCACATTACCTACCCTGATAATATGTTGTATTATTTTTATTATATTGTATTTTTTCTATTCTACGCCACCCTGGAATCTGTCAGGATGAAGGATGGCTTATACACGGCAAAAGTAAATAAATCAATAAATCAAGTATTTAAAGAAAGCGGTGTAACCCCCCCAGAGCAAAAGGCCTTCACTTGAAAAGGCGTTTTGACATTGGCCAGAATAAGGAAGGAAAGGACAGGAAGGGGCAAGGCTCTTCCACTGGCATAAGAACCATGAACAATGGTGGGAAAAGACATAGTTTCATAACCTAGCAACCTCAATGACTGAATGCATTAATATAGGTAAATATGATAAAATTGAGGCCCCCGATGACAAGACCATATTGACCTGAACATGAATTAGCAGCAGTGATCTTACTTTAAATACAATCCCTCATACTTCACTTGCAATTCCCTCCCTTAGGTTCCAAGACAAATTAAATCACAGGTTCAAGTGGCAGATGCCCATCTATGTTAATATGCAACATAGATTTGAAGATTACGTAGGGACAGACTTGCCTCTGGATATTTATAGTTGTCTAACCTGAAATGCAATTAGGTTGCTTTGGATTATGGTATATATATTTTTTATAACGTCTTGCTCTTGTCAGGGTCTCTCCCTCCCCCCTCCCTCTCCCCCCCCTCTCTCTCAAACACCCCTTTATTACTCATCCTTAAAAGGTAAAATTTTAGAAGTAACATGCTGAGGGAAAATTAGTCTGGAAAACAAGTTTCTGGCAGCTGCTGTCTGTCAATTTCTGTCCATGAGTCAGCAAATGGCTGCGTAAACACCACTGCTCCATTAATACTCATTGGGCCCTGGCTGGCAGTGCCAAGGCCTTCCCTTCCCACTGCCAAGGAGACCAATCCATCAACCAGAGCTGCAGTCAAGACAGCACTGACATTTAAAAACCCGAGGCCTGCCTCCAGTTGTTGCGCGCCCATGTTGCCCCTCAAAGCTTTTTTCAACATCGTAGTGCAAGGCAGGGAGGGAATCTTCAAATCCAAGCTGCTGTTTTGATACCAGGCTCCTTGTCAAATGAAAAGGAATGTGGTGAGGTTACTGAAAGGCTGATTTGTCTCAGTCTCTTTTAAGAGCAACAAAGGTCTGTGGCAACTGAAGGCTCTCTGATGTGTTTGCTACAGACAGGCAGACTAACACAGGCTACTTCTCGAGAACCTCTTTAAACTTTCCAAAGACTAGTTTACCGTCTTATAATAAAAATAAGCACATGAAAATACAGAGAGGGGAGTGGCTGAATACTTCATCTCCTTTTTTTAATGCATCAGCCATTGCTGATCTTTTCCACTGTGATGATAGCATTTTAAAACTGACCTACTATCGTTAATACAGTAAGCATAGATTATTATTATTTCTTTATTTCTTTAATACATTTTTATACCGCCGAATAGCCGAAGCTCTCTGGGTGGTTTACAACAGTTAAAACCATAAAATACAATATAAAATATAAAATTTAAAACCACAGATTAAAAACAAACAGCAGAGCTAGCAGCAGCAGTTACAATAACGGAGTTAAAAACAACTACAAGATTAAAATGATTAAGATTATTAAAACGATTTGCCTGGGAGAATAGAAAGGTCTTCACCTGGCGCCGGAAAGAATACAAAGTAGGCACCAGGTGAACCTCTTTGGGGAGCTCATTCCATAACCGGGGTGCCACAGCAGAAAAGGCCCTCCTCCTAGTAGCCACCTGCCTCACTTCCTTTGGCAGGGGCTCTCAGAGAAGGACTGCGGATGCAGGTCTTAGTGTCCAGACAGGTACATATGGGAGGAGATGATCCTTTAGATACCCTGGCCCCAAGCTGTTTAGGGCTTTGAATGTTAGTACCACCACTTTGAATCGGGCGCGGAAACAGACTGGCAGCCAGTGCAGATGAGAAAGCACTGGCATATGTTCATGTCAGCCACTCCCCATTAACAATCTCGCTGCCCTATTTTGGACCAGCTGAAGTTTCCGGACCATTTTCAAAGGCAGCCCCACGTATAACGCATTGCAGTAATCCAAACGAGAGGTTACCAGTGCATGGATAACTGTAGCTAGGCTATCTCTGTCCAGATAAGGATGTAGTTGGTATATCAGCCTAAGCTGATAAAAGGTGCTCTGTGCCACCGAGTTCACCTGTGCCTTGAGTGACAGCTTAGATCCAGGAGCACCCCCAAACTACGAACCTGATCCTTCAGGGGGAGTGCAGCCCCATCCAGAACTGGTTGAATATCACTTAGCCGGGCAGACGAACCACCCACTAACAGTACCTCCATCTTATCTGGATTGAGTCTCAGTTTATTAACCCGCATCCAGTCCATTACTGTGTCCAGGCACTGATTCAGAACAGCCACTGCCTCACCTGGATTAGATGAAAAGGAGAGATAGAGCTGGGTGTCATCTGCATATTGATGACACCTCAGCCCACACCTCCGGATAACCTCTCCCAGTGGTTTCATGTAGGGAAGGAAGGAACAAAGAGGACTTTGGGGGGGGGGGGAGTAAGAATGCATATGTTTCCTCATCTCTAATATTACAAGAGCAGGACCCAGCCTAGCTTAGAGGCCTGAACTGGTATTTCTGATTTCAGGGGCCCCTTCAGTGTACCATCTCGGTGCTTCTAATCCCTGATGCACACACAGAAATTCAGGAGTTGGTCTGGGCCACTTGATAGTGTCAAGTCAAGATAATACATTGAAAGCCGCCTGGTCCACCAAACACTTGCAGCTTGAATACAGAAACAAAATCAATCACTCTTTTCTCAACCCTCCAGTTTTCTCTTCGTTCGCTCCAGGTACCTGAGCTTAGTTACAGGATGTTGGTACTAAGGGAGTGGTGCATTACACATGAGAAGGCATTTGTTTCCCGGGGAAACAAACTGATCTTTTCTGCACCAAACAGAACAGTGCCATTCAGCCCCTGCATAAGGAGTCCCTGCATCCAGTTAAGATGCTCAGAGCTAAGGGAGAACATTACAAAAGATCAAACTAAATGCTTGCCTTAAAAGGTCAATGATTATACTTTAGAAAAAGATGCGTGAAACCACAAAATAAGCCATCCTGGAATAATCTCGACACAAGAGAGGCATTTCACAGTAACCATGACTTATTTGCTGGCGTTTGCCTTGAAAGGTAAGAATTACTTCTCATACTGTTATGAATGCATCAGGAATAAGGATTGTTTGAAATGCCACAATCTCCCTACGAATTCTCTTCTCCAAAGCGGCCATCATGGCTTACCAACCTGTGATTGTTGCCAAGTCCCCATAGCTTACCATTTACCACTATTCACCAATGGAATCCTGTACCACCAGCCAGCTCCCGGTTTAAACTAGCACCCACTACCCTCCTCCAACCATCTACTCGCAGTGCCCTCCTCTCTTGAAGCTCCCAAGTGAACTAATTGGAAAATGTCAGTGATAATTTTTGGCATGATAAACATCTGGGAACATGTAATTTCTTATGAATGTACTCTCCACATCCAGACAGCTCTTATTGACCGTGCTGAGGAACCTCTTAGGCCTTGTGCACTAGTGCAGCCTTCCCCAGCCTGGTGCCCCCCAGATACTTTGGACTTCAACTACCATCAGCCCCAGTCAATGGTCATGAATTCTGGAAGTTGTAGTCTGGAAGTAGCAACACAGTGATTTTAGCAAGTGAGGGAGAGAGGGAACTTTGGGATCAATTTGCATTGCCATTTTTATGTCCATCCACACACAGGCTGAGTTTTTCAGTGGATTTTGGCAAGTGCAACCAGTTGCAAGTTCTTTGACAGAGGACCATTATTTAGGAGCTGAAGTCAACACAAGTTGGCATTTTCAGTATTTAGACAAGCTGGGTCAGGTTTTGATGGATCCATCATGATCCCAGACTGCAACCTGGCTCAGCTCAGTCTCCAAAGTTCTGTAGGTCACAATTCGGACTCATACAAATTTTAGTACACAGAACAGGCTCCAGTGGCAGCCCATGCCCCCTGTGATTGGTGGTGCAGAGGGCAGAATAGCTAATAGTAGGTAGAAGTAGGGATAATAGGAGAAGCCAGAGGTGCAGGTAGGCAGACATATTCTCTCTCTCTCTCTCTCTCTCTCTCTCTCTCACACACACACACACACACACACACAGCTGAGGAGCATCTGAAACTTGAAGTTTGGAGGGAGGGATTAAAAAGGAAGTCCTTTCAACTTAATGTCTCAGGCACTCCTTGCCTTAAACCTCATCTGCCTTAAGTGAGGTTCCTTGATCCTACACTGTCCCTGGATCTTCAGGTGGCAGCAGTGGCAAGGCAACACAATTATGTGTGGTGTCCAGTTGTGACCCTACCTGAATTGGTCTGACTTTGCAACAATTATCTATGCCCTGGTTACATCACATTTTGACTATTATAATGCACTCAGGGCTACCCCTGAAGAGTGTCCAGAAGCATCAATTGTTACAAAATGCAGCAGCTAGGCTGTTAACCAGCGTATGGTATTATGACCATATCACACCTGACCTGAAAATCTGCACTGGTTGCTAATTGCTTTCTGGGTGCAATTCAAGGTGTTGGGTTTTAACCTTTAAAGCCCTAAATGGCTTAGGACCTGGCTGTCTAAAGGACTGCCTGTCTCACTATGAACCTGAACGGCTATTAAAATCTGCAGGAGAAGGCCTTTTGAGGGTGCCATTACCTGCAGAGGCCTGTTTGTTGGGCATATGTGAAAGGGTGTTCTCCTGTACAGCTCCCAAATGATGGAACTAAGATTGCCACTCTCTTGGCTTTTAGAAAGGGCGTAAAGATGCATCTTTTCGATTTAGCCTTTTAAAATGTGTAGTTTAATGTTTTAATATTTTTACCATCTTTAATGTTCTTGTTTTTATTGTTTTATTGATTTTAATTTAGCATAGTAATGATTTAAATTTATTGATTTAGCAGATAAGATGGTATATAAATGCTAATAAATAAATAACACCCTACAACAGACTGTGGGTTATTTGAGGGTTGTTTAATCCTCAGACAACCCCTGCTGCCTGGGTATGGATGACACAACAAACCATGGCAACTCCCCGCTGTGGGTTGAATATTCAAAATGGCCACTGGCACGCGCCACAACCCATCATAGCATAAATAAGCCATGGTGGGCTGCAGTGATCATGCAAACCCGGTCATTCTGTTCAGTGGACCATACTGGCTCTCACCCCTTGTACTGGCTACTTTTCTAGCTGGCACTTCTTTTTAGTCTGAGTTTTGTTTTCATTTAATCTTGGAACCTTAGATCTCAGGTTCTTAGATCACCTTGGAAACACTCCCTTTGTTGAAACAGGTTAAATAGTTTGTTAAGGATGAAATCCAATGGGCTGCTTTGCTGTAGCCCTATGCATGGCTCTCTTAATTATATCAGATATTCCTGAACAGTGTGAGATCTGTGTTATAAAAACATGGCAAGCACTTGATCTGAGAAAGTGACCATTCCTTCCTGGCTCTAATCATGTAATATGGGCTAGGGCTGCAAAATATTTTTTTTTCCTTGGCAAAGTCAGTACCCCTTGACTTCCAGGTCTATTTTTTAAATTAGCACTTTCATAAAATGGAACTGAATTCTCTTATTTTTGGTTGGTCACCACTGAGAAACAGTGGCAAGATATCTATTCTTGCAAATTACTTTCAATATTCATCTCCTCAGTTATTATGTCTAATGCCTGACCTCAAACATTGTTTGGGTTGGATCCAGATTTAAGCTGGATCAACTGCGCTGGTGGAAGTGGACTTCCCTGGCCCCTCCAGCTCCCTGAAAATGCTGCACGGAGAGTCAGGAGGCCCTGCTAAAGGGGGCAAGCTGTGGTGTGGGGATCCCCAAAAATCAGGCACAGGGACCTTCCATGAGCAGAACTCTTCCTCTTGCAGAAGTTCCCTTCCTCTCATGGAAGGCAGATAATGGAGACCCAACCCTTTGTCTTTGGCAGCTGTACTTTGCAAAAATGTGCATATATGTATGTGGTCTTAACTTCAATACCAGCTTGATCCCTCAAGTAGCAGATCTGGATAAGAATTTGTGAGCTGTTGCCAGTTAAAATAGTAAATAATATGTTGGATGGACTGTTAATGTGACTTAGTATGAAACAGCTCTTTATTAGCTTGGATAGATGTACTTCCCACACATAAGATGTCATGGTGCATGTTCTGCCTGGTGCTAGAGCAGCTGAAGAGGAGAATAGGACTGAGCTGTAAATTAGGTAGTTTCTCCTGTGTATTGATACATGCAACATACACCTTTGTGTTTGTGATAAAATACTCATAGCAAACTCAGGTGCCAGTTATGATGGCTACTAGGTATCCAAAATAGGACTACTGAGAAACAAGAGGGAGGTATCGGCATGCTTGAGGGAACCCCAGGGTTTGCAGTAGTAGAAAAAACCTTTACGGGCACACACACACCCAGAAAACCCCCAGGCCCACCCAAGCATGCTCAATGGACAAAAAATGCTATCTGTTGTGGGGGATCCTGTCCTGCTATGGCTGAATCAGACTCAGTGTTAGAGCAAATTACAGAGCAAACTGAAAGGCAAGGGAACAAAGCAGGCAAATGGTCAAGCACAAAGGTTTCAGTCCAGTATGGGATCAGGCTAAGGCAGGAGTGGTGAAGATAAGGTAAAAGCAGTTGGATACAATACACAGTATAGAAGCCGAGTCAAGCAAGAGTCCTAGGGGCCATCTACACCTGAGGTTTATTCCAGTACTGGATCGCCTCTGTTACCTGCGAGGCACACAACGCTCTCCCTTTCCCATTCCGGCTGCATTTCTCTTGCATTCTCGTTCTTTCCCTCCATAATTTCCTGGACTACTTTTATTACGACTTTTCTTGCTATTGCGATTCGCTATCACAGTACGTGCTTGTGAAGGATTGAGGCCTACCCAGGCTTGACTTAGGTTGAAGCCTGAAGGCCCAAATATCTCCTGATGGGAGGGGGCATTCATGAGTTTCATTTCCCCTCATGGAGTTAAGTTTCATTTCCCCCCTAATGGAGTTAAGTTTCATTTCCCCAGTTTTAGGTCACGTGTTTGTAGCCTCCTAGTTATGTGGGAGGGTATATAAGGAGGTGTGGGGAAAGCTGCAGAGAACAGAGAGAAATTGGAGGGAAGAGAGAAACTGGAGAGAGAGAACAGAGAAGCTGCAGAGACAGAGTGAGACTGAAAAGCACAGAAAACTGCAGAACAGCCAGAGCTAGGCTGGAAGGGAGTCTCTACTAATGCCTACAGGTGAAAGCGCAGCTAGGTTAGAGAAAACTGCGTTATTATTTCTTTATTTCCGGTATATACGCTTTTTGAAATCTTACAGCTCTATTTGTGCAAATACCCTAAGTTAATGTGAATTTACCATACCAAGTTTATCAAACAGTTATTGTTAAACTCAGATTGTTTGGAGTGCCTTTTACAACACGCCTAAGACCTAATCCCACGTTACTGGGAAGAAAAGGGAAAGGGCAAGAACGTGGCATGCTGATGGCAGGAAGGGCTCTTAAAGAGGCAAAATATCTTTAAGGAGCTGATCAAGGTGTCCGGGTAAAGGTGAAACCTTGACAGTGCTATGCGTGTGTTCACTGGGCGCTGACGTTGCCTGTGTTCGCCAATTGTTTTTGAGGTGCAGGGAACATTTGACATTTGTCTTGCCAAGCAGATGTGCCTTATCAGGGGCTTTGCAAAACAGCAGCAACTCTTGCTTTTCCACCTCCCTCCCCATGGCTTCTCTGAGTAAATGCTTCTCCCCTCCCCTTTGAAAAAATAATGTTTGGAATGCCCCTTTCATCCCCTTGGCTGAAAGAACAACTAGCTGAGAAGGAGCCGAAATGCATGTCTACTCAGAAGTAAATCTCATCATCTTCAATGGCCTTACTCTCTTCCCATCCCCTTCTCTATGACTTTTTGGGAGGGGGCAGGAGGAGCTGTCAATTTCTCTTTTTAAAACTCCTTTGCTTGTTCACACCTGCGCATAGAAAACAGCAGCAACTCTTGTTTTCCCCCCTTTCTCCCTCCCCACAGCTTCTCCAAGTAACTTGGCTCAAAGAACAGCACATTGCTCCATTTCTCTGTCATACACTTTATCCAGCAGTTTCCCTGCAACATCTGCTCTGCTGGGTGGACTGTATCCTGGTCTCAGTGACTGAACCATATTAATGAAGTGTGGGTTTTCAATCAGATGGAAAGAAGAGTTTGTCGCGTAAACAAACTGGGCAATTTCTTCATCAATTAACTCTTTTTCTAATCTGATGGTTTTTATCACAAACTTATCTATGATGGTTCCTGGATGGTTGGCTTTTTTCTTTCTTTTAGGTGATCTACTGTGGATGTGTGATGTATACTGAAACACTATCCTGGACAGATAACTCTGAAACTGTAGAACAGAAGGATGGTGATCTCGAAGGTGGATAGTTTTCAGAATCCTTTATGTTGATAATGGATTCCCCTAAACAAAAAAAAGTCAATGCTGTTATTTTATTATACCATTTCTGCTTATTTACTCATTGTATTCACTGCCACTCAGTACTGCCCAAAAATGAATATTTGCTTCTTTCAACTCTTTATTTCTTCATAACAACTGTATCAAAATGACAGTAACATGCAGTAATAATAACAAATATAATTTTGCTCAAACATAACAGTTCCTCAAGGCAGTCTTTAAGAAATATGATGAAATCAAAACGTTTACCAACCTGAAGATCCTGCCTGTTCAAACATGTTCCTTTTGTCATCTTCATCACAACACTTCTCATGATGTTGTTTCATTCGGGCCACCAGGCCTTGCATTTCTTTGTTGCAGTGTTTGCATTTTGCACACATGCCTGCCTTACCCATAGGTGGAGGAACTTCGTTAAAATATTCCCACAAACTGGGTCTCTTTTACGGCCGGCTGCCATTATAGGTTTTCTCCTCCAGGGAAAGAATAATATGATAAACCTCAGATTATACACACAAAGATCCAAGACTTGTGGAGTATTCTGCTGAAAAGGTTTCACTTTCATTTTTACTGCTTGCTTGCCCCTCCCTCTGCACACTTAGCTTCTTCTGCAGATCTATTCCACTCCCAACAATCTTCTATTCATTGAATTTTTTTAAACTTAGCACTTAAGAGGTAAGGGGTTGATGATTCTGTGTACATAGATTTACAAAGGAACAATGGGATTAAGGTCTTTTTCTCAACTCTGTATGTTTATTTTATAACATTTTTGCTATGAAGAAGAGGCATGTGATCTCTGCAGACACAAATTCACAGTTTTGAGAACTGTAAAACCAAGCATCTGTGATAATATCTTCTAGATAGAAAAAATTCCCAATAATCTTACAGAAACCTCTGGAAGAGCATGACATTGTGAATGGATTAATGGAATTCATTTACCAAAAAAATTAAACATTGCATGAATATACAGCCTCATGCTACATAATTAAATACTAATCCTTATTTCATGATGAATAACCTTTGGACTATAATGTATCTTAAATAGAAAACTATCTTTAGATAGATTTTTTCCTCAAAAAGCATTTTATTTTTTTAGAAATCCAATTTAAATTTAAAAAATCTGATTAAAATTTTAAAAATCCAATTTTATTTTATTTTTAAAAAATCATTGGTTTTTATCCACCCTAGAATCCCCACTGTGACCTCATAAAAGTCCTCTGAGGTTGCAACGAGGACTCTGACTTTGAAGGGCCCTTCTTCCACCCTTGCACCCGGCGCAGTTCTTTCCACGCTGGCTGCGGCTCCGAAGACAGAAGACTGTCTTTGGAGCAGGCACGGGGGGGGGGGTGTTCTAGGGGGTGGGGAGGGAAGGTGTGAGGCACCGCCATCCTCTGAGGAGTTCAAGCGGTGCCTCAGCCCCTCCTCCTTGCAAGGAGGGAAAAATTTAGTCGGACGAAATCGACTGTCTAAATGTTTTGGAGGGCAAGGGGAGCATGGAGGCAATCCTAGCCTCCGTGTGTCTCCTGCCTTCCATTGGATGCCCGTAATACTCCGAGTTCGGTGAGTTGTAGATGGCACCATAAATTAATTTCAGGTCTCCTGATGTGGCAGAGTAATTTATCACCAGCATTATCTGCTTCTGCTGTTGCTACTTAAGAAGTTGAATTTGGTCTTTAGCCAGCCTTCGCCTGTTTGCTAATGTTTATGCTGTTCAAATAGATAACAGTTCTGGGCATTGGGCCATGTTTTATTTCGTTCCAATGTTTCTTTCTTCTTTCTTACTTTCACTTTTTTTTAAAATTCTCCTTTATATATCTTTATATGATTTTATATTTACTTACCGGTAATATAGGTAATATGCATTTAATATACTTAATATGGGTTTATAAGCAGATAAAAATACCTTTTAAAATACCTACTTTTTGTGTGCATATGTATCTAATAATTAAGTAGGGACAGGTTGGCAGGATTCCTTTGTAGTCTTTACTAGAAGGCAAAAAGTTCTTTTTTTCACTTTTTGTTCTGTTCTTTTTTTTTGTTTTGGTTGTTATACCATTCTCACTATATTTGAGGGGGTCTTTTTGGAGGGAAGTTGGCTCTGTTTGGGTTACTTGATTTTTATTTTAGGTTCTGTACGGTTAAGCATAGTAAACATTATTAGTTTGAAATTTTGGGGGGGAAATTTTTGGACTGAAATGTATCATATTAATGATTTATATTTATATTTAAAAGTAGTCAATTTCTGTAAAATTGGTAAGATCTGTATGTGTCGAGGGCCAAACAACATTTTTTTTTCTTTCTCTATGTTTAATGTGATTCATGGAAAGAGCTTAATGCTGATGTGGCTTCTTTCTTTTCTTTTCTTTTCTTTTTTACAAGAAACCCATTTGGAGGTTGTAGCTGAACATTTGTTGAGAAAAAGTTGGCTTGGTGAGGTTTAGGTAACAGATACTTCGACACAGTTTAAAGGGGTTGTGATTTTAATTCACAAGCGACTCTCCTTTTCAGTTCAACAGGTGATTATTGATCCTGATGGTCACTTTTTGATTCTGGTTGGAAAATATAAGGTAATTATATTATGATTAATATGTATGGGCCTAATAATGATTCTTCGGTTATGTTTCATGAATGTTTTAACAAATTGGTTGATATCGCTTATGATTATTTGATTGTGGGTAGGGACTTTAATGAGATTTTATAGACCTTTTGCTGGATATGAGTATGCCTGCTCCTAAGTATGGCCAGTTTGCTTGGAGTTGCAATTTTTTAATTTTCCAAGACCCCGCAGTCTCTGGCGCTCTAATATTTCTCTTCTTAAAGATGAGATATTTAAAAATCAGATTTCTGCTGAGTTACTTGAGTATTTTAAAATTAATGAGGGTAATGTTGATTCTTGTGCCATTGAGTGGGAGGCCAGTAAAGCTTTTATAGTGGGCCAAATTATCACTCATGCTTCCTATAAGAATTTAAAACATAAATAAAATACAACAAATATCTCTAAATAAGAAGTTGAAATCTCTTATAACTCAGTTTGCCATTTGCCCTACTGCACAACTTTATCAGGAGCTGCAGAACGTTAAATATGAGTTGAATAATATCCTTTCACAGCAGGCAGAATTTGCCTTAAGTTGTTTACGACAGGCGTATTGGGAAAATGGTGAACATCCCAGTAAGATTTTGGCACATCATCTTAAAAAGCAAAACCATAAAAAAATTATTTCAGCTATTAAAGATGAGAGTGCTACGATATACACCTCTCCCATAGATACAAACTCATTTTTTAAAGTTTCATTCTGATTTGTATAGAGCAGGTAGTGAAACACTGGAACAGGATATGGACACTCCCCCCCCCCCCATGTTAATCTTCCATGTTTAGATTCAGCACAATGACAGTTTCTCTTGGCTCCTCTGTGTATGGAGGAAATTATTAAAGCTATTACGAATATGAATACTTGGAAATCACCTCATCTGAACAGGTTTCCAATTCTGGCCTATAGATTGCAACAAGTTATTACAACACTGGTTCGACCAGACCAGATGGGATATATTAAACATAGACAGGGAGCTGATAATCTTAGATTAGTTGATGATTTGTTCGCTTTAAATACGGATAGAACAGACCAGGCTGCCATTGTTTCTTTGGATGCTGAAAAGGCCTTTGACAAAATTCATTGAAAATTTATGTTCACTACGTTATGTAATTTTGGCTTTCCTGTGGAATTTTTGAAATGGGTTAAAATTTTATATTCAACCCCAAGAGCTAGAGTTATGAGCAATGGTCTTCCCTTAGATTTCTTTTTACGTGGGAAAGGTACTAGACAGGGATGTCCACTTTGTCCATTGATATTTGAGTTATGCCTAGAACCCATGGCATGTACTATTAGACAGAATAGTAATATTCATGGCTTTGTGCATGATTGTTTAGAATTTAAAATTATTCTTTATGCTGATTACCATTTATTGTTTATCTTGAAACTCCAGTCATCTTTTCCAGCTTTGATGCAGTTGATTAATACTTTTGGTGATTTGTCTGGCTATGTAGCTAACTAGTCAAAGTCTGAAATGATGCTGACTGGAGATAGTATATCTCATAGTGTATTAGCTAATTGGCAATAGACAGATTGGCATCTTTAAAGTTGAGTTTGTGTGATAAGGTTAATACACTTAAAATAAATATTATACCTTGGATTGTTTATGTTATACATAGGATTCCTTTATCTATACCAGGCAAATATTTTCAAAAACTTAATGCTCTGTTTCGTTAATTTTGGGGATATTCCACCCCACCATGAATATCCTTAAACAGGATACAGCTTCCAATTAAAGAAGGTGGATTTGGCTTTCCAGATCTTGCTTCATATCATTGGGCCTATTTGTTTACCTGTACTGGATGTTGGTCTTTTCCACTTAGATTAGATGTTCCACCTTGGTCAGTTCTGGAATTATCCTGTCTAGATCCTCTCTCCAAATGAATGGCATTAGGTTCTCGGCACAATAAAATAGATAGGGTTCCTCCCACAGTTACGGCTGCAAGAGATTTGTGGCGTTTAATATCATGTCAATTATGTTTTGATCCATTTTCCCCTGCTAAATTGACTTTGTGGAGAAATCCGGATGTAAAAATTGGTAAGAAAATGTTTTTGTGGTGGACTTGGACTGATAAGTTTTTACCTTGGATCAATTGGTGGGTGCTAATTATGTGTTTTTGTCATTTTTGGCTTTGTGTGCCAAATACGATTTGCCTGCTGTGGCTGAATGGCAATACAGTCATGCCTTGGATTGAGAGCATAATTCGTTCCGGAAACATGCTTGTAATCCAAAACACTCTTATATCAAAACGAAATCCCCCCAAAAAAATTTGTACAGAGATTTTTAATTTAAGCCGTACTACAGTACTTGTATTGCAAGACGTCGCTTGTATATCAAGTAAAAAAAAATTAAATAAATATTTAAAAATTTGCTTGTCTTACAAAACGCTCTCAAACCAAGTTATTTGCAATCCAAGGTATTACTGTACTTGCAATGCAACATTTGTTAGGAACTAGGTTTGGCCCTGTCACTTTCACAGCTTCAGAGTCTCCTTCGATATTGGAAGTACTTACAGAGACTGATCAGATATATCGACTCACAATCCATGTTTATAAAAATTATCATTGAATAAATATGGTATACAGGGTCTTAAGCAGGAATGGAATAGGGAACTGGACTAATTTGCCTAATCAGTGGATTGCTGCTTTGGCATCTGTAAATGAAGCATCAATGGATCTTAGGTTATGTCTTATTTTGCAAAAACTCCTGTTCCGTGTCTATTCGATGCCACAACATCTTTTTAATAAGGGTTTGTCTAAGTCAGCTAACTGCTGGAGGTGTAACATAGCTAGCTAATGCTTCATTTAATCATATTTGTTGACAATGCCCAATAGTTGCCTCTTTTTGGGAAGGGGTTATAATACAGATAAACTTGGTACTGGAACACTTTAATATTTACTGATGCACATGTCCTCTTAAATTATCTACCGGCTCCTGGAAATTAACATATGGTCAACGTAAATGGATTCTCCACACCATTTTGACTGTTGAAAGACTGATATTACATTGGAAGGATAAATGTTCACCTCCTATAATGAATGTATTGAGGACCTAACGATACTTTCAGCGTTTGAACAATATAGACGCCACTCGCAGATGGATACATATATGAATATTTGGTCTGCCTTTGTTGAAGTTTATGTATAACTTTTTAGGAAGTTGTATTTTCATACACACACACACACTTCACATGTATCAATTGAAATTGATATATTCAAATTTATATAATTATATTTGTTTTGTTTTGTTCCTTTTCCTTTCCCCCCCTTTTGTTTTCTTGAATTTTACAATAAAAATTAATTTAAAAACTCTCAGAGGGGTTCTTTCAACTCTGTTGATATTCTGTATCGATATTCATATGTAACACATTCCAGAGGGGTATTCATGTTAGTCTGTTCCTGCAGAGTTTTGTTGCACTTTAAAGACTAAGCTTTCATGGACTAGGGTCCATTTCATGAACGGTTATCCAAAATCAGCAGGTACTTATATACACATAGTTGGGGGGGGGGATTATGGGCAGTGAGGTTACATGGAAATGAACAGGGCCAGCACTACCATTAGACAGAGTGATGCAATCGCCTCAGGCGGCAGTTGCTGAGGGGCAGCAGCAGTAGTCCCTGTGTGTTCCTCCTGATCCCCCTGACCATTCCACCTCTGTTCAAGGACAAAGCTGTGTGTTCCCCATGATGACCAGTCCTGATTATCTAAACTTGCCTGCTGCCTTCATGTTTGGTGGAGAATGCTATCCCATCGTATTGAAGTAAGATTCAATTGGCAGTCCAGTCAGCTTCTGTATGTGGAATGGGGGAGGGAGCAGCATCTTGTCCTTTGCCTCAGGCAGCAAAATGTCTTGGTCCAGCCTTCAAAATGTAATGTGAAAAGTACAGACTGTGACAATTATGTTGAAGCTTAAATGTAATGCAACTCATTACAGTGACATTCACAAAGCAGCATTGATGATAACAGAAACATTCTGGCATTGGTGAATTAATTAACCCACATAGTGGGGTAAAAACCCATTATCTCAATTCAGGCCACAGGGGATAGAATCGAATTTCTTGATAACTCATAATTCTGCAGTTTCACACTGAAGTCTCCTTTTGAAGTTCCTCTATTCAAGAATGACCACTTTAAGGTCAACTATAGTGTCTTGGGAGTTGAAATGTTCTCTCACTAGTTACTGAATATTGCCCTTTCTGACATCATAGTTGTTTCCATTTGTTCTTTTGTATAGGTACTGGTCCATTTGTCCTATGTGGAATGCAGAAGGGCATTGCTTACAGATAATAGTTGCATATATCACACTGGAAGACAAGCAGGTGAATGAATCCTGATGTTTTCAGTAAAGAATCAGATCAGTAAGCAAGGCCAAGATAGGGATAAAATGTTAGATTCCTCCATGCTAATGAATTACTTCTCTATCCCCCTGCCCCTCCCCTCCTTACTGATATATTTGCATGGGGGGGGGAGAGGAATCATCAGGTCACATGATAAGCTGCTATAGGTAGGGCATCTTGAGGCAAATTTAAAATGGCCTCCAGGTAGCAACTATATATAACGCATAAACTTGCCCTTAGCCGCCCCTTTTTGACCCACTTCACTCCAGCAAAGCATTTGAAGGGAGAAAGGAAAAGGAATAAATAAAGAATGGGTGGGTGTTTTTTCCCTGCCACTCCACTTCTGTAGGCCCCAGTGTAGAATTATGTTCAAATCTACTGGCATTCAAAAGGAGGGGTCTGTTCTGGTGAGGCCAGTTGGAGAAGTAGGGAGTGCGGTTCTTTGTGCTGGCATGTTGGCTCTTGTCCCTGTTCTTAGTTGTGTCTTTGACAGACATTCTGGCATTTTGGCTTTGGGCCCAGAAGCCTAAGTAATTTTCCAAACCCTGCTCCCTGAGTTAGCAGCATTGGGGGTGGGGGAGAGAGAGACAGACTGGAGGTAGTTTGTGTGGGGCTGGCTGAATAGGGAGTGAGACAGATGAGGGAGAGATGGGCTGTCTCTCTTTCCCATGCCCTCCAAGATACCAAAACATATAGAATGAAGGCCAGTGCACTCCATTGCAGATGGACAAATCTGTCCGGTTCAGTGCCATTGATTTTTTCATTTTTCTCACCTTAAGGTTCGACCCGATTCTGCATCACGGTACACATTTTATTTTTTTTAAGTCTGCACGAAAATTCATATGCATTTGCATGCACTTCATGCACTTTTCTGTGCATGGTTTGCTAATCTATGCCTTTTTGACAAGCTATTTTCCCTATAGTAATGCATTTCTCTGTGTTGTTTTTACTATTGTGTGCGTTTTTGTGCGGTTCCCCTGAAAGAGAGAGAGAGAGAGAGAGAGAGAGAGAGAGAGATCCGTTTTCTCCTTAAGAAAGATTAACAACAGTCAGAGCTCCCTGCTCAAATCTAAAATCTCAACCCCTTACCCACCTCCTCCCTGTTATCTGTCGGCTCATAAGTGCTGAAAGCAAATGCTGTAGCAAGTTCACCTGAGGGGGCGGGGGGGGGAGGGAGAGGAGGAGGATGGAAGCGGAGAGGGAGAACTGATCTCTCACAGCAGATAGCATCATCTTCCCTGTGAAATGAATGAGTCATCTCTGCAACGCACTTTGCCTCTGTCAGCCACAGACACAGGGTCCCATTTCCCTGCCTGAGGAAGCAGCCCAAATGTGCATCAACTCGACAGCACAGCCCTCCCTCCCACTTCCCTCTTCTCTCTTCTGTGCCACTTCTTCATTTATTTGTATGGCCTGCAGCTTTTTTCAAAGACATATATAGCCTATATATTAGATGACGTTTCCTTTGGGTCTAAACTAATCAATTCAAAGGAGAAGCTCTTTGTGCCTCTCCTAGAACTGACACATACAGGGATGATGATGATGATGATGATAAAAGGAGCCTGCTTGTTGGACTAGGGTGTGTGCGCAAAATCAAACTAAACTTCTTTACTGCAGTTGCTGCAGCTGCAAAGCTCTGAGCAATTCTTCTTGGCTCAATCTGCTTTGGAAGAGGTAAGGATGAAGGACATTTTCTCCCCGCTCTGGGGAGTGAGAAGAAAAGAATAACCCTTTGCCACCTCACCCTGCCACCAGTTTCTATCTGGGCTCCCCGACCCACACAGGCAAATGTAGAAGGATGAGTCAGCACACTAAGGGAAATAGATTGAGCTGCCTCATCTCCAGTTTTTACTGAGCAGCTGGTGAGGTCTGCAGAGCCAGGGGCAATGGATGTTTGCAAGCTTCTGCATTGCCAAGCATGAGAGTCCAAGTAAGGACACATAAAACAAAGTAAGCTGTCTTGGTCTGCAAGAAAACAAATCCAAAGTCCACAGTCAGGCAATACCTTTATTAGGACCAACCAAAAATAAACAAAATGGTAAGAACATTTGCCTTTGACATGGAAAGTTCAACAAGCCTTCCTTGGCTGAAGCTGCAAAGCAATGAAAGGAGAAGGAATGTGTCAGTTGGCACTGGAGAGATATACAAGCCCGGTTCACAGATGCCATTTTGAATATTCAGGGTGCAGCGTGGGCACACTATAGCTTCTCGTTATGTGCAAACCTGGTGAGGGTGGGTTGTTGGGGTGGTTGACAAGCTACCCACAACCCAAAAACAGCCCATGGGTTCTGGGTGGCTTGTCTGCCACCGCAACAACCCTCCCTTGCTGGGTACACATGTAGTGAGAAGGCACAGTGGCTTGGATTGGCAACCTGGTGCAACCCACCATGGCTAATATGCCACGGTGGGCTCTGGTAATCATGTGAAGTTTATGAATAACTATTTGTATGGATAATTGTATTATTTACTACATACTTTTTGATATTTATGGATATATATTTCCTACATATTTACTGTAAGTGATCCATTTAAAATACTGTAAGAAAATTGTATTTTTTGTTGTTCATTTTTTCTTCTTCATTTTTTATGGTTTTTGCTTTGTTTTGGTGTAATTCACATTTTAAAAACTAATAATTTTTTTTAAAAAAAATCATGTGAACCAGGCCGCAGTGCTGTAGTGTAACTTTTGAAGTGCAGTCCCCATAGCCACACCCCCAAGGAGAGTCCAAAAATTCAGGCTTATATACCTGTATGTCTTTTGCAGATCTTTTATAAAGCTAATGGGTCTTAATTACCCATTCAAGATGAAGCCATCCCAAAATACTTTGCATTACAATAGCTCACAACAATATATTGTTGCTGGGAAAATCCATTTTCCCACCAGTTAGTGACTGGGTTCAGACAATGTGATAACCCACACTCAAGGGTTGAGTTTGGGTTGTTGTTGAACCATGGGTTGTTGTTGAAACATGGGTTATCATGTTGTCTGAACCCAGCCAAGATAACAAAGCATGGTGAATGACCCACAATTCACAACCCAACAACAAACCATGGGTTCTTTTCATGGGTTGTTCGTGGTTGACAAGCCATGGCTTGTTAGGGCAGCTGGGTTCACACAACACGATAACCCACATTTCAACAACAACCTGCGGTTCAACAACAACCCACACTCAACCTATACTCAACCCTTGAGTGTGTGTTATCATGTTGTCTGAACCCAATGTGAGGATCTCAGCTAAGCTCAGAGGCAATAGAGAAGCCTGAGGGGGTAGTGGTGACAGATGATGTCATTGTCCCTGCTAATCAAAAAGTCCTGGCATTTCAACCCTGTGAGCCCTGATTCCACTACACCACCAATGACACATACATATCAGGAGGTGAAGACCGCATTAGGGAAGGGGTGGGAAACCTGTGGTCCTCCAGATGTTGTTGGTCTTCAACTCCCTTCGGTTTTAGGAAGCATAGCCAATGGTCAGGGATGTTGGGAATTGTAGTTCAACAACATCTGGAGGGACACAGGCTCCTCACCCTTGCATTAGTGGGTGCCATTTTGCATTTTAGCGATCAACTTTTCAAGAGAGTTTTCTTGGCAAGGTTTGAAGGCAGGCGTGAAAAACTAGTTTGCGGAAGTCAAGGTATGGTAATGACCGTTATCAGGCAAGCAAGGATTTAACTCTTATTTATTTGAAATATTTATATACCACGCTTAACAAATTCCAGGGTGGTATACACATTCAATACAAATATACTATGATTGAAGGCTGTGGGAGAGAATGGGGTATTAGAAAACACTCAAGGGAAATGCCCTCTATCCATTGCTACCACTTGGAGTCATCCCTGTTTTAAAGGCCCACTGTTGAATAATGTTATGATCACTGGAAGATAGGAATGTGCATCAAATATGGCTGAAGCCCAACCCAAATTGGGCCCTTTGCTCGGTTTCTGGTGTTTCCCAAGGTGAAGCAGGCTTCCCCTCAAAGCAACCAGAACCGAAACTGGACCTTGCATGAGAGTTTGTTTGTGATTTGGCTTCAGAAAGTCAGACAATGTGTCTCCAAAAAGCATCTTGTGCTTTCTTTTTCTAAACACTGATAAGGGGGAAGTGAAGCTGAGTGACTGACAAGTCCACCTTCTAATCACAGCGCATGTTTTACCAGGGGATCTCCACTGTGCTTTTGAGGAGGGTAAGGATAGGATGGTGAAATGGACATTCATTCTTCCAGCACTACCAGGATTCACTGTGAAAAAAGTCTTAAACTGGTTTTCAATCATCATAATTCCCTAGCCCCTGCACCTATCTTTCTGAAACTTTGCACATTTCTTGCCTGGATACACCTCTACGAAGTGTGCTATTTTTATACAGATTGCCCAAATACTCAAGGGGAGAGGGAAGCAGAAGTAAATCACTCACCAATCTCAAATTGAAGACTCTCCTTCCCCATAAACCACTGCACTTATCCTTCTAAATCTCTGCAGTTTTCTTACTTAGGGCCATCTCTATGCTGTCTGTCAGTTTCAGAGGAATGGTCCACAGGAACATAGGGGGGAAAGGGTGTCCTTCTTTTAATACCCTCAAAATGTAAGGGCTGCTCTTGCACAAAACTCCCTGCACCTATTTATCTGAAACGTGCAGGCTCAGTCCCCTCAGATGGGGCAACTATACCTGCAAATGTCATCCAGTTCTGCCAAGAAATAAAAAAAGTTATCAGCAGTTCCTGTAAAATAATAATAATAAATAAATAAATAAAGGTGTGTGGCACAAAAAACCCAATGCACCTATTTTCATGAAATTTGGCAGGTATAATCAGTCTGAACAGAACTGAGCCATTTTCCAAAGTGCTGATTTGGGATTCATGTTGAATCTTGTGGTCCTTCCACATCTCTACTGAAAGACCTTAACAATTTTTGTTAAGTTGGTTGCTTTCCTATAATGCAATGGACTGAGGTCCTAACAACGCTTTCAACATTTGAACAGGTGGTATACAGATGACACTCGCGAATGGGACACATAAATGGATATTTGGTCTGCCTTTGTTGAAGCTTATGTATAATTTTTTTTCCAGAAAGCTGTAGTATATATACACACACACACATTTTATATCTATTAATTGAATTTTATATATTCGAATATATGTAGTAACTTTTTTTTATTTTTATGGTTTTGTTTAGTTTTGTTGAAATTCACAATAAAAAATAAACTTTTTAAAAAGTTGATTGCTTGTTACCTTTCTAGAATGATTGCTTGATATTTCCTCAGTGGAGCGAATGGTTAGAAGATGTTTTTCATGAATGGGCAATTTACCTACCTGCAAGATGAGATCTGAGACCAGTGCTCTGCTTCTGTGAGGGCGGGGTGAGAAAAGAAAGAGGCCAGTGGTTTGAATTAAGTTAACAGATAAAAGCAGAGAGAACTGAACATTTAGAGCTGGAGTTCACTGGACTGAAAACAGCTCAGTGACTGGCGGTGGTCCATACTGTTACTTTGTGGGATCTCAAAGCAGGAATTGCAATTGTGCTACCAATTTTTAGGAATCTGCCTAGTTCTATTGGGCTCTGCTTGTATATTTGTAAATAAACAGATTACAAAAGCGCCATAAGTGCTTGTAATGATGTCCCTGGCTTTCCACCACATGGGGATATGGGGTGTGCTTAACATGTCAAGAGTGGGATATGTTTACCTTGGAGAGAAAATGTAATCCTGTGAGTGAGCTGGTGATACTAACGACCCTGAGAGAAATCAGAGCATTCCAGCAAATAATGATAGAATATCAGCAATTATTTGCAAAACAACAACAACAACCCCAAAACATTTAAAGCAACTGTGAAGGAGTCAGAAGGGTGCACATGAGGAGGTGAGAGCAGTGCTAATTCACCAGTTAAAGGGTGGGTATATGGGTCAAAGTTGACCTTGAAGCTCAGCTGCAGAACACCCAGTTGGGATTGGCTGAGCAAATGTATGTGGTGGATGAGCAGCTGAAGAGCTTGGACTGAGAAGTACAGCAGTCAGTAGCTGAGAATAAACAGGCCTTTTGGTCTTGGAGCCTGCCAAGAGTGACAGCAGTAAAAAGCTGGAGGAAAAGTCCCAGAAACTTTTCCTGGAAGTACATGGGCCACACCAGGTGAAACCTACAACCATGGGCAAGGAAAGGTGCATTTCACATTATTTTACCTATGTGTACCCACTCCTGAGAAAGGGCAGGAATAGTAGCAAGAGTGGCAGCTCACATTGGAAGAGAGTGGCTTGGGGATAAGGGTGGGGGAGCAGATGCATTTTGGGACCATGATTAAGTAGAAGCCACTTACAAGTTTTCTTACCCTGAGGATATCCTATGAAGACCTTAGTGGGAGGGATCAGAGCCCTGCAGTGGAAGTAACACAGGACCCCATGAATTAGGTATGAGTTCTATGCCTCAGTTTGAGATCATGCCCACTGTAAATTATTGCTTGATGAAAAGAAAGGTATGTGGATAGAGTAATTATATCATTTAGTCATGGGGCCACACTGGACCTAGTTAGATCTTGGCAGAGTCAGGAGTTTCCTGTTACTATACTGTTCTTGTTTAAGAGAGAATAAAGTTCTTGTCTCACAATTCTGACTGGTGTGTCCTCTAAGCCTTCCATGGCAAATAGGAAATTACTGGCACCCAGTCTGAGTGGATCACTCACCTCTGGTGGTTTGACAGAATAAATGTCCAGAGAAAGACGTGTTACGGACCCTAGGTGAGCAGTTTGGACCAGGAACCAGTGCAGGTGTGAAAGGAGGAGAAGGAGAAGGGGAGAAAGAGAGACCTTGCTTAGGAGCTGGACCTAGATGAGCACACAGAAATTGAGTCATGGGAAAGGGTATGGCAAAATATTTTCAAGTGAACAATTTGTACTATTTTTGGGGAGACTCAGATCAAATTAATGTCCTGATAGAACAGCACATCAATTAAAATACACATAATTATTGCAACATATTTCCCCAAATGCTGGAAAGCCTATGGATAGGTTGACTCTCTCTGTCATGTTTGGTGGGAATCCCCAAAGGTGCAGGAATCTTGGGTCATGATATTAAGGAAATTTGAAGGTATTCTGACAAGTGTGTTAGTAAAAGATTCAAAACTTGTCCTATTGCATGTAATGGAGATAACCCTAACTCCCATTATAGGGATTTGCTCCTTGCTACTAAAATTTTGAGAGTGGATATGTGGAATAGCATAGAGATTCCACCATGAAGAGATGGATTAATAAAATATGGATGTTTTTGGTTCAAAACTGACTGTTGAATGCAGAAGCACAATCAGCAGTGATTATTTCCCCAATACATGGTTTGTGTTCTTCTCTTTTGTACCCAGATCAATGAAAATATCTACACTTCTACTGACAATGGGGAATAATTTTGTGTTTTGGAGGGGGGTTGATTATTTCATTTATTTTTATGTTATGATATACTTCTCAGTCTGACTGTGTTTGATTATGGTATTGGTTATTTCCAAAAATAGAATAAATATAACGCGGGGAAGAAAGAGCGCTCTTCTAAAGAACTGGCAGCATATTTGAAGAGACTCATGAGCTGGGCATACTTAGGGTGATGCAAGGCAGGAAATCACGGCAAAGGACCACTTCACTGAGGGACCATTAGATTAGGCCTTTTATGTGATCTTAATGGAATAGTGTCCAAAGATCCTTTGCCAAACAATGGGAATCACTACAGGGATGAACTCCTTCTATACTGCCTCAAGGTAATTGTGGGTTAAACAACCCACAGATAACCTAACTACTAATTGTAGGTTATTTGTGGGTTGTTTAACCCACAATTAACTTATACTGACTGGGTTCAGATGTCAGGTAGCAACCCCCAATCGATGCAATCGGGAGTTGAATATTAAAAACACACAATTAATTAACCCACGATTTGCCAGGTATGTGCAAACCAGGTGATACTCAACCCATACTCTGGGTTGACGTCACGCGCAAACTAGGTCAAAAAGAAACACGGCTTGTTAAGGGAATGGTGTTCAGTGAACACAAATTGTTTATGTGTGCCTAATTTGAATGAGATATGTAATAGTCTAATCCAGTGTCTGATATCTGAGACTCGAAAGACTTTCTTGATTAGAACACACACAAAACAGTGAATTGATGCAGATTGGCCACAAAAGTAATCACCGTTATCCTTTTGATTTCAGGATAAAGATTTACATGTGCCAACAGAAAGTGAGAACTAAAACAGACATTACCTTATATATGTATCTAGCAACTATGTGGTTGTTGTTTTTTTACTCTAGAGTAGGTGCAGGGGGGCATAATCCTGATTGGGACCCTAGCATGGGAGGGTGGGGGTGCTTTTACGATCCCGATTGGACCCCATGCACCTACTGTAGAGTAAAAATAAAAAATACATATCTGCTAGATACAGAATTAAAGAAGTAGTGGCTGTTTTGGCCCTAACTTATCCTGGAGAGAGAGAGAGAGTTGTTGTTGTTGTTTGGAGCAAAATGTTTGGTAACTTTCCTACAGCAGAGAGTTGGGGTTATTTTGAGATCTTTATTGTCCTGCTTAAGGCTGGCCGGCAGCCAGCAGCTGTCTTGGCTTCTGGGAGCGTTGCCAAGTCCGACTGAGATAAGATAAGGATTTCAAACAAGGAGCAGCGTAGTTCAAACAGTCCGGGGATTTTAGCCAGTAAAGTTCTTACTAAAGTCCAAGGATCAAGCAAAGCCGTCGTCAGGGTCAGTCCGAGTAAAGTCCAAGAGTCCAGGGTCCAAGGCAAGGTTCAGGAGCAGGGTCCGGGATCAGGAACAAGAGTCATGGAGGACGTTGTTTCCCAATGCCTATGCTCTAGTGAGTGCGTGCTTTTCTACAGCCTGCTGCCGGGCACGCCCATCCCACAGCTGGAGCTCTTCAGCAGCAGGTTGATTATAAAAGCCTCACAAGGCCGACGTCCTGGTTTGCAGCCGGACGCTGCGTCGGGGGGCCTGCATCTGTTCCTGCCTTTTCATCGCCCGCCTTTGTCTGGGAGTTGGGGCCTGCACTATCTCCGGCTCTGAGTCTGACTCTTCTCGGGCTGGGGAACTCCCACGGGTCATGCCAGAGGGGCCTGCCAGCTCTTCCGCTGCCCGGTCGGCCCCGTCTGGAGCAGCAGTGTCTGCAGTCTGCTCCTGAGGAGCGTCCAGGGCTCTGGGTGAGTCACACTCGTCTTCAGAGGAGGATTCCTGGAGGGGGGTCATGACATCTATGAATTAAAGTCTTACATATTTGAGTTGTTAATATTTTGGTGTATTTGTGTAATTCTATGGCTCAGGCAGATTTTGTCCTTGCCTTCTCTGGCTGAGACTCCATTTTGACTTAGAAAACTGGCTTATTATTAGGGGACAGGGAAGCTAAAGAGAGATCTATCTTCACGTAAACAATTGTGTACCTCAGACTGGGCCAGTGGCTTTGGCTGAAGGAGCAAATATTGTGATTTTTGTTTTTGTTTTGATTTGTTAGTGTAGAATACTATCTGTAATGGGAATAGTTTAATCTAGACGTGAAAACACATTTACTGATGATGAGGACAGTGAAGTGCATAGCTGGAGAAAAATATATTTGGTAAATAGTTAGCCATGTATAATCCTCTATGTTCTTAACATATTCAATTGTCTTTTATCGGAAGACTCAGCCACAAGCCTTTTGCCAATTCATCATGCAAGACGAGGTTTCCTGGGGAGTAGTGTTATGGTTGCTGGATGATCAGGGCTGCTGGGGCAGGCGAGGAACTGGGACAATTTGCCCTGTGCCCCTGCAAACTAAGGGCCCCCTGCCTCAGCTCCTGTGTGTACCATGACCCTGGCAGATTGCTCACCAGAGCCCTTTCCATGCCCTTATATGTGACAGTGGCTGGGCCCCAACATCACATCTGTCCCAGGGCCCATAAACTCTCTGAGCAGCCCCTGTGGATGACCCTATGGGCCCTTTGCTGAACTGAGGTTGCTTGCTAATGATCAGGGATGATGAGCTGACATTTTCACAAAGAGAGATAATGATTAGGAGATGTTTTTCATAAATGGGCAATTTTCCTGCACTGTGGAGTCTGAGACCAGTGCTCTGCTGGGGTATGTGCGTAAGGGAAAAAAGTGGTTGGCAGTTAGGACACAGAACACAGTTTAAAGCACAGTTTAAGGCATTTTATGCATGAAATGTAAGGAAAATTCTTACTTAAATCAGTTTGTAAAGCAGATCTAAATCCTACATTGGTCAGAATATCCACTTGCATTACAAATGTCTCAGATCATTCGTTTTCTCCTCTGCATTAGCAGTGACTGGATATTCACATCAATAATGGAAGAGAGACTGAGCTTCGCAATTAAAAACATGCTTAGATAATGGACATGAGTGGCATGATTTCAGCTGGGTTGTTATTGTTTTTACTAATCCTAGGGACAAGAAAGACAGTGAGGAAAATAAATAATAGTTAAAACCATTGCCAATTGTGAAGGACTGCCAACCAGTCCTTTTCTCAAGACCAGAAATCAAAGGTGCAAAACTGCCAGCCTTAGCTCTGCCGCCTTGACTTGATTCTCTCAGGCCAAGGGCCTTGCCCTTGGTCTATACACTGGATTTAGCACTGAACCACAGAGGAACCACACACACGGTGTGGGGTAAAACCAAGAAAGTTTATTTAAGGTAAAACAGATTACAATAAAAGGTGGGGAATGAGGGAAGAGGGAGAAAGGTGGGGAGACACTTTGGTACATACACAGTAGAGCTACAAAACAACAAAAGCTCGTTCCTTTACTATATAACTACCCAGGCCTTACTCCTTTACCTGGGGTTTTTGTCCTCTTCAGGGCTTGCCTCAGCAAAAGCCCTCCTCCCGCGAAAGCGTGCAGACAACAACAACCCAAAAGCCACTGGCAAGCAGTATATATCCCCCCTTCCTTTCAGTAGCCCAGGTGTCTTTAGCCAATCAGGATGAACTTCAACTGGGCCAGGCAGGGGAGGGGTGGCTCTTTGCCGCATTTGCATGCAAATAGCTGTGGCACCAGCCATCAAAGACATGGGAGACTCTGCTGTGTCAGGAGCCATCAGAGAAACTACGTACATTTTGCATTTCCCAGCCCCCAGCTGGGATACTTGTTTACACGTGAGGAGGTGTGTGTGTGTGTGTGTGTGTGTGTGTGTGGTGCAGGAAACTCTGTCTCTGACACTTTTTCTCCACACCAATAAATCTATGATTCTTGCATTTCAGAACCAGAATTCAGACTAATCCCACTGCACCCCAAAATACAAACAGGAGCCCAACTTGGATGCCAGGAATTTGATGCCATGCCACTGATCCCAAGCAACAACATTGAGAATAACTGGAGCACTGGTGCCTGGATTTCACTTGACCCTTGCTGCCTGGACCCTTCCTTCCCAGCATTTGACCCTTCCTGATTTCCCTAGATGTGAATCTTGTTCCCTAATGGCTGATAGGGCCTCTGACTGAACAACTTTGATAGCTTGAGGCTACAGAATGTTCCTTGTCAGTATTTTCTTTTTAACGCTGAGGCTTCAAGCTTACTGCGATTCTCATCCAGTTCTTCCTCTCCCATCCCCAACATGCTGATATGTCTCTGTATACACACAAAATGTGTGCCCCTCTTATCAAATGGGCAGAGCAAGTTGTCTTTTTGAAGCTCTCCTTTAAAAGGCCAAGTTGCTTTTCCCTTTGAGCCCCCAGCCATCCAACCGACCTCTGAGCTATACACAGCCTCAATGGCTGCACATCAAAGGTACATTTGGTTCTGTCAAGCAAGGGCAGAGGGGATCAGATTACAGTATGAGTATGTGGCAGAGAACAGGAACAGATGCTACCTGGAGCAGGTTCACGTGAATGATACGATGCATGTGCCTGAGCTACTTGGGGAGCAGCAACATTTATTGTGTGGCTCCTTTCTTTAAAATGATATTGTTTGATCCTCCTCCCACAAGCATCAATGACACAATTTCTCTGGATGCAGGAGCAGCCACAGGGTAATTAGCTTCCCTTGTTATTATTATTCCTAAGGTAGAGTGCATCATTGTAGATCATTTGCAAGGAACCAGGTGCACAGAGGTATATTTAATACCCAGTGGAAGGACCTTTATTTCTTAATGATCATTTCAATTGGCTCTTGAGGAAATGGGGGAGAACATTAAGAGAGGCAATCAACTTGGATACCTGCTCCGGGGTGACGGGAGTAGAGTCTTATTAAATCTTAATGTGAGCTTTATTCCTGGGAAATGTACAAAGCAATTAGGTAGACATTTCTCATAATTTAATTAGAAAAATGTGTGGGAAAGGCTGCATCATATGACGTCGCAGTTGCACTCAATTCCGTTCTCAAAAAGGAAATGCCAAACATCAAAACACAATAGCCAAAAGGGGAAATGAGAGGATTTGATCACTCCTTCCAATACAGTCCATCATATTATCAGCACTGTCACATCCCATCTAGCTTAAAAGTAGGAGTAGGATGCATTTTTAGCACACCTGCCTGAATATTCCTTTCCCAAAGATGGGTATGTCAGGAGGCAAGTCTCATTCCTGGTTGCTGCAAGCCAGCCAAGAGAGGACGGGTTCCTTCAAGACCAATGGGGATGTCGGCTTCCCTTCCTTTCCCTGCCCTCTTCATTCACAGAGATGCTGCTATCACTCCCTGACCTTCCATATTGCCCACTTGTGGTGGTGTGCAGAAATTCCAGTAGGGAAGGGAGTCAGTGATCTAATTTGAGAATTTCTGCATCTGTGATACTAGGTGGTAGCGGCAGGGATGGGGTGTTGTTGTTGTTATTGTACCCTGGACCACATTTGTCATTTCCCCTTTGAGCCAAAATGTAGTTTTGTTAAAAAAAACACAGTTTTTCTCAGCTGTTCTTTCACTACCACTATACATTGCTCAAAGAATGTAATAAACGGCTGCCAACTTTCTTCCTTTTTTTTTTTTTTGTGGTCCCTTTTTTAAAGTAGTTCTGCTTTTAATAGAAACCTGACACATAGAAATAAGGGGGTGATATTTTTCCAGGCTTCCCTGTTATTTCTATGTGTTGGGCTGCTCTTAAAGGCACAGGAGCAGAGCAATCTCTAATAAGTGCAATGTGCCTTCTGGTCCATAGCTCAGCGTTAAAGCACATGCTTTGCATGCAAAAGGTCCTACATTCAATCCCTGGCATCTCCAGTTAAACGGCCAGGTAGTAGGTGATGGAAAATACCTCTACTGGAGACTCTGGAGATGTCATGGCCCAGGACTGGCACCCCTCAGAAACTGAAGCCTCCAGTGACAGTGACTCTGGGGAGGCATCAGAAGCAGTTCCTGGTCCTTCAGAAGTGGGGCCCACTGCTTTGGACCCCATCTCTTGTCAATGCAATCCCCAGGAGGTGCCGTTACCTTCTGACTGTGAGGAGTGGACTTCAGACTCCTCTAGTGAACAGAGAGATCCTGGGGAGCAGTCCCCAACTGGCTCCCCCCTTCCCCAACCTTCAGTCCCTAGGAGAAGCCAACACCTGCAGGGAAAGGCTGCTAGCCCTTTAACAACCAGAGGCAGCACCGGAAGGGTGGAGTTTTCAGAGGGACTCTCCTGGCCTGACTATGAAAGTCAGCCAGTTGCTCTCAGACTCTGCTGGAGTAACTTCTCAGTTATCAGGCTCCAGAATCATTGACCAAGAAACCTGACCAAATCTGATGTTACCCAGCCGTTTGGACCACATGGAGCCTGAGCTGTCATCCAGGACAGCTGATGGATCCTGACCTGGGGCTACTGCCAGCCAGAATAGCAACCCACGATGGACAATATTGGGTTAGATTGGTGGTGTTGAGCCACTGGCCACTGGGCCAAATCCAGCTCACCTGGAGCCCAAATCTAGCCCTCTGGAGTTCCCCAGATGGTCAAGCCCCCTACCCCCCACCCTCCAATGACCAATTGTTTGGTGTTTTCCTGGCTTTTGTACAATTTTCCCCAATCTAGAAGGTTGAAGTGCCTCTCCTAAGGCTCAGTTACTGGCAGTAAGAGCTTTAAGTAAAATAGGCTGAAACTTTTTATTTTATTTTGGCCCCACTCCTTTTGCCTTTGGTCCTGCCCACCACTAGAATGTGGCTCCCAAAAACTTTTCTGATATTGAATTCAGCCCTGAAAGATGTTCCCCACCCCTGGTGCACAGGGATACCAATCTGTGTGTCCTGCAGCAATGGAATTTGGGCAACTATTGGGTGGTAAGGACCTGCATGATTGGCCCCTGTCCATGTGAGTGTTGGGCTTTTAAACATTACAGCAGTGGCATGGAGTCAACCACCACTGGAATGCTGCCACCAAGAGCTTCCCCAAAATGGAATTCGGCCCTCAGAATGAAAGATGCTCAACACACCTGGGCTAGATGGTCTGACTCAGTATCAAGTAGCCTCATGACCACATACATGTTCGCTCAGGTCCATAGAACTGATACCACATCTCCACCATTTTCCACTAGTTTTAAGAGTGTTACTTTGTTTTTCCTTTCTGGTACCATACAGTGTGACTCAGGGACTGGGCTCGCATGACACAACAACCCATCGTGGGTTGCTACTCAAGATGGGTTGTCGTGTCATGTGAACCTGTCCTGGACCGATTTCCCCAGGGTGGCTTGTTCATGGGCAACAAGCTACCCCAACAACCCATGGACTGTTGTAGGGGTTGTACCCACAATGGGTTGTTGTCAGGGCCGGTGCAAGGCAGTTTGGTGCCCTAGGCAAGATCAGATATTTAGCTCGCCCCCCCTTCCCACTTGAGCCCTCCCTCCAGGCTGTCATAGCTTTGGATCCAGACTTAGCCATGCTTAGAGGATAACCATTGAAATTAATGGGACTTGGAGGCGGAGCTAGCACGCCTAAGAAATGGCGGCGTAGAGGGAGAGCTCCTCACCCTAAAACTAAAAAGGAAGACTCTACAACATTTAAAAAAGCCCAACAAGCAACAAAAACTTAAAGTTCTGATGGGGAATGACAGAGGAATCTAGCAAAACGAAAAACAGCGAGATTACACACTACTTTCCCTACAAAGAAAGAAAAACACTGCACAAGGCAGTACAGCATACTCAGAGAGAAAAAATGGCTACCGGAGAAGACAGAGGAGAACACACAGAAGAGCCAGGATCAAGCGCACAGATATCGAATAACGAAATGAAGGAGGCAATATTACAACAATTAAAAACATTAAAACAAGAACTGATGAACCACTGGGCAGAACTGCTGGACACCAAACTGAAGGAAATAACAGAAACGGTGGAGGCAGTAAAAACAACAGCAAATAAAGCTGCAGAAAAAGCTCAGCAACAGGAGGAAAAGATAAAAACCCTACAAAGAGCGGTAGCGGAAAATAAATCAAAGATTGAAGACCAAGAAAATCGCAACCGAAGGTGTAATCTGAGAATAAAAAACTTGGAAGAAGAAGCAGAAGGTGAAAACATTAAGGTTTTTATAGCAAAATGGCTGACCTCATTAACTCCAGACTGCCCGATAGAAGCTGATGACTTAGAAAGAGCTCACAGGGCACTAGGACCCAGAAGAAAAAACTCCAGCTTTCCAAGAGACTTGGTAATATGTTTCAGCAGATACAACAAGAAAGACGAATTCTTTAAAAAGCTAAGACTTTTAAAAGAAATAAAATATAATGACAAACCTGTAATTATTATGCAAGACCTGGCACCAGAGACGCTGCAGAAAAGAAGACTCCTCAAACCCTACACATTGAAAGTACGAGAACTGGGGCTTAAATATCACTGGGGATTCCCCTTCAAGATAATAATCCCCAACAAGGGACACACGCTGATTGCAGCCTCCCCACGGGACATGACGGAGCTATTCAGAACGCTTGGCATCGAACTCCCGGCAGAGGCTACTTGGGAAGAAACAGATAATGGAGAAGCAGGCCAAGAGCCACAAGGAGGAGACGGCTGGAACACTGTAAACAGACACCGAAAAAACAGGCGGGAAAGAAATGACTATGAAAATCCACAGACCCCAAGAATCCTGAGAGCTCTGCCACAAAGGAAGAGATGAGAGAAACTGAGTAACAGTGAACCACAGGAGGTGACAAAAACAAAGTGAAAGACAATTGAAGTGTAAATATTCAAATGCATAGCAAAGGGAAGGGGGAGGAAAAGGGAGGAGGGAGACTAACCCCAAAGGGGAGAGAAAATATTCTTTGTTTGTAGAGTCACGCTGTTTTAAACCATTGATAAAATAGGGGGGGGAGAAACTCTTGCCTCTATGTAGTCAATCTATGAAGGAATAGATTGACCTGCTCAGTTATAGTTTTAAAGGAATTTGAAAAGAACAAACCATAGCCTCAAGGCAGGGTGAAGAACACGTGAATCACCCTCTCTGTAAGGGGAGGGGAGGATCTCACCTGCATTCGCAGCTTTAGTTATGCTAAGAGAGAGCTGCAAATGAGTTTTAAAGTTAGGGAAAATGAGAAGGTTGGGGAATGACAGGGGAGGGAGGGAGGACACGACTGAGCTGCAAACGAGTTTTAAAGTTAGGGAAAATGAGAAGGTTGGGGAATGACAGGGGAGGGAGGGAGGACACGACTGAGCTGGGTGCGATAATGGGCAAGGCAGACAGAAATTGGCATATACCATGGGAGACCTTAAGGTGCTAACTCTAAACATTAAAGGCATGGGGAATCAGTTAAAAAGGGCGAGGCTACATAAACTAATAAGAGATCTAAAACCAAAAATACTATTTCTACAAGAGACACACAAAGCCCAAAAAAGGGAAGGAATTTTTAACAGTAGTCAATGGAAAACTGTACATATAGCAAAAGGAACAAACAAATCCAGGGGAGTAGCAATATTAATACATAACACAGTGGACTTTGCAATACGGCAAGTACAGAAAGACCCCAATGGCAGATACGTATTTGTAGAGGGAACACTAAATCAAAACAAACAAATAGTATTAGCCTCATTATACAGTCCAAACGAAAGACAGCTAGACTTCCTACATAAAGTTTTGAAAAAGTTGAGAACCTTTTCAAAAGCAGAGGCAATAATTGGAGCAGACACTAATTGGAATATGCAAGGAGCTGAACCTAGAAAAGTACAAAAAGATATAAGATTATATAATAAAACAGACTCACATAGCACACGAGCAGGAAAACTTTTAAACATAATTCACAAATTTAATTTAAGGAAGGTATGGGCAGAACTTAACAACAAAGACTACACACACACATTTTGTTCCAGGGTACATGGAACTTTTTCAAGGCTAGACACAATTATGCTAACTAGTACACTGATGCAAAACGTCACAGTGGCAGATATAGGACCCATAAAAGTGACAGACCATGCACCGGTATCTGTCCAACTCACAGTAAACAACTATACCAAGAGCAATTATATATGGCGATTCAATCCCATCCTTTTAACAAACAAAGAAAGCAGAGAAAATTTACAAAAGGGAATAGACAACTACTTCACAGAAAATAAAGCAGGGGACACAACAGAAAGGACCAGATGGGAAGCAATGAAAGCGGTTCTCAGAGGACTGAGTATCAAAGAGATGAGCCACATAAATAAAAAGAGACGGACGCGAAAATCAGAAACAGAATTAGAACTAGAAAGACTTACTGTACAATATAAACGAACAGGGGAACAAAAGATCAGACAACAAATGGAGAAGAAAAGGACAGAATTAAATTTATTGGAATTAGATCAAACCATGATAAATTTACTATATATTAAACAAAAACATTATGAATTTGATGGAAAGGGATCCAAACTTTTGGCAAACAGGGTAAAAAAAAGGAGGGACAAAAACAAAATAAATGCTCTTAAAAACAAACAGGGGAATAAAACATATGACATAGAAGAGATGGGTGACATTTTTGTAGATTATTTTGAAAAACTATACAAAGGGGAAGAAAAAGACAGGAACACAATTAGAAAGTATCAGAGCAAAACAAACATCCCAGGACTAACTGAAGCAAGTAAACAAATCCTAGAACAAAGGATTATGATAGAAGAAATAACAGAAGCCATTAAAACACAAAAACCCAACAAGTCACCGGGACCCGATGGTTTTACAAGTGAATTTTATAAAGCATATACAGAATTATTAGCCCCAAGACTATTGTCATTATATAATGAAATTCTAGATGGAGCCTCACTTCCTAACACATGGACACAATCCAGAATCATCTTGATATTAAAACCAGGGAGAAATCCGGAGCTCCCAGAATCATACAGACCCATCTCTTTATTAAATATAGATTATAAAATATTTACCACCATATGGGCTAATAGATTAAAATTTGTGATAGGAGAAATAATACATGAAGATCAACATGGTTTTATTCCAAAAAGATATATAGCAGACCCTATACGCAGGCTATATAGCATAATAAAATACAGTAAAAAAACAAACACCCCGCTAGCCATAATTGCTCTAGACTTGTTCAAAGCATTTGACAGTGTTAATTTACAGTTCTTACTGGAGAGCACATCTGTGTACAACTTTGGCCCAAATTTCTCTCACATTCTCAATGCCATATATAACAAAACAACAGCAAATATACGATTCAATTCTTATGATTCACGCCCTTTTCAACTAAATGCAGGAACCAAACAGGGTTGCCCCCTATCCCCTCTGTTATTCAATTTAGTTATAGAATTTCTAGCAGACAGACTCAGACATAATGACGCTATACAAGGTATACAAATTCAAGATCAACCATACTTACTCAGCATGTATGCTGATGATTTGATATTAACAATACAAAACCCAATAGAGGCATTGCAACCACTACGTCAAGAACTGCAAGATTTTCAAGCAGCGTCTAGCTTAAAAGTAAATTACGACAAATCTGACTTCATGAGTTATAATATAGGGGCAAACAATCAACTTGACATTTCTAAAAATCTACAAATTCCTATAGTTCACAAAGCCTTTAGATATCTAGGAGTTCAAGTTGCAAAAAACCCAAACAAAACCTTCACACTAAACTATTCCAAATTATGGGAAAATATCAAGAAAGACCTCAAAAGATGGAAAAGATTGAACTTAACCACAATGAACAAATTAGCCACCATCAAAATGATAGTCATACCTAAATTCACATACTTATTTTATGTTCTACCCATAGAAGTACCTATGAGATGGCTTAAATCATGGCAAGACACCCTAGAAAAATTTATATTTAATGGTAAAAAACCACGTATGGCAAGAAATCTCAGATACAGACCCACCATTGATGGAGGGTGGGGAATTCCATCACTAAAATTATACTATGAAGCTTACCAACTGAGACATCTATTATCATTCATGGCAGATAATAAAAATAAACATTGGGTCAAAATAGAAATTTTTTTGTTAGCACAAGATAATCCACACACAATACCCTTTGTCAAAAAACGAATAACACAAGGTATACAAAATCAACACTCCAACATGGAAATAATATTAAAGATATGGAAACGAAGAAAGGAGACACTGATGCCAGGAATTTCACCATTAATACCACTCTATGCACACCCAAATTTTCCAGTTAAAGACATACAGATATCTAGAGAATCACTGAAAAATAATAACCTATTGATATTACGAGACTTATATAATAACTCACAACCACTACCAAGAGACACATGGAGAAACACATTACGAAATACGGCAATTACTTGTTTACAATGGTACCAAATAAGCTCATTCATTAGACTAGAGAATGTGAAAAAACAAGGCACCAGAGATCTGACACAATTTGAAAAGATATTATTAACTTTTACAGATCAGGAAAAAGGATTAATGTCACATTTATATGCACTTCTGATAAAAACAGACATGGGAAATAGCCTTCCTCTTAAAAGAAAATGGGAAAGAGAATGGGGAATGCAAATAGAAGATGAAGAATGGGAAAATATATGGGATGAATTCCCATTTAAAGCGATTTCAACAAAATTCAAAGAACTCTCACTGAAAATAATACAGAAATGGCACTGGACTCCTCACAAAATATCTCATATTAATAAAAACTACTCTCCCCTATGCTGGAGAGCCTGTGGAGAACTTGGATCACACAAACATATGTGGTGGTCCTGCAAGCAAGTATCCCGCTTCTGGACAATAGTTTTCAAAGAAATATCTAAAATTGTAGGGACAGAGATAACTAAAACCCCAGAATTAGCAATATTAAACATTTTTCAAAGAGATAATAAAAATTTATTATACAAGAACCTAATAAGATTTCTATTACAAGCTGCTAAATTACTAATAGCAAGAGGATGGAAAGATGCCAAAGGGCTAACCATCAATCACTGGTATAATGTGGTATGGGAAATTGCATTAATTGAAAAACTAACTCAAAAATTGAGAATTGCAGGGGGGGAAAAGAAAACAAACTCTTTTGAAGCAGAATGGTGGCCTTTTATCCAACAGAACATCTACAAAAAAAATACCTCAAGCCTTCCAGTACATTTGGATGCAATAAACTTACAAATATCCACCTATCACAAAACTGACTACTTTATGGCCGAAAAAGACTCCAGAAAAGGTGCCCAGCCAGATTTGTTCCTTTGAGGCCTGTGGCTTACGCTGGCTCAGCTTGTCTGAGTGTGGAAAGCTAAGCAGGGTCAAGCCTGGTTATTACTTGGATGGGAGACCCCTCCTCTAGTTTCCTGCATTGAGCAGGGGGTTGGACTCGATAGCCTTGTAGGCTCCTTCCAACTCTATGATCTATGAAATCTATGAATGTTGGTTCGGGGGGGGGGGATTTACTTTGTTCTGATCTAATACAATTTCTGTAATGGATTAGATGTTTTGTTGGTTGTTCGGTTGTCTTGTATATGTTAAAATTCAAATAAACAAATTAAAAAAAAAAATTAATGGGGCTTGAGTTAGGCATGACTAACTTAAGTCCCCTTAGTTTCAGTGGGTCTACTCTAAGCAGGACTTATTCTGGATCCAGCCCATAGTGTACATTCTAAAATGAATTTGTACATATTTTGGTGTGTTTTTTAAGAGTTTGTTTTATTGATTATTCATTTATGAAATGCATTACCCGCTTTTCTTTATGAAATAATCCCAAAGCGGGGTACAGCCAATAAAACCCGATAAATCCATACAGTCATGGTTCCCTCAAAGAGCGCAAACAAGGGCTTGATTTGCAGCTGATATTTAAAGGGAGACACGGTAAAAGAGATTTTTGGGCCACTGTTTTTAAGGCATAAAAGGTACATCGCTCTTTGTTGCTGGGAGGGGGGCGGGGAGGACGGAGGGGGAATTTGCAGGGCTGAGACGCAGGAGGAAGAGACTCTGAAAATGGGGGGCTTGTGTGTGTGTGTGTGTTTGTGTGAGAAGACTGGACGGTCCAGGGACAAAATGGGACGTGATGGCGGCAGAATCCGATTCCGGTCAGCCCAAAATCATACAGCGGTGGGTGGAATGGGAGGGGCGAGGGAGGAGAGATACCGTGTGATGCGTCGGCTGCAAAGCGCCTAGGAGCATGCGAGCGCCAGATGCTTCCCCTGCAAACCCTCTCCCGCTCTTTTTTTTTTTTTTTTAAGCCACCATTTAAAAAAAAATCCCAGCACGGGTTCCTTCTGGTGTTGGAGCTCCGGGAATAACGGGGTGGGGGTGGGGGTCAGCAGGAAAAGCATGGGCAGGGCAAAGGTTGAGTGTCCCCTCCTGTCTGCCCCTCCCCACCTTTAGGGGGGGAGGCCTCCTTTAGGCCAACTCTGCTGGGCAGCAGACCCGATTCTGTGTAGATACAAACACGAGGACCCCACACCTGAGAGGTGAACTCGGAAACAACTGCTGCAACAACACAAACAAACCTTCCTTCGATTCCTCGTGGCCAAAGATCAGGGGAGCTCAATTTGTTCCACGTTCAGTTGGCAGCAGCTGCAGCTGCAGCCACTGCTAACCCTGGAGTTTGAGTTCAGCCTGAGGAAGGCAGAGGCATTTGCTCTTTCTTGCTGGCAGTTTTTCACGCTGTGCTGACAGACTGCAGCATGCAAGTTATGTACTAAGATGCCATCTTCTGGAAGCTGACAGTTGTAAGGGAATTAATTGTGACAAGAGAAGGAAGTCTGCAGACTGCCTAGGCATTAACAAGGAGAGTAAAGGACAGTTCCCAGGAGCTTTTGGTGCTCTTTCCTTATGTAGCAAATAGGCTGGGCTTCACTGTAGACCTCGATGTTTTGGACTGCAACTTGTGGGTGATGAATCAGCCTGACCATTAAGAGTGCATAAAGCAGTGTTCTCCAACCTTGTTCCCCAGATGTTTTTGGCCTACAACTCCCAGCATAGCTGGCTGGGGCATGCTGGGAGTTGTAGGCCAAAAACATCTGGGGAACAAGGTTGGAGAACACTGCCATAGAGAGATGTATGTAGAAGTCAGGTCCCACTATGATTTTTCTTCACATGATCCAAGCCCAGCTTCACTCTGCATTTGCACTCTGCCCCAAAAGAGGGAGGCACGTCAGCTGCTACTGGGTGAGAGAATGACAGTAAGGGTTACTGGAGGTAGCAACAGTGCTGGCTCCAGATTTTTCAGGGCCTTTGGGCAGCTTCTCACCACCACTGACACGAACTACTGTTGCTCCTCATCCTTTTTTCTTTTTTTAAAAATCATCATTGCTACCACTTGCTTGCTTGACAGGCAGAAAGCTAGTGAGCAAGTAGGCTGTGGCATCTGATGTTCCTCCTTCTCACCAGTCACCACCACCACCACCACCACTGTCTGGACCAGAGCGAGAGGCAGGTGAACAAGCAGGTTGCACTGGCGAAGAGGAGGAGCAACTCCAGGAAACTCTTGTCTGTGGGACCCTGCTGGGGTGTGGGCCCTTACTCTTGATGCTAGCCCTCTTGACGGTAGCAGAATGCCCAGATGGGGGATTTTGCATGTCAGGGTGTAAGTAGTTTGAAAATACCATGACCACACATCTAAATAGTATGCTTGCCTGACATTTTCCTCAGTATTTAAGGTTTGGGTACTGGTTTTTCAGATCAACCTGTTTTGGCCTATAAGTAATTAATTATACTCATTACCTATATTATACAGTGGAGTGTAGAGTATTGCTCTAATGATAGATACCAAATAATATTACAATTCTGCCTTCAACAACACAATAAAGTGTTATTTAAACTGTGGGGGAAGCCGGCTCCACACACTGTGCCTTGCAGCCTGTGGCTTATGCTGGCTCAGCTTGTCTGAGTGTGGAAAGCTAAGCAGGGTCAGGCCTAGGTTATTACTTGGATGGGAGACCCCTCCTCTAGTTTCCTGCACTGAGCAGGGGGTTGGACTCGATGGCCTTGTAGGCCCCTTCTAACTCTGTGCTCTATGAAATCTATGAAGCCCTGCTGGCCGTCATCAGTCTGTGAAATATGCACTGGATTGGATCCACACTACATTAGATTAGTTACACTTAATTCCCATTTCCAGAGGGGTAGCCATGTTAGTCTGTTGCAGCAAAAAACAACAAGAGCTATATGGAAAGTAGGGATCGATCTATCCTTCTAATGACTCATCAGACTTCAAAGACATGCTGCTATATATCTGTAATCTCTACATAAGGATATTTTCATTAAATATATCTGTGGAAGCTCTTTACAAAAATAATGATCAGAAAATACCTTGAGCTGCTGCCACCTAAGGATGGGAAGTAATAAGAACACCCTGAAAAGGCCTTTTAAAAATATCTTCACCTGTATCATGTCATATGGTCAGTAACAAGCAGGGAGCCCGCCCTACCACTGTGGTGAGGCATGGCCATGGGCTACTCATGGAGCCTATGTAAGTGGGAATGTATCATGGCTTGCAGCTTTGGGGTGCTTCTGGACCCAGCATTGCTCCTGGAGGGTCAGATGGTTGCTGTAACCAGGAGTGCCTTCATGGTATGTGCCTTATAAAACTATAGACCACTGGTCTTATATCAACTACACTGGCTCCCAATTTCTTTCTGGGCCTAATTCAAAGTGCTGTTTCTTACCTATAAAGCCCTTCATGGTTTGGGGTGGGGACATCCAAAAGACTGCCTCCTTCCATATGGATCTGCCCATAATTTCCAGGTACAGGAATACAGGGGCTTAGACTGAGAACTTTGCCTCTGAAACAGTGGCTGGTGTGGGGTCCACTGTTCCAGCTGAGCTACAGGCTTGGCCAGCACATAGCATGGCTCCACTCCCCAAGGAGGCCTAGGCCTCCCTGTATCTCCCTTAGTTACTATCCTGCCTCCCTGTATCTCCCTTAGTTACTATCCTGCCTCCCTGTATCTCCCTTAGTTACTATCCTGCCTCCCTGTATCTCCCTTAGTTACTATCCTGCCTTTTGTCCTCCTTGCCACCATAGGACAGATTCCCTGACTAACAATCCAGTTCATTCTTGATTCCCTTTGCATCTTGCTCTAGGTCAGCATGGAATGATGGGTGCTGTAGGCCAAAACTGATTGCTGGCCAGATGGGCGATAAATAAATGTAAATAATAAATAAATAAATAATAAAACATCTGGAAGGAGTGAGGGTGGGGAGGCTGCTCTAGATGGACATCAATTGCCTTCCGCTTTGCCTTCTTTTGTCTCAGGGGATAAACTTTCTGGCTCTTAGCCATGCAAGTTCTGCGATATTTATCATTTAGGACTGAGCCCTTGACTATGAAAAGTACACCAAAATGCACTTGTAGGGCAAATGCTCAATTTAATATTTTTGGAGCTTACGCATCTTTAAAAGCCAGTGCATAATTTTGGTTTCTTTTAACACCAGAAGAGAATCGCAACATTTAAAGAGCCATTAGGCTGGCAGATATAAGGGATTGGGCTTTCTCAGTGGTGGCCCCACACCTTTGGAATGCCCTCCCCAAGGAGATACATAGGGTCTCATCACTGCAGGCTTAAAAAAAGAAAGCCTGAAGACACATTTATTCCAGTCTGCTTTTGGTGCTTAAAAATCACTAACAGCTGGTGTGCGCGTGTGCTTAATTCTAATTTGTATGTTAATGTTTTTTGTAATATTGTATTCTGGCTTGTGAGGGCAGTGTGGCCTGAAAGGCAGGTTAAAATTCTTTTACATAAGTTAAAGCAAAAACTGTCTAGAAAATTGTAAAATGCTACAGTGTAATTCTTTAGAAGCTTACGGTAAGATAGTTCAGTCTACCCAGAAACAGATGACCCCAACTTCCACTCTTTCCTTTGTAGTCTTACTTAAGAGGTAAAACCTTTGCTTGCAAATCTAGTATATAGAAACAAGGCCTCTGGATCATAGAGTTGGAAGGGGCCTACAAGGCCATCAAGTCCAACCCCCTGCTCAATGCAGGAAACTAGAGGAGGGGTCTCCAATCCAAGTAATAACCAGGCCTGACCCTGCTTAGCTTTCCACACTCAGGCAAGCTGAGCCAGCATAAGCCACAGGCCTCTGCTGGGGGAATCCATTGTTACTTTTTGTAGAGTATGCCTAATTTCACAACTTTGGGGTGGGTGTGTCTTTTTTGGCATATTTTATTTATTTATTTATTTATTTTATTTGTTGTATTTATGAATTGCCCATCTGGCCGGCAAACTGGCCACTCTGGGCAATGTACAACATGATAAAATATAAAATACATTTAAAACAGTATAAAATTTTAAAATCTTAACCCACCCCATATTCCCGCCTGAATAGCCATGTTTTTAGTGAGCGGCAGAAGCTCAGCAGAGAGGGGGCATGGCGGAGGTCACTAGGGAGAGAGTTCCACAGTATGGGGGCCACCATAGAAAAGGCCCTCTTCCTCATCTCCACCAGTCTAGCTGCTCTGGCTGAAGGGACAAGGAGAAGGCTGTCTGTGGCAGATCTTGTTGAGCGGCCTACTTGGTGTTGCTGGAGACGCTCCTTGAGATAAACTGGACCGGAGCCGTATAGGGTTTTAAAGGTCAAAACCAACACCTTGAATTCGGCTCGGCAAGCAACTGGTAGCCAGTGCAGCTCCTTCAGCACTGGAGTGATGTGATCCCGCCGGCGGCTGCCTTTAACCAGGTGAGCCGCCGCGCTCTGTACCAGCTGTAGCTTCCGAACCATCTTCCAGGGTAACCCCACGTAGAGCGCATTACAGTAGTCTAGGCGAGAGGAGACCAAGGCATGAACCACTGATGGCAGCAGATGATTAGGGGGCGCAGCTGCTGTATCAGATGGAGTTGATACAGTGCCGCCCGGCTCACAGCTGACAACTGAGCCTCCATGGATAGCTGGGAGTCTAGAATGACCCCCAAGCTGCGGACCTGGTCCTTCAGGGGTAGATGTACCCCATTCAGCACCAGGTCAACATCCCCTAACCTCCCCTTGTCCCCCATCAGAAGTACCTTGGTCTTGTCAGGGTTCAGCTTCAGCATGTTCCTTCCCATCCAGCCACCCACTGACTCCAGGCACTTGGACAAGGTCTCAATGGCCAGCCTCGGTGAGGACTTAAAAGAGAGGTAGAGCTGCGTATAGTTTCTAAAGCTGCTTCCTGGAGCCATGGAAGCATACATGTGTTTAAAATCCACAACCAAGGCAAAAGTCAGCAGGTTCTCTGTTTTGTACTTTCAATTTGGTTTGCAAATAAAGTGTTAAAGCAACAAAGTTAGATCATTCACTGCTTAAGTTATCTATGACACTGATTTAAAATAGCATTTCTACACCAGAGATAAAACTAAGATAAAATAATACAGGGCTACAAGAATTGCCTTTTATTAAAGCTTGGAGACATTTATTTGTCAATGGACTTGGTTCACGCATAATGTTAACCCATGGTTTATCCATGGCTTGTTGCCCTATCCAGGGTTCGCCTGGCAGACAATCTAACAAACAATAGTTTGTTTTCTCAACATGCCCTGGGTTGTTTCCTCCTCCACTGACCGCTCCCTCCCTGTATCCCAAATGCCTTTGCGGCACTGTAGTACTGGCATGCAGAGTGGCTGGTTTGGGTTGTTGTTTTTTACTGCTCTTGCCTACCACCTCTGTAGCCTGACAAAACAACCCATGGTTCTGGGTTCACACAGAACGACAACCTAAAGTTCACAACCCAGCAACAAACCACGGGTTCTCTTTCTGGGTTGTTTGTGGTTCACAAACCATGGTTTGTTAGCATGTCCATGTTCACACACATCACGACAACCCAGAATAGCCATGGATTAGGGCTATGTGTGAACCAGGCCATTCTGAAGCTTTGTTATAAACGTTGTGCGATCAAATCTGTAGCTAGAGCCAAGTCCAGTGCACAGATCCTTTAATCTTTTCTCCAGGAACACACTGGAAATAATATTACTGCTCATTGTAACCTTAGCATCTAGATGAATTCTTTTTACCCAGCATTTTGAAAGACAACCTTCCTAATAGTTGAGCCAGGTCAGGTCAGGACTCCAGTACATATCCATGGATGATTTCATGTTTACAGTCATATAAATAGATCTGATGCTGTCACATGGAGAAAGATCAGCTTCATATTCTTGGAATAGCAGGCAAAGTTTATTCCCACAATGCTTAACATACACTTATTAGGTTTCAAAAGCAGTAGTAAGTATGAATGACAGTGCAGCCCTAAGGCCTTGATTTTATCTTGCATTGATTCTTTCTAAATCAAAGGCTACACCTGTATTTTCTAGAGTCACCTGTTTGATGGTCTCCTTACCTTACCATACATATGGCTGTATATGTCCCAGTAAAAAAAAAAACCTTTAAAAGAGACCCAGAGTTTTGACAGCTAACTGTCCTGCAGAAAAGGGGGTGGGATGCAGCTAAAGTCTTGGGAGAAAGTGCAAAAAAAAAAGTGAGGAGCTCATTGCGAAGGGGTAGATCTCATCACCCCCTTTTCGTGAGCAAGGATCGCTCGCACCTTTGCTTTCCCTTGTCAGCTTGCCTTTTGGACCCTCTTTGGGACAATGTCCAGGGTTGGTACCTGCTGCGCTGTGACGGCGGGTACCCCCCTGACATTGCCCCACTGAGGGTCCCGATTTCTGCATTTGCACAACTGTGGTTCTGTGCAGTTGTGCAAGTGCAGCTAAAAAAAATTTTTTTAATGGAAATTTTTGCACATTGTTTGCGCAAAAATAATTAAAATGTTTCCCAACCACTGACAGCCCCTCCAAGGTGCCACTTGGACACTTTGAAGGGTCTGTCAGTGGCTGTCCAAATGGAGATAATGAAAGCTGGCTATCAAGCCAGATTTCGTGATCTGGGGAGGGGGGAGGGTTAAGGGGGAAAAAGCCACAGCAAGCAGAAATTGACTCACAATTGTGGCAGGGAGGGCAGCAAGCCAGTGCCAGTCACCCCCAACTGCTGCTTGGGCACATGAGGGGCGGCTGGCACTGGTGGGTGATCGGGCAAGCTTGGCATAAGTGGCAAGGGTTTTTTGCCATTCTTGCCAAGCTGCTTGCTAGCCGATTCCCACTACCCACAATGGGGTTGTTTGCCTGGGTTCAGATGACACAACAACCCATCGTGGGTACAACAACCCCTAGAACAACCCATGAGTTGTCAGGGTGTCTTGTTGCCCTTAAACAAGCCACCCTGCAGAAATCGATCCAGGCTCACACAACACGACAACCCATTGTGGGTAGTAGCCCACGATGGGTTGTTGTGTCATGCAAACCCAGTCAATAAGTTGCAGATAGTATGCTCTTTATTTTATTTATTTATTTATTATATTTATTAATCGCCCATCTGGCCGGTCACCCGGCCACCCTGCCATACCATTAACCATACCATTAGCATTTGCCAATGTGAGAAGAGTTGAAAAGTAACTCGAACATCTTCAGTCAGTTACAGAGCTGAAGAGGAGCCGAAATAGGAGCACAGCAGGGTCAGAGGATATGTAAATCAAGGAGGTGTCCTTTACTCAGTGCTACAGCTGATTTTGCAGAATCTTGGTTTTGATGTCCAGCTTTGATGCCTGTATTTTTCTTCTGTACAGCAGGATTCCTCTGTCACAGTTCCAAATACCAGATTAAACAGCAAGACTATCTCCCGAGTTTGAGAGTTCTCCATTAGGCACAGAGGCAAGAGTTCTCTTGGGTTGTTAAAATGGCACAGCACACTCCCTTTGCACCTGGCCTCATGGGCTCAAAGTCAAGAGTTTCCAAAGGAAGTATTCAAACACAGGACAAGCTAAGGGGACAAAAACTCTTCTGCAAGCAGTTAAAATACGGCTCTTGGGGATAGGATTCCCTCCTTTTTCTGCTAACGTTCTTCCTATCACACAAAAACTCAACGGGCTCCGTTTCTTCATTGCTATATCTTCATGTTAAGCCTACACCTGTGGAACACCTGCCTGGCATTGCAGTTTGGATGCTTGCGAATGATGTTCAGAGGGGATTGGTTCAGAACCTGAATGGGCGCCTGAAAAATTTGTTTGGTGGGTGGAACATTAATGCACTGCTTTTTCTGTCTTCCATAGCTAGAGTTTCCAAGCCCTTCCAAGCAGCTCATCTTAACATTCCTGCCCTTCCTTTGAGCCTGTGTTTCTACTATCACTGTAGTCTTTGGAAAATAACTCCACCCCCTTAAACCTAACTTAAAAGTAGAATTGTTAGCCACTGAGGTGTGCAAATTCACATCATTTGCATGACATTCAGAGCATGACATTTGCTCCGGGGTTTGCTGGAGCAAATTGTGGAATGCTTCCTTTGGTTCAGAGTGCGCAGCTTTGAGGTTACTGCTCCAGTCTCAAAATGCTGGAAAATCTTGGCAATTCCACTGCATGATCCAACAGAGGCACAGTGGATAGTGTTGGATAGTGCAGGTTTACAAATCCCAGTTCATGAATTTAAGGCAGCCTTCCCCAACTTGGTGCCCTCCAGATGTGTTGGACTACAACTCCCAGCATCCTGAGGCAGCCATGGTTGAAGGTGCCAGGTTAGGGAAGGCTGATCTGAAGGATTTCTCTGCTTCATTTTTCCACCTGTAAAACAGGATTATTAGTGATCTAGATTAAAGGTGGCTGGGCACTACTTCTCATAAAATACTTCCAAGGGCTGAGGAGGAAATGACCTGCCCCTAGCTTCCTTGTATTTTCTAGAGAAACCTGCATTTCCAGGAAGCATGTGGTGTGGTGGTGCAAGTTAACCCTTTGGTGATGCCATCTATCCAGCTTGGCGGGGCAATACTGGAAAATGTCAAACATTTTCTCTATCTTGGCAGCTATCTTTCTGTTACAGCTAACATCGACAGTGAAATCTAGCATCGTCTGAGCTCTGCAAGTGCCGCATTTTCTCAAATGAAGTGTAGAGTGTTCGAGGATCAGGAGATCTGTAGGGAGACCAAAACACTGGTTTATAAAGCCATTGTATTACCAACTTTATTGTATACCTGCGAACAAATGTCAGTGTACTGGAAGAAGCAAAGACTACTAGCGTTGAAAAAATGATCCTGCAACGGCAACTTCAATGGACCGGTCATGTTCTAATGTCTGACTGCCATCTCCCGAAGCAGTTACTTTATTCCCAACTCAAGGATGGAAAACGGAACATCGGTGGTCAGTATAAGAGGTTTAAAGATGTTCTTAAGGCCAATCTAAAAAAATGCAATATAAACATCGAGAACTGGGAAGCTCTGGCCCATGAACGCTTTAACTGGAGGTTGGCCTTTCACAAAGGTTCTATGGACTTTGAAGAAGCCCGAGTGCAAGGTGAAAGGGAGAAACGTGCTAAGCGAAAAGCACGTCAAACGAATCCTTTACAGGACCATCTTCCATCTGGTAACCTGTGTCCTCACTGTGGGAAGCTGTGTGGATTTAGAATTGGCCTCCACAGTCACTTACGGACCCATCGCTAGAGTCTACACAATTTTATAGTTTCCTCTTTATATAATTTTCTTTTTGTAATTTTATCCTGGAAGACAATCTTACTCGGTCACAAGTGATTGGCCTACTACTAGATTGCTGGACTGGGACTCAGGAGATCTGGGTTCTAATCCCCACTCAGCCATGAAGCTCATTGGGTGACTTTGGACCAGTCACGGACTCCCAGCCTAACCTACCTCACAGGGATGTTGTGAGGATAAAATGGAGAGGACGACCATGTAAGCCATCTTGGGTTCCTTGCAAGAGGAAAAAAGGTGGGATATAAATTTAATTAAAAAAGACATACATTTGAAACACACAAGTGCCTAACACAATTTGTAATGTACATGTGCTTGGTTCCTAAATATAAGCATCCAGTGTCTTGTGAGAAGCACTCTTAAAAATCTAACTGCCACCCAGTCCCTTTTCTACCTAGAATTTCTTGATCCAAGGCTGATATTAAGGTATTAGAAAAGACTTAAATATGTCAAGCACTGTGCAATTACAGTTTAAATACGAATTAATGGCTGCAAAGTGGGTATGCCTTTGTCTCAATAACAGGTCCTGGCAAGTATGGGAAACATAAATTCTGATAGTAGACATTAAAGGTAGACACACTTCATATGAACTTATTAGTGAATTTTATTTTTTCAGCACACAAGTTGTAGTTACTGTTCTTTTAAATGAACGTTATTTAGCAAGCCGCCCCGCAGCGCGGGGAAACAAAGTGTGAAATACTGCCGCACACACTCACCCCCCCCCCCACAGAAAATTAATGAGTGAATCACTTCAGGAACTGGCTGCTTCCTGAAATTAAGTGCATAACTTGTTAAATCAACAAAAATTGCCCCATGCTGAAGGAAGCAAAAAAGAAAAAAGGGGTGTGTGTGTCTTCATATCACATAGGCATTCCCGCCTAAGCAATATAAAAGTAATTCTGTACTTTTGTAATAGGAGAGTGTGTCTTAATTTCTCTGTCTATTGATACTGGTCAGTTACCCTGACGGAGAAGACTGTAAATACTCAAAGTGCTGAGAGAAGGAAAAAGAAAAGAAAAGGTTCAGCATAATGCCCTAAATTCTCATTGTGATTGGACAACAACACATACTTCTTGTACAGGAGTCACTTCTGAATAGGAAATTGCATGGATCCTGGAAGAAATTGCCATGTTTTTATCGTGCCCCATGCAACAAGCCACACATTGCTACCAGTTGTGGATGCGTGCGCGTCCTCCACATGTGGGACTCCTTGCAGCTTACAACATGAAGGGAGATCTGTATAGGAAATGTTGTCTTGTGTAAAACAGGTTGTGAAGCACAAAATTGGCCTATTTTCAAAATGCTAAAACAGCCTTCCCCAACCTGGCACCTTCCAGATGTGTTGAGGACTACAACCTCCATCACCAGCCAGCATCGCCAATATATACTCAAATACATCTGGAGCTCACTAGGTTGGGGATGGCTGTATTACAAAATGCTTCTGAAAATGAAAACACTATTGCTTTAATTCTGAATACATATTGCCTCTCCCCCACACCTTCTGCTAATAGATAGTCTAGTAGGGTGTTCCTGTGCATTAACAATATATCTGGCAGGGCAGCTTCTTCCATTGGCTGTGACATGACAAGTCTGTCCTCTCTGAACCCCTTGATGCTATGAAGTTATTTTTTAAGATCCTAGAAAAACATTTGGATCGGGAGCTGGCAACTTTGAGCTGTTGCATTTGCTTGCGAGTGCTTGAAATACCACGTTGCAATCACCCACTTAAATTTGAAGGCCTACCCAATGTCTCAGCCAAAGGAGGACTGTGCATGCACTCCCTTGCTTATGGGTGGGGAACCTGTCATCCTCCAGATGTGGTTGGGCAACAGCGCACCCATCATCCTTGACCATTGGTCATGGTGGCTGGGCGGAGGGGAACTGGAGTCCAACAACATCTGGAAGGCCACTGGTTCCCTATGCCTGCCCTAGCTGAAGGTGAAAGGACAGAAGACAAGTTGCTAGAGTATCTAGTCCAGCAGGATGAAAAGTGACTGTAAAAATATTTACACGGATCCATTTAATATTCAAGGATAACCACTGGAGATGTTTGAAGAAAAACAAAACCTATCTAGGTTGGAGAGTAAATTGGAAGATGGAAAACATGCCGCATTCACTATGCCTTAGAGGAGATTCAAGCACTGGTGATAAGTGCCCCTTCCTCATTCCTTCAGACACACATCTAAGACAGACTGTGCGTATACAATGTTTTGACTTAGGAAAAGGCTTCCTATGAAGTCAAGACATTCAGAAAAAGTATTAATAATGAACTGTACAATTGCATTCAAATCTCTAAATTAACCTTATGAGTATGATACTGGAACTCTGAGATGAGCAATCCAAGTCCAAGTAATGGAAAATATTACTATCCCTCTCTTTTACAAACCTGGCTGGCAGTGTTAAATATAAAATGACAGAGCAAATAAGGAAAAATTTAGAACACACTGAACAGTGATGAACCATGTTTCCAGTTCTTCTGCAACAACAACAAATGTTCAGATACCTGTTTTACTCTAAGAAACACCACATCAGTCCTCACTCAATTTCAGCAATGGTCTTTTTGAAACAGCTTTGGGGGGGGGGGGACTATCTTCAAATTCTGAAAACATGTTGAATGAACTGCAACTCCTTTTTGCATACAAGGTAAACTAGAACACTACTTTGATCAAGGCTACTGAACAAGATCAAATTCAGTATGCAGAATGAAGATTATGGGTGGTATAAGCAAACTGGATTAATGGTAATAGTGTCCCTTCCCAGGAACTGCAGAAACTCTAACCTTGTGTTGAAGTTGGAGGAAACCTAAATTCTTAGCACTCTCACAAAACTACAGTTCATAGGTTTCCCTAGGGGAAGCCACCCAGTTGAACAAGTTTTCAGATGTTTTACTTTTATAGTATATAGTGTTAGGCAAAGACTCAAAAGCTGGTAGCAGCTAGCAACTGCCACACAAAAATATGCCAACCGTCTTCATTTACTCTTCTCCTTCTGGAAGAATATGGATGCACATACATAGGAAAGCTACACTCGTTTTGACATCATCACAATCCCACATCACAATCCCAAACAATACCTCAAAAATAAGCACGTTCTACATCCAAGGCATTACATGACATTGTTGGCTAGAGACAAAAAAAAAAAACCCTACACCAGGCCTCACCTCAGTTCACCGAGTGAATCTCAGTGGTCATCTGTGTAGAAGGCAGGGATGGGGACTCGGACTCCAGGACTCGACTCGTGAGTCGGACTGAGTCCCCCCTCTGACTCGAGTCGGACTCGAGTCCCAATATTTTTAATGGGACTCGAGACTCGACTCGGGACTTGGGACTCGAGACCAAGGACTCGTCAACATCCCTGCTTGATGCCACCTGCAGGTGCTGTCTGGACCTAGTTGCAGTAACAATCGAAGTTTATTTTTTAAAATCATTTTCCTAATGCAACCTTTCAGACATTTTGGGTTTGGCTGCCTCTGCCTGCCTGTTTGGGGTTCCCAGCCTCCTCTGCCTGCCTGGTCTCTTCTTAACCAGTTCCACAGTTTGAATTGTCCAAGACAAAGGCCTCTGCCTGCCTGTTTTGGGGTTTCCTGCCTCCTCTGCCTGTCTGGTTATTTTGGGTTTGTCTGCCTGGTCTGTTCTTGTCAAAATCAGTTGCAGAGTTTTGAGATAAAAAGGCACACTTGTGCCTAGAATTTATTTAAGCCACACATCTGAAGTAGCCTAATTTTGTTGGGAAAAAACCCCATGGATTTTAATAGGGACTCGTGGAGTCAGCTTTGGGAGGGACTCGGGACTTGTGAGTCACCATTTTGGACCAAGGACTTGGACTCGAGACTCGGGTCCAAAGACTCGTGACTCGACTCGTGACTCGAGACCAAGGACTCTTCAACATCCCTGGTAGAAGGGAGTGCTCAGAACTAAGGAAAAGGAGTTTCAAACAATGTCCAAAGGCATTTCTTTGTGACATCTTAAAGCTGGACTTTCAAAGGAGATAGCAATACCTGGTTACTTTTGCAATTAGTACACTAAGCATCTTGGCAGAGCCAAGTATTTGCTAAAATGGTTTGAAAATCACAGGGTAGTACCTTGTGGTACCACTGAATGAAAACACTTGGACAAGGTAACTGCAAAGCTCCTTCTCTTCACGACTGCTATCACTTCACTAATACACATGCAATGAATAAAAAGTATCATATTGTAGCCCAAAAAGGAAATTAGGAATTGGCCTTTTCTAAGTAACTTTTGGAGGGCAGTGATTGATGGTTACTATACACCATTTTGCTACCCCTTACAGAATACATGAACACTAAGATGAATGACAACTGCTCAGAGCAATGGGTATAATGGCTGGCCACATATAGAGACCCAGCCCTGCGACACAATCCGTGTGGGAACCAGGTTTCTAATTGTATATTTGCAATACTGAGTACATAAAAGCCTGCTCTGCTTCGGACAAACTGCACCCAGCATCATGGCAATTAGATGTGTTGTCCCTCACTCCTACCCAAGGAATCCCAATGTGACAGTCTGCCCTGCACACAAGTGTGTGCAAAAGGCACTGTTCACCTATGAATGCAGTAGGGCATGGATGGGAAATGTGTGGGGGAGCCAGAAGCTGTTGGACTACAACTCCCATGATCCCTCATCATTGGCTATGCTGGCTAGGGCTGATGGGAGTTGCAGTCAACAACATCAGGAGGGCTACACCTACGCCACCCCTGCAGTAAGGTATGCAAAACTTTTACTGATCTGTGGTTCTGTAAATTACTGCATCAGGCATTCACCACTACTGCGGGGCGTGCTACACAGTGGGACCATGCAACCTCTTACTGTACAACATGAACTGTGAGTGAATGCTAATATTCAGAAAACATGGTTAACATTAATTTGATTCATTCCCAGCATAAAGGTAATCAGATAAATAATTTTAAAAGTCTACAGTGCACTGAAATTATACTGCATTTCAGAAAACTACCCCACATATTCACATCTTGAAACATCTTTTCTAGGTTAAGACACATTAAAATGAAACATTTCCCATTAAAGATGCCAAGAAACGGGATTTAGTTTTATTGCATGACGTTGCATAAGAAAGTATATTATTGAAAACTGTAAGGCATCATGCAATTATCCATAAGCTGATTCATTACTATTCTTTGAGAGGCGGTTATATACTACATTTATAAAACCGGTTTTGAAAAAAGTACATAAAAATTTAACATGATGAGCATTAAATATGACCAACAAGTCTGTAGGGCTGAGCTGTTAAAAAGTGCATTCAAAAAACATACTATGCTGGGAGGTAATGAAAGAAAAAAAGGAACTGCAGACAACAGACAAGCTATAAATCTCAAAAGAAAGTGGTTTTATAGAACTAGAGAGACACTAATGTTACAAGATCCAAATTGACAAACTTGCTTAAAATCTGTATTCAGTCCTTACACTTAAAATTTAACACAATTGATACAATAATAAAAAAAATACGCTTTTGTAACCAAAGTATTGAGTTCAAGTTATATACACTGAGTGATCAAATAAAGAACAAGTTTGGATAGTAATGTACTAATGAGATTTTGGCATTAATCAATGTATTGTGCCATCCAACGAAATCCTTCACCATAGCCTTGCCTCTTTAACACACTGCACATGAAGACTTCTAAAGGTCGAGTATTCAATTCCTTCACTGGGACATTCCCCTGAAAATGAGATAAGAATGAGAATAAACACTGAAATTCAATCCTAACAAGACAGAGGTAGTGTTGGTGGAGGGCTCGTCTGCACAGCAGGGTTGTAAAAAATCGTGATTATTTTTTTTTTGCAAAAAATAAAAAAATTCGATTTTCTGTTATTTAAATCAATGATTTTTTTGATTTAATCAATTTCCCCCCAAATTTTTTTTGTAAAATTAATTTCAAAGTTTCAGGCAACCACATGTACAAATAGCCTACACTTAATAGTTAAGAACACCAAATTACACAGAAAACACTTTTCCTCATATTTTTTTTTACGTTACCAGTATTATCGGTTACTAGGCTACCTACACGACACGGTTGCAAAAAATCATGATTTTTTGCAAAAAAAATATCGATTTTTATTGATGATTTAATCATTGCAAGTTGCAACCCTGCTGCACAGGGAGGAGGTGTTCAGCTAGCTCTGGAGGGGACTGCGTGCATTTCCCCTAAAGGAGGACCAGATGCACACTCAGAGTGCTCTTGGATTCATCTCTGTCCCTGGAGGCCCAAGGAGCCTCAGTAGGATGAAGCACTTTCTATCAGTTGAGGCTAATATGCCAACTGCACCCCCTCCTGGATAGAGATAGTCTAGCCACAGTTATCCATTCCCTGATTAACTTCTAGGCTGGATTACTGCAATACACTGTCTTCAATGGGGCTGCCACTGGAGACAGTTCAGAAATTGTAACTAGTCCAGAACACAGCAGCTAGACCATTAACAAAGACCAGGTGAAGAGATAATCTCTTGCCTGTATTGATACAACTCTACTGGCTCCCAGTAAGCTTCCAAGCTCCTGTCAATTGCTCGTCTTAACTTTAAAGGCCCACATGGCTTAGGACCCAAATACTGTACCTGTTGCACCACCTTCTCCCCTATCTTATATACAGGCCTGTGGCTTACGCTGGCTCAGCTTGTCTGAATGTGGAAAGCTAAGCAGGGTCAGGCCTGGTTATTACTTGGATAGGAGACCCCTCCTCTAGTTTCCTGCATTGAGCAGGGGGTTGGACTCGATGGCCTTGTAGGCCCCTTCCAACTCTATGATCTATGAAATCTATGTCCATCCACTAAGATAGTTTCATAGATTTCATAGATCATAGAGTTGGAAGGAGCCTACAAGGCTATCGAGTCCAACCCCCTGCTCAATGCAGGAAACTAGAGGGGTCTCCCATCCAAGAAATAACCAGGCTTGACCCTGCTTAGCTTTCCACGCTCAGACAAGCTGAGCCAGCGTAAGCCACTCTGAGGCTTTTCTCCAGGTGCCCCCGTGATCTGGTGTTTGGGGGATGGCGACTAGAGAGAGCACCTTTTCAATGGTAGCTCCTTGGCTCTGGAATGACCTCCCTAGGAAAGTTACTATCTTTTAGGTGCCAGGCAAGAAGATTTGTTTTCCCAGGTTTTTAAGAACTGCTATTAGCAGCATTTTTCACTTAGAGCGATTTTGATTTTACCGTCTATTTGAATGGACTGTTGCTGTTTTAGTGTTAGTTTGTATATTTTATATTATTATAATTGCACTTCTTATTATTTTCTTTCTTATTTATTTGTAAGCAGCCCTGGGAACATAAATTTATGTTGAAGGTCAGAGATATAAAGTATGTAAACAAATAAATACTTCAGATTAGAATACTGCTTAAAGGGGGGGTGGATTCTTATCAACAGACCAATCAATCTCACATTATCTACAGGTATCATATAGTAAGTTGATATTGAGTTAAGATTTAAAGCAGTGGGGAGATAGGTTGATTTTAACAAGTGTCATTTGATGGTTTGTACACAAGTTGACTAACTGCTATTTATAATGCTAAATTCTCCCCAGTCATTTGTGTTCTGAAAGGGCTTATTCCACAGAAAAGTAGGTTACATGTGTATTGAGACACACATGTTCTGAGCAAGTGTAGTAACAGTTTCACAAGCACAAGGAATACTGGAGAAACCTGCTTCTACTTTTCTGAAATAGAGTGCCTATTGTAAAAAGCACAACTAGATTATATTTTATGAGAAGAGTTAACATTTTTCATAAGCTAACAATACAGATTTCCATCAGATAATTTAAAAAAAATCTGTATTATATTAAAGTAGGCTTTATCAATACCAATTTGGTGTTGCTGTTGTTGCTTTTTTGCCTTTTAATTTGTATTTGTAGGTTTTTATACTGCAATTGTTTTTAAAATGTTGTGTACGCTGCCCTGGGATCCCTAGTGGATAAATGACAGTTCATACATTTTGAAAAATAAAATAAATAATTTTTTAAAAAATCGTTATACTAAGCGCTGCAGTCTCTCTAAAGGCGTACTTGTTCTTGCGTTATTTTAAAAATGAATCTATGCACCACTGTAAAAGGCCTTCTTAAAATAAAGAAATGTTAACGCTGTGAACAAAGGTACCAAGAAATATGGATCTGTTCCAGAATTTTATGTAACTTAGGAGTAAAGCAGACCTCAAACACTTGAGCAAGCAAATGACGTACACACCAAAGTTATGCAGCTGGGGAAAATGCAAACAAAAGCATTAATACCTTTCCTGTTGTCTGGCCATACAAACCAAACATCTCTCGTAACCTTTCTTCACTGATGGCTTCTGGTCTGTCAATCTTGTTACCAAGAATTAAGATAGGCACATTAGCAATAGTTTCATCTGTCATTAATGCCTATGAAGGGAGGAGGAAAGATATAGACTTTAGATTTTATACAGCCACATACAGATGATATTAACAAATATAAAGAGAGACTCCAGAAGTCCACTGTAGAAGGCAGAGAAACCTATATCATTAAATGTACTGTACAATCTCTCTCTTATATCAAAATCAAAATACATTCAAAAGAGAAGACCATCGCACATCATTAACAACAATATGGCTTTCCTTCAAGTGACTACGCATTATGAAATTAAACAAGGATGAAAGAGGATACTATGAATCTAAAACACTAAATAAAGATCCAAAGAAGGTTCACTGGTGGGGTGGGGGGAAGAAAGTAAAGTGACAAATCATCTGCCACTTCCAAAGCCATGCCGGCTTGTGCTGGCCAGGGCAAGCAGTCTTACCCTTTCTCTCTCCAGCATTTAATTTTTTCCTCTCCCATTGATTTGGGAGAGAAAATACCTACACCAACTCCAGACTAACATAGGTGATTGGCTGTTCTTGGGATCTCTTGAAGGAGTTGGGGAATAAAGTAGCCTTGGAACTAGTGGATCCAAGGTTGCCCCTGGAACTGGTAGATCTATGCGTACAGTACAGAGCTTTCTGCAAATGTCCTCCTTTGCCCCACTGCTGGCAAAGGGACACATCTGCCCCATCATAACCCCCACTAGCCAGCAGATCTTGAGATTAGGACTATTCTGCAACTCACTGGAAACAAAAAAATAAAGCTTTAGAGAACTCCATTTGTAACAAACAAATTATAAAATCAGTAAACCTGTCATAGCATTAAAACATCATATAGATCTGGAAAACATACCACATATGATATGATTCTATACTGGACAGGTATGAAAACAATCAGGTCATCAGATCATTTTTCTTTCTTTATTATAATTATTTTTAAGTTTATCAATAGGATGCAAAGATAAAACGAATACAAAAGAAAATCAACATGAACTAATACCATCAATAGTTCAAAATTCGTATGTTTGGGTAGCATCAAGTCAAAAAGATAATAGTTTGTAAATCACATATTGTATTTCCCCTTCATTTCACAGCAAGCCAATCCATTCGGCTGTTTTCAAATTGCACTTTAATCATGGAGGCATTTAACAGACTCATACAAAAAAAAAAGAGCAGACATAATTTATATAATCAATTAGCAATCAATTCCGCAGGTGTGACAATTTCCGCCAAAGATTCAAAGGGCATTAAGGGCACAGTCCAATGGGGATGCCTGTAAGCCTCCACACTTGGAGGATTACGGGCATCCTATGCAGGGTGGGAGGAGCGCGGAGGTGATCTTCACCTCCCCGCTCCTCCTGCCCTGCAAATCAGCTAGATGGCCAATTTTGGCCATCTAGCTGTGGCACTTCAGATGGGGAGAGAAGGAGGCTGGAGCACCACCGGGATACATCATATCCTGGTGGACCCTATCTCCTCCCTTCCCTGTCCCCCAGAATGCCCTCTTTACCCCTTCTCCGATGTTGATCTTATGACTTCGGAGAAGCAGGCGGCGCAGTTCTTTCCACGCCGGCTGCGGGGGGGGGGGGGGGCAATCCGAGCGTGGATCCCCAGCTCCAAGGTCAGAGCTCTTTTCTGACCTCAGATCTGGGAATCCAAAGCATCCTATGGTCCTCTAGACACTGTCTAGGGGCTATAGGATCGCTCTGCCCAGCATTTTTCCTCCTACACCTAAATAAACATTAGCTGCAACGATTCTTCAAAGTCCCAAATAAGCCCACAATTTCTGCAAGACTAACACTCAGCAATGTCTCCTGTAAGAACTTACAATAAATTAATTGGATACTGATTATATAAATGAATATTGCTTCTTTTCTGTATGAATTCATAAAATATCTCCAGGAGATTCCACATTTCTATGAAACACAATTAAGGTGAAATTCCAAAATCTCTGAATGAACTGGCCTGCCATAAACGGAAGAGGAAGTAAGGCAAGTGAGAAGGATATACCTCTTGGACAGTACGATAGCCATATGCATTTTGGAATGTTGATGGTGCATGTTTATATCCAATTACATGTGATTATTTTCATATTGTTTATTATATTTTACAGATCCCTTAATGGAATGGACACTTTTGCTGGTTCTTTACATATTCAGCTCTCTAAGGCTTTATTTTTATTTTTCCATTGAATTAGTGAACCTTCTTTTGATTTATACACACTGTCCAGATAAAAGTGAAGGAAGAGGTTTAAAAAAGAGAAAACTATTTACGGTATGTTATGAAATGCATACCCTGGTCTTCAAGAAAATTTCTCCTAGGGTGGCTTATTAATAAAGGAACCATGGATCTATTAATCAAAATCCATACGTGAGCAATACCTTTATTAGGAGTATTAAAGTATTGCTCAACTGTGGATTTTTTCTTCCTCTCGTGGACTAGCACACCTATCTTTGTTTGTTTATTAGGATCTATTACTGTACGAGTTCCCTATAGTGTTCCAGAACAAGAAGCGTGGCCAACATCACCTTAGAACACAGACACATGGCAGAACTCAAGTCCAAGGCGTCAGCACCTCTGTACCACCTTGTATTAATGTTTTAATACTTATCATTAATTGCTAGTATTTTAATAGACACAACATACATTACAAACTCACATCAAGTTCTTGCTTAGATTCAGCCAATCTTTCATGATCCGCACAATCCACCAGAAAGACAATGCCATTGATGGCAGGCAGATAGTTTTTCCAGACTCTGCGAGCTAACAAAAGAAGGTTATAAAGGAAATGCAAGAGGAAATTACCAGTATCTGTTTCTCTCATGGCTCTATTCATAATAGCTAATAGCATCTCATTAAGCAGCAGAATTTTTAAAAAGAGCATTTGGAGCTATATTTAAAAAGCTTTTTAAAAGCCCACTCTCATTTGTTCCACAGCTTAAACTACTGGGTTTAAAATTGAAAACCATATTATTTTTATGGTGAGACAGTCTTAATATCCATACATCCATTTCTAAACCTGTGCTATAGTACATAACATTTAGAGGCAAATGGCTTGCAGCTTAAAAAAAAACCATTACTAAAATAGAGGTGGAACTTCAAAAAATAAACTGTTCTGCCAACATTAGATACCTATCCTCTACACAACTGCCAAGATCCCTTCTGTTTCAGCATTTACTGCTATGTTTGATCCACTGGATACCCAGGGCAGTATCCTACTGCATCAACCCATTAACGCAAATTATGTTGCACTAGTCCAAGGAATCCTGTCGCACCAGTTAACTCAATTGGCGTTGCCTTAGAGGTCCCTCGTGCTAGCGCAACATAATTTGCGTTAATGGATTGACATGGTAGGACATTGCCCCCAGTGTTCCAGATGAAGAATATAAATACAAAATCAAGTAATACTGGGGGAACTGTTCACCCTAGTAGTATGCAATAGTGGAGCAAATCCAAATGTGTATATAATAACTTTAATACACATGATCAAGTTATTTGCTTTACCTACATTTAACCTTGTTTTAAAAGAGTAATAAAAACAGAGATGCTGCATTACTTTAACCTCTCCAAAGAATCAGAACTGATGTAAGGCTACATTAAAATTTCAATTCAATAGTAAACATACATGCACACACAGACACACACACACAATTAAACTGAAAATTGGGTGCTGCAGTTATAGTGGAGTTATTAAAATACTTAGACCTGGTTCACATGTCATGGCAGCAATTCCTGGGTTGTTTAACCCAGGAATTGCGGGGACGGGACAAGTGTGGGAGCTACATGTGCATGGTTTCCGTTGCCCTGTTCCTGGGTTGTTTTGTGATGTGCAAACCCAGAATTCTGGGTTGTTTCTGGGTTTGCACCTCATGAAGCAACCCAGGAATGGGGTGTTCCTTGGTTGTTAATTAAAAGCGGAAACGACCTTGAGCACTCCGCTTGTCTCCACAATTCCTGGGTTAAGCAACCCAGGAACTGTCGCCACGAGGTGCAAACCGGGTCTTACTGTGATGTAATATTTAACTTGCCTTCATCTCATTAAGTGCAAATACAGTAGCTTAAGCTTCCTCTAACTCACACTTATATATGCATTTTATATTTAAAAAAAACCAGTAGCAGAGAGATTTACGTCTTTACACAAGAGATTACTGTCAAATTACAGTGGGAAGCATTTAATGCTCCACTCAATCTGTCGCGCAAGTGCGACCCACTGCACATGTGACAGAAAGCTAGTGGTTCAAAAAGCAACCCTGGAAACAAGCAGAAACACTTGTTTCTGGATCCGAACGGGTCAGCAGAGGTTCCTCCTGCAAGCTCCACTGACCTGCTTGTAAAACCGCTACCTCCCTGTTATGCTACAGGTGGGTCCCACTGAGACATAGGCAGATCTGTATACTACCCAATGAAATTAGAAATATTTTCAACATTGGGGAAAAGAATATCCCACTTGCAGTAAAATCACTTTTGACATGCAGCAAAGAAAGATTAAAATGTTAATTTAACCCATCGATGTTATTGTGATAATATGAACAAAACAAGCCTTCTGCATGTTGACATCACTTACCTTGGGCATGTCCACCTAGATCAAAGGTAGTGAAAGTCATACCAGCAATTGTCAGCTCTTCTGAAGCTGCAGAAACAGAAAACAGAATAATTTTAAAACATACAAATCTTGCAGCAAACCATTTCCTCAGATAACCATTAACTTGACAAACGTTCATTATAGAATCAAACCAATGCAAAGCGACAAAATTAAGCCAGAGTGTTTGGAATTGAAACAATATCCTTGACCCTAAGCATGCTTCCTCAGAAGTAAATTCCATTGATGTCAGTGGGACTTCTCAAGTACGCCTGCATAGAATTGCAACCATATTCTCATTGAACTAAACTGCTTGATCAGATTATTCTGCTTTAATGACCATGTGAATTTTGGCCACTTAAGAGCTATAGGGTGCAATCTAGAGACTTAGGTATGTTTAAGCCTGAAAGGAGGGTGCTGTTGTGCTCATGTCCTGCTTCTGGGCTTCCCATGAGCATCTGGATGGCCACTGTGGGAAAAGAAATCCGCTGGACTAGATGGGCCTTTGGTCTTATCCAGCAGGGCTCTTCTTAATGTTCTTAAGGGAAATAGCTCTCTCAGATCCCCTCCTAAAGCCACACACAGGGAAACATAAGAACACAGCAGCAGCTCTTTTTGAACTTCCTTCTTCCCAGATCATGTCAGAATTCTACAGGCGAGTGTCTACTGCCTGGGAGGCATTCAATCTACTCAGATCTGGGCTGTTGGGATAGGAAGACACCAGGATGGACAGGTTGCTTACCTGTAACTGTAGTTGTTCGAGTGGTCGTCTGTGCATAGTGGTCATCTGTGTAGTGGTCATCTGTGTGGTCATCTGTGTAGTTCTTCGAGTGGTCATATGGGCTCTGCGCCTGCGCTGAGCCTTCTTTGGAAAATTCTTTAGCTGAGGTGAACTGGGCGGGAGCCCCTCCCCCATCACGCGTGCTCCTTAGCGCGTCTCCCACCCATTCCCTCAGTTCCCCTGAGACCGCCGATTGCGGCCCCATGAACCGAGGGGTACATGTTGGTGTTATCATTCACTGTTGTGTAACCACACTAAATCTTTTCATTCTTAACAAAATGAACTGGAGCGCCGCACCCAGTCTCCACTGGCAGGTCCATCGAAATCGATACTGACGCCGAGCGGGGACGGATGGGTGGGTTGTGTGACTGCACAGATGGCCACTCGAAGAACTACAGTTACAGGTAAGCAACCTGTCCTTCTTCTTCGTGGTCTCTGTGCATCACACATATGGGCAGAGTAACAAGCTGACTTACCAGCAGCGGGACGGCGGCACACGTCACTGCAACACCGATGAGAGGACTGCCCGGCCAAAGGCATTAGCTTCCCGAGCTCGAAGATCAAGTCTGTAGTGCTTGATGAACGTCGATGGTGCAGACCAGGTGGCTGCTCTACAGAGTTCTGGTAGAGGGATGCCCTTCCCAAATGCCACAGACGTTGACTGTGCTCGGGTTGAATGCGCCCTCACTGAACCAGGTAACTGTTCTGATACGCAAGTTTTACTTGTCTCTACAATCCATTTTGCAAATCTCTGCCTGGACACAGGCAGGCCTTTTGATTTGCTCCCATAGCAGACGAACAGCTGCGATGCTTGCTGGAATGAAGCTGTTCGGTCCTTGTAAAAAGCCAGTGCACAGGCGAACGTCTAGTGTGTGCATCCTCCTTTCCAAGTCGGTAGTTGGATTCGGAAAGTAAGCCGGTAGGACTATGTCCTGGCCGGTATGAAACTCGGACACCACTTTTGGCACAAAAGAAGAATCAGGGCGGACAATCACCTTATCTTTATGGAAGACCATATAGGGTGAGTCCACTCTGAGAGCACATAGCTCGCTGGATCTTCTCGCCGATGTTATGGCGACCAGAAAAGCCGTCTTCCATGTCAGCAGGCGGTGGTCTATTGTGGCGAGTGGCTCAAATGGTTTTTGTGTGAGTGCTCGTAACACTAGTGGCAGGTCCCAGCCTGGTATCAAGTTTTTGACTGGCGGAATGATGTTCCGTAGGCCTTTCAGGAACTGTTTTGTTAGTGGGTGAGTGTTCCTGTGGCAGCATAAGGTCTATTGGCCGAATTGCTGCCAAGTAAACTCTTATTGATGATAATTTTAAGCCTCTCAGCATTAGGGTGTGCAAGTACTCTAATATTGTTTGAATTGGGCAAGTTTTTGGGTCCTGTCCAGACTGGAGGACAAGCTTTGTAAAGTCTAGCCATTTTCTAGCATAAGATGCCCTTGTAGATGGTTTCCAGGCAGCTTGCAGAATATTACAGATGGCGAGTGGTAAGTCTTGTATTATCAGTGCTGAATTCTTCACGCCATGAGCGCGAGACTGTTCAGGTCTGGATGTCGGATGTTGCCCAGAGCCTGCGTCAGCAGGGTTGGTGTGATGGGAAGCGACCGGTATTCCCTTCTGGAGAGGTGTAGAAGCTGAGGGAACCACGGTTGCCTGGGCCACCACGGCGCAATCAAGATGCAATCTGTCCTGTCGTTCCAGACTCTTGAGACGACCCGTGTCAACAGAGGAAGAGGCAGGAAGATGTAGAACAGATGCCCCGACCACCGCATCATAAAGGCGTCTGTAATGGAGTCTGGATCTGACGCTGCTCTGCTGCAAAACAGGCGGCATGCGGTGTTCTCCGACGTGGCAAAAAGGTCTATCTGTGGATGACCTCAGATCGAGAAAATCCAATTGAGAATCTTTGGATCCAGCTGCCACTCGTGGGACTGCAAGGAGACTCTGCTGAGAGCGTCTGCCAAGGTGTTGTCCTTGCCTGCGATGTGAATCGTCACGAGGGAGATGGATCTTTGAATTGTCCAATTGAAAATTCTTAAGGTCAACCTCGTCATCCTCATCGACCATGCTCCCCCTTGTTTGTTGAGGTAGGCAACAACGGTCGTGTTGTCTGTGACCACTTGGATATGTTGATTGCCTAGATGTGACTCTAGCACCTTCATGGCATTCCACACCACCAACAGCTCCAACATGTTGATATGCATTCTGCGTTCGACATAGTTCCAAGTGCCCTGAGCTGTGTGGCCTGCACAGTGCGCCCCCAGCCCAGGAGAGAGGCATCCGTTGTCAGGATCCTTGTCGGTTTCAACGGATGGAACGGTATGCCCTGTACAAGATTTCTTTTGTCCAACCACCACAGCAGAGTCGCTTTGATGCTCCTTGGAATGGAGAGGCGAACTGATTGAAGGAGACTGTCTTTGAGGATTGTATGCGCGGATAAACCAGTTTTGGAGGGTCCTCATGCGCAGACGGGCATAACACACAACTTGTACCGTGGACGCCATGTGACCAAGAAGACATTGGATCGTCTTCGCTGAGCTGGATGTGGCCCGATATACTGTTTTGGGAATGGTGAGTATCTTCTTCACCCTGTCCAGAGGTAGATACACCCGTCCGTGAACAGCGTTGAGTACTACTCCTATGAATTGTATTTATTTGGTAGGAGTCAGTACTGATTTTTTGGTGTTGAGACACAAGGCTAGATCCTCAAGCAGGTTCAACTTTGTGTGAAGTGCTGATTGGAGGCGAAGTCTTGACGAATCCACGACTAGCCAGTCGTCGAGATACGGGAAGATCCGAATCCCTCTGGTGCGTAGACTTGCGCAGACTACCGCCATGCACTTGGTGAACACCCGTGGAGCTGTGGAGAGGCTGAACGGAAGAACCACAAATTGGTATGCCTCGTTTCCTATTTTGAACCGTAGGTACTTCCGACTATGCGTCTTGCAGGTCTATCGACGCAAATCAATCCGTCTTGCGAAATAGAGGCAATATTGACTGTATGGCGACCATTCTGAACTTCTTTGTCGTTATGAAGTAGTTGACAAGCCGGAGGTCCAAGATCGGTCGAAGTCCTCCTCCCTTTTTCGACACTGTGAAGTACTGAGAATAGAGCCCCTCCAGAAGGTGACGTGGGTGGACAGGCTGGATGGCGCCCTTCTGCAACAGAGCGTCCACCTCCTCCAACAATGGTGGAGTGGGCTGTGTAGTACTGATGCCGAGAAAAGGGGGGAGGATGTCGAACTCGATCTGGTACCCATGCTGGGTGATCTTGAGGACCCAGCGGTCCATTGTGATGGAGTGCCACGACGGAAGGTACTCGGCCAGTCTGTCTGTATAGGAGATTGTTGGTTCTGGTGTTATTGTCATATTTTTTGGGTTCATCAAATTCGGTGGGTTTGTCACATCCAGTGGTTTTGTCATAGCCAGTGTTTTTGTCATGTCCGGTAAGCTTGTCTTGATCTGTGTGGCAGGAGAGTCAAAGGCGTCGTTTGCCTAAGGCCCCAGCCCTTTTAGGGCCTTGGTACCTCATCTGCTGGAAGGGTCTCCTTGTTCCAACAGCTTGCTTGTCTTGAGGTCGCGTGTCTTGCCCTCTCTGCTGGTACCGCGGCCGAAATGGAGCTGAAGAAGAAGGGAACCTGGTCCACTGCCGAGGTTTGTATTGTCTTTGACGTGGCAGTGTCCCAAGCCCCATCTTCTGGGCGTTGACTTTTGCCTTTTGCCTTTTGGGTGGCGTCCAAGGAGTCATCTGTCTTTTCATTAAAGAGACCTTCACTGTCAAATGGTAGGTTCTCTATGTGGGCTTTGACATCATTATTTAAAGTAGTCGAGCGAAGCCACGCATGACGTCTTAAGGAGACGGCACCAATTAGGGACCTGGCATGGCAGTCTGTCTGGTGCCTGGCGTTGTTCATCTGCAGCGTTGAAATGCTCATTGCCTCCGCCTGCAGTGCTCGTGCCAGGTCCCTCCTCTCAGCCGGCAGCTCATCACAGACGTTTCCCAACTTCTCAATTAAGAAATGTTGGTACCGCGCCATGATTGCCTGGTAATTGCTGACCTTTAACCCCAGGGAGCCAGAGGTATAAATGCGCCTGCCACATGTGTCTAGCTTCTTGCCCTCTTGATCTGTAGGAGTAGTATGAAGACTGGGCTGATTGTACGATGATGAAGTTTGGTGCCAGGTGAGAAAACAAAAAAATTGCCCCTTCCGGCTGCATCCTATATACTGATTCTAGCCTCTTGCCCACTGGAGGTATTGCAGCTGGTGTTTTCCATGTGTTCTTCACCGTTTTCAACAAGTAGGGAAGATAAGGGATTAGTGTTGGAGATGTTTGAGTTGCCAGGATCAGGTTGTATACTGGGTCCTCTATCTCTGGCTCTTCTGTTTTTGTCTCAATACCCAGTGCCGCTGTCATCCGCATTATGTGGTCTGAGAATGTCCCTAAGTCTTCGTTGGAGAAGTAGACAGTTGGGACTCGATCTGTAGATCTGGAGACAAGTCAGGTAAACCTGATAACTCAGAATCACTTTCAGAATAGGGTAAGTCAGATGAGGATTCCCTTTGTGGTAAAGGATGCTTTTCTACTGCTGTGGCTGTGGCAGTGGCAGCCGAATGTTTCTTGGAGCTAGACTTGGCAGGTGGTGATTTCTGGCGTCGAGCCTGACTGGGGTACTCACGGTCTTGATCGTGGAGCTCGACATCGAGGGGGCTTCGATGCCGTATCGAGCGCTCGGTATCGATGGAACAGTGTTGGGATCAAGAGCGACGATCGCCTTCGATAGAGCTCCCTTGGTCTCGATGGCGGCGCTCGACATCGAGTGGACTTCGGCGCCATGCGGAACACTCGGTGTGGAAGGAGTGATGTCGAGATCGAGAGTGGCGGTTGTCGTCGATAGAGCTCTCTCAGTCTCGATGCCGGCGGTCAACATCGAAAGGGCTTCGGTGTCGAGTCTAGTCGAGTGTTGTCGAGATTGAGATCGACGGTGTCGATCAAGGTTGGCATCGATGTCGCTGCTCCTTCTCTCTTCGATCCCAAGGAGGAGTGCGAATGTCGTGGTTGGCGCGCCTCGTCTTTTCGGTAAGCATGCGCATACCGATATGAAGACGATCGCTCAGACGATATCATCGATGCAGAGCGGGACCTGCTTCGGTGCCGAGAAGAGGTCGAGGTGGAGAGGCTCCTCCGTGCCGATCCGGTACATTAGATTCTCGGCGAAGCGGTCGATACCGGCGTTGGGGAGTCCAGAATTTCTCCCTCAGAAATGGAGGTGACATGCACCAACGACTCCTTAGATTTTTTCGGGGTCGATGGTGCAGATGTTTTTTCTCTGGCTGGCGATAGCAGCTCAGAGCGACGAGACGAGCCCGAAGCTGGTCTTTCGACGCGGACAGTCGATGTTGATGCCGTGCAACTCGGGGCCGATTGGGCGGGAGTTGCGGGCTTGGAGAGAGGTCGGCCATCTTTTGGGCTTTTCGCCGTGGGGACCTCTCTCTCTTTCCTTTGCTCCTTGGAGCGTTTTTTGATCTTTTTGTCTTTTTTCTTAGTTGTGGTCTCCTCCTGAGACTCAGATAGAGCGGTAGCCGATTTTGTTGTGGTGGCCCACGGCATAGAGGGACCTGCTGAGGACAGAGTTTGCTGCCACAGCAAAGTTTTTAATTTCAAGGCCTTCTGTTTTCTTGTTGGCTTCGTGAAGGCCCAGCAATGTTTGCATGTCTCCACTATATGCCCTTGTCCCAAACAGAGGAGATATAAGGAATGTCGTCGGCTGGGGGCAATTTAGCCTTGCAGCCAGTACAGTTTCTAAAGGGGGCTTTAAGAGCCATAATTAAGGAGATTAGGAAAGCTTTGAAGGAAGATTAGATCGACAAAGAGATTAAAGGGTTTTTTAAGTGTGTGTTTTTTGCAGGATAAAGAAAGAGGAGGAGAAAAGATCAAGATTATGAGGAGAAAGTTGAAGAAAAAATACTCTTTTTTCTCTGTACTCAGCCAAAAGATAGGAGAACCACCGAAGGTAGACTACCAGCAATAGGTGGTCGAAGAGGAACTGAGGGAATGGGCGGTAGCCGCGCTAAGGTGCACGCACGATGGGGGAGGGGCTCCCGCCTAGTTCACCTCAGCTAAAGAATTTTCCGAAGAAGGCTCAGCGCAGGTGCAGAGCCCATATGTGTGATGCACAGAGATCACGAAGAAGAACTTGTTCCTCCCTGCAGCTTTGCCAACCCACAAGGGGAGCCCATCCCACAATTCGAGAACAACTCTTGTACTTCTTACTCATCTCCTTCTCCACAAGCTATTTAGTAACATAAAAGTTAATGAAGCACATCTGAGCTTTGAAGCAGCACTAAGCATATAGCAGAGATAGGCAAAAAAGACTTACTTGGATGTAGTGTGGGGACATGTTGTCCCAGTCTGTCATCTTTAAGCATGTGCAGGAGTGTAGTTTTCCCAGCATTATCCAATCCAAGAAATACTAGTTTACCAGTTTTCTTGTACAGTCCTGAAAAAAGATAAAACTATTTGGTCAATAAGGACTATTTCCCACAAATGTAATCACACCAGAATGGTAAGACTGATGCTAAGATTTGCTACACTAGCAAGCATTTAGGATGGAACCTATCAATGGCTGTAGTACCACATGATCTCAAAATATCTTATACAGTACATGCAAATACAGAGAACTACAAACAACTCAGAGTTCACAGCCCAACAACAATCCATGGGTTCTTTTCCTGGGTTGTTTGTGGTTAACACAAACCATAGTGCAGGGTTCACATGTAACAACAACCCACAATTCAATGACAACCCATACTCTTGGTTGTTGTTACATGCGAACCAGGTCTAAGTCAGTTTGGTGTGAGCTTTCTCCTGCTCATAACAACAAAATGCAATCCGAAAGTCTTTAAAACAAAAACAAAGAACACTTTCCATTAGTATGCGTAATCACAGAAGTAATGGAAAATGCAAGTATGTATTTTAGAGTTGCAAGGAATACATTGTAACCCCAAAAACACATGCTTTATTTAATATATTTAAACATTTAAAGAAGGGTTGCTGCAACAGGTTACCCAGTAATGGTGAATTCTGCCACTGGATTAGATTGGGTACTCAGAAATGTTGGTGTATCAGATCACATATGGCAGGCTCCAGGTTATGGGAGCCCTCGGCAAGATGAGTGCTGGCAGGCGACCCCCGCCTCCAGTAAGTGTCACCAGCTCCTCTTCCTCTCCCCCATCTGCTGCACAGAAGAAGAGGACAGGCACTGGTGGTTCCTCCTGCTGCTGCTTGCCGCTGGCATCACTGACTGTGCACCTACCCAGGCAGGCAAGTAGCGACAGCAGCTAGGAGCAGCACCTGCCACTATCATGCAGGGAAAGAAGGCAAACGGCCACTGCTCCTAGCAGCTGCTGCTACTTGCTCACGGGGCTGAGTGCTTGGTGGAGGTTCTGCGGTGAAGAGGGAAGAGGAGCCGCTACTGCCATAGGCAGCAAGCAGAGTTGAGGAGAGGAGATCTCACCAGAGGGGGCCCAATCCTCACAACCATACAAAACAAAAAAAGGGAGGCAGGTGGCAGCAGCTACTCATGTTCTTCTTCGGCATCAGGGGGTCAAAGGTCAGTGGCAGGCCCTCCCGGGGTGCTCCGAAAGCGGGCCCTAATTTATTTATTTATTTCATTTATACCCCGCCTTTTTTCCTGCAAGGAACCCAAGGTGGCTTACATAATCCTCATCCTCCTCGCCATTCTATCCTCACAACAACCCTGTGAGGTAGGTTAGGCTGAGAGTCAGTGACTGGCCCAAAGTCACCCAGTGAGTTTCATGGCTGAGCGGGGACTAGAACCCAGATCTCCAGAGTCCCAGTCCAACACTCTCACCACTATGCCACACTGGCTCTAATTCACAAATGGTGCTTTCATACATCTCTGTGGAAGGGAGAATCATGTACACTGTTTGGGGCATATTCAGGATGTGATGTACGCCTTCAGATGTGGATGAACTATGTGTGTCATGAACCCAATGCTGCAAGATATTTACGTACTTCAAAATTGCAGTGGAGCTATTTATTTTATTTTATTTATTTATTTATATTTATTTATCGCCCATCTGGCCGGCAACCAGGCTTTAAATGGTACATTCATTACATATTTTTTAGCATTTTACTACGCTGCACTTTACTGCTCTGCAAGGGACTTTAAGCAGTTTACAGTATAATTTACAATCTAACAAAAACCACTGATAACAGATTTGAAAAAACAAAAACCAGCATAACCAGCAAAAGCAGAGTTAAAAATAAATTTAAGAGGCCTAGGAAAATAAAAAAGGTTTTCACATTTTAACAGACAGCACCAGTTAAAACCTCTCTGGGGAGAGATTTCAAAGCCAGGATACTGCCTCTCAAAGAACTATCCAGAGCCAGCTCCAGATTTGAGGAGGTCTGGTGGTCCTCCTATGAGCAGGAGGTGCAGCAGGACACCATTTTAATTTCCTGTGGGAGGTGCCATTTAAATTTCCCACAATGCCCTGGAGCAACACTATGTCATGGGAGTTCTGAGGCACGGTAGAAAATTTTAATAACAGCTCAAAAGCCACCTCATGTTTGTCAGAGCACTGAAAGGCATCAATGGTGGGGTCCTGCCAAGGTGCTAAGGTCCTGACAACTGCCCATGGAGTGGTGATGCCAGCCCTGGCCCTACCTCTGGTCTCTACCTGCCTCATCTCTAATGGAGGTGGAACCCAGAGATAGACCTCTGAGGTAAATCTTAGTACATGTGCATGTGGTAGAATAAATTTCTTAAGGTACCCAGCTCCAAAGCCCTTTAGGGCCTTAAAAGTTAACATCAGCATTTTGGATTGTGCTTGGAAACGGATCAGGATCCAGTTTTAGAACTGCAGTGATGTTTCATTCATTTGGTCCCAGCCAGTAATCTAGCTGCTATATTTTGAATCCATTGCAGTTTCTGACATTAATCCAAACATTGTGATTATGCTAACTTTCTGTGCAGGGAGTTGTTTTTTTAATGCGGGTAGTATTAAGATGATTTAGTCTTCTAAACAGGGCTGGTGCTACCATTAGGCCAACTAGGCAGCTGCCTAGGGCGCAGGGCTAAAGGGGGTGCCAGAAATAGGGAGGTAGGGCTCAAGTGGGAAGCCCCCCCCCCCCCACTAAATATCTGATCTTGCCTAGGGCACCAAACTGCACCAAACTGCCTTGCACCGGCCCTGGTTCTAAATAAGATATATATATATTTTAAAGCAGTTCACAAATGTCATATCTTAACTGTTTTTAATGGAAAATAGTGATCCTATGCATCTTTACTTGGGAGTAAGCCCCATTAATCACAGAGGGACTTACTCCACCATAAAGATGCATTGGATTGGGATGTTCTCACCCAGGTTTCTCTGCAAATGAAGTTAGTGGTACCTGTAATCTTTGGTTCAGTTGCTGGTTTGTACTATTTATTCTGTTTGTTACGCTAGTGAATAGAAAAGAATATATCATCACTCACAAAGCAAGTTCTGCTGTTGCACTGGATAAGCCACAAGCAAAACTGCAGCTAACAGTTATCTGAAGGGCAAAGTTCACTGCTGCTTAGCATAGTATGATACAAAGGTGCCTTTATTGCTTCCAAATTTAGAAGAGGTATGCTCTCCCTCCAGGGAGACCTGATAATAAAGTACACTGATGAGGGCCTTAAAACAACAGCTGATTGCTATGTGGGATGGCTGTTCTGACATTTTATAACCTCGAATTAAAATGCCACTACATTTTAGTTTTCTAATAAGGCTTTATTAATACCCGATTAAAGATTTATTTTTGTAGTAGTACTGAAGCTAGTGAGCCAGGAGACAGACTGTAATGGATGAAACATTAATTAGTGGCCATTTTGTCTGTGCACATGAAACATTAATGGTACGATACTTGGGGGTTTTCAGAAAAGGAAGTCAGCCCTCTAAAGCAGTGTTCTCCAACCTTGGGTCCCCAGATGTTTTTGGCCTACAACTCCCAGCATGCCCCAGCCAGCATAGCTATGCTGGCTGGGGCATGCTGGGAGTTGTAGGCCAAAAACATCTGCGGACCCAAGGTTGGAGAACACTGCTCTAAAGGGTGCTGCCTGGTTTTGGCAGCTACCAAGCAACTTTCTCACATTACCCATTGGACGTACTCTTCTGCCCCCCACCCCGCTGCCAGCTGCCATTGGCTTAGCAGCTTTCCATTTCTTGCAGAGCAAGAAAGAAACCCGACACATGGCGTTTTAATAAACCCAAATGTCCATAGTTCACATTTCACTGCAACTGCCAGGAGCAGGCTTATTTTTATTTTTTTTTACTAATGCAACAGGTAGTATTGCAGGGGAAAGCGGGGATTTTTAGGAAAGATGGGTTGCATGGCACAGCAAAATGTAAAAAAAAATTAAGCCAGGCATGGGGAGCTAGTGAGGTAGACTTGCCATCAGGTATACATCAAGAGAGTGTGGTGGTAATGGAAGTGATCAGGAGTACATGCCAGACCCAAATGTCTAGCAGCTGATCATAGAACCTTTTGGGAGGGTGTGGGGAAGAGAGATTATTCAATGATGCAGCTCACTAGTGAGTGACTTCCTAACTAGTAATACTACAGTCAACTACAGTGTGGCGTAGTGGTTAGAGTGTTGGACTGGGAGATCTGGGTTCTAATCCCTGCTCGGCCATGAAATGCACTGGGTGACTTTGGGCCAGTCACTGACTCTCAGCCTAACCTACCTCACAGGGTTGTTGTGAGGATAAAATGGAGAGGAGGAGGATCATGTAAGCCGCCTTGAGTTCCTTTCAGGAAAAAAGGCGGGGTATAAATATAATAAATAAATAAATATTTCATAAGAATAGCTTTTAGTAGCACAAATATGTGAAGCTTGTTAAGTGGAACTATACAGAAAACAGCTACAGATGAATGGAAATGAGAGCACCAGTGTGGAATAGTAAGTGTCTTACCTAAAAACTGCAATACACTACTGAAACCACTGTAAATCCAGTCAAATATAAAGGACATGTCCAAACCTTACAGGTTCTGAAAGAAAACAGAAGAAATTATATGCATCAAATTGCATTTAAACTCTATTGAAATGGCATACAGAGGTGGGGTGGGGTAGCCCCAACATATCCACAGGTGCATCACTTTAGCATCTCGGTTGTGAAACCACCAAAACTGGGATCTTAAAGACTATACAAGAGAAGCAAACATTTTTATGTTTTAAAAAACTGTTAAGTCCACCTTCAAGGCAACTACAGTAATACCTTGGATTGCAAGTAACTTGGTCTGAGAGCATTTTGCAAGACAAGCAAATTTTTAAAATACATTTTGACTTGATAAACGAGCAAGGTCTTGCAATACAAGTAGTCGTAGGGATGTAACCGCTCGCCTCGAGCGGGCATAGCGGGTCGAAATCGGCCCCGCTCACGCCCGCCAGAGACTCGTTTTGATAGAAGAGTGTTTTGGATTACAAGCACGGTTCTAGAACGAATTATGCTCGCAATCCAAGGTATTACTGTGTATAATTAACTCTTCATGAACAACACAGCCGGAAGTGGTATTTCTCAGATATCAGCTCTCCTGTGCTGCTTTGGAAACTCACTGTTTGTACTTCTCCCAACCTGTCTGGTGTTGGATGGTGGGGGAAGGGTTCCCACCTAAAACTCCTCAGCTTTAGAAGTATCCCGAAGAGTCTCAGCGCAGGTGCAGAGCCCATGTGTGTAATGCACAGATACCACGAAGAAGAATCTGCTCCTATACACAGGCCTGCTTCGCATGTCACCACTACCCAGGGTAGTTGTGAAGAAGTGGGAGGGGGGGAGCTTGCTGGCTACCCGCTACCCAATTGCTCCCACTGCTAACCCGAGAAGCTAAACAACCCTGGGATGCTCCATCCCTGGGTTGTTTACCGTGATGTCCAAACGCAGAACTCTGGGTTGTTGAGGGAGAGACCATGGTTTAATCATGGGTTCCAATTCTGGGTTGTCTCTCCCCCAACAACCCAGAGTTCCGCATTCGGATGCTGCGATACACAGCCCAGGGACGGCACATCCCTGGGTTGTTTAGCTCAGCCAGCATGCTCGCTCCCTCTAGCTCGTTCACAACTATACCCGGGTGGTTTTTTTTAAAAAAAGAGTAGTCATGACATGGGAACCGGGTCACATTCTACTTGAAGGAACAGCATAATGCTAGCAATATATATATATATATATATATAGTTATATATATATATATATATATATATATATATATATATATATATATAGTGATATATATATCACAATGCTAGCTATATATATATATATATATATATATATATATATATAAGCTCTCCCAGAATTGGAGTTCACACCATTTTAGGTGGGGCACTTCAATCTTAAAATATTAGCAAAGTGGTCTTCTCCAGCTGTTTGGGTAATGTAACAGGAGGCACAGCATATTATTCAAATGAAATTCAGAGGTTACAGAAGTGATATGCCCTCTGAAGTTTCTCAGAAGGGTAACAGTGGAGAGCATACCGTAAATGGAGGGAGTGGGGGCAGAGTTTCGTTAACATTTTCAGACCGCCCTGAAAAAGTCCTTTTGGGGGACATTTGACAGGGTGAAGAAGTGTTCACAGTAGAAACAGGGAATAGCAACAGCCAATGTGTACCCCAGTCTTCTCCAGTCTGGTGACCTCCAGATGAATTGGAGTGCAACTCCCATAATTTCCTGCCAGCGTGGGTACCCCTTCTTCCCTTCCATTCAATATAACAGCAAAGTAAGGGCTTTGTTTGCCCTCCATTACATCACCCAATAGCCAACTTAAATTGGCTACATGGTGTAGTCACCATGGTGTAGTGACATCACAATTGCTACGTGATCCATGACTGGCTGGGAGTGAGCATACAGTCAAAAAGGGAGCACAATTAAAATGGGTTTGAAGCAGAGGGGCTAGAAATAGGCATGTTTAGGGTCTTTCAATGAGAATTCCAGCTCCCTCTAAAAACACTTTTAGCCCAAAAAATTCACCCAGAAAATTTGTTGCAGTACTAGGAACAACATTCTGAACATATCACTGTATGCATGTAATCATTGTGCATAGTTTTGAGCAAAGGACATGTCCTTCAAGCAACCTAAGATAATAGCTCTCATTTGGGGGAGCAGGTTTTATTAGTTACTGTCTAGGAAGCCTGCAGGACTTAAAGATTCTTATCTACTGGCCAGTGAACATTTTGATTCTTCCTTTATTATGAAGTCATAGGTTTTAAAAATTCAGATTGCCCAAGATTGGTGTGCTCCTATGAATAGGGCTCTGGGGTTTAAGTGTATGTCTGCACAGGAGAAAGAGCAGAAGCAGAGCAAGTGTATCTTTCTTCCTGGAACACTCCGGAACCAAGGGCAGAACTTTGCCAAGACACACTACACAAGCAATGCTCATCAGCACAAAGAGGGAAATCAGTCCTGAAGGCACACTGCCCATTCTTGTCAGCCTGAATGCCCATTCAACTATGCGCTGTGTGAAGTAGTACTTCTTTTATCAGTCCTGAATCTCCCACCAATCAGCTTCATGGGATGACCCGGGTTCTAGTATTATGAGAGAGGCAGAAAAATGTCTCCTTGTCCACTTTCTCCAAACCATACATAATTTTGTACACCTCTATCATGCCTCCCCTTACTCGCCTTTTTTCTAAGCTAAACAATCTCAGCTGCTGTAACCTTTCCTCATAGGGGAAAGGTAGTTGCTGCGAGCATTGGTTCACTATTACCTGGAAGGTGTCTATGGAAACATGTGGTGGATTCAAGGACTTGGACCCCAGGGCTCTTAAAAAGCAAGTCCAATTTCCTTATCACTGCAATGCTCTACAGTGTTCAATGCCCTACAATTCCCTCTGTGTTCATATGATCACAGAGGGAAAATAAGCCACAGTGACTTATTTTCCCTCCTTGTACACGCCAGTCATGAACTGCCTAATTAGCATAATTATCCTTGTTGGGCACGGCTTGTCATGACATGCAAACCCATCAAGGTCTTTCTTCTATGTTGCTGCTCATTCATTCCCTTGAAAAGGCTGTATGTGCTCTCCTCTGCCGCTTCAGTGTGCTGACCAAGTCCCTTGTGAGATGTATTGGTCGGTTTCACACTTGTTTCAGAGATGCATCACCCATTGAGCATTGGTTAGTGGCAGCTCCAACTCTTCTGGTTCTTCCCTCGGTCTTTAGTCCTTACTTTTCCGCAGAACATCTCTGGATTCATGTTGCACAGTTGCTGGCCTGGTTTCGCAGCAGAAGGAAATTATGTTGGGCTGCTCATACTGGAGGAGTACATTGTTGGCAAACTTGTCCCCAAAGGGGGGCGGGGGCTGGTTGCTGGGGAAGCAGGGATGGACTATCTAGACATACTGTTGGCTCATATCGGAATACTTTTTGGGGTGACCCAGGGTCTGGGGGTCCCAAAATACTTGCAGATGGGGCCCTGTGTGGCTTTGGCATACTGGAAACTATTGTCCGTGCACTATAGGGCTCAGCACGTCTTGATGTGCTTGGAGTTGATGAGGAGTCATGGGCCAGAACTTGACTCTCTGCGGGTGGCTCAAGGGAATCCCACTGCCAGTGGTCTAACCAGGTGTCACGTCCCTCCAACCTAGCAGGATAGTAGCAAGCTTGTCACAGAATGGCATGGTGCGTGGCTCAACCCCTGAACTGCTTGCTGTGATTTCCTTAAACTTTTTCTTCAGCCCATTCAGCTTCTCTTTGCACTGCAGGTAGCCCCCATAATAACATCTGCACAGAAAAGCAGGGGGAAAGATCATCGTGCCTGGCGCTATGGAGCTCCACCTGGGCCTCTGGGCATATCCAAAGATCTATGAATGTGCCTAGCTCAGCCTCACTCCAGAAATATGCCCAAATTCTCACATGCTGTTTCTCTCCCTCCCACTTTGGCCGGGCCCCCAGATGCATTGCGAGCCGGCTCCTGCGATGCTTGTGTGGAGGGATCTTGTGAGAGGAGTGGTGGTGAGGACTTGCCATCTGCCTCCTCTGTGGGATCCATGGTGCCGTATGGGGAGCAAATGACTCTAGAAAGCAAACTTTATGGACTGCAACTGCTCAAGTAAAGTACCTGCAGCAACTGTTTCTGGGTTGAATACTAGTTCCCCCGCACTTCTTTTGCCAGGGTACTCCAGTTTTAGGATAACACAGGCTGGCAAATAAAGTCCACATTACTTATTTGCCACAAACATTTTATCCCACTTGACTCACATAAATTAGTCATCTGGGAATACTAACATCCTGAACAAAAGAAGGACAACACTTCCCTTCCTAGTCACCTGGAATGAAAGAATAGTCACCATAGCTCAGCCTTTCGCAACCTAATGCCCTCTAGATGCACTGAACTGCAACTCCCATAATTCCCTGGGAATTATGGGAGTTGCAGTCCAACACATCTGGAGGGCACCAGGTTGGGAAAGGCTGCCACAGGTGATCTGGCAAGTGTCTCTAGCCTGGGAGAACATTTCACCTGGCACGCTACAGAGCAGCCAGGGAACAGTTCAACAATGAATCAAAGCCTACCACAACTGTTTTGGGGGGTGGGGGGTATATGTTTGTGTAGACTTCTGAAGACTATTACTTATCGTCCAAAGAATACATAATTTTCAGTGTTAACATAAAAGCAGAGCTCTGTCATATGAAGTGCAGGGGGGAAAGGGGGAAAAAGAAAGAACATTAGGATCTGTGGTGTTAACATTTGCCTCCCATTAGAAGAAGAGGCTAACTCAGAAGTACTACTGACTTCAGAAGGACTTACTCTCTCAAGTAAGTATGTATAGGATCATGCTGGAAAGGGCTAAGTTGATCCACTAAATAACAGATCAGATATAAGACATATGATGAAAGAAAACATTAAGGACAGAACACACTTGCCACATGAATACTAAGTTACACAACATCAAGTGTAGAAGCTGTCACACATCTGAAAAGCAAAGGTCACAAACAAGCAAACACAGCAGTACATACACGTCATCTGGTTTATTTATTGCTTGAACAAAATACCGATTAGGAAAATCTTCCAGGAGGCTTAGAAAACCTACTCAAGTAACATACAAATCAGTGCACAGGGCATGATGCAAAATAACTGCTCAGATTTCAGAGGTGAAAATAACTTCTTAAAGCCTAGTCATATTAAGCTGGAGGGATCCTTTTAGGTTAAGCAGACCCATGGACCAAAAGAGAGGCCTCTGGAGATTTTCTTTACAATTACATTAAAAACACAACATAGTTAATATATAGAATTTAAACATGCTATGGGGGGGGGGATCATGAACTCTTTTCAATCCCAATAGATCTGCACCCCTGCTTTATAATCATGCTAGTAATAATGCTCTACAATAGTGAAAGTTGAAGAGTTATACTAGGGGCAGGAGGTACAGAAAACCTTATGGAAGTCTTGTATTTAAGCATTTGTCTGGTAGCCATAAGCAAGAAGAAATTGCTTGCAAGTGAAAGAGCAGTTTAGCAGAGGAGGGGCAGAGTGTTCTGTCCCTGCTCTGTGCCCAGTAGAGAAACCAAGTAGTCCACCAGGGGAGTGAAGTTCCCTCCTCTGCACTTAGCACAGAAATGTAGCAGGCTGCTGGAGGAATCATAGAAAAGTAGAGTTGGAAGGGGCCTATAAGGCCATCGAGTCCAACCCCCTGCTCAGTGCAGGAATCCAGGTCAAAGCATCCCCGACAGATGGCCGTCCAGCTGCACCTTGAATGCCTCCAGAGTGGGAGAGCCCACCACCTCCCTAGGTAGTTGGTTCCATTGTCTTATTGCTCTAACAGTCAAGAAATTTTTCCTGATGTTTAGGTGGAATCTGGGTTTCTGTAACTTGAGCCCATTATTTCATGTCCTGCAAACTGGGATGATCAAGAAGAGATCCTGGCCCTCCTCTTTGTGACAACCCTTCAAGGACTGGAAGAGTGCTATCATATCTCCCCTCAGTCTCCTCTTCTGAAGGCTGAACATGCCCAGTTCTTTTAGACTCTCCTCATAGGGCCTTGTTTCCAGTCCCTTTATCATCTTTGTTGCCCTCCTCTGAACCCTCTCCAGTTTGTCTACTTCCTTACTCTACAGCAGAGTTGTGGAACCTCTTTCAGTCCGAGGGCTGAATTCAATTTTGGGGAACCTCTTGGAGGCCACATTCCAGTGGTGGGTGAGGCCAAAAATACAAAAAATACCAGCATATTGTAGCTTAAAGTTCTTACTGCCAGTAACTAAGCCTGAGGAGAGTCTTTTTCAACCTTTTAGAAGGGGGGCACTGCACACAAGCCGGGAAAACACCAAACAATTGGGGTGGGGCCCTCTGGGGAGCCTCAGAGGGCTGAACTTGGACCCCAGGAGGGCTGGATTTGGCCCTCAAGCCTGAGGTTTCCCATCCCCGCCTTAGAGAATCAGAACCCCACAAAACATAGCTGATGTCCTTTATTTCAAAATGGTGTGATTTTGCCAGAGACAAATCAAGATACCAAAGTCCTTTTTGAAATGCTGATTTTACACCTCATTGCAGGCCAAGGAAATTGATCTGACTTACACACCTCTGGCTATGACTGTAGGACATTTACACATATGCCAGCAGTGAGAGGACCACTAAAAAGTGGAAAGGGATGTAAATTTGATCTAGGAACAGGTGAGTCCAGCAGAAAATGCCTTTTGTTACTGTTGCTGCTAGTGCTATCTATGCCCAGCACAAAAAAAGGGGGGGGAAGGAGGGGGTCTTCGCGAGAAAGTAATATTGTGCAAAAGCAGCCAACATCCCCTTCTCCTGTATGCAATGCCTTCTTGTTATACTCCAGTCCCACAAATTCACAGCTGTTATGCACTGACTACATGCGTACACACACACTCACACACACACTTTACTTCCCTTAGCCTACTTGCTTCTCTCCTCTTCCACAATGAGAACACAGAGGCAATGCTTTAGATCTCTGCTGCTTCGAGTCTACAAGATTCTGCATAGATTTTAATAAGTGGTCTTCATTCTAAATACCCTCTTTATATTAGTCCTCTGGGAAAGGGCCTACAGATTTAGGCAGAGGAAGGGCTCATAATGGCTTTTGAGGCCTGTTACACATGTGGCCATTGCCCAAGCAAGCAAGTTGGCAGCAGCTACATTTGAGGAGAGGGCCACTTGGGCTGAGACGAGTTTAGCTCCAAATATGCAAATGTGTAAGAGAAAGGAAGGGATTGGTCTGCTGTATACACAGGCAGCCTTGCTGTGGGTTTCCCCCAACTGCAATTTCTCCAGGGCAGGGATCAGCTTAACAATAGCACCTTTCACACCTGGTATGCTGGTAAAAAGTTTCCAAAGTTGAAGACAAGATGCACAGACTTGCTAATGAATATAGAACATTATATAGGAAGGTAATTTCTAAAGTAATGATTTTATTAATTGCTACCCTTTACAAGTATTCTGATTATTTATATTTTTCAGCTGAGGCATAATTTAGAAGACAAAAAAATAACTAGGAGAACAGATTTCACTCAAGAAAAATGCCAACTTTATATGTTGAAATGCCAAGTAAAAATTCTTGTTAAAAAAAAAACTACTGGAAGAGATAACATACAACCTGAATGCACTTTAACCATTGTACTTTGAATTTCAGTAATTCCAGGTTCACAATCTCCTAGAAACAGCTTGGCAAATGAGGGTTTAAAGTCTACTATGTGACTCTGCAAAATTCAGATCAGCTTTATTTAACTTAGCTCTCACTTAGTACTTCCAAGAACCGTCTGTACTTTAAACAATTTTCTGCGTGTGATAGAATTCTACTCCTCAGTAAATTCCATTCACAAGTGAAGCAGAAAAATATTATGGTCTGTGTCAGCAAACTAGAGTCTGATTACTTCTGAGAACAAGCAAGTGTTTCCAGATGAAAACTTACGGTACATGAAAACTTCTGTAACATTCCCCCACTCCCAAAACAGATGAACACTAAATGCTAACTCTTATGAACTGTAAAATTCTATGTCTATCTGGTTCTACGGAGCACTATTAGAGATGCATCATACAAACTACAATTTGAGACCAAATGAGTGAAGTGGTACCTTTCATTAGATCAGCTTCTGTTGGCCAGAGTTTGCAAGTTTTTAATTCAACAGAACTTGGTTAGACACCTTTACACGACTTCTGTAACTGAATGCTCCTATGCTGGTTCAACAATAATGACCTGGTTCACGTAATGACAACCCAATGTATGGGCTGAGTATGGGTTGTCATTGAATCGGGGGTTGTTGCTATGAGCAAACCCTGCGCTATGGTTTACCGTAACTATGGGTTGTTAACCACAAACAACTCACAACCCAACAATAAACCATGGGTTCTCTTTCCAGGTTTGTGCTTAACAAACCATAGTTAAACCATAGTGCAGGGTTTTCATGTAACGACAACCCACAATTCATTGACAACCCATACTCAACACATACTCTGGTTTTGTGGAACTCTAGGGCTCTGTGGAACATAATTTGAAAGCCACTGCTTCATTTTAAATCAAAACCATAATTCCATGTTGTCTTGCAACCTGCAACAATCCATTTGAGCTCAAAACTAGTCTCTGGGCTTAGTAACTAAAATAAAATACTAGGAAATGGTGATGTTATAGTCACATTAGATCCTAAACAGCCATTGATACAGGATCCAAAAGCAGCCTGTTTCCCCACACATATTATTATAGCAGGTAGAAAGTATAAAAAGGCTGCATGTTTCTTTTAATAGTTCACAAAAATCCAACAAACAATTTATGTAACTGTGCACTAGTACAAATAAAAACACAGCATAGTTCTTAGTTCACTCATTGCTTCCCAAATCAGGACCTCTGTGATAAGCCACCATGTGCTCTTCGACAAAGTTCTATGGTTAGAAGCCTATTGCTTCATAAAGATCTTCCAAGAATGAAAAGCACAGAAATGTAAAGGTGTGACAGACAAGGGGGAGTAAAGGTGTGACACATTACATCAAGCTAGATATTTGGACTGCTGTGATAATGAGTTTCCTGTTCTGTTAGAAGATGAAAGTTTCAAGGCAACACAAGTTTATTCCATTTAAATTCAAGATTCCTTTTAAAATGTAGTAGGTACCTTCTTATCTCCTCTCCTATTTGCATTCTCATCAGTTCCACTATTTACAGATTAGCATTCCTTTTTATTATTGTGACAACACAATGGAAATTGTCAACTCATGATAACCTACCACCTAAGGACTTTAAAGCTCAAAGATATTTTCTTTCAGTATTTATTTTGATTTGGCACAGTTCACTGAGGATAGCAGCCTGTTGGGTGCATTTGCTGCATTGTAAATTAAATTTATTTATTTATTATATTTTATTATGTAACCTGGTGTGAGAACATTTTGTGGGGGGAGAGGAAATTACAAAAGACCTTACTTTGGACCTCCAATTGTATACATCTCTCCCCATCCATTTTCAATAGTTTTTTTTAAAAAGCTTCTAAGGCTGCAATCATAGCCATGTCTACTCAAAAGTAAGTCCCACTGAGTTAAATCGGGCTCACTCCCAGGTAAATAGATGCAGGATTGCAGCCTAAACGAATTAGAAGCCTAGAAGGTGATACCAAGTAGTATGGCAATCATAGATCACCTTCTGTAGACACAAATGTATGCAACGTTGTAAGGGTCGCACTTTGATTCAGGGAGAGAGAGAGAAAGAGAGGCTATCAGGAAAATTTGTTTAGAGGGTTGGGAAGATTCACATGTATTTTGAACCCAAGTCCCATTTCAAACCTCTTAAGTCCCATTGATTTCAATGGTATGCTTACTTTCTATAGTCACTTTTGGACATTGGCCTGCGCTGGATGATTTAGAAGAAACATACCAGAAGTCTCAAGGCAGTTATGAAGGAATCCAATCCCTGCCATTCACTCATAGTTTTGAGCAATCAGAGGTTTTAGGGACACCTTGTGAGTGAGTGATGTTGCAGTTGCTTGACTGCCTTGGGTTTACAGCCATGGGCGGATCTATCATCTTTGCCCTGACCTTTAACACAATTGGATGCCTATCTTTCATCAGTCATTCATTTAAGTTGGGACTACAATTCTAAAATTGAGCAAGTACCGGTACATAAGCATTTGTGTGACGTAGCCTATTTTGTACACTTTGGTTTGTATCAGATATTAGTTCTAATTAGAGTAGACCTGCTGAAATAAATGAGACTTAAGTTAGACTAACATTGAATACAAACAAATCAGTTACTATACATGTAACTGATTAAACATTATGATTGTAATGTAATTACATTTGATATCACAAATCTTTTGGAACAAATGGTGTCATTTCTGTGTTCATTATATGAACAGGAGGTAATGGTGCTCACAATAAAAAAGAATAATCTAGTACAGTAGGAACAATATTGTTTTACTTAGCCTAGTTGAATTTCAATTTTTGTTCCTGATATATTGGGTTTTCACCCAGGGGATAACCCCTGCAAAAGGTGGAGTTAGTATAAAACAATCTGCAGTGATGTACATCATCAAATTCTTGAAGGTTAAGAAATCAAAGTGAAACTTCCATGCCGCATCTGCAGTGCTTTCAATAGTTATAGAACTCCTACTTAGTAAGAAGCAACTTCTACAAGGCAATGGTTTACAAATTGTAGTCAACATCACTTATAAAATCCCCAAAACAGAACTTATAAATTTAAATAGAGGCAAAGATAACATTTAGTCCACTCTGGAGTCCACTTAAATACTACCATATTGATTTTGTAGGCATAACATTCTACAAGTTATCAAAGACAAAATTCTTGTTCATGTTTGTTGTTCATTCTACCACTGTGACATAATTGTGTTGTATTCATTGTTAGTCCTACTTAAAGTAGACCCACCGAAATGAATGGGACTTAAGTTAGATTAGCTTTAGACACAACCCATTAGATACAACCCAATGATTGCCTCCTTTTTTCACACGACATCCTAAGCCAACCTGCAAATAAGCTGTGTGGTGTGGGTTGTTCACACAATGACCCACGGTGTGTCCAACAGATGTCCAGGCTCACCATGGGTTTTTCTCCCACTCCTTCTCTCTTGGTCCTCCAGCCAGTATCCCAGTGTCCCTCACAGCAAAACCCATCTTGTCTCTCCAGTCCCCACTCCAATCGTGACCCCTTTTTGTTTGCTGCCATTTTTTTCGGAGCTTCAACAAAGCGTAATGGGGGGGCGTATTTTTTTTCCAGCCCCTGAAATGTGCACAAATGTCTTCATTTTTATTTTTTGTCAGTCTTTCGGAGATGAGCAAGTGCACACTCATGATGACTGTCAGATATATGTAGTCTTACCTGATCAATGCCCATGTCAGTTTCAGCTGTCAAACGCTAACACATTGACCAGGTGAGACTGCTTATAGGCTAAATTGCTAACAGTTGGCAGCTGTATATGGGAAAACCAGAAGGCAGATGTAAAATATTCACTTATTTTATAATGTTTTGTGTATTTCTTAGTCTTAGTGGTCAACTGGAAAGCACCGGCAAAAGGGAAAAAAGTGGCAGAGTTGGTACACCAAAAGAGGGTGGGCTTAAGACCTTCCCCTTAGCAATGTAATCCTCTCAATTTCTAGTGTTGAACTGACACTTTTCAGTGCCCTCCACCTTTTCAACACTTCCCCAAGTCTCCAGCTACTCCAGAAAGGGGAGATCTTAAGGCCACCTCCTTTTTGCAGTTCCTTTTCAGAGCCATTACTGCAGTTTCCTGACAGATGTCAAAACACTTTGAGAAGGAGGCTGAATGGGGCCACATTGAGGGGGGCACCCCATTTGCTCAATCCCATTCTGCCACCTCTAAGAGTTTGGTTTTTTTTAAACTCTCTGTCTAATTTGTGCATTATTATTTTTTTCACAGGGAAATATACACTGATTTTTTGGCTGGGAAGTAAATAGAGGGGAAATATAGCACAGGCGTTTTTGCTACTCTTGCCAAGCAACTCACTAGCCAATCCCCGTAACCCATGATGAAATTGATCCAGACAACACAGCAACAACCCATCGTGGGTCGAACAACCCCTAGAACAAGCCATGGGTTGTCAGGGTGGCTTGTTGCCCCAAAACAAGCCACCCTGTGGGAAGCGGTCTAAGTTCGGACAGGATAACAACCCACTGTGGCTAGTTACCCACGATGGGTGGCTGTGCCATGAGAACCCAGCCAAAGTATGGTATGTAAGACTAAGAAATACATAAAACATTATAAAATCAGTGAATATTTTACATCTGCCTTCTGGTTTTCCCACATACAGAAAGGCTTAACTAGTTTTTAGAGCTTTATGCTACATACATTTTATTTTTATTTATTTATTATATTTATACCCCGCCTTTTTTCCTGCAAGGAACCCAAGGCGGCTTACATAATCCTCCTCCTCTCCATTTTATCCTCACAGCAACCCTGTGAGGTAGATTAGGCTGAGAGTCAGTGACTGGCCCAAAGTCACCCAGTGAGCTTCATGGCCAAGCGGGGACTAGAACCCGGATCTCCCGAGTCCCAGTCCAACACTCTCACCACTACGCCACACTGGCTCATATATTTTTGTTCTAAATGCACTGATCTGAAACAATTACCACCACCATCAGATTCTGGATTCACTCCCACTAATGTGGCATCTACATCTCCACTTCACTGATAAACATAAGGGGGATAAGGGTGCAATCCTATGCATGCTTAGACAGAAAAAAAGTCCTACAACTCCCAGCATGCCCCAGCCAGGCATGCTGGGAGTTGTACAATTTTTTTTTGTCTAAACACACATAGGATTGTGCTTAAGTCCACTAAACCCTGACTCTAGATAGACACAATGTAGTTAAAGCATGGTCCCAGGGGAACAAATTTGTGTTAAGCAGTCTTTAATATCCACACCTTTAACAAAACAATGGAATAACAGAGGTCTTGTTCCACTTTCAAATTTGTGGCAATAAAACATTTTAATTATATGCTTTAGTATTCAAAAGGTTTTTTAATACCTATTGTAGGAAGACAGGTGAATGGAGGCACATATTAGTAGCTTGATTGTAAGTATATTTACTAGAAGCAAGTATCACCAGGTCTGATGTGATCTACTTCCTGGTGTAAGTAGGTTTAGGATTGCAGCCTATTTGTAACTTAGACTTGTCCCTAGTCACTTCAGATACCCCTATAAGTGACAGAGACGGCCAAAGAGAATAATAAACAACCAGTACAGCTTAAGAGAGTTTAAGTACTGTTACCTAAGGCAAAGGGATATTTATTACTTCAAGTGCATATTGAATTCTACTATAAATCTGCTAATGGTGTCTTAGACAAGATAGAAAGCATTAAGTATACTTTTGCTCCCAGCTCTACCCAAAACTGCTAAATATATAATTGCATTGTAATAATCCACCACCAACCAAGCAGCAATTTCTAGTTTTCAACTAATCCATGCTCCTCCCACACTATCAATGGTATCTGTTGTCAGCTTCCCACCACTGAGAAGTCATGAGTATTAAGCCTATTGCTTAATAACAATCAACCAGAAAGAGTTGCCAAGAGACATTTTAAGTAATTGAGAACATTATGTTTTAAATGAGAATGTGCGTGTCCATGCATACATGTTGCCAGCTTGGTCCAAAGGCAGAATATTTGGCTTGAACTATTCTATATTCAAATCCTAGTTTATGTGGGAGCTCACTAGGTGGCCATGGGCAAGTCACTTTGAATTCCCCAGCTGTAAATGTATAACAGCCTACCTCACAGGGCTGTTGTAAGAATGAAAAAGACAGAAACTGTCAAACATTTAGCACATTAACAATCCAATCCTAGACCTGTCTGCTCAGATATAAGCCCCACTGATTTTAATGGGGTTTACTCCCAAGGAAGTGAGTTTAGGATAGCCTAAATGTGCTATAGCAGTGATTTATAATGACATACTGTGAGGTGACAGCAGCAAAGGTCAAACCGCCAACCTAGTTTCACCCTTTTAGCTCTCTTAACTACCTGTCTATAGTGACTCACCCTATGACAACTAGGCAAGTCACTTAATTTCTAGCTTCCTTTCTAAATTAGGGCTATAATTTACTTAGGTACGGTTATAAACAGGGCTGATAAATCAAGTGTTCCCTGGTGCCTACAAGAGTTAAATCCATACACACCACCACCACCAAACAAAGTGGAGGGAGTGGGGGAGATGAAGCAAGAGATCTAGGGATAGGCGGGCAATGGGGAGAAAGCAAGGGAAGGTGTACTGCGGGAAAGTGACAAAAGGGGCAAGAAGGAAAAAGAACGAGAGATTTATCAGTGGGGAAAGAATCTTCTTAGGGAGGGGGGAGGCAGCCAAATCTGTAAGGCGGTACAAGGGATAGAAGTAAACGTGCCGGACCATGGGGTTGGGGCAGCTACGAATGAGACAGAGGAATGGGGAGGGGGAAGCAGAGGTTGGGTGAAAGACTGGTTCATGGTACACAAGGACAGAGAGGGGAGACAGAGACTAGAGTCAGAGGGATCCGGGGGGGGGGGGGGGAGAAGCAAAGAAGGAAGGCCGGGAGGGAGGCGGAAAGAGGATTCTAGCCCGTCGCCAACAAGCTTCCCTCCCGGGCCAGCTACGCGGCCAGCGCCACTCACCCGCTGCTAAGAGCCTGAGATCCGGGCCGCTCCGTCTTCAACTCCGCCCGGCACCAACACAGGAGCCCGGAGGCCGCTCCGCTCCGCTCTGCTCCTCCTCCGCCCCGCCCTCCCCGGCTCCTTCCTTCCGGGCCCTGCTGGCCGGCCGGCCCATGGCAGCAGCGTGGCACACGCGCGCTGAGGAGCGGAGCGGAGTGGCCGGATTGCTGGGGCGGATTCTGGGGGCACCCGGGCCGGCCCGCCCGCCCGCCAAGACACGGCTCGTGCAGAAAAACACAACCACGCGCTTCCTAGTCGCTTGGACATGACCCTTGTGAAAAGCTGGTTCTCCTTTCTCTGTCTGTCCCCGCCACCCATCTCGACCTCAAAATCATTGCTGAAGAAGAGAGGGGGAGAAGGGCTGCCTCCAGTGGCGTAGCGTGGGTTGTCAGCACCCGGGGCAAGGCAAGTAATTTGCGCCCCCTTACCCGTGGATTTTAGCACTCGAGTCTCTTCCACTAGATTAGTTAAAGAAACCCTTACCTGTTCTGGATGGGTTTAACTAGATTAGTTAAAGAAACCCTTACCTGTTCTAAACTTGCATAGGATTGCGCCCTTACTAGGTAGGAAGGAAACCCTTGGGCTCTGTGAAATTTACTTCCGAGTAAACATTGCACTTAAAGGCAATACTCACTCATACTGGGAAACTCATAGACACGTTTTATTATACCACAAGGTCTGCTCCAATTTAGTATCAAGAAGAATAATCAATCCATCTTTGGCATGAATGTGTGGTAAAATATAATTTCAGTATATGATTTCTACGGTATATAATCACATAACTGACATTCTGAAGACTCACAGATTTACAGTGCAATCCTATCTTTGTACATTTACAATCCTATACATTAACAAATTTATTCCTGCATAAATTTGCTAATTTATTGTAATAAAAATTATTAAATAATACTTCTAATATTAATAATATAATAATTTGAATTTATTCTGGAATAAATTCTGGTATAAATAATGCCAGAATAAATGCAGAATAAGCCTTGTAGTTGCCACAAGACTCCTCGCTGGTTTTGCTGCAACAAAATACCACAGCTATCCATCTGGAAAATCCTATATATGTGTACTCTGAAGTAGGTCCCATTGAGTTCAATGGGATTTACTCCCTGGTACAGAATGGGTACAGAATTGCTGCCTTATTGGATCATAAGCTTTAATGGAAAAGAGCCAGCTTCATTGAAAGATTGAGAGCCAGTGTGGCTTATTGGTTACAGTGTCAGACCGGGACTCGGGAGATCTGGGTTCTAGTCCCCACTGGGCCATGAAGCTCACTGGGTGACTTTGGGCCAGTACCTGACTCTCAGTCTAACCTACCTCACAGGGTTGTTGTGAGGACAAAATGGAGAGGAGGAGGAGGAGGAGGAGGAGGAGGAGGAGGAAGATTATGTAAGCAACCTTGGGTTCCTTGCAGGAAAAAAGGTGGGACATAAATAAATAAATAAAATTATCTGCAGTTGACAGATAACATAGATGTAGAGTGTGTATGTGTGTAAACAGTGGACCCAAATGGCCATAACGTACAAGAAGCATAAATCTGTGGGATTATTATGCAAAGTTGATATGTATAAAAGATCAGTACAGCAGAGTTACCATTTGCAACAGCAGTAACTGGGGAAAACCCCACTTTCCTTGTTTTACTATGTTAATTGAACACCTGTAGTCCAAGGAAGACTGGTGGAGAACTGCAATTCCCCTCATGCAATGCGGGAATCTGTTTCGTCTCCCCCGCCCCTTCCTTCTGATGACCATTCAAGGCCGTTCCCAGAGTGCACTGCTCCGAAAGGACACCTCTTCTCTCTTCTTCCCACGCTTGCACAAGAGGCTTCCTGCGTGCTAGAGCAACGTTATTTAAATAAAGGACTACGACTCCCGTCATGCGGCGGCTCCGCTCGCGCGGTGCACTCTGGGGACTGTAGTTTGTTGGTTCTCCAAAGCTCGATGGAAGTAGAGGGGAAGAGACAAGGAACGGAACTACAACCCCTATAGAGGAATTAGGACGGGAATTAGCGCTGGGCGCACAGCCAGCACTGCAGAGAGAGTGAGTGAGCCAGGCAGGGGCAGAGAGCTGCGAGTGCGAGCGCGCCCCCCCAGATGTTGCGCCCGGTGCGGCCGGCACCCCCTGCACCCCCCACGCTACGCCTCTGGCTGCCTCCTCAACTCAAACCCGCCGAGACGCCTTGAGAGCCAGCCTTCGCACACTTTATACGCTTGCCCCTTTATTGTGGAATTTTAGGGCCTAACCACCACCGCCCAGTATATTATACCAAGGTCGTAGAAGCAACGCCGGAGGTTGGCCATCATCATGGCTAAACAGTCTTTCGATATGGCCGATCTAAACAATGATGTTTAATGATGCCCCAAAACCATTCTTGTGTTGCCCCCCCCCCCAACCCTTAAGGCCTGTTAACTGCCTCAGTCATGATCATGGGGATGACTGGTAAAATAGTATAATTCCTAGGCCTAGGGTGGCCAGGTGCCCTACTTTACAGAGGGTGGTCCTGTTTGAAAGGCTGGCTGGTCCAAATATGGTTTAAAGATAAACGGTAAGATGAGAGGGGATAGCCAGCTGGGTCCAGGAGGTTGTAAATGCCACCTTGAGAGAGGGAGTGGTGCCAGCCTCTTTGAAAGAGGTTGTGATTAGGCCACTCCTCAAAAAGCCTAACCTGGACCTGGATGACAATAACTACAGGCCAGTAGCTAATATCCCATTCCTGGGCAAGGTGCTTGAGCGGGTGGTTGCTAGTCAACTCCAGGCACTCTTGGATGAAACGGACTATAGATCCATATCAATCTGGATTCAGGCCTGGTTTTGGAACGGAAACTGCCTTGGTCGCCCTGTGGGATGAGGGACGGGGAGTGCGACCCTGTTGATTCTCTTGGACCTCTCAGTGGCTTTCGATACCATCAACCATGGTATCCTGGATAGGTTGTATGGGTTGGGAGTTGGAGGCACTGCGTTCCAGTGGTTCCGATCCTACTTAGGCGGCCAATTCCAGAAGGTGGTGCTGGGGGATTACTGCTCTGTCCCTTGGCAGTTATGCCATGGGGTGCCACAGGACTCTATTTTATCCCCTATGCTGTTTAACATCTACATGAAACCACTGGGAGAGGAGGTGTGGGCTGAGGTGTCATCAATATGCAGATGACACCCAGCTCTATCTCTCCTTTTCATCAAATCCAGGTGAGGCAGTTGGCTGTTCTGAATCAGTGCCTGGACACAGTAATGGACTGGATGCGGGCTAATAAACTGAGACTCAATCCAGATAAGATGGAGGTACTGTTAGTGGGTGGTTCATCTGCCCGGCTAAGTGATGTTCAACCAGTTCTGGATGGGGTTGCACTCCCCCTGAAGGATCAGGTTCGTAGTTTGGGGGTGCTCTTGGATCCACAACTGTCACTCGAGACACAAGTGAACTCGGTGGCACAGAGCACCTTTTCTCAGCTTAGGCTGATATACCAACTACGTCCTTATCTGGGCAGAGATAACCTAGCTATAGTTATCCATGGTCTGATAACCTCTCGTTTGGATTACTGCAATGTGTTATACGTGGGGCTGCCTTTGAAAACGGTCCAGAAACTTCAGCTGGTCCAAAATAGGGCAGCAAGATTGTTAACGGGGACTGGCCGACGAGAACATATTATGCCAGTGCTTTTTCATCTGCACTGGCTGCCAGTCTGTTTCCGGGCTGGATTCAAAGTGCTGGTGCTAACATTTAAAGCCCTAAATGGCTTGGGGTCAGGTATCTGAAGGATCGTCTCCTCCCATATGTACCTGCCCGGACACTAAGATCTGCATCAGCGGTCTTTCTCCGAGAGCCCCTGCCAAAGGAAGTGAGGCAGGTGGCTACCAGGAGGAGGGCCTTTTCTGCTGTGGCACCCTGGTTATGGAATGAGCTCCCCAAAGAGGTTCGCCTGGCACCTACTTTGTATTCTTTCCGGCGCCAGGTGAAGACCTTTCTGTTCTCCCAGGCATTTTAATCATCTTAATCATTTTAATCTTGTAATTGTTTTTAATTCCGTTATTGTAACTGCTGCTGCTAGCTCTGCTGTTTGTTTTTAATCTGTGGTTTTAAATTTTATATTGTATTTTATGATTTTAACAGTTGTAAACCGCCCAGAGAGCTTCGGCTATTGGGCGGTATAAAAATGGATTAAATAAATAAATAAACATGAGCCTAAAAGTTACCCATCAAGAATTAGCACCTGGATAGCGGAATGAACAGGAACATTGAAATATATTATTTAAATTGTAATTATTTCTAAATTTGCATCTATATATGTATGAATTAGCATATGCAAAATTTACACAAACCAGCTGTCTTTTGTCTTCTTTTTGGGGTGATGTGCCGATGCTGTTACTCCCAACTTTTATGTGATACTTATGAAGGAAATGAGCTTTATTTTTATATAGCTGTATAACAAGGCAACTAATCATATGTAAATTCCAGAGGGGTAATCAAATTAGCCTGTTGCAGCAAAAGCAATAGTGTTTTGTGGCACCTCAGACAAACAGATTAGTTATAAAATTTTATGGGCTCTAGTCCACAGAAGTTTAGGCCATAATTAAATATGTACTGTGGCATATACTGAAGTTCCACTATCTCATAGGTAGAACTCAACTTGGCCACCACTGCAATTGAGGTAATCCATATGCTAAGTTGTTTGCTACCTCATTTATTTATTTGTTATATTTATACCCCACCTTTTTTCCTGCAAGGAACCCAAAGCAGCTTACATAATCCTCCTCCTCTCCATTTTACCCTCACAACAACCCTGTGAGGTAGGTTAGGCAGAGAGTCAGTGACTGGCCCAGGGTCACCCAGTGAGTTTCATGGCTGAGCGGGGACTAGAACCCGGATCTCCCAAGTCCTAGTCCAACACTCTCACCACTATGCCACACTGGCTCATGTCATGATGACTATACCTATACCTCATGACCCACTTGTCTAGTCTGAAGGATTTCCGAAGTTTTGAGTCTGTTGGAAAGTAATTTTATCAGGTCCCAGTATCTTATTGTAACTGTTTTTAAGTTGTTTTGTTTTAATTTTGTGTGTTAAAAGTTTTTGATACTATATTTTTGTTTTGTAATTTTTGTGAATTGCCCAAAGAGCTTTGACTATTGTGTGCTACAGAAATGAAATAAATGACATACAGTAATACTTTGGATTGCAAGTAACTTGGTTTGAGAGCGTTTTGCAAGACAAGCAAATTTTTAAATATTTATTTATTTATTTATTACTTGATATACAAGCGACTGTAGTACAGCTTAAATTAAAAATCTCTGTACAAATTTTTTTGGGGGAATTTCATTTTGATATAAGAGTGTTTTGGATTACAAACACGTTTCCGGAACGAATTATGCTCTCAATCCAAGGCATGACTGTAATTAGTTCACTAGTTTTTTTTAATTATTCTACCTGCTAATCCAAATCTGTCTGTACTTTAGCACTTCAGCATTGACCCTAAAACAAAGGTTGGCAGCTAAGATGGCTAAAGTCAATTGATTTGCAGCCACACTGTTTAACCAAGTTTGATGTAATGTTGAGGACAAGTTAATGCTAAACCAAATGTTTATCCTAAAGGTTTTTAGAAGCCTAAATTGAAAAATTACAAAATAGCAACCAATTGAAATTCATTTTGGGCAAAATATGTACAAAATATGTTATGTGTGGAAAATAAACTACGGTATATACACGTGGTATTTATCCGAACACTCAGTTTATTTGCAATGCATTGGAAGAAACTTCCACAAAAAGTTTCTCTGTCTGTGTGACTCAGCACACTTCTTTTATAAGGCACAACAGGTCAGAAAGTACTGATTGGTTCATTTTGGTGCAGTGAAAGCCATCAGTGGATTGGCTACACACAAGTACGCCTTTTCTACAAACACCGCCTAGTTCCTACATTCCTAGCATTTCTCACTCATACCTTATTATCTCTTGCTGTTTCAAATTCCCATAAAATGGTTTCCACTTATGAATCCAACTGTGTTAGTCATAAAGTATTAATGACACATAGCTGGTGTATAAAACAGCCTTCTGTGACCCTGTGATGCTGAGAAAATAGAAATTTAAACATCCAAAATGGGTGCCAAAATTGCATCTCAAAATAAATATACCGGTATGCATAATTTTGTAATCAGAACAATAATGTAAGGTTTAGATTGTTAAATATTTCTATGGAAGATAGAGTAGGGGCAAAATAATAAGATTCCATGGCCATTTTACACAAGTCAGACTATAAAAAACAACTTTTACATAAAAAGAACTAGCAGTCGTAAAGAGTTATTCTAAGGTAATATCAGATGCTATCTTGGTTGTGCTACATGTGATATGGAGTGCTGATGTTCTGCAATAAGGAGTAGTTCTGTGGCCTATAGTGTTGTACTTACCCCAAAATAAGGATATTCCAAATTCTATGACCTCAAAGGTCCATGGGGGACATTATGCACATTTGAGCCTTCAACTTTGCAAGTGTATTACTACAAATACACTTTGTAGTAAGATAGAAAATATCCCTCAATATGTGTGCATTGCTCATTATAGTAGAATGTTTGAAGTTGATAATTTAGTCTTTACAAGCGAATCAGGATACATAACTGAGAAATTCTGCTCCTGCTGGAAGATAGGATGGGTAGCAATTATAATGCAACTACGTTTGATTTATACGGACTAGCAGCAGCTAAACATCTGATGAAGTTTGTCCAGTGACTAGTTCCATAACGTTTGTAGTTGAACTGCAGCCTGTAAATCTCTATTTTGAAATACAGTTGCATTATTTTATTTATTTATTTATTTATTACATTTATACCCCGCCTTTTTTCCTACAAGGAAACATGTTTTATTACTATTGGAATTAAGGTAGATCTTGTGTTCTGGTTCGTTATCTGGTATTGTTATTTGGTAATAAGAAATCTGTTAGTTGTATTTTATATGCTTTGCATTGGTGTTCTGCCAAAGGCAGTGATTCTTTTTAGGATCCAGAGACAATGAGCACACTTATGAGAGAAGGTGGAAAAGCTTTATTAGCAAACTACAGAAAAGAGATTACAGAAGCTAAGACAAGAGCAGAGGATGATGCTTATGTCCCTTCTGTGTTGCTGGGAACCCCTCAAAGAAACGACAACGGACAGATTCCTTGGCCGGCACACAGCACCTTCTGTGCAGCTAGGTCTGTGTCGAGGCTCACCCCTCCTAAGGATTCCCTAATCTTATATAAGTTTTCTCTGTTTATAATAATCACACCTTGTCCCAGTAAATGGGGCAAGATTAAGGTGTTTTGTCTCAATAGGCTCTTCTATACCAGTTTCTCAGACTATAAGCAATATTTTCAAGTTGACCATGAAACCATCTGGAGTCACTCAGTTCCCAGGTCTTCTTGACCCTTCTGGTTGACAAGCCCCTGCTTAGTCAGGTCCTGGAAATCTAGCCAGCTGATAACCAGGTTCCTCCCAATTATGTACCATGGGAGTCTGGCCCATGGATGCCTGAAGTGCTTCTAATCATCAGCTAATATCGTTGCCAAGTGTAAACCTGGCAAGGACAGACTCTAATTGGGAATCTTCTCATAACACATTAAGCATTATGAGCTCACTGGTATTGCATGCTAAATGTAATCAATAGTGAATTTAGGCCTACCAAAGACACAAAGAGCAGGTATGTTCATACAACAGAGACCCAGGCACAGGTACAACAATGGTCATACACCACTGTCTCCTCGAGATCACAATGGTCTTCCGGCTTTTTCCACTACAATTGGTCATTGAATTTGGCATATGGGGGCTTCTTCCCCAATTACAATTTTATATTTGTAGATCCACACTACTGAGTATAATAATAATTATTATTTATTTCATTTCTATACAGCTATACATTTCTCCAACAGCTGAAGCTCTCTGGGTGGTTCATAAAAATTCATAAAATTATAAACCGCAAATACAGATAATAAAATACAACATAAAATTTCAATATACAAAATTTAAAACAATTTAAAAAGCTAAAAATAATTTCAATAAAAATATTAGACATGTTAAAAGACAGCTGACATAAATGCCCCATCATATGCCATTAAATACCATTAAATGCCTGGGAGTATAGGGCAGGTCTTAACCTGGTGCCGAAAAAATGACAATGTTGGCTGTCTCAGTGGGGAGATAATTCCAAAATAGGGGGGCCGCCGCTGAGAAGGCCCTCTCTCTTGTTTCCACCCTACAAGCCTCCCTTGGAGGTGGCACTTGAAGGAAGGCCTCAGATGTTAATCATAGTGGTAGATTGAGGTCAAGAGAGGCATTCTGTCAGGTACTGTGGTCCTAAGCTGTGTAAAGGCTTTATAGGTTAAAACCAGCACCTTGAATCAGGCTCAGAAGCATACAGGCAGCCAATGCAAGTGGGCCAGAATTGGTGTTATATGTTCAGAATTTCTGGTCCCATTTATTAGTCTGGCTGCTGCATTTTGCACAAGCTGCAGCTTCTGAAGTCTACAAGGGCAGCCCCACATAGAGTACATTGCAGTAAACTAACTTGGAAGTTTCCAACACATAGATTACTGAAACTAGGTTATCCTAGGTGTAGCTGGGCCACCAAAGCTGGTAGAAGGAACTCTGTGCCACTAAAGACACCAGAGCCTCCAGTGACAGAGATGGCTCCAGGAGGACACTGCCCCCCAAGCTATGAACCTGCTCCTTCAAGGGGAGTGAAACCCCATGCAGAACAGGTTGAGCACTCTCCATCTGGTCAGAAGAACCACCCTCTAACAGCATCTCAGTCTTGTCTGGATTGAGCTACAGTTTATTAGCCCTCATTCAGTCCATTGTCACAGCCAGACACTGATTTAGCACATCCACAGCCTCAGCTGATGAAGATAAAAAGAAGTAGAGCTGTGTGTCATCAGAATACTGATGGCAACACACTCCAAAACTCCAGATAACACCATTCCTCCACAAAGATGTATGGATTTAGTAATGTGAGAATGTTTATGCAAATGCCTTGGGGTGTGGAGCAGAGCTTTCCACTTGTTGTGGAAAAAAACATGATCTACTGCGGTTGTGTTTTGGAGAGGTTCTTAGAGAGGAAAGTTTATTAGTGAATTCACGGATGGCATCTGAGCACAGTCCGGAATGCCAACAAGAATGAAAGGGAGACACTTCCCTTTATACTGAATAGTATCAGGTAGAGATCAGGTAACAATGAGTCCGTACAACTAAACAAGACAAGATCAAACAAAACACCTAGGTCTGACATTGCCCATCTTCCCGCCATCATGGCTTTACATAAGGTAATCAGTACAGTCTTTTGCAAGGGGAACATGGCTCACAGCACTCTTCAGCATAACAGAGCAGAGGCTAGGCACAACCAATCAATGAGTGATTTGCCCATCAGGCAGGGATGTTGAAGAGTCCTTGGTCTCGAGTCACGAGTCGAGTCACGAGTCTTTGGACCCGAGTCTCGAGTCCGAGTCCTTGGTCCAAAATGGTGACTCACGAGTCACGAGTCCTGAGTCACTCCCAAAACTGACTCCACGAGTCCCTATTAAAATCAATGAGGTTTCCCCCCAACAAAATAAGGCTACTTCAGATGTGTGGCTTAAATAAATTCTAGGTACAAGTGTGCCTTTTTATTTCAAAACTCTGCAACTGATTTTGGCAAGAACAGACCAGGCAGACAAATCCAAAATAACCAGGCAGGCAGAGGAGGCAGGGAACCCCAAACAGACAGGCAGAGGCAGCCAAACCCAAAATGTCTGACCCTAACCCAAACCCCCCACAACAACACATCAATCAAAATAAATCTCAACACATCGTTGGGGCTGTGCTCCTGGTAGCTGTCCATAGTGGCCGAGCAGCGGCGCACCTCGCTTCCATTCGCTCTTCACCGGTGATCGTGCTCCTTCTGGCACAGCCAGAAGACTCGTCAACAGCCCAGGGATGTTGACGAGTCCTTGGTCTCGAGTCCCGAGTCGAGTCTCGAGTCCCATTAAAAATATTGGGACTCGAGTCCGAGTCGAGTCAGAGGGGGGACTCAGTCCGACTCACGAGTCGAGTCCTTGAGTCCGAGTCCCCATCCCTGCCATCAGGGTTGTTCACGGAAGGTCCGACATGTCAGGGCATGTTCCTGGAAGGCCAAGGAAAGGTCTGAGTTGCCTTTCCAGGCCTTTCTGTTAAACTGAAGTCTAGACAAAATTTACTTCTACAGTGTGTATTAGGACAAATAACAATACATATGCAGTCATTCTATCTTCACACATGACTTTGGATCTGCATTTTATTTATTTATTTAAATTATTTTTAGGCCATCTTTAAGGGTAGAATCCTTTCATACAAGATAAAAACCATACAAAACAGATACCAAAAAATCCAGTAGCTACATATTCATTAAAAGTTCAATAAAAAATAAAGGTTACTGATAAATATAATCATTATCAATAAGCATATATGTGGAGGACCAGCAACCGGGCCCTCTGCGTGAGTTCGGCACTTAACGGGTTAACCGGCACTGAACTATAGCCCGGTTAAGCAAGTGTAACTGACTAGAACTGGTAGGTGGCGGAAAGGAAGCACAGGAGCCTCTCTTTGCCCAAATAAGGCTTTATTTACTAGAGGTTAAATGGAGCAGAACTAATAGACTTTCTAGGAATACTATACAACAACAAGACCTGAGCGTGACCTCAGACTTTATGAATGAGCGGTTTCCCAGGCTAGTGTACTACAGCAAAAGGTTACCTTGGGTCAGGGATTATACGTCGTCTCGCTTCTAGCCTGCTCCGAGCCTCCGTGCCTGGGGAAAGGAACTGCTTGACCCAGCGGAAGCTGGACTTGGAGGTTGACAGCGTGCCCGTGTTCCTAACAACCTTTTTTGGATGGGTAGAGGGGTTTTCTACCTTGACCTTCCCCCTCGCCCGCCCCTTGCTGGTCAGGTGGGCTTATGCCTGCCCCTTTGGGTCAGGTGGGCTTATGTTTGCTCGGGAACTGGTGGCGCCTTGTGGCTTACCATGCCCTTAGGGAGTACTTTACAGCTCTTTGAGACGGCCCTGTATTTCCGGGTCCAGGCTTCATCCTGTGGATTCTGACCGATGTGCCTCATTGAGGATCTGTGCATTCCCTGTCTGGCTCGTTGAAGTTATGCGTGTTACCTGCCGGGCTGGTTTGGCAGGTTCGATCCCTGGGGTGGGGATTATGCAGACAGAGGTTGCCAGGAAGACTATGTGTGGGTAGTACCACGGGGAAACTATGCCCGGGTTCATGTCACTGTGTGTATGTGTTCAGGCTTTCTCCACAATATATGATACCATAATGTAAGAAGCAGCCCCTTCCACATCTCCAGCTATGAACTTCTTCACAAGTCATGGTGGCAAACCATGGGTTAATTAATTCCATGGCCATTTTGAATAGTCAACTCCTGATCAGCCCAATCAGGGGTTGCTACATGACATCCAAACCCGAACACTATAGTTTAATCATGGACTAAACAACCCACAGTTAATCTACAATTACTGGGTTCACACAACACACTATACCTCAGTAGTGTGGCAGAGTGGTTTAGCATAGATTTCATAGATCATAGAGTTGGAAGGAGCCTACAAGGCCATCGAGTCCAACCCCCTGCCCAATGCAGGAAACTAGAGGCGGGGTCTCCCACCCAAGTAATAACCAGGCTTGACCCTGCTTAGCTTTCCACCCTCAGACAAGCTGAGCCAGCATAAGCCACAGGCCTGTTCATGTTGTCTGAATGTTGTGTGGTGGTTTATAAGCCACCTCGTGTGGCGTATGAGCCACCCTACTAAGCCATGGTTTGCAGTAGGGTTAAGAAAACCCCATTAGATTTAGGCTGGGTTCTCACGTCACTTTAAATTAAATTAAATTCACTGGCTGTCATTTGCCCTTCCTTGGCAGGGCCGCGACTCTCCTGAGTCGCAGCCCTGCCAAGCAATGGCAACGAGCCCCATGGCACTGCGTTTCCTCAAGAGGAAATGCAGTGCCATGGGGCTTGTCCCCAGGCCTTTCTTGGGGCAGCCGCCACAGCAGCCCCCCCTCCCCAAGAAAGGTCCCTCCCCATCCTGCCTTGCTGCCCGCTACACTGCTCCCCCGCCTCACCGCCCCCTGCCTGGGTGTCCCCCCTTCACTTTCTTCTCTGGTGGCTCGGTGACTGGCTGCTCAGTGGTGGTGGTGGCTCAGCGGCAGCTGCTGCTGCCGCCACACACCTATTCCTCACCCAGTCCCCAGCCAAGCCGCCAGAGAAGAAGGGGGGCAGCAAGGCAAAGGCACAATCCAGCCAGCTAGGACTGTCCACCCCCCCCCATCTGGCCGCTGGCCCCCGATTTACCTTATTCTCTGGTGGCTCGGCGGCAGTGGCCAAGTGGGAGCAGGCCACCTGGCAGACCCCCACCTTGCCCCCTGCTACTGCTGACTGTGAGCCAGCAATAGCAGGGGGGCAAGGCACTTAGGCCTATTGACAGCCAACTGGCCCCTTGAGGAAATATAGCGCCATGGGGCTCGTTGCACAACTCAGCTGAGCAGCAGCCCTGCAGAGGCAGGGCAAATGACAGCTGGCAAAAGTGCCACTGGGGCACTTTTTGCCCACTGCCATCCCTTCTCGCTGCCCTCAGTGCCCCCACGCAGTGTCCCCTGGGCTACCAGGCTGGAGGACTGATGGAGGACAATAGGAGAGGCGGCGCCTCTGAACCCATGCTGTGCCTGGGCACAGCCAGGGCCCAAAACAACTTTAAACCCACAGAACTTTAAACACACAGAAGTCCCCTCTGTGGGTTTAGTTCCCCTGGCTGTGCCCCGGGCACAGCGGGGGTCCGGAGGTACCACCTCTCCTGTCATCCTCCCTCAGTCCTCCCATCTGGTATCCCAGGGGACACCATGTGGGTTCCAGAACCTCTGTGGGTTTAAAGTGACGTGCAGACCCGCCAAATAAGTAGTTAGGTTAACTGTGGGTTGTTTAACTCATGATTAAGCTATTGTTGGTTCAGACGTCACATATCAACCCCTGATCAGCCTGATCGGGAGTGGATATTCAAAAAGGCTGCAGAACATGCCCAGCACACGCAGCAGCAAATGGTGGGTTAATTAATCCATGATTTGCTGTGATGTGCGAGCGAACAGCCCCTATATGCCCTTACTTCAGAAAACTAAGGGGCTGCATAGACCTTCCAAGTTGCTTAGTAGTAGTTTAGATACTTTTTCTGTAACCGACACAAGTTGACTATGAAAAAAGAATGCTGACAAAGAGGTCAAATGTTGTTGAGGTTGTTCCTGTTCATGCTGCGGTAGTCTGCTTAAGTCTCCTGTCTTGTGATTCTGCTTTCAGAATAATGTCCCTAAACTGTTCTTTCATTATTAGCCATCTAGAATTTAACAGAATTTAATGGGAGAGTCATTTTTTTCCAGCCAGGCAGTAAATAAACCATTTCCCCTCTTGCTGGCAATATGAAACAAGGGAGCTATTAGCCAGGATACAGTGTGTGAGGAAATACTTTTTATTAATTTTATTTATTCTATTTTTGAATCGCCCATCTGGCCCAAGCAGCATGGTGGGATGACCATCACTGACTCATTGCCCCTTCCCCTGGCTCTGATCAGGAGCTGTTTTGGATTGCCATGGCTTTTTATCCCTTTTTACATCCCGCCCCGAGAGATCTCTTCGTGATCTCCATTTTGACAGCTGCTCCGAAGTGCCCAAGCAGCACATTGGGGGGGGGCTGTTAGTGGTTCACCACCCGTTTTTAATTTATTATTTTTGCACCACAAATGTGCACAAATAGTTTTGTTCATTTTTTAAAACAATGTTTTAGCCGGAATTGCACAATTCCAGAGGTGCAGGTGTGCGCACTTCCGTGGATGAGAAAATGGGAAGGCTTGCCTGGGTAATGTGCTAGGGGGTACTGCTGTCAAAATGCAGCAGGTACCAACCATGGATATTGACCCATTGAGTCTCCAAATAGGGTGGGGTTTTTTGCACTTTGTCTTGACAGCTGTCAAAAGGCGAAAATTCAAAGCAAAGATGCAAGTGATCTTTGTTTGCGAAAAGGGAGTAGAGGGATTTATCCCCCCCCCTTATCACTGGGATCCTCAGGGTTTTTTGTGTTCCCCTGATAGGTCCCAGTGCCCCCAACTTTTCCTCCCATTCCCAAGACTCAAGGTGCTCAGGAAGATAGAAAAGTGCAGCCTACCCCTTTTACTGGAACCAGGAATACTGAGAGTTGTCAAAACTCACGCTCCCTTTTAAAACAGGGTTTTAGACAGGGCTAAAGGGTTGGGGGTTTTTTTGGACAAGGACATATATAGATTTCATGGCTGTAGATTTCATAGCTGTCAAAAACCCCTGATTCACCCTGTCAAAAAACCCATTTTAAAAGGAAGCTTGAGTGTTGACAGCTGACAAAACTCCATGCTCCTATAAATGGGGTGGCTCACACTTTACCACTGTTTTGAGCACATTGAGTCATGGGAAAGGATGGAAAAGGTGGAGGACACTGAGAACAGTCAGGTCCAAACAAACAAAAAAACAAGAGGATCTCACTGCAAAGGGGGTGATCTACTCACCACCCTATTTCGTGAGCAAAAATCCCCTTGCAGCTTTGCTTCTTGCTTGACAGCTTGCCATTTGACAGCTGTCAAATGAAAAGCAAAGCAACAAATTAACCTGTTTAGAGCTTTGCTTTGTTAATGTCCAGAGATGGTGCCTCCTGCACTTTGACAGGAGACACCATCCAGGACATTTACAGGTCAAGGCTGCTCATTTGGGATACTCGGAGTTGCGCACCTACGAAAATCTGACCAAAAACAAACTAACAAAAAGATAGCGGAAACATTTGTTCAAAATTTGTGCCTTTTTTGTATAAAAGGGTGGTGAACCAGTGACAGCCGCTCCAATGTTCTGCTTGGGCCTTTTGAAGAGGCCATAACGGGCTGTCACTTTGGAGATCTCTAAAAATGATCTCTGGAAAAAAAGGGGGAAAGCTGCAGCGACTGCAAAAGGGGTCACAATCACAGGAGAAAGGAGACAAGATGGGTCCTGCAGCGGAGTCCCCTGGGATACCCGCAGAAGGACCAAGGGGGAAGGAGGTGGGGCCAACCCACAGTGAATCCGATCCTCTGCCCTGCCATAATAAATCTGTAACAGCTATGTCAGTATGTCTGCTCAGAAGTACTCCCAGGTAAGCAAGCATAGGATCACAGCCTTAGTCTAGTTTAAGGTGCCATAAGACTCTTCGTTGAGTGTTATTAGTGGTGAAGAAGGCTCACCCTGCCCATCCTCAGAGACACTCTATTAATAGTTCAGAAATACTATGGATCGCCTTTATATTGAAAATGGATTCCTGGTGGGCCTGGTTCAAAGACAACCTGGCTTCTGGATGATACAAAGATGTAAAGAAAAGAAATTGCGGCCGTCAAAACGTACACCATGCTACCCCTTTAATCCCCCCCCCCCGCAAATAAGGACCGCGGCTCTTTAACAATACGCCACGCCCATAGCTGCGGACCACTCCGTCCCGGAAGTGCCACGTGTACGGAGAGCGCTTGCGCGGCCTCTTCCAGTCCCTTCCGGTGTGAGAGTGAGTGCCTCCCCCTCTGGGCTTGGCGCTGGGCGAGCAGTTGCAGGCACCCGCACACCGATTCTCTCGCCACCGCCATGGCCCAGCCGGGGAGACCCGTGTACAGCAGCCAGAATGGCGCTGGGCAGCCGCAGCCGCAGCATCAGTACAGCAACGGTGAGTGAGGCCGGGTGGGGTCCGAGGGGGCAGCGGCCGGCGGCTTGCGCTGTGTGAAGGACCTGAATAGAACCTTCGCCGGGCAAGGCGGAGGGTGCCGGTGTCAGGGCTCTCTTGGGTACGAGGGAGGGGGTCGGCGGGCGGGCGAGCGAGCCCTCAGGGTGGGTGTGCGTGGTAGCGAACTCCCGAGTTAGTCTCTCGGTTCTCCTGTTAGCTGGGCCTGCTGTCCCTGGAGAGGGGCTGAACGGGTTATCTCACTGTGGGTTATTGGCCTTTGGCCACAGGGGTTCCCTCGCTCTTGTCCAGACTGAGACCGGAGACTTTAAGGCCTTGCCTTTCTTTCTGACTGGAGCCCTGATTGGAAGTCTCTGGCCATGTAATAGCGAGTGAGTAATAGGGAAGTTCTTTGAGAAGGAGAACGAGTATTAGTATTTATGTTCGGCTTTATAAGTATTCTTGGTCGCATGGTAAAGGTTGGTGTTTTAAGTTAGGAGGTTTATAGGTGGGTGGGTCCCTGGAGGTACCCTTAAAGTGGAACGTTTGATTCTTGGAGTAGTATTCCCAGAATTTTATATAGGAGTTAGAGAAAAAGTGCTGAGTGTCTGTTCTGTACAGCTAACTGGCCATGTACCCTTTTGAGGTAGCATCTCATTTGGATGATCAGAGGATCACTTACATGACATTGCTTCTTCAGAGTAGATATCCCACAGTTAGTCGTAAAAAGAAAGTGCTGATGTGTGAACAGGATTGCATGTAGAAGCTTCCTTCTTGTGTTCTTCAGTGTCTACAAAGAATCTTAAGTGATTCATGACCAAGAACTGCTGTTGTAAGTATGGATACATAAGCATAATGTAGGCTCTCTTATCTGGCTGATTGCTTAATTCTTGCTCCTTCACTGTGGAGCCAAAACTGTCACCTGAGATGGGGTGGAGAATTGTATGAACTCTGCCCCTTCACCCACGTGTACACCTACAGATATTTTTGGTTGAAGCTAAGCAATAAGCAACCTTTAGATCTAGTCCATTGTGCTGTTGGATGGGGCTGACAGAAGGTACTTTCTATATATCTGTAAGATGCATCTCAGTTCTAGGAATTCTATTATTAGGAAGGCACATTAGATATGAGAAATGTTTCCCTCCTAATTTCATTGGTTCTGAGTACCTACAGGACTTACGGGAATGGGTATAGGGTTCTGTTTAGAACAGTGGAAGACTGTGACTGCATTTGGATGCTAACCATGGTTTATGAAGTTGTGGATGACCAACATGGGCACACTTTTTTTGCCCCTCCCTTCTTCCCATCATGCACTGGCTTTGATGCAAAGACTTAGCTTGCATTAAACCAGAGTTCCTGATTATGTCCAAACTTGGGAACTCTAGTTTAATATCAGTTATTCTGGTTTGTTAACTGACATTAAGTCACAGTTCCCGAGTTTGGAGTTAAAGGTGAACTTCGGAGTAACTCATGAGGAACTCTGTGCTGAAGCCAGTGTGAAACCAGAGAAGGGGCAAGAGAGGAGTGTGTGCCCACAGTATTTGACCATGACTTCTGAAGCTGTGGATGATTGTCCTATCACAACATATATGTAGCAGCAGAATAAAGCAATTTCCACTTAGGGTTTGTTTTCACATCATGGTGGCATTCGGCAGCAAATCTTGGTTTAATTAACTCATGATCTGCATGGATGCACACATGCCTCTTCCATTTTTTGTATGCAACCTCTGATAGGTGTGTTCGTAGGTTGTCAGTGTGACATACACCCGGACCCAACAAACCATGGGTTAACTGCAGTGTTGTTTAGCCCCGAAACAACCCAACGGTCTGTGTTAACATGTCACAATCAGAGGTTGTTTACAGAAACTGGAAGTGGCTTGCAGGTGATGAGCAGTCCCATGAATCCTGGGTTAAATAACTCATGATTTGCTGCTGTGACGTGCAGACTGGGTCATACTTGGGTCTGGTCTGAAAACAAATGAAGTAGCCACTTTGCTGAAGCTAAGCACATTAGGGTCTGGTCAGTGCCTGGATGGGAGATTCCTTGGAATCCTATGTATGCCATCTTGTGTCGTATAATGGAAGAAAAGCAGGCTATAAATATAATAAGCAAACAAACAAAATCATGGTGCCAGATGCTAACATGGTAATGTTGTTCTAACTATGTCTTGTCTTATAATATTAGAGAAGTAGATCACTTGAGTACTTTCCTAAACAGTGTCTGAAACTTGTGTATGGTTTGTTCCTTTTAAAAACATTTTGGAATAGGTGAGAAAAATTAAGATACAGATTCAGTGTAGTATTTAGAATATCTTCACCTAGTTGAAACAACCTGTAGCACAGGCCTAAGTCACCATTTCAAACTTGGTTTGTATATGTGGCACTATCATCATCATTTGTAATTTGGGGAGGATCTTGAGGTTCGGTTTTGAATAATCATTCTTACTTGGATATCTGCAGTTAAAATGGCAATCTTAAGAGGCTGTTTTATAAAATTAGAATTAAATCTTCTTTGTCTCATAAGATATTCTTAGTAATATTTGAATAGATGGTACTGGATTCTGAATGTGACTTGTGTTTTACTAACATCATAAATGGCTTTTGTAGCATAAAGATAGCTCTTATGCTGAACAACTAGAACAATGTAGAGGCAGATAGTAGGCTGCCAGTTGGAGTAAGAAAGCACTATTGTTAAAAATGCACAGTTCTGGATTAATAGATTTAACCTTGTATTGGATGGAATAATGAAGACATTTTAGAGCAAACCAGAACAGGAGAGAGCCCTCCAGATGTTTTGGGCTGCAACTCCCAGGATTCCTGACCATTGGCCATGCTGGCTGGGAGTGATGGAAGTTTTAGTCCAAAACATCTGGAGAGCAACAGGTTGGGGAAGGCTAATTTAGAGATTACGTTCTGTTATGAGAGGATAGCCATGGATACAAAATTTCCCAAGTATATTTCATATATTTTCTTTTGCCTGGTTTGTGAGCTTCTGAGTGTCAAAGTGTATTTTCAGTCATAGCATTTGAAGGCTATACAGTCATACCTTGGATTGCAAGTAACTTGGTTTGAGAGCGTTTTGCAAGACAAGCAAATTTTTAAATATTTATTTAATTTTTTTTTACTTGATATACAAGCGACGTCTTGCAATACAAGTACTGTAGTACGGCTTAAATTAAAAATCTCTGTACAATTTTTTTGGGGGGGATTTCGTTTTGATATAAGAGTGTTTTGGATTACAAGCATGTTTCCGGAATGAATTATGCTCTCAATCCAAGGCATGACTGTATCTACTCATATGTACAATCCTGTACATATCTACTCATAAATAAATTCCATTGAGTTCAGTGGGGTTTTACTCCCAGGCAAGTGGTTATAGGATTGCAGCCTAAGTATGAATACAGGAAGATGCACACTGGACAATTATGTTGGCTTTTTTTCTTTCCATGGTTGCTCCTTTCTGCTTCACTCTCAGTCTTGTACTCACAAAAACAAATTAGCCAACAAAAATGAAATGCCCATGACAGATAGGTTGAATCAAGGTTTGAGTCTTACTGGGCAGATTAGAACTCTTGATTTTCATAGATTTCATAGATCATAGAGTTGGAAGGAGCCTACAAGGCTATCGAGTCCAACCCCCTGCTCAATGCAGGAAACTAGAGGAGGGGTCTCCCATCCAAGTAATAACCAGACTTGACCCTGCTTAGCTTTCCATGCTCAGACAAGCTGAGCCAGCGTAAGCCACAGGCCTGTATCATGTGAAAATGAAATGCCTTGGGTAGGTAGGTAAAGTGTAGACATTCATATTTGAGAAATTATTAGACTGGTTCTTCATTTCCATAAAAAAGCCCCCTTTATCTCAATTTCTCTGGTAAAGCAATTGATTCAGTTTAGATATTAACGGAATCAACTAACATGTTTATATCCAGTTTATTTTATGTTAAGATAAATTTAGTACATTTTTTTTAGTACATTTACATTTTCTTAAAAATAAAAAAAACTGTTTTAAAAATTTAATGTATTTTTCCTGGTGCTTTTAAAAATGATAGATTTTTATCCACCCTGCTATATTGTCATTCTGTCTTGCTTGGCCCAGTTTCTCTGCCTTGCTTGGCCCGGCTCCACCACCACATAAACAAGAACAGCAGCCGTCCTATGCAGTCTGTGACCTGGTTTGCATGTAATGGTTAATTAACCCACGATTGGCTGTGCACAAGTGGGAGTGAGTGAGCTCCTCACTTCCGCTTTTAAACAACCTATGATTGGGTGGGTTGTAGGTTGTTGATCGTGACGTGTGAACCCAGAGCGCTGGGCTGTTTAGCCCAACAACCTAGCATGCCAGGTTCACATGTCATGCTTACAACCTATGACCCAGCCAGACATAGATTGTTGATTCAAAGCATAAGTGTGTGCAGACTCATGCATAGCAAATCATGGGATTAAATTAATTTACATGTGAACTGACCCTGTGTTTTTGCACATGTGACTTTAGTCAGAGAAACAGAGATTGAGAGTCCAGAATGCTCAAGAAGCAAGAGCTGTTAGTTAGGCTGGACAGAGCCATTTTCATAAGATGAAAATCTGAAATGAATGCCCATGTTTGATTGGTAGGAAACATCATTTTTATGAGACTGTAAGTGCAGGTTTAGCATGTTTATGATGAGATTTAATTGCTACTATGTTATTTTTTTAAATGAGAGAAGTTTAGCATTTGATTTTTTTTTTTAAATAAAAATCCAGGAAAACAATCTGATTTTTAATTTTTTTTAAATTTAATAATTGGTTTTTTCCCAACCTGGCACTAATCTTCATTTGTCACAGGTCTGTGTCTAGCTATTTTTTTTTTATTCAGAGAGTGCTTTGAGCTTCCATGGCAAACTCCCATATTGATGTTCCCTCTCTACTTACCGTAATCTTTTCCTTGTGACTCTTTCTTTTCATTCCATTTAGGTCCCACTGGGTTTACCCTTTGCAATATACTTCTCTCATTCTGGATGCTCTCATTTTGGTGGTCCTTATTCATTCTCATGGCTTTTGGTATATCCTTTACACCAGGGATGGGGAATCTCTGGCTCATGGAGGTCCCCCATCTAGTCCATGGGGGTCCTGTCCCAAGGCCCTGCCCCCTCTCTGCTAGGAATCCTGTTTTTATCTCCGATCACTGAGGATTTACATGCCCCTCAAAGGGGAGAGAAGAAGAAGAAAGAAATCCCCACTGATTCCCCTTTGTGCTGTTTTGTACTTGTTCAGATTATATGACGTTGTTTGATGCCCTGGTAGATCCAAAGGCCACTTTTTGCTTCTGAATGCATCTAAAATCCAGCATGACTGCAGGCACCAGCCCCTGCCCTTCTTCTCATAGATATGAGAGAGAGTTTCCTTGAGGCTCTTTCCTTCTCCAGGCTCTGGTAAAGGAAATTCCTGCCAGAATAATTCCTGCCAGTAGAGAGCTGATAAGGTATTTTGTGGACCTCTGCTCCCCACCCTTCTTATGCAAGAAGAGGCAGGGTTGACCCTGCAGTCACACCAAGATTCAGAGGCATCTGAAACCCCAGCATCTTATCTGTAGAGACTCTGCCTGCGCTTCCTGTCACAGCACAGCTAGTCAAAACTTGTGTACCCCTGGGGAGAAGCTTTGGGAAAAATTCCTGTATACCAGCTTAGATAATTACTTGTTGCAATCAGTCCTTTAGGGCACAATCCTATGCAGGTTTAGGCAGTAAAAAATGCTGGGGGTTGTAGGACTTTTTTCTGTTTAAACCGGCATAGGATTGCACCCTTACTCTGTTACCTGTCTAAAAATTAGATCTTCCACCAACTATTTTCTAAACTGACACTAGCCCAGAGACAAGGAGGACAAAATAGGGCCAAGTTCTTGCTCCATTTCTGTTTACTTTTTTCATAAATTAGCTGCCTCAAGCGCCCTTTTTTGGTGGAAAGGCATGATAGAAATCAAATAAGTTACATTAAAATATCTGAAATCAGAAGTGAGTAGTTCTTCCCATTGTGCAAAAAAGTACCTACTGTATATTACTTATGTGGATGATATGTTACTGATTTCTCATAGTTGTGTAGGTCTTAGATTGTTATAAGCTCTATGTATTTTTTATTATTAATCAACCAGGCATAGTTGGCATCTCAAAAAAATTAAATAAATCTGTCTATTTAGGAGCTAATTTCATGCCTCAGGGAACTGGAAATATGCAGTGCTTAAAAGCTGAACTCAGGACTAGAAATTCTAAGTTTTGGGGGGATTTATGGTGGCTAGCAGATTACCCTATTTTAAAATATCTAGTCTAAGTTATGCCACAGGTCTTGTTAAACCAAAATTTAGGGGTGGTATGAGTCTGCTGAGCTTGAGTTTTCTCAGAATAATTTTTTTTTGGAACTATTCTGGGCATCCTCCCCTGCCGAAAAGTATGCCAACTTTTCTGAGAGCTGAAAGCAGCATACTTCCTGGTGGAATTGTGGGTACATTAGTTTCTTTTCAGATGGACTAAATTAATATATAGAACCAAAAATAGACTCCAAAAAATCTGTTTAATGGAATGGATGCAATCAAGCTCAGCCAATTAAATCAGCTCAGCCTGAAAGGCGGCCAATAATTATTTTAAATAAATAAATAAAATCACATGGCATCAGTCCTGCACAGATGATTTGATCAAACAGTTTTTAGTGGATTATTTAGTGGTGCAGCTTTTGCAATATTGGGGTTTAAAAACAGGTTGAGAGAAGAATAAACCCAGTATAAACTGTTTTGCATGATGGGAGGGCTGCATGATGGTGGTTCCTTGGTATGTTTAAGTACTAGAATGGTGTTGAAAATTATTTAACTAACTATTGCATTGAGAAATGGTTTATCCATCCACAAAATATTCACTGCTGATCTGGTTTAGAAATATTGGGGTATATCCCCTTTAATTTACACCTCTGCATTTGTGGCAGTAGAGTAAATGAGGACTTTATTATTACTAGTTGGTCCACAACAGCGAGTATTGGGAATACATTTTTCTCCCAGCTGATAAAATCCATGCCAGCTGGTCAAATCTAGAAGAATTGGTTTTTAAAAAAATAATTCAAACAAGCAGGCTATGATGCACAGTGATCACTTCTACCTTGGTGTCGGCTGAAACATGATTGAATTCTTAAACCTTGTATGTTTGGTTGTCATTTGGATCAATGTGATGATATTTGGTATGGATATGCAATTAGTTATAGTCATGCCTTGGATTGAGAGCATAATTCGTTCTGGAAACGTGCTTGTAATCCAAAACACTCTTATATCAAAACGAAATTCCCCCCAAAAAATTTGTACGGAGATTTTTAATTTAAGCCGTACTACAGTACAGTTATGCCTTGGATTGAGAGCATAATTTGTTCCGGAAACATGCTTGTAATCCAAAACACTCTTGTATCAAAATGAAATCCCCCCCAAAAAAATTGTACAGAGATTTTTCATTTAAGCCGTACTACAGTACTTGTATTGCAAGACGTTGCTTGTATATCAAGTAAAATAAAATAAAATAAATATTTAAAAATTTGCTTGTCTTGCAAAACACTCTCAAACCAAGTTACTTGCAATCCAAGGTATTACTGTATTTGTCTATTTGCAGCTACGGTATGTCTTGTGTTTTTATTTTATGCCTACGTTTGTTTGTAACCTTGTTTAGAACCTATGGCTGATGCAAATTAACTTGAATGTAGTTTTCTCCCTTGCTGCCTCTTGGCAACTTGGGGCCAAACTAGTTGTGACACAGGAGACATCTTCTGCCAGTGTTTATTTTCACTTTAATGCAGTTGCAGGGGGCTCTGAATTGATCAGAGCAGTGGTGTGGAAGTAAGGGGCACGTAACCCTTTCCCAGCTGGCCAGCCCCCTCAAAATCTGCTTTCCCATTTGCAGGAGAAAGGATACCAGGTACACTTACCCTTTCCCCTTTGGGGTGGTGGTGAAGGAAGTAGTTTTTGATTGGGAAAAGGTTAAACACCCCCTTCCTGTTGCTGCTCTGATCAAATATGGAGCTCCTACAGCTGCATTAAAATAACAAAAATTGTTGTGAAACACTCCCAAGTATCTCCTGTATCATACCTATCTTGGGCATTGCAGGCAATTGGCATGCCTTCTCCCCACCTCTCAGTTTCCTCCCTTCAATCACGTGAACCAACCCCCACCATCAAAACCTTCAAGTTTCCCTGCTATTGGCAGGTATTGCCCTTCCCTGTAGAGTTTGCTGCTGCTGCAAGTTTCAAATAACATCATGTGGTGGCTACCTTGTTGGCAAAATTTGTCCCCTTTTCTATACCATATCACTTGCTGTACTACTAGTAGAGTCATGCTCATAGAAGGTTTCTCTACTTGATTTTGGACTATTTCCCCTGTTTTCTAATACGCTGCTGCCCCACATCCTAGGCCTCTACTTAGGGTCTTCTGATCTTCAGGAGAGGCTTTTGGGAGGTGCAGGGAACTGTAGTGCAGAACAGAAGGTTAGGAATTTCTTTCTGCAAGCATCCCTTCTGTTTGTGATAGCACTGGGTGCATCCTCCATGTGTTTAGCTATCTCACACTATTTTTACTATATCAGATAGTGCAAATGCTTACACATCTTCAGTTCTTATTATGGAATTATACCCGAACAGTAAATTGTACTATGGGGGGGCGGTCTTTCAAGAATTTTATCACTTTTCTCTAGTGACTTTCTCTTCTAGCCTAACGTGGATTTTCAGGCATCCCCCCCCCCCTTCATTTCTGTTCCTGAAATGTTAGGGCTTAAGATTTCTCAATTACTTGGTATTTATTCATGGAAGGTGTCTTTCTTTCTTTTTTAACTTCCTAGGACCTGTGCAAAGTCCACTGATGAATTCATCACACTTACAAGATGGACAGAGATACAGTTCTTCGGTCCCAGGCATGTATACTCAGCAAATGGCAACAAAGAATCCTCTGCTTACATCCTCTGGACTGTATAACTATGGTACATCTCAGAATGTTTCACCTTTTGGTAATCAGGGACCTGGGCAGACTCTTAATAGAACACCTATCGGATCTACTTCTCTGGCAACAGCACAACTGGGACCTGTTGCCCAAATGAGTTCTCCGTTGCAGAACTCAGCTACTATATCAACCTCGGCTGGTAGCTTTCATTCTGGAGCTAATCTCCCAGCACATTCAAACTGGCAGTATGGGCAGACTCCTTTGAATCAGCCAACAGTAGTCTCTCAAGCAAACCATTTTGCTCACACAGCAGTGACTCAGCCATTGTCATCATCAGGGAATACAAATCTACCAACAGGTTATCATGTTCCTTCTGCTGGGGGACCTCCAGTTCAAAACAGCTATACAAAACCAGGTAAGAAAAGTAACTCTTCAAATATATATGTTTAAATCCTCGGAGAAGCAGCCGGCACGGTTCTTTCTGCACCGGCTGCAAGGGGGTCAGGGAAGGTGCTTGGAGTCCCAGCTCCGATTTCGAAGCAAGTTTCCAAGGTCAGAGCTGGAACTCCGAAATATCCTATGGCCATCTAGACACTATCTAGCAGCCATAGAATTGTGCTGTTAGCTGACTAATTAAAGGTTCAAGGATTCCAAATCTGCTTCTTTCCCAAATGGAAAGAAGTTTCCCCTACATATATATTGGATGTCTGAAATAGATTAGACCAGTCTCCCACAGTGTTTTTGAACCTCCTGAGGATTTACCGTAGCTTTTCTGAAAGTTGAACTAGTTGATTGAATGTAGTCATTCTGGATCCAAGCCTTCAGTCCTATCTTCATATATGTTTGGATTTTGGAATACAGGATCATCTTGAATAATCCATATGTTTTTATGCTACTGATACTTTGCCTAATGGTATACACTCAGCATCCATCCATTCTTAAACAGATTATGCTATGGTTATTTGGGGAATTATTTTGAGGCACTTTTTCAATGTGTTGCTATTGGCTGTGTTCACACGTAATGCTAAACCATAGTTTAGTGCTACTTGCGTGACCTAGAAAGGAACCCAGGCAAAGTGCCGGGCTTGAGTGCTCTTCCCTTCCTGCTGCTGCTCCTGTGTGACTGGGAGGAGGAATAAACCAGGATTCCATTTCGCTTTAGCCGATTCTTAGCTTGTCATTGTGTGCAGTTGTGGTTTAAAATAAACTCTATAGTTTGTTAAACAAGTCAGCTAAACAATCCAGTCTTTGTAGTTGGCTTGTTTAGCCATTGACAAGAGTTTATTTTAACCCATATTCATGGTTCTCACTTAATAAGGGCAAGTGAAACTGAATGATGGTTTATTCTTTCTCCTGGTCATTTGGGAGAAGGGAGTGGCAGGGAGCATGCAAGACCAAATCTTTCCTCAGCCTCCTTTCTGCTCATTCACATAGCACTAGCCTGTGGCCTAGCTTTATGTAAAAACCTGCCCAATATGTCCCACAGCTCATAGTCACTTGGCACCATTCAGTATATTCTGTTAGGTGTCCCTACATAGCTAAACAGATAATTTAAGTCCTCTAATTATTATAGTTAGCAGTTGCTTATTTTACTGCCACTAGTAACAGTGAAGTATCTCACCTGTGGCAAATACACTAACTAAAGACTGACTTATGGTTTAGTGCAGTGTTCTCCAACCTTGGGTCCCCAGATGTTTTTGGCCTACAACTCCCAGCATGCCCCAGCCAGCTATGCTGGCTGGGGCATGCTGGGAGTTGTAGGCCAAAAACATCTGGGGACCCAAGGTTGGAGAACACTGGTTTAGTGAATGTTCAGCTGCTGAGTTGGAGGCTAAGCAATGTACAACCCAACTGTACAGCATGGAAGAAGGCATTTCTCAGACATGTTTGTATATCCCATCTATTCAAATAACAAGATTAGGACTGTCCCAGTATTTTGTGGAGAGACTGATATTACTCATAGTTACTTGCTTTGTGCAGAAAGGGATGATCTCTGGAAAAGCATTTCTAGAGGGAACAGATTTGGAACACAATTCAGGCATCAAAATATTACTAATGCTTCTCTTCCTTAAATAGTAATACAATTTGACTACTGACCAATCATTACTAGGTTATTAATATGTCCCTGATTTGGTGATATGTATTTGCAACCATCACGTGCATCCTGCTACGGATGAGTAGTGAGATACTTGATCGTTGCTAGTGGGAAGAAAAGGGTAGATGGGGACATTTTATCTCTGTTATAGCATGGTGTATATTTGTGTTTTGTGGCATTGTGGGCTTACCCCATCCATGGCTCTGCTTACAGAATGAGATGGTGCACTTTTATGGAACAAAATGCACAGAACCATACCTGTTGAAATGGGTAGCCCAATACATTTTGTTATGCTAAGTCTTGCTCATGATAAAGTGATGTGAAAATTTTGTAACATGGGTGAGCTTCAACTGGATTTGCCCTCTGCCTGATCCAGCAACTTCATATGGTATGATTGTATCATGGGTGACTATATCCCTTTCTCTTCTGCCTGATGAAGACTTTTGTGAGATCTGAATGTTTGCATATTTCTACAACAATCTAAGCTAGCCTATTAAAATACATTTTACCAGTTTTTATTCCCATATATATATTGATATAGTATGATTCAAATTGGGTATGGTTATCCAATTCTTAATGACTGTCTATTACTTGAAATCTAATATGTGATGAAAACAGGTGGCAAGAAAGACTTTTGGATTAATATACAGATGGTATTCAATTATTAAAAGGAGGCAGGATAGGTTAGTCTTCCACCTTGATAGCTAAATAAGTCCGAAAAGCATCTCATCCAGAATAAAATTAATATCTATTCATCATCATCATCAGGCGATCACTCGTGACCGAGTAAGATTGTCTTCCAGGATAAAAGGAGGAAATTCTAAAGAAGATTGTGTAGACTCTAGCGATCGGTCCGTAAGTGACTGTGGAGGCCAATTGTAGATCCACACAGCTTCCCACAGTGAGGACACAGGTTACCAGATGGAAGATGGTCCCTATCTTGGCAGCTATATCTTTCTGTTACAGCTAACATCGACAGTGAAATCCAGCATCGTTTGAGCTCCGCAAGTGCCGCAGTTTTCTCGAATGAAACATAGAGTATTCGAGGATCGGGATATTTGTAAGAAGACCAAAACATTGGTTTATGAAGCCATTGTATTACCAACTTTATTGTATGCCTGCGAAACATGGACTATCTATAAACGTCACTTCCACCTCCTTGAAAGATTTCATCAACGTTGCCTCCGGAAAATCCTATGAATTACTTGTGAAGATAGGCGAACAAATGTCAGTGTACTATTAAGGCTGTCATAAAATAAAATTATTCAGTGGCTATTTAAATTTAAACTCTGGTTTGTTCTTGCAGGTTCTGTTCCTCTACCAATTAATCAGCTAACATACTCTCCAGTGAGGCCTCCTTTAGGACCTCCTACAGTTGGAAATCCCGCCTATACACAGCCATCAGCTCTCCCGACAGCTCCATCGGCAAGCATTACGTCCCAAGCTGTACAAAATTCAGCAAGTACACAAGAAGGTAAAGAGTTGGTTTATTGAGCAAATTCACCTGGGACAAGTTAAAAATAGAAACAGGTATCTGAATAACTGGAATGATGGAACAGTTTGAATCTATTAAAATTATAAAATCATTCAAGGAGGTAGCCCTGTTAGTTTGTTTAGTAGCAAAATCTTGTTGCATCTTTAACATTTACATATGTATTAAGGCATAAGCTCTTGTGGACTAGAAGTGTTTCATGGTTACCTTCAGTTGGCAGGTATATATACTAGGGGTGTGCATCGGATTCAGAAGAAACTTTTCTATGATTCTATGAATCCTGAAGTGCCCTATCAGGGATAAAGTGCTTAGGGTGCAATCCTATGCATGTTTAGACAGAAAAAGCTCCTACAACTCCCAGCATTCCCCAGCTAGCCATGCTGTCTAAACATGATAGGATTGTGTCCTTAAGGTTTCTGTGAAACTACTTCAACATAACTCCCTAGCCCCTGCACCTATCCTTGTAAAGTTTCCCAGGTTTCTTACCTACGGGTACCTCTATAATGTGGCGCCATTTTCATACAAATAGCCACAAAACCACCATAGTGCCCCTGATATTGGAGGTAACATATAGCCATCATGACTAGTAGCCATTGGTAGCCTTATCCTCCATGAATTTGTCTCATCTCCTTTTAAAGGCGTCCAGTTTCGTGGCAGGATACTGAATTCCAGTAATACATTTTCCTTCCATAAATAGCTAATGGTCTGGTCAGTGTTCTCTTCTTGAAGATACTAAAGAGAGTGCCAGTAAATTTTATTCCTACATACTTGTTGATATTATTATTTTCTTGGTATAGAAGCAGAGACGCAAACACAGATCAAGTTGTTTTAATAACAAATGCTGTGGTAAATTTAGAAAGGAGTTCACTGTAAAAAGGAACAATAATTTGGATATTGTAGTTAAAATAGTCACTTGGATTAAAATAGTTACTTCGCTGTTTCTGTGAATCTGAAATACTAAATGCTTATTAGGGAATATGCCGTATTGAGTGCAGTGGGACTTATTTCCAAGTAAATAGGGTTCCACATGACAAACTGAGGTGTGAACTTGTAAACTGAGGTGGTAGTAATTTTGTGACACTTAATTCACCCTTCTTCTAAAATAAAAAAATGCTTCATCTGGTTCAAATTCTGCTTTTGAAATATGTTAAGCCATTCTGATAAAAAGGATATGAAGGAAAGAAAAGGCCATTTGTTGGCTTCAAAATAGGTCAGAGTAATAAAATCCTGGTTGCAAGTGTATTCGGATATGTTTAAGCAGCTTTACTTTTCATAAGAAGCTGTCCCTTAGCATGGACTTGAAACCCAATGAATGCTGTTTAAAAGTTCCAAAAATGTATGTGTTGGATTTGTAGTATTATTATTAATAGATCATAGTTGCTTCTGCCCTCTTTTTGGGATAGAAGCCAAGGGGTAGCCCCAACTTTACTAAGCCATGATTTTCAGTATAAACAAGGTTCTTTGCTAGAAAACATATTTGGAATGAGTCTCTGTTAAAGGTGACTTTCCCCACCATGTATCTTGTTTCATCACTCATTCAAGGATGCTGCAGAAACCTAGTCTGAAGAATTTTGGGTATTGTAATATTTGTGTTGGGAGAATTATCATGTAAAGTTACTGAAGAATTCTTTCCAGGCTGAGAAAATCTCTCCATAATGGGGATTATTGCTGTGGTGATGCTTTGTATTCTGGGCATAATATCAGTATGCAAAATGTTAAACTGCCTGTATCTGTTGGGCCTTGCCCTAGCACACAGGGAGATTCAAGGTGGGACACAGATTCTGCCTCTGGGGAAGAGCCAGGAGAGTCAGCTCCAGCTGTGGGGCCTTTGAGATGAGGCAGTTCAGTCATGCCAGGCCTCCCACCGTTCAGTGAACGGTGGGAGGAAGAGTCAGTTAACTCTCCTCAGCTGGGAGACTTGGCCTTGGATGCTTCCCCTTATCAGTCAGGGACTTTGTCCATGGCAACTGAGCAACAGGAGGCAGCCTCTCCGGGGGAGGGGGTCTCTGAGATGGGTCCGTTGGCAAGGTGTCAGCAAAAGAGGGCAGGTCAGAAACAGCCTGTCCAGAGGAGTCATAGGTTGAGGGACTGGTTTCCCTGTCACGGTCCAATCTCAGACAGTGACTCCTAGTAGTGCCTCCTCTCACTGTATATAAACTCAGGTAGTTCCACAGGTCCATTGTAGGTGACTACGCTCTGTAATTCTGAATTACTTCCCACATCCTTGGATTTCTCGCATGTTTGTTGGGCTTTGGTGAGCGGACTTTGTACAGCACAACCAGGTGGTGATTTTGTATTGCTGGGCATTGATTGCCTCTAAGAGGGCAATTCACTGGTCAGGTGGGTTGCACCAATAAAAGACTATCTGAGACCGATTTCCTTCTCTGGGGCGGGGGGCGGCGGAACAGGACGGTATCATACAAACTTGATTTTTAATGGAAAGCTGCCTAATAAGCAAGAACTACTAAATGACTGGATTTAAGACTTTGTTTCTAATAGAGGACTTTCTTAGCAGGTGATGCTACATCCACTGCCAGTGATGGATTGTTGGTCCAGAACAACTATGATGCAATAGAAGGGGGTGGTTTCCTGGGTAAGACATTTTCTTCAACTTATTTACTAACTTATTGCCACTTCATGATGGCTTTTGCAAAATGCCTGTTCCATTGCCTAAAAGAAAAATAAATTGAGCTAACTGTTTCAAACATCCTAAACCCGTATGCCTGTTCAGTGTCCCTGCAATGCCTGTGTCACAGATGACCTTTGGGTTAAAAACAGAAGAAGATACGTAACACTCTAGTACAAGAAGCTGAAGTGGGGAATGTTGTTTTCCAGGACTAGAAAGTGAACATACTATGCAGATTATAAATTATATAAAGCTAGACACTTTACTAGTTGTACGATTTTTAATAATTTAACAGATCCTTAGCATTATTCCTGAAAGTATAGGTCAGGCACTGAACCCATATTAAGTGGAACAGGACTTTAAGGTCTTCATTTTTTCCTACACAAATTAAAATATTATAGTCAAGATCACATAGTGCTACTTTAGGAGACTGTTAGCCATTTCTTTAAAAAAGACAAACTAGTAGCCAGACAAACTAGAAACTACTAGTCAGCTGTCAATAAAACAAAACATTTCTGTTAGGATTATAGGAACTGAAATATGTTTCTTTTCCTTGATCGACGACTTAATCAAAATTGTCTGGCCACATACGGAAATATTTAAGATTCCGTTTAGTGCTATGTTGTAATAAAACTGCTGCTACTGCATGACCATCCTAAGTACACAGTGCTGTTATAGCAAGCTTCAGGATTGAATTGTAAAACCAAGTGTCTTACGGAATTGTCCATTCAAAAAGTGTCTAACTTAAATTTCAATGTGTAGACTATATTGGTAATAGGCAGAATTTCTAAGTATGTGTAAAGCAGCATGCACACTAATAGTGTCATATAAATAATAGAATAAAAAAAATGAATTACACTGAAATTGGTACATATAAATGTCTTAAGACTGGAGAGTTAGTATTGCTTGCCTTTTAATGAATACATTTTTCTTTTAGCAACCACACATACCCCTTCTGCTCCTCAGAATCTTAAAATGAATAGACATGTTGGGAGTGTGTATCCCAGTCTGCCACCAGGCTACCAAAATGCATCTCCACTTGGAGGACCAAGAATGCAGTATCCAGGTGGACCACAGCAGTTCCCTCAGGTAAATCTTTTTAAATCTTACTAATATGTTGATGACTATGTTATGTAATCTGTTATGGGAGTCCATAGATTTCCGTGAAGGCGTTGCTGACTTTGTAGAAGTCCATCTACCATGGCCAGAAGGCTCCAGTATTTTTACCAACTGAGAAGGCTTTCAAAGGCCTTTCAATAGTGACATTTGAAGATGGCAAACCTCTATGCTTGTTAATAAAGAAACACCATCTGTGAGCTGGTGATGCTACTTCTGTTTAGTGCTTCAGTATCAGTAATGTGTTAGCCACTGTAAGGGACATAGAAGTTCTTGCTTAGTGGGCTTGCAGTTGGAATTAGATAAATAAGATGGTGGGTGGGTGGATAAATAGTGAGCATTGACTAGCGACATGTCAGGTGACAGTGGAGGTACGCGTAAGGTGAGGCTAGAGAGGTTTGGAAAAACTTTGAATAAGTGGCTGTCTAGGAGGAGAATATGAGGCTATGCTAGACTTCAGATGGGCAGCATGGCACAAGTCATAAGAACAGAAGGCGACAAAGGAAGTAGTAGCAAAATAGTTTATTTGGGATATGGTTAATGATCAGTGTAAAGGGGTACAGCAAGGGATGCAATGGAGTGGGAAGCTTACCATTAGGCATAGAAGATTGGAGGTGCAAAGCATGACAGGAAGTCAGGAAAGGGGGTGAGTATGACCATAGTGACAGATGAGCTTAGCCAAGGCATTCTGGATAGATGAAAAAGGGGACGTACAGCAAGGAGGGGGTTATAGCAGCCTACCTAAATGATAGTCAGACTGTGGAAAACAATGGTCTTAGCAGTGGCTGCAAAGATGAAACTGAAAATGAAGCAACAGTGAATGTTGACAGTTGCTTGGATGACAGAGGAATCAGGTGTTGCCAAGGCTGTGAAATGGGGAAGGTGATTCTTCAGTGAGGCTGACAGCTGACTTGTTTGCTGTATGAAGCTTGTGAGTGTGGTGGAGAGAGTTGGTTTAGGCTGCGGAAGACAGAGTTCAAACTGCTGCTCAGCTCTGAAGTTTGCTGAGTTATTATGAAGCTTGTGAAGTGACCTTGGGCAAGTCTTACTGAGTGATTGTGCAAATTAGATTTTATAAGCATACATTGTAACTTCCCTAAGCCCTTGGTGCTGTGTGGGAAGACGTCCGACTGTGTGCTTTTTCTAAACAGTCACATACTTGGAAGTACACATGCCTCAAGGAACAGGGCTTCTGGGGATATCTTTGCACTTGTATCTCTGCCCATTTGAACAAAAGACCACTCTTACAAGCTTAACATAGCATGAAGGGATGAGGTCACATCAGAAGAATATGTGTGGAAATAAGGAGAAATGAAATGATTTGGGCCTATCTGGTACATCTGCGATCCTGTCCTTCATCGTGAGAGAGAATTCTCCTTTATTTATTTATTACATTTATACTCCGCCTTTTTTCCTGCAAGGAACCCAAGGCGGCTTACATAATCCTCCTCCCCATTTTATCCTCACAACAGCCCTGTGAGGTAGGTTAAGCTGAGAGGCAGTGACTGACCCAAAGTCACCCAGTGAGTTTCATGGTGGAGCGGGGACTAGAACTCAGATCTCCCGAGTCCCAGTCCAACACTTTCACCACTACGCCACACTGGCTTGTCATGCCCTCTCCATTTTTTTAAAACTAGCGTTTGCAGTGTTGCACTTGAGAGGTGGGGAACTTTTTTCAGCCCAAGGGCTGCATTCCTTCATCTTCTGGAGCTTACATGCCAGCAAGGGGTGGAGCCAAAGCCGAAATAGGCGAGACCAAAGCCCCCTCCCCACCCCACCGCATTCACACTCAGCCATACATCCATACACTCCCCCACTTCAGAATTTCTCTTGTGGGTTGCTGATGGATAACCATTACAGCCTGCCTGAGGCCATGTACAGAATTGACGAGAAGCGAGAGACTCTTCAAATCCTTCTCCTTGTAGTCAGTGGCTGTTATAACCCAGTCCCTGTTTCACAAGTCAGAAAGTTAGTTCCACAGTTTTGAATGAAAAAAGAGAACTGCTTCTGCTTCTCAGTCCTTGCAGAGGGCTTTTAAAATTTGTTTTTGTTCTAGATCCTCCCTACATCTCTTGCATTTAAAGGCTCTGCTTTTTTTCAGCCCAGCCCCCCCTCCAAAAAAAGCTATTTTCAAGTGGATCTTCCTCCACTGGAAGATCATCCCTCCACAGCCCTTCTTCTCAGCTATTTCTTGGGGATCAGCTGAGCAGAGGTCAGAAATCCAGGGGCCTCCCCTCCCCTGCAATATCTCCTCCCTCATCAGTGAGATTCCCAGGCAATGGCTGAGAAGCATGTAAAATGGAGTCAAGGGCAGGATTTGGGAGGAGGCTGGTGGGCTGCATTCAGCTTGCAGGCCAGAGGTTCATCTCCCTATGTAGATCTTGGTGGAAACTGCTATTATGACACAAAGGTACCCATGATAGTACAGACTCATTTAAATATAAGATTAGATTGAAGAGAAAATTGGCAAAATGATGTGGCAGCACTGACTTGCCTTAATACCTTATGTAGAGTGATACAGATAGGGTCAAAGGTATGAAGCGCATTTTAATAGCAGTTGACCAACTAAGCTGATGATGAATAAGACAATCTCAGCAGAAATAGAATACTGCTACCTAACACTTTCTTCTAGTGCAGATTACTTGGTTTGCACATAACGCTAAGCCATGGTTTATTTACCCATTAACCCATGGTTTATTTAACCCATTGTTAATCCATGGTTTGTTGCCTTACCCAGGGTTTCTCTGGCAGACTATCGAACAAACTGCAGTTAGTTTTCTCAATCCCTGGGTTGTTTCCTGTCTCATTCATCCACTCCCTCCTTGTATCCCAAATCCCTTTGCAGCACTGTAGTACTGGCATGTAGAGCGGCTTTTTTTTTTAACCATTCTTGCCCACTGCTCTGTAACCTGGCAAAACCCATGGTTCTGGGTTCACATGTAATAACCCATTTAAACGACCCAGAGTTCACAAATCAACAACAAACCATGGGTTCAGTTTCTGGGTTGTTTGTGGTTAACAAAGCATGGTTTGTTAGCATGGCGGGGTTTGCACATGACAACCCAGAATTCAACAGCCTGTACCATGGTCTAGTTTTATGTGCGAACCCAGCCAATGAAAGGGTGGTGGGCCATGTTACCTGGAGTCAATTCCTCTTTCCCACCCTAACCATGATTATGCGACATGTTTTACAGATGCATTTACAGCCAATTACATTATCCGTTAACTAGGATACTTAAAGAGGGTTCAAAGTGATCACCTGGCCCACTTCCAATTTCTTTCTTTTTTATAATTAAAATGTTTATTAGATTGAAAAAAATTACACAATTCACCTCCATATTATACTTGCACCATTCTTTCCCAAATTCTTTTCTAATACGAATAGTTAATAATGTTAATAATCCAATATTCAGTCAAAGGAATATTTTGATTGAAACTTACATTTTTTTAAAAAATATCACTTCCAGTTTCTTGAGTAGAAGAGGCCTTTTATGTCAAGATCAGCTCTTGGTGCAAACATTATGCCAGGCTAGTTCACATTCCACTTTCACAGTGGTCCATACATTCTAGTGTAAGTGGTCTATGAACCATACACTGTAATATTTATACGGTTAGTAAGTGTGAAATCCCCACTCCCTGCATCTGTGAATGGATTTTAGATGTTATTCAAACAACTTTATAATTTTGTTTATTCAAACTTTATAATTTTGTTTCTGTTAGCCTGCCTTAGGAACAAATACCTTAGCTGCATCTATGGGTGGACTGAGTCTTCAACCAGAAGGATTAAGACCTATTAACCTTCTTCAAGACAGAAATATTCTTCCTGCAACGCCCTTGCAGGCACCTGTTCCAAACTTGCATGAAGATATACAGAAGCTCAACTGTAATCCAGGAGTAAGGTTAACTAAGATTGACTGAAAAATAGATTTCTTCAGTTTCATGTGTCTTGAAGATACTATGGCTGCATGTAAAAATTTGCATTGCTATTTGTTTCTAGTGTCTTTAAGAAATGCAAATAATAGTGAAAAATTAAAGGCTTAACATTTAGTTGAACAAATAATCTTGGATCATTTAACAAATTAATCTTATCACCAACATTAGTTTACATCATGTTTATATTTCCCACATCAGTGCCATGACTTCTGTAGCAACTGTTGGTATGAATATATCAAAAGAAGGATAAAAGTCAATTTTTTTGCTGTCATCTGTTCAGGTCTTCCACCTAAACCACTGACAACATAGTCCTACTTAGACTCTATAAAGGGATGGCGGGGTGGATGTATGTGTGCGGAATAAGACTCTAAATGGTTAACAGAAGAAAAAACAATGAACAGCTGAACTGCTAAAATTGTTAACCCAAATCTAGGGCCAAGTCAACTAAAATAAGAGCTAGCAAGACTGCATGATATCCGTTTCATAGACCAGGAAACAATTGCAAATTATTTGACAATAGGCAGCTCTCCCACTGGTCCCTCAAGAGCATCAACAAATAGTTCTCTTTTGACTTAACAGAGGACTGGTCTACTTAGTTATATTTGTCATTTGCGATTGTAATGTCTCAATGCTTTTCAACTGATGGTGTGTGTAGTATGTCTGATGGAAGGTGAGCTTGAGCCGAGGAGTGCTCTGTAGCAACTTCATCTATGCAGGTCAGGAATGGATGCTGCACACATTGATGGTGACGTTAACTCTTTGTCCATTGTGTAGGTTGTTCCGATGTACCTTGACTAACATTCCTCAAACTCAGGCCTTACTGAACAAAGCCAAACTTCCTTTGGGTCTCCTGCTTCATCCTTTCAAAGACCTGTCGGTATGTTACATCACTTAACACTTTGATTGCTGGCATGTTGGTTTTCAAAATAAGGCAGCTCTATCCTTCTTCCCTCCGTTTGTTCCTCCTCCCACAGGATTTAAGTTTTTTACTTCCTGTTTGAATCAAATCATAGTTTGCTGTGTTGCCCAAACTGGCAAATCATGGTTTGGGCAATTCCTACAAGTCAGGATTAATCCTGTTTGGGAGGGAGCGCTTAAACTACAGTTTGCCAGTTCGGGTGTCATGGCAAAGTGTAATTTGATTCAAACAAGAAGTAAGGAATTAAGCCCCATGCACAAGGGGAGGAACTCACTCACTATTCTCCAAACCATGGTTTAGAGAATGTGGGCTTATGAATGTTTTAGTTTACCTCACCCTACAAGATGATATTTCAGAGGTCCATTTGCAACAACTTCTTTAATTTTCCTGCTTTTAGACTTTTTATAGTAATAACTTTGTGCATTGCTCAAAGTGTACTGAAGTCTTCAAAACCTGTATGATATTAGGTTTATCTTGTCAGGCATTTCAGTTGCTTATCTTAAATAAAACTAAGCGTGCGTTCAAAATATTCCATGTCCTGATTTTAATCTGCTATGATGGTTGCTATTTGCAAATAGAGGGTTTCTAGGCTGGGGAATAACTACTTGATCCTTGTGGGAAATAATTGTGGCATCAGTTGCAATAAACGTAGACAGCTACTCAAACCTGTCTTCCTATATCGGATTCCCTTTTTACATAAATGTGCGCTTGAATGTGACTTGCAATGTATGTTAGCTAGGGTGTCTTTATCTACTGGATAAGCATATGCTGCCAAGAGGGTAGTCTCCAAGTCTAACCAGCACTATCTGCTAAAGTTCTATTAGGGATGTGTTATGAATATTCAGTATTCCCATTCTGCTTCCAAGTGTAAGAGCTGACTGCATTAGTCATCACTTATAATGAACCTTTCTTTGTGAAACTTGTCTGAGCTGATTCATATACATTGCCTGGGAGGTACCCAGACTCCCAGATTCTACCCAGATTCCTAGAGCATGATTGCTCCCTTTTTTTGAGCTTAGTGACAAACAAAGCACTTGATTGAAGTCACAATTTCTGTTATAAACTGTGTGGAAGCCGACCTTCAGCTAAGGTTGTGTTTAGATAATTACAATGACTGGTTTCAGACAACACGATAACCCACACTCAAGGGTTGAGTGTGGAATGTCGTTGAACTGTGGGTTGTTGCTGAAACGTGGGTTATTGTGTTGTCTGAGCCCAGCCGAGATGATAAACCCTGGTGAACAACCCACAGTTCACAACCCAACAACAAACCATATGCTTTTAATGTCTGTTCATGGTTAACAAGCCATGGCTCATTAGCACAGCTGGGTTTAGACACTTCAATAAACCATGTTTCAACAACCACCCACAGTTCAACGACAACCCACAGACTGGTTCATGTGAACCTGCCATGGTTTTGTCAGGGTGGCCTAAGTTTGGTTTATAAGCCACTCTGATAACCCATAGCTTGCAGTAGGGTCTGTTTGACCCCTATCATAGGTCAACACAAGCGGCTAGCGGGTGACTGCCGTTGCTAGCTGCCCCCAAAGTGCCCAAGCGGCACTTGGGGGCGGCTGGCAGATGTCCCCCCCCCGCTGCCACCATGAGCCTTTTTGGGCTCGCCGTGGCTTTTTTGGCACTTTAAAAAGAAATTTCAGACTGTGAAAGCCGGCTATCCAGCTGGCTTTCACGACCCCCCTTTTGACAGCCACAAGCTGTCCATCCCACAGTACCTTGGAGAGGCTGCCTGTGGTTGCTAACTATTTAAAAAAAAAATTAGATCCCTAATTTTTGCAAATATTTGTGAATTAAAAAAAAAAAACTTGCTGCACTTGCTCAGCTGCAGACAACCACAGTTATGTGGGAGCAGCAATGGGGAACCTGGGGTGGGCAATGGGGGTGTGTGTGCCTGCTGGCAAAGTCCAGCAGGTACCCACCCTGTCTAGTGCCTCCCCCCACCCTGGGTGCAGGGAAGTAAATCCCCCCTTTGTAAGCATTTGACAGCTGTCAAAATCCAACCTGTCAAATGCTTCCAAAGCCCATAGTGATCCTGCCTTGTGAAGGGGGGGCTCCTTCACCCCTTTCACAGCAAGATCCTCATGGTTTTTTTGGGGGGATCTTGTGTCCCAAGTGTCCCCTAAGTTTTACAAGTGTCCCCAATATTCCCCCGGGGAGGGGGGAAAAGTCTTGTTCCTCCCACAGTTTTCCCTGGGTTACCCATGGGAGGACCATGGGGGCACCCTACCTGCAATGTGCCTGATAGTGTGTTGGGCGCATCAGGGGTAGGGTGGCTTATAAGCCACACAGAGTAGCTTGCGATGCAGTTTGGCTTATCGTGTTGTGCAAACCCACCCACACTCAACTCATACTTAACCCTTGAGTGTGGGTTATCATGTTGTGCTAACCCAGTCACTGTATCCGTTTAGACCTGAGCCAAGTTACCCAAGGTGGGTAATGTATTCCCAGTATATGACTTATGAAGGCATTCCTCTTTTTCAGCAATTGCCTGTGGTAACCTCCAGCACAATTGTGAGATGTCGTAGCTGTAGGACGTATATCAATCCTTTTGTCAGTTTCCTTGACCAAAGGAGATGGAAATGCAACTTATGTTACAGAGTGAATGATGGTGAGTTTTCTTTGTAAAATGAATATAAACCCACTAAAAATGTCAACTGAATTAGTATTCAAAGATCTGCTATATGTTAATAAGCTACTTGATTCCAGTCTGACTTAATTGTGTCAACAATTATCACTGTTTCTAGGTTCTAGTACTAGCAAATGTACGACTCTACGTTTTCTTAGGGAGTGCTATGCCCAGACTGATTATATCAAGAATATTGTCATTCCTTGAGTGCTTGTACCTTGTAGTAAAGAGCAGGTTTTTTCCTCTTGCAGTTCCTGAAGAATTTATGTACAATCCAGTGACAAGAGTTTATGGAGAACCTCATAAAAGACCTGAAGTTCAAAATGCCACAATTGAGTTTATGGCTCCTTCTGAATACATGGTGAGATTTCATCCCTCTCCCGCCAAATTCAAGTTTTCTGCTGTTACTATAAGAAACAGATTCTATTCAGCAGGCCCTTATCCCACCATTCCCCCTTCCCTTATTTGTATTGTCTTAGGCTTATGATCTATCATTGTCTTGGTTTGTACGTGGCCAATTTTGGATAAGTGCTCTAGAAATAATAAATAATAGTTCCATTGAGACCAAGTGACTGGTGTTGTAATTCTGGGCCACAATTCAGAGAACCCTGTTTGTTGCATGCAAGGGCTTGCACAAAGTTGGTTGTGTCTTCTGACTTTTTCTCTTTTCTAAGACAAGCTACCTGTGATGCGTTGCAAACTAGTTTCTGAAGTTTCCCAAATGTCAAAAGCAGTTTTTCAAGTGGTGTGATATTTTACTATAAGAAAGCAAAAACCAGTCAGTCTGCTGTTTATGTAGAACAAACCATGTAACATTCTGGGCCACATTCCTGGAATGAAGTCATCACAGGTTTTGTTATTTCTTGATGTCTGTCAGGGCTAGCTCTAACATTTACGCAGGCTGATGCGCCTGCTTTAGGTGGCATAGCGGGGAGGGCGGTGAATTGCGCTGCTCTCCCACCCCCTGCTGCTGCCTCCCACAGATGCTCTGGAGAGCCCCGCCAGTCACTCTCCCGCTGTGGCATTTCCCACAGCAAGAGAGCAACTGGCAGGGCTATCAAGAGCAACCTGCTGGGTGCATTGCCAGCCGTCGCCGCTTCTTCTTAATGTGGGCGGCTGCTGCCACCACCCACCCTACCTGCTTGGCTGTCCAGCCACTCCCTCACTTGCTTGGCCAGCTGGCCTGACTGGCCATTTGCTTCTGACCACCTGGCCGCTCCTGCCTTGTGCCCCAGCCATGTGGCTACCATGAGACATCAGCTGAGGTATCGTGAGAGGTCAGCTGACCTCTTGCAGAAGCTCCGCAGCCGGGGTACAATGTGGGAGAGCAGGAGTGAGCAGCTGGCTGGCTGAGCAAGTGAGGGAGAGGCCAGTCGGCCAAGCAGGTAGGCTGGTTGACCGAGTGCGTGGTGGGTGGGCATGTAGGTAGGTGAGCAGCGGCACTTGAAGTGGCAAGATACGTTGGGCCAGCCCGGATGCGTATTTTGGTAGTTGTATTTTTTTAGGAGAGAGTTGCTGATCTTTATACATTTCTCATTTTTATTTTATGTTTGTTGGGATCTAGAGAGGGCCAAGCATAAGAAAATGCTACTGCTTGCAGTGGAGAGGGTTTAGCATGTTTTTTTTAAAAAAAATTGTAGCCATTTATAACATGTTGAATCCTCATCCAGAGAGTCTTTCACCATCAGGAATAGTTTTCATGTGTGTGTGTAAGAGAGAGAGAGAGAAGAGGGAGAACTTAGATAAGCACTCTAGTGCTCATGCAGAATACATGCCATCTTGGATCGTGCCCATATTTTTTTTTTAATTGTAAACCCATATGGTAACTGTAGTAGATTGGTTAGGAACATAGGAAGCTGCCTTATACTGAGTCAGACCATTGGTCCAACTGGCCCAGCATTGTCAACACTGATTGACAGTGGCTCTCCAGGGTTTCAGGCAAGTATTTTTCCAGCCGTACCTGGAGATGCCAGGGTTTGACCCTGGGACCTTGTGCATGCAAAGCATGTGCTCTACCACTGAGCTACAATCCTTTCCCACTCAGTTACATTTATTTGTCACATTTTGATCTTGGAAGTGTCTCAGAGCACAGCTTTCTCTGTCTAAAACTTTCTAAGGCACCAACATATGTATTTTGCTTTTTAAGGCAAAGTTGGTTTGCAGAATTTGAAAAATCTATCCATATGTTACATGATCAAGGGATAGAAGAGAATGTAGAATAACTGTTCACTATCAATCAGTTTATCCAGCTGCAGCAAACGTTTTCTATTTGGGTTAGCAATTTTAACTTAGACTAGGAGCAGTATTGGATCCGGTTTAGAAACTTAAACTTAAATGAAGATAATCGTTTTTTTTCCAGTTACGTCCACCTCAGCCTCCTGTGTACCTCTTTGTGTTTGATGTGTCTCATAATGCAATAGAAACAGGATACTTGAACACTGTATGCAAGACCTTGTTGGAGAATCTGGATTTGTAAGTCCTGTGCATCTTTTTAATCTGTCTATATTCTTTTTAATCATGTTTTTGTTAAGCTGAGTTCAGGCAATTCATTACCAGCTCTTTTCATGTGCTGAAAGTACAAAAGTACAATTAATGCAATTTCAAACTGACATCCTTGTACTATATACCGTTTACACACTTACTGTGAAGTCATAGGTACAAAATTTGTATGAATCCCCAAAATGACTGACATTCTGCTTCCTGAACAACAAAAAGTCTCGTGTCACCTTAAAGACTAACAAATTTATTCTGGCTTAAGCGCTTGTGAACACTGTCCACATAATCAGAATAGTGTCTGTGAAAGTTTATGCTGGTTAGTCTTTAAGGTGCCATAAGACCCTGTTTCTTTTGCTGCAACAGACTAACACAGCTACCCCACTGGAAATTCTGTTACTTGAGCTCTTTCTACTGAAAACACCGATTTGCTTCAAGTATTTCATTTCATTGAAACAACTGAAGAACTTTGACTCCTTGTGTTGTCGTACTGGATTTCAAAGTGTAAAATCAGGAGGAATATGAATGTTATGTAAAAAACCAATGCAAGTACTTCGGGGAGACAATCTCATTAGGAAACATTGTACTTTTGTTTTGTTAGTGTAAGAAACAAATGAAAAACCTCTAGGCCCTATTCTGCATTCCAGGTATGGTTGTGATGTGGCTAATGTAGCTCCTGCCCATTCCAGAATTTTTGTCGGATTATTTTTTTCTTATAAAATGGAATATTGCCTGGCTTTGTTTTTTGTTACTGTAATATCAACATAAGATTTTACTCTGCTGCTTTGAATACTCTGACATTTACAAATCTGAATGTCAGTTTGATAGCTGTGTGCTGAAAAATTACATCTTTATCCAGAGTGTAATATTTTACAAAAGTCTATAAAATATATGTTTGACATGAATGTGGTCTTAGAGCCGTATTAAACATGGTTTCTGTGTTTAATTTTCAGACTCCCAGGAAACACTAGAACGAAAATAGGCTTCATAACATTTGATAGCACAATCCATTTTTATAGCCTTCAGGAAGGTCTCTCACAGCCTCAGATGTTAATAGTTTCAGATATTGAAGGTGAGTAGAAATAATCTGCAGCATTAGATTTATGAAGTAAGCACACATAGTTCTAGATTAGCATATTAATCCATCAGTGACTAAATTCTGCTGCTTCAAAGAAGAATATCTATATCTATATCTATATAGTGTTGGAGGGCTGTACAAGGCTATTCTCAGACACAGTGCAGGAGAGCAGACATCCTCCAATCGAAAGCAGGGACAGCACATTTGATGTCCTTTCTGAGAAAGACTCCTCCTATATTCAGTTTTTCTGTCTGTGCTCAAGAATGAAGCCAGCATTTTATTGTTTTTCCTCACAGGAATTTTTCCTCTTCCCCCTCCTTCCCTACACTCCTAGCTAGCTGGGGGAGGGGGTTTTTTTGGGCTGGGACTTAGACATATTGGGCTCATGGCTGCAGAGGTTCAGGGAGGCCTCCTTGCTTACTTGTCCTTCAGACATTCTGACTACTCCAGCTTCCAACAGAAAGGGTGGGAAAGCAGTGAAGTACGTCACACATGGCTCTCAAGGATTCTGTAGCTTCATTGCATCTCTCCCCACACCTTTCTGGCCATAGCCCCGTGAAAGGGATAATGTTATGGTGCTGTGGCTTCCAGAAGATAATCTCTAAAGACATCTGCCACGTTGATTTGTGTCTCCCCACACTTGTCTGGCACAGGCCCAGGAAAGGGAGGACATCAAGCTGCTGTAACTTCTCTCAGCCTGAGAAAGGAAGTATGCTACTGTGTTATGGCTTCCAGAAGAGGTTGCCTTAGCACAATCTATTCAAAAAAAGCTTTATGCTGTTCCCATAGAAGTCATGGATAAGTTGTATCCCCTCTGTGGATGGCCCTGTAGCTGCCCCAACATCCAAGTTGGTGATTCCCAAGGGGCCGAATTCTTAGAGTGATGCTGATCTATGAGAATTCATGATGCTTCCTCTCCTTCTATCAATGCCACCACTGCCAGTCCCTTTTTGGCATGAGCTTCTGTCCTTGGACCCAAGCTCCACTCTTGGAAGTTCCTCTGGGGCTCCAAACCCCTGCAGGAGGGATCAATAAGCTGGCTTGTGCAGCTAAATTTTATGATGGATTCATCTAAGGATTGCTTATGGTTTCAAAAGGACCGTAGCATCGAAAATTATAGTCTTCAGGAACCTGTGGCTAAAACACTAGAATGTAGACTGGTGGGCCAAAACCAACTTGTCCACCACTTTTCTCTGTTGCACAAAGCCTTTTGGTGTCTTTCTCCTATCCTGGTAAGAGACCAAGGAAAAGAAGGATTTACTTCTCCCAAGAAGGAGACTGCGAAACCATTCACTATTGGAGTCCTTTACTCACTACTGAAGTCCTCCCACATGTAGAGATTCCAGATATCCCAAACCATCATGGCCAGGATTGTGCTACTCCTACAAATCCCTCCTATCTACAGGCTCTCTGAGAAAACGAGTCCTCAGTGCTGTTAACCATCATTAGAGGCTATTGAGTCTGTCCTGCAACCAGAAAAGTTTTGTGGTGTGTTCTTAAGTATTTTTCATAGTATCCAAGAAGCATGAGGACTGGAGGGCAATTCTAGATCTCAAATTCCTCAACTGTTTAAAACAAAAACCTCTAACTGGAAATCCTGCAGACAGTATCAGAGGCTTTATACCAAGGAGATTTCATTGCCTCCATAGACCTTATCAAGGCTAGCTTACATATCCTGACTGTACAGAAATATCAACCCTTCCTGAGATTTTTCCTATGGGAAATTCGTGTCAATATAGCATCATCTTTTTCTGCCTTTCAACTTTCCCCACAGTGTTTACAAAAGTAATGACAGGTCTTGTCACTTACCTCTACATCTCGAAGTTCACATCCTTAGGTGACCTCCTAATCAGATCACTAATGATGTCCAATTTATTTATTTATGATGTTTCCAAACTGCCCCAAAGTTGAAGCTCTCTGGGCAGTGAACAACAGCTAAAAATACAAAATATGAAAACATAGCATAAAAAACTTGTACCCAGGGGTGTACAAGGTATGGCTCTCAGCACTTTGCATTCAGAGAGCTACAGCTTAATACTAAATTGAGATATTTCTTCATTCTGTTATCAGACTGCAACGTCTGAGAGACATCTTAGATGCAGTGGCAAGTTGGATTTTCTCTTTGCATTGCATCAATGTACATGATTCTGTCCAAAACTAAGGGTTTTCTGTCGCACAAAATGGTATCTATTGTGTACCTGGTCAACCTGCAGGTCACAATGTTTTCATGCGTAGACTCAATATCCTGGGCACGATTTCACTCATGTCTGTGCAATGGCTTCTACTTTACTAACAACAGGTAGCACACAGACATGAGTTATATATGAAGCTTCCAAAGAAGGTTCTAGCACCTGTTCTCTGCTGGCAAAGTCCACCATTAGATTGTGAGAGGACCCTTGTGTGTATCTGCATCATGATGGGAGTGAGCCTGTTACCAGGACAACATAGTCCAGATGATGGTGGTCTCTTGAGGTAGGTCTCACCAGATGAGTTGGTTAGAATTGAGAGCTGCCAGATTAACTTTACCATGTCTGGTAACTTGCAATGTGACTGCAAAAGTCAACATTGGTCAGCAAGGGGGGACCAGGTTGAGCAGGCTTCATGCAGAAACAACTGCTATTATTCTGGGCAGAGGACTCTTCCCTTGTCACTCTCTGTGGAGTACATTTAGGGCTCCCTCAATGTATAGAAAAGCTGGCTGAGCTACAAAGTACCCAACTGAAGAGAATGGATTTTGCACTCATCTGGTAACTCTACCTGGGCTTCCCAGTTGACTTGTCTCTTTTCAGCCAAGGGGAATGCCAGAACAGCCTACTTCATCTCCATATTCCAGGAACAGAAAGCTAAGTGATAGATTGGTACCATGGCTATCAGGCCTCCTTTATGCCTTTCCCCCTGCCTCGCTTCTAGGGGAGGTTCTATATAAGACACAGACCCTCCAGGTGAAAATCATTGTGGTGGCCCCCTTCTGGCCTAGCAGACCAAGATTCTCAGGCCTAATGGAACTCAAGACTCTGGACCCTTGGCCTCTCCTGATCTCATTGGTCTTCTCAGAGCCCAGTCTACCACCTGGTCCAGCTTGTCCTGTTTTATCCTGGGAAATTGAAGGGCAATTATTGTTAGACTGAGGAGATTGCAGGGAAAGTTATGAACATCATTCTGGGTTCCTCTGATTCCCAAGATTTGGGATGACATGGAAAGTCATTCACAGATCGTGCTGGAGAAAAAGGCTCCAGTCTACTTTTGCCTGAGTTCTAGACATCTTAATGTTTTTCCAAGACAATCTGACCAAGGACTTGGCACCAATACTCCTAAGGGACAGGTCACTATCCTTGAAAAGACTTTGGATTGATAAATTGAACCATTCTTGCCCTGTTACCTCATTCTCACATCAGATATTTTATTAGGAGCACTTTTACCTATCCTCCATTGCTTTACAGTTTCCGCACTTGGGACCTTTCCTTAGCCCTAAGAGTTCTTATGGGGCCTCCTGAACCTCTGAGGACTTGAGAGCTTACCTAGAAAATGGTGTTTTTGGTCACACTTATTTCTGCCAGGAAGGTGAGGAATATAGGGGTCTTATTGGTCAGAAAAGAACAATATTCCTTTTCAAGAAGACAGGGTTCTGTTCCATACCAATCCTTTACATCCAAGATTAATTTCTATATGAGTCAGAAGATTGCTTTGCCAAACTTTGTCTGAATCCAGCTCACCCGAAAGAGCAACTTTAGCATAACCTGGATATCAGGTTTTTAACATTTATGTTCATAGTTCAGAGGGAGTATAGACTTTCTGATAGCATGTCCGTATCCTCAAACCATGTTTCCAAGGTCTTAAAGTCATCATGTCTACTAGTGGTAGATGAGTCTCCAGGTGTCTTCTCTTGCCTGTAGGTCAGAGGTAGTTTTCCTTCCCCCAAGATGGCTGCCCACTTACTTCAGGGAGCCACAATTTCTACATTATTTATTTATTTACCCTGCTCTTCAACTGAAAAAGGCTCCCCAATGCGGGAGCCTTTGTATTAATTACAAAGATTAATATTAAGACAGTCACTGCCTCAGGCTTACAATTTAAAAGACATGACACAAAAGGAAAAGGGATTGGGAGGGTGGATGAAAAAAGCCAATACATCTCTGGCTGACATATTGGACCAGATTGGTCTTCCCTTTGACATGATGTTCTTCCTGAGAGGTGGTGGGTGCAGCCTCCCAGTGGCCCTTGGTTCTCTAATGCTCCACTGGAAGACTATTTTGGACAGCCACCTGGTCCATGCCTTCTACCTTTCTTAGGCATTATATCGGTGCTTTTGCCTTGGTAGATACCACCTTAGTTGGGAGGATCCTTCAGCAGGTCATTTAAATATGCAGTTCTCTTTCATTCTCACCTCCTTACCCCACGGAAAGTGGATACTGCTTTACCACAGCTTTAGTTGGAGGCTCCTTAGGAATCCCTCTGTCAGTGTTTTATTGGACACTTGTTCAAAAAGTAATGTCCTGAATATGGAAGGAGCCTCCTCCTCAGAAGGGACATCAAACTTGTTGGCTGTGCCCCAGGAGATACGTTAACCCTTTCTTTTCCTGACTTCCTAAACCACCAGGTTTCTTTTAGTGTTTGTTTCTTCAATAGATGCCTCTGAAGGTGCCCAGTTCCATACCACATGCTAGATGGGAACATTTCATTTGGCCTGTGACTGTTGCTGGAAAGGAGTCTATAATCCCCTTGCCTCCTGCTATAAAATGGCAATCTCAATAAAACACCAATTTCCATGCATGCTTTCAATATACTTCTTTGGAGCCCTGCCAATATGCTTAGAATGTAGTGCAAGTGCTAATTTAGTAGTGCTATGTAATAGTTGGAAAATTATGTATGGTTCTATAATATTTAAACTGATTCAGACAGCTTTCACAGCATTGTTATCTATCTTGCAGATGTGTTTATACCAATGCCAGAGAACCTACTAGTAAACTTAAATGAAAGCAAAGAGGTAAGAGTGATATTATGCAGTCTAAGTCTTTGCTAGAATATGTTTTAAATAGGTGATATTCAGCTACAGTACATCATCATTTTGCCTACTGCATAGCATAACTTAGAAGTCTTTCCCACTCCACTGATTCGTTTTGCAATTGTATCCCATGTGAAGATAAGGTTGCCATTCTCCTACAATTGATTACTCAATGACTGTGCTTTTGAGAAAAAAGTAAGTGGTAAAACCAGATACATGAGTGTGAGACCTGCAAGTTGCAGTACATTCTGAAACTTCAGCTCTTTAATTGAACAGGTTCAATTTGATGAACTCCTCTAAATTAGTGGTGACCAGCTTTTATCTGCAAAGATAGCAACTTCTAAAACTTTCCCTTTAAAACCATACTTGGGATAACCAAGTGCTTCCTAAATAATATAGTGATAAAAGTGGTTCTAAATTATCAAAGTCTTCAGCTTTATGACAGACTTGCAGTCCTGTGAATGCTTAGATACGAATAAATAGGACTTTTCAGGTAAGCATACATAGTATTGGTCTGCAAGACTGCTTTAAAGCTCACATATGTTATAGTATGTTCCACTAAAACAAGAGAGCGTTGTATCCAAGTTAAAGTGTTTCTATATAGGATACCACTTGGGAGACATCACATTATTTTTAAGCTGTTCATATTGGTATGCATTGGGTGAGCTGCATGCTGTCTCCGCAGCCCCCCCAAATTTGCAGGGACCCCCAAAAGTCATTTTCCTCCCAAACAGAATGGCATCTAGCGCTGCTATGGAGCACCAGAAGGGTGCTCACAAGGGCCAAAACTAGCTTGCAAATAATGACATTTTGTTTTAATTTGTTTTTTAAAAATTTTGCTCCTGTTTTTTGGCACCTGTGGGGTGTGGCTTGCAGGGCGAAAATGGCCCCTGGACCTCCTGAAGTTGCCTACCCCTGGTGTACATGCTATAGAACAGAACCAAAAAAGCCAAATACTGTTGGTCCAACTACTCACTGATGATGTAAAGACAGAAGCTTATTTTAGACTGTGTTAAAATTATATTCATGAAGTAGAGGGAAGGTGAGGAAGGTAATGGGTTGGAGATTGGGGGTACATGTTAACTCTCTCAATAAAACACTTCCATGCCTGCTTTTAATATACTCTAGTAATACTTTGGATTACTTCAATGCATTATACAAGGGGCTGACTTTGAAAATGGTCTGGACATTTCACCTGGTCCAAAATCAGGCAGCGAGATTGATAAGTGACTATCCGATCCAATATGATCATACACCAGTGCTTTGCAATCTGCACTGTCTTATAGTCCATTTCCAGGCCCAATTCAAGTGGTGGTTTTAACTGTTATAGTCCTAAATGGCTTGGTGATCATCACCTCTTCTATATACTTGTCTGGACCCCGAAATCATCTTCAGAAGCCCTATGTCAGGTGTCCTTGCCAAATGAGGTGAAGCAGGTGGCTATTAAATGAGGGGAGGTGGGTGGTGTTTTCAGTTGTGGTACCCTGGTTGTGGAATGCTATCCCCAGAGAGGCTTGCCTGGCGCCTACATTGCCGTCTTTTTGGCGCCAGGTGAAGACCTTTTATTCTCCAGAGCTTTTTAGTCCTTCAGTTTTTAAAAAATGGTGCCCATTTCTAGGTTTTTGTGCTGCTGCTTTACTTTGGTTTTATTCTGTTGCTGTTTTAACTTTTTAAAATTTTGTGTTTTTATTATGTTCTTATATTTTATTGTGTTTAAGCTCTGTTTTGTGAGCCACCCAGAGAGCTTTGGTAGTTGTGTGGTATAGAAATGTAACAAACGATGGCAAGCAACACAGTTGGAATTTTGCTTCATATGTTCGACATAGAAGACATGCCTTTTTGAATGTTCTAATGCTTTTGAAAAATAAAAACCTTTTTTCCTCCAGCTAATTCAAGATTTACTGAGGACTTTGCCTGAGATGTTTACTAACTCCCTGGAAACTCAGAGTGCTCTGGGACCTGCACTACAGGCTGCCTTTAAACTGATGTCTCCCACGGGTGGTCGGATTTCTGTCTTCCAGACACAGCTTCCATCTGTTGGAGTGGGTGCACTTAAACCTCGTGAAGAGCCTAACCAAAAAGCGTCTGCAAAGGTTAGCAAAACAGCTACCCTACATGTATCTCCTGTTACCCTTAAAATAAAACTTGTGTTACTGGTTTTAGTAATTTTCTTCTAAAAACTGTTTTGGCTGTTAGGAAGCCCAAAGCTGGTCCATTTTATAAACAAGCGGCAATACTGCTTCTATTTGTGGGAGTGATGGTGATTACATTTCAGAAATGCTGGCCTTCAGTGTGTATATTTTGGAGTTTCTCATTTTGACTTTCTTATCCAGGATATACATCTTACACCATCTACTGACTTCTATAAAAAGTTGGCCTTAGATTGCTCAGGACAGCAAGTTGCAGTTGACTTGTTTCTTCTTAGTGGACAGTACTCTGACTTGGCTTCATTAGGTAAGGCATTCTCACATTTTATGTGTTTTCTGATGCCTTTGTAAAAGTGAGAAAAAGCAACATTGTTCTTACAGTAATAGATTTTAAATGGTAAACACTGAAGCTCAATTGTAGCTTCCTATCAGAGTTTGGGGAACTAAATTTGAATAATACTGCTACAATTCCAGAAAAAAAGAAAGATGTTTTCTAAGCACCTGAATATGCTAATGTGTGCTTTCTGCCAGTACTGCTGGGAAATCTTTTCATGGACGTGATACCATCAATGTTGAATTATATTCATTGTGTTCACTATTAATCTTCTCTCTCTTGATTTGTATTTGAATTTTTATTTAAATAGGAAAAAATGGTCCATGTTGTATCTTGCCTAGAACAAAATACTAACATACTGAGTTGACAATGTACTCTTGATTGATTCTTTTATAAAGATAATCTTAGCTTCTTTCTTCTTGGTATGGTGCCATGTTCAATTGATTGATCACTTTATCAAATTACCCTTTAGGATAAGGTTTGTTCCATTTGAAGGATGCTGTCATTGCTTGTCTGAACACACACGTTTAGGGAGACACTTGAACACTGGGCAGAGCAACCCTAATTTCTGATAATCCAGTGTTGTGATGGAGGTGATCTTCGCTTTTCCATCCTCCTTTCTGTTCCTTTTTTACTAGACACACTTTTGAGTGTGTCTAGTGGAGATGTGAGGACAGGGACAGGGATGGGAGCTGGGAGGCTTGTGAATCCTTGGCACCTCCCTGCCCCACCCCTTCCTCTGACTTCGGGTGAGGAAGCAACCACAGTGCTTTCCACAGCACTGTAAGGAGTGGAGGGAAACAATCCCCATTCAGATTTCCCTTTCCAAGGTCATAGTGTCTATGGCCTCAGAGGGGGAACTCCAAAATATCCTGTGGTACCTGAGGCACTTTCCCAGGGACCATAGGATTGCTCCCTTAGCCATCCTTTTTACTCATGAAACCTTTTTTGTTGTTGTTCTTATTGACAAATTGTTAACATCTACACATTAAACTGATCTAATTCCACCAAGTAGAATAAACAAATGTATTCAGTGTTTTTTCTCTTTTATAGGATGTATATCAAGGTATTCAGCTGGTAGTGTCTATTACTATCAATCTTACCATCATCAACACAATCCTCTTCTGGTGGAGAAATTACAGAAAGAGCTTAAACGATACTTGACTAGAAAGATTGGCTTTGAGGCTGTCATGCGGATAAGGTGTACCAAAGGTCAGAAACAATTTAATTTGCCAGCATTTCATAGATTTCATAGATCATAGAGTTGGAAGGAACAAAGTGCTTCCATAAGTGCCTTAATGAGTAATTGGCAAATGTGCATGTCAGTATTTAAAAGCTAGATATCACGAACGTGGAATTTTAACAGCGGATAGATACATCTATATTTATCACATGATGACTTACCACATGATATGCAGCTGAATATATGACTTGCTTTCATGAAAGAACATTATGTCTCAGGTGATATGAGGTATTGTGAAAACTATGCTTGTGGTGTGTAATCTGTAGTGGCTATTTCACATGTTCAGGTAATCACTTGACATTGCTGTTATCGAGTGAACATGCACCTGTGAATTGTGTTAACATTATTTCTTAAAGAAAATAAAAATGAAGAAACAACTCTGCTAGTCCTGAGAAGGAGAAAGAATAGTTCGATATATGCATCATCCTGGATGAGGATGGTCTATTGAGGATGGTCTGTTGAGGTTGGATAACACTAATTAGCCTTTAGAGAGTTCAGTTTGCCAAAGGGAAGACTTAGATCAGATGAAATAATAATGGGGCTGCTCCTCTGTTCAATACACAAGTCTTCATAGAGTACAGATCTCAGTTCATTTCAGTTGTTGCCAGTGCTACTTCTCAGGACGTATCTGACTCTCAGTGATAATGCTAGTGGTGGCATGTTTGTGTAATTCTTGCGCACCACAACATTTTATCTACGTAGACATTTTGAGAGACATTGTCTGGGTCCAATTAGCCCTTTGTGTGTGCCAAAAGTGTTTTCATGTGTGCACAGAAAAATTGCTACCACTCACACTATACTGAATATTACTTTAAAAGCTTTTCAGGAATGTAAGGGATTGCAGTGGTAATGGGATGCCTGAAAACTCCAAGCATGTCCCTGGAATGTCAGACAATGGCCCTTCATATCCCAGCCATTAATTTACATTGGTTCTATGAATAGAGGATGTCACCAAGTATAAGTAGGTGTTTAGTGGCAGTGCATAAAGTATGTCTGGTGATGGAGGTCTGCATAAATGAACACCAGCCGGCTTTCAAACTATTATATGTGTCAAAAGTCAAAGTAACCTTGCTGCAGGTATTTAATATATTAAAGATCCTTATCGTTATAAAGATGTGAATGCAGTCCAAAATATAATGCAACTATGCAGTCAGTTGTGTTACAATAGCATACCTAACATAGTGTTTTCTCCTCTGATAGGCCTTTCTATTCATACCTTCCATGGCAACTTCTTTGTACGGTCAACAGATCTGCTGTCTTTACCCAATGTGAACCCAGATGCAGGATATGCTGTACAAATGTCAGTGGAGGAAAGTCTGACAGACATGCAGGTTGTCTGTTTTCAGTCAGCTCTCTTGTATACATCTAGTAAAGGTAAATATGTCAGGGCATCAAATGCCACTGGTGCGATATGCTTCAAGACAGCACGTGCACATTTGATCCACATTTTCTGATAACAAAAATGAGTTGGTCTTAAGTCTTCACAGACCCACAGTTCTAACAAATTAGCATGCACTAGGTTGTTGTTGGCAGTAGTTTAATTATTATGTTCATGAACTCCAGTCCAGTATCCACATTGTTAAATAGAACAACTGCTGGGAATAGAATATGGGCAATAGAGTGCCCTCTTCACAAGTTTGGTTGGAAAACAGCAGCTTATATTTAACTTACAATGTGCAAAACTACTTTGAAGACAAACATAATTGTAATGTGTTACATTTGAAGCATAACCTGAATACATCTGTGAAATGCTGTTCAGAAATGATGAATTGCTTTATTCTTTATATAGGTGAAAGAAGGATTCGCGTCCACACACTGTGTTTACCAGTTGTTAGCCAGCTGAGTGATGTATATCTGGGAGCTGATGTGCAAGCTATTACAGGGCTTTTAGCCAATATGGGTAAGTGCTTAAGACTTGTTGGTTTGGATTACATAATATCTGTGGACAATTGATATTTTGTCATCACCATACTATTCTTGAGAGATTGAAAGTAGCAGTGAATGTTTTAGTTGAGATTGACATAGAATGCATAATGCTCTGCTCCGGCAGTATATTCAAGCGGTTAGAACGATTAATCAGTGTGTGAAAGGCTATCATTCTACATTATTGTCTTTCATTCTTATTTGTAGGTAGGTGTGTGTGTGTGTGTGTGTGGGCAAACTTAAGCAACTGTCGAGCCATATTTTATCAGCAGCACCTGTCTTGATAATTAGTTCACTATGTACTATTTTCCCCCCAGCTGTTGACCGGTCAGTTTCTGCTAGTCTGAGTGATGCTCGAGATGCATTGGTGAATGCTGTAATAGATTCCCTGTCTGCATACCGGTCATCTGTCCTAACCATTCAGCAGCCAGGTCTCATGGCGCCCATCTCATTACGTCTCTTCCCATTATATGTATTGGCTCTCTTAAAACAGGTAAGAACAAAGTGAAATTTGCTTAAGCATTAGACTAGAGTAAACAGAATCTGTAGACAAATAGTTAATATTTGTGATGATCATGTTAAATTTCATACTGTTAACCCTTTGTCGGGTATTAGTCTGAAGAAATCTGATAAAGTAAGCAAGGTTGGTCCAGATCTTGTCAGTTTTATCCTCCAGTAAAATCTGCTGGCACAAATATACCATTGCAATGTCTTTAAAGAGGTAGAGGCCAGGTTTGCATGATCAGTGGGGAAAAGAAGCCATAGTGGCTTCTTTTCCCTGCCCCTGTGCATGCCAGTCGTGTGCTAAGTGATTTGCCTAATTATCTTTGCAACACGCGGGTTGCCGTGTCTTCTGAACCCAGTGAGGTGCACAGCGGGGGGAGGGGGGCTTCCAAACCACCCCAGAACCCTAGAATAAGCCATGAGTTCTGGGGTGGTTTGGAAGCCACCCCTGCCACGTTCCTCACCAGGTTCAGAGAACATGGCAACCCGCACGCCACAAGGGTAATTTGTCAAATCGGGCAGCACACGCGGGGGTGGGGAAAAGAAGCCACTGTGGTTTCTTTTCCCCCATGATCGCGTGAACCTGGCCAGTGACTTTTTTAAAGCACAAACCTTTGCTTTTTCTTCCAGTTAACCATACCATGGCCTGTAGATTGGTGTTCAAAATATTAATATAGTTTTTCTCAACAGCTCTTGCGGTATCTTCATGGGCATGGCCGATATCACATTATACTTAAAATATGGCACTCTACGATATTCTTACTGTGAAAATAATTTTAATGAGTAACTTGTGTCTGCCCTTCACAAATCTTGATGTACGTGGTTTGAAATTAAGTTGAAAACTTAATGGCTGGGATACAAACATCCCTGTGTGAACATCCAAATGCTTCTATGTGTACACTGGCTTCTGCAGCTTCCTCTGTTAACTGCAGATCCTTATACTGCCTTGGGGGTTTCTCTACATTACAGCTTTCCTGCAAATTTTCAAGCTCTGGTAAAGCTTTATGGCAGGTTGTGATAGGAAGCTGTGCCTGAGGTGTGAGCAGAAACTCTGTGTGGCCCTTAGCCCCTGCAATCCTAGCTGCTGATTTAATCAGCATTTGTTGCCACACTTTTAGATGTATCAATTTGGTTAGATAGATGTGAAGGGCTGTTGGTGTTGGGAGATTTATAATCCAGTCTGTGTGCTAACGGATGCCTGGAATTCCACACACAGACCTTAACAGATCTCACCCCCTTGCGCAGCGTGTAGCGTCGGATCCAGCCTCGCCAGCCCAGCCTGCCCTTGTAGTGACACTTGCTTCCAGCTTCCCTGTTGCAGATTAATCCATGGAGTCAGGAAACACTCTGGAACACCACAGGTTCTAATTCTACCTGTTTATTTACAGTAATACCTTGGATTGCAAGTAACTTGGTTTGAGAGCGTTTTGCAAGACAAGCAAATTTTTAAATTTTTTTTTTTTTTTTACTTGATATACAAGCGATGTCTTGCAATACAAGTACTGTAGTATGGCTTAAATTAAAAATCTCTGTACAAATTGTTTTGGGGGGGATTTCGTTTTGATATAAGAGTGTTTTGGATTACAAGCACGTTTCCGGAACAAATTATGCTCTCAATCCAAGGCATGACTGTACTTATCAAGTAAAGTTCTACAGAGTATACATTTCCTAGTTACAGTCCATGTACAGAATATAAATGGATAGCAAGCATTAAGTCCAGTGGAGTAAGTTGAGCTTCACTCCACCTCAGCAAAGATGTTACATTGTTGCAGGAACAAAGGAAAAGAGCAAGGGAATGCAGTAAGGAAGAAGAAATCCTTCTCCTTAAAATGGCTTCTGATTGAACAAGTTAACACATCATCAGAACATACAAACCATGTGACTACCTCGTTCCTTTCCCAGAGATCAAGTTCCCATGCCTCTGAGAATAGACATTACAGACCTGTTTACAGAGCCATGCTGTACCTTTCATGTGTAAACAATTGTGCTGCAGCTGGTAAAGTGATACATATCACAACAAGATGGGTCTACAACATAGTAAATAAAACATAATATTAATATTGTACACAACAACAAATCCAGAAAAATCTTCATTGTCCTACTTTGTCTTGTAGACTTAGGCATAAAATATTTGCCTGAAACTCATGACTCTTAAAATGTGTATGTCATATGAGATGTCTTCTCATCTTACTCTACCCTCCATGTCCCTAGTAATAATGTTAATGCTACTACTTTTATTCACAGAAAGCATTCCAAACGGGGACAAACGCACGTTTAGATGATCGCATCTTTACCATGTGCCAAGTGAAAAACCAACCTTTAGTGTACCTCATGCTTATGATGCATCCCAATCTATATAGAATTGACAATCTCACTGATGAGGTATGGTTTTCTTCTAAATTTGTCCTGTAAACACTGCATGTATCCTCCTACCCCTAGGTCTTGTGCCTTGAGCAGTTAGACGTTCTGCCAAAAATCTTAATCATGATGAAGGGCACAATGCAGCTTTTCTGAATGTTCATTGGATAATGTAGGTATGCATCTGTGTGCCTTATTAGGGGAGCATCACATTGCAAATGACAGCATCCTACAACACTCTTCGACAATCTTACATTTACCAGGCCTCCAGGGAGACTTTCTCCTTCTCCACCCCTACTCAGTCTGGTTTGGGTGCTCTGGGCACACTGCCCCCCCCCCAGGGCTAACTGACATCAAGGGCCCTGTGGGGAAGAGGAAGGAGTGAAGGTGGCAGGAGCAGGCAGAGGGAACATCAGGGCCTGCTCCAGTTGGACTGCCCCCGCCCCGGGCTGACACTGTTTTTTGTTTTTGTTTTGTATTTAATTAGACTGTACATCGCTCAGAGTGGCCAGATTACTGGCCAGATGGGCGATTCAAAAATAGAATTAAATAAATAAATAAGCTTATATGTCAGTCCTTGGGAAGCAGATGTAGATGCTGGTGGCACTTTAAGCTAGCCTCTAGGGTACATTTGTGTGTATGAAGACTTCCATGTATAGACCAGGAATTGGATTGTGTCTGTCATATGGTGTAGATCTTAAGTTTTATGAACTACGTCGGCTTTTATGTTAACTGTCAAGTTTTATTTTAAAACATTAAGTAACCTGGATTCAATCTATTGTGTTGGTAAACAGAATAAGTGGAGACCCATATATTGAGTTTTGGATTGCTCTACAAACTGCAATGGATTTTAGGATTAGATATTGAGTACAACAGAGAATATTGTAAATGGACACAAAAAAACTAGATTTGAATCATCATACACAGTTCCTCAGTAACAACATCATTAACAAGCAGATGTGGCCTGTGTTGTGGAAATTCATGCATTTTAGCGCTTGAAATAGTTTCCAGATATATAAAGCTAAAATGATTGTATCTAAGATTTTCAAGAAGAAACAGCTAATTTGCAAGGATGCTTTGATACAGGGTGGCGATTGCAAACTTCTGTACATGCCAGTTGGAAGGAACAGGAGTCTTGTTGTATAATAGTTTGTAAATTAACTTGTAAATATATGCTCGTGAGGCTGCATGTAAACTAGTTCTTGAAAAATCCACACTTCAAAGCTGTCAGCCCACAATTTTCTGGGTATCTTTAAATAAGCATTTATTAAATTGGCAACTTGGCAAAGCTATACACATTCTCTAACAAAGCCTTGTAGATCATTAATCCCACCAATGGATTCCACTGACATTTATTTTAAAAGGATTGGGGAAGGAGGATTATTTCCCTTTAGTTTATGGACATACGACTTTGTACATGTGAGTGTTTTTGTACTCCGAAAAGGACTGTTTTCCCATTGTCAATCGATCTGCTGCTCTGTTCAGATATGAGTGTGATCTGTGCATTTCTTTAGGAGGGCCTCAACATCAGTGACAGAACAGTACCTCAGCCACCCATTCTCCAGCTATCTGTAGAGAAGATAAATAGGGACGGTGCTTATCTTATGGATGCTGGCTCTGTAAGTTACCTTCTGCTAACATTCATATTGTCTATTAAATGTAGCACATCTCCTTGAAGCTTCATAGTTGTCATTTGCCAGAAAGTGGTTGATGAGTGTATAATACAGAGATTAATATTTTCTGGTTATCTGTGTCTGACTTTACAGGTCATGTTTTTATGGGTTGGGAAGAATTGTGGACCGAACTTTATCAGCCATGTCCTTGGAGTTCCAAACTATGCATCAATACCACATAATATGGTAAGAACATAATTTAGAGGAACTGTGGTTCCTTAGAACTAAACAGAATATAATTTCTGCAAATTACAGTGCATTTCTACAGAGAGCTCACTTTACTCACTTGTTCTGGCCTTTAGATATCACTTGAGATTACCTGAATTTATATCTTCATATTTAGGGGAACTAAATTGTATCCTCCAATAAATATTTACTATTCACTAAGCAATTTTTTCACACTGTATTTGTATTTAGGTATGTGCATTGCTCGCTACTAATGAGCTAGTAGAAGGGACAGTTCAGAAAGTGAATCTCATTGGATCCATTCACTACACTGGTCCTCCTCCAGCTTGGTAATGAGTCTTTTGAGATCCAGGATGACTGCTCTTGCATCATAGTAAATAGACTTCTGAGGGGATGGGTTTTTTCCCTTACCCCAAAAAGAGTGGAGGTGTACATCTTCTTACAGATGTCAACCAGTGGATATATTGCTCCAGCCTCTGAATATAGAACTTGTTGGGGTTTTTTGATAGACACATCTTCCAGAACTTGACACTGCTGAATCTTCTAGAGTGCGTGCTTTTATCTCTTGGCTGAGGGAGCAAAGGCCATTCTTTCCTATATTGTATATACTAAGGTAAGTAGCATTTTATAATGGAATACTTCAGCATGCAGATTGAGCCACAGGTTGTGTGGCTGCTTACCTGGGAAAAGAAGCAATTGCTTTCATTTGAATAGCTTAGTTGCAACCTTCCCCTACTTCATGTCCCACGCTATTAAAGCTTTGCTTGCTTCTGGCAGAGAGAGATAGAACAAACATTCACTGACCCTGTTCTAACGTAACAGTGGCTTTCATTGGCAATTTGTGGGTTAATTAATTAACAAATTGTGGGGATACATGCTGTGTGCGAGCCGCTTCCAGTTTCCAGGAACCTACACATCTGGCATTTGTAGGTTGTTTCCGTGATGTCTGAACTCATTGTTCATGGGTTAAACAACCCCAAATTAACCAATGGCTTGTTCTTGGGTTTACTTGCGGTTGTTTAACCCATGAACTGCTGCAAGTGCCTGGGTTCGGACATCACAGAAACAACCTATGAATGTGGCATTCGTAGGTTGTTGCTGGAAAGTGGAAGCGGCTCACACGCAGCACACATCCACACAATTTCTGGGTTAATTAATTTGTGGTTTAACAATTTGTGGGTTAATTAACAAATTGCAGCTGAAAGGTGCTGTTATATCTGAAGAGGGCCAGTGAAAGAGTAGCAATACCAGATATTAGGATCCAGTTCGCATGTAACACCAGTTTGTAGGCTAAATTGTTGGGGGTCAGCAGGAGTCAGCAAGCACACTGGCCACTGCCTCTAGCAGGTTCCTCACTTCCTCTTTTAACTAACAACCTACGATTGCCCTGTTCGTAGGTTGTTAGCATGACTTCTGAACCTGGACACTCTGGGTTGTTTCATCCCTAGAGTTAACCCAAAAATAAATAGTTGGTTAACCCTTGGTTGTTTAACCCCTATACAACCCAGTGTGTCCGGGTTCACGCTAACAATTTACGAACAGGGCAATCGTAGGTTGTTACGGTAATTGAAATAGGAAGTGAGGAGTGTGCTGGAGGCAGCTCACTTGCTCCTACTCATGTCTGGCAACCCATGGTTTAAACAACCCATGGGTTGTTGTTATGTGTGAACCAGCTTTAGGTTTTTTATGGCAAGAGAGAAAGGGTAGAGGATGCAAAAATGGAGGGGTGATCAAACCACGAAGTACTGATTTTCAAGACTGGCGATTTTAGCATACATGGAATTCCCACACAAGCAAGCCATCCCTCCCATTTCAGAGTCAGAAACAGTTTTTCGCATGCTGTCCTATTGCACATATAGAGCTGTATTGATTTATTTTATTTCACAAATTTATATACTGCTTCCCAACAAAATGATTGAAGTGATTAACATAATGCCAACATAAACACTAAAATATAACAAAATACAACAATAAAATAATAGCTGATCAAGAATAAAACTGTAACTGGCTGGGTCACACCTAGGGAAAGTCTGCATATAGAGAGAGATCTTAAGGGGATGTCTAAAAGTCAAAACTGTACATGCCTGGCTGATAACAATTGGGAGCATGTTCCAGGGGCAGATGCTGCAACACTAAATGCTCTATTATTACTGCTTCTAAAGTGAACTTCAGGACCATGCAGCACCATCAAAAGTGCTCTTTCTGAGGATCACAAAGACTGGGCAGGGATATAAGGGGTGAGGTGATCCATAAGCTAACCTGGTCCAAGTTTTTTAGGGCTTTATATGTTAACAATGAAACCTTAAACTTGGCCAGGTAGTTTATTGGCAGCCAGTGCAGTTCTTTTTAACTTTTTAATTTTATTGGACAAATTCATGGAGGAGAAGGCCATCAGTGGCTACTAGTCCCGATTGGCTATGTGCTTCCTCCAGTATCAGAGGCAGTATGCCTAAGTACTCCAGTTGCTGGGGGACATGGGCAGGAAGGTACTATTGCATTCATATCCTACTTGTGGGATCCCGTGGGCAGCTGGTTGGCCACTGTGTGAACAGAATGCTGGACTAGATGGACCCTTGGTCTGATCCAGCCTGGCTCTTACGTTCTTAGTGTGACATGCTGTCAAAAGGAGGCCCCTTTGAGCAGTTCCAAAGCTGCATTCTGCATTTTACTTTTTATCAGACAATCCACATTGACCTGGTTTGTATGACAGCCCATGGGTTAATTTACCCGCAGGGGCTGTCATGTGATGCCGGGTGCCATGGGTTGTTATGTAAACTCAGGTGGCAGGGGTTGTTTGAGGGTTAGACAACCCTCAAATAACCCTAACATAAGCCATGGGTTACTTGAGGGATGTCTAACCCTCAAACAATCCCTGCTGCCTGGATTTGCACAACACAACAACCCATGGCAAGCTGGGCACCTACAGGTGTCTTGCAAAAATGGTGCCCATGAGTGCCCAGCACTATGCAACAGCTCCCGCAGGTAAATTAACCCCTGATGGGCTGTCATGTCGTGCGAACCAACCGATTGTAAATAGTTCTGTTTAGGAATAAAGCATTAAACATGGATGTTTCTTTCACTCATATGAAGTTCTGTTTATTTTTATCTTGAAGGGATGAAAGTCCATGGAAACCAAGTTTTCTACAAAACATGATAGAAGACAGAACAGAATCTGCATTATCATACTATGAGTTCCTTTTACATATTCAGCAGCAAGTGAATAAATGAGCCCTTCTGTTACATGGTTCATCTACACAAAGGAACGTTCCTGCTTACAGAACACTTGTGCTTGTAATGCTCCTATAAAGTTTTTGGCCCGATGCAGTTGATGAGAATCTCACTGTGATTTTCCCCCCAAAAAGCAAAGCAAATAAAGGACCACAGAATCACAAGTACACTATTGTGTAGTTGTACATTAAACAATTAAAATCTATTTGAACATGTTGGATGCCTTTAATTCGCTGCAAAATGTTTCACTGTAAGTAGTTGCGGCATGAGTTATAAAGGTGATATTGAAGAGATGAATCTTTATAAACTAGATCTTTGTTGAAAATATGTTTTTAACTTTATTTTTGTTTTTCTGCTTTGTGTTTTGCTGCTAGAATTAAAACCTCCCAAGACTGAGTTGCAGGGAAACTATTGTCTTGATTATACAATATATCACTAATTTAAAAAATACCTTTTTTAAAGGAGCAATGAAACAATTCATTGTGAAGTGAACAAAATATTTACATTTTAAAAATGAACTTAGTTTCCAATGCTTTTTAAAATGGATTATGATGAGCAGGACAAAAAGTGAATTTGAAGTGGTCTATCTGGATTAAAAATGTAGAAGAAATAATTCATTTTTAAAAAGTTAGGATGCATCAGTATTCTAGTATCTGAAAGAACAATGAATCTGCATTATGTCCAATGAGAATTATAATCAATGGCCTGATTCAGCTGTGAAAACCGTGAACATGGATCACAGTCTTGGATGTTAACATGGTGTGTTTAGTCTTAATTCATTGAAAGTAAATAGGGGAACAGACAGTTCAGCCAAAAGGCATGAACTTTTTATGGATTGTTTGGTTAAATTTAAAGTCACATTTTTGTATGGATTAAGGATTTATAAAAATGCTTACTTGTGACACTAAACCAAGGGTGGTTATATGCAGCCCCCATGACTGTTTTTGCAGTCTCCCACTGTGGCAAAAATCACAGCAATTTTGCAAGGAAACAAGGTGTGTGGGGAGTGTGTGCCTTGTTTGCAAGCAGAATCGCACTCCTGGAAGCTGCGGCAAATTCAGCAGTGGCAATTCCAGTGGGGGTGGGATGCAGCCTCCAGTGGGTTCCGGGGAGCACTATGGCCCCCTGGAAAATGCCTACGCCTGACCTAAACTATAATTCTCACCTCATTAGAAGCAGTGTTGAGTAGCTTGTCTGAAATCCAGAGGAGTATCTAATTAAATAGTAGTGTTGCCATTTAAGTGTGTGTGTGGGGGGGAATGCAGGCAACTATTTTGTGGCTTTAATGGGAAAGGTTTTCAGAAATCCTACAGGCAAGAAGTCCAAGTACTGCATAGTTATCGAGCACGTAGGATAAATGTTAGTTTTACTCATGCCCTGGAAACTACTGTGAATTAAATCATGACAAATAGTATTAGTGTGTTTATGATATGTCTGTGTAAGTTACCACAACAAGAGACCTGCATTAATAACATTCTTCTTTACTGGTATAACTTGTGGCTGCCATGGATTTCCACTCCCTCGCCCCACTCCACTCCCCCAAGAAAAGTGAATTGGAAATATTTTTCCATTGCACTTCTTCCTTTGCGTTGTTCCTTTTGTGGAATTATCTTTTGCAGCCATTTTCAGACTTGCTTTTGTTCACCTGTAAGTCTTTAACTAAAGTTTCCTCATTGGCAGGCATGGGTAGACAATGCAGGTTAGATCCAGATTCTTGGTTCCATTAGTGAAAGGACACTGGAGCAGATTTGGAAGGCATGTGAGGGCTGCAGTGGGGAGGAGAAATGCAGAAATCCCGTTCCGGAAATGGTGTCTTTCCACTGAAAGAACAAAGGATCTGGATCCAACCCCTAATGTTGAAAAAGCACGAAGTTCTCTAAGGAACTGTGGTGTTTAGAAACTAACATTTCAAATTGGAATAACAACTCCTATATAGTTCTAACCTCATTGCCTGCTAATCTATTCAGTCTGTCAGAGTGGTCTATGAAAAGTTGCTTACAGAATTGTTACTTTCATGTTAGAGAGGGAGAAAAAATCTCTCTTAAAAAGGGATTAAAATACCTGTTGAAACTGCTAAATTGAAGTACCTTATTGCTGGTGTCATTCTTTTTAAAGCTCTAATTTAGTTATTTAATGATAATTTGTTATCATGGTAATCCACTTTAGAAGCATATGATCATAATGAGATGCACACTTCTGAGTAATGGAAATCATCCACTGGGTGCTTCACAATACATCCTAAGTCTGAATATTTATATTTGAATATGGTTCCATTGACTCTTCTAAACAAAAGTGTACTCACTCACACCAATCTACCGAGAGCAATCCACACACAGAAACAAGCTTCTGTGTGTAGTTTACCCTTCTGGTCCAGGTATGTCTGTGTATGTAAACAGATGCTATGCATGGGGACAATATGCATCCAGTGCCTTCTGCTGGATATATGCTTCTCCTTGCTGCATGCACATAAAGCTGAATAGCTGGTTGATGTCAAGCCTGAGAGGGTTCCGTGTGTCAGGAAATCCTTACGTGCTGCATCATGCCAAGAATTGGACATGGCTTAACTTTACGTAAGCCACGATAATAGGCTTTAAACTACCGGTAGCCTACTTGAGAGTAACTTATTTCAAGAATACATCCCCAACCACCACCTCTTTAAAATATGTAAAATGAGCACATTATACTGTTTGGATAGAATGCTTTTTGGAATGTTCATACTCTTTTTGCAATACTGAATTTTCTAATTTTATTCCTTGTGTTGGAAAAAATGACATCTGCTTCAACTTGTATTAATACACGTTTTTAATAATAGTTATGGCAGGGCAGACCCATGTGTAAAACTGCCCATGCTATACTTTAAGTTACAACCATCTGTTTTAAGATCTATAACAACAGTAAGAGTGGCCCTGATGCTTCCATATTAGCATGGCAGTCCACAGCAGATGTTCTCTATTTTTCTAGTTTGAGATTTTTTAAACAATTCAGTATGATCAATATGTTAAATTCAGTCATGCAACAGCATTTTAATTAGCATTTACTTTCCTGTAATTTATATTTGAATCAATTTTGACTGTTTTGCAATAATAAGGATGAAATTTCCTTTTATTCAAAGTTAATCAGATACAAAATGTTAAGGGACCATCAAATGTGACAAAGCTTCTGTTCACTAGTTACAGATTAAATCCTTATAGTAAATTTGATTTTGTAAAGTAGTGTAAAATATTGTAATATTAATCCTTGTTTTCTGAACTCGGACATTGATCTTCAGTGTGAAATTGTAAACCATGCTCTTCTGAATCGGAGGCAAGGTTTTACTTGTTCCCCTTTTTACAGTTTGTAATTTTCACTGTTTTATTCCTGTAAAAAGTCATTTGTAACACATGCAAATGCTTATTTTAGCTGTGCTAATTTATCAAATTTGGCTACTCAATAAAATTAATTGAAAGAGCTTGCATAGAACTTCATCAGTCCTTTTTATAAACAGAAGTTGGAAGGTACAGAGAATATCTAGCCATTTAATGGATGAAATAATCTTAGGTACAGTAAGAAGTGCTTCTATAACTAACCCTAAACTGCCTAATGATAAGTGTCTATTGCCACCTTTATACTGTGCAAATAGTGTACAGATTGGGAGATAAACATTAATGCAATTTTATCTTGGGCAAACTTTAATAGTTATTGATTCTTCTAATGCTGCAACCTTATGCATATTTTAGAGAAAGTGTCATTTAATTCAGCAGGACTTCGGAGTAAACAAGCACAGAATCACACTTTAAATATTTTGTGGGTTTTTTTAATTTAAAGAATAAAATATCAAGCTTTGGCACTTGGCTAGAGTGATCCTCTGTCAGCCTACAGAAATCTAGAAGTTCAAGCAACTTACTGTACATGGTTTAAACATGAAAATTAATTATCTCATTGAATAATCACAACCAACATTTCCATGCTCCTCTAATAGGGACAGCACAATGGAAGATAAACGGTTTATTTACGGTACATGTGTACACAGTAAAGAATGGATGCCACTGAATTCTAACCAGTTTGATAATTTAAATACAAACTTTTTTGTTGTAAAAGCTTCAAGAACTATACAGAGTAGCATGGCATTACATCATGTCGAGTGTTTTGTACCTTGTGGAACCTCCTTCAGAACATTCTGTGTAAAGGTTCAATATAATGGCCTATGAGGTAGGTAACATTGCATATTTTTTCCTTTGCACATCTCCAGTAACTTTGGTATTTAACATCTCTTCATTCAGATTGCAGTTACACTTCATAAGTAACAGTAATTTAAATCCTTTTCTCCAGGTTTGTCTAGGCTGCACAACTGATGATTAGAGGGAAAATATTGTAGCTGTTGCATACTCGTATCAGTGACATGTTGTGCACTGCTCTTGTTAACTGCACTTTATTTTCCCTCTGCTACCAATAAATCTTTTAAGGTCAGGGGTGGGGAAACATCAGCCCAAGGGCTGGATTGCCACCTGGGACCACATGCCCAGAGCCCAAAGTGGGTGTGCCTACCGCACACTGCGCGCCGCTCTCTCTCTCGCGCTCTCTCTCTCTCTCTCTCTCTCTCTCTCACACACACACACACACACACACACACACACACACACACTTCCCAGCCCTAGTTGAGGGGATTTTTCAGTCCCTCTCCCCTGCTGATTGATGCAGATCAGATGGGGGGGGGGCATTTTCATTCCTAATCTGTCCTATTATGATAGGGATGAAAATCCCTGCTGAGGACTGAAAAAGCTGATGATTTAAACAAGAGGGTTTTCCCTCCCTAGCAAGAGAGGGAAGCTGGATGGGGAAACCCCATGGCTAGATATGGATGGCCCTATGGGATAAACAGGTTACAGAATCCTAGAACACTTGTGCTAATAAAAGGCAGTATCCAACATTACTGCTAACGTACATGATTACGCTGGCTCAGCTTGTCTGAGTGTGGAAAGCTAAGCAGGGTCAGGCCTGGTTATTACTTGGATGGGAGACCCCTCCTCTAGTTTCCTGCATTGAGCAGGGGGTTGGACTCGATGGCCTTGTAGGCTCCTTCCAACTCTTATGATCTATGAAATGAAATCCTATGATGTGGTAGCGCAAAGCCAGTAGCATTTGCTGGCGTGACAGGTTTCCCAGGGAAACCCATTGCACCAGCAAGCACTTCTGATGTTGCACTGGAGATGGTTTACGCTAGCGCAGCATCATTTATTTTAAGTGTTGTGTTCGATGCTGCCCAAATGTACATATTACTTTTTCCATTCGAAATGCATACTATTTGATCAAATTTCATTTGTAGGTGCTAGAAAAGTGGCCATTCTTTAGGACTCTAGCAAAATGCAGGGGAAACGCAATACCTCAGGGAGCAGCAGTCACCTGCCTCTAAACTTGGTAGAGATACACTTGGTAGAAAACACACATTAGGGGTCCTTAAGTCCATGGTTCCTCAGATGCATTTAGGGACTTTGCTGTTGCCTACCACCCCAATCAACCCACACAGTACAGATAACAAAATGTTACTGGTAGAGCATAAGTGCGCACGGAATGGTGCTTATTAAGCAAATGCCTGCACCAAGTACTGTACATGATGGAAAGCAAAAAGTGACCCGAGGCCGAGGGGTGGTATGGGCTTTGGCACAAAGCCTTTATTTAAAGGGGGGGGGGATAGAAGGCAAAAATTTGCAAGTATTGTAAATGTTTGCAACTTTTTAGGGCTGCAGTATTACTATAGCTGTAATCCTGTATGCACTCATTTGGGAGTATGCCATTGAACAAGGTGGGATCCAGAGAAGGGCAAATGCTACTCTGCTCACGTAATGGGGCTTTCCTTGCTCCTTCCCATTACAGCCCCCAGAGCCCCCTCCCAAAAGCCACTCATGAGGGTCAAAGGGCCTTCTCAAACAGCATGGGGTGGGGGAATTGCCAGAATTCAGGGAGGCTGCCTTGCATAAGTAGAAGTGCCTTTCAGGTTTCGGCTGCTGTAAAATCATGTCTCAAGAATTTCATTATGAATGGTGCAATGCTTGTATGTTCAGCAAGAAATATGGTGATACATTTCTGAATCAAATTACAGCAAATATTTAGCTATGACTAAAATGATTTTGGGAACTTGAACCATAGCTAAAGGTGGCATGTTACATTGTGAGGAACCTTGGCCCCTCCAGATGTTGGACTCCAAGTCCCTCATGGGCTTTTTAGCCTGGGGTTGGGAGGAGGGTTGGATCTCCAACTCTTCCTTCCTAGGTTAGAGCGCTGTCTCCGACATCAGGAGGAAACTGAACAATCCTGTGGTTCCTGGGAAGCTCGCCCAGGGACGATAGGATTGCTCTCTTAGTATCTGAACTCTAAAAACACTGATGCTTTGATAAGTTATAGGTCCAGTCATACCTAAAGCCCCTGTCAATTTACAAAAGTACCCTTAGGTTTCTATTCTAAGCAAGATGACAGAAAGCATGGGTTTAAGTATAACACTGTCATTTTTAGCATTCCATAACAAGGGATGATTTACAATATTTTAAATATTAATGTTCAAGATTTCATGTCCCAGTTTCTGGTAGGTCAGTTTGGGATTCTGTCTGAACTCTAAAAAAAGGGGTAATAGCAGAAAGATTACTGCAACATATAATAATAAATTTTTATTTCTTACCCGCCTCTCCATCTAGATCGAGGCAGGGAACAGCAAAAAACACAAAACACATAAACTAATGAAACACAACACATACTATTAAAACATCTTAAAATATCTTAAAAACATCTTAAAGGCATCCTAAAACAAGTCTTTATGGCTTGTTTAAATTCCAAGTGACTGGTAAGTTGGCAAACGGCAGGCCAAGACAAATGGTCTTTCCTGTCTGCTATTTGTGTGCAAAATATTCCAGTAGGTATTACATAGCTGGTACAATTTGCATGTTGTTTTAAGGCCTACCTTAGATTACTGTTGTTAAAGTTAGTACCAATATAAAACAAATACAAATCTTCCTACTTTTATCCTGGAGAAGTCTTTCACATGTCATCCACTGAGTTCCAGGTGTTTTTGTAATGCACCCATTAACATAGTGGGTGGCATATTTAGTGCCATATTTAGTATAAATGTACCCATGAAGCAGCTCAAAATTGGGCAAGGAGGAAATGTACCTGAATAAGAGATATGCAAAGAGTAGCAAGGTTGTCTCAAAGGCTGGGGGTGGGGGGGAGTGGGGAAGCCACGGACTATGACAAAGGATGCTGTTGCTGACATACCCTAAAAGTATGGCCAAGTCAGCCCTAGTCTTGTCATAAAGGTGCATATTACTCAGTTTTTCTTAAAAGCGAGCATTTAATTTTAAGGAAGGTCATATGGGTATGGTATGGGATCATTTGTTAAAGGGTATAATAAGACTATTTTAAAAGTATTTGTGAAAGAGTAGAGGTAAAACGGTGAAGTTTGAATACTAGAAAGCCCCCCCCCCAATAAATAAATGCAAGAGTTCGTTCGTGAATTCTGAACAGGCTACCCGATGTGGAGCTGGTCCAATATATGTTTACTCTGAAGTAAGTCCTATTGTGGCCAATCGGGTTTCTTCCCATGTAAGCGTGCATAGGATCCCAGGCTCAGTTTTCCTGACTGGCAATGCTATTCCCACTTACCCAAATACGTTTTGGAATTAGGTTTGAAAATGATGACAAATGCCACTACCTTCATGATGTCCTGTCCTGTTATCCCAGGAGGATGCTACTTTCTCCTGCATTAGCCTAGAGGGCAAAGGAGACCAGCACCTACCTACAGCGTGGAAACGATTATGGCCACACCTCCCTGAATGTATGAGGTCATTGCCTACTCCCGACTCATCTCTTGCGGCAACTCCTGCCCCGTATACACACGCCCTTTCCCAGAGAGGTCGTTCTCGCCATCTTTGCTAAGGGCGTCAGCTTCAAACCAGCGGCCTCCAACCCTCATCCAAGATGGCGCCGTTCGTTTCACCGTCCGGAGGCGGTACCTGAAATGGCGGCAGCGCCTGCGCGTTAGTGGATGGTTGTCAGAGCGGGGCCTGGCTCTTTCCATTGTGTGTGTGTGTGTCTGCAGACAGAAAGCTTTGAGGTATTCCTGCTTTCTAGTAGGGATGGAGCCAGACCCCCTGGAAGGAGACGGTGGCAGTACCGGCCATGAGGGGGCTGTCAGCTCTTCAGCAGCGACCACCGGCCTCACGGCCTCTCAGCGTCGGGCCGAGCTTCGCCGGAGGAAGCTGCTGATGAACTCGGAAGAGCGGATCAATCGGATTATGGGTTTCCATCGGCCGAAGGCGGGTGAGGATGGGGCGTGGCTTGGGCCAGCTTTTGGCTGTGCGGGGCATTGCCCGCCTCGCCAAGAGAACAACAGGGTGCTGCGATCAGCGGACCGAGGCATGGGTTGAGTTGGGGGTCGCAGCGCGTGGAGGCCCTCTTGGTCTCTTTCTAGTCTTGCTTCATTCCCAGCCAAACGGTGGGCCGGGTCAACAGTCTGCATGGAGAGTAGTTTGTAGTAACACATTTTCATCTGGCCTCTTAAAAGTAGTTACAGAATGATGAAGCGCTGTTTGGCGCTTTTTCCCCTTTCCAAGGGTATTTTGTATAATGGTGGTGGGAGATAAGGTACTTGATTTGGTCTGATACGGGCAGTGGGTTCAAATTTTGCTCCCTTTGCACTAGGCATCTCCTGTCCACGCAGTTGTAAATGGCTACCTTAAGTAGGCGGTGTAGATTTGGCACCTCAGGGACTTTGGGTATAGGTTCAGTCACTTCCCTCTGTCTGTGGATTCTGTAAGTATTAAAAACGATGTCCTTTGGTCACACCAGCATTTTTGCTTACGTTGTTTGGGTAGAACGGATTTTTTATTCTGAAGCCTGTAAATTGAAGGGTGTTTTGTTCAGGTTGTGCACTTCCATTTGGGATGGTGCAGGCTATACACTCCTTGAATTTTTTTTTAATTATTAGTGAAAGTGGTAGCTCTTCTCGTTTTAGCGTTGCAAATCCTGGCTTCTAGGATTTCCTACAATTACAAGATTTATCAGTGAATCAATTAAGTATAAACCTTGTATCAGAAACAAAATCATCCACAATTTGCTATCCCAGCCTTCAACCAAAGAACCAGCTGGACTACAGGAAATAAGTGATCTCACTTATTTATGCCATCTCTGAATGATCACTTATATCTTTTGTATTTTATTCTCACAACAGCCCAGTGAAGTAGGTTAGGCTGAGAAATAGAAGTAATTGCCTAAGAATGCCCTGCCCAGTGAGCTCCATGATGGGGCTGGGATTTTAACCTGAGTCATGGTATAGCCTGCTCTTGTTCACCAGCAACTGGTATTCAAAGTCAGGCTGCCTCTGATACTGGAGGCAGTATATAGCCATCATGAATAGTAGCCATTGATAGCCTTATCCTCCTAAAAGAACAAAGAACAAATGCAACTTTCCTCCTAAAAAACAAAAACATCCCCTGCTCACTCACCCCAGCCAAAAAGGAAAATGGCGGTGGTGCCCCTAGTTTGATTCACTTTAGATGGAAGTACTTTCCGTGTTGGAAATATCGTGGAACTCATGTGAAGATTGTCATAGATGATGGCTGCATATACAGGTGTGTCTTTTCTCAGGCTATAAGTGGGTGTACAGTTAATACCTTTATCATGACTCCTCCAGCATTTGCCTTTGTTATGAGAGCTCTTTTGAAAACGTAACATGGAAGAAGTGCACATCCAAGTGTTTGCTTTTGCAGTAATGGTGTTGCAAAACAGAGAATTGAAACAGGAAATACCTCACAAAAGAGACACTTCTTATCCAGGATTGGCATGACCATTTCTGATTTTGTACCACAGTAACTATTCCCACTATACTGATCCTGCTGTTTGTTAGTTATACTGGAGATCAAAATAGCTGTTGGTCTAGCAGCTCATAAGCCTTAGTGACCCTTCAGAGAAAGCTGGCATCATCATCATCATCATCATCTAATACATTTTATACCCCCCAATAGCCGAAGCTCTCTGGGCGGTTTACAACAGTTAAAACCATAAAATACAATATAAAATTTAAAACCACAGATTAAAAACAAACAGCAGAGCTAGCAGCAGCAGTTACAATAACGGAGTTAAAAACAACTACAAGATTAAAATGATTAAAATGCCTGGGAGAATAGAAAGGTTTTCACCTGGCGCCGGAAAGAATACAAAGTAGGCACCGGGCAAACCTCTTGGGAGCTCATTCCAAAACCGGGGTGCCACAGCAGAAAAGGCCCTCCTCCTAGTAGCCACCTGCCTCACTCCCTTTGGCAGGGGCTCTTGGAGAAGGACTGCTGATGCAGATCTTAGAGACCGGGCAGGTACATATGGGAGGAGAAGATCCTTTAGATACCCTGGCCCCAAGCTGTTTAGGGCTTTGAATGTAAGTACCAGCACTTTGAATCGGGCCTGGAAACAGACTGGCAGCTAGTGCAGATGAGAAAGCACTGGCATAATATGTTCACGTCGGCCAGTCCCCATTAACAATCTCGCTGCCCTATTTTGGACCAGCTGAAGTTTCCAGACCGTTTTCAAAGGCAGCCCCACGTATAACGCATTGCAGTAATCCAAACGAGAGGTTACCAGAGCATGGATAACTGCATGGATAGCCTAACTGTAGCTAGGCTATCTGTCCAGATAAGGACGTCGTTGGTATATCAGCCTAAGCTGATAAAAGGTGCTCCATACCACCGAGTTCACCTGTGCCTTGAGTGACAGCTGTGGATCCAAGAGCACCCCCAAACTACAAACCTGATCCTTCAGGGGAGTGCAGCCCCATCCAGAACTGGTTGAATATCACTTAGCCGGGCAGACGAACCACCCACTAACAGTACCTCCATCTTATCTGGATTGAGTCTCAGTTTATTAGCCCTCATCCAGTCCATTATCATTCCCAGGCACTGATTCAGAACAGCCACTGCCTCACCTGGATTAGATGAAAAGGAGAGATAGAGCTTGATGAACCCATTGGTTCCTTAAAAACCTGACAATGTGTCCAGCTTTTTATATTTCTCCTCTTGAGGCTATGTGGATTTTCACACCTGTTTTATAAAGCATTGCAGGACAGCCTGTTGTCTGGTATTTTTAATTAGTCTGTCTCAGTCCTTGGCAGAACAGGAATGAAAGCAAGTATTGTTTACACTTTGTAAATATTAAAGATGGCACTTCTGATTTGTTCTCGTGTTCTTTCTTCTGCTGTTTGTGGCCACAAATCTTTCTTGACTTCAAAAATCCATTACATTTCTCTGCAATCCTCAAGGATATGCAAAACCTGTAGTTTAAAGAACATTATAGTTGCAGACAGCCTTTTGTTTTCATCTATGACTTGGGCCAAACGTGCGTGTGTTAATATGAGCAATTTATTTGGTAATTTGGCGCAGATAAGTTATTTTTTTATTTCGCTCATCATCTGAGGCCCTCCTCCAAATGCTTCCTCTGAGGTAGGTTCAGAGGATGGCAGGAAGGGAGAGGGCATTTTTAGAAACTGCCCAAGAGAGCTTTGCCTATTGGGCGGTATAGGAATGTAATAAGTAAAATAAATAAAAATAAAGACTACTTAATGTTGAAAGTGCATATTGAAAACAATGAATTATTGAAGTAAAATGGCAACTAAGTCTAAGACCTTTTACATTTTCCAAGTGGAACAGAAGTCCTAAAAAGCTGGTGTCTAATGCAGGCTTCTCCTGTTACCAAGGGCAGTTCCTTTTCCTTACCACTCTGCGATAGAAGGCAACTGATACTTAAATCTTTACCTCCAAACAGTGTAATCAGTATGAATCGCTGCTTACAAAATGTTCTTGTTTAATTGGCTATGCTCTAGGCTGCTCACAAACATAAAAACTTCAATAAAGGCAACCAATTTAAAATATATACATAGAAAATTAAAGCAGCAATAAAACACAAGCAGCATGGTCATAGTTTTTGAAAAGATCACTCACCTGGTAGTCCTGCCACTTTCAAAAGCCAGCAAGGAAGTCTTCTTTGGCAGGGAGCATTTTTCAAGGGAAAAGACCCTGGGTTGGTTCCAGAGTTTTTATTCCAGCAATGGGAGCATCCTCAAGTGGAATTCCTCTGGGAATGCTCCCGTTGCTGAAAAGAGGGAAGCAGTTCTTGCCAATTTCCCCCTCCTTCTGCAGCCCCACAGCCACCTCCCCCCACTGTTACAGAGGTCCCTCCAACCCTCCTGAACATATTTCCAGGGGACTGTGGGCAGGTGGGGAATCAGCAAAATTGCCTCCTCCGCTATTCAGTTAGTGGAAAAGCTCCATTAAATTAAAAGCCTCTCTTTAGTCACTAGGCAGGGCTCTCCAACCTTGGGTCCCCAGATGTTGCTGGCCTACAGCTCCCAGCATACCCAGCCAGCATGGCTAATGGCAAGGGATTCTGGGAGCTGTAGTCCAGCAACATCTGGGGACCCAAGGTTGGAGAGCCCTGGCCTCGTGGAAGACCTTCCATCTGCAGCTGGCTTTTACTGGATCCAACCGCATGATTCAGGAAGATCTCTAGAGTAGGTAGAGGGAACTATTTTGGCTCAGTGTGCTAAGTATATGTGTGGAGAAAGCCCAACACAAGTCTGCACACACACACACACAGTCTTCACCCAAGGGAGGGGGCGAGGAAGGGGAGATGAAGTCACAGGAGAAGCAGCCAGACAGACCGTCATCCCCAACAAAGAAGAGTCTCGGTGGATATCCACAAAACCCAGGAAGGACCATCAAGAACCATCAAACTATCAGGGCAGTCTCAAAGAGCTGTGAAGTACCAGTACGTCACCTTCTTCCCGGGCGGGAATAAGCCCACCTGATACGAAGGGGCAGGCATAAGCCCCCACCTGACCTGGAGGGTGGGGGGAGCGGGAACTCAGGGGTAGAAAACCCCTCTCCCTTCCGGGAGAGGGTTGTTGGGAACCCAGGGTACTTCGGGGCCAGATTCGTCCTTCAAGCGGCAGCCCGAGTAAGCCATTCTCATCCCCGGATCGGCCGACCCGGAGCCAGGCTGAAACTGACTAGCGTAAAGTCTCTGATCTGAGGTAACTGACCAGATTCAATCCGCTAGCCTAGGAGCCTGTTAATTGAGTAACGCAGGGGTCAACTAAGGTTGTGTTGACATTGTAGTATTCCTGGAAAGCTGTTAGTTCCGTTCTGTGTTTTGTGTAAATAAATAAAAGCCTTATTTGGTCATTTAAAGGGCTTCGGTTTCCTTTTGTGCGCGAAAGCCTCTCAGGTGGTCGCCAGCGCTCGTACGGGCTGTAACTCAGTGCCGGTTAACCCGTTAAGCGCCGAACTCACGCAAAGGATCCTGCTAGTGATCCTTCACAATATGTAACTCCTGTTTGAGACACACACACACACACACGTCACACCCCATTTGCCTTACAATACTTAGTTCCTTAACTCCATGGCCTGTCTCTCATAGTCCTTGAAAACCGAGCTAAAATACTTAGTGTGTGTGATTCTTTTCTTTTTGTCTCCTCTTTAGATGATGATAGCCATTCAGAATCTAAGCTTCAACTGGAGCAAGATAAACCAAGCCCCCTTCCTGCTCCTGTTTCCAAGCGGGTTGTGCTTGGTGATGCTGTCTGCAGTTTGGCAGGGACAGCTGACCATGCAAGTAGCGTGATAGAGCACAAGGGAGACAAAAAGGACTTGTTTAGCAAAACTCCTGAGGTTGGCGGTGATGGCACCAGTGAACTCCGGCAGCGCAGCAGAGGGGAATTGATGGAAGTTCCACAGCGAGCACCTCGCCATGGGTTAGACCAGTATTTATCAAGATTTGATGAAGCAATGAAGCTAAGAAACCAGCTGATGAGTGAGAAGCCAAGCCAGGAAAATGGAAATACTGTGGAGGAATTTGATTCCTTCCGTATTTTTAGATTAGTTGGGTGTGCACTACTTGCCATCGGAGTTAGAGCTTTTGTGTGCAAATACTTGGTGAGTAAAAAAGAATGTTATTACATTTTCAGTCCTTTGGGGGGGGGGTTAGTTGCCTTACTGGCTACTCTGTGGAATAGGACATTGGAATTCCCGTTTCACAGATGGGGTACTTACACCAAGGCCACCCGGCGAGTACATGGTTAAGTGGAGATCTGGGTTCAGATCCAAATCTATAACTCTGGCCACTGTTCCGCTGTGGTTTGCCCCAAGTAGTAATTCTTAAGGATAACTCAGAAGTCTGTAGTTTAAAACATCCTTGTGATGAGCAAGTAATAGTTACTTCAAGGCCTGTAGAGTTGGTCAAGTAGCAAGAGTGTTGCAGCCAGAAGAAGCCTTGGCCTGGAAACAGTGTCATGAAATTATTGTACCTTGGTGCACTCCTCTTGGCATCAGTTTAGCTATTGGAAGGGACAGAAAGCCCAGGGCTGAAAACAGTGTTGTGTGTTTTTTTGTGTGTGTGTGTACTACTCTCCCAGTTTATACAAATGATACCAAAGCACAGCTGACTATCATCCCTTCACAGGAGTCCTGACCTGTTCAAATAATATACTTTTATAGCGTGTTTCAAATGTTCACGGTCCTTTGCACACATTATCTCAGTAATTCTTGCGACCACCATATAAGGTAAGTCAATATCATTAGCCCCATATTGGCTAATTGGAGGCTGCAGTAACAGTGACTTGAGCTTGAGGCTGCCTAGTGTACAGTCATGCCTTGGATTGAGAGCATAATTCGTTCCGGAAACGTGCTTGTAATCAAAAACACTCTTATATCAAAACGAAATCCCCCCAAAAAAATTTGTACAGAGATTTTTAATTTAAGCTGTATTACAGTACTTGTATTGCAAGACGTCACTTGTATATCAAGTCAATTTTTTTTTTAAATAAATATTTAAAAATTTGCTTGTCTTGCAAAACGTTCTCAAGCCAAGTTACTTGCAATCCAAAGTATTACTGTATTTATAGCTGGGGTGAGCCACATTGCCAAGCTCACATTCTTGTACCGGGTGGCTAGAAAAAGTGTTTTGTGAGCAGGTAAGGTGTTTCAAAACAAAGCTTGTCTGCAAGTGTGAGTATATAATAAGGATGTTTTCCCCCTTTCAGTTTGGGTACTTGTACTTTATGCATATGTCTTTGGGCACAATGCTATGGCTGCCTGACCTTGACTTAGGGGGCCATAGGATAGGTCGGAGTCCCTGCTGCAACCTCGGAAATCCCTTCCGAGGTCGCAGTGGGGACTCCGCCTGCGGAGCACCCACCCCCCATCTCAGCCCGTGTGGTTCTTTTCGCACCAGCTGGGATCCGAAGATGGAAGTTTGTCTTTGGTTACCAGCTGGGGGAGGGCATTCCCGGGGGCAGGGAGGGAAGGAGCGAGGCACCTCCATGGAATCCAGGCGGTTCCTCAGCCTCTCCTCCTCATGAGGAGGGGAAAAACATTAAGACAGCCAAAATTGGCTGTCTAAATGTTTTGGAGGATGTGGGGAGTGTGGAGGCAATCCTAGCTGCTGCCTTCCATTGGATGCCCATAATCCTCTGAGTTCAGAGGGTTACAGACACCCACATTGGATGGGGCTGCCTGTGTATATGTCTATCCAGTGCTATTGCCAATTCTTTCTGAAACAGATAGCTATTTTAGAAGCTGGTTTACTTGATCATTACAGTCAGTGATAAGACTTGATAGCAGTACAAACTTGGCTTCTGGATCTGTGAACTGTAACTACAAATATGCTTAGCTTTCTGCCTTTTCTTAATCTAGTGGTGAACTGATCACATAAAGCGACCTCTTCCAAGTCATTGGGTTAAAGCTGTAGCATCATCAAAAACTTTAAGGAATCTATGCCCATCTAATTTCAGAACTGGGGTCTAGTTAGCAAGGTTCAGGTGCAAAGTTCTAGAGCTGCAAAAATGGAGAGGGTTAAACTGCATCGTTCCCCATCGAAAAATAATCTAAAACTATCCAAACCATTTTGAGACACACACTTTTTTTTTTTAGGGAACTGGATAATTACACACAACCATTTCCCAACAATATAAAGTGCAATTTGTAATCGTGTTCATTATTATCCAGTTACTTCACATTATACGTGCAGTTTGGGAGGCAGAAAATGTGGCATGTTTCAAATGCACTTGTTCACCCAGACTTTCCCTGGCTTTTAATTAAATTAATCATGCTGCTCCATTTTACTGCTCCTTGTACTGCTCTGTATTATTGTAATTTTAATTTTTAATATTGTATTTTAAATGTGATTTTAATATTTATATGTGATTTTATATTATGTGTGTGTGTATTTTATTATATTTAGTGGTACATAAGTATCACAAATAAATAAAATAAAATAATAATTACGGTATACAGAAATACCTTGGAACATTATAATATGTTGACCCTTCTTATATTATATGAAATAATGACTTTTGACTGAACGTTTCATGTAAAAGGCACTTTTAGGATAGACACCACCATAGCTCCTGAAGGGATATCTCTTACGTTAACACACACATACACCCTGCAAGCTCTATAGCAGTAGATTATATGTATGTTTAGTGCCCTCTATGGATCATCCTTAAATATGAGTACATTTTGCTTGGACAGTGGCGTTTTGAAACTGGGTTCTGCTTCTGTATACATTTTTCAGTGCATTACCTGATGCACATCACAAGAAATAGGCCTTTCCTTGAAAGTAAGTATCAATGTAATTCCTCGTTACTGCTTTCTTAATTCATATAACTTTGTTTTGTTTTTCCCCACAGTCTATATTTGCTCCATTTCTTACCTTGCAGCTTGCATACATGGGGTTGTCCAAGTATTTTCCAAAGGTAAGGTCTTTATTACGACAAATGTATTTTCAACATGTGTATTTTTTTTAAAATTGCAGCAAAAAAACTCCTAGTCTAGAATATTCTTGGATTGTATGCCGTGTAATAGATGATGGCATTATGACATTTTGTATACTATTCTGTACACATCTACCTGATAGTAAGTTCTGTTGGGGCCCACTTCTGAGTAGATTGTAAGCCTGTGGGCAGGGACTGTCTTGTTAATTGCTGTAAACCGCCCAGAGAGCTTCGGCTATTGGGCGGTATAAAAATGAAATAAATAAATAAATAAATAGATGCATAGGATTGCTATGTAAGAAGAGATAACCTGTTACTCTTGCCCTTACCTAGAAGTTACCCTTCATGAGCCTCTTTATTTCATTGCAGTGGACCAAAACAATGTCTCGACCAGCCAAACACAATTTACCCCCAGGTCTGATGAGCATTCAGCCATTGCAGAAATGAAATAATTATTCTCTAGAATATGGGTGGGCAGAAGATAGATCTCCAGATGTTTTGGACTTAAACTCCCAGCATTCCCGATCAATAGCCATGCTGGCAGGTGCTTCTGGGAGTTCAAAACATCTGGAGATATACCTTTTGCTACCCCAGTGTAGAAGAATCAGGTTGTCATCTCTTGTAGAGGGAAATTTGCATGTATACTGTTGTCTGCTATACTGAATGCATCTATATCAGCCTTCCCCAACCTGTTGCCCTCCAGCCATGCTGGCTGGGGGATGCTGGGAATTGTAGTTCAACACATCTAGAAGGCACAAGAATGGCCAAACTGATCTATATGGTGTTCATAAGGAGGGCGGTGAGATAATATTCTTATTTATTCACTTCTTATAACTTTATATGTGGAGGACTGAAGAACTAGAAGACCTGAAATGTGTGTAACAGTCTGCTCATCACGAATAAATATTTGGCTCTCCACTGCTTATTCATAAAGAAAAGGCTGTGCAGCAGACAGTTCTGTTATGAAAACTGAGTATTTGACTTAAGACTGAAATAAAATTAGCATTTCAGGAGAAATAATGCATTAACATTAAGGAGATAAAATGGTTGGGTTCTTCTAACTCAGGATGTGTATTAAGGGAAGAGATTAATAAAACATTAGACATATTACAGGAGTTCTCTCAGAGGCATTGGATAGTGTAGGTCACATGTCTTCATTTGTAGGTATTTATGGCACTGTTATGTTGTGATTCTATAAGTGACATAGCCTGATCTGGTCTGTGTTTATTTGGGAGCAAGTCTCTCTAGTACATTGCATTGTAGCTGGTTCAGATATGAAAAGCAAAATGCTTAAAATAACCTAAGGCACAATCCTATGCATGTTTAGACAGAAAAAAGTCCTACAATTCCCAGCATGCGCCAGCCAGCCATGGCATGCTGGGAGTTATAGGACCTTTTTCTGTCTAAACATGCATAGGATTGCGCCCCCAGTCATGTCCCTGCCATCCATGCAGTCCATAGTAGAATCTATGTATGCAGGCTACTCTTACCTGTTTTACTATTCCATATTTTATTTTATTTTTTGCTTTGTACAACTTACTTTTGAATAACTAAGTGGGAGACGTTGGCTTTGTTGCTTTATATTTTTGCACAGAATTTGGGGATATACACATTTCATTAAATATGGTGGATTTGTGTATCCTGTACAGGCACTCTGAAATTAACATATTAAGGGTGCAATCCTCTGCATGTTTATGCATAGCTGTGTTTATGCATAGCTATGCTGGCTGGGACATGCTGGGAGTTGTGGGCCTTTTTTCTTTCTAAACATGCATAGGGTTGCACCTTAAAACTCTGATAATGTACTTAAAAATGAAAACTATGAAAGATGAAGTAATACTTTTCTTTTTTATACAGAGTGAAAAGAAGACGAAGACTACAGTATTAACTGCTGCTCTTTTACTGTCTGGGATCCCTGCAGAAGTGATTAGTCGTTCCATGGACACGTACAGCAAAATGGGGGATGTTTTTACAGACCTTTGTGTCTATTTCTTTACCTTCATCTTCTGCCATGAACTGTTTGTGTTTTTTGGCTCAGAAGTGCCATGATAGCCGTGGAACTCAGTATAGCTTCAGCAGAACTGTGTCAGTCTTGATTTTGTATATGCCTCTGGATATATAAACAAGGTTAAATTGTTATCCAATTCTTGTTTCAGTGCAGCTTAAACACATTTCTGAAGGGAAAGGCATGGTCCCAACTCTGAAGTTGACATAGTAGAGTTTGAGTACAGTACATGGTGATCTCAAATGTGGAAGATAGAATACAGATATCATTCCAAGGGCCGTTCTGTTAAAATATGACCTCCCTGTTCCATACATCACCTTAAACTGTAATCTTTCCCTGTGACTCTTCAGTGTGAGAACACAGCACAGCTGAGATCTTGTGCTTGGCAGAATTTCATTATACTTTATGGCTTGGATCCAGAGTTCCTGTGTGCATAACTTGGCCCACAGGACGCTACTGCTGGATGAAAGGAGGGAAGGCAATTTTTACCAATCTGACATCCCTGTGCTCTCTGAAAAGCTGCTCCAAAGGATTGGGGAAGCCTCTCGAACAGTGTAGGAGGTGACATGAGGACCTGCAGGGGGAAGGGGAACTCATGAAAATTGCCTCCTCTCCTTCCTCCAGCGGGAACCTCCTGTGGATCTTGGCCCCTTCCGCGATTGAAAGGAGATCCTCTGTTTGCAGGTGTGATGCTCTGGATCCAACCAGAGGAACTTCCAAGGGACTGCTACTCCAATATTTTGTATTACCTTAAATCTCAGTTTATACATTTTAGCAGTCAGAATATTCTGACCAACATACCGTCAACCCCCAAGTCTTCTGTTTATGCAACAGAATTAGGCTGGGTGTAGTTCATCATCTTACTCCTTGCTTAATGGTGGGCATATTCTATTTGTTTTATAAAGTTAAGAATGCTTGATATGAAATGTGTATGCCTGAGCTAAAACACTGAACTGTGAAATCCCCAATGAGCATTCATGAACTCTTCCATCTGATTTGGAATCCTAACTATCTGTGTTTACATGATCTAATGTAATATGCTGCATTAAGAGTGAGCATTGCAGATTTAAAAAAACACTACGGTCTTGAGTAATTAGACTCTTGTACCTAAAAATGTCTCCATTTTTGTTCATCCCTCTGGCTTTTCAAGTGCTTTTTTGTTTTGATCTTGGTGGTATAAACCAAGGCAGGCCTCTACGTCATATTTGCCATATTTTCCTTCCCAAGAATATGTACCTACATATAAAGTTCAGCCTCTTTTGCCTGGACATTTGAGGGATCATTACATTTATCAGCAATAGGGGAACACTATGGCTTGGTAGGGCAGGGTACAAACTAGTCTTCACCTTCAGCTGCTTAGTGTGCATACTGGTTTAGAAAATGGATGGCACAGAATATGTTCAGTTCACATGGAAATGCTGAAATGAGTTCTTATAACCCATCTGAAATGCAATTACTTGAAGTACTGTATATACCATTGAAATCACTTGGACAGTTGCAAGTTAATGTTTATGTTTATTACGGAAGGCTTCTGTCTGCTGATCAGTACCATAATCAAGCCTTTGCTTGGCTTTGACGGTCCTTTATTTATTTATTTGTTAAGCAAGATGTCTTCCACACATTTGTCTTTCTTTCCAAGTTCCTTCAGTAAATCTCAATTGCTGTAATAATAAAAGATGACCGATTTTATCACTTGATCTTTATTTGAATAACACTGCATGACTAGAGTAAAGGTTGGTGCAGATGTAACATGGAACCGTGACTGAGAGAGTATTCACCCACAGCCCTCCTTTTCTCATGTGAGAATTTCTAACTGTCTTCATCTGCTCTGATTCCGTGCTTTGTGTCACTGTTGCCATCACTAGTTAAGGGTTTTCCTAAATGCCAGTACAGAGCCTGTGGCCCATTCACAATCCTTACAATGTGGTTCTTTGTTACATTAGCACAAGCCTTAAGGACTCAGTGAGAAATTAGACTACTATGGAAGAGTTCCCATTATTCTGAAGGATGAGTAGATTTTACCTTGGCTCTTAAGACAGAGGGATCTAATGTCCAAGTGGCCAGTTTAAACAATTTGGAAACCATTTGGTTACCTTGCAGCTATGATCTCTGGAAATTCCTGCTGCATCTGAATCTCACCTAGTTGCTGTTAAAGCTCTGTGATTACACAGGCTAAAGTAGTTTCTCTTTTTAGAGGTGGTTGTGGCTTTTGTTGGGAAGCAACATTGTTTCTTAATGGCAACTAAAACTTTGCTTCCTGACTAGTTTTTTTTTAACTTTTCTGCATTATAATTTTAATACTGTATTCATTGAACCAATTTTTGCTGTTGTAATTAAGGGGCATAGATGCATAGGAGAGAAGGGTGTGCAGAGCGGAAATTTGCTTTTTGTTTTTGCCACAGCATTTTCCCCTACTAAAAGGCAAGATTCTGTTCAGTTTAAAAAGTCATTTTACTGATGTGGCAAAAACACAAAGCAAAAGCTTTGTTTGGATTTGGATTCCTTCTGTGCACATGTTCCCTTTGTCTTTAGATTCTGGCCTTGATATATTCTGTTGTGATCAGTCGGGTTTATACTCCACTAAAACCTCAACATCTAATCATACATGTTCTGATATCTAAAGTAAAGTAGCCTCCCTCCATCAGGTCTGACTATATATCTGACATATTGAAAGGTCATATTTGAAACTAATGGATGAACATCAAATGAGCATCTGCTTTGCAAGTGAGGAATGAAATTGAGCTAACATTTAGAATTCTCTGTGCAGTGAGTGGCTTTTGCAGATTCATCGCAGAAGCCTCCAAAATGCCCTGAGTAGTTCATCATTCCAAACTAATAGTTTCAGCTTCTACAATTAAAGCTGTTCTTATTGGCCATCAAAATTATGACCTTTCAACCAGTACTTCTAAGTTCCTGTAATTAAAATTTGCTGCACTGGCGTTTTAAATAGTGACAAAACAATGTGCATCTAAGCTAATTGGATTTTTTTAAATTCAAAAGGCACACTTGTAGAACATAGAACTTTCCTATCTAGCCCTCTTGTTTACTGTGAAAAGTGATGTATAGAGTGGAATAACAGGTGAATAGTCAAGCTGTTCTGTATGTTTCCTTTTGCAAAAACGGAGCTCCTCTATTCAATAAACCTCATGTGGTCATGTATGCCCTTCAATGTAATTATTTCTACACTGGTCCTATTAAATTTATTAAAGTTACAGTTTGTTGCCATTCTTTTTTGCTTTGTCACTACTTGAGTGGTCATTAAAAAAAAAAGACTGTACAGGTTGTCAAACATTTTACTAACATTTCCAATGTTCATAGTATTTCAGCATTTAGGAAAGCCTGCATGTTAGAATTTGTGATGCCTGAGATTGGTTACAGTAGAATTGAGGGAATAAACTCAACCTTTGGGTTTGGGCCTAGGGGCCAGCCTGATAAAACGCCTATGAGGTAGAATACACTGGTTGCTGTGAAAGTCCTATGTAACAAAATGATGGCATGTGGTATTTCAGGATGTTGCTATCTAGAAACAGCTTAGTCATGGGAGCAGTGGTGTAGTGGAGCCAGGGCTCGCAGGGCTGAAGTGCTGGGACTTCTGGATTAGGGATGATGTCATGTACAACCCTCCTCAGAATTCCCTCTGGGCTTAGCTGCAATCCTCACAGCAGCTGAGGCAGTGAAGGGATGGGTTTTCCCATCAAAAATATGTTGTTGTGAGCTATATCCCTCTTGTAATTCAAAGTATTTTGGACTGGCTTGGTCTTGCATGGGCAATTAAGACCCCAAAGACCTTGTCTTGGTGTAGGTGAAAACTGCTGGAAGTGGTTTGTTGATCTGAATCGCCACATCTGCCTGCATTTTTGGACTCTCCCTGGGGACATGGCTATGGGGACTGTCAAGATGAGTACTTGCACTTCAAAATTTACTACTACACTATGCATGGGTTAGATAAGAGCCCTCACTGATCTGACCAAAGGTCCATCAAGTCCAGCATTCTATTTCCTGCAGTGGTCAACCAGATCTCTCTGGAAAGCCTGCGAGCAAGGCAAGAGTGCAATGGCCAACTCCTGCTGTTGCTTCCCAGTAATAAGTATTCAATGGCATTCTGCCTTTGAACCTGGAAGTTCCATATAGTCATCATGGCTTATAGCTGCTCATAGGTCTAGCTGCCAGTAATTTCTCTATTGCCCTTTTAAAGCCATCTAGGCTAGTGTTAGCATCACATCTTACAGCAGCAATTCCATACGTTATGTTTCAGACGAGTTATGTTTCAGATGAGTATTACCTTTGTAATTTTAGTTTATAGCCTGGCTTATCAAAATTATTTCAGGGTGGCTTGCAAGTCATGGCAAACACCAACACAAAAAAAAGCTAGGCAGCCATCGCAGGTAACAGTATTTAAAAAAAAAGAAAAAAAAGCAGACTAACATGACTATGTGTCCTCAGTGCAGCGCTGCACAGGGGGACTGACTACAACAGTGCGCGCTCCTAGTCCTCCGTTGCGCATCTATTTGTGCAATGCCCCTTAAAGTGAGGTTAGCTCCCCTCCCGCTCCCCTGGAAAAAGGAGGCTCCTTTTCGCAGCACAGCCCGGGCCAGTGTTTGCATCTCCCTCCTCCGGACGCCAGAGGCCGCTGTTGACCAGCTTCCGGAAATAAGGGGACGCCCTTCCTCTTTGTTTCTGCGTAGGTTGGTTCATTTCCGCTTCGCTTGCTCCTTCGGAAATGGCTGTTGTGGCGGCTTAGCCTTGAGAGATTAAGTCCAGAACGAGAAGACCGCTGGTCGGGGCCGCCATGGGTCGGGAGTCCAGGTGAGCGGGAGGCCTCTTCGAAACCGGACTTGGCTCTGGCGCTGCCTGAATCCTGCCCCGCGGGCCGAGGAGCTGAGCGAGGGGACAGAGCCGGTCCCCGGGATAGGCCTTTAATGGGAGCGGGACCGGCGTCCTGTGAGGGGAGCCTCCGTGTGAGAAACCCGAAGGCTGCGAGGCCGCTGGGTGGCCTGTTCGCTCAGAGCAAAAGGGTGTCGTCATTAAAAAGCGGGCTGTTCTCCGCTGATGTTTTTAAGTGCTTTATTTCAAATATTTTTATGGCGTCCTCCAAATTAAAAATAACAGTCACCCAGGGCGATTTACAAAACTAAACCGAGCGGGGGGTCGAGTAGTGCTTTGCTCTGCTTCTCCTTGCTCCTCGAGTCGTCTTGCTTTGTGGTTGTCCATGGTGATTGAAAGCATCTTCCCCATGGATAACTTTTATAATCTCGTTTTTTGAATCCACATCATTATCAGGCCAATATTCGAATAGCAGTAGTTAAAATGACCCAATAAAATGGCCTAAATGTTACTTCCGTTCAGAAAGAGCAGTTGCCACGTTTTCCCCAGCTAAGTTTGGAATAGCACTGATGTACCCCACAATTAGCACACAATTGTAATATAAACTCGCTAATCTTTGTTTATTTGGCACTTTCTAATTTGCTATTACTTTCTACCTATCCTGACCTTAATTAGTTATATACATTTGTCTGTTGTATCCATTTGTCTAGTATGACTTGTAGGTAAGTTGGGATGACCTATATGGTTATGAATACTAAATTTAACTACTCATAAGAATTGGATTGGTCAGTCAAGTTCAGCAAAATGTTGCCAGACTGGAAGCTATTCTGAGAGTGGTTTTCAAACATTAGGTATATGTGAGCTTCAAGTTTAAAGCATACAAAGTCTTGCAGTTTCAGCTTTCTTTTAAACTCAGGTATGTTATTTGCTTCCACTGTGTTACTGCTGTTAACCAATATTAGAAATTAACAGAGATTCTCAGATAAGGTTTACAATAGCTCAAAAGAAGCAGCACCCATGGCTAGTACGTAATCAATGGGTTGGATCCAGATTTAGGCATGTGTATCTGGGCTGGAGGAAGCAGATTTCCTCACTCCCTGCTCCCCATGACAACCCCCATGCATCCCCAGTCTACATAGGGATTCAGTGACACCGTCTGCCATTCATGGAAGGCACCTCCATTAAATTTTTGGGAATCCTTCCTTTCCCCCTCAACAGAGCCTACTTTACTCACCAGAGTCCCCCAAACCCTTGTGTACCATCTTTGGGGACTGGAAGGGCTGCCTTCTCTGAGGAGAATGGGATGGGAAAGTCTACTTCCACCAGCCCAGTTGCACACATCTGAATTGAGATCCAACCCAATGACTATAACATATCTTCCAAAGTAGTCTACGAAGAAAACCTTTGTAGCAATTTGGCAAATTGCATAGCTTTCCTCTTTATTATTGGTTATTCTTACTTTAGGAAGCTCTTAGCAACTTACATGGGACCCACAGTATTCCCCTATCAGGCATTTACAGGTCCACACCTGCTTAACCTTGAGCTGATTCTTATGTACGGTATGTGGACATGAATACCTGAGTTAAAAATGCACACTTTGTGTTAAGTATGAAGAAGGAGTGTATGTAATTTTTAATCCTGTTTCACTTTAAAATACATGCAACCAGGTGATTGTGTTGCCACTTGCGTGTATGTTGAAGTCAAATATATGCATATAAAAATATATGCACATGCCTTTTTTGTTTAATGAGGAGTGTGTGTAATTTGTGCTTGGGGGTTCATAGCTGATCACAAAAAAATCTCATTAATAGTTGGACCTTTATCTCCTCCACCATCTGTAAGATTTGCCTTGCAAATAGTGATATACTGTTGAAGCAACTGAAACAACTTGGTTGTTTTGTATAGGTGCAGCCTGGCCTCAAGGCAAATGGATTACCACATTGGCCAATAATTGAAAGCCAGTTTCATGACTCTTTAACCAAATGGAAGAAAACCCTTGAGTGCCATGGTACATGGTTTGGGCAGTTACATAATAAACCTGGAATAGCTTGCACAGTAGACATGGTTTCATGATATCATGGAAAGCCCAGTATTGCATGTCACAAGCATGGTCCATTTGTGTCAGGCAGTTTTTGAAAGGTTTCATGCTGAAATCATCAGAAGCTGGTCTAGTAGAAGGTACCACCTTGCTTACCTAATCTCTCTCATTTCTTTAGATCAACAAAGCAACAGTTGTCCAAACAAAAACAGTGAGTTAATCTATTTAAAATAATAGTTTTTATCTCACAATTTCTAAGCGCAAATGTACTATGTGAATGAATGCATTAGTCAAACAAATACTTCCCACCTCTTTCATTATATCTATATAAGGTCCATGTCAGAGGTTCACTGGGTTGCTTTTTTCCTACTGTATATGGTGGTTTTCTGTTAAAGGTGAAGTGCTACTGTATCTAAGGAAGCTGCCAGCATCAGGAGCTGCCAGCGTTCTATGGTACTGCAAAGCCGCAGTCCTCGATTTCTCAGTATTAACTTCACAAAGGATTTTAGCAAGATAGTTAAATAGGATACAGTGTTTTGAAATAGCACTTTCCTCCTTCACACTATGCTTATTTTCTTGGTGTGTTGTGCATAGCAGCCTTGGCCACATTTTAGAGCAGGGGTCTTCAAACTACGGCCCGCGGGCCGGATCTGGCCCGGCGTGCCCTTCCATCCAGCCCGGTGGCCGATCTAGGGTCCGTGTGGTAGGCCCGAACTGGGCCCGCCCGTGTCCGCACGCCTCCCAGGTCGGACCAAAGAGCCTCTCCCCCCAGGCGCTCTCTCCTCCCAGGACAAGCAGGCTGGGCGGCCGGTACAGGAGCCAAGGTGGGCCTCACCACCAGCCTTTCCTTTTCCATGCCTCCAAGAGCTGCTGCTTCCGTGTCCTGTCCCCACCCCCACCCCGTCCGCAGCCTCGCGGGCTTGCCAATAGTAGTTCTTTGCTCTCCGCTGGTCCCGTTGCGTCACTTCCGGCGCGGCGGAAGTGACGCGACTGGACCCTGCTCCGTTGTTCTGGACCCCCGCGCTCTGTTTTTGGTGGGGGAAACCAGGGCAACAGGGCTGTTTAAGCCCTGTTGCCCTGGTTCCCCCAGCCAAAAACAGAGCGAGGGGGTCCAGCGCGACGGACGCGATGGGGACAGGCGGCGGCGGGTCCAGTGGCGGCGGCTCGAGCAACGCGGAGAACGCTCCACGCCGCTCAGAAGAGCAGGATTGGGCTGCCGCCGTGGAGCTCCGTGTAGCTGTATGCTGCTGCTTGGAGGAAAGGTAGGATAAAAATGTGACTAAAAAGAATTCAAGATAAAGGTCAGGTCCCAGTGAGTAGAACAAATAACTGGGACACACCATCAGTTCTGAGAGGGTTTTTAAAAATATATTTTGGATTTGTGCCTGCTTGTCTCCTCTCCCTATCAGGGCTGGGAAACAGCGGGCAGATGAGAAGCCTGTCCTTTACTTCAGGGCTCCAGTCCTAGGCACAAAGTCCCACTGAAATCAGCAGGCCTTACTTCCAAGTAGACATGGATACCATTGTGTTGCAACAGCCCAGCAGAGCAAGGGGGAGAGGTGTGTGTGTGTGAGAGAGAGGGTGTATTGAAACCTACAGGACAACACCAATGTAGGGAATCAATGAAGCACTTACTGCAGTCTATTAATCCCCTCCTGAGATACCCCATGAGAATCGGGGGTGGGGGTGGGGGTGGGATTGTTTAATCTCTTCTTGCAGGCTAGATATAGTCCACACAACCCCCCCCCCCTCACTTTGGAGTAATTCTGTTGACTTCCATGGAACACTAGTGAAGCTACTCTGGAGCAAGTCGTGTGTGTGGATTCAATACCCCTAAAGTGCTGCCCCACTTCAGGATACGTGTTTGCAATGAGTCCTGTCATTTCCTAGTTTACATAATCTTCCTCCTCTCCATTTTATCCTCACAATAACCCTGTGAGGTAGGTTAAACTGAGAGTCAGTGACTGGCCCAAAGTCAGCCAGTGAGCTTCATGGCTGAGTAGGGACTAGAACCCGGATCCCCCGAGTCCCAGTCAAACACTCTAACTAACCACTATGCCACACTGGCTCCCACTGTGTTCTCTGGGTACCAGGTCTTCCTGACCTACCCCAGGGAATTGGTTTGTACTTTTAAGGCTGTGATCCTGTGTAAACTTACCTGGGGAGAAAGTCTCCTTGAATTCAGTGAAACTTACTTCCAAGTAGACATGCATAAGATGAGGCTGTAAGGCTGCAATCTTATGCACATTTATGTGGAACAAAGTTGCAGGATGTGGACCACCAGCTCTGTGGCTGGTAAATACTACTGCTCATCACTCATACTAAAAATATTGTATTTCCCCCCGTTTTTTTGCACTACAAATAAGATATGTGCAGTGTGCAAATCAAGCCTTTCTATACCTTTTTAAAATTTAATGTATTTCAATTTTAGACAGCAAATTAATTTATAATTAATTTATTATTAATTTATAATAACTTTCCATTTTATCAAGTAAAAAAAAAGGACCCGGGTCCTTTTTTTTTTTACTTGATCCATTCGTTCATATTTTTTTCAAACTATAGTCCGGCCCTCCAACAGTCTGAGGGACAATGAACTGGCCCCCTGTTTAAAAACCCCTGTTTTGAGGACCCCTGTTTTAGAGTCTCAGCGGTTCTTTATTTTGGAGTAAATTGGCACATGTTTTTCATATTTAGCTTGATAATGCTAATTTACATGATGTATGGTAGTAGGGGTGAGGTACACTGCTTGACCAAAAATTCATTAGCATTTTTGGCATAAAAATACTTGCTTGTACTGCATATTCTTTTCATTTTGGAGTGCATACATGTGTGTATATATCCCAATAGATATAAGGGATGAGCACAGAATTTATTGGAGAGTGCAGAGGGCCAGGCAAGTTGGCTTGATGAAGCTGCCAACAATTGGATCATGTTATCTGCTGAACTGATTGATAATCTACAGGATGTTATCCCCCCCCCCCCTTTTAACCAATATATATATAGTTAGTGGACTGGAAATGCTTTAAAGGACATTAGTCTATCATTTGTCTTCATTACACCATTAGTTCCTAAACTGCTTTCCTTCTATTATTGTTATGCCTCTTTGCCTTGAGCCATGCTTCCACTTGAATAGAAAATACTTCAAATCAAACACAAAAAATAATACAGTTGGAAGGGATCAAAATGACATTGTCATCCCCTCTAACAAATCATGACTTGTATCTTATTTTATTTATTACATTTTTATCCTGCCCTTTCTCCAAGAAGCTCAGGGCAGTAGTTCAGCTTCAAGAAAACAACTGGGTCAGTGAATTCCATGGATGAGTGGTGATTTGAACCTGGGTCTCCTCAATTCTAGTCCAGCACTCTAATTAAAACACCACATTGAATTTCATTTCCCTTAAGGCCAAAGGCTCAGTAATGGCACTGAAGATAAATCAAGAGCTAATTCTACAACTAATTATCCTTTAAAACCTTTTTTAAAGCTTTAAAATGTTGTATTCTTTGAAAATATGTTTATTGTGTAGCTTACACTCTAATTTTTGTGCTACATAGCTTGACCATTCTGTTATATCCACCATAGGCATTATCGGAAGCGTTCCTCATCACGAGGGCGCTCTGGTAGCCGTTCTCGAAGTCGTTCTCCATCTGACAAAAGAGCAAAACGTGGTGATGATAGGCGTTCTAGAAGTAGGGATAGAGATCGCAGACGCGAGAGATCACGGAGCAGGGACAAGAGGAGATCTCGATCACGTGACAGAAAACGTGTGAGGTAAGTGGCAAATTCTAAATGTATTTATGTAAAGGAAGCTTGAATAATGTCGTTCCCTGCCCCAGTAGATGTTAGATATTTTCTGGTAATGGAGGTTACCTCTTATTGGAAGAATGAAGTAGAATGTATTTTAAGTTAGAGCTCTTGACAAGCTGTAATAATTGGTTTTGATGTTTGTCCCATTGGTGTTCACTTTTTTCTTGTAGACAGCTACTGAAATGAATATTTTCTGTTTTCTCTCTGATGAATGAAATTTCTTTAAACCAGAAAATATTTTGTTTACAGTATGACCCAAAATCTGCTTCTGCGTAGGCGCTCAAGAAGTAGAGAGAGGGAACGGAGCAGAGAGAGGAGACGATCACGTAGTAGAGAGAGAAGAAGATCCAGAAGCCGAAGCAGAGGGAGACGGTCCCGATCTTCCAGCCCTGGCAAGAACAAGAAAGTAGAAAACAGGTAACTGGCATACTAACCCATGTCATTTTATCCAACTGCTCTAATAAAATAGCCATAGTTACTGTAGATTATTATGAATTAAACATACACATGGAGAGAATCGAACATTAGAAAGTATTTTCAGCATGTAAGAGGGGTTTTCAGTGTGTGTTTTCAGTCATTTCTCTACATGTGGACTCATTGTTGTCAGCAGTACTACTGACCAGACACAGAAGAAACTGTCATATTTCCTTCTGCAGTACTCCCTAGTCATGTTACTTTGATGCTGTTGTCTTACTGCACAGTACTAATGTAGGTGGCTTGTCTTGGAGAGTTACAGAAATACAGAATTTTTGTTTGAATTTAACGGGTTAATAGGGCAACCAATGTATTCCTCAGCAATGAAATTATTTCACATAATGTGTAATCTATAAAACTTCTCAAAAGTCAGAGGACCTCTAACTAAGCCTAAAAGATGCATTTGAAATTAAAATCATTTTGACTGATATTGATATTGAATTGTATGTTTTATATTGTAGGCCAGCTTGGGAAGATTGCAGTCTTGAAAGGTGGCTAAGAAATGCATTAAATAAATATATTAAATAAATAATAGCCTTGAAAGATCAGCTTAGCAATATGTATCGATGTGCTTTCTTCCATCCACTATCCTTGTGTTCAAACTCCCTGCTTGTGTATGTTTTTTTTATTTCAGTCCCTGGTGTTTGTTTGCCTGGGACATTGAGGCAGACATGCACCTAGTAAAGGAGAAGATAACTTTTTAAAAAGTTATAGTGTTAGCAATTTTTGCCGCATGCTATCATAGGAAAGAGTATTATAAAGTATAAGGTATTACAAAAATAACCTTTTGGGTGGCTTTTTGTTACTGGGTCATTAGCACAACTGGTTTGAAAATTAGGAAAGATTCTTCCAGGAAAGAAGTGTGTTCGAGAGCACACTTTGCAGTGTGTACTGTGTGTTTGCAGTGGTACTGTGCAGTGGCGACAGTGACACTTGAGCACCTCTGATAATGTGATGAGAGAGTTCAGTCTGCCTTGTCTGTGGCTTCAGGGAGGAAAGAAAACTATTCAAAAATAGAAAGATGAGATTGTACCGGGGTAAAGAGCCGCATGGCAGAAGGCATCGAGACAAGAGTGATAAAAAGTTTCAGAAGGAGGCTTGTATTTGAGGAGTTAGTGCAGAACATAGAAGACAAGAAGTGGAGTAAGAAGAAGCAAGAGAGGAGATGATGTGGTTGGGGAAGATTTGTGGAGAACATGCCCAGTTCGTTTTGTATTGTTTCAAATTCATACATTCTGTTTCTCTCTTGCGTCCCTCTTGCATTTTACATTTCTGGTGCTTTCTTTACCACCATTGGGGCTGGAGACTGAATGTTGAGATTCTGAAGGTTGTAAAAAGTTAATGTTGAAATATATCAAATTGCAGGCCCCCTTTTGTGATTTGTCAAGATTGATGATGATTCAGTTTTTTTAACTGTTTAATCACATTGCAGAAAGGAACGGTCCACAACTCTAAGGATATGTTTGCATCATCTGATTTTTTGCACAATTGTACTAGAAAACACCATGAATACCTTGTGCCATTTGCATCCCCAGTTGTGAATTTAGTACCTGATTAAATAAATTCTGATCTTCATGTTGTTGACAAACATTTTGTCATCACCTTCCTCCCAGGCTTTGACTTGCTGCTGCTCCTCCACTTTCATGAGAGCCCCCCCCCCCCTAATTTTAAACTTACAGTATTTTCATTCAGCAATCCATCCATTAACTTAGACACTTCATTTCTGTGTTATTTTCTCAATTCCTAGGTTCTCTTCCCACATTTTTCAGTACTGAGGTCACTAATCATGGAAGAGTATGTGTGGATAGTGTGTGGCTCAGCTTGTCTGAGCGTGGAAAGCTAAGGGTCAGGTCTGGTTATTACTTGGATGGGAGACCCCTCTAGTTTCCTGCATTGAGCAGGGGGTTGGACTCGATGTCCTTATAGGCCCCTTCCAACTGTATGATCCTATGAAATCTATGAAAATCACGCTCTCGCTCTCTCCCTCCCCTCCCTCCACTCTCACTCTCACTCGCTCACTCTCTTCAGAGGGTCAGCAAAGAGGCAGGAGGGGAAATGCTAAGTGTCCAAGTGTTGTGGAGGACACTGGTACAGAGTAACACCTGAGTAAAGAGATGTTTCTTCTCTTCTGTTTCTCTCTTGCGTCCCTCTTGCATTTTACATTTCTGGTGCTTTCTTTACCACCATTGGTACCTGGCTGTACCTTTTTTCTTTTTTGGTTTTGCACTTGTAACCAAGTAACTCCATTCTTCCTGACAGGATCTTGGTGTTACACTCTAGTCTAGTCTAAGTGCCCTGGTGTTGTTAGATCTACATTATGTTAGGGAGTCAATCAGGTTTATCTGTAAAGGAGTGCTATGTGGGGTAAAGAGATTTAGTTCTAGTATTGGAGATTTAGGATTGTGCATTGAGAAACTGCACTGTATAGTTGGAGAGCTAGGGATAAGTTGAGCTTACATGCTGCTTTATTATGCTGGCCTGTCAGAAAATGACACTCATGATTCTTTGGCTTCTCAGAAACAAAAACTGTGGTCTTCTTGAGAACCTGTTCCTTTGGGACTTCTGTACTGTTGTCACTAGGCTGAGAGAAACTGAATGAGTCCCTTTTGTTCTATAGATCTACTTTCTGAAAATTAAAACAGGTGTTTTAAATGAAAAGTATTAGCAAGCATACAGCTTATACAGTTAAAATATGTAACTATAGCAGAAAAATGTATCTGATTAGTTTGTTTTACCAACCTTATTTTAAAGTTACAAAAACCATGTTTTAAAAGTGCAGTAACATAGATTCTGTCACTTAAGATAAGCATATGTTTTTTGTTAAAATGGTTCAGTGGGCTCTATTGAGAACTTTATAAGATTTTATCAACCAAAAATTATTTCTACATTTACTGTCTTGGGTTAGCGCATGTTTGGATTGGATTTGCCCTTTTTGTGGGAGAAGAGGTGGGAATAATATAAATCCACAATAAACATGATAAATTGCTTTCATATCAAAGCCAAGTCTTTCATATTCTTGGGGGAGGAAGCTGTGTGTGTTTTAGCATTTATTTCAGCCAGCCATGCCTCCTTGGAGAACACTAACACTTCCAAAGCAAGTGCTAAATCACTTAGTGAAACAAGTATTCATGTTTTAGCTGATTTGCACAAACCTGCCTTCAAAGAGGTGTGAAATAAACACTATTAGAGCATTACTCCTAGGTATTCTGGAAATAAAATTTGCAATAAGTGCTCCCACTGGCACGCACACACACTGACTGGGTTCGCACAAGATGACAATCCATTGTGGGTAATTGGCCAACTTGTCATGTCATCTGAACCCAGATCGCTTCCTGCAGCATGGTTTATTTTTTGGCCACAACCACTCTGACAACGCATGGCTTGTTCTAGGGGTTGTTTGATCCACCATGAGTTGTTGTGTCATCCAAATCTGGGAGAGCAATTTCATTGTGGGTTTTGGGGATTGGTTAGTTTTAAGTGTTGAACTGACAGCTTTCAGTGCCCTTCACCTTTACGGCACTTCCTCTAGTCTCCAACTACTCCAGAAAGGGGAGAGATTAACTCCCCCCTCTTTTCACGGCTCCTTTTCAGAGCAGTTACTGCAGATGTGCGAATTTCCCCTCCATTTACTTCCCAGCCCTTATATTGGCACAAATTTCCCATCTGTTTACTTCTCAGCCATGAAATTTGCATATATTTCTGCATTTCTTTTTAGAACTGTCAGGGAACTGCAGTAACTGCAGCAGTAAGTACTCCAAAAAGGAGCCACAAAAAGGGTGGGGAGTTAATATCTCCCCTTTCTGGAGTGGCTGGAGACTTGGGAAGTGTTGAAAAGGTGGAGGGCACTGAGAAGTGTCAGTACAACACTTAAAATAGAGAGGATTACATTGCTAAGGGGGTGATATCCCTCTTATCCTTGTTTTGGTGCACCAACTTTCGCCACTTTTCTCCCTTTACCGGTGCTTTTCAGTTGACAGCTATGCAATTGGTCCCTGGAAACTGTGCATAAATTAGCCTATATGCAGTCTCACCGTACCAATTTCCTTGTCTGTTACCTACTCTACTTCCCTGCTCCCTTTGACAGCTGAAACGGACAAGGAAATGGACCAGGCAAGACTACACATCAGGAAGCAGTGAGAGCACACATGTGAAAGACCGACGATGATGATGATGATAATAATAATAATAAAACATTTGTGCAATTTTCTGATGCATTAAAAAAAAGGGTAGCAAAACAGTGATGGTCACTCCAAAGTGCCACTTTGGCATTGGTATCACTGGCGGTGGCACAGGCAAGGTTGTAAAAGGGTGGCAGGTGTTTTTTTTGCCAGATCTTAAACCGGATCTCTCTCTCTTTGTGACACACACAGATGCAGACCAACAAAACAGAGTCTCGGAGTTGGTATACAGTAATACCTTGGATTGCAAGTAACTTGGTTTGAGAGTGTTTTGCAAGACAAGCAAATTTTTAAATATTTATTTTAAAAAATTTGACTTGATATACAAGCGACGTCTTGCAATACAAGTACTGTAGTACGGCTTAAATTAAAAATCTCTGTACAATTTTTTGGGGGGAATTTCGTTTTGATATAAGAGTGTTTTGGATTACAAGCACGTTTCTGGAACGAATTATGCTCTCAATCCAAGGCATGACTGTACATCTGTAGTTGTGTATCTATGAGATTGATACACATGAGATTTAAGGTTGGAATCCAAAGAGGCACATGTTGAGTGATGCAACCCATTTTCTTTTCCTGCTGAAGCCCCATAGGTCACACGGAACACTGTAGTATCCTTTGAACTTTGGGAACAGCTTGGGGGGAGGGCTGAAAAGCTCTAGTGCAGTGATGGCGAACCTATGGCACACGTGGCACAGCTGGCACGCAGGGACCTCTCTGTGGGCACTCGAGCCATTGGTCGCCAGAACGCAAAAAGACTGTCCCCTTCTGCGTTCACCGTCGGGTTTCCATAGTAACTCCTCTCCATTCATTCCTCGCTGGCCTCCACAGGCTGGCACACTCCAACATCTCCACCCCCAGAAGCGGACTGCGCAGGCAACCAGCCCTCCTTCTGAGTGAACAGACAGCTCAGAAGCACAGCGCGCGCCCTAATCTTTGCGCGCCTGGTGAAGAGCCATGCCCTGAGACAGAGTGGGGCGCAATTAGCTAGTGCCCCCTCCTCCTTCCTGCCAAATTTAAGGCACTTTGAAATAAATAAGTTGGTTTTGTGTTGCAGTTTGGGCACTCGGGCTCAAAAAGGTTCGCCATCACTGCTCTAGTGCATGTGCTGTACTTTGGATCCTGGCTTATGGTTGTAATCTTGTACGTGCTTACTTGGGGGAAAGTCTCACTGAACTTAGTGGAATTTACTTCTGAATACACATTCATAGGGCTGCAAGTATAGGTGCAGCCTCTTTCCATGCAGAGTTTTGTGCACCTAAATCCTTGAAAATCAATGGACTTAGGTGTGCCTAACTGCGTAGGACTACACTGGTCATTATTTCTGGAATACAAGTCTATGGCCTGGTTTGGACATAATGCTAAACTATATTTCAGTGTTTATATGCATGAGCTTTGGGGTCATGAGCTCCCCCTCTCCTCTCTGGCATAGCCATGAGGAGGAGCTTGGAAGCTTTCACTTCTGTTTTCAATTAACCACATTGCTTCTGAACCCTATACTGTGGTTAGTGTTAACTATAGCTTATGGAATCAAGCCAACTTCATAAACCACAGTTTGATGTTGGTTCATTTCTCTAAATCATAGTTAAGACTAACCCCAGTTTGTCTGGGTTTGGACTCCAGTTAGTTAAAAATTGAAGTGAGTGTTTCTGATCTCCTTGTGGTTGTGCTAGAGGAGGAGAGGGCGTACTGACAAGCCTGAGTCTCCTTCACTTATTAGGTCTGAACAAGTCCTATGTATAATACCACAGTTGTTTCTGTTCGCTCTATATATAGCCTCTCAATCGAAGCTGACATACTGTCAGTCATATGTAATTCTTGATCTTGTCTTACAGATCACGATCTAAAGAAAAGATAGAAGGTGTGGAAGTTAACAAAGAAAAGAAAAAAGAGAAAGAGGACAAAGAAGAAGAAAAGGATAAAGATGTAAATGTATGTACACTAACAATTACTAAGCTTAGCAATTAAATAGCAAGCACAATATTTTACCAACTTCTAACAAAAATATGTAACATGTCCCTAAGATCAGCCTCTGTACCAGAGGACTAGAGAATGGCCAATGTAACCCCAGTTTTTAAAAGGGGATCCAGAGGGGATCCTGGAAATTACAGTCCAGTTAGCTTAACATCTGTTCCGGGTAAATTGGTTGAAAGAGTTATTAAAGATAACATTAGTAAGCATATAGAAGGACAAGCCCTGCTGAAAAAGAATCAACATGGCTTCCGCAAAGTTAAGTCCTGTCTCACTAATCTTTTGAGAGTTCCTTGAGAGTGTCAGTAAACATGTGGACAGGGGTGATCTGGTAGACATTGTTTACTTGGACTTCCAAAAGGCTTTAGACAAAATCCCTCATCGAAGACTCCTGAGCAAACTCATGGAATAAAAGGAGAGGTCTTCTTATGGATCAGTAACTGGTTAAAGAACAGAATGCAGGGAGTAGGAATAAATGGTAAATTCTCCCAATGGAGGGATGTAAACAGTGGGGTCCCACAGGGATATGTATTGGGACCAATGCGTTTCAACTTATTCATAAATGATCTGGAATTAGGAGTGAGCGAAGTGGCCAGGTTTGCTGACAACACCAAATTTAGGGTGGTTAAAACCAAAAGGGATTGTGAAGAGCCCTGAAAGGATCTTCATACTGGGAGAATGGGCATCAAAATGGCAAATGTGGTTCAAGTAAATAAGTGTAAAATGATGCACGTAAGGGCAGAAAATCCCAACTTCAAGTATAAGCTGATGGGATCTGAGCTGGTGGTGACTGACCAAGAAAGATCTTGGGGTTGTGGTGGACAGCTGGATGAAAATGTCAACACAGTGTGTGGCTGCTGTGAAAAAGGCAAACTCCATGTTAGCCATAATTAGGAAAGGTATTTAAAATAAAGCTGCCAAGATCATACTCCTATTATACAAATCTATAGTGTGGCCACACTTAGAATACTGTGTACAGGTCTGGTCACTGTACCTAAAAAAGAATATTGTAGAGTTGGGAAAAGTGCAGAAAAGGGCAACTAAAATGATCAAGGGGCTGGAGCAACTTCTCTATGAGGAAAGGTTACAACATCTGGGATTGTTTAGTTTAGAAAAAGGGTGAGTGATAGAGGTGTACAAAATTATGCATGGTGTGGAGAAAGTGGATAGGGAGACATTTTTCTCCCTCTCTCATAATACTAGAAATGGGCCATCCCATGAAGCTGATTGGTGGGAGATTCAGGACAGATAAAAGGAAGTACTACTTCACACAGTGCATAATTTAAACTATGGAATTCACTTCCACAGGATGTAGTGAAGGTCACCAATTTTGATAGCTTTAAAAGGGGATTGGACAAATCCATGGAGGAGAAGGCTATCAATGGCTACTAGTCCTGGTTGGCTATAAGCTACTTCCAGTATCAGAGGAAGTATGCCTGTGTGCACCAGTTGCTGGGGAACATGGATGGGAGGGTGCTGTTGCACTCATGTCCTGCTTATGGGTTTCCCGTGGGCAGCTGATTGGCTACTGTATGAACAGAATGCTGGACAAGCTGGACCTTTGGTCTGATTCAGCATGGTGGTTATTATGTTCTAACTTCATAGTCTTTCTGAAATCTTCACAGAATTCTCTTATACAGGCCTGTGGCTTATGCTGGCTCAGCTTGTCTGAGCGTGGAAACCTAGCAGGGTTAAGCCTGGTTATTACTTGGATGGGAGACCCCTCCTCTAGTTTCCTGCACTGAGCAGGGGGTTGGACTCGATGGCCTTGCAGGCCCCTTCCAACTCTATGATCTATGAAATCTATGAAATGAAATCTATTTTCTGTACTGGGTGTTGCACAAACATCTGTTTTAAAGTCGTGCTTTCTTCAGGACAGGTCTAAATGTCATACCTTACTACAAAACTTCATAACAAGTAGGTTATAAACTACAAACTGGGTTGTGAGTGGTTAACTACTGGTGCTGTAAGTACAGTTTCTTATAACTACTGCAATGAAGCAGCTAGGCTGGAGCATGTTTTCTTTTCCTATCTTTTGCTACTTGTGTTCTGCTTTGCTAGTCAACAAAGCAGAGTAGCACTCCATAGACAAATATTACTTAACTCTCTAGGAGAGTGAATTTATATTGTTATAGGTCACATGCCAGTCAAGCAACAAGCATCCAAAGCTCTTGGTAAAGTGCTTCCAGTGCAGCACACAGCTTATGTGACCTCATTCAGAATATATATGTGGGAGTTTCCTTTTCTCTACTTGTCACCATCCAGTAGTCCAGAACACTAGGTGCTCTCTTTTCTTTCCCTCACTAATGATTTGCTGTTTTTCTGTATAATCAAAGTCTTGTAGTACCTTGTGACTCTACTATTGTTTAGAAGTCAAGAAGAAAGTTCCGTTTCCCAAGATGTTATTGTATTGGATGTAACTGGTAGTCATGTTTTGCTGTACTTGTGCTTTTATGCTATAAACTGGTCTTGCATATCCTTTTGACAAAATGTAGGTCATGTCAGTGCTAAGTAATTTTTCAATTGATTACTTTTTCTCTCATAGAATTTTGATCAGAACAAGCTAGAAGAGGAAATGAGAAAACGAAAAGAACGAGTAGAGAAATGGAGAGAAGAACAACGCAAGAAAGCTATGGAAAATATAGGAGAACTGAAGAAAGAAATTGAAGAGATGAAGCAGGGGAAAAAATGGAGCTTAGAAGATGATGATGGTATTAACTTCTTGCATAATTAATTGGGGGAAAGTAAGCTTTGTGTTGCTTTTGAACCTGGCACAGTGCAGATGTGGGAGAGGATGTGTCAAACTGTTTCCTGTGTTCTAAGCCTGCCCAGCTCTTAGGTTCTGAAGAGAAGTTGGGAAGTGGATAAATTTTATTCTTGGGATTTCTAGGATATAGCCTTTAAAATTCTGATTTTCTAATATACCGCTGCAAAATACAAGGGAAGGTTTGAAGAAGGTAGTTGAGTTGGGCCTGTCTTGTGGGTCTAAAGTCTTATTGTGTGCAAATGGAAACTTAAAATGGCACCAGGACTGGGTTGAAGACCATGATTACATGGTGGCTTTGGAGAAGATAGCATATAAAAATACAGGGGCAGGTGAAAAATTCTAGGGAGTGAGGGGTTCGCTTTCTTGAGATGTATGCAGAGCATGTGGCTTGCTGTGGCAGTATTGCTGTTTTTTTTGTTTTGCTTTAGAGGTGGCTAAAGGGAGTGGGGAAGGACATCAAGTAGGATCTGTTTAGACAGACAGTTAAACTTTTAAACAATACAGTTATAAACTTAAAAAATAAATGCCCAGGATGCTTTAGCAGTCGTTTTCAAGCAAGATGCATACAAGTATAAATGCCCTGTTTATGAGAGATCTCACATTCAGTTAATCAAATTATATTGGAATATCAGGGTCTCTGCTTATACAGAAAGTTGTTTTACCTTTCTCCAAGCAAAAAGATTTGAATTCACTTGTCTATGAAAGCATGATTTATACATGTACAGCCAGCTATATCCTAGAATGGTTTTAAATACTACTAAAAACTTCCCTGTTTGCATTAGATGATGATGAAGAAACTGCAGAAGGGGAAAAGGAAGGTAATGAGATTGAAGATGAAGAACTAGATCCATTAGATGCATATATGGAAGAAGTAAAAGAAGAGGTCAAGAAGTTTAATATGAGGAGTGTAAAAGGTGGAGGTGGAAGTGAAAAGGTAAACCACTTTTGCATTGCTGGTCAGGCTTTAAAACAGGCTCTTGAGCATTACACCTGAAAGAAATAGGATCAAAACAAGTATTGTACAGAGTTATGTGGAAGGATAATTCATATAATTTTATGTAGTACATTTCCAAGTTCTGTAAAATTTCTAATAATTATGACCTTTTCTTTCTAAAGAAATCTGGGCCAACAGTTACTAAAGTAGTAACTGTGGTGAAAACTAAAAAAGCATCTCCAGAGACAGAAAAGAAAAAAGGAGAACTCATGGTGAATGACCAAGATGCAATGGAGGTAATTAAAATATATTGAATTATTTTTTTTACCAAATGAAGTCCCACTTCAAGCGGAGGTATTTTAGAAAATACTCTGTTTTAACCATGGGAGTTATTTACTTTTTTAGTTGACCTTGTAATTTTGTAACTCAACAGTATTCCTCTGAAGAGGAGGAAGTTGATCTCCAGACTGCGTTGACAGGCTACCAGACTAAACATAGGAAATTGCTGGAACCAGTGGATCATGGGAAGATTGAATATGAGACCTACAGGAAAAACTTCTATGTTGAAGTTCCAGAGCTGGCTAAAATGACTCAAGAAGGTAATAAGTAACACAGTCTGAAAGCAACATATTAACTTCAGTGGGTTGGATCCAGAGATCCTGTGATCTGCTCCTGTGAGCAGATCCCAACAGAAACCTATAATTTCTTTTGGTAGAGCAGCAACGGTATGGGCAAAGGCCTATCACTCAAACTGATGTGCTGGTTGTTCTCCATTTCTTCCCATCTCCAACAATATTTTTGTTTGTTGTAGACCAGGAAGAAGGCTATCAGCTGTAGTTTCAGAATTGCTGTATTTCAGATGATCATGGATAAAACACCTTAGGAGATAGTGTATTAGGAAAGAAGGGGTTCATCAATACAATTGGTCTGTATCAGGTGTGGGGAGCCTTTTTCCTATAAAATGCTGTTGACCCATAAGAAAAGTAAAATAATTGCTGCAGTCGATGGTGGACATGGCCAAAGTTAATGATAGGAGGAGTTTTGCAGGATTGCATGACTCTTTCTCTGTGCCACCCTATCTCTTCTCCCTCTCTCTTGTGTGTGTATACACACAAAGCAGAACTGGAAGCTATTCCCAAAGGGGGTGGTCTGGAGAGCAAGAGTAGATCTGCAGCATTGGGAGAGCTGGATGTCGCTAAAGGATGCATGTTCCCCACTCTATGTCTATATTAATGCATTATTATGTTTTATATAGTCATGCTTGCAACATAGAAAACTTCTTAGAAATCTTAATATGCTTTTCTGAAAATATATTGCTGCAAAAGTCAATTTCCATTTACAGAGAACATATTAAAGGGGTATATCAATTAATGTGTAAGTTATTTACGGTATATACTAATTCAGATTGTGTGTTGCAGAGGTGAATGCATATAGGCTGGAAATGGAAGGAATTACAGTCAAGGGTAAAGGATGTCCCAAGCCAATCAAAACCTGGGTGCAGTGTGGTATTTCTATGAAAATTCTGAATTCCCTGAAAAAGTAAGTGAGCAATATAGAAAAATGCAGCTTATACCTCTTGGGGTTTATATGAAATATCCTGGACAGGGTCCTTGTTTGCTAGTTCATGTTATTCGCGGCATACAGCAACCACGTGGGTCTGTGTACATGAAATTGCCTTACAAACCATGTAATTCAGCATTACAGGGTAGATACAGAGATCTAATTCTTCTGTGTCATTTGTTCACTACTAATACAAATGTGCTATATTTTTAATTGTACTTAATATTCAGGCTGTGTGAATAACTATATGCAAATTGATGTGAAAAATAAAGATTGTTCATGTTCTTAATACACCTTTTTGTTTCCTTTAAGGCATGGCTATGAAAAGCCCACCCCTATCAAGCCCAAGCTATACCTGCAATTATGAATGGACGGGATTTAATTGGCATTGCTAAAACAGGAAGTGGAAAAACTATTGCTTTTCTGTTGCCCATGTTCAGGCACATCATGGATCAGAGACAATTAGAAGAAGGGGAAGGTCCAATAGGTACAATGATATGATATTGACATCCTTTTGGGTACAATGGTGTTTACTTGTACAGGTTAATTTTTAGTGGATAAAGGTTGAAGTGGAAATGAACTATGAGAGGAAGTGCCTTCCTGTGCTATACATCTGTTTTTTTTATTATTAATATTGGTTATTGTTTCCTATTTACCAGGAGGAGGGGAAAATGCCAGTGTTCTGGCTCACCAATTTACAGGTGTATTCAGATTAGCATTCCTTGTATTTTATTTCAGCTTTGACCCTCGTTATCCCAGTTTCAAGTGTTCGACATTTCCTCAACATATGTGCTCTATTCTCCCCTGAACTGCAAGCTGATTTTCTATTAATAAACGCAGGGGATGCAGCTGAGCAACTTCAGTTTCAATATATTAGATGTGATGTTTTTGGGGGAAAGCATAGTGTGTTGTGTGTGTGTGTGTGTGTGTGTGTGTGTGTGTGAAATCTTGAGGTTAGATCATAAACTAATCCAAGCTTATATCTGCTAGAAGAAATTAATAGCTAAGAGGTGTCTACAGCAAAGAACTATATACATTTGTTCAATAAAAAGCAAGCCGCCTTGGGTTCCTTGCAGGAAAAAAGGTGGGGTATAAATATAATTAATAAATAAAGATCATAACTTAATAGGAAGAAGTTTATGAAACTAGCTTTCTCAAATTTGCCATGTTTATTTGTTAAACACTATTTAAACTTGTGCATAAAATTCTATTCATCTGTAAGTTATCTTAATACCCTTACAGAAAATTTATTTTGTAGAGAAGAGTGGGGGAGGGTCATATTATAAATACTGGGTTTATTTTGTAGAGGAAATCTTACTGATCCTACAACATAGGAATGTAGGGAGCTGCCTTATAATGAGTCAGACCATTGGTCCATCTAGCCCAGTATTTTTGACACTGAGAGCGGCTCTCCAGGGTTTCAGGCAGGATTCTTTCCCAGCCCTACATGGAAAAGCCAAGGATTGAACCTGGGACCGTCTACATATAAGCAGCTGCTCTACCACTGAGCTATGGCCCTTCCCCAAGCCTAAGCACAACTCTTTGGAAATAGGTTGCACTGAAATTGGTGACATTTGCTCCTGCGTAAACATGTTTTAGGGTCAGCAGTTTTGTGATTACAGTTCTAATCTTTGTTCTTTTCAGCTGTCATTATGACTCCTACTCGAGAGCTGGCTTTGCAGATTACAAAAGAGTGTAAGAAGTTCTCGAAGACTCTTGGGGTTAGAGTTGTTTGTGTATATGGAGGAACAGGAATAAGTGAACAGGTACATAATGAAACTTGTATAGTATCTTCACTTGTGTTGCTACCAAGGCAAAATTTGTTTGGAACCCTTTTCTTCTAGGTTTCAGATTTGACAGCTTCTCTGTAACATAGTAGTTAATTTTGGAAAATTTTCAAATACTGGGATGGATCCAGAGAAGCACAAGTGGAACTCCGCTCATGCAAGCAGCTTTCCTGACTTCTGCTCCCCACTGCAGCCCCCTGTGCCTTGCCAAAAGCTACTTCTGAAGGTCAAGGGACACGGGTGAGCGTGTATGCGGCTACAGTGGGATGGAGGAATTGCCCGAATTCAGGGAGGCTGCCTTGCAGGAGCAGAAGTGTCTTTTCACTGGCTCAAGATACATTTGGATCCAAGTCAATGTTTTGAAATATGTGAGGTTCATTCTTTGAAAAAAAAATCTAGTTTGATTCTTTGATGCATTAGCAAAGGAAGCTTTTTGCTGAAGTGTTAAGCAACATACCGGTACGCATATTCTGGTTAAATTTTAATGAAATTTCAGTTTTGTTATTTAACTGATGTTGACTACAGAGCTGATTTCACAATTTGTTTTGTATTAATCTTTTTAATATACATACATAGATTTGTATATAACCAAATCAATGAATACATATAAAATGCATATATATGAAAATGCAGCTTTCTAGCAATTATACATAAGCTTCAACAAAAGCAGACCCGATATCCAAGTAAGTATCCATTTGACAGTGGCATCTATATGCCACTCATTCAGATATTGAAAGCGCTGTGAGGTTTTCAATCCATTGCATTATAGGAGGTGAGCGTTCATCAGTCCAGTGTTGTTGTAATATCAGTCTTTTAGCTGTCAAAAGGGCTCAGAGAATCCATTTACACTGACCATTCGTTACTTTCCAAAAAGCAGGTAGATAATAGGGACGTGTGCATCAATGAATATTAGAGACCGGGTAAGTTCACACGACACAACAGCCCACCCTCAGAATGAACAGTGTGGGTTGTTTGTGGAACAACCACGGTGTGCCCAAAGGACAATCGGGCTCACCGTGGGTTGTCCTTCCATTTCCCCCTCGGTCCTCTAGCAGCTATCCCGCGAGACTTGATGGCTGAAGCCGCCTTGTCTCCTCTGCCCGCTCTGCTCGTGACCCCTTTTCAGCTGCCGCCACAGCATTTTTTCCTTTTTATCCCCTTTGGCAGTCCCTCCAAAATGCCCAAGCGGCACGTTGGAGCAGCCATCACTGGTTCGCAAGCTTTTTTATTATTATTGTTGTTTAGATGCCAGAAATGTGAGCAAATGTTTTCATACATTTAAAAAAAATATTCGGTGGGACAGTGGTTCGGAGGTGCACACTTGAGGGTGACCGAAATGAAAAGTCTTCCCTGCTCAATGTCATGGTAAATGTCAGCCGTCAAAATCAGTAGGTACCAGCCACTGGACAATTAATTAATTAATTATATTTATACCCCGCCTTTTTTCCTTCAAGGAACCCAAGGCGGCTTACATAATCTTCCTCCTCTCCATTTTATCCTCACAACAACCCTGTGAGGTAGGATAGGCTGAGAGTCAGTGACTGGCCCAGAGTCATCCAGTGAGTTTCATGGCCGAGCGGGGACTAGAACCCGGATCTCCCGAGTCCCAGTCCAACACTCTCACCACTACGCCACACTGGCTCACACTACGCCACACTGACATTGACCAAGCAAGGCTGCAGATAGGTTATTTTCTTACTTTCCTCACTTGGCAGCTGTCAAACGGTGAGATGTCAAGCAAAAATCAAAGCCTCAAAAAGATATTTGCTTGTGAAAGGGGGTGGCGAGTATCTCACCCCCTTTGCAGTGATATCCTCTAGTTTTGAAGTGTGGACCTGACAGTTCTCAGTGTCCTCCACCCTTTCCTGAGACTCTAGGTGCTATGGAAATGGGGAAAGTGCATCCCACCCCATTTATGGGAGCACAGAGTTTTGGCAGTTGTCAAAGGAAAGGGTTTATTTTAAAACAGGTTTTTTTCACGGGGCTAAATGGGGTTTTCTGACAGGGAAATACGCAGCCATGAAATCTGTATATTTCCCTGTCAAAAAAGCCTCCAGGCTTACTGGAGTGGCTCTCACTGTTGGTGGCCTGGGCAAGCTTGGCAAGAGCAACAAGGGATTTTTTGTTGTTCTTGCTGAGCGGCTCACTTGCTGCTTCCCTGGATCCATGGTGGGGTTGGTTGCCTGGATTTGGATGACACGATCACCCATCATGGGTCTAACAACTTCTAGAACAAGCCATTGGTTTTCAGGGTTGCTTCTTGCCCCCAAACAAGCCACCCTGCAGGAAGCAGTCTGAGTTCACATGATGCAACAACCCACTGTGCCTAGTTATCCACTATGGGTTGCCATGTCATGTGAACCCAGTCACTGCTCCAGTACAAAATGTATCTGTATAATAACCTCCCCCCCCCCCCAAGCAACTACTGGATGTTGCCAAAACATGTTTAAAAGACGCATTAGCTAGATTGCACTGCCAGGAATTCGCTGAATTATACAAACCCTTATAAAGAGACATTGCAGTGTCCAATAAACACAAAAGTTTTTGCTGAATAAGGCGCAGCCTAAGATCCATAGACATGGCAAGTATAGATGCCAAAGCAGCTATCCATTGATGAGGCGAACTGGGGCAATCCAGTTCCCTATTTCATTTCTGGTTAGAATTCTGAATATTGTATTTATTCACCAATAACAGGTATTTATAGACATGGATCATGGGTCACTTTGCCTGATCAGCCTCAATAAGTGCTTCCAATAACGACGGATGCTGTAAAAGCAGCCAGCGAAACCTAGATACCAAGAAATGCTGCAATTGCAAATATTGCTATTCAGTCATAGCTGGCAAATCATATTTAGCTCACATGATAGAAAATGACAAGAACTCTTCATCAGCACCCACCAGTTGATCCAAAGTAAAAATCACCTTATCTGTCCATGTCCGCCACAAAAACGTTTTCTTACCAATATTTAATCTGGATTGCCCCATTGTGTCAATTTAGTGTGAGAAAATGGATCGAAGTGTAATTGACATGACATACGCCACACATCTCTAACAGTAGAAACTGCGAGAAGAACCCTATCTTGTATGCCTAGAACCCAGTGCCATCCATTTAGAGAGAACATCTAGACAAGATTCCACAACTGACCAAGGTGGAAGATCCGATGTAACTGGGAAAGACCAAAATTCAGAACAAGTCAACAAATAAGTCCGATGTTATAAACTAAGATCCAGAAAACCAAATCCACCTTCTCTAATTGGAAATCCTTTTTAAAGATAATTGTGATGGAGAGGACCCCCCCCCCCTTTACGAAACAAAGCATTGAGTTTCTGAAAAGATTTGCCAGGTATAGATAAATTTGTATAAATCAGTTTTTCCCAGTTTCATACCTGGGACAATGCCATACCTGATAAATTCACAGGAGTTGAAGGAACACACAGACATTATAGTACAAATTCTGGCACAAAGCAGGACCACCCACCCACAATTCATCTATACTATCATGATCACAGTATGCCACAAACAGAGAATTGGTGCATCATAGTAAGATGTCCACAAACCTTACTACATGTTTGTATTGTTTTACATAACACAAATGAATGAAATTGGATGCTGTAGGGCAAGCATGGGGAACGTGTGGCTGTCCAGATGGATTTGGACTGCATCTCCCATCATCCCTCACCATTTGTTGCGCTGGCTATAGCTGATGGCAGTTGCAGTCCAACAACTTCTGGAGAGTCACACGTTCCCCACTCCTGATATAAGGCATGGGTGGAGAACCATTTTCAGCCCAAGGGCCACAGTCCCTTGTAGCTAACCTTCCGGGTGTGTGTGTGTATGTGCCAGCTATGGGTAAAGCAAAAGCAAAAAGTGGGTGGGCTGTCCCCATGCCCATTCTTTCTCATTCTTCTCTCCCCCCCAGCAATGAGGCATGAAAAAAGTATCCCATTGGAGCCAATGGGACACTTTTTTCAAGTCTCATTGGCAGGGTGTTATCTTCAGGGAAATGGCAGTGCACGGGATGGGGCCAGTTGGGTTAATCCTTGGCCCCCAGCTGCCCATCACCCCGAGAATTGCAGCAGGCTGCCTAGGAAAACAAGCTCTCTGTTTCTCCCTATGCTGCTCTTTTTGTCTTCTGTGCTATGTGCTATGAAGGCACGGGCTGCCTGGGGAGAAGTGGTACTCTGCAGGTAACTCATTGGGGAGGGGGGAGAAGAGGCAGGCTGCACAGAGAGCCTCTGTGTGCTGGATTTTGACAACAGGCTACTGGTTCCCCACCCCTGCTGCATGGGAATATTACCCTGAATTGGAGATCTCTAAGAAATTGTTTAACATGCCTTTTAATATTTACAGCTGAGGGCATTTTATACTAGGTAATCCTACTAGATATTCATTCATAATTAAAATAAATGGTTTAAGTGTTGTTCATAATGTCATTGCTGTCATAAATTTTAAGTATTAGCTTATGCTTACTTTATAACCAGATTGCTGAACTGAAAAGGGGTGCTGAAATAATCGTTTGCACACCTGGCCGTATGATTGATATGCTAGCAGCTAATAATGGTAAGAAGAGACTTTTTCAATTATTGATATTCTTATATATGAAATAAAGTTGGCAAGGTAATTCTCCCCTCGTAAATGGGCTTCTGGAATGAATGTGTCTGTTGAAGCTGTGATATCTAATATGGTGTGTAGTCATAAAAGTGGCTCTTTTCAGTACCTTTTGATATAGATCTCAAAGATGTTTGAAAGACAGTAATCCTTGAAGAATTTCTTAGAATAAATACATGCATTTTGGATTTATATCTCAACGTCAGAATTGGCTTACTTAGGATAACTGTTTATTTCTATCACATTTTAAAGTCATGCTGCCTGTTTGGTGCTTGTTGAAATTGATGCAACATAACAATTCTTAAGAGAGCCAGTGTGGCGTAATGGTGAGAGTGTTGGACTGGGACTCGGGAGATCCGGGTTCTAGTCCCCGCTCAGCCATGAAACTCACTGGGTGACTTTGGGCCAGTCACTGACTCAGCCTAACCTATCTCACAGGGTTGTTGTGAGGATAAAGTGGAGAGGAGGATTATGTAAGCCGCCTTGGGTTCCTTGCAGGAAAAAAGGCGGGGTATAAATGTAATAAAGAAAAAATTTATCTGAAGAAATTTAGCTCTACATTTCTAAATTGAGGTAAACAAAACACTCTTTGCAATTTTAAAAATGGAAATTTATCTCATAATTAAAAGTTTTCCTACTTAGTACAAATGAATTAACTAAACTGAGATATTGCAGCTTTAAAATGTTTTTTTTACTGCAGTGTTGCATGCTTGTCAGATAATGTTTGATGATTTGCTTAAATATTGTACTTCAAAACCTCTACTAAACTGTTGACATTTGACTTCTGTGGCAAAAGTCCCTTCAAGAATTATAGAACTGGGCTTCCAAGACTAAGCCATCAAAGGTAGGTACATCAATGCTGTTCCCAAGTAACATACCACTTCTAAGAGCAGAATAAATAATTAAAATGTTGCCAATTTAAGATTTTTGAGTATTAAGATATTGACATGCTGCATATACACATTTAGAGCTGAAGAAGAAACAATAGCTTGTAATCCAAAGCACTTGTATATCAAAGCGAAATTCCCCATAAGAAATTTGTACTGTACATATATTTTTAATTTAAGCTGCAATAAAGAATGATAGTGTAAAGTCTTCATTTTTCTTGACCGTACTACAGTACTTGTATTGCAAGACGTCGCTTGTTTATCAAATTAAAATTTATTTTAAAAATTTGCTTGTCTTACAAAACACTTGCAGACCAAGTTACTTGCAATCCAAGGTTTTTACTGTACCTTGAATTAGCTACTTTACAAATTGCATTGAAATAACAGTATTCCTCCAGATTTTTAAAAGAGCTATCCACTTTCTTTGAAGATAACTAAATCATTACTTGTGTAGTCAGATCTAGCCCAATCCAGCTTCCAGCTGACAGAGTTCTAACTATCGGTAGCTGAGGTGAAATTCGGATCTCCTGTATATTTGCTAAGTGGAATGGAAGTGATGTGTGCTTTGGGAGTCTGTGCAGAATTAGAGCATTACCTGGAAGGGAGGCTGTGGCAGAGTGCATCTCCTTGTCTATGCTGTAGAGGAATTTCCCTGTTTTCTTAGGCTAGAGTGTATCTCTGAACTTCCTGTTTCTGCTCTCCTCGGGTTCAGAGGAGGTTGGGGAGGGTTTGTTTTCAGTCTTTTCTCTAGTCCCTTTAAGAACTAGAGTGATAGAAATGCCTAGCAACACTAGCATTTGGAAAGATCACTTAAGCCCTGTTTTATAGTATTATATTTTTGTAATTCTTCCCTAGTTTTGACGGTTCAAGGCTTCACAGATTAAATCCTCAGACGGCTTTCTTCTAATCCTAAATTAGATCCCAAGAGAAAAGCACTTCCATACATGTGTGGTATATATCACTGTGTGTTCTCCTGATTCCCTCCCGCTGCCTTAGTTGTCAACTCCTGTACTACATTACACGCTGCTTCCTGACCACCTGAAGTGTGGCAGAGGGGCCATGAAGTGCTGCAGCTGGGGGGTTGGATTAGTGATACACCCAGTGTGCATGGAGGTACTTTCTGCTTGCATGTGGGGATCTTGACAGGGCCGGTTTGGATGACACAACAACCCATGGTTAAACAAGGCGTGGGTTGTTCAGGATGGAACATGCTGGCTCCTGACCTCTCGCCTGCTCCTGCTGCACTATGACTGGGATGGCTGGTTTTTTATACTGCGTTTTTTAAAGTTTTAAGCTGTGTATGTAGATGTGGAAAATGTTGGTTATACAATTATATTTATACTACTTTAGTTGCTATCTCGAGTCTACCAATCAGTGTGAGACATTCTGCTGATGAAATTGGTGACAAAGCTGTCATTGCCTTCAATGTGGTTAAAGTTTCACCTATCATAAGTATTTTAAATTATCTACATGGAGACTTATGTAAGGCTTCTTTAGTTAGCACTTGAACTTTGCCTTCCACACATGCGCTGTAATCTCTAATATGTTTTTTTCTAGGTGGCGCTCACAGATAATGGCTGATGTGGCTCGTTGCTTCACCTCAGTCTTAGTTTTATGATGTGTTTTGGTGAGGGCTGTTTTCTGAATTTTACAGGTTTTCTGGCCCTGTACTGGTATACAAAAGAAGAGTTTGACAAAATAATGGGCCTTGTGCATCAGTACACATTTGCCAAAATGTTTGTCATTGGAGCAAGAGATAAGGCATTTAGTGAATTGTTTTTCTAAAATAAACATAATTTTAAAATGATTGTTTAAAATATGTACCATTTTTATTTACATTTGCTGATGAGGAAATTAGCCTTTAGATTTATTTTTGTTTCCCTTTGTTTTCTCTCTCCTTTCTATAGGCCGGGTGACAAATCTTCGGAGAGTGACATATGTTGTCCTTGATGAAGCTGATAGAATGTTTGACATGGGCTTTGAGCCTCAGGTAACAATGGGAAATTACTAAGGTGCAACAAGTTTTTTGCTTAAGACTGAAAAGGTATTTTGAGTAAAACAGCATCAATTGAGTTGTGTCCTGTGATGGCGTCGCTATTGATGGTTTAATAGAAGTTGCTGATTTCCCAGTAACCAGCGGATAGTGTAGAACAGGGGTCCCCAACCCCCGGGCCGCGGACCGGTACCGGTCTGTGGCCTCCTAAGTACTGGGCTGCGCGCCACCCGGCCGCCGCGCCGCCCGGTTTTTAAAAAATGCTTGTCGGGGAGGCGAGCAGGGGGACGAGCGGCGGCAGGGGGGGCTCACCAGAGCTCGCGAGCACCCCAAGAGTCAGGACGGCGCGTGGCGCAGCAGCCGGGCGTGGTGTGTGCTGCCCGCCGGGACGCACCGTAATCTGTCCGCCAGGACGCGCCGCAAGCTGCCTGCCGGGACGCGCCACAAGCATCCCATCCTGGCTCTCGGGGTGCTCGTGAGCTCTGGTGAGCACCCCCCCCCCCCCGCTGCTCATCCCTTTCCTTGCCTTTCCAATGATAATTTTAGTAAAGCCGGAAGTGACGCAATGGGTCTCCCGTCACGTCACTTCCTGGTTCACCCAGGCTGCGCAGCAGGTGAGCAGTCCCCCCCCCCCCCGGTCCGTGGAAAATTTTATTCCATGGGACCCGGTCCCTGGTCCCAAAAAGGTTGGGGACCTCTGGTGTAGAATATACGCGGTTAATCTGTGATATGGATGCCAGAAGTGGCACAGGCCTCAAGGGACCAGGAATAGGTGGGCCCACAGGCATCACTAGCACATACTGATGCCTGTGCTGCTCCCTGCTCCCCAGTTCAATAGACTTAGATGCACAATCACACCAAGGCAACAAGAAAGGGGATGGGGTGTGCATGTGTACTGTATGGAGCTCTAGAAGGCACTAGCTCATACTTTGGACATATGGCAAACTTACCAGGAAGATTGGGTGGCAGTGAGCTTGCAGAAGAATTTCTTTCCTGTAGAACATGGGTGGGCAGAAAGTAGCTCTCCAGATCTTTTGGACTTCAGCTCCCAGCATTCCTGACCCTTAGCCATGCTGTCAGGGGCTTCTTTGAGTTGAAGTCCAAAACATCTGGTGATCTATCCTTTGCCCACCCCTCCTATTGAATACAGGAGCCTTGTTTTAAAAATCAAATACTTTGACTTGGAAGATTATGGTGTTAACCCGAACTTTACACTTATAATAGGTTATGCGCATTGTAGACAATGTGAGACCTGATCGCCAGACTGTTATGTTCTCTGCTACCTTCCCTAGAGCCATGGAGGCTTTAGCTCGTCGAATACTAAGTAAGCCGATTGAGGTCCAGGTTGGTGGCAGGAGTGTTGTCTGTTCTGATGTGGAACAGAATGTGGTAAGTTGCAGAAGTATGCCTTTTGTATCTGCTGCTGTGGTGACAGTGTTCAAAAGACAGTGTTACAGGCAAAATCAAATATTCAAGATAGCTTCGCCTCAGGGTTATTTTGCAGAAATAGACCTCTAAGATAAATTAACTTTACAAAGTACCAAATAGTGATTACGTTTACCCTTGCCTTGCATGACTTTGAGTAGGCTGATCAACACACCTTCAGGGGCGATATTTCTTTTTTCTTACACCACAAAGCACTATTTGTATTGAGAGTCCTTCCTTCAGTGGTAGGGGTCCAGCCTATGAGCTGTTGTGCTAGGAAGCTCATATGATAAGTAGAGAGGTCCTTGTGCTAATATGAAGCAGCACATTCCTTCGTACTGAGGCAGGGACTGAAACTCAGCCCCAAAGCAGCACTTTTGTGCCAGAACTCTTCTGTAGTAGTGTAGAATGAGTTTGGTGATGGCTTTCTAAATGGCATCCTGTACTTGTTTATCAGCCATGGTGTGATGATAACGTGGCCGGTTATTTAATTTTATTTCTCTCACTACCACCTGGCTGTTAGTTGACTTTCTTCAATAACCCAGTGGCAGAGATATGGTAACTCCAGGGCAGTAGTTCACCCTATTTTAAACTAACACTGTTCCAACTCTGTCACAAGTCTTCGCTCACTCCCAGACAAACCCGAGCGGAAAATCTGTCTGTGGGAGATAAACTCTGTTAAAATACCATTATTGGTTATTGTGGTGTTTACGCTGGGTAGATATCGTGTATCTTTCTTTTAGCAGCTATACCAAGTGATTAGGTGTGTGAGCTTCAGGATGGTAACAGTTACCAATCAGTCTTTTCAGTAACCCAACAAATAGTTCTTTATTTTCTTAAGTAAAAAATTTCTTTAAACAGCAACAACCTCTTTTCCATAAAGGCAATAGTTTATGTTGAATTAACTTTATGACTCTTATCTGACTGACTGACTAGATTCCCCCTAACTCACTTCCATCTAACTCACTTCTCCTTAACTCACTTCTCTCATCTCACTTCGTCCATCTCACTTCTCTCATCTCCTTTCTCTCTAACTCACTCCTCTCATCCCATACACGCACATATATACAGATCTCCCCCCACCATCAGAACTTTCTACAGGTGAGCCCCAGGTTGCCGGGTGCAACCACTCTGCCTGGTAACACTAGATGTTAACCCTTTCATCACACATGGCGCCAAGAGCCAGGTTCAAATACTGTGAAACTAGTTCTGGAATGGGGCTTTAGACTTATCTTCTTGAATTGAGTGGGGTTATATGCCAGGGTTGGCAGTTCCGAGAAAAGATTTAAAAATTCCACTGGGCTAGCACAAGTCCTTGCATGAGTCTGAGCAGCTCCCTGAATTCTGGCTAAGGATAGTGGCACAGATTTGTTGTACATCCATAGCAGTAGGGTGACTTTTTCCCAAGGGTAAGAGAAGCAGAGCAGAACCCTGCCTCACTTGCTAGATGCAGCTGTAGATTTTCTGGCAAAAATGGTTTGCATTGTAAACATTAAATCAAGATTTGTAGGGATGAGATGGTTTAGAAATGTATGCTAAAATGCTTGAATCAGATTTGCTTATGTTATCGACTGTTGTGTTCATTTTTACTGCCCCTTTAACTTGTTAAAGAAACATTCGTGTGACATGCTGTCTCCCTGAACTGAGTTGCTCTTTCAGGTTGTCATAGAGGAAGAGAACAAGTTTTTGAAGTTACTTGAATTACTAGGACATTATCAGGAAAAAGGAGCTGTCATTATATTCGTAGATAAACAAGAACATGCTGACGGATTGCTGAAAGACTTAATGAGAGCTTCTTATCCCTGCCTGTCACTTCATGGAGGTAGTAGACACTCTTCAAGTCTTCTTAAATATTTAACTAGAAAAATAAAGCATGATGTGCTCCTCAACATCTTTCTTACTTGTCTTTTGCAGGCATTGACCAATATGACAGAGACAGTATAATCAATGATTTTAAGAGTGGAGTGTGCAAACTTCTTGTTGCCACATCCGTAGCAGCCCGAGGTCTTGATGTAAAACATCTTATGCTTGTAATAAACTACAGCTGTCCCAATCATTATGAAGATTATGTACACAGAGCAGGCAGAACTGGACGAGCAGGCAACAAAGTATGTAAATGATATATTTTTAACTAAGTGATTAAAACTAGTCTGATTAAGATGGTTTATTGCTTGCTGTAGGTGGCAATGTTTGTAGAAGGCTGCAGGTGGATTGACTTAAATAAAGGTGATTTTAAATCATTGATCTAAATCAGGAGTGTACAATATTTTCAGCTTTTTTGGCTGCATTGGGTGTCTGCTGGAGTTATGGGGGCTGTGCATGTATGTACATGTGCACATATACACAGCTCACATACACATGTACCACACCACACACCCCCCCCCCCCGTCAAATCCAACTCCTGCCCAAGAGCATTTCAGAGGCCTGGCTCCTGCTTTGATTGGATAAAACCATCACTCCTCCTAGAAATCTCAGTTCTCAAGCCACCCAGAAATCCTGGCTTCTAGCCCTTCTCCTTCCTCTAATCCGCTCTCTTGCTGAAGGATCATGATATCCCACACTGTTACCTGTAACTTTTTCAGAAAAAAAGGAACAGGTTCTATGGTTCCTGCCCTAGAAGCCCCATCCCTAGAGCATCCTAGGAAGCAGGCAGGAGCCTTCAGGCTGCTTTCTAAGGCACTCCCAAGGATGCTCTAGGAATGAGGCTTCTTAACCATACAGCCTGTTCCTATGGCATTTCCCCTTTTTTTCTAGATTTTTCTGCAGGGCTGGGGCAGTACCTGTGACCCACAGGCCACATGTAAGTCACTAAGAAAAATAATAATGTAAATAATTGGTTTATATTGACTAGGTTCGCACAACACGCTAAGCCTCAGTAGGTTAATCACTACTGAGATTTAGCGTGTCCTCTGGCCCCTGCAGGGTGCTTTAGGAGCCAACCTGGTGTGGCTTCTAAACCACCCTGCGAAGCCATGGCTTACAGTAGGGTTATGCTAACCCTAGTAGGTTTAGTGTGTCATCCGAACCCAGACAACACGCTAACCTACCCGTGAGCCAAAAAGGCACAGAGCCCCGTGGCCAGAGCAGCAAAGAAGAGCTGCTACTCTGGCCATGGGTCTCCGTCGAGGACAGCTGGCCAGGTGCCCAAGCTGCACTTGGCCTGGCTGTCATCAGCTTCCCTATGGGAAGAGGGCATACAGCAGACCAGGCCGCTGCTGTGGTGCACTACGGCATCGGCAGGTGTGACGGGTCTGGCGTGCGCATGCCAAACCCGTCACACCCGCGGTGGTGGTACCTCCCCTCCCCTGACCAAGATCGGGAGTCCCGTGGTGGTGGGGGCACTGAGTCTTTCTCTCTGTGTGTCCGGCACGCATGCTGGAGACGGAGAGAAGCGCCTCCCCTCCTCTGGCCCCCCTTCTACCGCTGTGGTGTGGTGCCCATGGGCACCATGCCACAACAGAAGAAGGGGGGCTGGAGGGAGGGAGGAGGCGACGCTGTGGCGTCAGTGTCGGCGGGTGTGACGGGGGTTTAGTGCACACGCTCCAGACCCTCGTCACACTTGCAGATGTGGCAGCCTAGTCTGCTGTATGCCCTCTTCCCACTTGGGAAGGGGGCAGCCGGCAGAGGCGGTGGCGGTGAGTAGGGCTTGGGGGGGGCAAGCTTTCTCGGCTCGGGCGCTACTCAGCTGTCGCTTGGGCACTTTTCACCAGCTGTCATCCGCACTCTTCTCCCCTCAGTGCTCCCACGATGTCCCTTGGGATACCAATGGGATGACTTGAGGGGAGAGGTGACACCTCCAGACCCGCTCTAGTTGGGCACATCCAGGGTCTGGGGAAGCTTTAAATCCACAAAGGTTTCAGAGCCTCTGTGGGTTTAAAGTGACGAGCAAACCATTATGTTTCCCATTTTGAAATTTGTAAATTTTCTGAGCAAGCACTCATTCTGATTGCTCTAACAATAAGAACATGTTGGTTTGCAACTAAATAGACTAGGACTGGGTAATCTGCGGCCCTAGGGCCATGTGCAGTCCTTGGCCTAATTTCAAAAGCCGTCTGCAAGCCCTAAATTCACACCTCTGGCAAGAGTGATTTGTCCCTTTAGTTTGCATTTTGTAACCTTTTTGTAGCCTGTGGATGGAAGAAGGCCTTCCCTCAGGAGGAGGATAATTCTGGTTCCAACCCTGTATTGGTAAATTAAGTTCAGATTTCTTTTTTAAATAAAGTTTGTTTGTTTTTTAAGTACAACTTACTGTAGCTAAAACAGAAATAAAAATCAGATTTTTTTTAGTCCGTTTTTTGTTGTTAATAAAATTCATTTACTTTTATCCACCCTGGAATGCTGATACTTCATTTAGAAATCTCAGCAGTAGAGCTGTGATGCCATGGAAGTCTATGGCTATATTTCCATTGATTCAAACTGGTGTCAGGAATTTGCCACAGGATTAAGACACAGGCTGGTGTCTTATGACTGCTCTTTTTACTTCTCAAAATATTCATGTGGCATATATTTAGTTGTCCATAAACAGTGAATTGGGTTCCGCACATCTTGGTGAAGTGTGTTGTCCTGAAGTATAACTTTCCTGAAAACTAATCTTGCTTATTGAGTGCTGTCATATGAAAATATAGCCTTGATTAATTTAAACAATGAATCACTAATATGTAATTATATTAGAACTTATTTTTTGTAAAAAATATCAAAAGTTCAGTGTGCGTGTATTTAATACGCACACATATAAGAAAATATTTTGACTGCAATGAACATTTATATTGAATTCAAATGATACATAATATTTTATTAACAGGGATATGCATATACTTTTATAACTGAAGATCAAGCACGGTATGCTGGTGATATAATTAAAGCTTTTGAGTTGTCAGGTACTCCAGTTCCTCCTGAGCTGGAAAAACTTTGGAATGACTTCAAAGATCAGCAGAAGGCTGTAAGTAACCCATCCTTCCATTGTTGTTGATTTTTGCTTGTATAGTTAGATTTTAATAATGTTTGTGCAAGCAGAAAACAGTTGTTTAATAAACTTCATTTGGGCACTTGGTTGTGGTTGGATCCGAAGTGCCTCCCTGAAAGAAAGTGTCTTCTACTCATGGGTGGGCTGTTTACATGTTGCGTTGGGAGTGTTCTGTGAGAGAAGGGAAACTAATCCAAATACGTTCTTCTGCTTGCTCAAATGGAAGCATGAGAACTGAAATAGAACCTTCCTGTTTTAGTGCTGTGTGAACTGTTGTGCTGGTAGCTATATTCCTTCTGCTTTGGTTCTTTGGATCCAATCCATAGTTTTAAAGTTCAGAGACTTTGCTATAGAATTAGGCCTGATGTAATGGGAATAGCATGTAATGGACTGAGGTTGTGGAGTCCTGAGGTGGTAGAATGTGGACATTCAGACTGCATGTTTGGAGGTTCACATTTTTAATGCTTTCCTGAATAAAAATTCCCTACAGGTAGAAACCTAGTACAGAAGGAATTGCACTGTGCTAGAACGTTTCTATCTGATGTGCTGTTTGTTTGTTTGTTTTACTTCAATGATAGTCTGTGCATAGGGGAGCACTCAGAAATGGCATCAAATTGTAGCTCCCTGGTGCAGTCCATTCTACCACTTCATTCCGAGGTATGTATAGATTAGGCCTCAATTTGTAGGTTGAAAAGTGTTGTTCATAATGGCAGTTTAACTTTTGAGCATTTTTTAATTTAAAAAGGTGCTGGCTTTATTAAGAAGCTGCCTCATTTTTGGGGCTTTGAGTGTATATGTAGAGATCTAAAAAAGAATAAGAATCAGTGGGTTTGTTCTCTTAAGCATTCTACAGGTGCAGCCCGGTCTCTATTTTAGGGTGAATGTTATTTTTACATCTGCCTTTAGTGCTAATTTGATTTTAATATGCATGATATCTGTTAAATCTGATCTCTCTTCTGTATATGAAGTTTTTCTGTCTGTATTTATGTGTTTGAGTGCTTATCAGCACTTTTTTAGGACAAAGCCTCCTCCTTTAAAATGGCAGACTTCCACATTAAAAATACCCCACACAACAAATCTTGGAACTTTTACAAAAATATTTTAAAAAGTAGTATTTTACAAGGAGGTTTATGTATTGGGGCTGATTTTTGAAAATATATTTGCCTTTTAGGAGGGGAAGACAATTAAAAAGAGCAGCGGGTTCTCTGGTAAAGGATTCAAGTTTGATGAAACAGAGGAAGCTTTGGCTAATGAGAGAAAGAAACTACAAAAAGCTGCACTTGGCTTGCAGGATTCAGATGATGAAGATACCGCAGTTGATGCAAGTATTTAAAATTGCTTTTTAGTTATGCACTCAGTTAATATATACAAATATGCAGAATTGTGACTTTTTAATGCTCCTCTCTGACTGATTTCATAGAGATTTCTTATAGACATGGTTGCAAGCTCTTGTCAGCAAAATGTTCATTTCAATTCACATTCAATTAAACATCTTTCTGGTGGGTTGTATCCAATGTTAGTCCTACTCAGAGTAGACCCATTGAAATGAATGGGCCTGAAGTTAGATTAACATTGGATACAACCCAGTAAATTGAAATAATTAATTCTGTTTCCAATTAAGGTCATGTGTGGTTTTTCAACTTTTGATGATTTTTCAAAGTGAGATGGATATCTTCATCAAAGTGATCATACACTCTACTTTTTGAAATGGAAGCCACTCACTCCCTTTAGATACATGAATCCTTTTAGACACTGTTTCTTACCTTTTGAGACACACACACACACACACCTATAATTGAAGTTACATTGATGGTTTTTTTTTCTTTTTAGATTGATGAGCAGATTGAAAGCATGTTCAATTCAAAGAAAAGAGTGAAGGACATGGCATCATCTGGTGGGACATCTAATGTTCCTGCCCCAACAGCAGGAAATGCAGAAAAATTAGAAATTGCTAAAAGATTGGCATTGAGAATCAATGCACAGAAGAATCTTGGAGCTGAGGCACAAGTATCGGTCTCTTTCCAGTTTAAGGTCAACCTCCTTTTCAAAGCAAACATTTCTAAACTTATATTTAATATCTTGTTAACATTATGCAGTACAATCCTCACTATCTGGACTCCGCAAGAGACATAAATATTACCAATGTTGAGGGAAAAGATACATAATTTATACAGGTCTGTGTTAATACATGCTCAGTTTGGATTTGCACACAGACATGAATTAATAGACTTGATTCACACGTATTTGAGGGCTGTTTCCCCCTCCCAACTAGCCATGCCGCCCGGGTTCAGGTGACACGAATTAGGCAAATGGCGCCACACACACACACATACACACACACACCCCGTGGCTTATTTAAGCCATGGTGATTATGCAAACCAGGCCATAGAGTCCAACTTATGTACTCTTCGAAAGAGTACAAATTTCTGTTCCTCTTAATGACTGTGTATAGTCCTATGACAGGAGTGAAGTAATTATTTTGAATAACCTCTACAGAATTACCTAACCTGTTATGATCTTATATAAGCCTAAGTATTATATGAATTTGTATTTGGGCTCATGACAGGGCAGAGAAGGGAAGTACAAGACATAAGGTAGCATGAAAGGAATCTATATATGGGAGGTCCAGATAATTGAAATTTTACTGTGTATTTGTTGGCAACATTTGAAGTGTTATGGGAATGTGACTATTGATGCTGAAGTTCAAAATACTAGTTCCAATAACTGGATTTTAGTAATCTCTAAGGAAGGTCTACTAAACATTTAATTTACAAATATGTTTGTAAATGCCTCACATTTGCGAGGGGATGTGTCTATATTTGTGTGTATAATATTTCCAGAATGGTATTTCTGCATGAACAGATTTTTGTGTGTATGGTTGTTGGCATGCTCAAGAACAGATATTGCTGAATATGTATATAAGGATTTAGATCCACAATTATTTCTCCAAGCCTACATTTACGCTCGCATTACATTAATTCTTTTGAAAGAAAACCCTCAGTTTTTACTATAGTCCTTGATAGGTAGCACACAACAGACCACATTCGTTTTGAGAAGTGTTTAATTAGAGAAATTTGTTATTGGACCAAGAAGTTGTACAAACAAGCCCACATTATCTCCAGGATCAGAGGCACTATGTCACTGGGGAATAACAGCAGAAGGGAGCTCTTGCCCTCAAGTGGGCTTCCCATAGGCCTCTGGTTGGCCATTGTGGGAAACAGGATTTTAGACTAGAAAGGTTTGATCTGTAGAGCTGTTCTTACTTTAATTTTAGTCATATACGGTATATAAATATGGCTAATCTAAAAAAATGCAATATAAACATCGAAAACTGGGAAGCTCTGGGCCATGAACGATCTAAATGGAGGTTGGCCTTTCACAAAGGTTCCATGGACTTTGAAGAAGCCCGAGTGCAAGGTGAAAGGGAGAAACGTGCTAAGCGAAAAGCACGTCAAACGAATCCTTCACAGGACCATCTTCCATCTGGTAACCTGTGTCCTCACTGTGGGAAGCTGTGTGGATTTAGAATTGGCCTCCACAGTCACTTACGGACCCATCGCTAGAGTCTACACAATCTTCTTTAGAATTTCCTCCTTTTATCCTGGAAGACAATCTTACTCGGTCACGAGTGATCGCCTGATGATGATGATATGTAAACCTGTTCAACAGTGGGCAAGAGCTTGCTGATGATACTCCTGTAGGTTTTTCAGCATTTCTCTGAAAAGCATAATCTGGAGCAAAGGGCAGTATCCTATACTGCTGTTGCACCTCTGCTAGTTCTGTTGTGCTAGCAAAATGGACCACTAGTGCAACTGGAACTGGTGGTTCCTAAAACGAACAGCAAGACTCATTTCTTCTTCGTCGTCTCTGTGCATTTCCAAAGCTGAGGTAAATTTTGGGCAGGAACCCCTCCCCCCTGGCGTCCTCCTTACACGGGTTCCCGCCCTCTCCCTCAGTTCCTCTTCGACCGCTATCGTGTGTGGCTGTTCTATCGAGAGGTTCTGGAATTCTAGTCTTAGAATTCAGCTAGGTAACTACTTTTTCGAGGATTCTTCAACCTCCAACTTTCTCCCCCTGCTCATCGTGGGATCACCAACTGCGATTATGGCTCCAAAAGCCCCCTTTTGCAAATGCGTAAGGTGCGGGACGAAGCTTCCTCCGGCGGATGGGCACTCGCTGTGTCTTGCCTGCCTCGGCGAGGGCCATAATGTGGACGTTTGCCATCATTGCCAAGCGTTCACAAAACAAGCGAGGAAGCACAGGGCGGACAAGTTGACTGCCATTCTGTACAAGAGGGCTCTCCAACCGCCTGCGGAAAAGCCTATCCCTTTGGCAAGGCCTAGTATGCCGCCATCGCACACGGTCTCCTCAGCGGACGCTCAGGAAGCCTACATGGCGACTATGATATCGAAGAGCAAAGCCAAGAAGGCTCGTAGAGAGAAAGAGGAGAAAAGGAAGAGAAAGGAGCGGAAAGATAAGGCAAGGAGACTGGCAAAAAAATTGGCTTCGTCCCTCTCGGGATCGAGATCGACGCTAGCTCCAGATCCAACGGACGTCGTGACCTTTGAACGCCCGGCTGGGCTTAAGTCTCCTCCCGCACAGGCTTCCTCGGGCTCGAGGGATCCACCGCCTTGCTCTCCACCAAAAGCCCCCTCGGGATCGAGGGAGGCTATTCGGGCACTCTTCGGACTCGAGGCCTCCGGTACGAACCACTGCTCTTCCGACTCTCGCCTCTCCTGTTCGTGAGATACGGGCTCGTACTCCACGGACTCGATCCAGTTCACTCGAGATCGAGGAGGTAGTGATTACCCGGGATCGGGCATCCTCCAGATCGTCTGATTCTCGCAGACCTCGAGACCCCCAACGATACAGGGAGAGGTCTCAGGACTCGAGATACTCCTTGGCGTCTCGTTGCAGCTATCGTCGGAGACGCTCCCCTGTGTCTGAATACAGGTACCAGACCAGGGTGTACTGTTCCCGAGAGAGGTCGCCACTCAGGAGACGCTCCCCAAGAAGGGAAGCCAGACGGTCTCCACCGGGACAAAAAGGGGCACGTCCGAGCCCCAGGATATCCCCTCCAATCCGTCCTCTGGCCCTCCCTTCGCAAGTTGGTGAGAAATGGGACCAAATAACTACGGTTTCGATGACAGCCGTATCCCGCTCCCACAGGTCGTCGACTCCGGGGTCTCCCCTAACTGACTCGGACTCGATCGTCTCACTGTCCCCATCTTCTACATCTCCGGACCAGAACGTCTCCACTCAGGCCGCGGTATCCCCCTCTGAGGATATGGGTACCTTTCAGGAACAGGTCCTTCGAATGGCCCAAGCCCTCGGTCTGGAGACGGCTGTCGAAGAGAAGAAAGAGGTCGACCCTCTCTTTGACGCGGTTTTGAAATCATCTTCGGGCCCAACATTGCTCCCAATCACCCCGACGATGCTGGAGACAGTGCAAGGATCATGGAGCTCCCCATCCACAGTTCCTCCTGCGGCAAAGCGCCTTGATGCTCTCTACAAAATCAGGCCAGACACAGCCAAATTTCTCTTCTCTCATCCAACCCCGAATTCGATGATAGTGGAGTCAGCACAATCTAGGTCAGGCAAACAACACTCCACTCCGTCTGACCCCGAAGGAAAAAGGTTAGACAACTTCGGACGAAGAGTCTACACCTCGAGCACCCTGGGGATCCGGGTTGCTGGGTACCAAGCTACGATGGCTAGGTACCAACTCTTCCTTTGGGAGAAGATGGGAGGGCTGATAGACTATCTGCCGGACGAGAAGAGAGACTTGGCCAGAGTCTTCCAGGCTGAAGCAACAAACACCTCCAGACAGCAGATTCATACTGCCAGACATCAAGGGGACTGTCATGGGAGATCCCTGGTGAGTGCAGTCGCCCTACGCCGGCACGCTTGGCTAAGGTCCTCTACATTGACCTCGGAAGCTAAGGCCAAAATTGAGAATCTGCCCTTCGACGGAGTCGGCCTCCTTAATGATAAAACGGACGACTCTCTCGACGCGGTTCAGAAAGCCCGGGTGAATGCGAGGAAGATGGGCCTCCTTCCACAACCATCTTCTAAACCATTCAAACGCCGCAGGTGGGCTCCATATCCGCCTCCGATAGCTCCGACCCAGCAGGGTCAGCAACAGCAGCAGTGGCAGGACAGTCGTTCTCGTCCACAGCAGCCCCGGGCACCGAGCCGTCAGTACCAGCAGCAACGGTACCGGGGCTCCCGTAAAGGAGGCGACTTTCAAAGACGACGAGTTTGACGCGACCCAAGGCATGACCAACATCTCTGCTCCGATCCTTCCGACTCGACCTCAGTTTGGAACCCGACTATCCCTCTTCCTACCATCATGGAAGAAAATTACCACCGATCGTTGGATTCTGGACATTATTCAGCATGGGTACACGATCGAGTTCGATTCTCTCCCACCTTTTCTTGGCATCCGCACCACGCAGCCATCCCAGACGCTGCAGGAGGAGGTCGATTCCTTGTTACTCAAGGGGGCCATCGAGATGGTCTCGCCTCACCTGGCACAGGGCGGCCTTTACTCCAGGTATTTCACGGTGTCAAAGAAGGATGGAGGACTCCGACCGATCCTGGACCTACGTTCAGTGAACTTCTACATTCTACCCAAGAAGTTCAGGATAGTCACTCTCCAATCGATCTTGCCTCTCCTCCGCAAGACCGACTGGTTTTCATCCATCAATCGCTAAGATGCCTACTTCCACATAGGGATCCATCGAGACAGCCAGAAATACCTGAGGTTCAAGATCGGAGCCGATACTTACCAGTTCAAGGTACTTCCATTCGGACTTTCGACGGCACCAAGGGTGTTTACCAAGTGTATGACAGTAGTCTGCGCTTCTCTGCGAACTCACGGGGTGACGCTCTATCCTTACCTGGACGATTGGCTCATCGTTGCACCGTCTGCTCAGGAACTTTGGAGCGCCCTCTGCCTGACTACCGACACTTTGGTCACGCTCGGACTCTGCCTCAACGAAAAGAAGTCCACTCTCTTTCCAACTCAAAGGATCCAATTCATCGGAGCATTCTTAGACGCTACTGTCGGTCGTGCCTTTCTACCGAAAGACAGAACTCTAAAAATACTTACCCTCGCCTCGAAACTGCAAAAGGCGATGTCGTGCACAGCCCACTCGATCCAACGGCTCCTCGGTCTCATGGCTTCATCCATATCGGTCGTTCCACTCGCTCGACTTCGTATGCGCCAGCTCCAAAACTGGTTCATAAGATCGTTCGATTCCGAGATGAATGCCCATCGAACGCGACTAACTATTCCGTCCAGCATAAGACAGTCTCTTCGCTGGTGGATGAGCCGCTCCAATCTGACAAAAGGGCTACCCTTCCAACCCGTCACGCTTTCACTCACGCTGACGACGGATGCTTCTCTCCTGGGCTGGGGAGCTCACTGCGGGAATCACACAGCACAAAGCCAGTGGGGCCCGCAAGATCGAGAGAGGCACATCAATGTTCTCGAGCTCAAAGCAGTGTGGAACTCGATGAAATCCCTCAAATCTATACTTGCTGCGAGGCATCTGCAGGTGGTCACGGACAATATTACAGTTGTGGCCTACCTGAACAAGGAAGGCGGCACCCGCTCGCTACGGCTGACGAACCTAACTCTCCGTATATTCGACTGGATGATCCCTCGTCATATATCAGTGAGAGCCATCCATATTGCTGGGAAGGACAATACACTGGCAGATGCCCTCAGCAGGATGTCTCTCGACTCTCGACGTTCGAATTCGGCAGTCCCTTTTTCACCTGTGGGGAACCCCAACCGTAGATCTATTCGCCACTGCGGCCAATACAGCTTGCCACACTTTCTGCAGCAGAGCGGGACACGACAATGCATCGATCGGGGACGCATTCCTAATAACTTGGTCGGGGACTCTGTTTTATATATTCCCACCGATTCCGTTGTTGACCAAAGTCGTCTCGAAAATCCAGTCCGAGGGCACGAACTGCATCCTAGTGACTCCATGGTGGCCGAGGCAGGCCTGGTTTGCGCCACTCCTCCGACTATCCAAGGGAGAGTATCGCTACCTACCGAACACGACAACGATACTTTCTCAAGCTCGAGGTGCACTACTACACCCGAATCCGTCCATCCTGAAGCTCACAGCCTGGCGAATTTGATACCGAGCACTCTCCCTTCGGAGATCAAGCTAGTACTGCAGGAAGCTTGGAAACCATCCACTAGAGCTTCATATGCCAGGAAATGGAAAGCCTTCTGTGACTACCTCGGTCGGATTGAAGTGCCCTACTCTAGCGCTCCTGTCCATCAAGTGCTGCAATTCCTGCTTCATTTGCAACACAAAGGGCTTAAGACGAGCTCGTTAAGGGTCTATTTGGCTGCCTTGTCAGCTTACCATAATGGTCAAGATGGATTCACTTTGTTCTGGAACCCGCTAGTCAAGCGTTTCATGAGAGGATTGAAAAATATGACCCCTTCATTTAAGCCAGTCATTCCGATTTGGGACCAACAATTGGTTCTACGGGTACTCATGGCTAAGCCATTCGAGCCAATGGCGACAACAGATCTCCGCTTAGTAACTTTTAAGACTGTATTTCTTGTCGCAATTACTTCTGCTCGCAGAGCGTCGGAGCTAGCAGCTCTAAGGGTTGATCCACCGTACCTCAGTTTCCACAAGGAAAAGGCGGTGTTGCGTCCAGACTTAGCCTTCCTCCCTAAGGTCGTGTCTGCCTTCCATCTAAATCAAGACATTATATTACCAGCATTCTTTCAAAGTCCGTCGTCTCCATTGGAACATCAACTGCACATGCTGGACGTACGAAGGGCTCTATTGTTCTACAAGTCCCGTACTGAGTCCATTAGGAAGTCTCCCCATCTTTTTGTTTGTTACGGTGGACACTCCAAAGGCCTGCCGGTCTCGAGCCAGCGATTATCCTCCTGGATTGTAGCCTGTATCGAGCTTGCTTACGAACTCAAAAGACAGCTATTACCGGGTTCGGTACGGGCTCACTCTACCAGAGCTGTATCAACCTCAAGACGGTATCAACCTTTTGCAAGGGGCGTCTCGATCACGGAGGTTTGTAAGGCGGCTACATGGTCCACGCCTTCAACGTTCGTGACGCACTACCAGGTCGATGTTCGATCCCGGAGGGACAATGCATTTGGCAGAGCTGTCCTTTCCTCGGTCCTACAATAATCTCGAAACCGACCCTCCACCGGTAAGTCAGCTTGCTACTCTGCCCATATGTGTGATGCACAGAGACCACGAAGAAGAAGGACAGGTTGCTTACCTGTAACTGTGGTTCTTCGAGTGGTCATCTGTGCAGTCACACTACCCGCCCGTCCATCCCCGCTACGGTGTCACTGTCGAGTTCGATGGTGTACTGACCCGGGACCTTTGGGCGGACGATGATCGATACCGTGTAACACCATCGAATTCGTATTCGATATTGATTTTTGTACTGGGAAGACCCTCTTTTTTCCCTTATGTTCTCCCTTAACTCTGGGATTGCGATGGCGGTCTCAGGGGAACTGAGGGAGAGGGCGGGAACCCGTGTAAGGAGGACGCCAGGGGGGGAGGGGTTCCCGCCCAAAATTTACCTTAGCTTTGGAAACTTCCCGAAGCGGCCTCCGCGCACGCGCAGAGCCCATATGTGTGACTGCACAGATGACCACTCGAAGAACCACAGTTACAGGTAAGCAACCTGTCCTTCTGGAATGGGGCAGGTCAGCAGAGTTCCCTTCTGTGAGCTCCACTGACCTGCCCCATTCCAGAAATGAGTGTTGCCACTTATTTTTGCTTTTTTCGGAACTTTTTAAAGTCCTGTTAAGACTAAACTAGATGTGATGGCAGAGCCATGTGTTTATGCGTGTGTCTTTTACTTTCACATCTGAAATGGGGTGGACATGAAAAGGAGTGCATAGATAAGAGAAGCTAAATCCTCCCCTACCTTGTTTTGTTGTGGAGATAAATATGGTTGAAGCAATGGAATGCAGTGAGGTAAGGCAAGGGAGGGTTTAGCTCCCCTCACCTGCATGTTCCTGTTTTGTATAAAAAATAGGACACACATCCAATTTCATACTTGGGCATACCTATAGCTGCCTGAGTCGCATCTAGTTTGTCCTTTAGTCAGAGCTGCCTGGTTGATGATGTATTGATGAATGAAGTTGCCGGCCAGATGGGCGATTAATAAATGTAAATAATAAATAAATAAGTGTGTTACGAGAACAGCTGCACTGTTAAGATTTCAAGGTCCAATGTATATGAACATGGTCACTTCCTTTGCTTTGAGAGTGAGATGTCTGCCTGTTACCCAAAGAAGACATACGTACAGTATAGTCCGCACACTATATATTGTCATAGCAGTGGTTCCTACCAGAAATGTTAATGCTGGTAGGTCCTCCCCAACACTAATCACATCACATGTGGTGTATCCCAGATTATGGGTAGTGCATTTCAGATGACACAATCTGTGATTTCAGGTTTCATTTTGAACACCAGGATTGCATGTTTCTGTCAGTAACCATAACAGATGTTTTGTGTGAGGTATGCTGCGCCTATTTTTTAAAACTTCACTACCTGGAACCCAGGCCCCTTTATACAACTGGCTATCGTGGGATAACAATGCCTTTGTTTTGTTTGTGTATTCGGGTGGTGGTAGTGATAAATCAAGCTGAAATAAAGGCATTTGTGGGTCCTTCTGATAATATAAGCCAGGGATGTAGAACCTCAGGCGGGTCCCAATCTGGCCACGTCCTCTTCTCCCAACCTCCAATTGTCTGGTGGTTTCCCTTCAGTTTTTCCCAATTCTAAAAGGTTGAAGTGCTTCTCCTAAGGCTTAGTTACTGGCAGTAAAAGCTTTAAACTAAAATATACAGGTATGATTTAGCCCTGCTCTTTTGGCCTGCCCTGTCCACCACTGGAATATAGCCAAGAGCTTGTCCAAAATGGAATTTGGCCCTTGGTCTCAAACAGGTTCTGCACCCCTAATATAAATAGTAGGGTTATACACAAAGGCTTGGATTCAAACTTTGCATGAGCAGAACTCCGCTTGTGAGGTGTTCTCATTTGCGTAATGGGGGTGGGAGGGGGGGAGATTTTTGTGATTCTTTTCATTCTGCATCTTCCAAAAATTATCTTTGAGAAAACATCTCTAAATTCTGGTCTGTGTAGTAAACAAGCCTTGCATTTTTCATTTGTGCAGGTAGGGTTTAGAATATGTATATGCACACACCATTTTTGATATGAGGAGGGCTTTGGATAGGGGCGAATGCTCCTTTCTAGTCCTCCTCGATCTCTCGGCGGCTTTTGATACCGTTGACCACGGTATCCTCCTGGACCGCCTGGAGGGGTTGGGCTTGGGAGGCACTGTATTGCAGTGGTTCCGGTCCTTCCTCTCTGGAAGGTACCAGAGGGTAGTTCTCGGGGAGGAGGCTTCGGACCCTCGGCTGCTCACTTGTGGGGTGCCGCAGGGTTCCATCCTCTCCCCGATGTTATTCAACATCTACCTCAAGCCGCTGGGAGCTATCATCAGGAGGTTTGGGGTGCGGTGTCATCAGTATGCGGATGACACGCAGCTCTACCTCTGTTTCAAGTCCTCACCGAGGTTGGCCGTTGAGACCCTGTCCAAGTGCCTGGAGGCAGTGGCTGGCTGGATGGGAAGGAACATGCTGAAGCTGAACCCCGACAAGACCGAGGTACTGCTGGTGGGGGACAAGGGGAGGTTAGGGGATGTTGACCTGGTGCTGAATGGGGTACATCTACCCCTGAAGGACCAGGTCCGCAGCTTGGGGGTCATTCTTGACTCCCAGCTGTCCATGGAGGCTCAGGTGGCAGCTGTGAGCCGGGCAGCGCTGTATCAACTCCATCTGATACGGCAGCTGCGCCCCTACCTTCCTAATCACCTGCTCCCATCAGTGGTTCATGCCTTGGTCTCCTCTCGCCTAGACTACTGTAATGCGCTCTACGTGGGGTTACCCTTGAAGACGGTTCGGAAGCTGCAGCTGGTACAGAACGCGGCGGCTCGCCTGGTTAAAGGCAGCCGCCGGCGGGATCACATCATGCCAGTGCTGAAGGATTTGCACTGGCTACCAGTTGCTTGCCGAGCCGAATTCAAGGTGTTGGTTTTGACCTTTAAAACCCTATACGGCTCTGGTCCAGCTTATCTCAAGGAGCGTCTCCAGCAACACCAAGTGGGCCGCTCAACAAGATCTGCCACGGATGGCCTTCTCCTTGTCCCTTCAGCCAGAGCAGCTAGACTGGTGGGGACGAGGAAGAGGGCCTTTTCTGTGGCGGCCCCCGTACTGTGGAACTCTCTCCCGAGTGACCTCCGCCATGCCCCCTCTCTGATGAGCTTCCGTCGCTCATTAAAAACCTGGTTGTTCAGGCGGGAATATGGGGTGGGTTAAGATTTTAAAATTTTTATATTGTTTTAATGTATTTTATTGTATTTATGTATTTTATTGTTTGTACATCGCCCAGGGTGGCCGGTTGCCGGCCAGATGGGCGATAAATAAATATTAATAATAATAATAATAATAATTTATAAAATAATACAGTAATACCTTGGATTGAGAGCATAATTCGTTCCGGAAACGTGCTTGTAATCCAAAACACTCTTATATCAAAGCGAGTCCCTGGCGGGCAGTGAGTGGGGCCGATTTCGGCCCACTATGCCCGCTCGAAGCGAGCGGTTACATCCCTACGGACTTGTCTTGCAAGACCTTGCTCGTTTATCAAGTCAAATTTTTTTAAAAAATTTGCTTGTCTTGCAAAACGCTCTCAGACCAAGTTACTTGCAATCCAAGGTATTACTGTATCTACATTCTGGTCAAATTCTTATACTGCCTTGTACTGTGGTATGTTTCTGAAATTAGATTCTGTTTTATTTTAAATACCTTATTACAGGATGTGATGCAGCAAGCTACAAATGCTATCCTGAGAGGCGGTACAATTCAGGCTCCAACTGTATCTGCTAAGACCATTGCAGAACAACTGGCTGAGAAGATCAATGCCAAGCTCAATTATGTGCCCATAGAGAAACAAGAAGAGGAGAAACAGGAGGGGGGACAAAATGAATCTTTTAAGAGATATGAAGAAGAATTGGAGATCAATGATTTCCCACAGGCAAGGATATTTTTGTTTAATCATTTTAATGACAGCTGTATAGCACAGGGCTTTAGTTCGGAATCTTTGTATATATTGTGCAATCCCCCCCAGCCCCATAACAGGATTTCTCTGTAGTGCAGTACTTTTTACAGAGAACTCATGAGATAGCTGAAGAAACTTGTTTTGAGTGTACTTGGAAAAACTTTTGGCCCCTGACGAAGGTACAAACCGAAACACGTTGGGCAATGAAGTATTTCAGTTGGCACCCGAGACTTTTTTCTCTTTCATTCTTTATAATCACACACAATAAGAATTCTTTGGCATTTTATCAAATAAAAATTCTCTCTCTAATTCAATAAAGGCATTTCACAAACTCAATTTGGAGACAAATGCACTATTCATATTGGAATAGTGTATACATTCCAATACATGAATAAAATCTACATTTTTACCACAGATTTGTTTTTAAAGGAGATAAAATAAGATTTATTTAAAATATTTTATACCACCTTTTGAGACAGAGTAAATAAAATACAATTAATTAAAACAGCAGCCTAAAGCATGTATAAAATAAAATGGGAATACACTCATATAAAAGCAGACTGGATCATCCAAGTCTTTAAAGCCCTTTAAAAAGAGTTAGGGAGGGAACCATGTGCACATCCTGTAGTATAGAAGAATTCTGGTACATAAAGAATATTTAACTTTTTTTTAATTGCCCTGAATTGTATTTCAAGAGAGGGAGATTAGGATTGTTAAATGGTGTTTACACTACTTCTAAAATGTTTCGAACAATCATTTAAAAAACTTTCCAGAAATGAAAACATAAATCACATATATACTCTCCCCATTTTTGGTCTCTGATCATTCTGCTGTGCAACTTGTGAAGTCATTTTGTTTAAAATTTCACTTGACCTTTTAGATTTAATACTCAGTATATTTTCCTTTTCCTTGCCTCTCTTGTTCTGCAGACTGCTAGATGGAAAGTAACGTCAAAGGAAGCACTGCACAGAATAAGTGAATATTCTGAAGCTGCCATTACAATCAGAGGAACATACTTTCCTCCAGGCAAAGAACCCAAGGAGGGAGAACGAAAAATTTACTTGGCTATTGAGAGTGAGTATTGCTGATCATTTCCACTGAAACAATATCCTGATTACAGACTTAAAATTGCTGTGGGAAAAACCCATGAGCAGTATCTAAGTTGACACAAGCACTAACATAAATTATGTTGCATTAGTGTAAGGGACCTTTAGCACAATTACCAATAGCTTTATGTGGCACAACAGAATTTCCTGGAAAACCCACTATGCCAGCTAATGTTATTGGTGTTGTGCTAGAGATCCCTTATGCTAGTGCAGTGTAATTTACGATAGCACTCGTGTCAACTTGGATACTGCCCCATGACAGCTGTCAGGAAAAACGTAAAAGAAATGCTACACATGGCACTTCCATACCAAGGTAACACACATCAAATGAATGTTGTTCCTGTGAAAAAAGTGTACTTGTAAAGTTCAGAGATATGTTTCTGCTTCCACGAGAGGGAGAGAAGGGTAACGTACCTTGTTCTAGAGGGGTTGAAGCAGCAGGTGATACATGCTGTAGATCTCAATGGAATGGGATAAATGCTTAATGCACAGATTAGTTGTAGTAATTAACTACTTAGGATTGAATCCAAGCTTAGTCATATTTTGAAGTTCTACTAAGTATGACTAAGTCTGGATTCAGTGCATAGTCAGTTTGTTGTAATTAATACCAACTTTGACACAAGCTAGTGCTCAAGGGGGTACAAGAGCCAGTGTGGCATGGTGAGAGTGTTGGACTGGGACCTGGGAGATCCAGGTTCTATTCCCTGCTTGGCCATGAAACTCACTGGGTGACTTTGGGCCAGTCACTGACTCTCAGCCTCACCTACCTCACAGGGTTGTGAGGATAAAATGGAGAGGAGGATGATTATGTAAGCCGCCTTGGGTTCCTTGCAGGAAAAAAGGTAGGGTATAAAAATAATAAATAAAAACTTCTGCAACGAGGTGTGGAAAACCTGCAATTGTGAGCCAGTTTATATATTTCCTGATTTGTGTGACGAGAGAGTTGGTGTTGGGCCTGGGCACCCACACTGGCCAAGGCCCATTGCCGACCAGAGCCTCCAAATTTACTACCAGGAAGAAAGGAAGGGGCGAGCTCAGCAAGATGAGCAGCAGATGTATAGCTTTCCTATACATTTTTAAATGCTGCTACCAAGCACCAAACTCGCTGCTCCCTATAGGTTAATCTGTTGATTAGACATAAGGGGAAGTGTCCAGTTACAGTGGTTACTGAGCAGGCCCATGGAGTCCAAACAACCTGTACTCATGAAGTCAAATTTGGAGCCTATCTACCTGTCAGCCCACCACAAGAAGATACCTTGCCCATCTGTCTAGTAGGCGACAGCAGCAACCAGCCAGCCACTCAGCCCTTCAGCCAACCAGCAGCTTGATTGCTTTCCCTCACTTGCTTGACTTGAAAGATCAGTCTGGTTTCCATATTTCCTTCTAGACAAAGAATAAATTGTGGGGAGAAGGGTGTGTCAAGGTTCAGCTACACTAGGGACCCCTTGATCTGCCTTTGGGAGATCTCTGCCTCTCCTCAAAGCCCCTCCCGTTCCAGGAGATCAAGTCCTTTTACAGCTTCCAATAGCATGGGTGTAGGCTGTAGACGTGGTGAATAAGTCACTCCAAACTCCAGGGTAAACAACAACACTTTACTTATAATATTAGGGTCTTTACTTAATAGAGTGGTTATAATTCAAAAGCAAGTATGATAAAATAAAACAAACAAACAATCCAATGTTCTCTAGTTTAACTTCAGACTACCTATCTCCTATGCAGCCAGTTTCTCTTTCTCTCTCTGCTGGTCTCTCCCTCTGCTGTTTCTCTGCTTCTGCTTCTAGCTCTCTCTCAGCACTAACTGCTAGCTGACCACCCCCCACATATATAGCCTTCCCAGGAATGGAAGGTTATAATCATGTGACCTTGAATAGGAGGAGATCTAGTTCTTAACTTCTATTGGGTAAACTAAAACTCTCAAACTCCCCCTCCCATCCAAGTGTTTGGGCCTTCAGGCTTCAACTACTCGAGGGAAGTGTTTGGGCCTTCAGGCTTCAACAAACTCAAGCCTGAGTAGGCCTCAATCCTTTACAGGGTGTTTCTTATTTTTCCTTGCTGCAGTCCTATAAAACATAGGTGGCTAACAGTCAGCCTTTTTACTTAGAAATGTGTTCTTTAGAGTTCAATGGGGCTTACAACCAAGTAGCAGCCTGATCTGATTGAGCTGTAAGTGTTTCATAGGATTACAGAGTGAGAGCCGTGTAGTCACTGGCTCAAATCTCACCTCAGCCATGAGTTTACTAAGTCAGCTTTCCCCAACCTGGTCCCCTCCAGATGTTGTGGATGTCAACTCCCATCAGCCCCATCCAACATGGCTAATAGTCAGGAATGCTAAGAGTTGTACTCCAAAACATCTGGAAGGCACCAGGTTGGGAAAGGCTGTAAGTGGTATTAGACAAGCAAATCTTTGTCTCAGTCTCTCACATGCAATAACATGGTAATGCTGATCTACCTTACAGCATCGCTGTAAGGATTGCTGAGGTAATGTAAATCAATATGGTTAAAGGAGGAGAGGGCAGTACTACAGCTAAAGGAGAACCAGTGATAGTTTCCTGCCCCAGAGCATACAAAACCTTGGAGCTGGCCCAGATGTTGACTCTTTCTCATGTGGAAACTCCCAATGATATGGAAGGTTCCTGCTCCAGTATTAGAGGCCTGCGAGTGGGAACTCTCCACGTTATTATGACATTAATTTCATAATCACCACACTAGTACCTTTAAACAATGCGAAAGGAACATGAGAAAAATTTTAGATTACTGACCAAGCTAGTTATAAAGGCACTGGGCAGGTTCGCACAACCAGGCAACAATCATGGCACATTACCATGATGGTTTGCCGGATTGCACGAAGCAACAGTGATCAGCCCGACAGACAATCGGGCTCATTGTTGTTGCTTCGCTCCCTCCTCCCTCATTCCTCACAGTGATATCCCAGGGTACACTGCGGGGATGAATGAGGCTCCTCTCTTTGACAGCCGCAATCACAAGTTGATTTCAGCTCGCGGCAGCTGTCAAAGACTGCCCATTGCGCGAACAGGGCTCGTGCCCTGAAGTGTAACGGGAAGGGGGGAGCCTCTCGCCGCCTCCTTGAGAGGTCTCTCAGGCAGGAGTGCCGGTACCACTCTCTGTGACTGCTCTGTGAACGGAGCAGCCGTGGAGAGTGGATCACAGCCTCCTACCAGAGAGGTTTACTCGCAGGGTAAACCTTCCTGCTCCAGGCGGTAATGCAGTCCCTATGGCTGCTCCATACACAGAGCAGCTGTGGGGACTGTGTCCCCGACTACAGCAGGTAAGCCTCTCTGGCAGCGAAGTGGGGAGGGGCCTGCTTCTGTTACTAGCGTGGCCACACCAGTGGCAGGAGCAACTTCCCACCCACTTTGCCCTCTGCTTTCCTCGCCAGGGAAAGCAAAGGGTGAAGTGGGTGGGTTCCTTCCGCCACCGGAGTGGTTTACCTGCTGGAGGTGGGGACTGTGTCACCTCCTCTGGCAGGTAAACCTCCGGTGGAGCGGGTGGCGGGAAACCCCTGCAGTCTCCACCCTTTTCTTTCCCGGGTTAGGGTAAAGTAAAGGGCAGAGATGGCAGGCGCTTCCCACACTCACTGCAGGAAGCGCCTCTGTCCCCATGGCTGCTCAGCACATGGAGCAGCCACGGGGATCAGAGCACGGCCTCCCCCTAGGAGAAAACCTTTCAGGGTGGAGGCTGTGCTCTGATCCCCGTAGCTGCTCAGCAGGCCGAGTGGCTGAACGGAGCAGATCGCTGCCTCCTCTTCCAGAGGTCTACTCTGGAGGAGGAGGTGGGGGTGCCTGATCCGTTCCATGGCAGAAGCAGAAGAAGCCTCTGACAGCTGCCTCTTAGCTCCATTTGGGCACATTTGGGGCAGCTGTTAGCCATGCTGTGATGCCAGCTGCTTGGCAAGAGCAGCCATGTCCTCTATTGCCAAGCAACTCGCTTGTTCTAGGGATTGTGCCACGATGGGTCGTGTTGTCCGAGTTAAGATGACACGACAAGCCATCGTGGTACAAACAAACCCTAGAATAGACCATTGTGATTTATTGTTGTTCAAAACAACGGTAAGTCACAATCGTGAGTCACAAATACTGGGTTCAAACAACATGCCCGACAAGCAATGGTGAGTCACCACCATTGCTTATTGTGTCGTCCGAACCCAGTCACTATTTAGTTGTAAAATCAGTGTACATTAATGGTTACATCAACCATTTAATATGCATTTCTGTTTAAGAAATATCTTAACATACCAGTAAGAAACAATGTAATCATTGCTTTAATATATCCTTTACATTGTGATTTAAATTGTCTTGATTTCAATCACTCCATCCTGATGCAAAATACATTGCTTTGAATTATGTGATATGATGCAGAATATTTATTAATTATTGAATTTGAAATGTAAGTTCTATGAATTTTTGAAACCTCTTCATGGCTACTAAAGTACTGCAGTTGTCTCCTGTATTGTTTGCTTCATCACTGTGCTTAGTAGATAGACTTAGATGTTTTCCTTTCTGCTCCTAGGTGCCAATGAATTGGCTGTGCAGAAAGCAAAAGCAGAAATCACAAGGCTTATCAAAGAAGAGCTCATCAGATTGGTAGGTGAAATATTATTTCAGATATTTGATGGCATTACAGCCAGGGCGGAGAACTGTTTAGCCCCTGGGGAGCTGGGAGGCCAATGGGTTCTACAGAGCCATGGTGCCTCCCTTCCCTGCTCACCAGCACACAACCCCTTGCTCCTCATTTACATCCTTACCAAGGTCGGAGCTTTAGCCTCCAGTGAGGAAGCCACCGCAAGTCTTTCCACATCAGCAGGGCGGAGGGGAAAAATCCCTGCTCGGATTTCCCCCCAACCCACTGAAGTTGGAGCTGTGTCTACAGCCTCAGTGGGCGGAGGATCCACCATATCCTATGGTCCCTGGGATGTCCTCCCAGGGACCATAAGATTGCTGTGCCCAGCTACTTAATACTGCAAATCCAAAAATACTGGAGAAGTCAACCCAGATATTCTGGTTGGCCTGTTTTAGCAACAAATAAAGGTAGAATACTGAGCAGATTCTGTTACAGGACTCCTTTTTAAGGGCGTCAACAAACATATTAATCTTTTTGCAATGAGAAATGCCAGGGCTGGGGGATGTGCTTCTTTTGAAATATCTCTTACTTTCCCATGAAAGTAGAGTAAATTTTCTTCCCCCATAGTTGTAAGGTTTTCTTTTTCAATTTAATTGTTCTATTCCTTATTGTCTGTTTTTCTAGTACTGATTTTGGGGATTCTTCATTTACCCCATGATGAACTGACTTCTGACACTTGTGTTCACAGAGTCAAATGCTATATTGAGCTTTCCATTCTATGTCTTTTACCATAAGACATTCCTTTTTAGCTACATTTTAATGGGTTGGATCCAGAGTATGAACAGAAGGGCTCCTTCTTTTGGCAGAGGGAACCAGGATACAAAGGAGCCTCCCTGCTGGAAAAGAGGGACAGGATGGCAATTTTTGCCTGTTCCTCCTCTTCCCTGCAGTCCCCCAGCACCACTTCACACTCTGGGCCAGTTCACATTATGGCTGCAGTCCACTGTGGCTTATTTAAGCCATGGTGGGTTGCGGTGCATGCCTGCGGCCATTGTAAATGTTCAAGCCATGGTGGGTGGCTTATCATGATGTGTGGACCCAGCACAGGGTGGGTTGTTGTGTTGGTTAACAAATCACCCACAACCAGAAAACAGCTTGTGGGTTTTGGAGGGTCTTCCAACCATCTAGAGCAGCTTTTCAAGGTTATAGAGGGCTTCACAGGGAGGGGGAATCAACAAAAATTGCATCCCTCCCCTTCCATGCACAGGATCATCCAGTTCGCAAAGTTTAGCCTCGTGCAACTTCGGATCCAACCCATGTTCTTCTGTAGCTGTTTTTATAGCTGTGTTCGCTTATGAAATACATTATCAATTACATGTCTGATTAATTGCATACTCCTTTGTTCTCTTACAGCAAAATTCATACCAACCAACCAACAAAGGAAGATACAAAGTTTTATAAATATTTGGAGAAAATCTGCCAGTTTCTCATTTGTGAAACTTCATCATTTCTGTTTATATTTACTGTTTACACTGCTTATTTGTAAATTACATTTTTTTAATATTGTCATGCTGAATTTTTTAAAGATCAAAATCATTTGTCAGGAGATTGCTTTCAGCTCATAGGACAACAGTTTCAGGAGGGCATGATTAAACTTTTTAATTTGTATGCTTTCTTGTCTAAACATACTGAATAAAACTAGTTATAACTTTCCTGAAATAATGTAGTGTAATCTCAGTTTTAAAAATCTTAGCCAGGGGTTGGAAGGAATACTACTTCCATGCTCATGTTTTGGAGTAATCGAAAAAATGCTTTAAAGCTAAGGCTAAATGTTCCTCCCTCATCTGTTAGAAAAACCTTATTTTCCACTCCCTTCCTCCCAGTCCCTGTGAGATCATTGAGACCTTTATGATCTTCTAAAACCATATAGATTGACTGGAAACCTTGAAGACTTAAACTCTTAATGGACTTTGGATAACAGTAAAACGTTATGTCTGTATATTTTTCTGCAAAATGAGAAATTTGGAAGATTTAAAGTAGCTTTCTATAAACGTCTGATAGATTGTCAAATAATATGAATTTATTATTTAACGAGAGAATGCACTTCCATAAGACCATTTTCATCAGGGAAGTACAGTTAGTCAAGGTGTGTGTGTGTGTGTGTGTGTGTGTGTAATATATATATATATTCCTTATTTCTCCCCAAGGCTTTCTTTTTTGTGTGCATAAAAGAAAATAATTAGTTGGCCAGCCCCCTCCAGTGTTGGTAGCTATTGTATTGGAATGTGGTAGCCTATTTGCCAGTCTCTGTCCAGGGTGTACGTTGACTGAGAAGTCAGTCTCATTTGAACTCAGATCGCAGCCTAACTCTGCCTGGTTCCCACATGAAAATTTAAGGGATAGCTTTTCTCACTTTCTTGTAATTTTAGTTTTAATGTTATTCCATCACTGGTGGTATCTGCACGCAAACAATGGCAGTGACAATTTGAAACAAGCTGAAAAATTGTCCATTTTGGAAATGTCATGTGAGGGGAGTGATGCTATGGAGCAAAATCTTGTTTAATATTTAATATGTACATCAGTCTAGGGTTGGGCAACTTATGGCCCTCCAGATGTTTTGGCCTACAACTCCTAGCATCCCTCACCATTAGCTGTGCTAGCTGGGACTGATGGGAGTTGTAGGCCAAAACAAGCTGAGGCCCACAAGTTGCCCACCCATGAATAAATGGAGCTCTAAATTCAAGACATTTGTAGAACAGTCATATGGAGGTCAGTGGGTGGGGAGAGAGAGTCCATGGTGCAGGAACTGCCGGCCAGTGCAGAAGGTTTGGGGCAGTTTTTTATTTTTTTTTCTTGCTGGTTTCTCTCTCTCTTTCTTTCCCTCCTATTGGTTCCAGTGGAATAGGAAATAAATATGGCAGCTCCGGAGGTGGTGTAGTTTTTCTCCTGTTCCAGGGGTGTGTCCTGAGAACAAGGGGGCCTTGAATCCAGCAGATCCAAAGCCCTCCCATGATCTACTGACACATACCCAGAACAACTTCTGTTTGCCCTTGCTACCAGTGGAGCAGCTGCAACAGCAGAGCTTTCCACCACCCAGTCAAGGGAAGATCTCCACAGGCAGATCAGGTTCACAGTATCCCGTGGCCCCTGGGACCCTCCAGGGACCATAAGATTGCACCCTAAAACTTCAAAACAAACTCACGTATTTTTTCAAAGCATTAATTGCCTTTAAATGTGTTGAGACTCTCTAAAATAACTTATCAGATTACCTGACATGTTCTGTGCTAATTGTTCACTTTGGGGCAATGTCGTCTTGCCATGTGTTGGGACTTTGGCTGTTTAAAAAAAAATAAATCTAAATCACTTTCAAGATTCACTGAAGGAAAGAGAAGAAGGGAGGCAGGGGCATGATTTTGGTTTGAAATATTTTGTGTTGGCAACTACTTGGAGAAGCCATGATGATGGAGACATTTCAGTGTAGAAAAAACTCTTAGCATACATGTAATTTTCCATTTTAGAATGAATGCAAGGGTTTTTGTAAAGGACATTTTCACTATATATGTGTTTTCTAAAGTCCTCATAAAATAAAATAAAATAAAAAGTCATTGTGTATTCCTTTTTCTGTAAACATTGAATAACTAAGAGATTTTGTCCAGCTTGCTTGGCCATAGACATTTGTTTTTCACTCTCAATAAGCAATTTTGCTACATTTAAAAAGGTAAGGGATGCAAGAAACCTTTGCTAGTAGCACCAAGTCACAAAAACTGCAGTTTTAAGTGTTATATCCAATTGTGTCCCCTTCATTGATGGAAGATTCTTTGATCCAGTGGAGGCTTCTAGGAGTGAAAATGCAGGGGGAGGCAATTCTTATTTTGCCATCCCTCTGCAGCCCCCTGTGCCCCCTCTCTCACATATCTGTTCCAGAGGTTTGGGTGACCCTTTGGAGCAGTGTGGGAAATGACACGGGGCTGCAAGAGAATGGGAAATTTGTAAAAACCACTCACCCCTCATACCCCACCCTTCTAACGCTCTTCCGCTCATGGAAGCCTCCACTGGATCAAAGAGCCTTCCATCAGTGGAGAGGACACAATTGGATAGAACCCCAAATCTAGAAACATAAGGCTGAACTTTCTCCATCTGTATGATAAGTTTGTTTAGTGCAAGAAGTATGTTAGGTTTTCCTGACTGCCAACTTCATGGGTGTGGTAGGAGATACATCAGATACATAGTTTTTTGTTAGTACAGATATACGGATACTCTGGAAATTAAGAACATAAAAAGAGCCCTGCTGGATCACGCAAAAGGTCTATCTACACTACAGCATCCTGTTTCCCACTGGAGGAGTTAAAAGTCTGCTTTGGTTTTCACCAACCTGAATAATTTGGTGTCATCTGCTTATACTATTTTTTTTATGCATAGCCTCATTATACTAAACTGCATAATGAGACTGTATAAAATCGGATCACCTTTAAGTAAGGACTCCGGCTCTAGGTATTGATGAACCATTGACTCATAACATGTTTTTCTCCCCTTATATCCAACTAAATTGCTAAACCTTTTTGCTCTCCTGTTTGTAAAATCTATGCATCTTGTGTGTTCTTCTCAAATTGACAGCATGCTTTTGTGTGGCCTGTTTTCTTTCAAGCCTCTCTCCTGTCTTTGATTCTGCGGGCCATGTTACTCCTCACACTTGCACTTATCTGTTGTCTGTCTATGCCCTTTCACACATCCTTCACTCCTCTAGTATCCTTTTCCTCTGAGAAACAGTACAACATCTTCCATTTCTTGAATCTGCCACTTGCTTGCTTGCTGCTCCCTGTCATTGGAACTCTTTACCAAGTGACATCTGGCTAGCTCCTTCATATGATCTGTTAAAATGCTTGATCTGCTCTGAATGTGCTTATCTGCTGAGCTTGTTTCCATCTCTGAGCTTGTTTATTTTGAAGCACTGTTACTGTGTTTAATTGTTGTAAGCTGCTCCAAGTGAAGCAAATGCGTTAGAAGGGTGGGGTATGAGGGGTGGGTTTTTTTTTAAAAAAAAGTAAAATAAATGCCTGATTTGAAAACTTGGCTTTTTACACTGGTATTTTCTAACTGATCTCACATATTTTAATTTCTTTTCTCTGCTGTGTCTTGCCTAAGATTGTCAGTCTGCTGGCAAGACCATTGCCATTTTATATAAAGCACCTAGCCTTTGAAGATCCTCTGGAAATTATCTTTCACTGGTGTGCAGCCTGCTATCCCTTGTCAGTATCATTTGGCTTTTAATAGATATTAAGGGGAAAGTGTTGACTGCATGCCTCTGTGTGTGCATGCACATTTATTACTTATTTAACATTTTTGCCCCACCTTTTAGGGCAAGCTTGCTTGCTTGCTTTTCCTAGTCACATGGCTGAAAAGGAATGTGCTGCTCTTATGATTATTTTTCTTGACCAAGCTCTCTTCCAAATATGGTATCTGCTTAAACAAGTTTGTGTTCTTAAAGGCTAGATTTTTGTAGAAGACATTCTGACTTCTAGTGAGCCCTGGTTTAGGACAGGGAGAATGCATTTCTGCTTAGCATTCCTGACTAAAATATGTAAAATGTGTTTTAGAATACTTTTTTTTAATGTGGTAACTTGTTTGGAATGTATGCTTTTAAACATATTACCATTGTGGAAGTAGTAACTTAGCTGTAGATCAATCTTTTTAAAATTCCCTCTTAGCAACTTGATAGACGTATCAGCTGGAAATGACAAGCGGAAAGGAATGATGGTAGTGATGGCTAACAAAGTACAGTATGAACCTTTTATATGCTGGATTTCACAATATACAAGTGTAGACCAATTATATTGTGTAAATTTGGGTATCTCCTTCGTAAATCACTGATGGCTTAATGATTAGAAGCTTCCAAAGACATTCTTGACCACACTGTCTGTCTGATTCCCATGGTAGCCATGCCCAGTTCACATTTGCAAATAAAAGTATCAACTATCCATTCATTTTTCACCATTACCTTTTATATACCGTTATATTATTGGCAGCAATCATGGTGCAATAGTTTCTTTTGGAATTGGGATACCTAGATTTAAGTCTCCACTCAACTATGAAACTAACTACACAGCCGTCTAGTCTAGTGTCTCACCTTTGAGGGTGATTATGAAGCTAAAAAAATTAACCTCACTGGGCTCCTTGGAAGGGAACACACACAATAGTAGAGAAGTTGCTTGAAGAGTAACTTGAGTGTTGCTATACCACAGATGTTAGGTTTTAGAGGTAGGTCGCAACTGTTCAAAAAGTAAATGGCGATTGCAGGTGTTAATTTAAGGCTGCCAGATTAATTTTTGTAAAAATTTCATATTGGTAATCTTTAAAGTACACAGTCTTTATTGAGCAGCTATAAAATCTAGCCACTGTACAATGGTAAAATGAAGTGATTGTAGGTTTGCAGTAGGACCAAACTACCTGACTTTCAGTTATGTAGTCTTTTCTCTGATATTTTCTTCTACAAAATGCAGCACCAGAAATTGCAATCTGCAGGGTGGTGAAGGGATGCCTTAACCCTTTCTTTGAAGTAGAAAAAAAAAAATCATACCCAGCTGCTTTGGGTGAGAAAAGGATTAAGCCTTCCCTCTGCATTGGTCTTCTGTTGCAGACTGAACTACCCACAGCTATATTTTGTTGAAGAAGAAAAAACAGAGGGGAAGCCATATGTGATTGTCATTTACCCCAAAGTACAATAGGGAAGGGATGAGGAGCAGTAAGAAAAAAAATGCATGCCTGTTATATAAGGTGGTATTGTTTATGGGGGTGGGGTGGGGGGGGAAGGCAATTCTTTAAAGGAAAGGGATATCTACGTTGTCCTACTTAAGTATGACTTTGTGCAATGCCTGCCTTTTTGCTGCAGACTTCTAGGGAGGCCACAGATAAGAGATTAAAATCAGTGAGGCAGAAAGAAGTCTCATACATAATTAACAAAATCATTATGGAGTATGAAAGCAGGTTTGATTGAAAACCTTTTTTTTATGCTGCTTCTCCCTGCTGTTTACTGTATCACAATCACAGGCAAAGAAACCATACCACTCTTGCTTCAACCCTTTCTAATTCTTTAATCAAGGAGAGGGTTTGGTTTTAGTAAGATAAATGGGTCGCTTCTACAGATGCTTTCATTCCAAGGAGCTGCAATGTTTTTTTTTTAACAAAGATCTATCCGGCCCAGAGAACAAAAGCCACTACACAACCAAGTGGGAAGGGCATGTCCATGTTCTTGTTCAAGGCTGGTTGACTGCACCCGTATGGGGTCTGTTGGAGAATCTGGTTTCCTAAGGAAATTCTGTGGAGAGTTTTGTTTGTTTAAAAAACAAACAAAAGGCTTAGACTTCATTTGTTGTGGTGAAAAGATTAAAAGTGCATGCAGGCAGCATCTGCTGAAGGGTGGGAAGTAAACGGCAAATTCAGCAAGCCTTCACCTAGTGGTTGAGGTAATTACTCAGTGTACACAATTCTGTCCTTTGCCCTGGCCTCTTATTCTAACGTATGCATGTGTTTCTGTGAACATCACCAGTTTGCCTCCTGTGAAACATACTGGCTAGCATGCATGTGTTGTTTTGCTGTAGTTTTGGAGGGCAAATATAAGATTTGGCATTTGTGTCTCAAACTCTCTGCCTTGTACTTAGTTTCTTGGCCAAGTTAGCGGTCTCTGAGCCTCTCCCATTTGCCTCCTGAAATGGGCATTGGAGCAGAAAACTGGGTTCAAAAGTGGTTTTATGTTTTTGAGTGCAAATTACACTTGTCTTGTACCTAGGATCCTGGGCAAATTACTTTCCCCCCCGGCCATCCAGTTTGCCTTTGGGAAATGGGTGTTTTTTGTGACTGGCCATGCTCAGCATGTCAGCCATTTTGTGAATGGGCAACCACTCCCTGCATACTTCTTTGTGAAAGTGCACATGGCACTCTCAAAATTCCAAACATGCCCACTGGGCCAAAAAGGTTGGGGACTCCTGAGCTAACATATTTATCAGTCTTGCTCTTGTCTAATTTCTATAAAGACAGTGTAATCATAGGCATCCACAAGAATTTTTTCCAGGGGAGCAACAGCTGCGGTGCACTGCAGTTTGTGGTTGTAATTTGCACATATAGTGCGCACTGCTACAATACACTTGTGTACTACTTTCCTTCTGTGTGCACTTTGTTGCTTAGCGTCACATTCCATGACATTTAGAAGCCTACACAGAGTAGTAGATGATGATCCTAGGAACTGAACAGCACTAATGCAGAAGAGTGTTATATTCAAGAAGCATCATGAATGCCAAGAAAACTTTATTTGGAGTGAGGGATTTTTTAAAAAAAACCCAGCATCTAGAAACAAGGGGGGGGGGGAACGACCCAAATGCACAAACACAATACAGCTATCTTAAGAATATCATACTGGATATTTTATGGCATCATTGCCCTTATCATAAAATTGACAACTTCTCATGACTTGCCTAGGATGATGTAAGTCAGGGTAAAAATGCCCTGATAGCATCAGGGAAGAAGGCCTGGGCACCAGGTCTACCAAGATAGGTAGACCTGGCCTCTGAGAAATGTGTATACCATGTCTACCCCCTCTGTTGTTTCTCAATGGGTGGGTAGACCTGGAGTCTGAACAATCTATTTCCACCTGCAGCTGAAACCTTCAATTCTTTCCCTGACTCCTTTCACCTCTCTAATGGCCCTTGGGCCAACGGCCATTTCACAGGTGAAGGGCATGGTTAATATTAGGGGGTGAGGTGACCTGCTCAACTTGCAGGCCACGCCTAGGCTCTCCTCTGTAGGCAACACACAACAGATTCAGGTTTATTAACAGATTCAGTACATGAGAAAACATTAACTTCTGAGGAGCTGCATACCACACTGTCTCAGCTCCAAGGCCTGCATTAAGGAAGAGATGGGGAGAGGCTCCACTTGGGCCTCCTGCAAGAGCTAAAAATGGCACGTTCTCTTAAAGCTATATACATACAAACAACCCGCTCTAGCCCTTAATAAATTGCACTGCTGCTACAATCAACTTCACAGCCCTATCGTCATTTCCCTAAAACACCAAACACACCAGAAGATTGGATAACAACACTGGACTACAGTGCAGAGTTGTCTTTTGCTACCCTAAGCATTCCCCCTGCAAAATGGGAATAACAAGCAACACTGGGCTACGGTACTTTGCAGAACTGACGTAATCCACACTTTCTCAGCCACAGCCCTGCCTCCTGCAATATGGGTATAAAAATGGTGAACTGCAAACATTGTCAGGGGGAAATGTATTAAGACCTGAGTTAGAAAGATCATGAACACTTGTCTTTTCTGCTACTTTTTTTTTTTTTTGGTAGACACACTACTGCCCAAACTCAGCTACAGTAAACTCCTGGATTTCTAAATTGTGTGTGTGTGTGTGTCTTTTTATGAGGCTGAAATTACCGCCTAACAGGGAAGACCCCCAAAAGGGTCAACACATTCAGATAGTGGGTGTGTTAACCATTGCTATGACTTCATTCATTGGTGAAAAAGGTGGGAACAGGCTAGTTTCTCACAAAACAAATGGGCAGAATAGTGGCTGCACATTTTGCCTCATATCTTGGGTTCTATTTTGGTTTTATATTTTATAGTGTACTGTAGTTTTAAATGTTTAAACCTTTATATTGTATTTTACCATGTTGTATTTTATGGTTTTAATTGTTGTGAACCGCCTAGAGAACTTGGGCTATTGGGTGGTATAGAAATGTAATGTTATTTAAGTACAAGGGCTAGAGACTTGCCTTTTAAAAAGAAAAGCAAGCAAGCTGGGAATCTGAAGAATATTGGCTCATCCCAGCTGGAGGGGATGGGGATGGGACCTTAAAAAACCAGAAATTCCAGCTAAAAATTATATAATTCAGTGGAAAAAGGGGCAGCTCAATCCTAAGAATTTGTTTTAGCTATCACTGAACAGTGTGTGCTTTAGCTAAAATGGCAATTCCACCCTGACATTCACCACTGCAGTCATGTTGCTGGCCAGCAGTTCTAGGATGAGGGCAGCAGATGTGGGTATTTTTCATGTTGCTGCTGCTAAGCAGAAAAAATGAGATATTGCTAAGGGACATGGTACTCTATATATAGTCCATCTTCTTTGTAATACCCAATGCAATCGACAGCCATCAACATCATTGCACGGGTGTGTGTGTCTTTGCCCTCATCTATTGGTCTGGGGGGTGGGCGAGAGAGGAGACATACAGCATGGTGACATAACTTCACACGGTTTTGTTGGATATTACAAGGAAGAGAAGGAAAAGTGATATAGAGTGGCAGCAGCTTTGTCTCTTATAATATTTGGTTTGGCCCTGAGATTCTAGATAAAAAATATAGCTCTGCTAGTTTGATAGGTCATCGAATCGAGTTATTAAGAGATACTGGCTAGTGGTTTTCTACTCCAGTCAGTGTAGTTATATAGAAATAAATCCCAGTGATTTTAATGGAATTTGCCTGCAACCAACTATGGCAAATAGTATACATGTTTATTTGTAAGTCACATGGAATTCTCTTGAATTTACATCTATGCAAGCATGCATTGACATAGATACATTTTTACATAAGTAACTGGCGGCAGAAGGGAGAAGTTAGTGCTATTTTGAGTCAAAAGTTGGGCCTGCTTTAACTTAAAGAAGCATGAATGTGTTGCTCGTCAGGGAGAATAATCTCATTGCTGCTGCCATGAAGAATATATACAGATAAATAAAGAAGTGTGAAGTTTCTGTATCCCTTAGAGAAGATTTTGCTTCTGGAACAAGGAGTACAGCACTCGGACTGTGCCTCAGCTCACAGTTTAAAGGGCCGAGCAGAAGCTGGGAGTCCATTTTATAACAAGCCTCTCTTAAGGAAAAAGACAGTGTGAGGGAACTGCACTCTGGCTCCATCCAGCTTGCAAGGCTTATCATGAAAAGTGCAGTAGATTAATATTTAATTGTTTATTTGCTGCTGCAAAGACTGCGCTGCCTCATGGTGTATATACCCAGCTACTTACGGGTAATGTGTGGTAGCAGGGAAGCAGCTGTCTTCCCTGTTCAAAACAACACAAGATGGTGTTTTGTTTTGTTTTTTTAAATCCATACAATGACTTCCTTTAAATTAGTCTTAAAACCTAATGGTTATTTACATTGTAAGGGGGAAGTCAGGTGGACCTTTTGAGGGGAATGCTGTAAAAGATTTTGTTGTTGCGAGGCAGATTGTCCATTGAGTTTAACCCTTTACATGCCTACATCAGAATTTTTAATTTTAATTTTTAAACCTGCCTGTAGCTGATAGCATCTCAAGAGTCAACAAATTGCCAATAGATAAGCAATAGTGTGATCCTACCACTTGCTGCACTACTAGCCACCATAGTGCAAAACATCAAAGAGTCCTAACAAATTTATTGTGGCATAAGCTTTTGTGGGCTAGAGCCCACAGCGTCATGTGACCTATGAAAGCTAATGTCACAATAAATTCTTTGCCATGAAGAGCTCTTACTGTTTTGCTGCAATAGTCTAAAACAGCTACTCCTCTAGAACTGAAAAATATGTTGCCCAGTACTGCAGATGACTATGTTTCCTCAACCATTTAGGATCAAGCTAAATTAGGCAGATTATGCAATAATTCATAGAAAATAAAAATGTTAGTTTCCTAAAGAGAGCATGTTAGAAAGATAAAGAATTCTGAGAGTGTTCTAACAGTTAGAAAAAAAGTCTCCAAATCTGATCACCTACTTTAAACTGATGGCACAAGGACCAATCCTGAAAATCAGGGTGGGATACAGTACTATAAAGATCAGTTGCAAAAATAAAATAAATAAACAAATAAAAATAATTAAAGTAAGGACGTGCAAATATTGATTCAATTTAATATTGATCATTTCTATAACACTTTTCACTGTTTAGGAGAATGTAAATTACCTATACACATAGGAGGCAAGACTGCCCACAGAATGTCATGTCATAAGGGTCATGGGACCACCCATCCTGAGTCTTCCTTTAGGGCCTAATTTAATGATACTTCAAATGCCCTGTTTGCAACAATATTCTGAGGGTTTTTTTTTGTTTTTTTTAAATAGAACTAAGAGAGGGTCCCTTAATTTTTATTGGGAGCACAGTGTGCTCACAAAAACAATAAGAGATAGAAATCTCTGACAAAAAATAGAGATAAAAATTCACTGCAAATACAGATAGAAAGATCCCATTGGTGCCAATGGGAGCTTTTTTTCTATCGCTTATTGCAATACAGGGACCCCACTTTTTAAAAATCAGGATCATAGCGGGGGAGGAAAGGCTTTAACCTCCACTCCCTGTGCACTGTGGTCCCAATAAAATATCCCCTCTCACACAGAGACTTAATTTTTTTTTTCAAACTCTGATGTCACTGCAAGAAATGCATTTAAATAACACATAATTAGGCCCCTAGTGTCTGGGCAAGTTTGTAATTGCACATAACTGTGGTAAGAGCATTTGAGTGGCCTTAAAAGACATAATCGGCAGAGATATTTTGCTTGCCTTGCATTGGATGCAATTTAGCCATTGCAATGGTTAAAAAAAGTCAAGATGGGAAGATCCAATTGCAAATTTAAAAATGCATCTGAAGATTTTGCTTACATGGCACTGGCCTCATTGTTGTCTCTACTACAACAGATTAAGACTAGAGACATACAGCCAATGTTTTTGCTTGTAAATTCCAACCCTGCCCCCTCCCCCAGCTACTCAAATAGTGCACTGTGAGAATATTATTCTCCCCCCCCCCCCGAATGTGCTCTCTCTCTCTTACCTTGTCTCCTTTCTCCATGTCTCCCCCCAACCTCCCTGCTGTCTTTCGCCTGTTTCACACTTTTCTTTCTCAGGGGTCTGTCTCCCCTCCCTCCCTGCTTCCCACCACCTTCCCTTATTTCCTATTTCTGCTATACCTTCTCTCCTCTTTCTATTGTTCATGACTCTAGTCTAGGCCAACCTTATATTCTTTTTCAATAGTTACTAGCTTGGTAGATCATGGGAATGCTGTGGACAAGGCATAGTCTTGATTTCTGAAAAGCATTTGGCAAAAGTATATCTTGATGAGATGGTAAGATAGTGGACTCCTCCCAGTGGTCATCGATCTCAGATAACAGTGAGGATTCCTCCAGGCAGGGGGTAGGGCTTGCAGCCAAGCCCTGTTCCCTGAAAGAACCCAATGCTACAGAGGTTCCAAATCTCTGATCTATATGAAACTCTTGAGTGAGGTCATTCATAGATTTTGAGTGCAGTGCCACCAGCTTGCTGATAACATGCAAAGCTATGACCTGGTTTGCATGTAACGGTGCAATTCCTGGATTGTTTAACCCAGAAATTGCTGCCAGCTACTGAAGTGACAAGCTGTGTGCTCGTTGCTTCTGTTTTCAGTTAACAACCCAGGAATACCCCATTCCTGTGTTGTTTCATGATGCCCAAACCCAGAAACTGTGGGTTAACTCTGGGTTTAAACAACCCAGAGTTCATCAAGGAATTACCCATGGTTAACTGTGGGCTAACTCTGGGTTGTTTAACCCAAAGATAACCCACAGTTTCCAGGTTCGGATGTGACAAAACAACCCAGGAATGGGGCATTCCTAGGTTGTTAACTGAAAACGGAAGTGATCGGTGCTCGTTGCTTCACTCGCTGGTGGCAATTCCTGGATTATGTGTGAACCAGGTCTATCTCTTTTTCATGAGATCCAGGTGAGGCAGTGGAAATATTTAATCAGTGCATGACCATAGTAATGGACCGGATGAGGACCCATAAACTGAAGCTTAATCCAGACAAGACTGGTTACTGTTAATGGGTGGTTTGTCTGTCTGGGTAAGTGATGCTCAACCTGTTCTGGAAGGAGTTGCACTCCCCGTAAAGCAAGGTGCCAAAAGTTCATGGCTTGATGGTCCATGTAGATCCATTTTTGTCTTTAGAGGCACAAGTGCCTTCTGTGACATGGAGCACTTTTACCAGCTTAGGCTGATACACCAGCTACAACTCTATTTGTATAGAGACAGGCTGGCTTCAGTGATCCATGCCCTGGTAACCGTCCGTTGAGGTTACTACAATACATTTTTATGTTGGGCTGCCCTTGAAGATGATCCAGAAACTTCAGTTAGTACAAAAAACAATGGCTTGGTTACTGACTGGAATTGGGTGTTATGATCATATTATGTCAATATTGTATCATGTTAACTGGCTCCCATTTTGTTTCTGGGTGCAGTTGTAATTGTTAACCTATAAAGCGTTTGGGTCAGTGTATCTGAAGGAGTGCCTCTTCCTGTATATTCCTACCTGAGCACTCAGATTGTCATCAGAGGATCTAATCCAAGTGCCAACGCAAGGTATGGAGGGTGGTTATATAGGAGCAGGTCTGTTCAGTAGTAGCTCGCCAGCTATGGAATAGGTATCTGGCACCTACTTTGTCATCTTTTCAGCGCAGGATCCGACTTAAGGGGGGGGGGGGAAGAATTATCACAGACCTTCTAACCATCAGGCCTGTGGCTTACGCTGGCTCAAAGCTAAGCAGGGTCAAGCCTGTACTTGGGAGACCCCTCCTCTAGTTTCCTGCATTGAGCAGGGGGTTGGACTCGATAGCCTTGTAGGCTCCTTCCAACTCTATGGTCTATGAAATCTGTGCATTTCTGCTGTGTTTATAAGTAGTTTTATTTCTGATACTTTTCGATCTTGTTTTGATGTCTGTTGTTTTAGCCTCTGCTGCTTTTCACTGATTGCAGCTTTTAATTCATTGTTTTATTATGCTGCTTTTATTTTGATTTATATGGATCAGGATTTTATTTGTGCTTTTATTGTACATTCCCCTGAGCGCTATCAGCTATAGGGCGACTAATAAATCTTAGAAATAAATACATAAATGGTAGTTTTAGTATTTACTAGAATGTATACTTCTTTTTGCATTTTAATTCATTTATACACCACTCCTAAACATGATGTGCTGCGTGAGCAAGTCCTATCAAGTTTAATGAGCTTACTCCTTAGTTTATGATTGCAGCACCGCGCTCTCGCCAACTTCCCCTCACCAGTTACTGCTGTTGTGAACGGAACGGACACTACGCTTATTTTGCATTCATTTACGCTTTAACTGAATGGTCACAGAGACTGTACTTATTGCATTTCGTTGCTGTTTGACCCCCGTAGTTCACATTTCTCTTTCTCTCTCTCCAACCACGCACGTCTATGTCTGCAAACTGAGGATAACCCTTCATGCCTCTGATGAAGTCCACGAAAGGAAGTTGTGCCACAGTAGTCTTGACGGTGCCACCAGGCTCTTTGTTGCTTGCTCTCTCCCTCAATAATTTTCTTTTCCTCGAGCACGTGACGCTCCATCCCCACGGAATGCGCCAGGCCAGGCCCCCGCGGCGGCTCTTTTCCTCCGAGCGGCCCCTCCAGCGAGCGGCCCTTTTCGGAGGCGCCGCTCCCTCCCTCCTCACAGACCAACCGCCGCCCTCGGCCTCTCCTGCTCGCTCCCGCGGCGCAGCGGCCCTGACCAGGAGCGCGCACGTTGCCGCCACGGCTCCCTGCAGCTGCTCGGCCCGGCTCGGCTCGCTCCGCCGCCCGTGTTTCTTCCCGGCCTGTCCTATCTGCCTGCCCGCCCGCCTGCCCAGGACGAAGGAAGCCGGCCGCGGGGAGGGGCCCCAGCGCCCCGCAAGGCATCGCTCGGACCCTCGTTGAGCTCGCGCCTCACGGACCAACCGCCCCCGCCCCGAATCCCGCAGGTAGGAGCCGCCCCGGGCCTAGCCGTCGCCTTTCCGTTCCCCTATTTTCTCGGGCGGGCAAGATGGAGCCTCGCCCAGTTGGCTCTGTCTGTGCGAGAGAGAGAGAAAGAAAAGGGCGAGGGAGCTCCCTCCCATCCCCCCTTCGGGCGCAGTTCTTGAAATGCCCCCCATTTGTTTTGGGGGGTTGGGGTGGAGAACGTAGAACAATTCCGTTCTGCGTCTGAGGGAAGGGGGCACAATTGCGGGCCCTTCTTTCATATCTCCCACCCCACTAATGCCTGGAGAGAAGAATCAGGACTGGGGTAGATTCGGGACCTCTTTTCTCGGTGTGTGGGGGCGGCGAGGGGCGGAGAAAAAGATGATCCTGTCACATACACCCCCCTCCCCCGAGAATACAAAAGGGAGTCTTGCCGCCCCTTTAATTTCATTTGTTCTCCAAGGAGGCCTTCGCAAGATTAAGATAGGGCTCTGTTGTTTTTCTGGAAGAGTAGATTTGGAATAACCACCCTTAGTCCTGTCGTCACAGAAAATTATCAGAACAAACAAACACACACCGAAAGCAAGTGAGAAAGAAGTCCATCCTTCTGTTACTAACTATCCCACTGGTAGGAACAAAAGGAAGGGTAATGTTGCACAGATTAAACATGTTAAAGGATAGCTAGTTTGATAAACTATCTTGAGGTAGATGTGCAGACCTAACAGTTCCTTACCTGAAGTGGAGTAATGGCAAAACCCATCGATGGTGTGACCCCTAATCTGTTTTACCCCAATGATGATAATGAGGCACCCTCTAATACACAACCATACAATTTCCCCTGTAAATGCCTCAGCAAGATCGCTTATGCTCCAGTGTTCTGCGGGGCAGTGGTGGGTGGAGAGAGCAGAGGTAAGCTGCTGTCACTCTCTGTCCCCAGTGTTACTTAACTGCTGTGGCCGCCCAACTGCAGGGAGAGCTAGAATTTGTTCCATCTTCAGTGTCATAGGGCACAAACCTATACCCGCTTACCTGAGTTCAATGGAGAGTAAGCGCCACTGAACTCAGTGAGGCTTACTTCTGAGTAGACATGTGTAGGGTTGCACTGTTGATACCCAGTTGGGTATTTGTTAATACTGGGTATTGTTAATACTGGGTATTTGTTGAGCTAATAAATATTGGGTATTTGTTTATACCCAATATCGGCTGTTCTGTTTGTGGGCAGGGAGGGCAGGGTAAGAGGTAGAGTATTTTCCTCCTTTATTTCCAATCTACTACATATTTAATGGAACTCTTTAGCTGTTCCTATATTTTGTACATATCTGTAGGCTTATCAGATAGATAAAAATTGGCTTTCTTATTCCTTAAATATTGTTTTGATAAATGCAATTCACATTTATTAAGATCTGCTATTTGAGTACCGGTATATCTAGTTTGGACTCCTACCTGTGCAGTATTATTAGTATAGCTGAGGCCTAAGTTTATACTCATAAAGATTTATGCTGCAGTCCTGTACACATTTACATGGGAGTAAATCCTATTAAATTTTGTGAGGCTTACTTCTAAGTAGACATGTATAAGATTGCACTGTTAATCTTTCCAGCACATTTACCGGTAGCTACTACAGCATAACACATGATATTGGGGTCGTGTGTTATCTTGTACTGGAAATGCTTAGGAGGAGGCATGCAGTTTTCAGCTAATTTCTGTTTAAGATTCAGTTGTGAAAATATTATTTTCCTGATCATCTTCAGTACAGTTTTTGGCATGCTTTAAAATTCTCTTGCTATTGTCTTCATTTTGCATCTTCAGATATTACTTAAATTATAGAATTATGCATTTAATATATGTAAGGATCCCAATGGAAGCTGCTGAATTCCAAAGAATGTACATCAAGCTGCTTTTATACACACTGAAGTATGTGAATTGCAGATGCAATCTTTTGTTTAAAGCAGTGTTCTCCAACCTTGGGTCCCCAAGGTACACTGGCTGGGGCACGCTGGGAGTTGTAGGCCAAAAACATCTGGGGACCCAAGCTTGGCACTGCTTTAAAGGTAAAAGCCAGAAACTGCAGCATACAAACTGTTTTCTCTCCCTTAGGAATGAAAATGACTAGGCCAGAAGATAGTTGCTTTCAATGTATTGTTTTTGTTTATTTTATCTGTTTTTGTCTTTTTATTGTTTACCTCTCTGGAATCTGCTTGATGTGGAGCGGTATATAAATACTGCATATAAATACTGTAGATGGTGATGGTGATGATGATGATAGTTCTCCCCATTAGTGAATTTCTTATGAGCAAGCATTGCAGACTACTTCTTGAGACTTACTTACCACACTACCTAAGTCTGCCTTCCCTAACCTGGCGCCCTCCAGATGTGTTGAACTACAACTCCCAGGATCCCCCAGGCACCAGGTAGGGGAAAGCTGCCCCAGGGCATTGTTTGAGAGCACATGATGCAGCACCCTTGCTGGGGTCTGGTCATTGTTGGATAGGAGACCATCTGGAAACCTTGTATACTTCACCTTGAATTTCATCATAGAAGAAAAGCAGGATATAAATATACTTTTGGTTTTTAAAAAATCTTCTGCTCTTTGCCACAGGAACTGCAAATGCACAAAGAGCAGCATAGGAATTTACTGGGATATGGTGGGGAAGTTGTAGATTTGCTTGATTTTAATGACTTTATTGATTTCAATTGGTTATTAAAAGCTAAGCATGATTCTGCATTTAATCAAGGCCTATCTAGTCCAGCATTCTATGCACACAGTGGCCAGCCAGGTGCCCATGGGAAGCCCACAACCAGGACTTGAGTGTGACAGCACCCTCCCGCTCATGTTCTCTAGCAACTGGCATACAGAGGCATATTGCCTCTGATATTGGAGGTAGTATATAGCCAGTGTGACTGGGAACCATTGATAGCCTTATCCTTTATGAATGTCTAATCCCCTTTTAAAGCCATCCAAGTTGGTGGCCATCACTGAATCTTGTATCAGAGTCCATAGTTTAACTATGTGTTTTGTGAAGAAGTACCGTACTTCATTCTATCTGTTCAGAATCTCCCACCATTCAGCTTCATGCATTCTGGTATTATGAGAGAGGGAGGAAGAACTTCTCCCTGTCCATGTTCTCCACATCAGGGATGTTGAATCTCTTTCAACCCAAGGGCTCAATTCCATTTTGTAGAAGCTCTCAGGGGGCTGCATTCCACTGGTGGGCCAGGCCAAAGGCAAAGGGGATGGGCCAAAATACCAAAAACACCAGCATATTTTAGCTTAAAGCTCTTACTGCCAGTAATGAAGCCTTAGTAAAGGTATTTCAACCTTTTAGAATAGGAAAAAAAACTGGGAAACAACCAAACAATCTGTGGTCAGGGGAAAGGGTGTGGGGCCATCTAGGAAACCTGAGGGGACTGGATTTGGGACCCAGGCAGGCTGGATGTAGCCCATGGGCCTTAGGTTCTGCTTCACATTATGCATAATTTTATACACATTTATCTTGTCTCCCCATATTCCCCTTTTTTCTAGGCTAAACAATGCCAAACGTCGTAATCTTTCCTTATAGGGGAATTGCTCCAGCCGTGATCATTTTGGTTGCCCTTTTTTGCATGTTTTCCAGCTCTACAATATTTTTTTGAGGTGCAGTGACCAGAATTGTAAGTGTGCCTGAACCATAGATTTGTATAAGCGCAGTATGATATTGGCAGTTTTATTTTCGATTCCTTTTCTAATTATGCCCATCATGGAATTTGTCTTTTTCACAGCAGCCACACACTGGGTCAATTTTTTCATTGAACTATCCACCACAACCAAGTTCTGTTTCTTGGTCAGTCATTGCCAGCTCAGATCCCATTGGCCTATATGTGGAGTATAGGATCTTTTGCCCCAGTGTGCATCATTTGACATTTGTTTACACTGAACTGCATTTGCTATTTTAATGCCCATTCCCCAAGTTTGAACAGATCCTTTTGGAGCTCTTTGCAAACCATCTTTGTTTTTTGTTTTTAAATTTTTTATTTATATTTTTAAAAGAACACACATACACAAAAAACACACATAAACCTACAAATCATACACTACAAGTGCACCCGTCACCCCGGGGCCAAAACCAATTCTATCCACATAATCCATTATTAATCTATATTCCAAAAATACATCATATCATGACATGGCTTACTCCCTTTCCCCTTTACTAAAACATAATCTAAAAATGACCCCCATATTTCCTTAAAATTATTTTTCTTTAATTGTCCCCTTTTACATTTAATACTACATGTTAGTTTATCATTTAAAGCAATATCCCAAACCTCTTTATACCAATCTATTATTAAATACACCATCTTTGTTTTAACCACTAAATAATTTGGTGGTGCCAGCAAACTTGGCCACCTCACTTCTCACTTGTAACTCCAGATCATTTATGAACAAGTTAAAAAGCACCGGTCCCAATACAGTTCCTGGGGGAAATCCCACTGTTTACATCCCTCCATTGTGAGAACTGACCATGCATTCCTGCTTTTTGTTCTCTGTTCTTTAATCAGTTACCAGTCCATAAGAGGACTCTCCTCTTATCCCATAATTCTTAATTTTGCTTGGAAGTCTTTGGTGAGAGACTTTATAACGATAGAGGGTTTTAAAATTGTCTTTCTTTGAAAGGGCTTTATTATCAATTGCCTATTCCTGCAATGAGACATTGGAAGTCTAGGGCTGCTATTCTAAACAAAATAGTGGGGCTTACTTCTGAATAAGCATGTATAGAATTGTGCTATGAGCCTTCAATTAAGTGAACTCTGATTTTATGTCTGAAGTGATAGTCACTAAGTCTCCAGTCCTACACTCACCTGGGAACTCAATGGGAATTATGTCTAGGTAGACAGGTATAGGATTGCCTTGTCAATTCAAGGTTAATACAGATTTTGTCTGCAAAGTTAAATGGCTAACCCTTCACAGCAGGTAGATAATTAACAATCTTTGGGTGGAGTCAGCCCCGATTCACCAAGCTGATTAATCGGAGGAATAGTTTTGCTGGATGGTGCTTTACAGACAATGGTATAGAAAGAAAATATTTTTGTTGCTATGTTGTAGTGCGTGTGTGTGTGTGTGTGTGTGTGTTGTGTACTGCTTCTGCTTACCACATTTGGTTTTGGTGGGAACCTTGGAAGCTCCAGTTATTCTCTAGTCTGTCTTCTTGATGATAACTCTCAGCTTTCCAGTAAACCAGGAAGACCAATGATAGAGAACAGGTTCTAGTGGGCACCATTAGTCTCTGAGGATGGATTATCCTAGCTCAGGGGTCCTCAAACTTTTTAAACAGGGGGCCAGTTCATTGTCCCTCAGACTGTTGGAGGGCCGGACTATAGTTTGAAAAAAATATGAATGAATGGATCAAGTTAAAAAAAAAAAAAAAGGACCCGGGTCCTTTTTTTTTTTACTTGATAAAATGGAAAGTTATTATAAATTAATTATAAATTAATTTGCTGTCTAAAATTGAAATACATTAAATTTTAAAAAGGTATGGAAAAGCTTGATTTGCACACTGCACATATCTTATTTGTAGTGCAAAAAAACAGGAAAAAACAATACAATATTTTTAGTATGAGTGATGAGCAGTATTTACCAGCCACAGAGCTGGTGGTCCACATCCTGCAACTTTGTTCCACATAAATGTGCATAAGATTGCAGCCTTACAGCCTCATCTTATGCATGTCTACTTCGAAGTAAGTTTCACTGAATTCAAGGAGACTTTCTCCCCAGGTAAGTTTAAAAGGATCACAGCCTTAAAAGTAGAAACCCATTCCCTGGGGTAGGTCAGGAAGACCTGGTACCCAGAGAACATAGTGAGAGCCAGTGTGGCATAGTGGTTAGGCTCGCCGGGCTCCGTGCAGCTCGCGCCCCGCCACCGCCGGCTCTGCCGCGTCTCCCCCATAGTGTCTCCCCCACCATTATGTAGGTGGCTTACATAATCTTCCTCCTCTCCATTTTATCCTCACAATAACCCTGTGAGGTAGGTTAAACTGAGTGACTGGCCCAAAGTCAGCCAGTGAGCTTCATGGCTGAGTAGGGACTAGAACCCGGATCTCCCGAGTCCCAGTCAAACAATTTTGCAGAAGTAACCTAAATTGATTCTAAAATTTTCTCTAGCCAGGCGTCCACGTGGTGCAGCAGCAGCAGCAGCAGGGCCTCAGCCCAGCACCAGTGGCGCCGTAGTACTGCCGAGCGGCTGCCAACAGCTGGGAAGCGGCCACCTAGCAAGAAATCAGCTGAGAGGCGGCTGCTTTAGCAAGAAATCAGCTGAGAGGCGGCCCACCACCAGGCACACACACAGCCCGCCCACCCCCAGACCTAGGGATGTACTTCGGGCCCTACCTGGGCCCAAAGTTCTCCACGGCGGCGGAGAACTTCTTTTAAGACTGTGATCCTTTGTAAACTTACCTGGGGAGAAAGTCTCCTTGAACTCAGTGAAACTTACTTCCAAGTAGACATGCATAAGATGAGGCTGTAAGGCTGCAATCTTATGCACATTTATATGGAACAAAGTTGCAAGATGTGGACCACCAGCTCTGTGGCTGGTAAATACTGCTCATCACTCATACTAAAAATATTGTATTGTTTTTTCCTGTTTTTTTTTTTGCACTACAAATAAGATATGTGCAGTGTGCAAATTAAGCCTTTCTATACCTTTTTAAAATTTAATGTATTTCAATTTTAGACAGCAAATTAATTTATAATTAATTTATTATTAATTTATAATAACTTTCCATTTTATCAAGTAAAAAAAAAGGACCCGGGTCCTTTTTTTTTTACTTGATCTATTTGTTCATATTTTTTTCAAACTATAGTCCGGCCCTCCAACAGTCTGAGGGACAATGAACTGGCCCCCTGTTTAAAAAGTTTGAGGACCCCTGCCCTAGAATCAAAATTTCCTTAAAATTTCCATATAGTAGCTTCATTGATGCTATTGCTTTTGATACAATTTGGGATGAGAAGAATCCTTTAATAAGGATGTACCAGTTTAGTAGGCTTTGCTTAAGATGTAAATTGTTTGCTTAGGAAGATTATTTCATATTGGTTTACATTCAGTAATTCCTGAAAAGTGTGTAGTTTTTTTTTCAAAGCTTACATTCATTCAGAAACATTTAATTCACTGTGAATTTTTAAAACAATAATAATTGTAATGCTGATATTTTGTGTAAGATTACTTCTGCTAACTCAAAGATTAGTGCAAAAATGTAAAATTAGCACTAAGCCAGATAGCGGGTGTTGTTTTGTTTCCTGAGCCAATTTCTTTAATTTTGGAGGACATTCATAGCCATAAACCAAACAAGTAGTTTCCTGTTTAATGTTGTCTTGGTTTCATACATCTGTCTCAATTTTTCATTTTTTATTTTGATAGAAAATGATGCATCCTGTTGCCAGTGGTAACTCCCCTTTCTGTGGGACCGGAAAGAGTTCTTGCCTTAATGATGACAACGGGACGGCTACTGATCAGTTTGATTTATATTCCACGCAACAAACCAAGTATAGCCACACAGTCAGCCACAAGCCAATACCATGCCAGAGACAAGATGCATTAAATGAACCACATTTGCAGACTACAAGTGGCAGGAGTATAGAGACAAAAGATGAACTAAAGAAAAAGAAAAACCTCAACAGATCTGGTAAACGTGGAAGACCTTCGGGGACCACAAAATCAGCGGGGTACAGAACAAGCACAGGTAGACCCCTGGGGACCACCAAAGCAGCTGGATTTAAGACAAGTCCAGGTAGACCCTTGGGTACAACTAAAGCTGCAGGATACAAAGTCAGCCCAGGGAGACCTCCAGGTAGCATTAAAGCTCTATCACGGCTTGCAAATCTAAGTTATACTTGTAGCAGTGCCGCTTTTCCCTACTCCGTGGTGCATAACAGAGGAGTGCATGCTGCTGGTGAAACAAGTAGCAAAATCAAGCAACCCACTGAGTGAAAAAAGAGGAATTAGATAACATATCCTCAGTAATTCTTTTTAAATTATCCGAGTTGTGGCATGTTTTTTTCACTTCTTTTGTAACTTTTCCATAACTTACTTTCCTTCATTTTATTTTTTTTAAGAGATGTCATATCATAATCATGTAATGTTTGTTTTGTTTACAAGTGGACTCCTTAGTGATGCCCTTGTGTGCTTGCAGAAAGAAATTACTAATATTCTAAGTGACAAAGTTATTGTCTGGCCATCTTAGTTGAGTGGTTAGCAATTCAAAATAGCAGAATTCTGACTCCTAGATTATTTAAGGTCACAATAAAGACTTACTGTAGTCAAAAATAAATCAGATAGACTAATAGAAACCAATCATTCAGGACTGTTTTACCAGGAATAGCGCTGAAAATTTTGCAATGTATGTCTCTCGTTTTTTCTTTTCTCTATTTTTTAATAGGAGAGAGTAGAAACTAAATTTTCCACAGTTGCTGGAACTTAACACGGACCTCAAATATTTGTAGATATTTCGAAACTTCAAAACTATATTTTTAAAAAAGTGGTCATTCCAGGCAGTCATTGTGTTAAAGTGCTATCAGTTTCAAGTAACTCAAACATTTTAAAAAATAATTCTTATGTAGCACCTGATGCATATTCAAAGTTCTATTTTGCCATTAAAGTGTGGTAGCTCTCCTGGATATGCTAACTATTGGACAGCGATTTCCAATTTATAAAAGCCTAAGACTACACATACCAAATTACTAATAATTAAATATCTGAAATGTTTTATAAGTAACTTATAAAAAGTGCTATCAAATATGCGTATAATGTACAGGCGTAGTGAGGATAATGGCTGAGATTCTGCACATTTGTGTGCTTATAAATCCAGTGACATTTGGCATACACAGATGTGTACAGGATTTGGCCTCTGTTCCAAAATCTGTCAATACATGTATGAGTTGTAAGTGACTTTGCTATATCTGCATAGATGGCCACAGTTTTTTAGGATTTCAAATATTTGGTTTGGTTCAGCATTATACGTTTCAGATAGATGATCTTGTCATTTTAAATAATTTTGCCAGTAGAAGTCTTATTATTTATCACACATACTGTAGCTAAAAGAACGTATATCTACCAAAGGAAGACATTTCATGGTTCATAATTGGAAATAATACAGTTGATGCACAAGCAAGTTGCAATTTGATGTGTTTATAGAGCCCGAATATATAACTGACCATAGGAATACATCTATGCATGGAGGTGCAGAACTATAAATGCATTTTCTGACACTTTGTGCACCTAAAATAAATGTTCTACATTGAATTGGGTATGTGTTGTTATTTTTAAATGTGTGTATGAGAGAAAGAGATGATGTATAATACACACATTACATTGTAACTGAAAAAGCTCTCAATATTGAATATATTCCAAATATTTCTTTAGAACTAAAGCTATTCTGAAACCAAGTTTACATATAGTTATAGATTTAAAAAAATTAAATTTGTATCTTCAGATACACACACACACACACACACACACACACACACGTTATAGATAAATATTTGCAAATTTATGGGAACAGAATTTTTCAGGTTAAATTAGAGAGATTAAAATGAACAGTATTGATTTTTTTCTTTGTAAGATAAATGTTGTGGCCTGCTGACATTTTGATGACAATTCTGATTTCAGTAATGACAACTTAAGAAATGGATGTCATTTCATGCCTTTTTTATCAGGAAAAAAGCAGCAAGCCTTCAGGTGTTCCAGTGATGCCTAACTCATAATGAGCTGGACTTTATCCTGTATTTTATAATAGGTGTGTTGAATTGTTTTGGGGGGACTTTGTATGCACTGGCAACCATGAACCTCAACAGTACTGGAAGGCTCTTTAGTCATGTAAACTAATGGCAGCTAAACTGCTAGTAAAATAGATTTTTGCTGAAGCTATGAAGTTCATTATATATTTCCTCAAGAAACTTCGGAAGTATGAAACTTTTATTAATTTTCCCCACAGTGGTGCAACTTTTGACACACACAATGCTAATGTGAGCTAATTCACCCTCAGGACATATATTGTGTTGGCTGTTTTGTTAGATGATTTTTTCAACCAAAAGGCTGCTTCAGACCCTTTCTGAACTTTCTTGGAAAGCAGCTGAATGTAAAAACTACAAGAATGGCACACCTTTATGGCAAGGAGCAAGTTGCATGTCACCAGTGTACCTTTGAGTAACTCTACTTCTTACCACCACCTGTTTTTCTCATGCTACCCTTCTTTTACTTCACACGTGAGCATCTACTCAGTGGTGCCGTATGGTGTGTTGGGAGATAACTCAGAGGCATTATTGCTCCAATATAATGAATTTTGTATTTGTATGCTGAGAAAATAATGAAAGAACCTAAGCAATTTATGCTCATTTATAATGCTTTTTCATTATATCAGATGGAAAACACACCCATTCAAAAGACTAATATTGTCAGTTGTGAAAAAAATAAACAGAAAAAACACCTCTTCCATTGCTCTAAAGGGCAGTTTGACACCCAGGATTTATTAATGAGGCCAGAAGAACACTGTTGGGCATTCCTTGATTCCAGTTCATTTTATCCTCTACTGCGGTTTACAAGTGCCATGCTGTGGGGGAATACAGAAGTCAAGAACTTGAGATGTTTGAATGGTATATTCAAATATTTTTGCTACTCCTGTATATAATCTTCAGAATACATTGTGCTTTTCTTTTTTTGTAACACTGTCTCTTGTCATGACAAACACTGAAACCGCATGTTAATTCCTATTCTTTGATATTATTGGGAAGGTGGAGGAGGAATGTCCCGTTCTCCCCATAGTATTAATACATGATTTGTAAAGCAAATTGATAATTTTATATTATAATCATTAATTCTGCTCTTCATAAGCTAGGATTGTTGATGTGTATTGGCGCTATTCAGAAAACTACATGTCAAATTTGTGCTTTACTTTTGGTTAAATAAAGCATTTTTATTTGTCTCAACTTTTGAGAAAGCATTTAGCATAATTAAGCATTAATAGGGATCTATACTACCACTGCTACTTTTAATACATATAGAAATTGCTGTTCACTTTCTGATGAAATTTACTTAAACTGTAGAACCAAGTAACTTTTATTACTATTTTTGAAATCTTGCACTGGATATTTTCAAAATCTTGACACACACACATTGGTAGATGTTTTGTCAGAAAGGATGCTAATTATTGTGAAGGTAGCACTTCTTTTTTAAAAGACTGCCAGTTTTCTTTCTATGCACCCAGTTTCTTTCCTATTTTGCAACTTTTAAAGATAAAATGTCATTGATTAGGACTCCTCTTGCATTTGTTTTGCTGTGTACTATTTTTATTATGTTTCAGCATCTTGGGACAAACCCAGACCAGTCAAAGCAATGCGTATGAAATGAGAAATTCCTTGACCTACAATGCCAAAGGCAGTTAATATCAAAGCATTTTTATTTTGAAGGGCTTTGAAAGGCAAGGTAGTAGAGATAACTTTACTGCTATTTCCTAAGTTGTCATTCTGCTTTTTATTACTGTATGTACAGTGCAGCATCATGCAGCTTATTAAATACAAAATTGTTGCTTGCAATCAAAGTTTTGGGGTTCTTATACTCACATTATGCTTTTTTATTATACATATATTTAACATAGTTCACACATTATTATACACATCAAAAATTACTAGTGGCCTTTCCTTTTTATTTTTCTTCAAATAAATTTCAGTTCTGCAATGTGTAATCTATTTCATCTTGAAAGTTATCATACTATGAAATTTTAAGAAATCTATGCTTAAATGGGCCATTTTAAGATTCTCATCTTCCACAATTTGCTTTTCCCATGGGACAGGTTATTTTGGTGGAAACAATTGCTCATTAAATAATGTCACCCTGTCTTCTGCTGTAAAAAGTCTGATTAGATACTGTGTATGTTCTTACGTCCATGAACTTCAGCTACTCGTGTGCAATTGTCTGTATGGGAATGGAGTAGTGTTCATGATCTGTATTTACGTCATCATATGGATGTATATTTATTAATAAAGTAATTGCTTTAAACACCAAATACTTTTTCATGTTTTATATTCTTGCCACGTCATTTTTTAAATTTTTCTCTTATGTGAACTAAGTTAGTTGAACCCACCAAACGCCTGTTTGGTTTGCCTGTTGAGCAACTCTTATAGTGAGGTTAAAGGCTGGGACGGAGGCAGAAATAACAAGACAGTCGTTATGTGACTAGCTTCAAAAAGGTTGGGGACCCCTGGCCTATGGTAAAATCTAACACGAATTTCACATTAATTTAAAACTTATTGCTGAGTGTGCGCACTGCTTTCCGCTTTCACAACGTTCTGTAAAGTAAAGCCAGTGTGGTGTAGTGGTGAGAGTGTTGGACTGGGACTCAGGAGATCCGGGTTCTAGTCCCTACTCGGCCATGAAACTCACTGGGTGACTTTGGGCCAGTCACGGACTCTCGGCCTAACCTACCTCACAGGGTTGTTGTGAGGATAAAGTGGAGAGGAGCAGGGGGATTACGGTATGTAAGCCGCCTTGGGTTCCTTGCAGGAAAAAAGGCGGGGTATAAATATAATAAATAAATAAATAAATATTTGTGTATCTAAGCTTTAACAGTATAGTACAATAATACCTTGCATTGCAAGTAACAACATTGTTAACATATTGTTATTTTTCTTTATCAATTTTAAGGCATTGGGGTTGCAAGAGAGAGAGAGGCCCAGCAAACATAACTCTAGTATATACAAAAAGGATTTTTGTCCATGAATATCACAATAATAGGCTATTCTGTTCAGTTCATCTGTACAAAGAACTGTGTTACTACTACTATGGTTATTGCTACTCTGCCACATGATGAATCGATACAAATGGCAAGGAAATGTGCTCCCTCAGTTTCTAGACTGGGCTCTCTGCCAGATGCAGAACGGCTGGCAGTAGAATCACCCTATGACTTATTCATGCAAGAGCCTCCAGGACTGTCAGCTTCCCCCCCGCCCCCACTAATGACAACATTATTCTTATGGTTGAAGAGCATGTAGGGAGTCCTGTGGGACTTTGGTAGGTATTTGGTAATTATTCTCTTGCCTTATCGATAGAGTTATCTGCTTACATAATGAGACAACCTCAAGCTTCCCCTCCCCACCCTGTAGCACAGGTGAACTTTGTTATGTTTGTACAATATGGGACCTAATAGGCCTCCTTCGAGTTAAAAATCTGTCCCAAGTAGCACAGTCTATTGGGCATAATTTTTTCAGTGGGGGGTGTTGTACAAAATCTCAACACCTGTGACTTTCCCTGCCCAGTGAAATAAACTAATTTGCAAAGGGACGATATGCAAGATGCAGCTACTGGACAAATTTGGCTTGAACCCACAATTTCCAGAATTGTCTGCTTGGATTAAAGCTATAATATTTTAAAATGGCTTTTCCCTTTCTAAGGCATGTTTGTTTTGCTTTGCTTTGCTTTTCAGGGTTCTTCTGTTTAAGAAATGGCAGTATACTACCTAACTATTCTGTAGTCAGCTCCCCCCCCCCCCATATCTATAACTACGGCAAAAATGCAACCTACTTTCTAAGTTCCTTGTAAATTATATAATTGTAAGATGTTTCCAAGATTAAAAGCAGAATAGAATTTGCAAATGAGATTACTTAAGATTGATAGCATTCTCTTAGGCAAATGGATCTCTTTCTGTGCCATTTTTTGGCTTGAATAGCATAGCATGAAAGCTGGCTAATGAATCAGTTGTGAAACATTTTGTCATGGTGAAAATGATAAAATGCACTTTATTTGGAGCAGACACTTGTGCATTGCAAACTGTGGGTAGCTCTCTTCTGTTTCAAACTTCTCATAAATTTTGCATTCAAATACATTGAAACTGGGCCAATGCATGTCTGGTGGGTGGATGTGAGAAGAAAAGCATGTTTTAAAGAAATCTGGCTATCCAGAGGTGCCAAAGTAGTATGTTTCATATGCTTCCTTAGATAAGTGTAATCAATTATCTATGGGCTGCTTGTATTATTTTGCTGCAGATATAGGGAAGCTCCCATGAGTCACTCCCATTATTTTTATTGTAGGATCAAAAAACCCTTAGTTTAAGAGAAAAGTCAAGGTGCTTACAGATTTACTCATGTACCGAAAAACCTCATATGCCAAAAATAATGGAAACTGCAAGTTAAGCCACGGACTCAGCCTTTGCTTCCAAGTCATGAGTGGCATAACACATAATATTCAATGATTTAAAAAACCCTGCCAGTTTAAGACCAGAGTTAAGGCTAGCTCATGTTGGCTCAAGTTCCACAGAATCAGGAAATTGGAAGCTTAAGGCTGCTGCCTTCACTGACATGTCCTGTGATCAGTGATGACAATGTGCGATGTAAGAAATTTATTTTATTTTTATTATTACATTTATATCCTGCCTTTTTTCCTCCAAGGAACCCAAGGCGGTTTACATAGTCCCCCCCCAATGTATCCTTACAACAACCCTGCAAGGTGGGTTAGGAATGAAATCAGTCTGGTCCAAAGTCACCCAGTGAGCTTCTTGGCTGACTGGGGACCAGAGAACCCAGATCTCCCGAGCCCCAGTCCAACACTCTAACCCTATACCACACTGGCACTCAGTTGTGTTTCTTTACAACTTACCCTCCCACACTTTTCCTTAGTAATGCTCATCAGGTGGATCATGGATGCCAAGTTTTAGGTTATTAGCTCAACAGGTGTTATTTTTATAAGCAGTAGATTTTTAAGGCTAATAATGACGGAACCTTTTTTTGTAACTCAACTAAAGGGGCACTCCTGTGCCCGTTTAATACAGGCTCACATATTAGGCCTACAATGTATCTATAGCTCTCATTTTTATTAGCAGGGGTGTGGGAAAGCTGAGACAGTGCTCAGTCCCCCCCCCCTTCATAATACTGATGACAGGAATATTCTAAAAACTAGAGAAAACTATCAAAACAGAAAGATGAAGCTGAGAACAGGACTGTGTTGCTTGTAAGAGACTAAAGTCATAATTGTTTGTATGTACGAAGTCCCAGGATTCATCTTCAGTATCTCCACTAGAGAGCTGTACTCTCCTAATATCATCTGCCTCTTGTTAAAATTATAAGCTGTTAGGTAGCTCTTAGCCAATAAAGTTCCTTGTGTTTTATAACATTGTCTAAGCTCTGCTTATTACATTGCACGGTGATGCTTTAAAAATGTAATACACCCACGCTCTCAAGCTACTTTAAACATTTATTGCTGTGTTATACAGCTATCCTAAAGAATTATTATTTCCGGGCAGAAACGGAATGTTCCGACTTTAGAGGGAACTATATTTGTTTTTTGCTTTCAGTAGCGCTGAAATGGGATCATACTTAGGAACTTTTACCTTCATTCAGCATATGAGAATTTAGCAGACACTGAACTCCAAATTTTATAAAGATTATATTGCTGTATCTTAATAAACGGGGAGAGGTTGTTAAGCAGGATAAAAAATAATTGTACAAACTGCTTCGATGGAATCAGTACAAAATGGGATACCATATCCGCCTTCTGAATTTTTTTTGTTAAAAGGTATAAACTTCCATACGAAAATAAACAATTGGATATGTAGGTCAATACTCGCCTGAGGTTTGAGCAAATAATTCTAAGTCTTGTAAACGGAATGTCGTTAAAGCCTCGCCTAGAGTTTACTGAGCTGCAGAATCGAGGTCTGGGATCGATGTTCGGCATTTTCAATTTGTGTTTATCTTAAATTAGCACTTTTATTAATTGGCGTGTGCATGCCTTATTGTTCTTTTTCATTTCTGCGAATGATACGCGGCCCTATAGCGACCACTACCGGCTACATTTCCCGTGCGTTATGCTTCCTTTCTCTTTCTGGCTGCCTTTGCCGGCTGTCTCATATCGTAGGGAGGCGCCGCGTCCCGGGGTACAGTAAATGAACAGACGATGTTCGTTTGGTTTGAATTCGTGCTCAGGACAGATGGGTCCTTTTTGCCCAAATGGCATTCATAGGCAAATCAATAGGGGCGAATTTTCCGCCCGTGATAGAGATGGCAGCCACATCAGCCTTTGACAACGCCAAAATGGATCTCTATGGAAACTCCCATAAACCGCAGCCAGCATAGCCAATTGTCAGGGATTGTGGGAGTTGTAGTCCAAAAGGATACCAGGTTTGCCTACCGCAAGGAATAAATCTAGAATAGTATACGCCCCATATGGTAGCCGACATTATTTGAGATCCCCTTGATCAGTGTTGGAGTGGCAGAAACACATGTTTATATGCAACTGGATGGACCAGGATTGCCATAAGTCACTATGCCTCAGCGTAGTTTTTCTCCTCCCGACCCCGGCAACATGGGGATAACCAACTGGACATTACAAGGTTGACATAAGCCAGTCTCAGCCTGTCCTCTCAATATGGGTATAATATCTCTGTCTCAGCCCATCCAATTTGCTACACGGGGTCAATAATATTAGGCAGTATATTTCTCTTTGCAGAGACTGTAAAAACTTAAACTGGGAAAAGATATTTCCCTCACACGACAAGACCTGAATTTGAAAGAACATAAATTCTGTATTTACTTCTTCAATGTGTTGTTTAAGCAGGGGCAGGGGTATATAGTGCTACCCAATTATTGCAGAGACAAGGCCCTGGATTTTTACATCGTCGCCTACGAACAGATGTCCTTCTTCCAATTATAAAGGCGCAATCCTATACATATTTAGACCGGAGGGGGAGTCATACAACTCCCAGCATTCCCCAGCCAGCCATACTCGCTGGGGAATGCTGGGAATTGTAGGAGTTTTTTTGCAGTTAAACTTAGGGTTGCGCCCCAAAGAAATAAAGTTAGGGCGCCGAAAATAACCAGAACATCCGGTGTGTGGACAAAACACTTCCCATCCGACTACTTTCCATAGAGACTTTTGTTTGTTTCCGGAATGCCCCGGAAACGGAAAGGAGCAAAGACCCGGAAGCGGCTTTTGTTGGGCTGGGCGTTGTTGCCGGTTGCTCTGCTGGTTCTTTTTCTTGCACCCCTGCCAGCCCCCTCCCTTGCGAGAAGGAGGATGATTTTGTCCTCGCGCGGGCGGGGGTGGCGCCTGTGGGTGGCCTGCCTGTTTGGGAGCTTTTTGGCAGGTAAGGAGGACTTGGTTGCCATGGTAATGAAGCGGTTGTGGGGAAGGGGCGAATGAACCGGGGTCAATCGGGAGAGGAGCTGAGGGAAGGTGTAGCTTCCCTTTGATGCACCTGCTGCGGGCGGGCGGGCCTGCTCGGCTCGGCTTATATCGCCGCTTGTATCTTTATCGAGCGTTGGGAGTAAACTGGCAAACGAGTCTCTGCTTCGTTCAGGAGTACAGCGATGAAATGGGCAGAAGATAGATTGTGGCTGCGAAGAACGCGGGTCTGGATAGAGTTTAGCAAACCAAGCCCTTCTTAAGCAAGAGGGCCTGAGTGTGCACACTTGCTTTATACGTTTAAAACATGCTGGTGAATCAGGGATTCTAGTAAAAAAATATTTTTTTTAAAGTAGACTATGCAAGGCTGAAGTTGCTCCACTCTTTGCTGTAGTAGAATATGAGAAGTGTATATAGAATGGTAGTCAAAGTTTTATTTATTTATTTATTATATTTACCGTATACCCCACCTTTTTCCCCCGGAATGAACCCAAGGTGGCTTACATAATCCTCTTCCTCCTCCTCCTCCTCCTCTCCATGTTATCCTCACAACTACCCTGTGAGGTAGGTTAGGCTGAAAGTGACTGGCCCAAAGTCACCCAGTGAGTTTCATGGATGAAACAAACAAACAAAAAGCCCACAGCTTGACACTCATTTATCTAGGAGTGAAACTATTGTAAAATCTGTAAAACTAGTAACATGGCCATGTGCCTTGCAGCCGAATAATGAGGGAAACCAGTCTCTAGCAGGACTTCTGAAAATTTCAGAGTTGATCACTACTAATGTTAGTCCAATTCTGCTCGTGAATGTTACAAGCATTGTTTTTAATAGACAAAACATGTTGTAAATAAATAAAATAAAAAGTACAGGGCTGGGGAGAACTTGAAAATCTTCTTGTCTAGCGTAGCACAGAGTCAAGGTTAGTAACCAAATAGGTAGCTAAAACTTTAGGCTGGATGCAGTCTATATTGTGGCACAAGCAAGAAAAACTCACTAGTGTGTTCTGTGTCAGTTAGAATACAAAGAAAAATGTTTGTAAAATGCACTGGGCTTTGGTCAACAATACTGAATATTTCATGCCCAGTTGTTACAATCCTTATTTAGAGGAGGGGGTGGGGCAAAATTGGAAGTAAACTAAGGCATAGTAGAGCTAAGGCAATTATGTCAATGAGCCAAAACAAATGAAGATAGATGTGCTCATATTCCTTATAATGACTGTTATATGTTCCTGTTTTGTGTTTGTGTTTTGTTTGTAGCAGCAGCTGAAACAGATGAAACTACTGACTTATCTGAAAAGTTAAGTGAAACTATCCTGCCATTCACTGTAGAAAGCAGTTCTGTACACGCAAGCAGCGATGGGCCTAAGGAAACAGTTCAGTACAGGACTGCAGAGATTGCTGATGCTATGATGGGTAGTGGCATGCCTGCAGGTCAACCTGTAGTACTGTCAGTTATTCCAGGTGAGACGAAGGAGAGACATGTCTCTGAGTCAGATGTGGATACCTGTGATGCAGCAGTTGATGGTGAATGCAGTACACAGGGTATCGTTTCATCTCTATCTCAGCCAGGATCTCATGTTCAGGAGCCAATAATAGATCCACCTGTAATATTGGAAGCAGTGCATCCTTCATCAGTAGAGGACTCTAATAGCACAGACAGTATGAAAACCCCAAAAGTGAATTGTGAGGAAAGAAACATTACAGGGATGACTAATTTCACATTACAAATCTTGAATATTTCCCAAGTAAGTGGAAAGCATTCTAATCAATTTCTACTTGTTATCTAATCTTATTTTATGAATATTTGGTTTTTCTTTGGTTGTTGGTGTTGTTTTTTTACTGTCAGCATTCTACACAGTACAACTCTCCATGTAAATCTGGGAGGTATGAGTGAGTAAAATAATTCAGGGAATAATGAGGATAGATTCTGTTATGAATTTTTAATATTTCTTTTCTCCAAGCCTGAAGGCTCCCACTGTGTCTTGTACCACTTCCCTTACATCTCTCATTAGGCGAATCTTCTGGGGTTTTTTCCTTGTAGATGGCCTGCACCACTTGGCATACTTGCATCTTTACTATGTTTCACTTAAAATAGTAAGTTCTTGGTTGCATCATTAATTGTTCCTAGCACATTAGGGTGCAATCCTGTGGCCTCCCAACTTTGTCTGGGGGGGCCATAGAATTATTCGGAGTCCCTCCTCCGACTGCAGAGCTGGGACTCCAAATGTGGAGCCCCTGCCCCCTTTGCAGCTGGTACAGAAGAATTGCACTGGCTGCATCTCTGAGGTTGGAAATTGACCTCAGAGAGGGCTAAAGGTACATGCCGCGGGGGCAGGGAGGGGAGGAGAGGAGACTGGGGCCGATGGCGTATGCCGTATCCAAATGGCACCCCACCCTCCTTCCTTACCCCTCCACAGTGCTTCATCTAGATGAAACAGCGTGAGGTGCAGGGCGGCGGAAATTGCCACTGCGTCTCATGCCTTGCATTGGATGTACGTAAGTCTCCGTGTTCAGAGGCTTACTTGCATCGAGGGCGGACAACATAGGATCGTGCCCTCTGGGAAAGAAATGTTCCATAACTTGGTTTTGAAATTACAAATTTTCAAAATCAGGTGGACACTCCTTAATATCTGCTCTGAATTTCTGAAGAATATTGTTGTTTGTGTCCACCACCTTCAAAGGGTGTGTTCTTGTAATCTGGAATTCTTGGTTGAAAGTATCATTCCGGTAAGAGTACTTTTAGATAATTCGCTATGTGTCCCTAAACCTTAATAATTAGAAGCTCAGATTAAACTTTGCAAGAAAGATTGTTCTATTATTGAGGTCATAGGTAGTCATACTGGTCCGTTATAATTGAGTGTTCGTGTAGCACAGTTTCTAGGTGGCCAAGAAATTCCAAGTCCATCTGCCATGAACTCTTTAGGTAGCCTGGGTCTCCCTTCTGTGATATGGGGATAATATAATACTGACCTACCTTCAGAGTTGTTGAGTGCTTGAGCTATATAGTGCACTCTGAAGCACTATATAAATTGGGTGTAGAACTAGTTTCAGGTGGGGGACCAGATGAGCCCCCACCCAGCCCTCCATTGGCCATATGATATCAGATGGGTGTGGCCACGCCCGCCTGATGTCATTTGCTTCCTGGCCCAAGCCCCAGATGGATCTTCCACCCAGCGCTCAGACTGGGGAGCAGACTTCACTGTGTGTGGGCTTTCCCACACACCCCGCACGTAACAAAGCTGAGCCAACCTAGTCCTCATTGCTCTGCTCCCATTTTTGCCCTCCCCCTTCCTACCAAGTGGGGAAGGAGGCAGGATGGGTGAAGCAGAAGCAGTTGGGTTCCCTTTTCTCCGAGGGAGGAGCAAAGCAGATTCAGCTGCTTCACTTACCCTGCCTCCTTCCCCCATTGCAGGAAGGAGGCAGGGTGGGTGAGTGAAGCAGAAGGGGACTCACCTGGATGGGGAAAAAGCAGCCGTTCTCCCTGGCATGGGAGAGTCCCAGTGCCTGCTGCCCCACATCCCTGCTGCTATCCCCAATCTGAGACTGGAGATAACAGTGGGGGTGGGGATGCTGTCTGAGGGGATTCCTCCAGGGGGTGGAGCTTTGGGCCTAAGCTGTACAGGCGGGATTGGGGTTCCCACAGGCTGGAGGCCTGATATAAGTGCTAAATATTTAGTATTGCTTTTTTTAAAGTGCTCCTTTTGAAGGATCTGGTATAGACCACTGTAGGATGCAGGCTATGCACCATTAATCCAGGCTAGTAAATTTGGCCTATCATTATTGATAACAATACTCACTTGATAATCTTCCATCTTATATAAATAGCTTTTATTTTAGTAGGAATTAGTAGCAAAGTTTGTCCCTACATTAGGATTCGGTAGGCTCTGGATTTCCTATTACAGGTAGTGGTTAAAAAGTCTTTTCTATGACACTTACACGCTCTTCAAAGTTGTCATCCTTTCATTAAAAAAATCAAAGGAAGAGGAAACAATAAAAGAAAACCAACATGAGGCAGGAGGCTGTGACTTGTGCCTGTGCTGCTAGGGGAGAACAGGCAACACTGATACTAAAGTAACAAACTGGTTAGTTGGTGACTACCCGCATATCTCCTGAATCTCATGATTGCAATGAGCCCCCTAATTTATTCTGTTACTATTGTGCAGTTAAATTAGAAATATGTCTTTTTACCGAATGGCAAATTTCATTTTGCCTGTAAATTCCAGAGGAAGGAATGTGAACAGGAATACACAAAATGCATAATGACAATTTTTTTATTTTTATTTTAAAAACACGTTTCCTTCTCTCAGGACTTAATGGAGTTCTTAAATCCAAATGGAAGTGACTGTACCTTGGTCCTATTTTATACCCCTTGGTGCCGTTTCTCTGCCAATCTGGCTCCTCATTTCAATTCTTTGCCCCGAGCATTCCCAACTCTTCATTTCTTGGCATTGGATGCCTCTCAGCACAGCAGGTAACTTTTATATCTCTCTCCTTTCAGAAGTAGTCTGCTACTGTGTTTGTCATTCATCTGTTATGTTGCTAAACATGTGTATTTAAAATACACAGATGGAGTAATGATGTGCAAAGGTAGAGAATGTTTGTGTCCCTCAGCGTATGGTTTTGCCAAAGACGTTTCTATCTCCAACTTTCTTCTACACTTAAATTCTTGAAATTCAAGACTTTTTAACTGAATAATGCTTCATCTATAAATTGGTAGTCCAAAGTGAAGGCTGTTTAATTCTAATAAGAAAGTTACTACATCCTGTTGATTTCACACTAACCCATGCTCTTGAGTACACATTTGAGGCTAAGATAATGGTGACCAAAGTCAAAAGAAATACCCTCCCCCACTGCAATACTTCTAAATCTCCCCATTGAAGTTATGCAATGGCCCCAGTTTTGTAATGAAAACCACGTGCTCAGCTGTTTTGTTATGGGGTTAAATGAAAGATTTATTTAGTAAAGCTGACACTTCTTATAATCTTATGCCTTTGCAGTTTGTCAACCAGGTTTGGAACTGTGGCTGTTCCTAACATCCTTCTTTTTCAAGGAGCTAAGCCCATGGCAAGGTTTAACCATACAGATCGAACCCTGGAAATGTTGAAAGCTTTCATTTTTAATCAGACAGGTAAGATTGTCACATTTAACAGAATTGCAGAGTTCATAGACTGATACAGTTCCATTTAGGTCTAGTTTTAAGAGGTTTATTTTATGATCTCCATGAACCTTGATGTTGCCTTGAGTTAGGATAGTACGAGGAAGCACTTTTCAGCCTTGATCATGCTATGAGATTTTGAGGGAAGACAGAATTAATCTGCCATCCTTGGCACATTTTATTTGGAGTAAGGACCACTAAACACAGTATGGGTGCTTCTGATTAAACATGCACAAGTGGGATCTACACCAAAATGTTGCAGTGCGGAGTGCTCCTGTTCATTGTTCCAGCAAGCTAGCCATACCTTGTTTCTGGATGGTCTGTTCTGTTCTCTTCCTTGTTTTTTTGGTCTGTCTGTTGGGGTGGGGAAAACAACATTCTGTGTCCATTGGATGAGCTCTGTCCTCATTGGGCTGTTTTTGTGTGTGGGGTGACTGTTCGGTTTTTTCCCCCTAAAGATTTTTCTACTTATGCAAATATTGGGGTTATCCCCCACTGCCACCCCCAGCATACTGGTACTTCCCTCTTTTTCACAGCCCTGTTTTGGCTACATAGCCTTCATAACTCAACATCCGAGTTTGCTGTTAGTTAATATATATGAGGATAGGATCTGGCTGTAAGGCGGCTTAGGGATCCTTCAACTCTTGTGTGGTAGCAGAAGTTAGGCATGCCTAGTATATCACTCTGAAAGTCCATATATGAGTACTTGGTTCCTGGCTTAATTGGGGTGGGTGGGGTTGAGTGCAAGAGTTGAAGGCTATCTGTTGCCAAGGTTATCCCTTTTCACCCAAGGTAGCAGGGGAGGAAACCAGTTGTCTTGGGTGTTCTCCTACAAAAGGTAGATGGTAAGTGGGGAACCACTTCAATTCCATCCTCATATACTACAGCAAATAATTGAGAAAGCTAAGATAGAAACAGACTTAACCAAGCAAGCTCTGGTCTTTTTCACTGCCTCATGAGAGTGAGAGAGAGAGAGAGAAGAAAGCCATAAACTGTTCTCTATACCAGGGGTAGGCAACCTTTTCAGGCCATGTGTGCATTTGTTGTTCTATCCTGGGAGCATTTGCCATTTTTTCCCCACGAGTCTCTCTCTTCTGTCCCCCTTCCTCCTCCTCCCTGCTTGGAATTTCCTTTCCACACCATCTCTCCTTCTTTTGATTTTCTTCCTTGCTGCCACACCCACCACCTCCTTCTCCTGCCCACCTGTGATTGCCTTTCTGCTGCTGCTGCGCACACCTCCACCTGCTTGCTTCTGTTGCCTCCTTTTCACCTGCCAGCTGGCCACTTCTGCTCCTCTTGCCCACCTGCTTGCCTGCATGCATGTCTTCCTGTCGCATGCTTGCTTGCTGCCGCTTCTACGCTGCAGCTCCCCCTTGCCCCTATTGTTGCTGTGCCGCCACCAACTTCCTGCTTCCTGGCTGTGGAGGCAGGGGGGAGTGGTGGCAGTAGTGAGAAAATGAAAGGTTGGGGGTGAGGAAGGGGGCTTCACAGGGGCCATGTTGCTGACCCCTCCCCTATGCTGATGTATTTTCAAATCTTTATTAGGGCTAAGAAGAGTAAGGACCTTGTCTGTCCAGTTTCTATTACTTTTCTCCTGAAAAAGTTGACGAATGTAGAACTGAATATGTAATGGGCTAATAAGCCATCATGAAATTACATGTATATTTGATAATGCTGTAAGCTTTCTTATGGGTATGGTTGCAGGGAAAAGTGGAAATAGAGCAGTTTGCAAACACACGCACGCACGCACACACACATATATATATAAATTTGAGAGAGGGTCATATTTTGCATACAGTTAGACATGTCTGTTTCTGTAATGTGGCAAAGGAATATATTTTGAAATCTACAGAGCTTGAATGATGTCATGACAGGTAGTTAATGAAATTTCTTGAGCCTAAATTTCAAAATGGAAAATGGAGGTACTTTTATACAAATACCTATAGCACAATTCTATTTAATCTTATGTCACACTAATAAATGTTTATTTTATTTCAGGAATAGAGCCCAAGACTGATGTGGTAGTGACTGAGGAAGATCAAGTTGGTCCTCTGCCTAGCACACTGAGTAGAGGAATAGATTGGCTCCTCTTATTTTCTTTACTGTTTCTTATCAGTTTCATCATGTATGCTACTGTTCGGACTGAGAGCATCCGGTGGTTAATACCTGGTCAAGATCAGGAGCACCAGGAATAATATGTGAACAGAACTGTGTGCTTTCAGAACATGCTAAGCTACATAAAATTGTACAGTGGGTCAACTCTTTGTGACCTTTTGTGAGCCAGAACCCTATCTTGTTCATCACGTGTTCCAAAACACACGCTATCACTCAGCAGGAATTACTTATGGTACAAATATGAAATGGTATAGCTAGAAATTATTAATAAAATGCTGCTGGACCAATTCTGTATGACAAAAATCTACCCCTGCTTTAGGTCTCCAACATGCTTCAGAATGTTGGAGACCTAACATGCTTTTAGGGGTGTGTTGAGATCAGGACTTTTTTGGTGTTATCTGCTCTCTGGTAAAGTTAACAGACCACTGCTTCATATTGTAGAAAATTACAAAAACGTTTTGCACCTTGGAAGATGACCGCAGATGCATAAGACTGTGATGTGGAAATATCAGATATAGATATCAGCTATAGATTTTAGAAAGCTCCCTGACTCTTCTACTTTGTTTTTGCATCTCAGATGCTTGTATAAGCTACATTAGACTTGGACTGTAATAATGAACTAAGTGCTTCCCTACACACATTTTTAAAGTAAGTAGGAAATGTACTTACTCAGAATTAGCTCTTTTGTCAGGTGTCCACCTGCATCTAGGTGTGTTCTTGAACCCATGTTTAAAACCTATAATGTAATTACATAGACCTCTGATTTGCTGACACTGTCACACTTGTGGTGCTTTAATCACAGTATTTGGATTAGTGATGCTGCAGTCCGTGTCAGAACTTTTAAAGAAAGTTTCAGTATTTTCTGATATGTAAACACGACATTTACTTAAGGCTGACTTGCAGTATAAGTTTTGGCATTTTAAGAGGGCAGAAAGCATAGGAAAAACACACGATAATAAAACACAATTATAGATGAAGAGGATGTACATTATTTCATGCTTAGCAATGTTACGTGTAACTTTAAGCATTGGTGTGATTATACCATTTGAAAGTGAATGTGTGTTTTTACAGTAGGGTTCTTTTTTTACTAAAATACTTTGAATCAACAGAAAACTTAAAAGTAGCGAGTACTAAAGTGGGTTGTATCCAATTAGCTCCTCCCACTAACAGTGGCTTACTGTGTGCCCTCAAAATCTGCTCTGGCAGGTTGGCTGACCCTCTGAAGTAGATTTATGGGGGGGCTTTAGGGGGAAGAGAGGAGGGGAAAGTTCTATTGCGTGAGCAGAAGTCCACTGGACTTGGATTTCACCCAGTATGAAGAAAATAGCATTGTGGCTACAATGAATCCAGCAACATCAAAATTCTGTGGCATTTTTGAGACTACTGTATCACAATAAACCTGTTAAATGTCAAAGGGTTCTAACCTTTTTTTTGGTTATTCTAATATGCATGCTTTTAGGTATAGAATATCACATTACTGTATCACACAGTATAACAGAAACCAAGGGATATCTAATAAAGCAGATGTCAGAGCTGGAGAAAATGTGCAGAGGATTGTTGTCCTTGCACTTATTGATCATGGCTGAAGTCTGTAAGTGCTCATAAAGCTAGAAGCCTCCGCAAGGGCTAGACCCTGTGCACTCGTGTACACAAAACATTCAAATGGAAGAATGGGGGGGATGCCTGGTAGTCAACGTGATTTTTGTCTACTGCAGTAGTTGCCTTGGGTCAGGAAGAAGTTGCTCAGTGTCCCTTCTCAGGTAGTAGCAGTACCGAGTAGCAACAGAAGGGGTGGGCTTCCTCCGGTTAGGTAAAATGTAGGTTGCTCAAGCAACCCACATTTTACCTAAGGACGTAAGTTTAGGCACTATTGTTAGGCGTGTGCAGTAGGAAAGGTCCCCCCCCCCCTTTTTGCTCACGGAAGTTAGATATTGAGAACAGTAGAAACAGATTGCTGAAGAAGGTGGCAGGCAACTGTGTACCTGTAACAAGTGATACCGCTGCGAGAGGGAGGTGGGGACAGGCGGCAGCAAACCGTAGCGTCTTCCTTCTCTCCCCCCACCCCCGCCAAGGGTCTCCGGAGGGAAGCCAGGCACACGCACGCCCTTGTTCCTCACTGCCTTCGCTTCTCGTAGCCTTTAGCCGGTGGGAGGGACGGGGACGGGGCTTCAGAGCAAAAAAGGCTTGAAGAGCCACCCTCGTGGCCGCGAAGAGTAGGTGGTGGCGGTGGCCTCCTCCGCGGCGCAGGCGCTCGGCTGCGTGAGGCCTGAGGGGGGCGGGGACGCACGCTGGAGCCATGCTGGGCAGCGCCGGACCAGGGGGGCAGAGGTGCCTGTGGCTGTGGCGAGCGGGACTGGTGGCTGTGGCGGGACGGGGCGGCAGAAACAAGTTCTCCGCTATGGTGAGAGGCTGAGCAGCAAGAAAGGGAAGAGGAGAAGCGAGATTCGGACATACGATACGTCCCTCCCCCACACCCACCCGAGTGTCACCTCGGCGGGGGCGGGTTTCTTCAGGCTACATTCAATTTAAAATTGGCGATCTTCCGTTTTTTTGCCCTGCGTTAGTAACGTTACAAAGAAGGCTCCTACCACATTTTCACTGAGGTGGTAAGTCTGTTTCTGGACTGTGCCACTTCAGACAGAGGAGGATGACTCGCATGATGGAGTACTCCCCTGGTTTGTGGGGGCGGGGGAAGGCTTATTACTATGCATAGCAAATTAGCATATCAGGGAGAAGAAGGGCAGGCTGGATCCAATTCAAAGTGTTGGTGTTCACATTTAAAGCTCTAATTGGAGTGGGACTGGGTTACCCTTAAGGCAGGGGTGGGCAACTTGTGGCCCTCCAGATGTTTTGGCCTACCACTCCCATCAGCCCTTACATTGGCTGTGCTGGCTAGGGCTAATGGGAGGTGTAGGCCAAAACATTTGGAGGACCACAAACAAGTTACCCACCCCGGCCTTCATCTTCATGGTTATCCAATCCACACTGCAGGCTCTACTCTTGTGCTTACTGGTAAAAATCGGTTGGATTGGGGAGCGGGAGAGACAAGTAGTGACCCCACAGTTTTGGAATTATCCAGTTGACTTGTGCTTAGCCCCATCAGTACAGGCCTTTACAAAGGCCTTGAAAACTTAATGCTTCACTGGAGCCTTTCCTTAAGACTGTAAGTATCTTGTGTGATTCACAGCAGTTCTCATAGTGTACACTTATCTGATCTTGTATTCCTCTTCGTACAGTGCTTTGTGAGTACCTGGCCCTAAAAAGCAGCTTATAAATACTCTTCTTCTTCTTCTTCTTCTTCTTCTTCTTCTTCTTCTTCTTCTTCTTCTTCTTCATCTGTGGTTTCTGATCTGTAATGGCTGTTTATTTTCCACACATGCAAGTGACTGCTTGATGCTGTGCTTTTTAGTGATGATCATGCATGTGTGAATTAGCTCTACACTGTTCATAGGGGCAGTTGGGAGGACAAGGTGGACCCATTCTTTCAATGTATTCTTAGGGACTCGCTGCATGTTACACACATATAGGTGACAAAATTGTGATATGAAACAATATTCATGATTATGGGTGTGATAGTTACTGTAAACTAACCTTGAAGGTACAAATTGCAACCCTTTTAAAATCAATTGGCAGAGAAGCTGTGTTAGTTGCAGGTTTGTCAGTGCTGTATAAGTTTAAGGAATGAAGATGAAGCATATTTTGAGTAGCAGGGAGGTGTAGTGTAATGAAATAAGGAACACTGGAAAATATTGGTATTACTCAGTGCATGACAGGTTATAGTTAAAAGTAAGAATTCCTCACAATCTACCTCATTTATATCTCACCATTCCTCCACAGAGCTCAGGGTGGTATAAATATTTTTACCATGTTATCCTCACAATCCTGTGAGATAGGATAGGCTGAAAAAGTGACTGGCCTAAATTCATTGTGAGCTCCATGGCTGAACAGTGATTTGAATCCAGATCTTCCTAGTAGTCCAAGTCTACTAACCATGTTGATCCTCTAAAGATTGTGTGTAACTACTGGGTAAAACAAAACTGGAGAACATCCAAAATGATCCAATGGAACAAAGAGGCATCTCAGGATGCTGAAAAAATATATGTGGTTGATCACCAGTCGCAGGATTCACTGTCTTGTTAATTGCTGTAAACCGCCCAGAGAGCTTCGGCTATTGGGCGGTATAAGAATGAAATAAATAAATAAATAAATCTTGGAGGCTATCTTTTTTCAGAGATCTCTGCAGGCATTTATTATAAAAACTGACCCTGAAGCCCATACTCGGGGTCAAAACATGTAGGGCTACTTCTTGGAAGAAAGCCACATTTTCCCCCCAACATCCTGAGACTTCGTCTCTTTCTTCCATTGTGTGTAAAATACTTTCAACATTTATTTTGCTCTAGTAGTGTGCTGAGTGCTGTAAAAGTATAGGCAATGTATTACAGTGATAATGAGGTATATATTAATGGTGGATAAATAGGCTTGTGCACACATCAGAAGCAGAGTAGTTACTGATTCCTTCCACCAATTCTCTTAAGTACAAATTACTCCCCATGACAGAGTAACAGGATTGTGCTGTGCAGGCATGGGGCACTGGGCGCAGTATTCAGCCTTCTGAGAACTTCAGCTTTCATTTAATTTTTTTTTTTAAAAAAAAAATCAAGTTTCTGGACTTAATGGCTGCAAAGGTGGATTTTGAAAATTTGTGGGCAATTGTTGGTGAAAAGCCATTGGGAGGACTTACCAGGGTTTCCAACATGTAATTTATACTGGGTACATAATATAAAATTTCTAGGCATAGATTTTAAAAAAATGTAGTACAGGATATATGCCTTCTACATACAGGCCTGTGGCTCACGCTGGCTCAGCTTGTCTGAGTGTGGAAAGCTAAGCAGGGTCAGGCCTGGCTATTACTTGGATGGGAGACCCCTCCTCTGGTTTCCTGCATTGAGCAGGGGGTTGGTTGAGCAGGGATAGCCTTGTAGGCTCCTTCCAACTCTATGATCTATGAAATCTACATAGTAACCTGAGAGATGTGGGCTTGGATCAGACTTTTTAAAAAAATATACGGTACTTTACATCTGTTTTGTGTTTCACTAGATCTTCAATATCCAGAAAGCCCGAAAACCTTATTATGGGATGAAATTTCTGGATGGGTATAACCACAGCGATTAAATATACGTTTGTTCTGAGCTAGTGTAAACTACTTCGGTGCTAGCAATCTAGTCTGGGGTGTCTGATGGAGTCTCAGGTTGGCATTGACCTCAGGGATTATACAAGAGAGTTCTTTTTCTGCAGCCCTAGAACCCTTACATCCCAGGTGCTTTAATTTTTCCGTAGCTTTCTTTATGACAGAATTAATGTAGATTTCTTTTAACAAGCATTTCTGATACCTTTTCATTGGCAAAGATCCCAACCAAGTACAACTAATTTTCTTAAAATTAATTTTCTGTGAGGAATATCTGGATTTCATAGATTTCATAGATCATAGAGTTGGAAGGGGCCTACAAGGCCATCGAGTCCAACCCCCTGCTCAATGCAGGAAACTAGAGGAGGAGTCTCCCATCCAAATAATAACCAGGCCTGACCCTGCTGCTTAGCTTTCCACGCTCAGACAAGCTGAGCCAGCATAAGCCACAGGCCTGATGATGACTGAATTAGCAACACTCAAATTTGGTAGGGTTTAGAAGAAAGTATAAATCACAGTGTAAATTTGGTGGGTCATACACTCTAGTAAAATATACAGGATGTTTGTACAATCTGAAGGTCTGGGTTTTATCCTTGACTCGGCTACAAATTTGCTCTGTGAACTGAGTAAGTCATATAACAAATCTGTGCCTCAGGTTCCTTTTATGTAAAAAAAAGAAGAAGAAGAGGGGGACGTGAAATACTACTTTCCTATTTCATAGGGGAGTTGGGAGATATAATTTATTGATGGCTTCCATAAATACAAAGGAGTGTATGACCAAAGTAGTTTGACATGTTTTTCGTATGCAAAACTGCTGAAGGGGGAAGTGGAATTGTACAACGTTGAAAGCAAACAGTGCCTGGACATTGAAATGTAAACACTGACTGGACAAACAACTGAAACAACCAAGCTTGACCCATGATCCAGAGATTGCATTCTGCCACATGACTAGGTTAAAGATGCTAAGTAAATAAAAGGTGATTTCTTTGAATCACCCAGGAAAGCCAAAGTATGGCTATGTGCTAATCTGTTCTGTCTCATCATGTATAAGTAATTAGTGTATCATTAGTAGTTAATATTAAATGTTATTCAAAGGGCAATGTCAGGAGAGAACAGAGGGATGACAACACTTATTTGACATCAGTGCCCTATGGCTTAAGGTCCAGGAAAACATCTGAAATTTCTTAGGCTGAAAATCATGGCCAATTGTTCCTGCCCCATTTATCCCCAACTTCTTCACCTGTGCATATTGTAATTTTTAAAAAAGTCTGAACAATATTGTATGTATCTACCTTTCCCCTTGGATCAGATGCAGACTTTTAAGTATTATTATTTATATCCAAAATAAATGCACACAGACAAAGTAATAATACAGTCATAAAATATACTACGTATATCAAAATCAGTCAAGTATAAAACTAAAAAATAGAAGTGAATTTCTCCCTAAAGATAAATGGTTATTATATTCTAATCAGTATCATCTTTAATATTTAATTTAAACATTCATTATTAACAGGCTAGAATTAGTCACTGTTTTCAGACATCACAGATTTGTTGATAATTACTCTCAGTCTTTTGATATGCAGTTAATTTGACTAAGTAACAATGTCCCATACGCTTTTTAACCAATCTGATATATTTTTTAGGCTTATTAAGATATTTCCAGAATTTTGCAATAAATAAATACATTATTGCAGTGGGCATACTTTGAGTAAGTGAGAAATATAATTCTTTGGAAATGTTCCATTTGAAGAAACTCCTACCTAATGTAACTTGATGGCTTATGAAATGTACCTTTTTATATTAGTCATTCCATACTAAATTCCACTGTTTTATTTCAGTGCGTTAATAGGAGTTGGATGGTACAGGAAAGATAATTGCAAATATAATTTATTTTACTAAGTATCCAAAGTTCTTCTTATAGCACTAGTGAAACCATAGTCTGTCATTGTCAAGTAATTATTTAATTGAGGGACGTATGGATAACGCTAAGCGAAGGACTTGTTTTTTGCTGTAAAATTATGTTAAATGTAGGTTTCTTTTCATTGTGGTTGTTTTGCTCCTTTATGTGAAGTTCTATTTTTAAATGTGGTAATCAGGTGTTTGTTTACCATCTAGAAAAGCTTTTTAATAAGGGGAAATCCTAAAAGTGGTTTTTTTCATCCCCCCCCCCCCCCCCCCCGGTGAATAGTAAATAGTTATTTAGATTTGAAATACTGAGCCATCTAGTGGTCAGGATTAACTTTTCATATAATAAATATAATTCCTTAAATATATAGGATTTGAATTTCAAAAATTGGCCACTGTTCATATATATCTGAGTATGCAGTTGAATTTCAGAGTTAGTAATTCAAACATTTAACTGGCATTTCAAGTACCTATTATTTAAATACCAATTCACCCTAAAGTGGATTTGTTAGATTTCTTATTTGAATTATTAATGGAAGAATTTCTGTTTATTGTCAATAAATTGTAAAAGCGAAGGAAAGTGGATCACATATGATGAGTTGATAAAATCAAATCAGAACACACATTACCACATCATGAGTTTTAGCAATGTTCTGAGAAGAATTTTCTTTGAACCATCTGTGCGGCGTAGGCAAAACATCTTGCCCAGAACATTGTTAAAATGTAATACCGTATACAGTGCTTTTTTTCTGGAGAAAAAGGTACCGGAACTCTTGGATTACATTTCCTCGGGAGTAGATGGCGATTAAATTGTAATGCAGTTAATAGAAGAAAAGGTGCTGGAACTCAGTTCCGGTGAGTTCCACCAGAAAAGAAGCCCTGACTGTATATGAATGTAAAACAACTCCTCTTCCCCAAACTTTGGATAATCCTGGCCTCCAAAAGCTGGCTCAGAGTAATAATTGTGTTTTAATAACTGCTCAGATTTGGCTTTCCTGGGTTTCTAACAGCGCAATCCTGTGCATATCTACTCAAAGTGCCATTGAGTTCAGCTAAGTGTACATAGGATTGAGGATTAAGTGAGGGATACTCCTTAATTCTGGAGCAGGCCCTAAAATTTGCTTCTGACGTACAAGTGGCAAAGACTCTGTATGGATGCAATAGTCACCTGAAGTACTGTATTAATTTTACAGCTGGGCATCTTATATTTTGTCTAGAATATTATATGAATGTAACTTATTATCAGAGTAAGAGATAATGTATATTCAGAGAGAATATATATTCAGTTTGGACCTCAAAATATTTTTTAGCCCCAGTTTAGCAGTGTTCTATGTCCCTAATTTTTAAAGTAATTCTGCATTGGAGTAAGCAAGTGGAGCCTGCAACAAAAGGTTTAGGGTTTTTTTGTACTTTTGCAAACTTTGGGGTTCCTCGAAGCCTTTCGTTACCTCCCTGTTGTGTATAGATGATCTTGTTTTGCTTACATGAGGGCAAGCACTCAAAGGATTGAGTTTGCTTTTCGCAGCCTGCACCTATTCCTTAATCATGGTTAGGGGATCAGTAGCATCACATCTGCACAGGCACAAAATGTTATTTCCACTAACAATCTTGCTGCATCTTATTTTTTTAAAGGATATTCTGCTTATTGGGAGGATAGTATGATTATATAAAATATGCACAACTGTCTTTACTATTATATATGCCTTTCTAATTTAAACTACATGCTTACTGATGTTTCAAATGTCATACCCCCTTTATCACTGTAGAATTGGTGGAGGTTTTTCCCCATTTTAGAATGAGTGAAAATAGCTTAACTGACCAGTTTTTCAGTTATTTCAGGATTCTGTGTTGGATAGTTATACATAACCCAGCAATAACCACTGTTCTAATACTACAGGCACAAGTAGTTTTGAATAATTCAGTAAAAATACTGGGTACAATCTAGTGAAAGCTGAGCTATTTTAAATCCTATTGATTTCTGTGGGAGAGAGTTAAGCGCATGCTTCTCTTTCATTGAAACTAGTGGGATTTAAATGTGTTTTAACTTTGCCTGGATCATGCCCACTGTTTACGAGGACTCTGCACCACCTCCTCAGCTAACAGCACGATCCTATGCATGTTTACTCAAAAGCAAGTATCACTGTATTCAATGGTGCTTACTCCCTAGTAGGTATGTGTAGGATTGCAGCCTAAGATGTGCTAGTTTAGATGCTGTAAATGGATGTATTTTGCTTGCCTGATATTCTAAACATGTAATGAAATCATCTAATACATTTTCTGCTACTGTGGTTCTGCCAAAATTTTGTTTGTGAATACACAAACCATTGACAACAAAAACATTCTTACTGTTGATAAGGAGCAGAACTTGCTAAATTTGTTTTTTGAATGCATTTTCTTTTTCTCCTTTCTGCCTTGATAGTCTTCACAGTCTCACTGGTTGACCACAGAAGAAAGGAGCCAAGCTTTATATGACCTCAAAGGGGCAGGTTGGTCTGAGCTCACTGAAAGGGATGCCATCTACAAAGAATTCATCTTCAAAACTTTCAATCAGGTAAATACTGTGGCTGTTTGTTTTTCCTAATTTAAAGGGAATATATTTGTCTTGACTCCTATTCCTAGTTAAAAAAAACTTCCACCAGCTGCCAAAACCTAGTCTTTGAAGGTCAGCAAATCAAATTTAGGGTATGAAAAGTGCAGGGAAGGATCTTCTTTTTAAAGAGATGTAGAACTTTGAACAGAGCAAGAAATCATACTGTCATAACTTTGTATCTTTGAAACAAAGCTTTACAGCACTGATTTCAGTGGGACTTACTGCCAAGCATATATGTTTAGAAATGCAGCCTTGGACTCTTTTTCATGCCTTCATTGTTAACACATCCAGTCCAACCCAGGGTTTTCTAGATGATCTATTACACATACACACACACACACACACACACACCTCTTGGCAAGCCGTGCAGTTCTTCACATTGTGCGGTGATGTGTGTATGAAGTTGTTCTTCGTGGTCTCTGTGTATCACACACATGGGCTCTGCGCCTGCGCGGAGACCACTTCGGGAAAATTCTGTAGCTGAGGAAAATCGGGCGGGAGCCCCTCCCCCACCGCACATGCTCCTAGCGGGGCTCCCGCCCATTCCCTCAGTTCCTCTTCGACTGCTAGTTGCTTTTCGAGAGGTTCTTCTGTGGTTTGCAGTTATTCAGCTGAGTGTTTTTTCCTTCTAGGATAGTTTCTTCTTATCCTTTCTTCAATAGCTTCTATCGTTAAAAAAAAAAAAGAAAAGACTTTTTTCTATACCTTTTCCTTCGTCTTCACCTCATTTTGAGGTACCATGCCTCTCAAGGCAGCGTTCTGGAAATATGTTAAGTGTGGGGCAAAGTTGCCCCCCGCCAACAGGCACTCTTTGTGTCTTTTTTGTTTGAGGGAAGGCCACGTTGTCGACTCCTGCCACCACTGCCAGGTGTTCACCCGTCAAGCCCGCAAACGTCGGGCAGCCAAGCTGAAGGCAGTGTTGTGGCTCAAGGCCCTTGAGGCGGTCTCTACCCTAGTGACCTCTATGGCTCCCCCTCCAGCAAAGCCTAAGTCTCCTCCGGCTCACACGGCCACAGCCGAATGCCCATCAACACCGGGGAAGTTGCTGGAGGCGCTATTGGCAAAGAAGCTTGCCAAAAAAGCACATAAGACTAAGGATGATGCTGAAAGGCGTAAGCAACGTAAGGCGGCAAAAAAGGACAAGACCAAACTGTCCAAGCTTTCGCCCCATAAAGTCTCATCTCCCCTGGCCGCCTCGACATCGAAGGCCACGGTAGTTCCGGCTCCATCAGTCTCGGTGCCAGTAACAGGAGACACCCAACAGCCAATCTCGTTCTCCGACCTCGAAGGGCTCAACGAGTTTGAAGGTCAAGGTGATCTCAGTCTTAGAAGGAGAGATCGTAGAGTCACCACAACTTGCTGCTCAACACCGTGAGCCTTCAAGCTCGATTCATCGAGCTCAAAAAAGATCAAGCTCTAGGGATACCAACGCCTTTCGGTACCGACAGCATCGAGACGTTCGGCCCCATCCAGAGGTGAGACTGGTGTCACCAGGACTAGATCGCCCGTTCCAACCCCATTCCGTGGGAGACAGAGATCGACACTATCGGTCCCGGTCTCTCATGTGTGAGGTTGGGTCGGAGTATTTGGCGGCTTCCTATGGAGGCTAGTTCTACCGCGAGTGCTACCGACAGTACGGGGACCACTACTACCATACTTACCGTGGGGACAGGTCTCCTTGGCAAGGTCATGAATCACCTCGCTCTTGGGGGCATTTTCACTACAGGGTAGAGTTGAGGTCGCCATCTGCGTCATCACATAGGGTGCACTCCTCGACAAAGCCCCAGTCAACCTGTCAGTCCAAATCACCAGGGCCTACACAGGCAACGGCACTAACAGCTAAAATGGGCCACTGACTGGTGCAGCCTGACCTGGATTTGCCTCCAGCGTGATGTTCCTCCTCGATTATACGTCGGACACCATCTCACTGCTTTCTGAGAAACCGGATTCGTCTTCCCCAGATCAACATCCAGGGTGGCTGTCTCACTGTCGGAAAACTTGGGGAACTTTGTGGAACATGTTCAGTGAATGACTCAGGCCTTGGGCATGGAGACGAAGGTTGAGGAAAATAAATTAAGTGATCCAGGGTTTGACATGATTTCAACATCGAACACCACTCCAACACTTGTTCCCTTCCTTCTGACGCTTTTGGAGACAGTACAGAACACATGGAAAAATCCTGCATCCACTCCTGCAATGGCAAAAAGGCTAGAGAACATGTACAGGTTGCGAGAGGAGGATGCAAAATTTCTGTTCTCACATCCTGTACCGTACTCTATAATTGTCGAGTCCACCCAATCTAAGTCGGGCAAACAACATTCCACCCCAGTGGATAAAGAGGGGAAAAGACTCGATGGCTTTGGCAGACGGATCTACTTGTCCAGTTCCCTTGGACTTTAGGTGGCTAATTACCAGGTTACCATGGCTCGTTATCAGCTTTTCCTTTGAGAAAAAATTGCCTCCCTGTGTGATTACCTACCTGATGAGAAGAGGGAACTGGCTTGCGTGTTCCAGGCCGAAGCGTCTAGCCTGTCTCACCAACAGATTAATACCACTGGACACCAAGCCAACTGCCACAGTCGTTCACTGATCAGATCCAACACCCTTCAACGTCATGCCTGGCTGAGATCAACATTGCTGGCACCAGAAGTGAAGTCGAGAATAGAAGATCTACCATTCGACAGTGAGGGCCTGTTTAATGTCTCCACAGACGATTCATTGGATGCTGGGCAGAAGGCCAGGGCAGATGCAAGGACGATGGGTTTTGGCCCACAACTGTCCTCCAAACCATATAGACAATGGAGGTGGCCTCGACAGCCATCTTTCTTGGCCCCGTACCAGTCTTCTTTTCTGCAAAGGAATATGCTGGAGCGTCAGCCTCGTGTACCGCAGCCCCACGCATTGAGACACCCTTTCACTCAGCCTAGATACCGGGGCTCCCACAGAGGAAGAGACCTTTCTAAGCGGCGCCTTTGACTCTCGACTCACATCAGTTCCGAGATTTCCATCAATCCTGCAAACGCAGTTCAACAACCGCCTGTCCTACTTCCTGTCATCCTGGAGGACAATAATGACAGACCGCTGGGTACTCGACATCGTCCAGCATGGGTACAGGATCGAGTTTGACACCCTCCCTCCCTTTCTTGGCATCTGATCCACGCAGCCATCTCCACCACTGCAAGAGGAGGTGACTTCCTTGCTTCAAAAAGGGGTGATTCAAGTGGTCCCCAGTTCTCTCTTGCAGCAAGGCCTCTGTTCCAGGTATTTCACGGTGCCGAAAAGGGATGGAGGGTTTCGTCCAATCCTGAACCTCAGTGTTGTGCCTCCAGTAGGTCAGACAGAGACCAGCCGGGCCGGAGTGTGTTTGGGGTGGGGTCAGGCTAACTGCAGCCTGACCCAGCTGGGCAGCCTTACCAATCAGCACCTGCTCAAAAGGCAGGTCCCAAACACACTCAGATGCTGGAAGCAATTGTTTGTTACAGCTACCACCAGACGCTCTTGATATTCCTGACCTCGGACCCCTGTACCTTTGATCTTCGGAACGACCCTGACTACGCTTGTGCCTGACCCCTAACTGGTTTACGTTTGCTTGGTTTTGGACTAATATATCTTGGCTTGGACACTCGGACTGTTATAACGAGAATGGCTTATCTTGACACTGGGCGGATTTACGACACTCAGAACTGTCAATTTCTTTATAACACCAACTGTCAATTTCTTTATAACACTATGCCTCTTCTTCGCAGGACCAATTGGTTTGTGTCCATCGATCTGCAGGATGCTTATTTTCACATAGCAATCCACCTGGACAGTCAGAAATTCCTTCGATTCAGTATAAGTCAGGATGCCTTCCAGTTTGTTGTGCTCCCATTTGGTCTGTCGACAGCCCCCCAAAGTCTTTACCAAGTGTGTCGCCGTGGTCTATACCAATCTTTGGGCTTGAGGCATAGAAGTATTTCCATACCTCGATGACTGGCTTGTGGTGGACTCGACGGAGCAACATCTCAGCACGCCCTTCAGACGACTTGGACTTTGTTGGACGACCTGGGATTCTGTCTGAACAGGAAGAAATCTGTCCTTGTGCCTACAAAAAAGATACAATTTATTGGATTGGTCTTGGATGTGACTGTGGGTCGAGCATTTTTGCCACCAGACAGGATACAAAAAATACCACCTCAAAGAAGACTTACCAGTCCAGATCCTGCCCAGCCCACTCCATTCAGCGTCTCCACGGGTTCATGGCCTCTTCGATCTCGATAGTTGCATTTGCTCGCCTGCGCATGAGACTACTGCAGAATTGGTTCCTGAGGGCATTCGATCCCAAGAGTGACGTGTGTCAGACTCTACTATGCATTCCAGCTCATGTCAAAGACTCTTTTCGATGGTGAATGGAGGAGAACAACTTGACAGGAGGTCTCCCGTTTCACCCTCGTTCTCCAACCAGGACTCTGACCACTGATGCTTCATTACTTGGCTGGGGAGCGTACTGTGGTCAACGAACAGTATAGGGGGTCTGGTCCCCTCGAGAGCGAGCAGCACACATAAATCTTCTTGAGCTTCGTGCAGTTTGGAGCACTCTGAGGCCCTAGAGCCCAGTCTAAGAAGAAGGACAGTTCAAATAGTTATGGACAACATAACAGTTGTCGCTTACCTGAACAAGGAAGGAGGCATTTGTTCCATCAGACTTACCTGCCTGATTCTCAAAATCTCAATTGGGCAATCCCGCAAAAGATCTTCTTTGTGGCGATTCACATAGAGGGGAAAGACAACATACCCTGATGCTCTCAGTCAGGTGTCTGGAATTGCACGAATGGCAGTTGGACCCTCAAACCTAGAGCGCCCTTTTCAATGTCTGGGGTGTACCGACAGTGGATCTGTTCACCACCAGGGAGAACACTGCCTGTCTGGTGTTCTGCAGCGGAGCAGGTCGGGATCCAGAGTCTCTAACAGATGCCTTCCTGATCCCATGGACGGGGAACTTCTTTTATCTGTTTCCCCCGATTCCCTTGCTAACCAAGGTCATCTCCAAGATCCAACTCGACAACTTGGATTGTATTTTGGTGACACCGTAGTGGCTGAGGCAGCCATGGTTCACATCTCTCCTTTATCTGTCTCAAGGGGAGTATCGATCCCTACCATCTGTTGTAATTCAGTCTGGTTCAGAGAAAGCCGTTGTCTATACAGTGCAAAGTTCAAGCCAACAAGATGAGTCCAGAAACAAGATAACCAGGAGCAGTTCAGGAGCAGGCAAATAGTGTAATCAAGGTTGTTCCAAAAGTCGTAAATCACTTGTCTCGGGCTGGGGCAGTCAGGAGTGTCAAGCTACGGCTGTAAGAGGCAACAATTGCTTCCAGCGACTGATGTGTGTCTTGAGCTGACTTTTGAGCAGGCGCTGATTGGTAAGGCAGCCCCGCTGGGCTAGGCTGCCGATGACACGCGCCTGGCCCCACCCCAAACACACTCTGGCACAGCTGCCCCATGTCTTTCCAAACGGAGGCACAACACCATTGATCCTGACCCTCCTAACTCAAGACTGGGGTCTCATCTGCCACCCGGATCTGCGTACCCTCCCCCTCACGGCATGGAGGATTCGGTAGCTACATCTGCTTTGCACTTCTCAGCTGAAGTCCAGGCAGTCCTAAGAGCGGCAAGAAAACCATCTAGTCATTCTTCATATGCAAGAAAATGAGCAGTTTTTTCCAGCTTCGTGAAAGAGGAGAATGTGGATCCTGTCTGCTGCCCTGTTCAGCATATCCTGCAATTTATTTCCTCCATGCCTTGATGTCCCGAGGACTGAGACTTTTGTCCATTAAAGTATACCTGGCAGCCATCTCAGCCTACCATGCAGTCGTGCATGGAGGTACTATATTCTCACATCCTTTGGTCAAGCAATTTTTGAAGGGTTTGAGGAATTTGATACCTCTGGTTCGATCGTTAATCCCTGGCTGGGATCTCACCTTGGTCCTCAAGGCACTGACATCGAAGCTGTTCAAGCCCATGGCAACAGCTGACTTAAGACTAGTAACCTGGTGGTGATTACGTCAGCTCGACAATCTAGTGAACTTTGCGTCTTGAGGGTAGACTCGCCTTACCTCACCTTTCATCATGATAAAGTGGTGCTTCTTGCCCCAGGTGGTCTCCCCTTTCCACGTAAACCAGGACATTACTTTACCGACATATTTCCGGCCCCTCCACATCCATCGAGAGGACATTGCATACTTTGGATGTGCGTAGGGCCTTAACCTTTTACAAAGCTCGCACAGAATCTACTCACAGGTCTCCAAAGCTTTTTGTTTGTTACGTTGCCAAGTCCATCCAGGCTATTAAGCTAGCCTATGAACTTGTGGGACTGCAACCACCTGCTCCAGTTCAAGCTCATTCCACCAGAGTGATGTCGACTTTGGTGGCATTCAGGAGAGGAGTCGCTCTGACGGACCTTTGTAAAGTGGCTACTTGGTCCTCTCCAACGATGTTCATCTGACATTACAGATTGCATGTCTGGGCCAGGGCTGATACTAGTTTTGGCAGGGCTGTACTCTCTTCGGTTCTGCTGTGACGATGACACCGACCCTCCTCTGCTAAGTCAGCTTGGTAATCAGCCCATGTGTGTGATGCTCAGAGACCACGAAGATGAAGAACAGGTTGCTTACCTGTAACTTTGGTTCTTCGAGTGGTCACCTGTGCATTCACACAACCCACCCGCCATCCCCACTTCGGTGTCACTATCGATTTTGATGGGTCTACCAGGAGCGGATAGGTCCTGCGGAACAAATGTAATTATCAGCATGGACATCGATGTCGATGGTTCTCTCGGTCCTGGGGCCGCAATAGGCAGTCTTAGGGAACTCAGGAAATGGGCGGGAGCCCCGCTAGGAGTGTGCACGATGAGGGAGGGGCTCCTGCCCAATTTCCCTCAGGTATAGAATTTTCCTGAAGTGAGTTCAGCGCAGACGCAGAGCCCATGTGTATAAATGCACAGATGACCACTCAAAGAACCACAGTTACAGGTAAGCAACCTGTTCTTTCCTATATTCTAGACTAGCCTTCTCCCTGATATGCTAGTGTTGTGTGTACAGGGAATATTCAAATCTTACCATCCAATCTGAGAGACTAGATAGATATGTTGGCTGCCATCTTTTAGAACATAGCTAACCAGATACAAAGCAGTGAGGGTGAGGATTTTATGTGGAGAAGTGACTATAGATCTAGGAAGACATCATGTACTTAAAACTCAGCCATGTACCAATATTACAATGAGAGTTCTCAGTCAGTACAGTTTTAAAGAATGAAAGCAGATTATTACTAGCTACAGCATTCTTCCTCAAGTCATTAAATCTTCTGTTTACAGAACATAGTGTAACTGTTTAACACAAGTCAGACAGCCAAAAACTATAATTTCCTCAGTGATCTTTACCTTGCCCTTTACAGATGGCATGAAATCAGGTGTGTAAAAAGCTGACAAGTTGAGCTGACATAAAAGACATTTCTGATTTATGTATTGCAGATGATACTGTTGATTGATCTATTCACTGAAATTGCTTTCACAGGTAACACAAATGACATATGATGCATAGAAAACTGTGAAGACTATGTGTATCAACAGATGTTAACATATTTTATTGCAAAATTTTGTAAGCCCACAGGCATAATGGTATTATTTTGTGTATTACTTTCAATAGCGGGAAGAATGGACAGATTCTTTGCAAATTAGGATAAATATGGCTCAGAGGTAGTTGGTAAAAGATTTCACTACTTAGTATCACTACTTGGTAAAAAGATTACTTGGTAAAAGATTTTACTAATGAGCTGTCTTTGAAGTAACAGTCTTGTGGAATTGTTCTATAATACCATGCTTAGGAATTCTGTGAATCTTTACTTTTTTAATGTGTTCAGAAATGGGCTATGGGGACTTATACTCAAACCTAAGTTGAAGAATACATTCGTATTTTATATAGAAGCTGGAATAGGGACTTACTTGATTCTTTTTTGCTAATGCAGCGACATCATTTCAATGATGTCTACAGGTACCCTGCCGCTGTTACCATAGCGTTGCCTTTGTTGTTCTGTCTAAACATTGATTAAATGCAGACATTTGTTCTAAATAATTCATGTCGCAAACCAACTCGGTCCATGTGACCATATGTTTGTACCAGTAGAAAAATCCATTACTGTGAGTAGGGATTACGTATTGCAAGTGCATATGAATCTGATAGTAAATTCTGAGTATAATAATACTGAATATTTAACATTTGTATTGTACTTTTATGTGTTCGGAGTGCTTCACGTGCATTATTTGGTTGTAATCCTTACAACCCTGTAAGGTAATTCAGTTTTATTATCACCCATATTGTAGTTGGGGGCTGCTGAGGCTGAGAGTGAGTGGCTTGTCCAAGGCCACCTAGTGAATTCATGGCAAAGGCAAGATTTGAATGAGGGACTTCTTGATTCGTTGCTCATTTGGGCGCTATGCAGAGAGTCATATATTTATGCACAGCCTACAGTAAAAACCAGCCACTAGAGAAAATCTAGATCCCCTTTGAGCCAGGAAATGTGGCTGTTGGAAGGCTGATAAAAATATCTTTTTTTTAGAATGAGAGGCAAAGCGGAAATATTTCAGGCAAATTAGGAACCTTTGCTTGAATGCTTTGCCTCTTAGGAACAGTGGTGAAACAGGCCTGTGGCTAACGCTGGCTCAGCTTGTCTGAGCGTGGAAAACTAAGCAGGGTCAAGCCTGGTTATTACTTGGATGGGAGACCCCTCCTCTAGTTTCCTGCATTGAGCAGGGGGTTGGACTCGATAGCCTTGTAGGCTCCTTCCAGCTCTACAATCTATGAAATCTATGATGCTGTGGTTATCGACCATTGACTCCTTTTTGTGTGTGTCTCTATTCTTTTCCAGAAAGGAACAGGAAAATGGGGGTATGAGGAAACTGAATATATGTTATTTTCAAAGCTAATTTGCATGCAGTTGTGTACAGGTAATTATTTCATAAAACACATACAATTATCAATTAAAAACTAATTACTTGTATGGCACAATTCTTCAGTGCAGCATTCATTAACTCTATTTTCTCTTGATGTACATAACAAAAATGTTCCAAAAATCTAGAAGGTTATATTACCAGATCTTTGTAGATGAGATATCTCTGCTCTGCATCTACATCACCCCAGTTAGTTTTGGCTTGCATCCCAGTCTATCTTTTGAAAAGGGCCATCATACAAAAACCTGATTGGGGGAACCACCAATGCAAATTTGGGGTGGGTGTGACAGGCTGCAAGGGAGAGGAGAGGAGAGGATGGGGAAGTCCAATTGCATAAGTGGAAGTCTGCTTGTGTGATGTTGTATTTATCACACTGTGTTGGATGGGAAAGGTTTTTCTGGCTTTTTGTAGGTAGTGTAGAATATATAGTTACAGTTGAAATGGTCGAGGAAATAGAGGGCAGTATCCAACAGGGCGCTTATGCCCTCGCCAGTTCTGTTGTGCCTCGCCAATTCCCTTCTGCAAGCAGCACCCACTGCTTATGGAATGAAGATTCAGTGCTTCTGGGGCTGACTGGAAACGAGTGAAAACACTCGTTTCTGGAACGGGGCGGATCAGTGGAGCTTGGATAAGGGAGCATCACTGACCTATCCTGATCCAGAAATGAGCGTTTCTGCACATTTCAGGGCGCCCTCTAGCAAGCGTTAAATCTCCATTGCGCAAGCAGTGAGTCCCACCCCTTGCGCAACAGAATTGGCGGTGGTGTAAGCGCCCCATTGGATACCATGCAGCGTTTCTTGGTTTTCTAAGTTGTGGAGTTTCCTCCCTTTCTCCTTTATTGTCACCCAGGTTTCCTGTCTATTTTGGCCAAAGGGCAATAGAAGAGAGAAGGGTATTTAGAAAAGGGGGTATATGTTGAAGAACTGCAGGACTGGCTGGAATACTTGAAGGCAGTTTACAAAAACTCCTATGTTTATTAAATAATGGCTTCAAGTTAAAGATTTCATTTAATTTTTAGTACAACTTTTCTGCCTCTTATATCTGATATGAGAAAGTAAACTATGTGAGTGTCAGGACTGTATTTAATATTAAAAACAGGAAAGTATTTTCAAGGCTGCTAGCTTGATTTTTTTTTTAAAGACCCATGATTGGGTTACACTTTATCCCTGTTAAATACAGCAATAATAATTTAATGGAAGAAGATCTCATGCAGATTGCCAGCCCAGTTACACAAATTAAAACATATGAGCAATCCCACTGAAATGAATAGGGCTTCCTGTAGAAAAGATTTTTGAAGGTTGCCTTAATCTATAGATATTTCAAGATCCTGAATCATAAGAATGGTAAATGTCCTTTCACTTGTCACCTATTTGTATAAAGATTTGCACAGTATATGGAAATGCCTACCATAACAAATTAAATAGTCGTTTTTGTATTGAAGTTTTATATCTGTCGATTCCTTAGGTCCAAAATAATTTGTAATATCTCCCAAAGCATACAGGTTTCTGTCTGTTATCTATATCCTATTATGGTATTTGTGCATATTTTTAGATGTGCTTGTGCCTGTTTAGTGATATTACTGTAGGCCATACAGCTCTCTGGACTATCCTTATGAAAATTGGATGCCCCAATAAATTTGTGAATATCTTGCGACTTCTCCATGACAACATGACGGCAACGGTTTTGGACAACAACGGCTCTCATGGTGCTCCATTTAAAGTGGGATCAGGTGTTAAACAGGGATGTGTTATCGCCCCAACATTATTTGCCATTTTCATCGCCATGGTTTTACATCTTGTCAAGGGGAAACTTCCCACCGGTGTGGGAATTATATATCGAACAGATGGAAAGCTTTTTAATCTCAGCAGGCTGAAAGCAAAAAGTAAGGTAATTACAACCTCCGTTGTGGAACTTCAGTATGCTGATGATAATGTGGTCTCCGCACATTCAGAGGATGATCTCCAAACTATCCTAAATGCTTTTGCAGAAGCATACGAAAAACTTGGTCTCTCACTTAACATCAAAAAAACCAAAGTGCTTCATCAGCAAGTGCAAGCCAATCCTTTGGTGATGCCATCTATCCAGCTTGGCGGGACAATACTGGAAAATGTTGATCATTTTCTCTATCTTGGCAGCTATCTTTCTGTTACAGCTAACATCGACAGTGAAATCCAGCATCGTCTGAGCTCCGCAAGTGCCGCATTTTCTCGAATGAAACATAGAGTGTTCGAGGATCGGGATATTTGTAAGAAGACCAAAACACTGGTTTATGAAGCCATTGTATTACCAACTTTATTGTATGCCTGCGAAACATGGACTATCTATAAACGTCACTTCCACCTCCTTGAAAGGTTTCATCAACGTTGCCTCCGGAAAATCCTGCAAATTACTTGGGAAGATAGGCGAACAAATGTCAGTGTACTGGAAGAAGCAAAGACTACTAGCATTGAAAAAATGATCCTTCAACGCCAACTTCAGTGGACCGGTCATGTTGTTCGAATGCCTGACTGCTGTCTCCCAAAGCAGTTACTTTACTCCCAACTCAAGGATGGAAAGCGGAATATCGGTGGTCAATATAAGAGGTTTAAAGATGTTCATAAGGCTAATCTAAAAAAATGCAATATAAACATCGAAAACTGGGAAGCTCTGGCCCATGAACGATCTAAATGGAGGTTGGCCTTTCACAAAGGTTCCATGGACTTTGAAGAAGCCCGAGTGCAAGGTGAAAGGGAGAAACGTGCTAAGCGAAAAGCACGTCAAATGAATCCTTTACAGGACCATCTTCTATCTGGTAACCTGTGTCCTCACTGTGGGAAGCTGTGTGGATCTAGAATTGGACTCCACAGTCACTTACGGACCCATCGCTAGAGTCTACACAATCTTTAGAATTTCCTCCTTTTATCCCGGAAGACAATCTTACTCGGTCACGAGTGATCGCCTGATGACGATGATGATGATGATGATGATTAATATTTATTTATCGCCCATCTGGCCGGCAACCGGCCACCCTGGGCGATGTACATAGAATAAAAACAATAAAATACATTTAAAACAATATAAAAATTTTAAAATCTTAACCCACCCCATATTCCCGCCTGAATAACCAGGTTTTTAATGAGCGACGGAAGCTCAGCAGAGAGGGGGCATGGCGGAGGTTACTTGGGAGAGAGTTCCACAGTATGGGGGCCGCCACAGAAAAGGCCCTCTTCCTCGTCCCCACCAGTCTAGCTGCTCTGGCTGAAGGGACAAGGAGAAGGCCATCCGTGGCAGATCTTGTTGAGCGGCCCAATTGCTGTTGCTGGAGACGCTCCTTGAGATAGACTGGACCGGAGCCATATAGGGTTTTAAAGGTCAAAACCAACACCTTGAATTCGGCTCGGCCAGCAACTGGTAGCCAGTGCAAATCCTTCAGCACTGGCGTGATGTGATCCCGCCGGCGGCTGCCTTTAACCAGGCGAGCCGCCGCGTTCTGTACCAGCTGTAGCTTCCGAACCGTCTTCAAGGGTAACCCCACGTAGAGCACATTACAGTAGTCTAGGCGAGAGGAGACCAAGGCATGAACCACTGATGGGAGCAGGTGATTAGGAAGGTAGGGGCGCAGCTGCCGTATCAGATGGAGTTGATACAGCGCCGCCCGGCTCACAGCTGCCACCTGAGCCTCCATGGACAGCTAGGAGTCTTGAATGATCCCCAAGCTGCGGACCTGGTCATTCAGGGGGAGATGTACCCCATTCAGCACCAGGTCAACATCCCCTAACCTCCCCTTGTCCCCCACCAGAAGTACCTCGGTATTGTCGGGGTTCAGTTTCAGCATGTTCCTTCCCATCCAGCCAGCCACTGCCTCCAGGCACTTGGACAGGGTCTCAACGGCCAACCTCGGTGAGGACTTGAAACAGAGGTAGAGCTGCGTGTCATCTGCATACTGATGACACTGCACCCCAAACCTCCTGATGATAGCTCCCAGCGGCTTGAGGTAGATGTTGAATAACATCGGGGAGAGGATGGAACCCTGCGGCACTCCACAAGTGAGCGGCCGAGGGTCCGAAGCCTCCTCCCCGAGAACTACCCTCTGATACCTTCCAGAGAGGAAGGACCGGAACCACTGCAATACAGTGCCTCCCAAGCCCAAGCCCTCCAGGCGGTCCAGGAGGATCAACGGTATCAAAAGCCGCTGAGAGATTGAGGAGGACTAGAAAGGAGCATTCGCCCCTATTCAAAGCCCTCCTCATATCATCCACCAAGGCCGTCTCCGTCCCATGTCCAGACCTGAAGCCCGACTGGCACGGATCTAAATAATCGGCTTCATCCAAGTGTGCCTTCAACTGAGCACCCACCACCCGCTCGATCACCTTGCCCAGAAATGGTAAATTGGAGACTGGGCGAAAGTTGTTTAAATCCTGGGGATCCAAGGAGGGCTTCTTTAGAAGCGGTCTTATTACTGCCTCCTTGAGGGCTGATGGCATCACTGCCTCCTCGAGGGAGGCATTCACCACCGCCTTGATCCCCTCACCCAGTCTCTCCCTGCAGCTCATTATGAGCCAGGACGGGCAAGGATCAAGCAAGCAGGTGGTCGGCCTCACAGATGAAAGCACCTTGTCCACTTCATCAGAAGGAAGAAGCCGAAGCCGATCCCACAAAACCGGTCTGCCATTGGCCTCCTCCCGCTCACTCCCTGTGTCCACGACGCACGATATCCCACTCCTAATCCGATCGATTTTATCTGCGAAGTGCTTCGCTAAAGCCTCACAGGAGGCTTTAGACTGTTCCAGTGGGTCCGGAGTGACTGGACCGACCAGACTCCGGACCACTTGGAACAGCCTCCTGGGGCAGCACTCCGCAGACGCAATGGAGGCAGCATAGAATTTCTTTTTTGCTGCCTTCACCACCACCCGGTAGGCTGAAGATGCAGCTCTAACCCGTGTTCGATTGTCTTCGGAGCGGGAATTTCGCCATCGGCGCTCTAGCCTTCTCACCTCTTGTTTCAGAGCTCGCAGCGACGGAGTGAACCATGGCGCCGCACGAGCTCTGTTTAGGCGAAGAGGGTGCTTCGGGGCAACTCGGTCTAATGCCCTGGTGATTGCAGCATTCCAGTCGTCCACCAGGGTCTCGACCGAGCTACCGTTTGTGTGCTCCAATTCCCCAAGCGCGTTCAGGAATCCATCTGGATCCATAAGACGCCTGGGGCGGACCATCCTAATAGGTCCCTCACCCCTGCAGAGGAGTTGTGGCATCGAGAAATCCAACCCCACCAGATAGTGATCTGACCATGACAAGGGGGTGGTGGATATACCCCCGATTTCCAGATCATTTCCCCCCTCTCCAGAAACAAAAACCAAGTCCAGTGCATGACCGGCTACATGGGTAGGTCCAGTTAATACAGGGTGCAGCTCCCAGGAAGCCATGGTCTCCATGAAGTCCCGGGGTGCCCCTGTGAGGGCAGCCCCCGAATGCACGTTGAAGTCCCCCAGCACCAATAGCCTGGGGGACAACACATGCACATCAGAGACCACCGCCAGCACCTCGGCCAGGGAGTCTGTCGTGCAGCGGGGTGGACGGTACACGAGCAGAATCCCCAGACTGCCCTTGGGACCCAACCTCCAGTACATGCACTCAATAAACTTGGTCTCCCGGCTGCTGGGCATACGAGAAACCAGCCGGACACAAGGCCGCCAGAGTTGGAGCAGCGGCCTCGTCCAGCCAGGTTTCCGTAATACATGCCAGGTCCGCACCCTCATCCAGGATCAAGTCATGGATGGAAGATGTTTTTTGGGTAACGGACCTGGCATTGCACAACAGCAAACGCAAGGCGGGGGGAGGAGCCACACATCCCCCAATTATCCCTTGGCTCTGGGCAGGCCCAGGACAAGGGATAGGTATTAAGCATCGATCTCTTGTCCCCCTTAGTCGGCGTGGCCTGCCCTTAGCGTTCTGCCAGTGCCTGCCGCTCAACAGTGGTATATTTTGCCCCCCCAGAACTCCCTCCATCATCTCCCTGGGAGAGGCACATGCCCCCTCGCTTCCGCCAATCAGGCGGGAGACCCACCCCTAAAATCAACCCCTAAAACCCCCAAGCCCTTCAAAAAGAAGGGCCTCTTAAAAACCCCAGCCCCACCCATATCCCCCTCAGCAGGGGATATCCCTTCTAAGGGAATTGTATAAGTAGGATTCTGCTTATTCTGCACGTGTATAGAACTTGAACTTCTTGGGAATGTGTGCATTTATTTTTTTAAAAGCACATTTCTATGCTTCATAGTTTTGGAGAAATATTTGAAAATATACAGGTTAATGACTCAACTCAGCAACAGCAGTGCAGTGCAGTGCATGGATCTGCTGTAAAGTGGGTGCAATAGACATGGGAGGGTGGGTAGGGGAATGAGTCCTGTAATCTTGCTGTGAGCCTAGTGCAGCAGTTGGATGAATGAGAGTGCTGTCTTGGAATCCTTTCAGTAACAGATTGGCCCTGCAAGGGGCTTTTGAGTGAAGCCTCCCCTAACTAGGAGCATCCATCGACTTTTGAGTGGGTGAAGAAAGGGAGAAGGAGAGCATGAGGACTGTTTCCTCAAAGCAACAAGTGATTGTTGCTAGGAGAGATTTCACACAGAAAGCAGTCGTTTGGGAAAACTGTGAGCACAGTAGCAGAGGTCTAGCCGTTTGTTGTGCTTCTGGTTGTCAAGTCTCAAGCCTACAGCTTGAGACTTGGTTGGTGGGGAGAGGCATTCAAGGATTGGGTTATCTGCTCTTACTGCCCAGGAAGACAGGGATCACATGATTAGTGATCTTTGATGGAAGTCCAGGTCCTCCAACTCTGCTTCCAGTTTCCTTCCCTGCCTTCACCCAGGACAGTCATTATTTTTGGAGCTCTTCCTTTCTATATTCCAAGATTTTAAAAATTCCTTAACTGTGCCTTTATCAACCCTGATTGTTACTTACTTACGAAGACCATACAAGAGGCTCTTCACAACAATGAATACTTGGCCTTACTAGATCTCACAGAGGCTCACCTCCACATGCCTGTAGCTCCCATGCACAGGAGGGACCTCAGGTTTGTGTACAATCACAGCCACCTCTAGTACTGGGTGCTCTCTTTCAGCCTAACATTAGCCCTAATGGTATTCAGAAAGCTAATGATAATATGGAAAAGAGCCTGATTTGTCTGGCGCCAGGATTTGCCTGCTATGGATTTGATTTTTTATATAGGAAAAAAAAGATCCTACATAAGATAAAATCCATAATAGGCAATCAGCAGATCTCATGACCTTAGCCCACCTACTAAGCCTCATGATTTCCTGCATCCAGGTCTTTCCATGGGCTTGTTTTCACATCTTGCTCATTACAGGGTTCCTTCTGCCCTATCAGCATGTCATAATCCAGAAACATCACCATCCAATTCTCATCCCTCCAGATGTAAAACTCTTATTCTTCTGCTGGGGAAAACTATCCAATCTCAAGAAGAGAATCCCTCTCAGGGATCCCACCAGGATTGTACTAACAACAGACATCATTTTTGGGGTGGTTGAGGCACTCATTGCCAGAACCAGGTGGTGCATTGGACTTGGCCCCCAAGGGAGGCCAACTACAACACCCAACTGGTAGGAACCCCAGGCAATCTGTCTCTCCTTGCTACTTTTTCTCCAGATCTTCGCCAGCCACCACATTCTAGTCAGAACAGACAACATGTTTGCAAAGGCCTATATCAATCACCAAGGTGGTACGAAATCCTGAGCACTCCAAAAAGAGACAATACTTCTCCTAGAGTGGATAGAGTGGTCCATTCTATCAATCTCAGCTCAGGACATTCAGGGCATCCTCAACATAACTGCAGACACCCTCAGCAGATAGCACCTTGACCTGGGGAAGTGGACTCTGAAGCATCAAGTCTTCCTCCATACAGGTCTGCTTTGACACCATGGTCCTAGACATAGATTTCATAGATCATAGAGTTGGAAGGAGCCTACAAGGCTATTGAGTCCAATCCCCTGCTCAATGCAGGATGTTTGCTTTTCCCCAAAACAGCAAGCTTCCTCGCTTCTTTTTTCACTTCCTCACACCCAGAGCAGTGGGCCAGGATGCACTCATGTCATCCTGGTCTCTAGGCCTATTGTATCTGTTTCTTCTCATCCCTCTCCTCGCTAGGGTTCTGAGGAAAATCAAACTCCAGCAAGCCTTGGTGGTCCCACACTGGCCAAGGAGACTATGGCTCTCAGAAATCCTGCAACTGGTACAATCCGGCTCCTGGTTCCTACCCACCAGTCCGGACCTTCTCAGTCAAGGCCCCATCCAGCATCCAGATCCCAGGTGGTTTCACCTAGCTGACTGGAGGCTGAGTGGGAAACTCTCCTGTGCCTTGATTTCTCCATAGACATGGTAAGCAACATATTCTCCTGGAGACCATCAACTGTGCATACTTATGAAGTCATGTGGATAGCTTCACCTGCTGGAGCAAGAGAAAAGCCATCTCTTATTCTAAGGCTGGCATCAAGGACCTGCTGGCCTTCCTGCAAACCAGATGACCTGAATCTATAGCCCAACACTTTATGCAGGCAGGCCTTCATGCTGGCATTGCTCCTATCCAGGATAGGGGGCCATCTTTGGGGTCAAACCCTCAATCTGAAGTGTTTACTCCGAGGCACGACACACCTGGCCCCATCAGTGGTGTACAGATTTCCCTCCTGGAATCTACATACCATCCTCAAGGCATTGACAAATCCTCCATTCGAGCAGCTGTAAATCATCCTGCTCTGGCTTCTGTCATTCAAAGTGGTCTTCCTGGTTGTCATCGCATCAGCTAGAAGGATCTCAGAGCTGGGGGCTCTCTCTGTGTGATACTACTTTTTTTCCTTCACTAAAGACTCTTATCACTCTCTGCCTGGAAACTTCTTTCACAGCAAAGATTAACTCCTTGTTTCACCACTCTCTGGAGTTTGTGCTTCCTTCCTTCTTTCCTAACCCCTTTCACCCATCTGACAAAGAGTAGCAAAAGATGGATGTGTGCAGGGACTCCAAATCTACATATGTAGAACCAAATCTTTCAGATATATTGGCTCACTATTCATATCTTTCAGCCCCACTTCCCTAGGCCAGAAGGTGTTTGGATCCACCATTGTTACATTGCTTAAGCCTTAAGGCCTGTATTGTCATGACATCTCACACATTCTCCAGAGCATGGTCCTTCTCGAATACAGTCAGCCCCAAGCCCACTTATAAGAAGGAGGGTAACTTGGGCACATTCCAGTCCTTGGATGCCTCCTCCCAGTAACCAGAGAATGGAACATTGGATATTATTTGTTGGTGGGACAGAGGAATCCAACCTCACCTTTCATGTGGCTGACATAATTTTCCTTACCGTACTGGCTTGTTCTGTGCACTCCATGTTGCCTTGCCTTCCAGAGGGAACCTTTTTGCCTATTGGGTTTATTTCTGGGTCCACTGTTCTGCTCTCTCCTGGTCTCGCCATGTACTCTGTGTTAAGCTTGGCCATGTACAGAAATTGGAGGCAGAGCTGGAGGACCAGGACTAATTTCAAAGATCACTAAGCATGTGATTCCTGCCTTTCCTGAGCAGTGAGAGATCACCCAAATCCTTGGTTGCCTCCATCCTACCAACCCAGAATGGGTATCCAGTGTTCCAATCTGGGATTAGTGGGATGTCAGGCAGGAATTCATCCTGTGAGGCACCACCCAACCAAAGTATACAAAGGAGAGAGCAGATCCACAGAATGATGATACGTACAAATTTAATATGGTATATAACGTGGCTGATATGTATTGAATATCTTGCACTGTCTTGTTCCATTATCTTATGACAGGAGTTTATTTGGAGCATGTTTATCTGTTTATTTAACCCCTGCAATAGACAATTCTACTTGCTTCACCTCTGCCTGTCTCTGCCCAGTCTCCTAAACTTGACTAGAGGCGCCGAGTCTGACAGTGGCTCTGTGCATTGGCTTTATGCTGAAGACTCTGCAACCAAACAGGGCTTTGAACTGAGCTTCTTGGGGGAAGGATTCAGTGCTCTAGAAAGTTCCTTGCTACATTTAAGCTGCAATCCTATGTACACTTACCTGGGAGTAAACCCCACTGTACACAGTACACTTGCATAGGATTGCACTATTAAAAACTTTTAGTATCCTGTTCCCTAGTTGCCTACCACCAAAATGTCATTACTGTGATGCACACAGCATTTGGTGTGCGTACCAGGGCTTTTGAGGCCCCTTTTCCCCACCTTGGGAACCTCCCCTGTCAAAGGTGCTTCTGAAGATCAGGAGACCATCCACAGTGATATTCAATGTGATGTGAAGGGTTGTTGCTACAAGTTGGCAATTCCTGTCTACGTGTTTAGTGCTCTTTCAACCTTAGCCTACAGCTATTGCAATTACAGTAATACCTTGGATTGGGAGCATAATTCGTTCCGGAAACGTGCTTGTAATCCAAAACACTCTTATATCAAAGCGAGTCTCTGGTGGGCATGAGCAGGGCCGATTTCGGCCTGCTACACCCGCTCGAGGCGAGCGGTTACATCCCTATCTTGTCTTGCAAGACCTTGCTCGTTTTATCAAATCAAAAATTTAAATTTTTTTTTGCTTGTCTTGCAAAACGCTCTCAGACCAAGTTACTTGCAATCCAAGGTATTACTGTATGCAAGTTTTGTAAAATGTGAATACTTCTGAGTACAGAATGTAGGTTGAAGAATTTAGTTTCCCTCCAAGTGGAATTTAGAACTTTGCAATTCAGGGACACCAGACTTGCTTATAAGTGGAGCATTACAGTAAACTTCATATGTGGTGATGGTTTCTTGGCATAAGTTCTTTCTGTATGTACTTAATTAAAGGCCATGAAGGGAATATTTTACCAAATTCTATGGAACTGGAATTTTCTGGCATACATTTTTAATTAATTGGCACCTTGCTGGAGTCAACTATTCCTTAAGTGTATGTTAGTTTGCAGTGTAATGCTCTTAAACACTTGATAACTTAATCAGTTCTGATATATTATTTTTTCACTTTCTTATCACATGACTTTGTCTTCTCTGTTGGTCAAAGTCTAGCAAATTTGATTTTATGGTCCTAGTCAAAGTATTTCATAGCTGTCTTGCATATTTAATCTTTTGGCTCTTTGACTGAAAAATGTCCACGCCTTTTAATGTACTGAAAACATAATATCTTTTAGCCTACAATCTGCACACTTAAAATGAATTTTATGTCAGATATTCATTTATGGACCACATCTCTTGCTTTTTATATGCCACAGTGGCCTTGTATTTTCCCCCTCCATTGTCTGATAGTGAGGTCATTTCTAGTCCTCTGAGAAATTTTATTCCCAGCCAGATGCGGCCCATATATTAAAAGTAGCACCTGTGGCTAATATCACAGCAGCTTACCATAAATTTACATGGTAACCAGGATTATATCTGTCAAGACTGTTAGAAATGTCTAGATTTAATTTGATTTCCAGTATTGAAGGGGTTCTCCCAACATTTTGTTTCATAACTATATTTTAAAAGTTTTTAAAATCTCACTCTGCTGTTAAGTTTTTATGGCACTCCTAGCACCCATCAAGTTGATTTGTTAAATGGAGGTCAGAGTAATGCAACTTGGCTACATTAGGATCGGAAACGAATCCATTTGTGACAAATTTAGTCCTTGCGTGTGAATGTTCTTTGAGGCACACCTGGTTTCAGGTGTAGTTTGTGTCAGTTGTGTTTACCTTCGAAAGATGAACACTGACATTCTGATAGTTTTGATTATTCAAAAGGTAAGTTCATTTTCATTTCTTCTGGTAGATTAATTGTCTTAAACATTGCTGTTGACTGGTTGCCCCCTTTTTAGACTGTTACACTTGATTACTTTTTGAATGAGTTTTATATCCACCTTGGTTGGCCCTGTGTTTTTCATATGTTTTTTTCCTAAGCTGCCTCATTTCCCATTATCCTCTGAGTCCTCTGCCATATGCTCTGATTTGTGCACCTGCAAAGTTTATAACAGTATTTCTTTGGGTAGTTAGGTTGATGGGTAGCCTCCCTATGTATAGGAATAAAATAGCTGATTTGCCATAAATCAGGATTATTTACGAGCAGTGTTTAAAAGTGGAGAAAAATCTCTGTATTTGAAAAGGTTGGTTGAATATTGAACCTCTGGTTTCTGTACCTGTTTGAGGTTATTTCTTTTATGAAAAGCTGATGGCAAAATTTCCAGAACTCACAGATAGAAATTCACAGGTGCAATTGTATCAGAACTGTAGTGCAAGAGTAGACTGGTAATATAAGTTCAAGAATATATAATAAAACCATGTAGTTCTGATGTGACCAGATCCTCTTTTGGTTTATAACTTCTCATTGGCTGAGAAAATCTTGCATCTGACTCGGAAGATCACAGGGCTCCATTTTAGCTGTGAGACCTAGGAGCTTTCTAACTACTCATGTTTTTAACACAATATTAGTGCCAAAAGTTGATTATTTGGATAATGATTAAACAAAGTTTAAGATTAATCTTTTAACACTGGCTTTCCTGGCTTAAGGAGAGAACTAGGAAACTGTGATATACCTAATCAACAGGTTCTGTTTAAAAAAATAATGATGAAGTTGTCATTGTTTTTTGTGGTAATGGCAGAATCCATGGAGCTACACATGTTGTTGCAGTTATCTACATTAAAATGTTAACTTCACAGCAGTCAAAGTAGAAAACTCAGTAGAAAGCTGGTTCTGTTGAAGGCGAAGACAACATTTGCCCTACTTAATTTGTCTACAATTAAGCAGTAGCACTTTCACACTACATTAGTAACATTTTGTCCAACTGTTTTCATTTGTACATATGTTCTCAAACAGCAGTAGCTTACTCCAGCAATAAAGTACTTCAGTTTGGTCAGTCTGGACACACTGGAATGAAAGGAGTAAGTTATTCCTCATTGTTTTGGCACTGCAGACAGCACAGAAAAGAAGAACTTTAGTTCAAACGCGACTGCTGGAGTAAACTATTTCTGTGTGAGAGGGTAGGTGTGAACATACCTCATGTTAGTCCCATTGTTTCTGTTTAGATCTTTGATTCACCGGTGATACTTGACACACAATCATGGTTTCTCAAAATTTCATATTCAAAACTCATTTCTGCTGCAAATAGCACCATGATTATGAGAGATAAAATAACGCAGGACTGTATATTATTTTTATTACATTTATCAACTTTAGATAGCTGGCTTCTCTTACTATCCTCATCCATTATGCCTTCTTAATATGCAGGCAACCCTTTAGTCAGACTAAAAAAAATTATATGGCCTAGCAAAAGGAATAGTATCCAATCTGGTTGTTGCCTTTGGATGCCACTGCAGCATAAGGATAACGATGACTTCTACAGGAATCAGACCTCACTGCTGTGTTTTGGTATGAAACAGTCTTTAGTACTTTGAGAGCTTAGAAAAAACTCTATAAATACTGAGTGTATTCTGTTCATGGTTATCTATGCTTTGCTGTAATGCTTGGATATTAAATGGCAGTATGAAGAGCCATAGCAACCACTGCAGAAGTGTTTGGGTAGTCCATTTGACCATTTGTACTGGTTGAATTTGACCATTTCTTGGTACAGAGGATGACATTGTAATCTTTGCCTGCATGTTCAAAATGACATATGGAACTATGAGGGATAGAAATGGAAGTGCTGGTGTCTTCATGATCTGTATTCCTTGAACTGCACAAAAGAGCTGGGCAAGGTGGTGAAAAACAGCATTCATTTTTTAAAATTCTTTTTTTTTTATTTGCCAAATATGCCGAGGGTATGAAAGTCCTTTTCCAAGGAGAAAAAATCTCAAGGAGAAACAAAGCACATAAAAGTGAGAGCAAAGAGTCTTACTGTCCAGATCTTAGGAAGCTGAGTAAACTTGTCCATATCTTGACATGTGTCACTGGCGCAGACCGAAGTCCATCTCCTTCCTGATCAATGAAGTTGACGAATGATGACCATGTAGATTCAAGTGTATCAACATCTAGTTGGTCTTTTGAATACCTAACTTGCTGGGTCAGTTTCTCCAATAAAGCCAAATTCTACACTCTCCCATAGCAATCACTCAAATTAGGGAGTCTGTCCCCTCTCCAGTTTTGGGCAAAGACTTGTCTAGCAGCCAACAAAAAAAATAAAATAATTTTTTGGCAAATATTTGATATTAAATTCATTAAACAGATTAAGTAAGGCGAGGCCTGGATCAAGTTTAATTGATTGGTTAGTAATTTTGTTAATTTCATTTTCAATCTCTCCCCCCAAAAGTTGAGTGAATGGGCAAGTCCACCAATGATGGAAATATGTACCTAGGACTCCACAACCCCTCCAGCATAATGGAGATTTACTTTTATTTATTTTTGTGAGCTTCACCTGGAGTTCAAGATGCCATCTATAAATCACCTTGATTGAACTTTCTCTAGTATGGGCTGAAATTGATTTCAATGGATGGGCAGACCAATTTTTTTGCCAGTTTTTGTCATTTATTTCATACCCTAAATCTTGCTCCCACACTATCTTTAAGTCTCTCAAGTTGTAATTAGCAGTGTTGAGAAGGCATTTATAAAGTTTTGAAACAATTCCCTTAGAACCCGGGATCTAATTAAGTAGGTAATTTTCAAATTGTGTAAGCTGCTTTGTAGCTTGCTGCTCAACCAATGGAACCTTTAGGAAATGAAGTATTTGGTGGACTTGAAACAACAGATTGGGGGTATTAGGAATTCTGTCTTTAATTTGTTGTCCTGTTAAACATATACCCTTGGGGGGGGGGGATCTAGCATCTTATGTAATAATAATAATAAATGTTTATATTTATAACGCCCCTTATACCAAAGGGGCGTTATTAAACCACTATCTTCCCAATCAGCAAATTGTGCTATTTCATCAGGATAAAAAAAACAAGGGATGGATTAAAAAAGGTGTAAAGAGGGGAAATTTGGGGGATTAGATATTTGTGCCATTTATTCCAAACTTGTAAAGTAAGTTTCAAGACAGGGTTTTGTAATGTAGCCATATTTCTATTAGTATTAGGCAAATAAAAATACTTTTAAAAATTGTCTCTGGGATATTCCATTTCCACCCAGGCTATATCAAAATCTTTATACAATACTGAGAAGAGTTTGCATAGTTGAAATGCATTGTGATATTTAATAATATCCAGAATGCCAAGGCCACCCAGGGCAGGTTGTTGATATATAATACTTTTACCACTCTTGGCTTTCCCCCCTTAAAAATATAGGAATTAAACATTTTTTGCCATTTAAGAAGGTATTTCATAACCTCGTTACACACCCTTTCCATAATGCATATATTTAAGCTCTGTGTTTGATTTTTCTAAGACTTGGCTGTGATTTTCCTTTAATTAGTATTATGAGGTTATTTATTTAACTTATTACTATTGAATACTTTATAAATAATTTACCCATCCCTTCCTCCAAGGAGCTTAGAGCAATGTTAGCCTTGTAATAGCTCATGCATTAGATAGTTTAGAGATAGTAACTTGCTTAGGGGTACTCAGTGAACTTCATAGCTGGGCATGGATTTAATCCTGAGGTTTCACATCCAAGACCAATACTCGGCACTATACTTGCTGTCTTTACCTTTCATGTGAGTAATATATATGTATGTTTATGTTTGTTTATGCATGCTCATGCATGCGTGTGCGTGCACACACACACACACACATACTCTAACAGAGATGTTTTTCTAGAATTTATTGTGAGAATTGCAACTCAGATTTAGGCATATTAATCCTGGTCTATCCTAAGTAAATATACCCAGGAAGTTCCATACTGTATTTGGTTCTTATAAAAACAAATCTTTTGAAAGTGTAGTTTAGATTTATTAAGTATAATATGCTATAATAATTATTCTACAGTGGATCTCAATTTAAGTATGTGTGAAAATATTGGCCAAAATCCAAAGAACAGTGTGACTATCTTAGCTTCTCTGTGGGACTTAACACTTTTTTTTACAAAAAACCTGTATTTTTAAGAATGTTGGCCCTTTTAGGAGCTAGTGTGATGGTATAGTCCTAGTGTTGGACTAGAACTGGGGTGTCCCAGGTTCAAATCCCAATTCTGCAATGAAGCTCCCCAGGTGACCAGTTACTCTCTTTCAGCCCAGCCTACATTATATAGGGTTGGTGTGAAGATAAAATGGGGGGTGGGGGAGAACCATGTACATTGCCTTAAGCTTCTTGGAGGAAAGCCAGGTTGTAAATAAGCATAAATTTAATAGAAGCCCCCACCCCACACAGCATGCTGCTGTTTGGATCTTGGGAGAGTTTCAAACTCAACTTTGTATTCTGATGTTTGAAGTGTGGGTGGGGAAGTCAAAAGTCCCATTAGATACCTGTTGTGATAATGCCCATTGTTTTGTCAGCTTATTGGAAAGGGCTAAAAGAGACATGTTTATATATAAGTTTAATTTGCTGGTTTCCACATATATATCTTTAACAAGTATTTATTTTATATCCCACCTTCCAGCCTCTGACAGTGCCACAAGTAGTACCAAATCCACAAGTATATTATAGTTCATAGCTTTGTAAATCCACCATTCCTCGTTACATTCAAAAGGAGAGAAACATATGGTTGGGTCAATTGCAGAAGGAAGGCAGCTATTTATTCTTAATTTGAGATGTTGAATACTTGTAAGATGACTTGATTAACTAAAATTTGGAGTTCTGCCATGTCTGAAAAACCCATCACTGTTCCATCTGTACCATGTATAGTTTTCAGCTGCTTTGTTTCAGTTGTGTAAGTGTGAGTAAGATTTGCATTGTCCCTGTCTTCCAATGATATCTCAATTGGACATTCAGAAAAATGTTAATAAACATGTGTCTTATAGATTTAATGAATACTTTTGGATAAATATTTGGCATCTTGGATGTAACTTCTATTGCAGAGACTATATCTAAATCTCTTTGTGACCATGAACAAGTTAATAAAAACTCCCCCCCTTTCTCACTAAAAGCATTTTAAAAAATTATACTCTGTAATTAAAATGGACTTTGGATGGTAAAAATGTATGGGGGGGGGGGCGGGGGGGCGGAGAAAAACTACAATTATACCTATTTTAAAAATTAACCATTACTTGCCAAAAGAACATCAAACCCACTTAGCGGACATCCGTTAATCCAGTGGTTAGCTGTTTCAGGCTTTAATGCACACTGTTTTACACGTTAACGGTTTTGAAGTTCCAGGCCAAGGCTGACCTTTCACATCTGCTCCTTTCACAGTAGGAATCTCCACTTACTGCTTCCTGTCAGAGTGGATTACAATGACAAAGTGCAGAGCTTGTGCTGGCTGCAATTTCGTTTTTGATCAGAATTATTTCTTTCACAAACAATCACATTTGCTAAAATGTTACATCTGCTCTGAAAAACCACTGGCAGCTCCACAGTTTATCAGTTGGGATCAAGTATAGCTTTTCATTTTGTCTTTTCATAAAGCTGTAAATCAGCCTTATGTGTGTTTGCTGGGGCTTTCACTTTTTGGTATTTCCTCCCCACTTGCTGTCTTGGTCTATTTGTTTTGGTGAGGCCAAGGAAGAAAACTTGCTGATATGGCCAAGTCGCATGTGTCTAAAGTTTAGGGGGGACTTGGGTGTTTTTTCCCCCTCTAGAAACCAGACACTTAAGAGTTTTAATGTTGGATCTAGAACTTACGTGTTTCAAGTCTATATTAACTTGAGTCTGTGTTTAACGTACTTTGATGCTGCCTATTAGTGAAAATGTCTGGTAATACTAATAACATTTTGAATTGTAAAAGGAGGTGGGGTTAATTTCCTGTGATTTGATCTTACTTTCTTGAAGAAGGTGCCAATAGACCAACTAGAAGTGGATTAGTGTACATTCTTCATACAAAGGACCATATTCTTTAACTGGGACTGGATATAGTATATGACACGTGTCCTTAAAAAAGTTCTTGTTGAGGGTTAGTTTATGGATTTATTACATTTAAATAAGCATGCATATTGTAGAATCTCAGTGAAGGTGCCTTTTTGAGATTGCTAAAGGGAACAGCTTCTCTTAAGCGTTAAGTAATTTAAAAGTTGAAACTTACTCCTAGCTTTGGATAGAGACCACCATCTTTAACTTTCTTTTCCATTAGCAAACACACAGAAGAAAGTGAGCATCCTTGTGGACTTGAAACACGTAAGTTCTAGATCCAACATTAAAACTCTTAAGTGTCTGGTTTCTAGAGGGGGAAAAAACACCCCCAAGTCCCCCCTAAACTTTAGACACATGCGACTTGGCCATATCAGCAAGTTTTCTTCCTTGGCCTCACCAAAACAAATAGACCAAGACAGCAAGTGGGGAGGAAATACCAAAAATTGAAAGCCCCAGCAAACACACATAAGGCTGATTTATATGGTGCTTAGCCAGTTCCTTAAGGATCTCAGATTTGAAGTTTTGCTCATAATCAGTCCCATCAATTAGCCAGGGTGTGTATGTGGTGGTGATGGGGAGATTTTTAACATTAACTACGTAATCTTATACACATCTACTCAGACACAAGTCCCATTGTGCTCCAGTATCAGAAGCAATATGACTCTATGACTCAATAGATCTGTTACTAGGTGCAAGGCTTTATTAATAAAAAATAGTTTATTCGTAATAAAACATTCTTTTCTGCTATCATATTTCACTATCGTGTGTGTGTACTGTGTGTGTGTGTGTGTGTGTGTGTGTGTATGTATGTAGGTATATAATATATATATATATGCATCTGCGCATGCACACACACACACACACACACACACGAATGACTAGTTGTGTCTTTTATTTTTTTTAATTTTTTTTAAAGGTGGAACACCAGCAGGAGGGTTCTGTTGCACCCATGTTGGTAGGCTTCCCATGGGCATCTTGTTGGCCACTGTGTGAACAGAATGCTGAACTAGGTAGGCTTTTGATCTGATCCAGCATGGCTGTTCTTAGGATTTCTAATTAAGTGGGTTTAGGATGGCAGCCTAATGCTTTAGTTGTCTAATCACTATTGAATCTAGAATATGTTAGTCATATTTACATCCTAAAGAAATCTATCTAAAAAGTTAGTCCTGAATCATGATTAATTTAAGCCCCATTGATTTCTGTTGAAATTAACTTACTCTGACTTACTCTGAATCCAACCCAAAATCTGCAACTTTTCTGTGGTGGCCCCCATACTGTGGAACTCTCTCCTGAGTGACCTCCGCCGTGCCCCCTCTGCTGAGCTTCCGCCGCTCACTAAAAACATGGCTGTTCAGGTGGGAATATGGGGTGGGCTAAGATTTTAAAATTTTATACTGTTTTAAATGTATTTTATCCTGTATTTTATCATGTGTACATCGCCCAGAGTGGCCAGTGTGCCAGCCAGATGGGTAATAAATAAATGTAACAAACAAACAAACAAAATCTAAGGAAGTTTCTTTACCTGCCCTTCCCAAAATAATGTGTATTAGATATATCCCCTAGTCCTTCATCATTCAGAGTATATCAAACTTTTTCAGGGTATTTCAGTTTGCAGAAGATCTGTTACTAGGTGCAAGGCTTTATTAATAAAAAATAGTTTATTCGTAATAAAGCATTCTTTTCTGCTATCATATTTCACTATCGTGTGTGTGTACTGTGTGTGTGTGTGTATGTTTGTATGTATATAATATATATATATGCATCTGCGCATGCACACACACACACACACACACACACACACGAATGACTAGTTGTGTATTTTATTTTTTTAAACTTTTTAAAAAGGTTTTAATATAAATCCTTATACATTGAGCTGCTGTATTTAGATCCTGCTTTCTATGAGCGCATGTTTTAAGATCTTTGCGACCAGACAGATTTGTGAACTTTTTATCCTTTGTTAGACAAACAGATCTTTGTGGAGAAAGGCCACTATTATGCTGGGGATGCCCTTGGGTTTATTATACTATTGCACTTTTCCTGGGCATTAACACTGTCAAATATGATGTGTTTGACGCACTGTATACGGTAATATACCAAACATTCAGGTGAGTTAAAGTCATGTGAGGTAAGAGTTCAAAAGCACGTATTCCAATTAGAAGTGGGCCCAAAATGTCTAGTTTTCTTTGAGAGTTATAATGTAACAGTACTTTGAGTGAGTTTGATCAACTTTGAACCAAGTAACTTTATCACTGTCCTTTTTAATAGTGCAGAGACTGTATTATTTAAAGCGACTGATTGCTTTAACAGGTGCTTTGCTGCCTAGAGCTTATGGAGTTTATACAGGCAAACTCTCAATCAAATGGAATGTTTTGGTTGGGTGCTTAAAGTCCATTTACAGTAATGCCTTGGATTGCAAGTAACTTGGTTTGAGAGCGTTTTGCAAGACAAGCAAATTTTTAAATATTTATTTATTTTTTACTTGATATACAAGCGACGTCTTGCAATACAAGTACTGTAGTACGGCTTAAATTAAAAATCTCTGTACAAATTTTTTTGGGGGGATTTCGTTTTGATATAAGAGTGTTTTGGATTACAAGCACGTTTCCGGAACGAATTATGCTCTCAATCCAAGGCATGACTGTATTTAAAACAAAAGTCCCAAACAAACACTCTACCATCGTACAGGCATATTTCCTGATACAAATACAAGAGAAATCTTCATATCTTCTCTGATCAGACATGGAAGATCTTTCTTTTGTTATTTCTTCTAGTGCTCTTTAATATTTTTCTGACATAGTTTATGTTAAAAAAAAACTATGAATAAAAATATAAGCATCACTTAAAACACTCACTATGAATCTGGAGAATGCTGTGTTATAATGTCATATTGAAGAAATATAACTTTATTTTTAAAAAGAAGTATAACTTTATAAAGTGGCCTATGTGCAATATACTTAAATACAAGTCAGTACAGTAGGTATCCTACCTATTTAACATGATTTCTAACTGAATCTCTGTGCCACAAATCTTGTGATTTAATTAAACATGGGCCAGGATCCAAAAAGCTACTTTAGGTTCACTTAGAAGCATGTGAATGGAACTATCCATACACCCCCTGCCCCCAAACAGCTGACCATCAAGTCATATCAAAAGCTTTTTGAAATTCTCCTCAGATCAAAAGCATTTTGTCATTTGGAATTGGATGGGGCGGGGACAAATGCTGTTTGAGAAAAACAAATGTGAGGACCTTTCGGCTCACAGAACTAGTTGCATGGGTTGTTGGAATCTGGCTGTAGAAACCAAGTTCTTAGAATCCAAGTTCAGATTCTCTTCGTTGAATTTTATTCATAGTTTGTCATTTTAAATAAAGTTGTAATTCTGCAAACTTCTTTTGAATGTAGATGTATTGTTACTCCGCATATATTTGAACAATTATGTGAGAAATGAAAACATCTTACAAGGGGTAATTTAAACATATAAATTTGAACAGACAAAGAGAAAATGTTGCATGAAAGAGTGTGTCCCTAATTGTTACTAGTTGTTCATTTGTTTATAAAAATAATTTATAACTCTCCTTTTGGTTCAAATGGGCACCCAAAGCAGCTCACAATAATAAAATATAAACAAAAATATAATTTCAAAATAATCTTAAACTCCTCGTTTCTTTCCTTTTTGACAGTTCACTGCTACTGTATAAATGGTATTCATTTGCACAGCCACCTAATGCCAACTGTGTGCATATCATAATGCCTCAAATATACATTTCCACCTGTTTTCTGACCAATGTCCACTACTTTTTAGCTCACTGCTGTACCTGGTGAAAGTGTCTGTAAGTGTATTCTTCTGGGATTAACACTATTTTGATGTCTTTTGAAATATGTAGCTTTCTAAAACTGCTCTAGGATTAAACTGTACTGATTTAAACTAATCTTTTCTTCACCATGATTATTTTTTTATATAAATACTTATAACAATATTGTCTACCCTTTCTTGAAGCCCTTGACATTGTGCTAATACCTGCATGTGAAAATATTCCACTGTGCAACAGGCCATTCCTCTTACCCACAGTTCGACTTGGCTGCATTTATTCTTCATCTCCTGAAAATTAGCAAATCATATGACAATAAACAGAAATGCCCTCAGTGAAGAGAGAAGGGGAAACTGTTGTTTATCTGGTCAGGTGGTTTAGATTAGCAGTGGTGCTGGTCTGTATTATGTTACTTTAAATCATAGTGTCCCAACAGGACATAAATTATGAAGATTGTTACAGTATGTTTCATCCAATGTAAGATCAACAAATTGGAATAATTTTATAGGAAAATCACAGTATTTTGGCAGGACACTTGTTAAAGAATTTTATCTAACGTGAAGTTTTGTTCACATTATTTGTTAATATGTAAAACATTGTTTGAATAACATATGAAGTGTAAACATTCTAAATATCAAAGGCAAGAATGGCTTTTACAAGATTACACCGAGTGGCAAGCTACTTAAAATAGATCAGTGTTTGTGCTTTTGCTGTCAAAATGTTTGATATAGAGCTGGCTAGCTAGTTTCTTCACCAGCATAATTGTAAACAAGTTTGGAAACTACAGAGCAGCCTACAGTTCTATATACTGGCAAATTTCTCCTAATACTCTTGGAAGAGGATGGAACTGGGATGTAGCGTTTATAATATGAACACTAATATCTGATCTGTTGTTGGACTTAAACAGACCAAACACTCTGGGTTAAATCCAACACCGTGCTAGCAGAAGTCTACTCACTCAATGGGACTTTCTCCCTCTTTCCGCCCCGCTGCATCCCTTCACACCACCCAAAAATCTGCTCTGGAGGGTTTCCCAGCCCTCTGCAGCAAATTTTGTGGGCATATAGGGGAGAGGGGAAGTCGCTCCCTTCCCAGTTCCACTGCTGGAAGCAGTTCTATCAGCAGAATGACACCATTGGATTCGACCTTCTATTTTCTATGGACAAGTTGTAAAGATAACGACATCAGTAGTCAAGTAGCATTCTGACGTGATGTACCTTGTTTGATTTCTAATGGAAGAATCCACATTCGGAGCTCAGCCTGCATCAGTATGCACATGAGGTTAAAGTTGTATAAAGGTATCATATAGCTATAAATATATTTTTATATTCTTCAGAAAGTTAAACATTTTAAATTTCATCTTCCTGGATGCCCATGGAGCCCTCCTCTAGGATGTGACAGCATGTCCCCACAGTGGGCTGATTGCCCAGATACTCGCCATCTTCCTCTGGTTCCCCCGCCTTCTGTGTTGCCAGTGCAAGCATGTGGTATGAATCTTTGAATGTGCTAATATGTCCAGAATCAATCCTCTGTAGATATATAGATCAGGTTGTGCCAGTTCAAGTCATTTGAGGAGGAAACGAGAAGTTAATTTAATCATAACTTGAGTGTAGTTTTAGGAAGGGTTGGTATACTACATCAGGGGTGGGTAGAAAGTAGATATCCAGATGTTTTGGACTTCCAACTCGCAGTATTCCTGACCGTTGGCCATACTGGCAGGGTCTTCTGGTAGTTGAAGTCCAAAACAACTGGAGACATACCTTCTGCTCGCCCTGTACTACACAGTCCATTTGAACAGATTTGAAATGGATCCTTCTTAGATATGATACCTTTTCTCAGCATGCTTGATCTGGGATCAGGAAAGGAAGAAACCTTATTGAAACCTACCGGTAATTTAAGCAACAGTATACAGTTTCATTAAGTTAAATCAAGGCCTCAGTTTGGAGACCTTCTATTGTCTATTGCCCTGCTTGAGAATTTCCCAAAGGTTGTCCACAGTTCAAAACAGAATGACAAATTAGTTGGGCCTTTGCTCTGATCCAGTTCCTAACTAATTCCTGTTTCTCCTTGTTTACCAGGGTAGGAGAAGTTACTTGTAATGTTGATGAATACTGTAGGAGTACTTAACTTGGATTTGATGATTAATTATAAAAAGTTTAGCAAAAACCAATATAATACATTCATTCCTAATATTTACCCTAACACCCATTTCACACTCATTACTTAGAAGCATGTCTCATTGATTTTCGTTGAGTTTAATGCCAGCAATCTGTGTTGGATCATAGTAGATGTTAGCACAAAAATAGGGTATCAAGAAGCTAGTCAGACCCAAGTTAGTGAAAGATAAATGGGGAAATGAATAGCTTTCTAAACATAACACGATGTTCAGTAATTATGTTCCATTTTCCAAAGAAATTGTATACATCCTTGAAGTAAATAATATGAATGTACATTTCAAAATTTAACCAGAATATTGGTATGTAATTGACTATATCGTAGGATATTGTGTGCTACAGTAATGCTGTAACAATATAAAAGCAAATTTACCAAGTACCATATATTTTAAAGTTGGGATTTATTATTATGACATCTATTGCCCTTTATTTTAGTGTACCCTATCAATAAATACAGTGATATGGCAGCAATTTTCATTACATAGTGAAGCTATCATGAGATATAACTTTTACTGTTAAGGTTAATGCAGGTTTCAGCAGAATGTTGATGCACTGGAAGTGATAGGCTTAGTTAATTAGCATACCCCCCCTACTGAATGCCTAAACAGGAGTGCAGAACCCCTGGGCCGTGGGCCAAGTCCAGCCCACCGGACTCTGCAAACTGGGCCACGAAGCCTCCTTGGGTTCCTCCAAAGGGCGGGGCTTGGCTTCCAAGTTCCTTTCCCCTGGAAGAATCCCCATGGAGGAATCTCCGATCAGAGATAACAGTGGAGATGCAGGCAGCAGGGAACTTGGGCAGTGCCAGAAAAAGTGGCTGCTCTTCCTAGTGCCTGCTGAGTTGCTTCACACAGTGCCTCACAGCTACACCAGGCCCTGCCCAAAGCCAGGGACTTGGCTGGCACTGTTAGGAGCAGCTGCTTCTCCCAGCGCCAGCTGAGCCCCTTTCTCTATGCCTTTCCCAGCGTGGCACGGACGAAGGTAAAATGGGCAGGGGGATGCCAGTCCATCTGACCCCGCACCACAATAATGTTCTGCACCCCTAGCCTAAAGGATGTGAGGACAAGGCACTCACAATGAATACAATATTTTCTGTTGCTAAGATGTAGCTCTTTTTGGAGGATTTCCTCTCTCTTCTTTTGGTGACAAATATGATGATGCTACATTAGCCCACCATCTATCTCTTTGTATTGCTTGGATTAATTATTTGATAAATTTGAAAAGCATTAACCAAAGCTTTGGCTTTGGATCCAAAGAACCATGAGTGGAAAGAGAAAATTTCTTAGAGCTCTTCTGTTAACTCAAAGGTAGGCTAATGTTTTTGGCCCACGGGCTGGATTGCCACCCAGGGAACTCTGCATGATCTGCACTGGTCAGCTTGAAGAATGGAGAGGGACTGTTTTAATCCCCATCTCCTTCCAGTGCGCTTCAGTGAGGATTAAAATCAATGTTATTCTTCTGGATAAACTACACTCTACAATCTCAATGTAATTTGCACAAATTAAGACAACAGCATCACCAAGCCCATTTTTACTAACTAAAATTTTAATCTTCTGAAAATAGCTTTACTGACACTATTATCCTGAATTCATGAGAAAGCAAGTCCTGTTGAAAGCAACCTTTATGAAGATTCAGCTAGGCTTTATTTGTCTTTCTTTTTAAATTTAAACATTTTTATACTACCTTTCAGCCCTAGCAAGGTCCCCCAAGGCAGTTTGGGGCCCCTAAAGCAGTTTTTGATCTCTAGGACATGTCCTAGATCAGCATGCTTATTGATTTGAGCTTGATACTAATTTTCCATTGAGTTGCTTTTAAATATTGTTGGATGATTTGAAAAGAAGAATCCAGATGCTAAAATAACCCTCATTTTGGTAAGTTTAGAATATTCACAATGCTGAGATGAAGGTCAAGGCCATGGTGGAATTTTTTCAGAATAAACAAAACACTTTCCAACATGAAGTGTTTGGCTTGCTGGTAAACACAACTCACCAAAACTAATCTGACTACTGCCATATCATATATGCTTGACCATGATCTTGGCTCGCAGACTGCTTAATAATATTCATTATTTTAAATTAAAGTTGAAGAAGTGCAGACTCTAGTTCAAATTAAGATTGGTTGTGTTGCCGGAATCTGGTAATTACTTTAATTGATCACCAGATAGTTTCCTTGATCACCAATTACACCCAATTACTGATTATGTTTCAAGACGTGAAGAAATGTCCAAACTGATTATGTAATAATGTTTTCATATATAATCAATCCTAAATAGCTTTTCCCTCCACTGCCAAGTGTATTTTATAAAAGGAAGGTTACAGGCTTACAGATACAAAAGGTGATCCATAAACAATAAAGTTCTAATTTCATTTAATTAGCAAGGGAAGTATTTAGGGGGCTTAATAGAGATTGCCCTGCTGAAATTACGAACGGACCTGCTTCTCATTTTCATGGTACAAAATGCTTGTAATGGAGAGATTGCTGTGTGTTTAAAATGAACTGTAACCAAGTTATGTGTCTCTTACATGTGCATATAAACCTGACTGGAACAGGCTAATATTTCATAGTATATATTATGCAAATCAACAGTTTTTACAAGATACACAAAACACTGTTTATTTGTTAATTAAAAATGTCATGGAACCTTTCATTGCTCGGAGATTATTCAAATGCTCTTGTACCAATGAATTGATTCATAATACTTACTAGTTTGAATGGGACTTAAGCGTGCTTACGTAACTTTTTTTGGATTGTGTCCAATGCCCATTCCCTCTTAAAGGCAGAGATTTTAGCCTTCATTTTAATGCTGATTGATTCTCACTGGGATGGCTAACTCCTAACTAGCATTTGTCTTCTGATTTGCTTGCCTTAGTCTACTTGTAACAACATAGGAAGTTGGCTATATATAGTGGCCAGCTGTGCACTGAGGACAACCTTTCTTGCTTCTGCTTCTCCATAATTTTAGTTGGTAGCTGAAGCATGATAAAAAAAAAATATCACCAACATGGCCAGATACTACAGACAAGCAGATATGCACACCGTACTTAACAAGTGCTTAACAAGTGAGTAAGTGCTATGGGCATATGTAGCCGTCCTGTAACTTAGCATAATTAATTAGCATCTTTAAGACACTGGGATGTGGATTAATCCTCCATGCTTTTAGGGCCTGAACTAGATGGATGTTGGGTGCATTCCAAAGAGTGTTAGGAGCATAGGAACCTGCTTTATACCAGATCAGAAAACTGTCCACCTACACAAGTATTGTCTATTCTGGTAGGCATTGGCTCTCCAGGATCTCAGACAGAGGTCTTTCTCATCACCTACTACCTGATCCTTTTGCCTGGAGACGCCAGGGGTTGAACTGGTGCTGTTCTGTATGCAAAGCATCTGCACTACCATTGAGCTATGGTCCAACCCCTAGATTAAGCATGATTAAGTCATTGAAACCAGTGAGACTTGGGCACACTTAACTTAGCTTTAGGATGTGTTGCTTCTTGGTGTCATGACTTTGGCTGCCTTTCAGACTGTTCCTAAATCCAGCTTTCCACTTTTCATGTTCAGGGTGATTTGTTATTGCTGAAGCAGATAGGGACATAAGCTGCTGCCTTGCAATGGGATTGTTCCATGGAAATAGTGTTCATGTCTTAATTATCTTTTTTTTATAGGTCATTGGTAATTATTTCTTTTAACTTCATGCTTTTGAGGTTGAAACAAGTGTTGATAGACAGGCACTGAGCAAGATGTGTGGTAGAAGGTCAGTGTGTGTGTGTGTGTGTCCTTGCTAAAGAAACATCACTTGAATGTTGCTGACTTTTATCAATTCTGGCTTAAGTAAGAGATTGCTCAGCAATTAATCATTATGGAACTTGACTAAGAGAGAAGTGTGTTGTGCACACAGAGCTAGACAGAGCTATAGGTAAGCAGTGAGGAAGTTGTAAAGTGTACAAGTTGTAAAATATTTCAAAGTCACTAAGAGCCTCAATTCCAGAAATATCTGTAACTCTTAAGGTTCTTCCATAAGTCAGTGCAAATACAATAATACCTTGGATTGCAAGTAACTTGGTTTGAGAGCGTTTTGCAAGACAAGCAATTCTTTAAATATTTATTTATTTATTTATTTATTGACAAGTGACATTTTGCAATACAAGTCCTGTAGTACGGCTTAAATTAAAAATCTCTGTACAAATTTTTTTGGGGGGATTTCATTTTGATATAAGAGTGTTTTGGATTACAAGCACGTTTCCGGAACGAATTATGCTCTCAATCCAAGGCATGACTGTACATCTGGAGTAAAATATATAGTAGAAAGCTGGATCTTTGAACTTTTTTATGTGGACAGACTTTTATACCTGGATATTAGCATGATGTCCAAAATGCCATTTTTGTGTCATGTGTGTGAAGAATTTATTTTTAGAAATATGATAGGCAAGGTTAATTTTTAATATAATTTCACAGCCAAAATATTTATGCTGTTTATTTGGACCATATGTACTGATATATAAATATCACCTGGACACATGTTGACTTGGGCAGGATTTTTATTTCCTTTCATATCCATTCAGAATAAAGGCAGTTTGCCTTCAAAATGTTCTGAGGCTGTAACTTGATTTCATGGATTATCTTGTATTGGGGGGTGGGGAGGGGCAATTCTTTGTGTGAATTCCAACCTAATATTCTGCATGGTTACTTGGAAGTACTGCTGCATTCATTAAAGGATTATTGCAAGTAGCATGCATAGAATTGAAGTATTAGTAAATTTCTTTTTTTTAAATTACGTTAAGACAGCAAATACTCTCAAAATATTAATTAAAATATATAGAAAATGCATATTTCAGAGTCATTAACCGTTTTCTGAAGCTAGACATAGATGCCTTTTGCATAAATTAATGTTGACCAATTTTAAGAGAAGCCAGCAACACTTCTAAAAGTTTCCAAACCACTTTCTACAATGTTTTGAAACATAATTATTCAGTGCAAGTGTTAATGAAGGCTGTAATCCTATGCACACTTACTTGGGAGCAAGTCCCATAGAACTCAGTGGGACTTCCATTTGAACAAACACGAATCGGTCCAGGCTACTAACCAAACAAGAGCTTCAAGGAAAGTTACCATTTCCCCAGTATAGGAAAACTACTGGTCCTTTCAATTGCTGACAGTGTGGTGATTTGTAAATGAAAAACGTCATTGGACTAATTTGCTCTGATTGTAATGACTGCATTCATCTGACTGACAAAGTGGTTTGCAAAGTCATACTTCATTCAGTCTCCAGTGGTGGAGAGAGAAAAATACTGGAACTATTACCAACCATTATGCTGTTTCTTAATTATATGTTTGTCCAAAATTGCTATTGTAGAATTGAATATGTTTCTATGCAGAGCCTTTTGTAATGAGACTTCAGTTGCTCAATGTTAAGATATTAATTATGAACAGATATAATAGATTAATGTGTTTTTAAATAATCTTTAAATTAGGTTTGCAATCTTGTGCTTCGATCAGTTCTTTTGGTTTCAGTATTGGAAGTTACCTTACAGAATTAGACGCCTGATGTTTCAGGCGCTCATACATTGTGTGTGTGTGTATGTAAAATTTATATCTTGTTTGCACAAAACAAAGCTGGTGTAGCACAGCAGCTAAGAGTTTGTGCTTTGTGTCTGGAAGTCTCTGGATGAAATCTCACATCAGCCGTGAACTCGCTAGGTGGTCTTAGGCAAGCTAGTATTTTCTTGGTCTCCCCCTCCATTTGCAATATAAGGATAATAATACTAGCTTACCTTTAAATGACTTTTGTAAATGTTACTGAAATAATGTATATGAAGCACTTTTTAACATTTGAAATAGCTTTATAAATTTTATTATTATTATCATCATCATCATTATTATATTAATAGATTTGCGAAGAACCTTAAAAGTTACTATTTGGCCAACTGGCAAAAATCTTATGAACATTGGAATTAACTCCTTATTAACATTCTCTGTTCCACAAGCAAAGTTTTGCCAGGATTTATTTTGCCTCACAATTGCACACATATGGGCCTTTCCTGGGCATCTTGTTTTACAGTTGTCAATTCTTTCCTTATACTTTCTTGCAGTTAAATTGCAGTTACTTTTCTCCTCTTTCTTCTCTGTGCATATTCCACAGATGTTATCATAAATTGCCATATCTTAAAAGTCACGTATGTATGTAAAATTTGTAAATATTTTTTTCTTAACACAGGCTTTCGGTTTTATGACTCGTATTGCTCTTCAGGCTGAAAAGATGAATCATCACCCCGAGTGGTTTAATGTATACAATAAGGTAATGGGTTTAATAATAATTTAGATGCTTTCATAGACCACTGGGAGATAGTGGGCTCTGACTGGTCAGCATCTTTGACAAATTGAATAACTTTTAAAAAGAAAAGTAAATGCAAGTTTTGGTGCACAGTATTACTAATTGTTACTGCTATCATTCATTTGTTCTCACCTTTTTCAAAATGTGCGGTCTTCATTCACAGCAAGTTTGGAAAACCTTGTGTGTTTCTGAAAGTGGGTTGAGAAAGGCATTGCTTCCCATGGTGTCCACACATATTTATTTTGCCCCACTGTCACCTTGGATGAAACAGGTTGTACAGAATTTTTGAAGCAATAGAAGACTCCACCCCCACCCCTATTTTACAAGAGGTAAAAGTAGGGTGAGCCTACAAACCTTGAAGAATAAATCCCTCTTTCAGGCCTCCTGTTCTGAATTATCTGGAAAACTGTCTTGAACCTCAGTCCCTTTTAAAGTAAAGAAAAATAAAGTTTCTGATGTTTTTGCCTTCAAATATCTCAAGTAAATTTTCCAATTAATACAGTTAGTTAAGAAATATTTTTGAGGAGAACTCCAGACTCTTAGTAAGCATAGAATCAAAATGTGCCTGTGGACTCTGAAATAATGGACAGAAAACATTGGATGAGGGTGTAGGTTTGTAGGAAAGAACCTTAAAATAGAAGACTTGAAGAAGGATCTCAAATGTTTCATAAAGACATTTTAGGTATTATGAATACTATTTTGTAACTGTTCACATTTCACCATGAGAAATGTTTACTTGCAGAGAAATATATATTGTCCCTCTTAAACCAAATCTAAGGGATGGCTTGTATGGCTGCATATACAGAGCATAATTTCTTATAATGACAAAACTGCTTTGCTTGTTTTGAAATTAGTATTCAGTAGAACTAGAAAACAGGAAGACAGAGTAAATACATTTCTAGTCATTTCTGGCACAGTTTTAATATTCTGAGAATTAGACAAGATCATCTAGATTTACGGGCTGTATTATTCTCCTCCCCCCATTTTATTTATTTATTTATTTATTTTTGGCTAACCGGGAAAATTTACCGAAGTGGCATATAACATTCTATTGAGGAAGTGTAAATAATCCCTTGGAGGCAGCTGCATCATACCAATAGAATGCCAGTCTGTTTGTTTTCCCCTTTAGAATTGGCCTGCAAAGTATTGCCAGGCTCTCCACCTTTAGGATTCTGGTTTGAGTTGCACAACTTCTCATTTGTAGTTGAGTTAGGACCTGAATTCCTTCTGAAACCAATATGCACAACTGCTTCTTAAAAATGAGTAATTCAGTTGGACACCTCTTTCTGGAAGAAGCCCAAGAAGCCCAACCCTAAAGTGTTCTGTGCTCTGCACTGGAGCTCTCTTTGGTTAGTCTCCAAGTTCTCTCAAGGCTGTTCACCTGACAGCTGTGTTATGTGATGCCTTTCATTTGAAAAAGCGATTCCAATTCACAATCAGCAGAGAAGAATGGGGGGGGGGGGAACCCAATGTGTAAATATACAAATCAAAATGCGTGTGAAGGACAGTTTCAAACTGAATCCGGACTTGGTCTGTCTGCATGGGAACACATTGGCTGGTGAATTGTAATGTTCTTTCTTCTCTCTCATCAACAGGTCCAGATAACTCTCATTTCCCATGACTGTGGTGGGCTGACGAAGCGAGATGTCAAGCTGGCTCAGTTTATTGACAAAGCTGCTACATCTGTCTAACAACCGGGTGTTGAAATCATCACAAATCAGCATTTCCTTCAGAATGTTTCCTTTTGCATTGTATGAGACATTTATTCAGTTTTCTCTCTTTTAAAGATGTTAATTCTCAAATCCCCCTTGCTTCAGGGCCCATAGTTAGAGAGCTTCCTTAGGTAGTCAGTGTACTGGTGGTACTGGGTGAAGAGGACTGAGGTGTTCTGAACTCCCTTCATCCTGTGTATCACTGGCAATGTAACTATCTTCCCCTACTTTATAGTTGGTTAATGCTGACCATTCCATCAGGAATTCCCAAAGGGAAGAATACTGAAAGCACCAGTGATCTGGGCTTAGAAGCAGGCTCAAGCTCCATTTTACCAATCAAGGTTCTCTTTTGTCCTTTGTATCCTATAGTCAGTAGAAGTAGCACAACTCAACATGAGAATTAGTCTGAATTCCTGATGTTGCATTGAATGATAATAGTATTATTTGTAATAGCAGCTTTTGCTCGATAACTAACTGGTGGTAATTGGCAAATCATTGCTTGGAATTAAAGGGGCCTGTGCAGTGTGCAGTTTCTATGTGCCTCCTGGCTTTTTTCATCCCACCCCCTTTCACACTGAGATTACTGATTTCCCCTTTATCTCCCTACATTTCCCTCATTCACACAAAACCCCTCTACTAAAAGCACAATTGTCCTTCTGGTTCCTAACACTAACCGTGAAGGCTCTGTATAGATTTTTCTTTGCTCAGTACTTTCCAGAAATTTTTCTCTAATAAAACTGTGCTGGTTTTTTAAATTAATGTTTATCAATGTCTGCTAACCGCCATGTAAAGAAAAGTTGAATGTATACTGAAGCCAGATTTCAGGGATGCAAGACTGCGGTGGAAGCACGCCCAAATTATTAAACTGGGTTTGATTATAGAGGTAATGTACGAGGGCCTGTGTTCTTATTACTTAGTAGTATTTGGTGTGAAGACATCATTTCAAGGGCTGTAGATCCCAACAACATCGTTTTATTTTAAATTCTAATTATTATTTTTAAAATCATTTTGCTGGAAGTAGAATTCCTGCCAGAATAAAAACAGGAATTTATCTTTGTCAAACATATGCTGCTTTTCAATAAACTCTGTTGAAAAAAAGTTGACAAAATCAGGCAAATTCTAAACTACCATATATGAATGTCACCAGAAGCACAGTTACAAAGAAAATAGAAATAAATTGAAATGTTGCCATTATATCAATACATATTATGGTCTCCTATGTAATTTTTCATGCAGATTGGTACATAACATATTCCCTTGGTAGCATTTTAAAATTGATTATTAATTACTTAGGTGTATTGACAAGCACTAACAGGAAACGTTTGTGGCCTGCTAATTAAAACTCATGCTATTTCATATTAGCATATGCAGACTGACACCACATTTATATACATAGTGGCACCTTAAAAGCTACAAATTAAATTGTGGCATAAGCGTGATCATGTGGTGAATTGTAAGCGGTGGTTGGGGAAATGAAATAAAAAAGTCCAGACAATGACAGTTATGTTAAAAGGTTAATGGTGACCATTCGCAAGCAATGTTGGTAATAACACAAACATCCTGTCAATAATAAGTGAATTAACACATGGCATGTGATTAAAACCCATTATCCTGATTTAGGCCACAACTGATATTGAACTTCTTGATAAATTCTGATTTAGCAATTTCATGCATCTGATGGTCCATGAAAGCATATGCAATCATATTTGTTAGTGTTTAAGGTGAAATGCCAAATGCACAAACCCCACCATTATTTCAGAACTAGTAGAATGGACCCAAACAAGGAGGCTCTGCTTCTGTCTCAAAAACATAGGAAGCCTCCATTACAAGGGTTCATAAAGTGCCCATCAGCCTTGTCATGTTTGCAACACCTTCTGGCTAAGTTAAGTATGTTTCATCTCCATTCTGCTGTCTCCCCTGTATAACTTGTTAGGAATTAAACATGCTCTTGACATGACCTCTTCCAGAGAACGAAGCTGGGCAGGAATGTATGTGAATGTAAACCCAGAGTCAGTCTTTCTCCAGGATGCCACCTCTTAATCCTTTTGACATTCTAATCTAGGAGTCCCCAACCTTTTTGAGCCTCTGGGCTCAAAAGGGCCATGCGCACCAGCACAAATGTGCATAAAATATGCTATGGGTACTGTCACAGAATGGCTGCTGACGGGGGCATGGCCATTCACAAATGGCTGCTGTGGGGATGGGAGCGACCACAATATTTACTACTGCAACTTACAGAACAATCCTGTGGCCCCTAGACAGTGTCTAGACAGCACATAGATTCCCAGCTCCAAGATTGGAAAATCGCTCTGACCGCAGAGCTGGGGATCCATGCTTGGACCCTCAGTTGTCACGGAAAGAACCATGCTGGCTGCTTCTCTGAGGTCGCAAGAGTGACCTCGGTGAAGGGTTTTAATGGGCGTTCTGTGGGTCGGGGGGGGGGGGGAGACTGGTGCTGCCAAGATACAACGTATTGTGGCGGCGCTGCAGCCTCATTTCCTCCCCTGCTGAAGCGCCATAGTTAGCCGAAATTGGCCATCTAGCTGTTTTGCAGAGTGGGAGGGACGCAGAGGCAACCTTCATCTCCATGCTCCTCCCGCTCTGCCTGGGATGCCTGTAATCCTCCAAGTTCAGAGGGTTACGGGTATCCAGGATTGCACTCTTAAACACCCATTTCAAAGAAGATAAAGTGGTGAGGCTAAAAGACAAGTAACTTGCCCAAGAACAAGGTAGAAGTGGAGCCTGTTGGGGACCCCAAAATATAAAGCCTTTCCTTTGAACCTACAGTCCTCCATTTCATCCTCACAACAACCCTGTGAGATAGGTTAGGCTGACAGTGACTGGCCCAAAATCACCCAGTGAGCTTCGTGGCCAAATGGGGACTAGAATCCAGATCTTCCAAGTCCCAGTCCAACACTCTAACCACTACACCACACTGGTGTACTTTTCCTCCTTCCATGGAGGCACAATTTATTTTCTGTCTCCTTTCCTCTGATTCCACCTATCTGCCAGCTGGTAGTGTCCAATTACAACTGCTCTCTTCTGTACTGGTAGCATCCGATCAGAGAACAATTCTAATTGGACACTACCACAGAGAGGAGAGGGCAATTAGAATTGTTTCTCTTTCCTCCTCTTTAGTGAGTCTGCTGGTCAATCAGAACAGCAGGAGGGTCTGAGCTGACAACATAGAGGAGAGAAGAGAAACTGGGATTTGGCAGCCATAATTGGCAGTGACCAGAGCAGAGACCAAGGTGGGCACCCTGTTAGGTCTCTGCAGGTACATTGCTGCCCATGGGCATCATGTTGGAGACCCCAGTTCTAATCAAAGATTTAGTCCTTTGGTATGGAGAGAGAGCCATTGTCTTCATTATTAAACTCAGAACCAGGGATAAAAGCAGGCCTTCAAGCCACTGACATTTAAGCAATCTTTTCTCCCAAGAATTTTCACGGTGACATTGCAATCTTGCTAGTTTCTGCCTTTCGAACCTCCTCCCCATTTCTGGAAGCTGATGGGCACTCTTCCCTAAGATAATCCCAAACCATATAGACGAAAGATAGGTATATTCTTGTTAACCCCTGTTGCTTATCCACTGGTCCATTAGCCAGCTGGAACTTTTTCTCTTCTCCTTAACAGTTTACCAAGTTTTTCTGTTTTATCAATTTTTTGTTGGCTCCAGGAAGAATTAGCTACTTTGAAATCCCCCCTCCCTGCCTGATCCTCACCTTTCTGGAGGACCTGCATTCTCCAACACCGAGATAGAAGGTGTTTTAAATGGCTACCTTTTCTGAGAATGTAGCAGTGGCTGACCAGTCCTTTTCCTGGCTATTTGAGAAAGATTGGTAGTATTGGTTCTTCCCAGTAATTGAAGAATGAAGGCTCTCACTAAGGTTTGTATGCCCAATCTTTCATCAGCTCTCCACTCCTTGGAACTGCTTGCCAGCCAGATATCTTCGTCTTTGAATTTTTTCTCCTAACCGTGACTTGACTTAGCCTTCCTCCTACACTCATGAACACCTTACCTTCCACTCTTAAATCTCCTTTTTACATCAATCCATGGCGCTCCATGGTGGTGAACCTACTTTGGGGGTGGAGTTCTGCACCATGGATAGCTCCTATAAAGCTCAGAATAAAAGCTGTGATGGATAAGGAGCCCCACTGACATAGGAGTCACCAGCCTCCCCTGCAAATTATATAGCACATTTTGCTTTCCTGTTTGCACTGTTAAACACATACCGTACTTGCTAGAATTGTTAGTCTATTGTAGTTTTGGACTTTCTTTGACCCTGTAAATGCCAGTTCTTATTTAAATGATTAAAATAAATGGTTTTAACTTTTTATGTTTTAATTTTAATAATTCATATTATTCTTTCAAAATCATTGTCTCTGGCTTCTGATTCCTCTAATACTAAGGTGCCTATTTTCAGTGGAGCTTGGTGATGCAAAGTTAAAAGTTCCCCTATACGTGTTCAGGTTGAACCTCTAAGTGGCCACTTGCATATCAGCCAGTACACATGTTCATAACAGGCTGCATTTTTGTTTTTGATTTTGCTGCAACAGACAAACACAGCTACGCATTTGGAAATTGGGTCTGAAAAGAGTTTCTAAGTGCATTTGGCTGAACATGCTTAGAAGCCTCTATGTGACCAGGAACACTTAGAAGCCCTTTTCAGACTTATGTTAATTGAAAGTTTATATGTTTCAGACTTAGAAACCTTTTTCAGAGCTAAACTTGCAAAGGTCTGAAGAGGAGCCTGTGTTCTTATGGACATTGCAGGTGGAGCTTCATGTGCACCTTTGCCCCCTTCGTGGTTTTAGTCCACCTGTGTTCAGTGAGGCTTACTCCCTGGAAAGTGTGTTTAGAATTGTAGTCTGAGTTAAGGAAACATTGTCTATTTTAAGATAACTTTTAAAATACCTGTTTGGAAGATAAGGTATTTGTTCTGTTTTTAAGCAGGCTACTGTAGAATTTATATATATACCCACACACACACACACACCCTGTGTTTTAAAGGAGGGGGGGAACGTGAATGTTTGGGATGAAAATAATTGAGCTCTATAATTTGTTCATGCATAATTTTATTCTGAATCATTTTTATTGTACATAAACATAGCAAAGTGATTTAGCATAAACTATATCTATTTACTGGAAATTCTTAGATTTATAAGTTCATATTTATATATGCCCTCCTGAAACAAATTCCTATATTAGGGTTGCCAGATGTCCCATCCTTTATAGGATGTTGTGATGCAGGCCCTGGGGGTGTTTGCTTTCAGCATGGTACTATTTTATGTTCCTTTTTGTGAGAAATCAGTGATGGTAGCTACACAGAGATTATGATGTGGACACTTGTGCATTAAGTTTCACGTTTGTCACTCCTTAGCTTTCTTAGACATAGGAAGAAAAGCCATAAGTTGTCCAGAAAGACTAGTACAGAACTGAGATTGTATTGCTCTTTATGACACAGGAAACAATTTGATAACTACCAAAGCTAATGGGGGATATATTAACATCTAATACACCAGAATTAAGGCTCTGGTTCTTATCTTCAAAACCATTGAGTGAGGCACTGGAAGCTCAACTGTGGTTGTTGGCCTTTCCCATTGTTGAATATGCTTTGCAGGCAGTGTTGCAACTTACAAGCCACACGGATAGTCAGTAGAAGATGAGAGATTTGGGGAGAGATTTCTGCTATACTAAAGTCAATAATGCTATTGTTGCTTGGAGAACACTATGCCATTGCCAGTTTGTGTCTCCTTTCATGAGTACCTTGGCTCAAAAGGTACTCTTTTGTCTGGAAAGGAAGGCTAGAGAGATTGAGCAAGCTACAGCAAAATTTGCTTGAAAATTTTCCATTGAAACCCTCTACTAAAATGGATAAAAGTGTGTCCAGACCTTCTATACACTAGTGTGGGATCTCCTGAAATTGTTAATGACCATCATGCTTCTAGTACCTAATCTAACCAAACAACACTCCTGCCTTGAGATTTCAAGTGTCCTTAACAAATACTTTAAACTCCATCTAAAGCCTACACTCCCCTCCTTTGCTAAGCTGTAATAATACAACCATTCTTTTATGTACCTGGAAATGGCCCTTCTAGGACCTTCTACTTTTTTGGGTCTTTTATCATCCAAACTTATAACTGATTTTAGATCCCTGAACTTAGAACAGTCTTCCCCAACCTGGTGCCTTCCATATGTGTTGGTCTACAACTCCCAGCATCCCCTAGCCCTGTGTGATGCTGAGAGTGTTAGTCTAACACATGGAAGGCACCGTCTTGGGGAAGACCAACTCAGGGCGCAATTCTAAGCATGTTTACACAGAAAAAATGGCCTACAACTACCAGCTAGCCATGCTGGGAATTGTAGGCTTTTATTCTGTCTAAACATGCATAGGATTGCGCCTTTAGAGACAGGGTTTGGGCGACATTCCGCAGCTTGCTGTGGGTTGCCCCTCCATGTGTTGTGCTGCTTGTGGGCACCATTTTGAATATGCAACCCTCGCTCGTGGCTTCTGTCATGCGAACCTGGCGAGTGTGGGTTATGCGAGGGTTAAACAACCCTCACATAACCTTAAAACAGACCATGGGCTGTGCGAGGGTTGTTTAACGCTTGCATAATGCGCACTTGCTGGGTTCGCAAGATACAACAACCCCCAAGTGGGGGTTACATATTCAATATGGTGGCCGCACACACCCTGCTCATGCAGCAGCCTCACCATGGGTTAAATAATCCACAATGGGCTGTTGTGTTGTGTGAACAGCCCCAGAGAGTCTCCTCATAATCTTTCAAGTGTGTCTTTCATTAGTTTTGCAGGCTTAATCCCTGAACATGAAGAAGTAGTTTGTAGACGTGTATGCCCTGAGCAAACAATGTTCTGAGCCATCATAACAGCACCTTCAAAGCATTTCCCCCCCTGATACTTCTGTTTAATCTCTTTCCCTAATATAAGGAGTGTCAAGCACTCCACCACTTTGAAGCATCGGCACTGCTCTGCAATTCCTAAAAATAGAGCACATTATTTGCATATAATATTTGTATTTAGAAACATTTTGTTTCCATACATTAAGGTCTGTGACAATTCTCCCACAGTATTTATATCTGAAAGCAAAAATACAGCACTTCTGATATATAAAAAAATGGTTTTAAGGTGCAATCCGATGCATATTTACATAGAAAACGACCTACAACTCCCAGCATGGCCCAGCCAGCCATACTAGGCAAGTCTGAGATTCTTTGGACAAACAGCATGGCAATCATATTGCTGACCTATACAGAGGAAATAATGGGTGTTTTTGTTTTTTAATAATAATAATAATAATAATTACAGCACAATCCAATGTGGCTGCCCATAACCCTCCGAACTCAGAGGATTATGGGCATCCAATGGAGGGTGGAGGCAAAGCTCGCCTCCACCCACCCTGGAAAAGACTTAGACGACTGGTTTCGACTGTCTTCTAAATCTTTCCCCCTGGCTCACGAGGAGGAGAGGCTTAGGTACCGCCAGGATCCTATGTATTGTGGTGGCACCTTACTCTTCCCCTCTCCTTCCCCTCCCTGCCCACAAACCACTGGCTCCGAGGTTGGTCTTCTGACCCTGGAGCTGCAGCTGGCACAATTCTTTTCACACCGGCTGCAAGGGCAGAGGGAAGGCGCTCTGAGGTCAGAGTCTCAGCTCCAACTTCAGAGTGCATTTCCGAGATCGGAGCTGGGACTCCAACCTTTCCTGTGGCTGTGTAGACGCTGTCTCTGTGCCCTTAATCATTTTTAATGATGACTGTAAGCCACCTGGAGTGCCATATATATTTTTTTTGGTAGAAAGGCAGGGTACAAATCAAATCAAATCAGTAAATAAATACATAATAAATAATAAACTCCATCTAGCCTTCATAGACAAAGCTTAGCAAGTAGTCTGGACCAACTGCATGACAAGTCTTTCAATGGCAAGTGGCTGAGGTGGGGAATCATTTTGGGTTCCGCATCAGGCAGCAAAATGTCTTAGGCTAATCCTGCCTAAGGCATGCCCAGTGAGTTTTTTAAACTCTCCCCCCGACTTTGAACAGCAAATGTCCCCCGTGCCATAAACTACTTTTGTAAGTAGCCTCAGTTTCAAAGGCAGTTTGCCATGTGGAATTATTTCTCTGCTCTTTGAGAAATCCCAAGTCGTCTTGGGCAGATGGTAAATGGTTTTGTGGTTCTTTGGATCCACTGTTCTTAGGAGCCTGATCTAATACCCCAGTTCTAAACACAATTATTTTGAAGTTCCATTTTTAATGGAACTTCCAAGCAGGGATGGATGAATCAGTCTATTTTCAGGCCTTGTCCAATTTCCATATCAGTCTGCAAACTGTATTTTAAGAATGTATGAACATTTGCATTTATTTTCATATGCAATTTCCCCTAATGTACTCATTTTGTACATTTTTTCCTAATATATACCTTTTGCCTTCAACTTTCCCTAATATATGCAAATTTGGAGCCGAGGACAACATCACAAAATTTGGAGAAGTGCATAATCTGAAGAACAATGGTGTTCCGATCCACATATTAGTCCAGGAAGTGTGAACTAGGTTGGTTCACTTAAAAATGTGGACCAAATGGAATTCCCCCCAATCCCTAATTCTACATAGGCGTGTTTAGGATTTCTGAATTTCTTTTGATTTAAAATGTTTAAAACACCATCATACTGTTTTCCCCATCTTTCCTTTAGTAGCTATTTTGCTCTACTTCATAATTTCCCCCTGTACTTTGTTTCAAATGAGAATTCATATTCATTCCAGATCTTGTATGTGCCATTCTAGAATTGTATCAGTGTATACTTTGTGATGTCACATAGGAAATTCCATTCTTTTTCAACTGGGCTGTTTTGTTCTAGTCTCCAGTGTTGCTTAAAGGGTTACATATATGTATGTATATATATAATGGGCACCTTCCTACATAAACAAAGTCCAAGCGTCTGAAAGTATGGTTGTGGAGGTGGCAGAATTGCCTGAAGAACGTCGACTTATCGACAAGCTATCTTTCGAGGCTTTTAAGTCTGGCTCTGAAGTTGAAGTGAAACAATATTTGTTTGGATACAGGTAAGATTTCAATCAGGTCATTTTAGCTCTGCTTCACATGCTGCTTTTTCCTCTGACTCTACAGAACTTTGAATCACATAATTCCGCACAAAACAAAACAAAAACCCAACAGTTGGTGCAGTCTTTGCTTAGAATGATAAAGATTTTGAACTACATTTCCTAGGAGTAAATGATGTGGTAAGGCACTGACCTCTCATTATTCTCTGTGGAGAATTTGGTATTGGCCATGGCAGGAGAAGATGATACAGGTCTACCTAAGGCAATACCTAAACTCTGTAGCAGAGCGTTGGTTGTGTGTTGTGAGAAATACATTAAAATTGTGTTCTGTGAGAGTTCCCTCTGGTCTCATACTGTGGGCACATGCATGCTTGATGGTGCCGCATGCATGCTCCTTATAATGTATCATTCTGAGCATTTGTAGTTCCTAGCACCAGACATTGTGAAAAGATGCTTTACCCCCTTCCTCAAGCAAATACACCCAGCGCGGGGGGGAAAGATATTGGATCAAAATATGGGACAACAATAACACCAAACATTTAATAATTTTAAAAAAATAAAATGAAAACAGCACCAGCACCAATAACATAAAATATTTGCAAGAAACAACTTAGAAAATTGTCCCACATTGAGAAAATACTAAATATAAAGGCAGCTTGGTCAGGTGGTCTGGTCACATTGCTGTGAACAATTGATCAAAGTTTTGTCAAGAGTTGGGAGGTTAACGTTAAAAGACCTTGTAATGCATCCCGGTCTGCTGACTGCACACTGTACAGGAAACATGTTTTACATGCCAAACTGGAGAAGACTGGGGGAAGATAGCACTCAATTTGTAATATAATCGAAGCATTACACAAGTAGGACAAATTCATTTTCCAAACAAGATCATTGTGGCCTTTTGTGACATTGCTATAACTGCTAACACCTAAATTCTCTTTCTGGATGGATAATGAAAGACCCTAAGTGCTGTAGTAGAGTCTCTCCAGCTGGTCTTGAGCAAAAACAGATTCTGATACTGCTCACAGAAACTAAAAGGAGCCATGTTAAGTACCCTTAGGGCACAATCCTATCAGCCCTGAACTCAGAGGCTTACTGGCATCCAATGCAGAGTGGGAGGAGCGGCGGAGGCTCTGCATTCTTGCTCAATGGACTTTCTCACTCATCTAGCTGGAGCAACTCGGAGGGGGAGGAAAGGAGGCTGGAGAGGTGTCCAGATAACCTGTATCCTGGCCTTCCCAGGCTCCTCCCCTCCCTGCCCCCTTTTACCCCTCTCCAAGGTTGCTTTCCCAACCTCGGAGAGCACCCGGTGTGGTTCTTTCTGTGCTGGCTGGGAGGGGGGGGGGATGTCGGAGCTCCAGTTCCCAGCCCTGAGGTTGGAGCACAGTCTCTGACCACAGATCTGGGAATCTGGAAAATCCTATGGCCCCTCAGATGCTGTCTGTCTAGGTGCCATAGGATTGCTCCTTCCGAAAGGTTATCTAGGAGTAAATACCTGGTTTTCCTGTGTCTGCTGGGGGTTTGGACTAGATGACCTTTGAGGTACCTTCCAATTCTACAAAAGGCTCCTCTGAGCCTCCACACACACAAAGAGAGAAGGGTGCCTGCTGAATCTCTGAAAAGAAACAAGGGTAGATCATGCAATCCGCCTTCTTCAAGGATGGCTAATTCTGTGCAATTCTTCATCAGGTGTGATTGGCCATTCAATAAGTCCCAGGGTACAGATGCACCAGAATTTCCTTCTCCTCGAGAGGCATCCTGTTGTGTTTTGTGGTGGGACCATCGCTCAGTGGGTAGTGCACCTGCTTTGCATGCAGAAGGTCCCTGGTTCAGTCCCTGGCATCTCCAGCGGAAAGGATCTGGTGACATGGAAAAACCTCTCCCTGAGACCCTGGAGAGCCGCCTGCCAGTCAGAGCAGACAATAACTGAGCTAAATGGACAAATAGTCTGACCTGGTATTAGGATTGTTGGAGAAATCTGCAATGGACTCAAATGAGTTTGAATTGCTAAGAATCCAACCTGCAGACTCTGCAGTGGACTGACTTTTTCCGAGTTGCATGGATTTTGAGGACTTGCAGACCATTAAATTTTTTTTTTTACATAATTCTTCACAAATTTAGTCCTAGAAAAATATGTAAAATAGACCAAAATATGTATTTCCCCTATAGGCTAAAGCATGAAATTATGCATCTGGGGGGATTTGCATATTTTTTTTGGGGGGGTGCATTTTCGAGAGTGGATTTGCACAAATGTGTACAAATGGATTTTTTTTTTGCAAAATCTGATTCCATCAGTGAGTGGATGATGGAATGAAAGGTGTCTGACAATCTGAGAAACATAGATGGAATGGATTTTACAGCATCTGTACAACCCTCCCTGGTATAAGGCACCTTCTTATGTTCCCATAAATCATCAATCAATGCTTCCAGTTAGCAGGCACACACGGGTCAAGTGACTTCTACTTGGAGTCAGGGAGTGACTGGCTTTTCTAAGGCCAGGGGTGCTTCCAGATGGGCAGCTCTTAGCACTATTCTGTCTTTTCCTCTGTGTGTGTGTGTGTGTGTGTGTGTGTGTGTGTGTGTAAAGAAAGATGACAGAAGAAGCAGTGGAAAAACACAAGAGGGTTACAAGGGAAGACATCTGGCCCCCTGGTAAAATTTCATGAATGAAGCAGGGTGATTGCAGAATAAAAGCCTCATCTGGAAGCACCCCGAGTAACTTTTATCCCACACACTGTAAAAGGAAACCTTTCTGAGTGTGTGAGTGATTTGTACTTCTGTTTTTTGTTTTGTTTTGTTTTAAATAGGAAAACATAGTGAATGAATGGGGAGGGGCTGTGTAATCATGCATCACACCTGCATAAGTTCTCAAACTACTCATTCCATGCAAACGTGTGCACTTGTAGTCCCATAGACCCTCTCTTCTTTTTTTTAAAGAGGAAATGCCACTCTAGGAGGAGATTATAGGAAGTGGAGATGTGTGTGCGGGTGCTTAACCCTTCCTCCTTCTGTTTCTCAGTTATAAATGGCCCCTTACTTTCTTCCCCCCCGCCCCCTGGGACTCAAAATGTTCAGTCCTCTGGCCACTTTGTTTTTTTTTTTTTTTGGCTATAAATTCCCCTCTCCCAAAGTGGCTTTTCTTTTGGAAGAAAAACAAAAGGAGGTCATTACAACTGCTACAAGTATAATTTGCCCAGTGCAAGCATGAAGTCATCATGAAATGTGAACTCTTGTTGCTGGATCAACCCAGTTGAATGGCAAGCCCACAAATGTTGTAGCTTCAAGAAGTAACTTTATTTTGGAACCTCTCCCTATCCCAAGGGTGGGGAACATGGTGGCCTTCCAGATGTTGGTGGACTGCAGCTCCCACAATCCCTAGCCAACATAGCCAATGGTGAGGGATTATGGGAGCTGCTGTCCAACAGCATCTGGAGGGCCACACCTTCCCCATCCCTGCCATATCCAATGACCTATTAAACTGTCCCAGCAACCCTGTCCTAGTGTGGGGTGTTTCTGCCAACACTTGTTTCCCTGGGCACTTTCCTGCCTGGTAGCATTGCCAGCGACCCCTGACGATTTTAATGGAATGTTGTTTTTTTTAATCATTGTTTTATTATTGTATTGATTGAACTTGTCTTTCTTTGAATAAGCAACTGCCTGGCTGGTTTAGAGATCAGTTGGACTGATCAGATAAATGGGAATTTCCCCGGTTTTATAGTTTCAACTCTCTCATTATCTTTCTCTTCCAGGAGAATAGACAATGATCTATATCAATTCATCGAAACAATATTCTACCATCCTCTGTTTAAGTCAATTATGATCAGCACCATCACACTCAATGCAATCTTTTTGGCTATAGAAACGGATTATAAAGTTCGCTATGAGTCAAATTTCTTCCTGGAGGTAACACAAGTCTCAGACTACTGAGGTTCTTGATTCCTTATTTTGCTTGATTGTTCTGAAGACACTTTCTCTTTTCCAGAAGAACAGAAGAATAAACTGGGGCGTCGAGGAGTGTAAGGTTCACAGTTTAAAGGAGAACTCTTGTTCCTCTCTCCTTCTTTCTCCCTTGGCTTCAAGTAAAGATGTGGATAGTACTTATTTTCATCTTTGTTGAACTGGTGGAACACATAGATTTCATAGATCATAGAGTTGGAAGGAGCCTACAAGGCTATCGAGTCCAACCCCCTGCTCAATGCAGGAAACTAGAGGAGGGCTCTCCCATCTAAGTAATTGTTGGTGTTATCTTTGAGCAGAGTGTGTGCGAGTTGGGAGAATTAAAATCCTGTCTCTGTGTGCTAGCAGAGCCTGAAATTCCACACACAGATCTTCCAGATCTCACCTCCCCCCGCGCAGCATGCAGCATGTTGTGCCAGCAAGACCAGCCCAGTCAGCCTTGTCAGACTGCTTCCAGCTTCCCCGTTGCAGATTAATCCATGGAGTCAGGAAACACTCTGTAACACCACAGGTCTAATTCTACCTGTTTATTCACTTAGCAAGTAAAGTTCTACAGAGTATACATTTCCTAGTTACAGTCCATGTGCAGAGTATAAATGCATAGCAAGCATTACATCCAGTGCAGTAAGTTGAGCTTCACTCCACCTCAGCAAAGACGTTACATTGTTGCAGTAACAAAGTCCAGCAAGAAGAAAACAAAAGAGAAGAGAGAAAACAGTCCTGCTTCTCTCTAAGATGGCTTCAGACAGAAAAACAAGTTAGCACGTCATCAGAACATACAAACCATGTGACTAGTTCATATTGCTCCCACGGTCTAGCTTCCCATGCGAAAAACACGGGAATCTAGAAAGACATAACAAACTTGTTTACAGCCATTCTGTTCCTTCCATGTGTAAACAATGTGCTTCAGCTGGTGAAGTGATACATATCACAACATCCCCCCCACAAGCTGAGTACATCTTGTTTCACATTTGCTCAATGAAGCCTAGTGCCGTCATTAGCTTCCTGTGTCTTACTACAGGCAATGGTTTTGTGAAAAGATCTGCCACCATGTCCCCTGTTGCACAGTATTTGAGTGTTACCCACCCTTTCTGCACACAGTCCTTTACATGAGAGTAACAAACATCAATGTGCTTGGTTCTTGGCCTACACTTTTCATTTTGTGCCATGCTTATGCAAGCCTGGTTGTCTTCAAAAATTGTAACAGCCTTGTCTACTGGTATTTGCAAATCAGTAAGTTGTTTGAACCATTCAATCTCATTGCATGCTTGAGATAAACTGATGAATTCAGATTCTGCACTAGATACAGCCACACAAGATTGTTTTCGTGTATACCAGTCAATTAAACTTTTATCATACAAGATCACAGTCCCACTTGTGGATTTCCTATCGGTTGCAGCGCCCCAATCAGCATCAGTGTACACACAAAAAACTCCCTCTGTGTGTGATGACAATTTCAGTTTGCAATTCATGGAACCTTTTAAATATCTTAACACACGTTTCACAGCTAGCCAATCATACATAGAAGGATTTTGGGTTTTCCTGCTAAGTATGTTCACAGCATTGCTGATGTCTGGCCTACTCACATTTGCTAAATATAGCAGGCTTCCAATAACACTTTGATATTTTCCAATATCCTCAAATTCAGTGTTATCTGTGTGTTTTTGCTATTCAAGAGTCATTGGAGTGGTAACTGGGTTACAATTCTCCAATCCATGAATTTCCAGCAATTTCTGAATTTTTCCACTTTGTTCAACCAAGAAAGAACCTTCCTCATCCTGTGATAATTGCATGCCAAGATAGTGTTGTACCAAACCTAGATCTTTCAGTTCAAAGTGTGCTTGCAATTCTTTTGCAATTTTGTCTTTTTGACTTACTGATTCTGTTATCAGCAATATATCATCAACAAAGACTAGCAAATACACCCAATGTCCCATTTCTGTGTGACATGTGTACAGACAGTGATCAGCCTTGCTTTGTTTGAATCCCAAACTAATCAAAACTCTGTCTAATTTTTGGTTCCAGCATCTCGCTGCTTGCTTCAGCCCATATATGGATTTGTGCAAATGACATACAAGACTGGGATTTTCTACAAAACCTTTTGGTTGTACCATGTAGATTTCCTCTTGTAAATCACCATATAGGAAAGCAGTTTTTACATCAAAATGAAATGCCATAATTTTTCTTTGTGCTGCCAATTTCAACAACAATCTTACAGTTGCATACCTTGTTGTTGGTGCAAACACGGAATCAAAATCTATCCCATGTTTTTGTGCAAATCCTCTTGCCACGAGTCTTGCCCTGTACCTTTCCACCTGCCCCTGGTGATTCGTTTTCACCTTGTACACCCATTTACAGGTGATGGCCTTTCGCCCTACAGGTAAAGATACCAGACTCCATGTTTTGTTAACATGCATTGCATTGATTTCATCCTGCATGGCTTCAAACCAATCATTTCTCACCTTTGGTTCCATGCTCTGGATTTCCTCAAAACTTTGAGGTTCTAAAGCTATTTTGAGAGCTTTATGTACAACAGTTTTCTCACTTTGGAATTCATCCTGATATCTAACAGGTGTTTTACGTTCTCGGGTTGAACGCCTTAGAGATTGTTCACCTCCCTCCTGTTCCCCAGATATCTGCCCAGTGGCCTGTTCTGTTTCAGAAACTTCTAGCTGTGTCTTAGCCATTGAATGCATTGGCAATTCCACCAGCTGTTTCTGATCATGCGTTTGCTCGTGAAAAATCACATCTCTGCTTAAAATTACCTTTCTGTGTTGTGGTGACCACAGCCTGTATCCTTTTGTTTGTCCATCATACCCCAGCAGAAAACATTCAAAGCTTTTAGCCTGTATTTGAACAAAACATTTGCACCCAAACATTCGCACGTGTGCTATCTTTGGCTTCCTCCCATGAAACATTTCATATGGAGTTTTCCCAGTTGTGGTGTTAGGTAATCTGTTCAGCAAATAGTTAGCATTTGAAAGTGCATCCCCCCAGAAATGGTTTCCCAACTTTGAGTCAGCTAATTGAGCCCTCATCATTTCTTGGAGTGTTCTGTTGCGTCTTTCAGCTACGCCATTTTGAAACGGTGAGTTTGGGGCTGTGACTTTGTGTCCAATGCCCTCACTTTCCAAGAATTTCTTAAATTTTGTACTCATGTACTCTCCCCCACCATCTGTGAGCAATTCACCTATGGGGTATTGTTTGAATGTGTTACCAGCCCATTTCACAAATGATTCAAATCTCTCTCGAACCTGAGACTTATGCTGCAGAAGATAAACAAATCCAAATCTAGAAAAGTCATCAATAATAGTCATGTAGTACCTGTTTCCCCCCATAGCTTTCCTCAAATGGCCCAGCAACATCAGAGTGTACCAGCTCAAATATTCTTGTGCTCACTCTATCACTGTGTTTCTGAATGTTAGTCCTGTGTGACTTAGCCTGACTGCATACTTCACATTCCACATAATTAGAACAAGGTTTCATTTTCATGCCCTCACAGAGACCCGGCATCTTCTCGATGCTCCTGTAATTAGCATGCGCAAAACATTTATGGAATAAATGTATACAATTATCATGCGGTTTACAATTTGCATATTTCACACTCTCATCATGTGTTACAAATGGATTTATAACATACAGAGAACTCTGCAAATCATCTTTTGCACAGACTGTCCCTTCACGTAAAATCACACATTTGCTGTCTGAAAAACACATTTCATAGCCATTTTGAGCTAATTGGGAAATACTTATCAGATTTGTGTCCAGTTCCAGAACAAACAATGCCCTTTGTTGACCCAAAGTAGTAAATTCAATTGTTCCTGTTGCTGAAACATTTATACGTTTCCCGTCAGCTAATTCCACGTGCTGACCTGGACATCCATCTTCTTCCAGAGATTGAGATACATTCCTGGAGTTAGTCATGTGATGAGAAGCTCCAGAGTCCAAAACCCAGCAAACATTAGAAACCCCCACCTTTGCAATCAAACTTGTGCCCGTTTTAACTGCCTCCTCAGGTGTGCCTGTTGTTTCCTGTTTGTTTTTTTTCTTCCTCTGTTTACATTGTTTTTTCAGATGATTTGTAGATCCACAAATGAAACATTTCTTCACTTTTAAAGCAGCGGCTTGGGTAACTCCCTGCTTATTTGCAGCTTGGCTGTTTGCCACATCAGCCCGGCTTTCAGCAAATTTATGGCCAGAATTGTTTTTCTTTCCTTGGCGCTTTTCCCACTCAGAAAGAAGTTTGCCTGACACATATTCCATTGTCAGATTTTGATCTGACTGCCCCTCCATCAATGTGACAATTGTGTCATATGATGAATCCAGACTTGATAGCAAAATGGACACCTGATTTAATGGATCAATAGTCATCCCTTGAGCTCTCAGTCTGTTAAACAAGTCCCAGACAGTACTCAAATGCTCTGGCATAGAGCCACCTGGTTGCAAGCTTAACTTGTATAGCTTACGTGCCAGCAAGATTCTGCTGCCCGCTGTTTGCATTTGATACGTGTTCTTCAACACATTCCAGATCTCTTTTGCAGTATTTTGAAATTGGATAAATGGCACTTGTGAGCTTTCAACAGATAAACAAAGAATTGCTTTGGCTTTATCATCGCGCTCTTTCCAGCCATCATATGCCTGATCCCCCACTGCAACTGGATCCTGTGTTACTACAGACCATAGTCCTGCATGGGTTAAATAATGCTGCATCTGGAAACTCCACAGCACATAGTTTGACCCAGACAGTTTTTTCACAATTTGTGGATTCAGGGATTGTGCAGCAGCCATTTCTGTGCCCGGGGGATTTTCTTCCTCCTCCCCACCAGAAATTTCAGCCTCGCTTTCTCCCTCAAGCTATCGGCCTTGGAACTTGCCTGCAAGCTGTCTGTGTCAGCCAACAGATATCTCTCCCCCTTCTTCCCCCTTGCCGGTTGAAGGACCAGGAGATAGTTTTTCTTCCTTGATGTCTTCCTCCTCTGCCATTAATCGCTGCAATCACCGGAGTCGAAGCTGTTGCCAAACAGGTCCCGACGCTGGTTTTGGTGCTGGTACCGACCTGGTTCTGGTCCGGTCCAGTTCTGGTTCTGGTTCTGGTCCAATCTGGGCCCATAACCCTGTTGGTGTTATCTTTGAGCAGAGTGTGTGCGAGTTGGGAGATTTATAATCCTGTCTGTGTGTGCCTAGCAGAGACCTGAAATTCCACACACAGATCTTCCAGATCTCGCCTCCCCCCGCGCAGCGTGCAGCGTATTGTGCCAGTTTCTCCAGCCCAGTCAGCCTTGTTGTCAGACTGCTTCCAGCTTCCCCGTTGCAGATTAATCCATGGAGTCAGGACACACTCTGTAACACCACAGGTCTAATTCTACCTGTTTATTCACTTAGCAAGTAAAGTTCTACAGAGTATACATTTCCTAGTTACAGTCCACGTGCAGAGTATAAATGCATAGCAAGCATTACATCCAGTGGAGTAAGTTGAGCTTCACTCCACCTCAGCAAAGACGTTACATTGTTGCAGTAACAAAGTCCAGCAAGAAGAAAACAAAAGAGAAGAGAGAAAGCAGTCCTGCTTCTCTCTAAGATGGCTTCAGACAAAAAAACAAGTTAGCACGTCATCAGAACATACAAACCATGTGACTAGCTCATATTGCTCCCACGGTCTAGCTTCCCATGCGAAAAACACGGGAGTCTAGAAAGACATAACAAACTTGTTTACAGCCATTCTGTTCCTTCCATGTGTAAACAATGTGCTTCAGCTGGTGAAGTGATACATATCACAACAGTAATAACCAGGCTTGACCCTGCTTAGCTTTCCACGCTCAGACAAGCTGAGCCAGCATAAGCCACAGGCCCTATGATCTGCATGTGCTCATACATTATACCAGTGAGAATTTAGGGGCAGGTTCACTATCAATACTGTTCTATAAAGCAAGGGTTGGGAACGTGGGGTCCTCCAGATGTTGCTGGACTGCAACTCCCATCAGCCCCGGGTAATGGTGAGGGATGATAGAAGTTGCAGTCCAACAGCATCAGGAGGAGGATGGGCTCCCCATCTATGCTGTAGAGTATTAACTGGGGAAAGCGGCTGCATAAATATTAAGGCCCAGATGTAGGTAAAGTTAGTTGTGTCTGAGTTCCACTAAAGGCTTCCAGTGAATCGGGACTAATGCATTGGTTTCAGTGAGACTCTGATGGGAAGTCCCCCCACTCCAATGCAACTAGCAGGTGTGGGGTCCCCAATATGGATCAGAATCATGGAAGGAACAAAGGGTTAAAGCCCTAAGCCAGGGTCCTTATCCAGAACAGGGGACCCATGTCTGCAACTGACTTTTTTTTAAGCCATTAATGAAATTCCTAATTGTGTGAATGGTGTTGCGTCTAAGTTTGGTCATTAGTCATGACTAACTTTAACTGAATCAGGGTCTAAGTCAGGAATGGACAACTTCTGGGGGTCAGGGGGGCTGCACTGCCCCCAGGCCCTGCCCCTGCAGGAGCTGTCCTCTGCTCCCCTCCTGCTGCCACTGCATCACCAAATGTGCCAGGAGTGCAGTTTTGCTTCAGTGATTTTGCTTCCTGCGTGCCTTTTTAAAAAGTAAAATTGGCCATTTTTTGGTAGCTCCTGTGCCGCTGAATTTCAGTAGCAAACCATGGGGGGGGGGGGGGGGTGCTGATGCCAACACAGCAAATTTGTGGTGGGTGGGTGTTGAAAGGTACAAACGTTGAAAGGTACAAAGACTTATCTCTTCCGGCAGGCCTGTCCGGCGGAATTTTGGATGCCTTTAAGATGTTTTAAAGATGTTTTAAGGATGTTTTAAGATGTTTTAAGGATGTTTTAAGATGTTTTAATAGTATGTATTGTGTTGTTTAGTTTATGTATTTTATATTTTCTGCTGTTCCCCGCCTCGATCTAGATGGAGAGGCGGGTAAATAATAATAATAATAATAATAATAATAATAATAATAATAATAATAATAATAATAGTGTCGGGGGGGGGCACATGTTGCCCATTCTTGGCCTAGGTACTCAAAGCACTTCACACACATCAAATAACTCTGTAAGGTAGGCCAGACACTAATGCTGATGGCTGACTGTTACTACTGGAAATTTATTTTGCCCCAGCAGTGAAAACAGAAGTGACATGTTTGCTATTTAGAAAGCTTACTATGTATGTTGGACATGTGCAAGGTTGAAGAGAGAGGACAGAATTGAGATTACAAATGAGAGAAAAATGTGTAAAGTAGTAAAAAGTATTTAATGGTAGACTCCAAGTTTCCAGCTTGGACTTCTCATCCTGTGTTGCGTGTGTGTCTGAATGAACTGGCTTGGTAGATTCATATGCATATGGTTTCAAAACTTAATATTCTGCCATGTAATTGAACAAACCTGAGCACTATACCTCAGTAAATGGTGATAACCCTGTCTCCCTGCTAATATCAAAAGTATAAATATTTTGCACATGTGGTTAAAGATGCTACCTGTCTTTAGAATAGCTACAGGCATTTGTCAGATGATTTATTTATTTATTTCATTTTTATACCGCCCAATAGCCGAAGCTCTCTGGGCGGTTTACAACAATTAACAATACAGTCCCTGCCCGCAGGCTTACAATCTAAAAAGACATGACACACAAGGAAAAAGGAATGGGGAGGGAAGAAGGGGGAATATTAATTATTACTTCTGTAATTCTCTGTGTCTCAAGAAGCTCCAGCCTCCTTCTTCTTCTCCCACAGGGCTGTAGATGTCAGTTAGCCCTGTGGGGGGGGGGCAGTCCAACTGGAGCAGGCCCTGATGTTCCCTCGGCCTGCTCCAGCCTCCGTCATTCCTTATGATCTCTGTCTACTTCCAATAAATCCCAATTGTCAAAGATATGAATAGTTTATTGTCTGTCCCAAATCTTCTAATTTACTATCAGCACTATCCAGCTGAGAAAATAATTAGAAAGAGGCTAAGGTGGCCTAGTGCTTGTTCTCCTTTGTGGCCTCCATACATTCCCTGATTTCAGAAAATTCTAGAGCTCTAAAAAACAGGAATAAATTGACCTCACCTCTTCAGTGGTATCTTCAGACTGCTTTCAGACTTGGTTAGTACGAGGGATTGGAGGCGGAAAGGGAAGGTGTTCCCATAGCATGAAACAATAATGTCATTTCCATTTTCTTCTCCCCTCCCACTTTTCCTGCTCCTCAGACATGTTTTTAATGTGCCTTTAAAAATAGTTGTTATGGCTATTATGGCTTTTAAAGGCAGTTTTTTAAACGTTTTACTATGTTTTTATTTGATTATGGTTTTTTTTTTTTTAATGTTCTGACATTTTTGTAAACCACCTTGGTTGATTTCTGAAAGGCAGCATGGAAACACAATGAGCAGCAGCAGCAACAAGCCTCTACCATGTGCATATATGTGCTATTGTGTGAGGCCTGGGATTTTGACATTTACTGTAGGAGCGTGGCATAATTCAACAACAGGACTTCTGCCCAGCTGGCTTTTTGTCCTTGATACCATCACGTCAATATGATCCAAGTAATCTGATATCGCCCCATCTGATGCTGTATTCACCCACTTGTGCAGTAGTTCCCCGCCTCCCCTGCAACCTGACCCATTCATCGTGTTTGTCCGTCCTATGTGTGCTCTCTCATGAATCTCATCTGTTCCACAAAGCTGGTGGAAGACTATGATGCAGATTTCCTATGATGGGGACCTGTTCTATCTGACAGTTTTTGCACACTGGTACTCAGTATTGTTAGCCCTCTACATGCTGCCCAGTGATTTGGTTGCATTTGAAGGATTCTTGTTTTACCATCTGGCTTGAATACTATTTTGAAGTTGAAATGAAAATGTTCACATTGTTAATCACCACTCTCTCATGATTTAGTCTTCCTCTTGAGAAGCACTTATCTTTCACACACCTTGCATGTCTTTACTTACTTGAAGTCAGCTACTGTACACAAACCTCTGAGCTTTAATTCTATATTCCTGTGGCATGGAAGCCAAAAGAGAAGTCTGGCTAATGTCAAGAAGTCCATTCATTGCTTTAAAAGCTTCCCCCCCTTTTAAACCAAATGAGAAGGGGAGTTTGCAAGCCCTACTTGGACCTTGGGCACTGAAGGAATTGTGTAAGTGTTTTGCACTTTAATTTCCACACTTGTACTATATTCCCCAAAGAAACACACCAGTTATTCCCTATAGGACATAATTGCCTTAATACTAATATTAAAGGTGCCTTTGCTATTATTTTCCCCTTCTTGGCTGGTGATCCAGCCTATTAATCTTAGGGTGCAATCCTACACATGTTTAGACAGAAAAAAGTCTTACTTTTTTCTGTCTAAACATGCATTGGATTGTGCCCTCAATCACATTCCACAGTCAATGGGATCATGATTCCAGTGAATCAACACACCACAACCCAAGAATTAGTATTGCTTCACAAGACTTCCTACATTGTTCTTTCTGTGTAGGAAATATTGTGTACCCTGTCACATATGGGGAGTGTACATATCTGGGAACTGGAGGTAGTTAATAGAAAGGTGTGCATGATGTAAATGTACACACAGAACATTTACTATTTCCTGTATCCAAGTGATATCCTTGTGGTGTTTAGTCCTGGATCCAGGAGACATCGGTTCATTTCTTGACTCGTCAAGTGTGTTCTTCCAAATGTTACAACCAATTGCAGGATTATAGTTGTGTGTATAATAATTGTCAAAATAAATGTGTGTATGATCATTTGATGTTGTACAATAATCTGATCCAGACATAGGTTGAATAATTGCGCATTGTGCAAATGTGCTTTCCTTTCTAGGAGTTAAAAAAAAAAGTTTGACAATGCAACTTAAAACTTAACCTCATCACTAAAACCTCAATAGTTCTATTGATTGGTTGGCTGGCTGGCAGCATTTATATGCCACCCAATAACATTGTTCTCTGTAAAGACCTGGCAATAAAACTCACTCTGAGAATGAACAAGATAAAGACTGAAAAACCCTGTAGTCACATTCTGCTGAGTGCCTGCAGCCAATGAATTGGATGGTTAGTTCAAATCAATGTGTGAAATTCAGCGTCACCTATCTATTCATCTTGCCACTACTTTCACCCTCCTTGCCTCCTTAGGGTTGACAGGTCACAATGCTGTGATGATAGAAGAAGTCACAACTGCCAGAGTATAGACTGTAGACTTAGCATACCTCTGTCACCTTAGCTCCCTGATCCCCAGAGCATCCCTTGCATGCCCACCTTCCTGCCAATAATGCACAGCCCAGTCCTGCATTTTCTTTAGATCCTCCTTTGCTCAATCTCATGTCTCCACCACCCATTGTTTCCTTAGTTCTTGCTTCTCTGGCCATAGTCTAGTCCAGCCTTCCTCAGCCTGGTGCTCTCCAGTGTTTTGGGCAACAACTCCCAGCAGTTCCTCTTTCTCAACCTACTCTTCATTCTTCTGTGGCTCAGTGGTAGAAGCACTTGCTTTGCATGCAGAAGGTCGCTGGTTCAGTACCCAGCATCTCCAGGCAGGGCTAGGAGAGACCCCTGCCTAAAACCTCAGAGAGTCACTGCCAGTCAGTGTCGGCAATACTGGGCTAGATGGACCCATGGTCTGACTCTGTATAAGACAGCTTCCCATGGGCAGTATCCAATGGGTCCGCTCTGCTGGTTCTGTTGTGGAACCAGGGAATGAGTGGAAATGTTCATTTCTGGATCAGGACAGGAGCTCTGCTGACCTGCCCCATTCCAGAAATGAGCATTTCCATTCATTTTGAGTTATTTTTAGAAGTGCAAAAGTCCCATTGCACATGTGGTCACTCCTGCAAACACACAGGCTCAATCGGATACTACCAAGTGTTCCAGTGTTTCTTTAGGGTTCTTGTCTCTGATTTTGCAGTCCCTTATCGTGACATTCTGGGATCTCTTCCCAATCTTCTGGGTACCCTGAGATTTTGCTCCAAACCAAATGATCATCTCTCCATTCCCTTGCAAACGATTCCCTGAAAAATGAAACATTGGGCCAGTTCACACATCACAATAAGCCATGCTGAGGATAATCCACCGTGGGTTGGTTGTCGCTTGCCAACCCATGTTACTCCCTGACAGATGATGGCCCACTTAGCAGCTTGCCATGCTTGTTTCTCCTGCTGTCAACCCACTCCCTACACGTATCCCAGGGGCCTTTGTGTGGCAACCCCTCTCGTATCCTTGTCCCAATAGCAGGATACTTTCCTCCCCCTGTTCCAGATACTACCCCTTTTCAGAGTACTTCATTCACCACTTCTTTTTTTGGTGCTTTGGGAGTATGTAAATAGGTTCATTCCCCCCCCCCCATCTCTCCCAGCTCCCCAGTCCTTTGCCATGTGCACAAGAGCACAGATTCTCCTATGCAGTCTTGCCTTGTCAATTTCCTTGTACATTTCAGCTGTCAAAGGGAGCACGGAAGTGCTACCTATTTCCTAGGTATCATACTAGGAAATAGACAAGGGGAGACTTCACACAGGCTAATCTGTGCACACTTGCGAAGGACCGGGAGAAAAATAATACCAAGAGAAAGTGCAAACCCATTTGCACAAATCAGAGGCACCAAAAAAGAAAAAAAGAAAAAAAAGCGAGCGAAGTATGTGCTCTGAAAAGGTGCACCAAAGGGGGAAGTCAATAACTCCCCCTTTGCAATGTCATCCCTCTCGCTATTAAGCTTTGAACTGCCACTTATCAGTGTCCTCCCCGCTTTCGACACTTCACTGAGTCCCAATGAAGCTGGCAAAAGGGAGATATTGCCCCTCCCCCCACGCGCCGCTGCCATCACGGCTCCTTTTCGGATCAATTACTGCTGGGGTCCCTTCAGCTGCCGTTCTCCCTCATCCCTTCTCAGCCTCAGGATTATTATTATTATTTTCTTCTAGGAATCATGGAGCAAGGACAGCAGAGAGTGTCCTGAACATGTTCACAATATTTTTTTTAAAAAATATTCCGCTCATGTGCCAGCGCGCAGGAGTGAATGACGGTGAATGGCTAGAAGAGAAGGCAGCATGAAATTGACAAGGGCGTTTGACATGGAGTGGAGGAAAGCCTGCTGGAAAGTGCTTGAAACAAAATGTCAATGTCCTTGTTACACATATAACCACCACACCAGCTCAGCCAATTGGTGTCAGAGGTTTCACCGTCACTCTAGATATAAATGGTTAGGAACATCTTACATAACTCTCTAAAAACCTGGAAATATTGCTTCCTAACTTTTATAACTTGTCAGAAATTATATTGGCTTGTTAAAATTACTTCTTCTTATATGACTCAAGAGCCAGAACCCTAGAAGCAGAACTGTATTAAAAATAACAAATGGGAACTATATATATATATATATATATATATAGTTGATCCCATTTAAATATAAGATTAGGATTGAGCCAAAATGTAAAACAGTCATGTCTGTAAGTTGTGAAAAGCACCCCATATTTCAGTGATGGGGGTGGAAGCTGTGAAGAGCGATGTATGCGTTCACCTGTTCAGAGTGAGGTAATGCTTCCTGTCCTCATTCGGAATTGACTTTGTGATATCACATTGCTAAGTCTAGCTATGTAGTGTCATATTTTCATCATACTCATCACATCAGCCTTCCCCCAACCTGCTTCCCTCCTGATATTTTGCACTACAACTTCCATCAGTCCCAGCCAGCTTGGCCAATGGTCTGGTATTATGGGAGTTGTAGGCCAAAACCAGGACACCAGGTTGGGGAAGGCCACATTAATTGTTCCATGATTCATTGGAATCATGCAGTGAAAGAGAATAAAATGTTGCCAAAAGAGAAGCAGCAGAGGGATGGCTATGAACAGCCTGAAATGTCCCCATAATAAGGTATCTTTGAGTAGTGGAGCAGAAGGAAGCATTTCATGCCCTCGTTGATGCTCTTTTCATATTGAAAATGTTTGCCTACAAACATTCAGCATGGATCTATATAAGATTAGGTCTGATGGGCAAGTACTGAAATCTGAATTTGCAGAAAGGAAAGCTACTGGTTAGATTTGTTCTGCTTTTAAACTATCACAGCATTGCTGGGCCTTGGTGTCAATCCTTGGTGGTTTATGGAATTGGGGAGCTTTGCACCTTAATGAGATTGAGCCTTTAAAAGACTCATTGAGAAGATGACCCATCAAGCATAAGAGGGCAGGACTATCTTCCTGGGTTGGATTGAGTGGCTGTTATTCCACTAGACTACTATGTAAGGTTGTTGTCTGTCAAATTTTGTTTGATTTTCTTTGGTTGTTTTTGTTTCTCTGGGTTTCTTGAAGACCTGTTATTGGGCATGTTTTCACACCATGACAACCCACCCTGCCAATAAGCCATGGTGGGTTGGTTGTTGTGTGAACAACCACAGTGCGCCTGACAGACAACTGGGCTCACCATGGGTTGTTCGCCCCCTCCTGCCCCCTCCTCCCCCTCAGTCCTCCTGCAAGTATCCCAGGGGAGCCCACAGCAGGACAGACTTGTCTGCCCTCTGCCCACCACAACTGTGAGCCCTTTTGCACTTGCCACATCTTTTTATCTCTTTTACACTCCCCCCCCCCTTTTTGGAGATAGCAAAAAGTGATCTCTGATTTGACAGCTAGTGACAGCCCCTTCAAAGTGCCCAGGAGGCACATTGGAGGGGCTGTCAATGGTTCATCACCCCTTTAAAAAAAACATTTTTTTGTGCCCCAAATGTGTGCAACTTATTTCATTTTATTTAAAAAAAATATTAGTCAGACGAAGTAAAAGTATACAGGCCTGTGGCTTACACTGGCTCAGTTTGTCTGAGCGTGGAAAGCTAAGCAGGGTCAGGCCTGGTTATTACTTGTATGGGAGACCCCTCCTCTAGTTTCCTGCATTGAGCAGGGGGGTTGGACTCGATAGCCTTGTAGGCTCCGTCCAACTCTATGATCTATGAAATCTTTGACTTTTGCAGTTCCGAAATGGGCAGCCTTGCCTGGGCAATGTCCAGGGGGTTGTCTGCTGTCATGCTGCAGCAGGCACCCCTCATGGGCATTGACCAAGAGAGGCTGCCAAGAGATTTATTTTTCACTTTGGTTCATCTTGACAGCTGTCAAACGGTGAGCTGTCAAGAGAAACCAAAGCTGTGCGTGATCTTTGCTCATGAAAGGGGCTGTCACTAGCTGCCAAATCGAAGATCGCTTTTCGCAATCTCTGAAAAAAGAAAGAAAAAGAGGGTAAAATGGACAAATGCCACGCGGCGGTGAGCACAAAAAGGCTTGTGATCGCAACTTTGGGCATGGAGGCAGTGATGGTCACCTCAAAGTGCTGCTTGGGCACTTGTGGGGCAGCTTGCACCGGCGGTGGCCGAGGCAAGCATGGCAAGAGTGGCAAGGGTTTTTTTGCCACTCTTGCTAAGAAGCTCACTTGCTGATTTCACAAGCCACCCTGTGGGAATTGGTCTGGGTTCACACGACATGACAACCCACCATGGCTTGTCATGTCATGTGAACCCAGTCACTATTTCACACTGTGTAAGATTCTGACAACCATTTTTATTGCTCAACATGTGTTGAATTTACAGTCACCAGGACATGAAAATTAAATGTAACTATGTTGTCTGAAGGCGACTGATGCCCAGTAGCCTTCACAGCCAGTTGTTGCAGATCATTGGCTGTGGAATCTCTCATACGTTGGACCCTTATCAAACATCCCAGTTCCACTCAATTTCTACAACCCAATGACTGGAAAAATCAATACCTGTTGGGTTAATAAGTGCTTGTCTCAGTCCTTTCCATCTAATGGACCACATAATTGAGGATGTTCCTTTCCCCCAAAGAAATTAAAATCCCACAAAGAGGTCATGGCCCTACAAAGGCAACCTTGAACTCCTAGACCTTTTGGTAAAAGGGCAGTAAAACAATTTATTTTAGTTATCATAACTTGCATCAAGAAGAGGGCAAATGAACACTGTGGGTTGTAGTCCAGCAACATTTAGAGGGCCACACATCTGAAAAAATAGAAGCCATGTTTTGGAAACTTTGAAGAATCTGTCTGTATTAGGTATGCTAAGGACTCATGCAATGCTTTCAGAAGTTCTTTATTTCTGAAACAATGAGCCTATGGGCTACCTCATGGATGAGGTAGTCCCTTATTGGACTGCAACTCCCATAAAATCTCCATATTAGCTATGCTGTCTAGGGCTGATGCAAGTTGCAGTCCATTAACATCTGGGGGACCTCACATTCCTCACCTCTGATCTAGTTAACGTAGGTAGTTCTTAGCAGCAACAGAACGTTCCTTTGTAACTCAGTCCCCAAATAAGTTCCTCCTATCATTACACTTCGCATACATTTAGTTTCCTTTTCAGGTATCAGATCTGATTATCTTAGCCATCTATACCGCGGAGTTTCTGATGAACCTTTATCTGGACCCCATTCATTACTGGAAGGATGGTTATAAACGATACGATTTTGCTGTCCTTCTCATCGCTTACCTCCCGTACACCATTGACAGAAGTGACCCCAAAATGCACCATGTTGCGACTGTGCTGAAAGGCTTCCAGGCATTCCGAGTTCTCAAACTGATCTACTATAGCCCAGGAATGACCGTAAGTGGATGTGGTTTCGTTAGTGGTGAAAAAAAGATATTGTAGGTGCTGCTGGCTTTACTTTCCTTCCTCTGAAATAACATCTTGTTTCCCCTGAACACCGTAAGCTGTGTGCCCACCCCCACTTGTCCATTCAGGATTGATGCCATTCTCTTTTATTCAAAGGGGGATTCAAATGTGCCGAAATAGTACATGGTAGAGTCCTTCCTGTACCACTTCAGGCTGCAGGTGGGAATCGCATGTTTGAATACTTCCTCAGTGTTGAACCTACCCCCGAAAACTTCTCCTCGCATGCAGATGACTAGCATGGATTTTAGCCTACTTTCCACCTTACAATGTGGCGTAGTGGTGAGAGTGTTGGACTGGGACTCGGGAGATCCGGGTTCTAGTCCCCATTCATCCATGAAGCTCACTGGGTGACTTTGGGCCAGTCACTGACTCTCAGCCTAACCTACCTCACAGGGTTGTTGTGAGGATAAAACGGAGAGGAGGAGGAGGATTATGTAAGCTGCCTTGAGTTCCTTGCAGGAAAAAAGGTGGGGTATAAATATAATAATTAATAAATAGATGTCAATTTTCTATTACAGGGATTTAAAAAAAGGGGGGGGAAGCATGTGATATTCCTATACATATGAACTGGCCCCAAGTTTCATCTATAGGGAAGAAAACAAGTACTCTCTGTTTAAGACTAACAGCACAATCCTACGTAAGTCCCATGGAGTTCAGTTACACTCCGGTGTCCGGGGGTAGTATCATAATGCAAATGGGATAGTACTAATGCCAAATTTGTTCTGGGTTCTGTTTGCTGTACTCAGTGCTGACATCTGATGTCAGGATCAGGTAACAGTCCTACTTGCTGACATTTCTAATGTCTGCCCTTATCACAGATGAAGCTGTAAAACATGTGTCTGAGGAATATTTGTGTTTTGATAATGATTTCTCTGATAATGAAGTAATTATTGGGGTTGGATCCAGATTTAAGCTGGATCAACTGCATTGGCAGAAGTGGACTTGACCACCCACTTCTTCCAAGGGCAGTCCCCTGAAAACGCTACACATAAAGTCAGGAGATCCTGTTGAATGGGGTGAGCTGTGACGGGGGGGGGGGAGCCTTCTGCAAACAGAGTGCTTCCTCCCCTTCCTCTTGCGGGAGGCAGATCCTGGATCCAATCCATGCTAGTTAATTTTGTTGTGTCATTTTTGCTTGATTCACCTTCACAAATGTAATGTGAATTTGAACCTCTCAGCCAATAACGTTTAACACATGTGTAGTCTAATGGCATGAAGATACAAGTGCAATGAACTGAACCTATAGTGGGCAACTTGTGGCCCTCCAGATGTTTTGCCCTACAACTCCCATCATCCCTCACCATTGGCTATGCTGGCTGGGGCTGATGGGAGTTGTAGGCCAACACATCTGGAGGGCCACAAGTTGCCCACCCCTGCTATAGTGGCCATGATTTAATAGTATGCCCAGCTTTCATTTTATAAAATCCCTCAAAAGCCACTGTAGGTGCTAACAACTGCGTCATGTTTGACTGCGTCATGTTCCTTTCCTTTGTCTACATCCTGCTCATCACTTTCAGGGAGCCACTTTTGTGAACTCTGGCTGGCTGCCCTCATGTTTTTGGCATAGAAATACTAATGAGATGTTGCTAGGCAGAACTGACTGGGCTTACGGTACTCTAACGCAGGGCTCTCCAACCTTGGGTCCCCAGATGTCACTGGACTACAGCTCCCAGAATCCCTTGCCATTAGCCATGCTGGCTGGGTATGCTGGGAGCTGTAGGCCAGGAACATCTGAGGACCCAAGATTGTTGGAGAGCCCTGCTTGAACGCATGATGCCATTATTGCCTTACCCTCTCCTGAGTGGCTTTTCGCAAGCCTCGCCTCCAGCTCGCATGCGCAGTGTTGATTGCTTCGTGTCACTTGTTGTGCTGGCAGGATGGGGAGAAAAGATGACAACAAGCCCCTGGTGGCATGGCTCCCTTGACATTGTATATCAAGGCAGGAGGCATGACCCCAGTGGTAGAGTACATGCTGGGTATGCAGAAGGTCCCTGGTTCAATCCCCGTCTTCTCTACGTAGGGCTAGGGGGCGGGGGAAACCCTCCTGCCTGAAGCCCTCGAGAACCATTGCCACTCAGTGTCAAGAATATTGGGCTGGGTGGACTAATAGACCCTTAGTCTATCCAGCCCAGTATTGTTGACACTGAGTGGCAGTGGCTCTCGAGGGCTTCAGACAGGAGTCCCGCCCCCCCAGTTTTAGCCAAGTAATCATATAAATCAGGGTGGGCAACTATGTGGGGCTCCCAGATCCCTCCGCAGTCTGTGTCCCTGCTGCCACCATGCCACGCCACCAAAATTCAGTGGGGTGGCAGCAAACAAATTGGTGGTTTGTTGCTGAAATTTTGTAGCAAACCACTATGGAGGTTTAAAAAGAACAAATTGAGCATGGAAGCAAGCTCAGTCTGCCCCTTTAAAGCCTCTGTAGTGGTTTGCCACTGCAATTGGGTAGCAAACTGCCAATTGGCTTTGACAATTCCCCCCCCCCCCATCATGGAGGTGGGAGCTGCATGCATCCCACTTGTTGCCCACCCCGATATAAATTTTAATCAATTTTCATTAAATATGCATACATGTGTGTGTGTGTGTGTGTGTGTGTGTGTGTGTGTATGTAGCTCTGAAGATAAAACACCTTTAAAAAAAAAGTGGATCAGTGCACATGTTGTAGGAGGGAAGAGGCTTTCCCTGCAATGTGTGAGAGAAGGAGGGATGTCTTGCCTAAGATGGTGCTTGCTGTTGTTTTAAATACTTGTATTAGAAATAGATAACAGTGAGTTTAAAAACAAGTTGCCAAACTAATCAGGGGCAATGTCATAATTGATCAAAAGGATATTAATCAATTAACCCAATCAGTTATTCAACTAAGCATAACCGTTTTCTGACTGCCTATCAATATAAAGCAACAAGGGCTGCAACATTTAATTGATATACATATGTACATGCATGAACATGTATGCGCATACATCAGTATATAAATGATAGCGCACAAAGATGGCTGACCCATGGTTTTCTCCTGGCAACTTTGGAGGTTTAGTTTTCAGTAGGGAGCCAATGTGTGTGGTGTGGCCGTTCAGCCTAAGACTACTTGCCATTAATTGGCTTGGGAGTTCACCAGAAGTGGGACATTTATAGGCACAAAGCTCTTATAATGATCACTTTTGAGCCTTTATCCCACTACTTTTGATCTTGGACTTCAGTTATCACCAGGTTTTTATATGCTAATTATCCAGCGTTTCTGGGAAAATGGTTGAGAAGGGGGTATATAAAACAACCAGCAGTTTATAGAAGGTAAATCAGGCATTTCTATTTATCTTTGCTAATAATACTAGAAGAAAGGAACAGCCCATATAAAATGGGGAAGAGAGCAAACTGATTTAATACAGTGTGTAATTAACCTGTGGAAGTCACTTTTTTCAGCCTATAATTGAGAAACACCACTTCATTTATGCAAATCCTGAGCGCAGAAAATTAAATTACTTTGAACCCGAGTTAGCGTTTGTTTTTTTTTAAAAATGACACACTACCCAGCTGCAATCCTATACACACTTCCCTGGTCCCATTAAACTCTATGGGGCTTACTTCTGAGTAGACATGTATAGGATTGCACTGTTAGACTGCAATTCTGTGCATATGTACCTCACAGTATGCCCTAGTGAAGTCAATGGGACTTACTTCTGAGTAGACATGAATAGGATTGCCCTGTGAGGCTATATAAATCCTTGAGCAGCAGAATGCACCTACTCTAGGCACCAGCAACCCCCCAGCTATTTAAAGATTCCCTTTGGGTCAATGTATTCAGCCCAGGATCAATGTTATGTCTCTTGTATTCCCCCCCCCCAAAAAAAAAACCTTTGACCCTGGCAAAGGTAAAGACTTGATAGGCCTTTGGCCCAAACCACAGTGACAATTCTCTTGCATTTTTAAGGAGAGCAATTATTTTCCTAAAAACTTACTTTGTGCTCTAGTGAGGGCCTCCTCTCCCCATCTCTCTGGCCCCAAAGATGTGGGAGGTTATTTATATCTGCATGTGCATTATAAATTTATTAATTGCAGCCTCAATTACCCCTTAGCAGGGAAATTGTATTCAAGGCTGAAAAACAGGTCACACCTTCTTAGTATGGTTCCCTTTTATTAATTAAGAAGCAACAACCTCTTTACAGCTTTCTGCCTTCCACTTTAGTGCAATAAATTTCCACCTTGAGGATATAATTTCCTTGTTGTATTCCACACAGAGAGGTTCTGTTAGACACAATCCTGCATACCATGGAGGCTCCATTCATCTGCCTTTTGGTTTGCAAATAAATGCTTAGATTCCCCAGTTGTTTTGAAGATTGCCATTTCAGGAGATGGACTGGGGGGACATTTTCAACACGGTTTGCAAGATGCAGAGGCACAAAGCCTCTTCTTAACGACAGATGCCTCTAGGCACGGCTGTGGGTTTTTGAAGGCATAGAAGGATGCAAAGGTGGACCAGGGCAACAAAGTTATTGGATATAAGTATACAAGGGGTGCTTGCTGGCATGTTGCTGCCACCGGCATTTTTATAGCTCTCCTGTTGGCTTCCCCTTAAGGGAGGCTGACTTTTTAAAGATTGTATCTAAAGCCCTGATTGACTGAACCGCCATCACATAGCTTTATAAAAATGTTCCATGCTGTGGAGTGTAAATGGGCTTGTTCCTCCTCCTAATTTTGAGGGCCACTTTCTAATGGCATGGTTAAGAGCTCAATCACGCAGAGTGCTAAGCCCGTTTTACTTTTCTTTTTTGGACTGTTATTTATTTACATACTACTTTAAGGCATGATCCTTCCCTGTTTCCATGCTTTGGCCACACATGGAGGGATCTCTATGGGGCGTAAGAGAGCCCTTTAACCCTGCCTCTCGGTGTGCGCGCAGGTACCAATGCCAGGCCATTATAGGAAATGGGAAACCCATATTTACATCCAGTACGTCTTTCCCAACCAGTCAAGGAATGCAAAGAGAGGAGCAGAGATGGTTAGAGAGGGGTGTGGGAAGCACACACAGATCACCCATTCTCCGTAATGTCTGTGTGCATGCCCCTATGAGGGGAGTGAGAAAAACAGAACTCATTCATTTATTTATTTATACCCCACCATTTTTCCTGCAAGGAACCCAAGGCGGCTTACATAGTCCTCCTCCTCCTCTCCATTTTATCCTCACAACAACCCTGTGAGGTAGGTTAGGCTGAGAGGCAGTGACTGGCCCAAAGTCACCCAGTGAGTTTCATGGCCGAGTGGGGACTAGAACCCCACTCCTGAGAACCCGGATCTCCTGAGTCCCAGTCCAACACTCTCACCCTATGACAGTATCATCATGCACAGGTACTATGCACACACGGTGAAAGATCATGTCCTTAATGTTTGTGCATGTTTTAATATTGTATACATCTTGGCCATAGTCCAGTAGAAGACTTGAAGGCAATGGGATTAAACACATTTAAATGCATTGGATTGTGGTGTCAGTATTTTGTTTGTCCTTCCAAAAACCTCTTGAACGGAGTCACTGTTAATTTCATTTTACCATTGAAGGATTAAAGCTGTGAAATGATGACTGACATGGCCAAGGCCACTTGGCATGTCTGTCTGTAGCTGAGTTGTGGCTCAAATTCAGTTTGTTGGGTTGTTGTTGTTTTGCTCCAGAATCAATTTTCTATCTATTAAGGCATATGGGCTCCCTGTTTTAGCAAAGCTCTTAGAGCCACTGCATATGGTTCCCTGATACATGTCCCTTAGTTTAAGGATGTGTAGGCAGTGTAGCTCTCTATATGTTCACTGGCAACAAACGCTGCACTGACTGAATCAGAATTCAGCTGCCACCAGCGTCACCATTTAGGGAAGGCAATTTCCCCTCCTGTGTTTCAGTCCAGATGTGATTATGGATGCTTCCAGATGAGGCTGTTACAGTACCATCATCCTGCCTCATTCATGGAATTTTGCAAGGGTGTGTGTAGAGATGATGACATTTTTCATTTGTAAGCTTCCCATGTTTTCCCACTGCTTCTTCCATATTTTTTCTTACTATAAAAATCCATTAAGAAGGACAAGATCATGGAATAGCTGCATAGTGCATCTTTGGATTGGTAGTGCTGGAAGCCCTCCATCTGGAAGTACCCGGTATTCCAGGAGTACTTTATCTGAGCCAGCACACTGGTTTTTGACACTGACTGGGTTCAGACAACACGATAACCCACATTTCAACAACAATCCACGGTTCAATGACAACCCACACTCAACCCTTGAGTGTGGGTTATTGTGCTGTCTGAACCCCACCTGCGAGCGATGATTGCTATCAACAATTAAATGGGTCTGTGTACTAGGGCATATATACCAAAGGCACAAAAAAGCTGTTTGTGTGACTTTCCCAGGTTTGCATTGCTATAGTTATTATGAGGCATTAAAAGAACCCCTATTTGATTGGATTTCTAGCCTATCTTTCTCCCAAAGGATCGAAGGCAGTAACAAATTTACTAAAAAACACACACCCAAACAATGCAATCAAAGGCAGTTAAAATAGTGAAAACAATACCAGCAATACTGACACAACAGCACATCTTAAAAACCGAAATATTCATGGCTCCAAACCTTTTTTTGACACATGCTTATCTGCAACCACAGTTTTAATAATTAAAAGTTAAATCATTAGTTCCTTTTTGCTTTGAAAGCAGAAGTTTCATAAGTCGCCCCCGCCCCCAATAACTGGTCACCATATTCCCTGCCATTCATTATACGTCCACTCAACCACATAATCAACCCATCCATCTCCTCTGGCCCCTTCCCTACTGTATTCAAACATGCCATTTCCACTAGTCTTATATATGTCTATATCCATCTTCTCTGACTTTGGTCCAATTTCCCTTCCATCCTTTCCGTCCATCTCCTGGAGTATGCTGCTTACTTCCACTCACCTTTCTCTCTTCCGACTCCTCTCTTGACCCCTCCTGCTGCCTTCCCTCTGCATTTCACTGAAACCAACCTCACCAAACCACTGTTGGTCTCACTGCCAAATCTAAAGCCCCTCCCCCCTCCCCCCTTTACTTCTCTGATGTCTTAGATATCATTGATCACCCTCTCCTCTTTGCCCATGCCTTAGATTTCTGTGACTCTATCCTCAGCTTGTTCTCTTCTTATTTATCTAATAGGTCATGCCACGTTTCCAGTGGGAGAAGTTATTCTCCTGTCTCCCTCAGGGATCTATTCTCGGCCCTCTGCTCTTCTTTCTCTACCCCCCTTTCTGAGGGGGGCAGAACCTCAGGCTCAGAGGTCAAATCTGGCCTGCCTGGGGTACCAATCTGGCCCTCTGGGGTTCCCCAGATGCCCACCCTCTTTTCCCCAACCACTGCTTGTTTTGGTGGTTTCTCACCTTTTGTGCAGTCCCCCCCCCCCATTATAAAAGGTTTAAATGCCTCTCCTAAGCCTTGGTTATGGGCAGTAAGAGCTTTAAGCTAAAATAGCCTGGTATTTTTTTTTGTTGTATTTTTGGCTCCGCCTCTCTTTCCTTTGGCCCTGCCCACCACTGGGATGTGGCCTCTGAGAACTTCTCCAAAATGGAATTTGGCGCTTGGGCTGAAAGAGGTTCAACACCCCTGCTCTACTCATTGTCCCTGGGTGACCTCATCAGATCCCATGGCTTTCAGTCAGGGCTGGCGCTACCGCTAGGCAGACCCAGGCGGCTGCCTAGGGCGCGTTCAGAAAGTGTCTACAATTGTAAATTCATTTTCACTGGATGGGTCTTCACCACCATTTTTGTCAGCAGGTTTGCCACAGCCTTCAGCTCAGTTTGCAGACCCGTCTCTTCAGACTGGGTTTGACTTTGTTCCAGTTACTGTGGCACAGTTTATTTCCTCTTCTCCTCCTACCTCGTGTCCTGCTGACCCTTTCCCGTCCTTTCTTTATTTGACGCTTTTACCTTTGTTTTTGCCTCATATAACTTATCTGGTGAATTCTTCACTTTCACTGGGTATTTTTCCGGAATGTTTCAAGCATGCTTCTGTACGCCCCTTGTTAAAAAAGCCTAATTTAGACCCTTCAGCTTGTGTTAATTACCACCCTATTTCACTTCTTCCTTTTCTTTCTAAGATTTTAGAAAGAGTAGTTCTCTCCCAATTGATGACTTATTTAATTAGATTTAATCTCCTAGATTCTTTTCAATCGGGGTTTCGTTCAGGCCACTCCACAGAAACAGCCTTAACTTATGTGATGAATGATATCTTAGTGGCGAAAGCTCAGCGTCAAACATCTGTGTTGATTCTGCTGGATCTTACGGCAGCTTTTGACACACTCGACCACCATATTCTGCTTTCAAGGTTGGCATCACTGGGAATCAAGAGCAATGCTTTATCTTGGTTTGGTTCCTTCCTTTCTAATCGCTCTTGTTCTGTTTTGTTTCAGGGTTCAGTTTCAGATGTTTTCCCATTATTAGTGGGAGTTCCACAGGGTTCAGTCTTGGGTCCTCTTCTTTTTTCATTGTATACTTGTCCTCTTGGACGTTTGATTTCTGATCGGGGTTTTCAGTATCACACCTATGCAGATGATACACAGATATATCGAAGCTTTGCATCCATTGATACTGCAGTGTGGCAGTCTGTGACGGAATGCCTGTCAGGCGTTTCCTCATGGATGACCGCACATCATCTGAAATTGAACATGGATAAGACTGAAATTCTGGAATTTCAACCTGATCGTGTGTCAGCTCCCTTATTATGTCCTTCTTTGCATATCCAGGGCTCAGTGGTGGCCCCGGTTTCAGCTGCCAAGAGCCTTGGTGTTTTGCTGGATGATCGTTTGTCCTTGCGTCCTTTTATTAATAGGACTGCTAAGGCATGTAATTTTCACCTTTTGAACATTCGCAGGATTCGCAAGTTTTTGTCTCCTGAAACAGCCCATTTGCTTGTTCAGGCTTTGGTGGTATCCCGCTTGGACTATTGTAATAGCTTAATTGCTGGCTTGCCCTCTTCTGTGCTTCTTCCACTGGTTCTGGTTCAGAACAGCGCTGTTCGTGTTGTTCTGAACTTGCCCCGATACTCCCATATTACTATGGCCCGTAGGAATCTTCATTGGCTACCCATTCGGACTAGGGTCCAATTTAAATTATTGGTTCTTGCCTTCAAGGCTTTGCGCTCTAATGTCCCTCATTACTTATCATCTAGGCTTTCCTGGTATGTTCCTGGTAGGAATTTAAGATCAGTGGGCCAGGGATTATTAGCAGTCCCACCGACACGCTCTGCCTTGTCAAGGCTGCGAACCTTTCAGGACCTGGTTCCACTTTTGTGGAACAGGCTTCCCATGGACCTCCGATTGGAGGAGGATCTTTCCCGCTTTCGAACGGGATTAAAGACTTATCTTTTTAGTCAGCCAGAATGAGTGGTTGGGCTAATGTGGTGGTTGCTTGGATTTGATACTGCATAGTAAGTGGTTGGTGTTGGTTATTTTATTGTATTGTTATGTTTACTGTATATGTTATTTGTCCCGCCCTTTGGTATAAGGGGCGTTATAAATAAACGTTTATTATTATTATTATTATTAAGAGGGCGCAGCATTTCTGCGCCCCTTCCTCGCCTCCGGCGCGCTCCTGCCCCGCCTGCCGCCTCCGCCGCGCCTCCCCGCCCGCCTGCCGGCCACTGCCACCACCGCCGCTGCACCTCCCCCCCGTGCGCGCCCGCCACCTACCTACCTTCCCAGTCGTTTCCGGAGCCCCGCCAGCGTTGTTTTGGCGGGAAGAACCAGGGCAACAGGGCTTAAACAGCCCTGTTGCCCTGGTTTCCCCGGCAAAAAAAAAAAGCGCGGGGGTCCCGTCGCGTCAGAGGAGGAGGAGGAGGAGGCGGCGGCGGCGGCAGCAGCAGCAGCAGCAGCAGCCAGCAGCGGGGGCGGGGGGAAGGTAGGTGGTGGTGGCGGCGGCGCGGGGGGGGGGTTGCAGAGCAGGGCTGCTTTGCTCTGGAGCCCCCCCCAGCACGAGAGCGGGGGCCCTAAATATAATTTGGCCTAGGGCGCCAAACAGCCCTGCACCGTTCCTGCTTTCAGTACCATCTGTACAGTGATGACATCCAGTCTACCTCTCTACCACAGGACTTCTTCCCTCAGTCCAGTTCCACATAGATGTTTCAGCACCTGCTCAAACTCGTCAACTCCCCATCTTTCCCCCAAGTCCTCCTCTCTTGCTGTACCCTTTGACAATATCACCATCCAGGTCCACACTCCTCTCTCTCTCTCTCTCTCTCTCCCTCTCTCCCCTCTCTATTCAGTCCTTTGCCAATTCATATAGCTTCACTCTGTACAACATTGCAGATATATGGGCCACGTCCAATATTACGTGAGTGGAATTCCCCCTTCCTCTTCCCCCTTGCAGCCCCCTGCATGGCCCCAAATCTGCTCCGGAGGGTCCCTTCAATCCTCCAGAACAGAGCAGGGTGTGTGCAAGGGGCTGCAGAGGAGAGGGGGAATTTGATCCATCAGTAGTGTCCATTCTCCTGGCAGAAGAACACTGTTGGATACACCATTGGATAAAGCACTGTTGGATATGGCTCTTCCTCTCCACCCATTGGTGAAGACTCTCCCATCTTGACTATTGCAACCTTCTTCTCTGTAACACCTCAATCCTTTCACCTACATCCAGAAACTCTGAAGGCCAAATAATCCACCTCTCTTCTCACACTGGCCACATGACACTCCTCCTTATATTCCTTCCCTGGCTTCCTCCCTGCCCATGGCAAGGATGCCCTTATCTCTCCACTCTCGAATCCCAAGATATGCCTGACTGTGATCTTCGCTCCTCCAGCCCCACCATGTGAAGATTTGCTGTTCCTGCCTGGATCTCTCTCCTAGAAACACACGCTGATGCTGCCTTTCTCTCTTCCTTTAAATCTCTCCTCAAAACCCCCCATGTTGGTGAAGACTTTGATACACACCTTACTTTAGTGGAACTATGCCTAAGTACGTATAACTGAACTAAATGCATACTCATTCCCTGTTTATCCTGGTCTCCACCTTCCTCCTCGCCCTCTATTGCCTCCTCTTTTTGTCATATTTTAGATCATGAGCTACTTGGGGCAGGAGTCTCCTTTCCAGTTGTCATTTTGTAAAGCACCATCTATAAACAAAAACAAACAAACATGTTCAATTCAAATCTCTGTTTAAATGCTTTGGCAAAGTCCTCTGCGTTTGGTTGGTTGCTGCCCTGAATCCTTCCTGAATAGTTGTGAAGGATGCATTATGATGTGAAAATGCTCTTTTGATATCAAGAGAATCCCTTTGAAAGACCTTCATGGTGGGACGCAATCATGAAGTTGGCCCCACCCACATAGTTTCTGTGTCCAAATGCTTAAAGCAGCAGCATAGGAACACAACATGGGGCTGCCACTGGGAATTTTAATTTTTCAATTTTAATTGGTATATTTATAACTCGCCTTTCTTCCATCACGGAACTCAAGGCAGTTACATGGGGTTCCCAAGTGGTCTCCCATCCAGGTGCTGACCAGACCCAGACCAGCTTAGTTTCAGCAAGGTGGCTGCATCATGTGTCCTCAGACCATGCCCCGAAATGCAGTCTGTGTGAATAGGGTCTAAATCAGGGGTAGGCAACTTGTGGCCCTCCGGATGTTTTTGCCTACAGCTCCCACAATCCCTCACCATTGGCTATGCTGGCTAAGGCTGATGGGAGTTGTAGGCCAAAACATCTGGAAGATTGCAAGTTGCCCACCCCTGGCCTAAATAATCCATTGAGGGGAGTTAGCTAATATTTAATCTAAGACACCCTAGCATGAGTGGAAGGCATTTCGTTCTGTGCAAAGGGGAGAAGTGTTCCAATTTCTGCTGATTTCTCCCAGAAATCGTCCACCATTCCCAAGGGTCACCCATCCCTTGGGAGTGGTTTTTCAATGGGATCAACACAACAGTCTGCAGCAGGAAGTGGGACAAGAAACCCCCATTTCACCAGCAGAACTCTGTCCGCGGTTTACTGCATGCGAGCCATTGTGTTTGACACCATTGGTAAAACTACACAAACTGATTCTCTTCATAACTAACCTACCTCACAGGGTTGTTGTGAGGATAAAATGGAGAGGAGGATTATGTAAGCCGCCTTGGGTTCCTTTCCGGAAAAAAGGCGGGGTATAAATTTAATAAATAAAATAAATAAAAATAACTTGAATTGCTAGTCCCACACAGAGTTGTCACACTTAAAAGGGAAGTCGTTGCTTCTCAAGGACCCCAATGCTCATAACAAAGCCACTACAGTACTGTTGACTGAATACATCAATACTGTCTATTATGGAGCAGATGTCGGTGTTGTTGGTCTTTTGCACTACGATAACTCCTGCTTAATATGGCCCTAGAGGGAGCACTGCAAAGCACAGGGTCACTGGGTACAAACTCTAACAGAATGAACTCATATAAAGTACGGTACTTCAAATTACATCAGAATGTACACTAGACTCTCTTAGGAGCTGATGGGAATACCGACTTGGGAATACCGCTTGAGTCAGACTGTTGGTCATGGATCTTGGCCAAGATCACAAACATTTCTATTAACTCGAAACTACAGAAGAACTCCGTGCTGCCTGAGTATTATATTACTCTAGAGACTGACTAAAGAATGGGCTGGCTGCCTTCCTTTCACTACGGAAAGCATGCAGATGCCAAATACAAATGCCAAAGGGGTTCTTATACAATCTGCTGGTTCTTTTAAAACAAACATCTGTGACTGCCAACACTGTCTCATACTTCAAATCCAAAATCCATTTGTTGCTCTGTTCAGGTGTCAGTTCCTGGTTAATGGGTTTGTGCAAAGCCAGGATAAGATGCTCCTCCATATCTTTTGTATGGCAAAGGATTTTTTGTTTCATTTTGTTTCATTAGATCAAGGAGATCGCCAGCTCAGCAGTTTTCCATGCTTTGTTGAAGGACTTGCCGCTTGTATCAGCAACTCCACATGCAGCCATATTTCAGACTGATTCATACATTACATTTTGTACCTGGTGGGAACCCATTCTTGCATGTACAGTACAAGGGCAGAGTGTCGTGTATCAATGATGTCCATGTGTGGATATTGAAGATTTTGCCTGTCAAGTAAATATAACCAGTGACTATGGGTTGGATCCAGATTTAAGCTGGATCAACTATGCTGGCGGAAGAGGACTTCCCTGCCCCTTCTGTCCCACGGCAGCCCCTCCAGCCTCCTGAAAATGTTACACAGAGGCCTGGTTTGCACAATCACAGCTTGGGAAGTAAGCCACAGTGGCTTATTAACCCTGCTGCATGTGCCGGGGTGTTAACATAATTACCCTTGGTAGCGGGGCTTGTCGTGTTGTGCGAACCCAGCCAGGGTGGCTTGTTGCCATGGTTAACAAGCCACCCCAGAACCCTACAACAGCCCATGGTCTCTGGGTGGCTTGTTAACCACGGCAACAAGCCACCCTGGCCAGGTTCACATGCCATGACAAGCCATGCTGCTGAGGGTAATTATGCTAATCCCTCCTGGCACATGACTGGCATGCGCAGTGTGGTTCACAAGCTACTGTGGCTTATTAAGCACCCTGTGATCATGCAAACTAGGTCAGAGAGTCCGGAGATCTTGCTGAATGGGATGAGCTGTGGTGTGTGCGGGAGGAGGGATCCCCCCAAATTGGCTGGGGGGGACGTTCTGCAAGCAGAGCCACTCCTCTTCTGGAAGGCAGATCCTGGATCCAGCCCTGTGAAAGGCAAGAGCAACTTTTTCTACAGCTGGAATTCATAAATAATGCTGTGTATTTTCTTCTCTGGAATCAGTTGTCAAATCCAAAATGTTCACCTGAAGTGGACTGGGCCCACTGGTTCTTTTGGTTGCGTCCCTCCATAATTAGGCATGCCCTGCCATCGATGACAACCACTCCGTGAGACAGCCTCTCTCCTTGAGACGGGAAAGGGTATCTCCAACTCTACTTCCCCAGCCTGTGTTGTTTTAATTCGAGAAACTTTTTCTCTCTGCGTAAAGTCGTGTCAATTGTATTCACTTGCTTTGCTTTTCTCCTCCCCACTTCCCCTTGTCTCCAGATTCTGATGGCAGCTTTGGCCAAGACTATGAAAAATGTGATCCATGTGCTCGTCTTGTTGTTCCTGTTAATATTTATCTTTGCGATTTTGGGTCATGGTTTGTACAGAGACCCTAAAAATGGAGACCCTCAGAACTGGGGCACCTTAGCGGCTGCCTTCTTCACTCTCTTCAGTTTAGTAACGGTAATCTTCACAAGCATTTCAATTCTCAATCAGTTCTGTTAGACAAACTGTGCTAACTAGCATTCTTGACTTGGGGCAAGAAGGTAAGATGTTGAAGCGAAGAGGACTTTTTCTCCACGTTGGTTCCCTCTAACAGTGACATTAAGCTGGATAGACACCATTTTGGGGTGTAAGTAGGTGAGACATCAGGAGATGTGCTGTGATCCTACAAGTTTATAAAAGGGCAAATGTAGCTGCAAGGGGTGGTCTATTTTGATCATTGCCACAGCATTGTGAGGATGGGTGCTTAACCCTTTCCCCCACGGTGCAGGTAGGTAATTTTGGACTCTGGACTTAATTATCTTACTGGGGGTGGAGGGAGGGGCTTTAGATGGCTCCATGTATTGGTTCAGCTGTGAAGCACACAACTAACATTTCTTTTCTCCTTGCCCCCCCCCCCCCACTATTTCATGCTTTCCAACTGCTTCTACATTCCTGACACATTAGAGCAACAAGCAAGCAAGCAAGCTGTTTGCCAGGAAGAAGAAATACTCTGAGCATATGCATGTTCCAAAATTCCACATTTTGAACTCAGAATCATAGCACTATCATAATGCTATGGAATACAATAGAATTCAGTCTCTGTTGCTCTCATGCTAAACACATCTGTTTAGGAATAAGCACCATTTTGGTGTAGAAAAAAAAGGAATAATATATGATTTCAAGTAAAACTAAAAAATAGTAATCAAATGAGCATCGGTAACCATCTACATGCCCTGCTGGCTGCCCCCAGGCTATAAAATGTTTTTTTTTTTTAATTAAGGAAGGAAGGGTGGTGTGGCGAGCAGCATCAGCCCCAGTGGGCTCTGGTCTGCCCATAGCAGCCCAGGTATTGATGCCAGGGCCAGGCCTGTTTGCCACTGCTCCTATCACCTGTTGCTGGGCTGTGGCCCCCTGGACTTCAGCCCCACGGTCCAGCTCTAGTTTTCCTGCAATGTCCTCACAATGTCTGGGCAGGCTTTGTGAGCATTATTCTGATGACTCTTCTTATCAATTGCCTCTGAATCTTTCTGTGTTGATCTTTGTGCATGTGTAGAGCAAACACACAAAGAGCAGTGCAGGAACAGATGTGAGAAGACTGTTGTTCTCACGGCTGGTATTCAGAGGCAGGCTGCATCTGATCCTGGAGGTAGTTATATAGCCATCATGACTAGTAGTAGTCATTGATCACCTCACCCCCCATGGATTTGTCTATAGATGGGCAATGAGGGACAGATATGAAGAGAAAAAACAAAAATGAAACGAAATGCAATGCAATGCAATGCAATGGGACAAGAGCAACAGTGTGGACAAGATGTCAGAGACAATAATGATTACCGATTGGTAATCTTTATTATTAATAAGTAAGACCAGTTGTTTTAAAACTGGAAGTGTAGGCATCGGTTGGAGTGTGTGCGTGTTATAGGGAGGGATGTATTGCACTAAGACAGTGATTTATATGACTCCTGACTGATTCTTCTTTAGAGTTTAATGACTGGTCTGATGAACTTTCAGGTGGATGGCTGGACAGACTTGCAGGAGGAACTGGATAACAAACAAATCGTTACAAGCCGGACATTCACAATAGTGTTCATTCTCTTAGGATTCTTTGTGTTTTTCAATATGTTCATTGGAGTTGTCATTATGGATATTCAGGTAAGTTGCCATTGTGTGATGATGGTGGCAATTTTCTCTCTGTTCAAATCTGTTGATTTGATAACTGGCATTGATTGAGTGCCACCACCACCCCCGCCAAAGAAAGAAAATTAAAAAAAAAAAAAAAAAAAGGTTGTGTGTGTGAGCTACTTGTGATTGTGATTCTGCCACTGTAGAATTAGAACAACATTATCTCTTAATATTTCTTCTCATCTGCCAAAGCCCTGGTGGGAACATCATTCTGAATTAATGTTAGTCCATTTACTATGGACTAGTAAATTTTGGTCCAATTTAGATGAATACATAGCGCAGGGTGAATATAATGACATACATTACAGAGAAACTTGGCAAAACCTAAACCATGCACTCACCCTGCACTATGTATATGTTTAAATCGGACCAAAATTATCCATAGCAAATGGATTAACATTAATTCAGATTGTCCTTGTCCTTCTGCAAGCAGAAAGGTTTTCTGTATGACAAACCATCATGATGATAATACCAAAAGTTCATACAAATAATTACTTTGAATAAATTCATGCACCCACTTCTGCAGAGTGATTTATCACTGTTTTGGCATGAGATAAATAGGATGTTATGCTCCAGGCTATTCTGCTACTCAGAGTATCCCTGTGGATCCAGTATGGCCTGTCCACTAATAATGGATGCTAATTAATGGGCTCATTGAAGGAGAGGATCACTCTGGCCATTTGGATCGCCAGATAATACCCACCCTGCAAGGTTGGAAGAAGCTGTGAAACTGGTTTACAGAATCTGAGGCCCCATTCACACATAATGGTGGCAAATCATGGATTAATTAACCCACGATTTGCCACAGTGCGTGCCCAATGCATGCCGCTGTCATTTTGAATATGCAAGGTTGCTCTGTGACGTGTGAATCTGGATACTATGGGTTAATCATGGGTTAAACAACCCTGAGTTAACCTAACTAATTGTAAGTTAACTGTGGGTTGCTTAACCCATGATTAACCCATAGTGTCTTTCTTTGCACATCATGGAGCAGCCTTTGATTGGGCTGATTGGAGTTTGCACATTCAAAATGGCAGTGGCACACAATCCATGATTTGCCCCATGATTTGCTGCTGTGAACTGGGTCTGTGTGTGTGTGTGTGCGCGCGCGCGCATGCGTGGACCAAGAGGCCTAGAAAGGAGGCCCTTGAATTTAGACAGAGAAAGCACTTTGCATCTTGAGCCTTCATTGATGCTGCTGTTGCTTTGAGACTGGTGCTGCTCACAACAACCTTCAATAGTTGCAAAGAAGCAGACTTGGCAACCTTTTCCAGTGGAGGTGTCTAGGGGTGTGTGCACATTTATTTCTAAAATGAATGAGAAATGAAACAAATGTGCCACCATTTGTTTCTTACTTTGATTCTATGAGAAACAATGGAAAACAGAGGAACAAATGGGAGAAACTTAATTAAAATCCTTTCCTTTCTTCCATCCGTTTCTCACAGGAGGGCTTCCGGAGACTGACAAGAGGAATTGTATTTCATTGCTTAGCAAATTGACAAATATTGTTGCATCCTGGGAATATTCTGTAGGGAGGAGGTACCTTGGAGTGTTCTGGAAGTGACGAGAATTGAACCCTATGCAGATCTCATGATTGCCACTTTGTAATCACCACTGTGCTTGCTGGCCCACCATCCATGCATTGTGGGGAAAGGTTTGAAGTGCAGAACACACATTTAGGGTCCCTGCACAATGTAGAACTCTGCTGCACCATCAGGCTTCTAAATCGTGGGGAAGCTACACCCACAGAGCAGTTCACTGCTCCAGACCTCCTCCTCTTCCAGTGCATGGAGGTTGAGAGCGGTGGGGGACAGGATGGAGGAGGCAGCATCAGTGAACATGGAGGGGGGCTCTTAGGCTCAGGTGATTCTCATTGGCTGGGTTCAGACAACGTGATAACCCACACCCAAGGGTTGAGTATGGGTTGAGTGTGGGTGGTCGTTGACACATGGGTCATCGCTGAAACATGGGTTATCATGTTGTCTGAACCCAGTCAAGATGAGAAACCATAGTGAACAACGAACAGTTCACAACCCAACAACAAACCATGGGTTCTCTTCATGGGTTGTTTGCAGTTAACAAACCATGGTTTGTTAGCTGGGCTGGGTTCAGACAACTTGATAACCCACGTTTCAACAACAACCCAACTTGATAACCCACGTTTCAAGTTGAAGGCACACTTGGATGAAGCCGATTACTTAGATCCATGCCAGTCGGGCTTCAGGCCTGGACATGGGACGGAAACGGCCTTGGTCGCCTTGGTGGATGATATGAGGAGGGCCTTGGATAGGGCCGAATGCTCCTTCCTAGTCCTCCTCAATCTCTCAGCGGCTTTTGATACCGTGGACCACGGTATCCTCCTGGACCGCCTGGAGGGGTTGGATATCGGAGGCACTGTATTACAGTGGTTCCGGTCCTTCCTCTCTGGAAGGTACCAGAGGGTAGTTCTTGGGGAGGAGGCTTTGGACCCTCGGCTGCTCACTTGTGGGGTGCCGCAGGGTTCTATCCTCTCCCCGATGCTATTCAACATCTACCTAAAGCCGCTGGGGGCTATCATCAGGAGGTTTGGGGTGCGGTGTCATCAATATGAGGATGACACACAGCTCTACCTCTCTTTCAAGTCCTCACCGAGGTTGGCCGTTGAGACCCTGTCCAAGTGCCTGGAGGCAGTGGGTGCAGGACCGGTGCAAGGCAGTTTGGTGCCCTAGGCAAGATCAGATATTTAGCGCCCCCCCTTCCCACTTGAGCGCTGTATTTTTTTTCCAAGGCGTTTCTGGCAGCTGCCTAGTTGGCCTAATGGTAGCACCGGCCCTGAGTGGGTGGCTGGATGGGAAGGAACATGTTGAAACTGAACCCCGACAAGACCGAGGTACTTCTGGTGGGAGACAAGGGAAGGTTAGGGGATGTTGACCTGGTGCTGAATGGGGTACATCTCCCCCTGAAGGACCAGGTCTGCAGCTTGGGGGTAATTCTAGACTCCCAGCTGTCCGTGGAGGCTCAGGTGTCAGCTGTGAGCCGGGCGGCGCTGTATCAACTCCATCTGATACGGCAGCCACGCCCCTACCTTCCTAATCATCTGCCCCCATCAGTGGTTCATGCCTTGGTCTCCTCTCGCCTAGACTACTGTAATGCGCTCTACGTGGGGTTACCCTGGAAGACGGTTCGGAAGCTTCAGCTGGTACAGAACGCGGCGGCTCGCCTGATTGAGGGCAGCCGCTGGCGTGATCACATCACGCCAGTGCTTAATGAGTTGCACTGGCTACCAGTTGCTTGCCGAGCTGAATTCAAGGTGTTGGTTTTGACCTTTAAAACCCTACACGGCTCCGGTCCAACTTATCTCAAGGAGCGCCTCCAGCAACATCAAGTAGGCCGCTCAACAAGATCTGCCACGGACGGCCTTATCCTTATCCCATCAGCAAGAGCAGCCAGGCTGGTGGGGACTAGGAAGAGGGCCTTCTCTGTGGCGGCCCCCACATTATGGAACTCCCTCCCTAGTGACCTTTGCCATGCCCCCTCCGTGACGAGCTTCCGCCATGCATTAAAAACATGGCTGTTCAGATGGGAATATGGGGTGGGTTAGGATTTTAAAAGAATTTTTTATACTGTTTTAATTATCATATTTTATTGTATTGTTTTGCTGTATCATTTTAATTGTACATCGCCCAGGGTGGCTGGGTGACCGGCTAGATGGGTGATTAATAAATATAAGAAATAAATAAAATAAATAAACCCACACTCAACCTATACTCAGCCCTTGGTTGTGGGTTATTGTGTTGTCTGAACCCAGTCTAGGATTGCACGCCTGAATAGGGCTTAGAAAACTGTCCCATCTGAAGCATAAAGCACCGGAGGCATAGAGGATGTCCGTGTCAAGGTTCCGCTACTGCAGGGACCCCTTGACCTGCCTTTGGAAGATCTCTGCCTCTTCTCAAAGCTCCTCCCATTCCAGGAGATCAAATCCTTTGCCTGCTTCCAGTAGCATGGGAATAGGCTTTAGACGTGGTGAAGAAGTCACTCCAACAACTCAGGGTACACAACAACACTTTACTTATTATATTAGGGTATTTACATAATAGAGTGGTTATAATTCAAAAGCAAGTATGATCAAATTAAACAAACAAATACTACAAGGTTCTCTAGCTTAACTTCAGACTACCTCTCTCCTCTGCAGTCAGTCTCTCTCTCTCCCTAGCTGACCACACCCCACACATATGTAGCCTTCCCGGGATTGGAAGGTTATAACCATGTGATCTTGAACAGGAGAAATAATTCTTAACTTCTATTGGGTGAACTAAAACTCACAAACTCCCCCTCCCATCCTGAAATGTTTGGGCCTTCAGGCTTCAACTAATCTAGGGAAGTGTTTGGGCCTTCAGGCTTCAACTAATTTAAGCCTGTGTAGGCCTCAATCCTTCACAGTCCGTCACCCCTTTCTTATTTGCTTCTGAAACAACCATAGATTCTTAATGGGTCAAGAAATTCTCCTTAGAAAGTAGGAAGCAAAGAGGACCTCTGTCTCTGCAGAGATCATTTATCCTCCTTTGCTTTTGTATGAGTAGGATTCAACGGAACAATATGAGCAAAAGTTGAAGGCAGAGAGGCAGGCTGCTCTAATCGCGAAGAAGCAGGCTATTTTAAGAAGGCAACAGGAGGAAGTAAAAGAATTGCTCAGTCAGCAGGTGAGCAATGTATTTTATATTATCATAACAGCATGGTTTGTTTTTTTCAGTAGATGACTCTATTAATTAGCCTTCATGAATTCCTAAGTATTATGGAATTTAAAAAGTGAACGAAGTTGTAGATTTTTGTTACATTTAAAGCTGAGTCTTAAATGGTTCACTTTGCTTACAAACAGGAAAACATTCATTTCGGCTTGACTGCAGCTATTTTCCACTCTGTGGGCCACAGGGCCAGCTCTGGGCCAAACATAATCTAACTGGCGACTGGCCAACAGAGAGCAGTATACCCCCTCTCTGCTGAGGGGGTATGCCCCCTCTCTGCTGAGTATGTCCCCTCTCTGCTGAGCTTCCGCCGCTCACTAAAAACATGGCTGTTCAGGCGGGAATATGGGGTGGGCTAAGCTTTTAAAATATTATACTGTTTTAAATGTATTTTATTCTGTATTTTATCATGTTGTACATCGCCCAGAGTGGCCGGTTTGCTGGCCAGATGGGCGATCCATAAATGCAACCAACCAACCAACCAACCAACCCACAAACAAATAAATAAATAAATAACCTATCTTTAATGTTTCAGCCAGAGGTCCCCAAACTTTTTTGGTTGGTTGTAGACTTTGGAATTTTGGGAGAGTGTTGTGGGTGCTCTTACAAAATGACTGCCATGGAGGACATGGATGGTCATTTTCCGAAAAGCAAACTGGTGAGACTAAAGGAAAAGCAGCTTGCCCAAGAGCCTAAGTATAAGGCACTGGGAGGAGGGTCGTCTGAGGTCCAAAACATAAAACTACTCTTTTGAACCCAAATAAAGATGGTGCTAGAGGGCAGCCCTTCGCTTTGTAGCAGTATACCAGCCTCCCAGCTAAAAAAAAATAAGTAATTAAAACTATATTAATAAAATAAAAATCTGGAGGGGTAAGGAGCCTGGTGGACACCAAGAGTGGTGTCCGCAGGGCACATTGGTGCCCATGGGCACCACAGTGGAGAACCCAGGCTTGAGATATCAAAGCTAAATGGATTATTGAAATGATCTCAGTCTCTTCAAGTGTTAGTCTTGTGGTATGTTATGGTGGGGAATGTTGCATCTCCTGCAATAAATGAGCCCTGGATTGCTCTACATTGTGATAAGTTACACATATGCATCCCTCACTCATACATACTCTTGTATTGCCATGTACAGCAGGGTGCCATGGGCCATTTTGAAATTTGGTGGTGCCTTATCCATCCCCCTTCCAATGATTTGTAAAGGCAAGAGGAGACACGTGGAGATGCTGGAAGCTTCTTGAGAAACCTGGTGCTAAGCAACTTTCTAGATCTTTATGGCCCTTTCCCACCACATCTTTAAAGGTCTCAGTGGTGGGGACTCGACAAACCTCCTAAACTTTTAAAGAGGCTACCTTTATTTCTTGCAAAAACATCTTGCTTACAATCCTGATCTGGGTGTGGCTTCTGTTACTTTAAGAACTAATGCCTGCCCCTTTCCAGTGTTGGTTATTTGTCATTTGTGGACTTTGCTGGGCATGGCTCTTAGTTCTGTGACATCATTGTGCTGGTGTTTAAATGGTGTGCCTGCATTTTCACATCAGAAATCGACTGAATATCAAACTTTTGATGAACTGGTGGAAGACTTTAAAAAAACCCTGCTGCACTCGGATCCTGTGATCTTAGAAGAGTTTTGTGCCAGCTTGCCATTCATTGATCTTTATTTGACATCCCTAGACCGTCAGGATGCCACAATTGATAAGTAAGTATGTAACTCTTTGTAGATGAACATAATAAAAATTGGATCATGCTCACATTACTTTTAGTGATGGGTGAACATACCTCCAACAGAAATCGTAATTTAGTCACTGCGTTCTGAATTCCTCTGTGAAATCTCGGATGAAAGTTCTCCATTATTTCAAGTTCTCATTTTGTATATATGAAGTGCTGAAGAAGCACAGATTTCCTTCTTGCCCACCAGCCAGCCACCCCAGGCTGCAACACGGCCCTTCCAACCCACTCATCTTTGAAACGCTACGAGCAAATGCTCCTAGCAAGCACCACTGTCTTCAGAGATAGTGGTTTCAGCCCAGCAGCACTTCCCAGAATGGTCATGTGGCATGCCATGGCATGTCACATGGGGTAGTCACATGACCATTTCAGGAAGTGCCTGTTAGGTTGAAATGCTATTTTCCTTTTGAAAAAGAGACAAATGTGCTGCTACGAGCATGAAAGGAGGTTTTCTAAAGTAGTAAGAAAATTAGAAAAAGCTCTTTTCTGGCTAAAAGGACTGAGAAAAAAGTCATGTAGGCCATGCAGGTGCTTGTAATCAATCTTGATTTGAATAACAGAGTTTGTTGGATAGCTGTCTAAGCTTGGTACACATATGAGCATTACGAACAGAGCAGATTTGACTTACAAGCCACCTAATTTCAAGTTTCGCTGGCATCACTAATTACTTGGTTTTAACAAATGTCCATTATATTAAGTTCTTCATACTCCTTAACTCCTGTACTGTTCACACTAAAGTCTAATGGAAACATTAAAAGACGCATATGGTATAGTTCTTCAGGCCTGCAGTTAAGGATTTCAGAATGTGGGGTGTAGTGTGGCATATTTGTATGTTTCTCAGTGTCAAAGGCCTTCTCTGCATGTAGAGAGACAGAACTTCAAGAAAGGTTCTAGCTTAGCCTTCTCCCAGAGGTATTACCTTTCCAAGTGCAAGGTGATTTTGAAATGGACGGCAGTCAAATGTCCAACCTCCCCCCCCCCCATTCTGAAGTGGTACTGTGCCAAGACGGCTGTACCACATGCTCTTTCTGAGTATGAATCAGCTCTCAGAGAGCAGTTAAAGTGGGAAAGGAACAGAGTAGATTCCTCTTTAATATCTACCCCTACTTCTTAACCATTTCTTCATGTAAAAATCACAAGAATAGAGTCCAGGGCGTGTCTGGGTTGAAAACAGAGACAAAAGTGTGACAAAAGCGTCATCTGGAAGCAGCATTAGAGGCTATACCTGAGAAATAATTGAAAATTATTCTGGAATCTTTGAGATGCTGCTGCCATGATCCAATCATTTTATATGCTCTGTGAGTATATGAAAAACTGTATGTATGAATTTATTTATTTTAAAAAAATAAAATTCTAGGCCACTGTTCTTTTTAAGAAAATATACCAAGTGGTTTCCAAAAGGAAACAAAATGAAATGAAAATAAAACAAAGCAGGAGGCTGAAGGTAATTTAAAGCTTTAGACAGAGAAGATCAATATCGCTCATACCATCAATATAGAGAAGAACTATAGCTCAGGGACAGAGCACATACTTTGATGGAAAAGGTCCCAGGTACAATCTCCAGGTGGGGCTGAGAAAGACTCATGCCTGATGCCCAGGAGAGCCACTGCCAATCCAAGCAGACATTTCTGAGTGAGATGGACCAGTGTTCTGACTCAATATAAGGCAGCTTCCCCTGTTCCTAATATAAGCAGCAACGAACAGTCACTAAAAAAGCCATTAGCATTGTATGGAATAAGCAGCATTGGGATAATACAGGCCTGTGGCTCACGCTGGCTCAGCTTGTCTGAGCATGGAAAGCTAAGCAGGGTCAGGCCTGGTTATTGCTTGGATGGGAGACCCCTCCTCTAGTTTCCGGCATTGAGCAGGGGGTTGGACTCGATGGCCTTGTAGGCCCCTTCCAGCTCTATGATCTATGAAATCTATGAAACTTTGTCTTAATGGTCTTAGCCATACATGTGGATGCCGTGCCCTGTTTTGATTTCTTGGGAAACCATTTCAGACCAAGGCAATGTGGAGCAGAGAAGCAGGGTGAAATGTACTTAACTTTCCTCAGCCTCCATGTAAGTACACACTTGATTGTAAATGGAGCAAACCAAGGACAGATAGCGTAATGTGTCTCTCCTCCTCTTGTTGCATCTCCATTCACAATTGCCCTCTCCTGAACTTTTTTTTTTAAGGGTTGTCATTTGGCCAATCCATCCATTTGTGTACACACCATGTAGTTTGACCCTCATTGTGATAGTTTTGTGGTACACAGTTCACAAGAGGTTTTCCACTCAGTTGGGATTGCCAAACCTCACATATGTGAAATGCAGAGGGAAAGAGAAATTAACGGCCAAAACTTGGCATAATTTTTTAAAAATGTGCTTTTTGATTAATGGGCAGTTGTTTAGCTGTTGCAGCAGAAGGATTTGCTTATTTTATGACAGCCCCATCAGCAACTATAGTTGGCAAGTAGGGCAAAGCCATCCAGCTCTGTCCCATGCTCTGGGATCCACCAGAAGGGCACTTTGCCAAGAGGGACTCCTCAAACTTGGTGTGGGCCTTGTTTATGGTCTCTGTGCAAGCACACATATGGATTCTGTGCCTGTGCAAAGCATCATTTGTGGACCCTCAAGAGCATCAGCCTACAACCCCCCCCCCAACCCAGCATGCATGCCCTACAGGATGGACCCCATGCCTTACCACACAACTGTTCATTGACCACCATGACCTTTAGGAGAATGTTCTCTTGGTGTCTTGCAATTCCAAGTGAGCTAGGCAAGGCCTACTCCTCTCTTTCTCTCATATGTTTTGGGTTCAATTTTTTCCTTTTATCTCTGTGTTTGTGATTTCTTTATTTATTTCAATTTTGTGGTGTTTGTCTGCCTGCAACTTCTTTCTAGTGCTTTGATATCAGGCTGTAGTGTGAGCAAAGTCACGGTACTACAGCTGTTTAGGTCCCCCCTTTGCCTCTTTTTCCCAGCACCAGAACCATAAGAGTTAGTTGTGCTGCTGAGAAGCTGCTTCATAAATTGATCAGTATTGGCACTCAGAGTAAATTAATATTTTGGGAATGTACATTATCCAGCCAATGATATCATTTTGAGTTCTCTGTTCCAGTTCAAAGCATGCATGAAGTGCCTGCATTTCAGCCAGCTGCATTATCACCAGGGCTGGCCCTTCCATTAGGCAAAGTGAGGTGGCTACCTCAGGTGGCTGATTTTGGGTGTATTGAAGGGGCAGCACATTGTTAATTATTTAATGCATTATACTTGTATTTTTACTCTCAGGGAGAAGCACTTCTGGGATTTTCTTCAGGTGCCAAATAACTTGTCTGGCCTTGAGTCCTATGCACCTTGACTTGGGGGCAGCAATGCCATGTGCTGCTCTGCCTCAGGCAGCAAAATGTCTTGGTCCAGCCCTGATTATCACAGTACCATAGCAAACTTTCTATTTCCTCTAAATCAGTGTTTTCCAACCTTGGGTCCCCAGATGTTTTTGGCCTACAACTCCCAGCATGCCCCAGCCAGCTATGTAGCTGGCTGAGGCATGCTGGGAGTTGTAGGCCAAAAACATCTGGGGACCCAAGGTTGGAGAACACTGCTCTAAATACTGCCTGACAACACATAACAAGCATCACAAATGTCACTCCCAACTTCCTTTCATCATGATCCGAAGCATTTGCATTGCCATATCTGACTGCAAGACTGGCAAGACGTCATGTACTGTGTTGTTGGAATGAGACAACAGTTGGTCTGTCTTCTCAGATGAGTGCTTGCATGCTTCTGTAACAAGTCTTAGGCCAATTGACATCTTCTGTAAGCTGTTGCCCATGGTCTCTGTCCATACCCTTGCCTCTAGGCATTGGATGTAGCATCTAAATATCACAAACACATGTTCATGTTGTGATATGTATCACTTCACCAGCTGCAGCACATTGTTTACACATGGAAGGGACAGAATGGCTGTAAACAGGTTTGTTGTGTCTTTCTGGATTCTCGTGTTTTCGCATGGGAAACTAGACTGTGAGAGCAATATGAGCTGGTTGAAGGCGCGTGTGTGAAAGCAGAGTCACGCGTGTGCTGGATGGGAGAATTAAAATCCTGTCTGTGTGTCAGAAGCCCATCTTTCTACACACAGATCTTCCAGATCTCACCCCCCTCTCTCTGCGCAGCGTTCCAGCGTGTTGGTTTGCAGCTGCCAGCCAGCTTGCCTGTAATCCGACACCAGCTCAGCTTCCCCCGGTTGCAGATTAATCCATGTAGCAAGGAAACACTCTGTAACTCCACAGGTCTATTTCTCTACCTGTTTATTTACTTTAGCAATTAATATTCTACAGAGTATACATTCCTAGTTACAGTCCATGTGCAGAGTACAATGCATAGCAAGCATTAGTTCCAGTGGAGTAGGTTGAGCTTTACTCCACCTAAGCAAAGACAATACATTGTTGCAAAGTCCTGCAAACAATAGCCAGAAGAGGAAAGGAAAAAGAATAGAGAAAGCAGTCCAGCACTTCTCTAAAATGGCTTCCAACAGAATAAATAAGTACGTCACCAGGACATACAAACCATGTGACTAGCTCGTAATGCTCCCAGGCCTAGCTTCCCATGAGAAAGAACACGGGAAAAAAGAAAGACAAAACACAACTTGTTTACCAGCCATTCTGTTCCTTCCATGTGTAAACAATGTGCCACAGCTGGTGAATGTGATTCATATCACAACACTGGTCACATGGTTTGTATGTTCTGATGACGTGCTAACTTGTTTTCTGTCTGAAGCCATCTTAGAGAGAAGCTGGACTGCTTTCTCTCTTCTTCTTGTTCTTCTTGCTGGACTTTGTTACTGCAACAATGTAACGTCTTTGCTGAGGTGGAGTGAAGCTCAACTTACTCCACTGGATGTAATGCTTGCTATGCATTTATACTCTGCACATGGACTGTAACTAGGAAATGTATACTCTGTAGAACTTTACTTGCTAAGTGAATAAACAGGTAGAATTAGACCTGTGGTGTTACAGAGTGTTTCCTGACTCCATGGATTAATCTGCAACGGGGAAGCTGGAAGCAATCTGACAACAGGGCAGACTGGGCTGATCAAACTGGCACAACACGCTGCACGCTGCGCAGGGGGAGGTGAGATCTGGAAGATCTGTGTGTGGAATTTCAGGCGTCTGCTAGCACACAGACAGGATTATAAATCTCCCACACTCTGCATACTCTCAGACACCAACAGTTCATTCCTATAGTTCAGGGTTGGGCAAGTTGTGGTCCTCCAGATGCTTTGGCCTACAACTCCTGTACACTCTTGTCAGCATAGCCAATGGTGAAGGATTATGGGAGTTGTAGGACAAAATATCTGGAGGGGGAAAAGAAAATCTCAGGTGAATTCTACATAGAAATATTCATTTCTATGTTCACAGAATATTTCTATGTAGAAGAGACAGTTGAAAGACTTTCTCCTTAATACATCTAAAATAAGATAAATGGCCCCTGACTAAGGAACATAGATTTTCCTAAATGTGTCAGGCATAATAAATGTCTCTAATAGGCACCTGAGATTCTCTTTTCTCTCTCCTGTTTCTGTCACACACCAGTGCCTTCCCTTGTCCCTTTACCAAAACATCTGGAGGGTCACAAGTTGGCCACCTGTGCAATAGTTACTCTAGACCAGCCTTATCCAGTGTGGTGCCCTCCAAATGTTTTAGACTTCAACTCCCATCAGCCCCAGCTAGCATGGTCAATGGTCAGGAATGCTGCAAGTTGTAGTCCAAAACATCTGGAGGGCACCAGGTTGGGGAAGGCTGCTCTGGACCCTGTAGGTTAGATGCATGAGCCCACCATTTTGGAAGCTGCAGAGAAGCTTGAAAACAGAGAATACAAGTTACTCTTTCAAATGTCTGCTCTTAGGATCCTAAGAAGAATGTAACCTTAAGCTGATATCAAGGAAATCATGAAAAATAGTACACCGGCAGCCTGTAGATAAAGGCCCTGATTCAAAGGAGCTGGAATACTTACTTACTTTTGGGGGTTGTTGCACTGGAGGGCTAGAAGTTTTTGTCTATCTCCCACTGAGACTTGAGGGAGAAGGCAAACAGCCCACTCTGCAGTGTGCTTCAAAAGCCCATGCCTGTGCATGAAAGGGGCTCCCCAGATTTAGTGGAACCATATACTGTAGGTTGCATTAGAGTCACCACATTTTCTGTTATCCCTGAAGACACAATGAAATGATGATTGAATATGTCCGCTTCTTGTGTCATTCCAGGTTGCAAGAACTCTATTATGAAATTGTTGCCACTTTGAACACCCTGCTGAGAGAATCGCAAGACAAGTCTTTGCAGTCTTTGCAGTCTCTGAAGGCCAAATCTGGGTCATCCATTTTTTTTGACTAAAAATTAATAAAAGCTGTATTTTATTTAAAAGAATACAAAGTTATTTTCTTCCTATTTGAAAAAAGAAGAAGCCTCTGGCACACTGCTTAACAATCAGTGAAATGAATAGCAAAGCTCCCATGAACATCCAAGAGAGCTAGGATTTTACCCAGTTTGTTCACATCTTGGGAAACATAAACATAATTTGACTGCTTTGCTAATGTATCTTTGAGTTTGCGGCTGTATCTCTATCGATCTTTATAGGCTTAGGTCAACCTGTTAGATCATATCCTGTGATTTTTCTGGAGGCCATTTGGTAGCTGTTAACTGGGAAACCCAGATGGGTTGCAAATTAAAAGCGGTGTACAGGCAGTCCCTGAGTTAAGAACGTCCGACTTACAGACAACCCATACTTAAGAACGGACTTCTGGGTTCCCCGGCGCTACGTCATTTACGTAGAGTACATAGCATAGTATACTACGCAATTTGCATAATTTACACAATTTGCATAAATGCCGATTTTAACCTATAGAACGCTATGCTGTTCCGACTTACATACAAATTCGACTTAAAGACATTCTTAAGAACGGAACTCATTCGTAACCTGGGGACTGCCTGTACTCTGTGTGTGGTAGGGCTTTTCTGTTGATAGTTGTGGATCAAAGATAGGTGACTATGTGCAACTTTCCCTCACATATAGCCATCAATGGGAGCACAGAGCACAAATGAGGGCTTGTATGACAGCAACCACCAACTCAAAGGACATGTATGAACAATTGCTTTGCATGATAGAATTTGGGTTCCAGGTACATGTTGTCTACTTAAGCTGCCCCTGAAGCCGTTATGCATTTGTGCCCGGATAACATAGAAAATGAATTGGTGGTGATATGAATAGCCACATTTTGGATGTATTTTGCAGCAATGAGTGTCAGTCATCATGAATCCCTCTTAAGGTGAGATGCAAGTTTCTCGAGGTACTTCCTTTCCATAACTCCCTCTGACAGCATACTTGGATGTTCTCTAGGACCTTCAAGATCAAAAATATTGTAGATACATCAGCACAATGATCCACAGGAAAAACAGATGCACCCCCTTCTCCATCTTAGGGGATCCGTTCTTCAACAGGGCCAATTTGGAGTTTCCAGTATCCCCAGAGCCTCCTAATTTTGTTCCTGATTGCATCCATGTGTGTGTTTCAGTTCAACTCCAACAAATCTTTCTTTTGAAGGCACTAATGAAGATCTCATGCTTCATTTATAACAGCTTGTACTGTAAGATCCTATATCTTCTGATAAAGGCTGGAACCCTTTAGGTTTGCTTATACAAGGGAATAAAGTCTATTTTATTAGAGGCTAGTGAAAACACCCCACCCCCAGTCTTAATGCAATGCATATGCAGGAGTAGCCTATAGTTTATCTGTTCAAGTGCATCCTTCACCCCACAAGTGAAATGTATGCAGTACATTTGTGTAGCTTGCATGGGCTAGAGCAGGAGTAGGCAACCTGGTGCCCTCCAGTTGTTTTGGATGGCAACTCCCATAATCCCTGACTATTGTCCATACTGGCTGGGGCTGATGGGAGTTGTAGTCCAAACCATCTGCAGAACACCAAGTTGCCTAGCCCTGGGTTAGAACAAAAGGAATGGTTGGGGAAAGAAGTAATGCTCATGTAATGCAACTTGACTTACAAACTATCATGGGAGGCAATGCTATACATGGAAGTGAATCAGCTGAAACACATGCTTGGAATGCTATCCTTAGCAAGTCTGGGCAAGATGGAAAAGATTCTCTGTAGTGATTAAGTCCATTATTCTAGAGCTATGAGATGCTGCCCATTCACAGAGAGAATGTATCAGATGTTGAACATATGCCTTCCTTGAATTAACCAAAAGTATGAGAAATAGCAAGGAAACACTCTAGACACTACTGGATGGAGAAATCTCCAGCTCTTGAAGTATTTTGAGAATTTCACGGATAGAATTTACCAATCCTCTCCCAGGGAAGAAAAAGAAAAGGTTACAATATTTGGTGCTGAGTTTTCTACGCTCACATATTTTTTTTATATTACAGCTGTGAAGCACTTCATGATTATATGTAGTGGACTGGTGTATAATATTACGCAAAGCACCACGAAAAATGTCCTCTTTAATAGTAAGTGGTTAGTCTGGATCACTTGATGGCTTTTTAGCAGTAAAATAAATTAGAAACAGACGTGAACAGTATCTAATTCTAGGCTCAGAAATGTTTGAAAAAAGATGCCCATAAAGCAAAATTATTGACACTTTCTGACAGAGATACGGGGATATTTTTTTTCCTAGTTGAACAGAACAAGTTCATTTATCATGCTGCACATATCTTTCTAAGTACAACTCACTGATCCAAACTGGGTTTTGGTTTGCACAGGTAAATCATTTTGAGGCTGGGTCGTGAACTGTCAATGAACAAATATTCCTCTCCGTAGCCCATTAGTTTTGATATGCTATTTTATAGGTCATTCTTGTACCTTGGAATATTTTGTGTTATTTATTAGCTACACCAGTGCAAGTCTGCATTGGGGAGCAGTGCCCAAATCTGACTGGAAAATTTAGTCCGATCACTTAGTATATTTATTTGGACTGCTTTTAATCATAGCACTGGAGGTCCCAAATTAGTCCAACGGCTTCTATTTTAATTCCTCATTACATTTTAAAACGATGGGTCCCAATTCAGAGATCCTCATATACAAAGCACATTGTATTTATTTTTGATATATTTGTATCCTGCCACTCAGTCTTAATTTTCAAGGTGGCTTACAACAGAATCCTTACTACACACATAAAACTGATAAAACCAGGCAACAGTAAAAACAGAACAACAAATATGGTAAGAGCAGCAGCAACAAAAACATTCAAGAAGTGCTTAATATGTGTTTACAGCCAATAAACATGCACTTAAAAGGTCATAAACTCTATTAAAAGCTTGCACGAACAGCAGCATTTTAAAATTGGTATTGAAAAGCCATTCAAAAGGGTGCTGAGCAAATAGAAAGGGGATGGTGTGCCACAACTGAGGTGCCACCACTGAGAAGACCCTGTCTTTTGTTGCTACACTTCACCTCTGAAGTTAGGGTGCACCCTGAGCAGATTTTAATAAATGGGCAGGTTATTCTTGCTGCTGTGCATGAGCATCTCCCTGCTGAAAAGAGAGTTGGCAATGTCAACATTGACATCTTTCTGTGTGTGCATGCACATGTGTATGTTTAGAAATGGGGTTGTCCCCTTACCTCGAGAGCTGAACAAAACACCTGTCCAGTGCAGGGGACCATTTGTTTACCACTTGATGCCTTCCTTTACATATAAGGGGCTCCACATATAGATGCCTGCTTCCACCCAGATCACCTTGCTGGATTGCACTGATGCTGTTATTCTGTAGGATCTTTCAACTTCAAGGTTTTAAGGGCAAATCTATCTGCAGTTGCCTATTTTCTACCCTTTTGCTTTGGGAAGACATTTACAACTGCAAACAGAAGCCCCTCATAAAAGTCCTAGAGAGGAACCAATGATACAACTTCCTACTAAATTTGGTTTTCATGTTGTCATTTGTAGTAATTTCATGTTTTATGAAGAACACTTTCTCAAACTTCCGCAGCATAATGAAAACACATGTAGCTTTAGAAGACAATATGTGACCGTTTTCATGGAGAGAGTATATCAAAACCTCATTTTTATTTTAACTTTGACAGTTATATGGACCACATTTCAGCAAGACAGAGAAATGGGAAGACTATTATCAAGCATAGAAATTCTCACTTTTACGATGGCCATTTTTCATATACAGCCCCATATACTATCTGAAATAATTTATTTAATAATTTCTGAAATATTTATATTATCTGAAACAATAACAAATATAGTACAAATTGAATAGAAAATATAATTAAATATGATTTATCTGCACTAGTATTTGAAGAGGGAAAATTATTACTGGCCATTGAATTAGATATTATATTGCCTAGTCAGTCCTATGTCTTGCTATTTGCATTGATTGTTGATTTCAGTGGTATTTCGGGGACACCAAGCTGGATATTGGAAGATTAGGATGGAATTCACCTGTGGTTGCAAGAAGTACCTTACTTCAGAGGATTGTTCCTTATTCCACACTTCCTTAGAACAGAATTGGTTAGAAGCAGACCATGAACCACCAGTAGGTGGATCATTGACCCATTTCCAATGGACCAACTTGGACCAGCTGGTTGCAGAATTTCTTGCAAAGAATGCTGTATTTGATGGATCTTGATCAGACCCAACAAGAAGGCTCCTCTTCTATTAAGCAAGCCAGAGTGCACTAGAAATAGCAAGATGGTGTTTGCTTAATTCAATGGTGAGCCCATAAGCTCAGATCAAAAAGAAGGTATTCTCTCTTGAATCAGCCTAAAATGTATGGAACCATGCATGTCCCAATTTCTCACTTGGATCTGGCTGTATCTTTTGAGTATTCTCTGTAGTTCTGATGTTTAGAATAGTGTGATAGAATTTAAACAATGATGGGAAAATAAATTGCTGCATTTGGGTCTGTTTACATAGGTATGAAGTTGTAATGTTACAATTACTGCCTTGTTCTGAAAAGGCATAACTAGAGCAATGGGAAATATTTAACCAAGCAGATCCTTCTGCCAGGTGAGCTATCTGAATATAGAGGGACTGCAAAATGCAACGGCTGGGTTCTTTGCAAGTGCTCAAGTATCATGTAACCTAAGCTTAAGAGTGAATGACAATATTTTGCATTGGCCAATCAACTCTGGCTGTCTTGCAATCGTGCCATATTGTTAACTAGGACCAGGGCATCCAAATTCTGAATAGTTAACATAGGACTACTAAGAGGATGCTGAGTTTCACATAATACTGAATACACATTTTAGACTTACCGTATGTTACCAGACTCAAAAAGTTATGAATCTTTGTTATTTAACCTCAATATATGGCTCAATATATGGCTCCTTCAGCCTCAATATATGGCTGAAGGAGAATATCGGTTTTCATTAATATCTTAAAGGCTCTGAAAACAGTGACCAAACCCCCCAAAAGTTTATTAGGGCCTGAAATTTATTTTATTTCATTATTTCTACATTTGTCTCACAGTATAGATGGGCTGGAAGACAAAACTGAAGAAAGAGAATTTGTCATGTTTCTCCTTGTGTGAAATGTGGTCCTGATGATGAAAACATTCACCCAACAGCCAAAAAACAAACAAACAAGCAAAAAACACCTAATGGTGATTTACTTCCACAGAGAAATATACATGGAGGATTACCTATGAAAAGCATTGCAGTGGGGCCAGCTCCAGACATTTTGCTGCCTGAGGTGGAACAGAACAGCAAATGATGCACCCCGGTCCCCAAGATATGGTGCCTAGTACCCAAGGCTGGCCAAGTTATTCTGGCACCTAAGACAGAAATACCACAAGCACCTCTCCCTGGGAGTAAAGATAATACATCAAAAATAATGAAATAACTAAACAATTGCAGTTCCCTACTCTGCACCTACTCTGCCTAATAGTAGAGCTGGCCTTGCATTGCAGGGGTTCAGAATCCATGTAGATTTGTGTTGCCCACCAAATATTGGGAGATCCATAGAATCATAAGAACTGGGAGGGCCATGTAGGCCATCTACTCCAGCACCCTGCTTCATACAGGCAATCCAGAGCAAGAGCTCCTGTTCAACCTCTGCTTGGAGAGTGGTCCTCAGAAACTAATTGAGTTGCCCACTTCTGGGTGCCCCCACTGAATGAGGTGAGATGGGTGGCTACTAGAGAAGAGGGCCTTTTTAGTGGTGATACCCCACCTGTGGAATGCTTTCCCCAGAGAGGCTTGCTTGGTGGTTACATTGTGATCTTTTTGGTGCTGGGTGAAGACCTTTTCATTCTCCCAGTCTTTTTACACTTTCAGTTTTGAAGCTGTGTTTATGCTTTTAAGATATTTGCACTGCTGTTGTCCTCTGCTGTTGGTTTTGCTTTGCTTTGGTTTTGTGGCTGTTTTAATTTGCTTTGGATTATACGTTATGGGATGCATCCAATGTTAGTCTAAGTTAAGTCCCATTCATTTCAATGAGCCTACTCTAAGGAGGACTAACATTGGATACAACCCATTGCTTTATTATATATATTTGTGTATTTTATAGTTTTTCTTTCTTTGTGAGCCACCCAGAGAACTTTGGTGGCATAGAAATGTAGCAAATGAATAAATAAACCTGACTCAACACTTTGATTTACTTCTACGCACATACTCTAGAGTGTGAAGTGAGTAGATCAAGAACCAATTGAAACTGGGCAATGGGAAAGGAGAACCAGCACCTATTTATTTCCAACTGGAGAGATATTAACTCCCTGCCCCCCCGCCAGTTGTATGGCCATCTGTTAACAAGCATTTGTGCACACCTTGATCAGAAGACTCAAAACCAGTTTTACTAGTCTATTGCACAGCAGGTTCTTGTACTTATAAAGCTGCTCCTTAATTACTTCCAAAGTTACTTAGCAAAGGTGATGTTGCTTTCATCAGTCTACACTCCATACCTTTTGGAGCAGAGGTGGGATGTCTTCAGAATTAGATATGCAATTCCTTTCTATTTAGACAAGTGTTCTGAGACCATGTCTGATCAGGGGGACTTTCTTAGCAGAAGGGTTTTTATTTTTTAATATTTTAAAATGATGTATTTTACCCATTCTGAGCCCCTAGGGATAAAGAGGGTTCCAAATATCAGTGAATTTTTAATAATTCTCCTACAGGCGGAGAGGTTCACATAAGTTAGGCAAAGCAGCTTTTGATTCATACCTTTCTTGGACATCAGATCCATGCAACATATCCAATCCCCACAATATGTTGGCTACCCACCCATCTGTAGAGTAGAAGAGTCATAGTGAGGTCAGTGCGGACTGTGCCAATCTTAGAAAGTTGAATTACCACCATGGGATTTTCCTTCGTAAAGGGTGGGGAAAGCCTTGTGTGTCATCATAAGAGGGCCAATGCCCCCCCCGGGCTTTACTGAGGGGAACCAAAGAGGCTGATGTCCGCTATGTTTCACTGAGCTTCCATACCCCATCATAAGAAGTGAGTAAACTGTCCATTTTGGGGGATGGTTTGAAATAACCAGGGATTAGTAGGCTTGTTCCATACAGCTGTGGCCTTACTTTAGTTCAGTGGTGTCTGCCATGCCCCCCTTTTTGGGTAAATGGGCAAATTCCTATATATGTAGATTTTTTCATACTCTCCAACTGTACCTATTTAACAGGCACAGTATGTATATTCTTTCCCCAGGTTGGTGATGTGTATGGAATTTGTACTTAATGGTGGAGCTTAAGATAGACCATGTCATGTTCTCAGCTTCGATCCCCTTCAAGCTCAGAGGAAGGCATAAATGGGGAGGAGGCACTTTTTGGGGGCTTGTATGTGTCTTTCTCCATTCCAGGACCTTCTGGTTCAGAAGATGTTGCTTTGCCACACTCCCAATGCAGTTGCTATCATCGCCATGCCATAGGAGCTGATGACTGCAGAACTGGGCAATGGCCCTTTACGAGCACAGACAGCTCCTCAGAGGGGTGGAGCCAAAGCCAGACCAGCCTTCATAAGGCCTCTGCTTCTTGCTGATGCAACAGCTCTCTTGGACCAAATTTGCATGATCAGCGGGGAAAAGTAGCCACCATGGCTTCTTCTCCCCGCCCCGTGTGTGACATTCCCGTGCACTGCGTGATTTGCATAATTATCCATGCAGCGTGCAGCTTCCCATGTTGTCCGAACCCAGAGAGGTGCGTGGCAGGGGGTGCCTTTGAAGCCACCTCAGAACCCTACAACAAGCCATGGGTTCTGGGGTGATTTTGAAGCTCCCCCCACTGCTCACCTGCTGGGCTCAGATGACACGGGAAGCCGTACGTCATGCAGGTAATTATGCAAATCGTGCAGTGCGCAACTGGCACGTGCAGGGTGGGGGGGAAAAGAAGCCACAGTGGCTTCTTTTCCATGCTGATCATGCAAACCCAGCCTTTGTGTGGGCGTGGGAATGCCCAGCCAGCACCCCCCATTCCGTGCTCTGTCCAGGGTCCTGACAGCTTCTGCTGTATTCGACATGACCCTGATGTACCAGGTGAGGAGCCTCTGACACACCGGAAAGTGCGTCTACCATAGTCAGCTTCCCCTGTGAGCCTTGTTGAGCCATCACCAGCCAGATCAGACTGATGGGAGAAACAGTGTGTAACTTTGTAAGTGTGTGCAGACTTTTGAAATTCTGAAAGTATTCATATTTGGGGAGAGAGATTCAGTGTGATAAATAACACATTTATGACAAGGAATCATAAAAATGTGTGCACTGGTGTGGTGGGAAATGTATGGTTGCCAAATAATCCCCCCCCCTCTTGTCTAAAGGCTAAATATATTTCCTCAGTAGGCATGAATGTATAGCAGATGTTTTTCAATGGTTTTTGATTGTTGGTGACTGCTACAAGCTTTGACACACACAAGGCAAGGTCTTTGAGGAAAATAGCTGGAGGCTCCAAGCATATCTTGTTTTCTTTGGGGAATCTTTGTGGTTGCCTTAAAGTTTAACACAGAGTGTATATTTGTAAATAAACTGGTATCACAAAACCTCCAATATTCTATCTTCAAAAGGAAGCTGATAGTAAGAGGCTGCACCCTTGAAACTTCCTCTTGTTCAAGGCAGTGGGGTGGGGAACATGTGAAACAATATAATCTGGAGTGAGTATTTCAAAAATTCTTTTGCCGATTTAAGTGGGTCACCAGTTCCCCAAAGGAAGGGATACTGCCACATTATGTATCCCTTATTAATGTGAAACAAATTTCCCCTCGGTCCCCCCACCCCACCCCGCATCACATGTTACAGGGTATAACTCTCTGCAACTCCAGAGAGTAAAACAATTCCCACAAATTTTCATCACCAAGTAATTTCCCATTCCTCACAGTTGAGATGTTTTTTTCATACTGTTTGCTTATGCTCTGAGGGAGCTTCTAACAGTGGTGTCAGGTGTCTGTGCACATCTGCCACCTGGTTTCATTAATGGGTCTGTGTGTGAACAGAGTGACAGGTGTTACCTGCTTTCTTGCTGACGCCAGTTCCTAGGGCATCCTGGGTTTTCCTTGGAGGCCTCCCTTCAGAGGTATTACTCTACTTAGTGTCAAAGATCTATTGATATCCCAGTCAAAGTGAATGTTAAAATAAATAAATAAATCTGAACACCGATATTCCTTAAGGCATCTCCATTTGTTCCAATGGTCCATGCTATGTCAGATTGACATGGCACATTATGTAGATGGCTGAAGACATCACGGCATTAATGGGTGTTAAACTTCATGTTGGGTGACTGCCATATGTTTGATCCAGCTGAAATAAGCTTGTTGTTAATCTGTGCTTACAAAGTGAATGCAAAATTACAAAGCCTTTCTTTTTTTTTTTTTTGGTATTGCCAAAGGGAGTGGGGGGCGGGGGGGGCAATTTGGAAAATATTCACTTCAAAGGATATAAAATACATCACAGGCTTTACAAAATAGGAAATAATGATTAGCTGTTTAGCGACTCTAGGTTTTAGCAGCTAAAATGTAGCTCCGTCCCTGGCTACTCAAAATATAATTGGAAAGATGCTATACTGGACTCGGAGTTAATCAGAAACACAGGAGATCTTGTATAAAACCCTTTATTTCAAACATCTTAAGGCACAGAGTACACTTTTATGAGTTACAGATAGATCCAATGATAAGTGATACAAAAAACAACATTGGTCGAAACTTTATAAGGCTAATATATCCTGCTGGAAGAGGTCAAAAATGCCTGCCAGAAGAACAGAAGTATGTACATGGGAAAAGTTGGCATAATCAATACAGCACAGGAAACAATTTTGGATCTGCCGAGAAGCATTGAACCAGGAAGCACAGATCAGTGAAGGCAGAGTCCATGATTGCATGGAGAAGTCTATTCGCATTCAAGTGAACGCGGTTGCAAGTCCTGTTCAGATCTTGCCTTCCTTCAAAATGGGAGGAAAGAGTTGTAAAATGTGTCCAACCCCACTGCCCCCACAATAAATCCATACCAGGTAGGGGAATTGATGTCAGGGAATACAAATCTGAAAGAAGAGTTTGGATTTTCTCAAAAATTGGAATATTTCCTACTCACAAAACCCAAGCACTAGAGGCAAACCTTTCTCTCTGAAGGAAGGGAGGCATGGCTTTTTGTACAGTGCACCATTGACAATATTTATCTATTGACTTCACAGAATGTCAGATGAACTGTTAATTTTGTTAAATAGAAGTTGAGGTGGTTAGCCAAGGTGGAAATACAGAAGGCAGGAACACCCAGAGAAAGGTTTCAGAGGAAGATCTTAGCATTTGGGCAGGTGCTTCTAGAGACCCAGGTCCCAAGCTGTATACATCTTTAAAGATTAAAACAAGCACTTGGACTTGTGACTGGAGATGGACCAGCCCTGCATAATAGGGCTGCATTGCAGTAGTTTTAGTACAGCGCAGCTGCATGGATAATGATAGCCAGGTTTTAGACCTGCCATGGCTGGTGCACAAATGCCACATGGGCAGCCAATTCAAGGGCCAGATCTAAAAGTACCGCCAAGCTGCAAACAGCATCCTTTAGGGGAAATGCATCTTCACTCAGAACAGCTTGAACATGCCCCCCCAACTCAGATGAACTGCCTATCGACTGTACCTCCACGTTATTGGGATTGAGCTTCAGATTGGCTCTCATCCAGCCTGTTACCAATTCATGACACTGATTCAGCACATTCACATGTCCTATTCAGGGGCTACTGAAACTAGTCAGTCAGTCAGGCGATCACTCGTGACCGAGTAAGATTGTCTTCCAGGATTAAAAAAGAAAAAAAAGAAAAAGAAAATTTAAAAAAAGGAGATTTTAAAAGGAGGAAAATTCTAAAGAAAATTGTGTAGACTCTAGCGATGGGTCTGTAAGTGACTGTGGAGGCCAATTCTAGATCCACACAGCTTCCCACAGTGAGGACACAGGTTACCAGATGGAAGATGGTCTTGTAAAGGATTCATTTGACGTGCTTTTCGCTTAGCACGTTTCTCCCTTTCACCTTGCACTCGAGCTTCTTCAAAGTCCATAGAACCTTTGTGAAAGGCCAACCTCCAGTTAGATCGTTCATGGGCCAGAGCTTCCCAGTTTTTGATGTTTATATTGCATTTTTTTAGATTAGCCTTAAGAACATCTTTAAACCTCTTATATTGACCACCGATATTCCGCTTTCCATCCTTGAGTTCGGAATAAAGTAACTGCTTTGGGAGACGGCAGTCAGGCATTCGAACAACATGACCAGTCCACTGAAGTTGTCGTTGAAGGATCGTTTTTTCAATGCTAGTAGTCTTTGCTTCTTCCAGTACACTGACATTTGTTCGCCTATCTTCCCAAGTAATTTGCAGGATTTTCCAGAGGCAACGTTGATGAAATCTTTCAAGGAGTTGGAGGTGACGTTTATAGATAGTCCATGTTTCGCAGGCATACAATAAAGTTGGTAATACAATGGCTTCATAAACCAGTGTTTTGGTCTTCTTACAAATATCCCGATCCTCGAACACTCTATGTTTCATTCAAGAAAACGCGGCACTTGCGGAGCTCAGACGATGCTGGATTTCACTGTCAATGTTAGCTGTAACAGAAAGATAGCTGCCAAGATAGAGAAAATGATCGACATTTTCCAGTATTGTCCCGCCAAGCTGGATAGATGGCATCACCAAAGGGTTAGGATGAAGCACTTTGGTTTTTTTGATGTTAAGTGAGACTGAAACTAGTATTACTCACCACATGAGCAGGAACAGGGCCATGCCGAGTAGCCCTTCCTCCCAACTGGAGCACAGTGCCTTGAATTCCGGTCCTGGACAGCCACAGCCAGTCCAGAAGGATGCCATATCGAAAGCCTCTGAAGGAATTAACAGGGTCTGACTCCCCCTGCTGTTCTCCTGGCATAGGTCGTCCATCAGAGCAGCCAGGACAATTTCAGTGCCAAAAGCAGGTCAGGGACAAATTGAAATGGATCCAGGTCGTCAGTGTCATCGAATATGGCTGGATGGAGTTGCCTTTCAACCACATTGAAAAATATACCCTCTTTCTTTCTGGTCATATAAATAATAATAATAATAATAATAATAATAATAATAATAATAATAATAATAAGTGAAACAGGCGAATCCTGGGCCAATGTAACACGCGAGCCATTAAAGGCACCTGGACCATATTGTTCTTGAGTCGGAGTTGCTCCTTGCTAAGGAGGCGTTTGTCTGACTGGTCATTGTCCAGATTAGTCCCCTCCAAAAGGCAGGCAGCTCCTGAAAAACAGACCGAGATGGGATCAAGAGCCGTGTGCATGGGTCAGTGTGTGGCAGTGGAATGCGCAGCACAAGCGCTGGGCCTGGTCTGGGAATGCTCACGTGTAATTGAGCTGGCCAAAGGTTAAACATCCTGGAACGACCCTTGGCCTGCTGTCGGTCATCTCGCGCAGGCTCCTTGCAGCTGTTGGCAGTGTCTCCCTTCTCCACTAATGAGTGGAGAAATCGGCATCATTTGGTAAGGGAGCTGTTGGGACTGGCCAACAGTTATCCTGAGGGGAAGATTTCTGATTTGTGACTGCCCAAGTCTCAATGTGTTTTTCCTGGTGACATGCACCCATAATTTATGGTGAGAGATATGTGCCTGTAACTGTAATTCATACATATGTGATGGTTGATACACACACAGCAAGAGAGAGGTCTTATATTTAAGAGCCAGTGTGGTGTAGTGGTTAGAGTATTGGACTGGGACTCAAGAGCCCTGGGTTCAAGTTCCCACTCTGCCATGAAGCTCACTGGGTGACTTTGGGTCAGTCACTGACTCGCAGCCTAACCTACCTCACAGGGTTGTTGTGAGGATAAAATGGAGAGGAGGAGGATCACATACACCACCAGCTTGTCAACCAGCGGTGAATATGACTTGTTTGTGATTGGATATATGCAAAACTGCATAATCAAGCAAGTCATTTTGTCTCATGTAATGGAGTCGTCTGCTAGTAATAATAGCTGGCTTAGTGCAAAGCTAGGAGGCAGAAAGGAGTGAAAACACCAAGTTTGCTTGATGAACAAATGCAAGAGTTGGTGGAGGGTCCACATCCATGTGACTTCAGCCTGAGGGAGGTCCCCAAGTTCAGGCTGCAAGCCATTGACTGCCAGCTTTTTTTGTTTTTTGTTTTTGTCCCATTGAATTACAAGCCCCCTCGAAGCCTCACTCTCGTTTAGCCTTTTGCAGGGCTCAGACTGAACAGAGGCCCGAGGAAACTGTTTCCCTTGTTAAAATAAAGGCATTAGTTTAATATGTACCAGGAGAGGCTAGGGAGTTCTCTTGTTAAATGTTTACCAATCAAATCCTGATGAGGACTTGCTTAGGGTAAATCAGCTTTAAGCTGTTGCCTGCCATTCTTGGCAAACATTCTGGTAGGGCAGCAGACCAATTATCAAGGTCGGAGGCAAGTACAGGATTAATACTTAGAGGCTAGTACCTTTGCCTCTCAGTAAGTACCAGTTTAAAATTGGGGAATGAATACATGCTGAACATAGAAGAACGCATTTTCACTGTACCGATAGGAATATTTGTTGCCCTTTGTTTTTGAAGACTTGCGTTGGAAGGACATAGACAAGAGGTATATAAAAAAAACAACACCTCTATGTCACAAATTAAGCAAAGGAATATTTTTGCTGAAAAGGAAGATTTTGTGTCCATGGTACATGACGGAATATGTCACCTTAACTGCTATAATGCATAATGTGAGTTTCAGGTACGTGTTTTTTTGTTTGCATCTGTGGAAGAGATCCACATGTGGCTCTGAGAGAAAAGGAAGAGATTTCTATTGTGCTGTTTTTTTTATGGAAGAGAGCCCTGGGTGGTTATGGGAATCAGAGAACAGGAAGGATTCCCCATAGTCCACTGGGGCTTCCTTCCTTCCATAGATATTTTGGGCCCTCAATGTATTACTCAGTTTTAAATTCTTTCTCTGTACTATGTGATGATGATCCAGCTCTGTTATAGTTGGAACCTTTCTCTTTTTATTTTGCCTTTTCATTAAATACACACTTGTTATAATTTGCTCGAGTGCATATTTAATTAAACACACTCTTTGTCCTAGTGGTATCCCTGTCATGGTGCATGTTGGTCCCACCCTACTTGCTGCTTGTGGAACACTAGCATCTGGATTATTGGCTAAACTTGTAGAGATGAAAGGGAGAAACATGCTAAGCGAAAAGCACATCAAACAAATCCTTTACAGGACTGTCTTCCATCTGGTAACCTGTGTCCTCACTGTGGGAAGCTGTGTGGATCTAGAATTGGCCTCCACAGTCACTTACGGACCCATCGCTAGAGTCTACACAATTTTTTAGAATTTCCTCCTTTTATAATTTTCTTTTTGTAATTTTATCCTGGAAGACAATCTTACTTGGTCACAAGTGATCGCCTACTACTACTACTACTACTACTGGCTAAACTTGTAGAGGCAATAATAGCCAAATTAGAGAAGGCCTGGCCTTAGACAAGAGTGCTGTATGGGATGATCTTCAGTTCCCTTCTGCTTCCAGAGTATGAAGGGTTGACAAGTATGATGAAGGGTACTTTTCAATGACAGATGGTCAGTGTACAGAGGAAAAGATAAGGGGAGAACCAATCATATTTTTCTGATTATAATGTCCCTTCTTTCCCTTGTTTTGGATGTCCTTGTATGTTTGAAATAATTGTGCAAGATATTGCCATGTTACACTGAAATCAAGAGTCTGTGAAATATCCACAAACACCATTGTATCCTTTAAATGTTTCTGCTGTATTAAAATGTTGATGTAGTGGGATTTGAAAAATAGAATATTAATGGAAATGAATGCTGTGTTATAGAAGGTTAATTAGTATAGTAGTTTTCAAGGAACCTCTGTCAATATGAATATGTCTGCTGAGAAACCCTTGTGCATCTGAAATAGACTTCATAAATAGAGTTGCAAGTATCGAGTCCAACCCCCTGTTCAATGCAGGAAACTAGAGGAGGGGTCTCCCATCCAAGTAATAACCAGGCTTGATCCTGCTTAGCTTTCCACACTCAGACAAGCTGAGCCAGCGTAAGCCACATGGAACACCTGTGTGTTGCAGAGGATTCTGGGACATTTACCTGGGTGTGCAGTTCACACAGAGTACTGACCAGGCCTGTTGGGCTTCACCATTATTCCATGAGACCTGAGAGTGGGTGTGCATTTTAGGGGCAGACTGGCAACTTTGGGCATGTTGTCTCTCAGGGAAGTGGTTTTTCTCCCCCACCCAATAAATCAAAACAAAAACAAAATAAAAAACCATAACAACTAAAAAAAAATTAAGATGAAGTATTACAGTTTTCTTACATGAGATTTGAATAGATCAATTGCAATAGATACATATGCAGAGTATACACCTATATATTTTTATATATGTATGTATAATGTATACCCCTATATACGATAGATACATATGCAATGTATACCCCCATATATTACTAAGGTTCCACAAAATTACTAAGGTTCCACAAGCTGAATTAGAACTTTAAAGACTTTATTTTGCATTGGCGGAAATGATGAGTCCATTGCTAAATGAACTCAGAATTCTGATTTGGAAGTTAAACTCTTGTTTCTTTAAAAAATAAATGAATGAGGGAATCCATAGTAATTAGTTGACAGCAGAATAATCATTGGTTGAGTGGAGTCAGTGTAATTTATGTAGTAATTTGTAGTCCCACTCCTGCAGCATGCGTGTGTGCGCATGTGCATTTTGGACACATGTATCCACTCGCCTGAAAAGACATTCGGCTCTCCTCATGGTTTCCTGGGTGGTACCTGTCTTCTGGAGTATTTTGTTACCAGCTGCTCTCTTATCTGGGAGCTGGGGATCTTGCCTTGATAACTTCTGGAGTAGACTTATACTACACTCCTAAATCAGGCTGCCCATGAAAACAGCCTAGAAACTTTAGTTGGTTCAGAATGTGGTGCTACAATTACTAACTAGTGCTAAAAGACTGAAATTTTTACTCACTCTGGCTTTGGCAGAAATCTGTGGATATTGACATCAGTACACCAAATGGTATACGGTGGGGTGGTAAATTGTTTTTAGCGGTCGTGTTTTTATTAACTTGTTTTAGAGATATTTTTAAAATTGGTTTTAAAAATTTCATAATGTTTTATTGTTTATATTTTTAACTGTATTTTATTGTTTGTTTTTAATTATTGTTGTACACCGCCCAGAGAGCTTCGGCTATTGGGCGGTATAGAAAATGAATAAATAAAATACCATAAATAAAATTAACTAAATTAAAACCTTTTTCTTTTAAAATCCTCAATCCAAGTCTGTTGTTCACTTTCATGGTGTGTGTGTGTGTGTGTGTGTGTGTACAAATTTTCTCCAGAACTAAGCACCTGAAAGGGGTGATGAATCTAAATGTATGCAGTACTCACCGCTTGCTCTTGTCAAAAACAAACCAGTTTAAAGGGAGTTTGGGAGACAACCTCCTCCTAGCTGGCACTTCATCATGGCTTCTTGCATTTTCTTAGGTACTAGGGGTTTACAGTTATATAAAACTTAATGAATCAGTATACTTTAGATTTCCTTCCTGATACATATGGGTTCAATTAACTTCACTCTTTGCTTATTTAAGTGTTTTCATTAAATTGCTTTACTGTATTTTCCCCTGCAACTGAAAGGGAACATGGCGACGCGTATGCCTTCTGTCATCATCCTTTTTTTTTTTTAGCAGCCTTTTTCTTTTGTTCCAGTTCTTTTCAGCATAAAAGATCCTCCCCCCCCCTCCTGCTTTTTATGGTGCTGCATGCCATGCATTTATTGCATTCTCAGATGTTCACTTTCCTTCCCTCCACGAGCCCTGGCCCTACAACTTCTTTGACGCAGAGTTTTCCCTTACTGTGGCCTGTAAGTAATCTTTTCTTTGCCGCCGGTATGTTGACTGTGTCCTAACTAGGCGTAGCCTTAAAACCGTCCACAAGAGACAGCCTTGCAGACCTGACACAGGTAAAATAGCTAGACTATTGCAAGAAGTTTCTATGGAGGGTAATCAACATTTCTCCTTAAACCTAACTGTAACTTAGGGCAGAATCCTATGCATGTTTAGACAGAAAAAAAAGTCAGACAACTGCAGCATTCCCCAGCTAGCCATGCTAGCTGGGGATGCTGGGAGTTGTAGCACATTTTTCTGTTTAAACATACATAGGATTCTGCCCTAAGTTACAGTTAGGTTTAAGGATTATACCCTTAGTCTGCTCATTTATAAATAATAGGCATGATAGAAAAGGGATGGGGAACAAAGGTTTTTGGGGTTTTTTTTAAAGCAAATTCAGGTACCAATTCTCTTACACAATGACCAGGTGGAATGACCACTGCAGGAGACAGTTCTAACTTTAACCACCACCACCCATTTTCCTGTCCCCAAATAACACCCTTTCTCCTTTACACTGAGAGCCAGTGTGGCGTAGTGGTGAGAGTGTTGGTCTGGGACTCGGGAGATCCGGGTTCTAGTCCCCGCTCGGCCATGAATCTCACTGGGTGACTTTGGGCCAGTCACTGCCTCTCAGCCTAACCTACCTCTCAGGGTTGTTGTGAGGATAAAATGGAGAGGAGGATGAGGATTATGTAAGCTGCCTTGGGTTCCTTGCAGGAAAAAAGGTGGGGTATAAATATAATAAATAAATAAATAAACACACAGAGGTAATCATTTAAAGGTGCAGTCCTATGCATGTTTAGGCAGCATGGCTGGCTGGGGCATGCTGGAAGTTGTAGGACATTTTTCTGCCGAAACATGCATAGGACTGCGCCCTATATTACGCAGAAACAGACTCTCCCTCAGCAGTGGCTTGTTAGAGTTCTGAAACCACAGAGAGAGTATGTGCACTTCTGCGGGGTAGGGTAAGAGCCACCGGTGGGGAAGTGTATAGTACAACTGGGCACCTGTCGATTGTTCCTGCGTGATATGGCAAATGAACAGTGATCTGGGCTGTGGAGACACTTAAAGAAGCAGAAGAGGTACCTGTCCCCAGTAGAGCCCCAGTGCGGTAAAGCATCTAGAGCTCAGGGATCTGGCTCAGGGAAAGCCAAATTCAGATCCTTCTTTGTGGTTCACTGGAAGGCCTTGGACATTTATGGACAAGTCACCATCTTTTAGCTCAATCTACCTCACAATGTTGAGTCTGCTCTGCAGTCTACAGCAGCCTTCCCTAATCTGGTGCCCTAGATGTTTTGTACTTCAACTCCCATCAGCCTCAGGCACCAGGTTAGGGAAGGCTGGCCTATGGGATACTGGTGGCAGTGTAGAAACTCTGTCGTATAGCAGAGAGAGAGAGAGAGAGAGAGAGAGAGAGAGAGAGAGTTGTAGTCAGAGCATGAACAACTCTGTGTAAGGGGTTTCTGGAACTCACACAGGTGTACAGTTCATGATACTCCTACTCACAAAATACTTGTTCCAGACTACAGTCATGCCTTGGATTGAGAGCATAATTCGTTCCGGAAAGGTGCTTGTAATCCAAAACACTCTTATATCAAAACGAAATCCCCCCCAAAAAAATTGTATAGAGATTTTTAATTTAAGCCGTACTACAGTACTTGTATTGCAAGATGACGCTTGTATATCAAGTAAAAAAAAATTAAATAAATATTTAAAATGTGCTTGTCTTGCAAAACGCTCTCAAACCAAGTTACTTGTAATCCAAGGTATTACTGTACTATAGTAAGTAGTGAGAAGCATCCATGCTGTCACTGAGGGTTAGTATATTTGTGCAATCATGACGGGGTGCAGTTCTCACATAGGTGCTAGTCCCCAGTTTTAACTGTGGACTACCTTTTTGAAAGAACCTCCACATGAAAATTCTGCTGTATGTGGAAAAGACACATCAGAAAGAAGGCAATTTTTCAAGTCTTCTCCAATATGTGGAATACTCACATGAGACTCTCTCCAATTGTGAAAACTAAAGTGGTAACCTTCCTGCATGATGACTGTAAAATCTAACTGTCAAACATAAATCAGCACTCAGGAATAAGGTTGGCAATCTCATTGGCCTGGTTGGCACATAACACTAAGCCATGGTATGAGTTGCTGAATTCTGGATTGTCATTATTTGGGAATGTCACCATGCTAACAAACCATGGTGTGTTAACCACGAGGAAGAGAACCCATGGTTTGTTGTTGGGTTGTGAACTTTGGGCTCTTTAAACCATGGGTTGCCATTATGTGTGAACCCAGAGCCGTGGGTTGTTCATGGGTTGTTTCACCAGGCTACAAAAACGATGGACAATAACGGTTTAAAAAAAACACCAGCCACTCTACATGCCAGTATTACGGCATCACAAAGGCATATGGGGTGGTAGGGAGAGATTGGGAGAAGGAGGAGGGAAACAACCCAGGGACTGAGAAAACAAACCGTTTGATTGTATGCCCAACAAACCTTGAGTAGTGCAACAAACCATGGGTTAAAATAAACCCATGTTTGTTTATATTTATTTCGTGTTATGTGCAAACCAGGCCAGTTGCTATCTGAGCAACATACCATGTCTTGGGACACCATGGGGACCTTGCTGGCAGCCATTGATTGCCAATGCTTGCAACTTTTCTAATTAATCCTATTATTCTAAAAGTTAGGTTGTCCATCTTTTGGTCTGGAGAGACCTTCTAAATCATGGAAGGGGAGAGGTTCAGGTTTCTGCCATCACTCTAGTGCTTGCCTTGGAATCTGCCTTTCCTGACTTCTCCCTGCCATGGAGTTATTAAAGCATTGGCGTCCCCTTTGGGGTAACCATCTTAAAAACCCCATCTGTCTACACTGAGAGGATTTGATGTTTTATTCCAAATGCTCATTTAATCCTCATATTTTCCAAGAAAAGCTTCCAAATGTGACTTCAGGGCTCTCTAAATATTGTAAAAACTATAAGGTAAATCTGAAGGGGAGAAAAAAGGGTTTATTACTTTCAAAAACTCTCAGTACTGCTATAACTACTCTCATGGTATTTGAAGGCCTGAGTCAGGATTTTTAAACACTTGGTGTTAACAATGCCCTGGACTCACAAAATCAGCTCTCATATCCACTCTCATATGGGCTACAAGGTTTTTGTCTGTGTCATTGTTCATGATTTAAGTTGGGGTGAGGGAAGGGAAGCATCTCCACTAATGTGGATGGTAAAGATGCAGGATTTGGATGGTGGATGGTAAAGATGCAGGTGGATGGTAAAGATGCAGGATTTGTGTTGTTCCAAGTGTTGGTGATGGTTTTCCTAGATTCAAAATCTAGTTTTTGTTAGATTCTGCATAGCCTGTGCTCTTAGGCCCTGGGAGTAGCGCTCCAAACAATAGATTAGAACAGGCACTGGAAATACACTTAACAAGTATTAAATAATTTGGAATAAGTAGATACTCTGATTCTTTACTGCCTTCCAGGTATGTGAGCTCAGATACACATGTGGAGTTCCATGCCCTGATTAATGGTTCTCCATTCAGTGAATTCATTGTCATGGAGCCAATCCATGTACACATTTCTTTTAGTGTGTATATTGTTGCTCTCCCTTGAAATGAATGGTGATCGGTGTACACATGAAAGACTATCTCCAAAATCCAAAGAATTGCTCCTTTTGATGTACTTTCTCCCATCTTCCACTTTAAAATGAAATTATGATAATTTAGGGAGAACTGTATTGTAGCTGTTGTGTGGCATACTTAAAAATGACAGCCTCTAGCCATGAACTTAGAATGTGGCTTTAGAAAAAGCATTGTTATTTTAGCTTCAGCCATGCCTGGCAACTAACAATACTGGCCTGCCTTCTAGGGTTATTGCAAGGATTATTGAGCTAATGTGTATGAAATTCTTTGAACACTTAGGAAAGGTGCTATAAAAATACTAAGTCTTAGCAGTAACCTATAACTAAAATTACTAAAGCTTTAAACATGCCTTTAAAATGTCTTATGTCCTGCTATCTTCTTCTGAAGTGTTCACCCTTGATTCTTTGCCTCATTCACTTCTCCTACACAATGCTTGTCAAACAAACAACCCAGCCATCTCTAATTTTCTTTTTAAAGGACTGTGTGGACTAAGTTCATCACCCTTCCATAATCAAGGAATGTTCCTTTTCTTATCTCACCTGTCCTTCGGATAAAGCCTAGTGATCCCATCCTTACTTTCATGGATCACCACTGTTCTTTGTTCATGGATAGATCTTACGGATTGGTCTGAGACCATGGTGAATCTTCTACCCTCTGCCCAACATTGCCAGTTAATACACTCTAGCATTTTAGAGCAATGTCAGTGATACACGGGCTTCTCATCTGGAGGAGCAGTCTATGGGAACTGGAATTATATGGCTACCTTGAGTCTCCTGAGATCGTTCACAACTCTGATCATTTCTCCAAACCTCCCCAGCTACCTGGGTCTCCCCTAGGAACATAGGAAGCTACCTTATACCAAGGCCATAGCCGAGTGGTACAGCACCTGCTTTGCATGCAGAGGTCCCTGGTTCAGACCCCGGCCTCTCCAGGTAAGGCTAGGAAAGGATCCTGCCTGAAAACCCTGGAGAGCCGCTCGCTGCCAGTCAGTGTCGACAATACTGGGGCCAGATGGGCCAATGGTCTGACTCAGCATAAGGGGCATCTTCCTATGTAGAGACCGACTGGCAGTGGCTCTCTAGGGTTTCAGACAGGGGAGTTTCCCAGTCCTCCCATGAGAGGTCAGGGATTGAACACGGGAACTTCTGCAGGCAAAGTAGGCACTTTACCTCTGAGCTACAGCCTTTCCATCACCAAAGATCCTGTACACAGTCTAGCTCAGGAATTACTTAACTGAGTGGCTAAAAACATTCCTTCATTTAAGCTCTTGTTCCCACTAGGATTGTTCCCAAGTGCTTGCCTCCTTCCTTTTGCCTTGTTGTTAGTCAGGAGCCAGCTGCTCGGTATTAAATGTCAGGACTGAGATACTCAGCCCCTGCCAGGTTGATTTTCGAGCAACAGCAGTTTTGACAGGCAGTTTTGTGGAATATGGAAGTGACACAGTGGGTTGTCTGAGTGCTTCGCCATATAGCCATTGACCAATTTTGCATGCTGCTGTGTCTTTCAGAGGCTTACTTGGAATCTGTGTACATCAGTCTCATTACTGTCTTTATATTCAGTCCACTGACATTTTTAAAAGTCACCACAGAATGCCTCTGTGTTCAGATAACATTTGAGTTGAGACTGGGTGCTGGATGTTCTCCTATTCTGGGGTAAACCACAGGTGTCAACACATTTTTAGTTGGGAATTGCATCAGCATTGCAATCCCTGACTAATGGGGCATTGAATGCAAGAAGACATTTGATCAACTTCCTCTTTTTTCTGATGTTTGACACAAATACAGTAATACCTTGGATTGCAAGTAACTTGGTTTGAGAGCATTTTGCAAGACAAGCAAATTTTTAAATATTTATTTATTATTATTTTTTACTTGATATACAAGCGACGTCTTGCAATACAAGTACTGTAGTACAGTTTAATTAAAAATCTCTGTACAAATTTTTTGGGGGGGATTTCATTTTGATATAAGAGTGTTTTGGATTGCAAGCATGTTTCCGGAATGAATTATGCTCTCCATCCAAGGCATGACTGTATGAGATTATGAGGGCAGAGTGAATCTATGAACCAGGAAGTCTAGAGTTGCATTGATGGGGGGGGGGGGGGTTGGTGAAAATTTTCAGGGTGAAAAGGTTTTGGGAAGGAATGCAAAGTCTCCCCCCACCACCACCACTGTGCCTTTTGGGGGTGGGGGTGACTTCTTGCAGCTGTTGGTACCTCAAGAGAATGGTGGAACACATTTTCTTCCCTCTCATTGCATGATTTCAGCCAATCAATGAGTAAGCAAGATGGTATTACAAAGCTATGTTGCCAGTCAGATTTGGTTAAAGAGTATCAATGTCAAGGTTAACAATGCCCCCATGCAGTTAAAGAACACTTTCACCCGTTTCCACATCCCTAATTGTTGAAAGGAGGTTCTTTTCATGGGCACTTCCACAAAAAATGCCCTCCTCCCTGTTTTGGTTCAGTTCTAGCTTAAAGTCCATGAACTCTGTATATTATCTTATAAAAGGAACTATATCTCAGTTACAGCCTCCACTCCATCTACAACAGTGTTCTCCAACCTTGGGTCCCCAGATGTTTTTGGCCTACAACTCCCAGCTTACCCCAGCCAGTGTAGCTGACTGGGGCATGCTGGGAGTTGTAGGCCAAAAACATCTGGGGACCCAAGGTTGGAGAACACTGATCTACAGTATAGGGGAAATGATACTGGCCTATCTTACAGTGTTCTTGTAAAGATTACAGAGATAGTGAATGTGAAATACTTTGTCTCTGAATGCTCTACTTGCAATTGCTAAGTATTAATATTATGTAGCGATCCTGCCAAATTTTGTAATTAGTTGGCTTGTTGATCAAAATTCATCCGTTTGTAATGCTCATCATTGTGGCAAGCCTGCCTGGATCAATGTATTACGAATACACTGTTAAGTTGGGAATTGATTGTGAGCTTTGGAACATGCACAGGAAATTAGTACACAAATCCTTGCTCCTAAATTTTCAGTCATCCTACCGTCTAGACCCCCCAAAAAACTTACTTGAAGCAATCTCATTAGCTGCATCCCTCGTTGTTGTTGCCACCACAGCCACAGCTCTGGTTCCAAGGAGGACGACGACAACTTCACGACAACGTCATACTGGCAATTGGCAATGGCGAGTAAACATCAGATGACATCATTATGCAGGCAGGTCATGTGAAAGCAACCAATCAGAAACGGGCACATAATGTGGTGATGCATGATCTCACGCTGCACTACGCAATTCCAAACTGCGGCTCCCAAGACACACCTTGATATTGTGCATGTGCAAAATCTCGTATACCTGGAATGAGATTTTGTATTAAAGGAGAACTCTCACCCAAGCTCACATGGATGAATTCACATAGACTTCCCGAGTAATTAACAAATTCACTTGGGGTAGGTTCGCCCATCACTAATTATATATGATCTACTATTTTATCTCCAATGTCCTATCTAGCTTCTATGAACTTTTTTACCCCTTTAATTCATGTCTTTAGTTCTTTCCACCAGCTCCATGGCAGAGCACCTGTTTTGCATTGAGAAGGTCTTTGGTTCAATCACTAGCATCTCCAGGTAGGCCTATCAAAGATCTTGCCTGAAACTCCAAAGAGCCAGTCAGTGTCAACAATACTAGGTGAGATGAACCAAGGGTCTGATTCAGTATAAGGCAGCCTTCTATGTTCACTGAACATGTGAAGATAGAGTGGGACTGTGCCTGCCAACCATGCCCCATCCTACACACTTTCAGATGAATGCATGAAAAAGGTGCCTATGTGTGTACAGCTGTACATATATGGGGATTCCATGCGATCGGAATCCTGATTGTGCATGTTTCTCAGTTACATCAAAGCCCATATGCATGTACAGCTGAGGGGGATGAGAGTGCAAAGGGCTATAGAAATTACCACAGCAATATGGAACTCCTTTTAGCTCCACCACTTGAGTTACCTCATATTTGGTCCTACGGTATTGTTCCGCCATATTAAATTTTTTAAAAAGGCCTAACTATTAATTTGAAGTCCAAGAAGAAGGAATCCTCCTCAGAGCTAATGAAGTTGTAGTCAGTCAGCCTGTGAATGTGAATTTACTTTGATTTTCCTGCCCATCTTGAAACAAGGCATACAGTGTTAAGAAAGGGAGCCCACTGTGCATTGAAATGCAAACCTTTGAAACATGTGTTCCTGATGCCTCCAAATGTAGAAACCCAGTTGAGAACACTATGCATCCCCCCCCCCTTTTTGGATTTTCAAAAGTGGTGCCTCCAACACACTATAAATAGACTTTGAACACTTACCCCATAGTAAAATGAAAATTATTTGCTTTGAATAGGCTTAAGATACAATGTCTTGTGGAGCAAAACTGAATTGGTTTGGAAAAGCAGACACCAGCCTGGCCTAATCCCTCCCAGCTGCTTTGCTTTGTTTTTGCCCCCAGAATGGAGCCCCTAAATGTCTTCTCCATAATCCTGCAAGCTGAAATTCAATATTTTTTATAAAACACACACACACACACACACACACACACACACACTTTGAACTGTGGTTTTGGATGTGGGGAACAGTGAAGGAAGAGCTTCCTCTCCTTGCCTCCCAACATTCTAAAACTCCTTAAATTTAAGAGAACACCCCACCCCTGGGAATCCAATTCATTTAAGTGCACTATCAGGCAATAGATAGCTTCAAGTGTTTCACTAAGTAGCCATCTTTTTCTTTCTGTTGACAAGGACTTTGTTTCTGCTTTAATCAGTCAAGTTGAGCTCAGGCATTGACCTAACTGGCAAGAAAGTTTCAACACACATTTCTGATCATGAACCCCAAACTGCCATGTATATTGTAGGCTCTGCTATCTTTAGCTGTATCCCAAGAATAATTTATCATCTTTTCTCAAATGTTTCCCAAAGGACTTTCCTCTGAATATTGGGAAATTATAGGAATTCTGCAGGCCATTCTCTGCTCTTTCCTTTTCAGCAGTGGAGCAACTGAATCAGCAGCAGTGTCATGTGATAAATTTATTCCCTGAGCTGCTTGGCCTCTTAATACTTTGTTGGTCCAAAAGCTTTTAGAGTTTATTCTCAGTTTTATAACCCTTTCAAATGCAGGGATCACCCTCACCCCTGATAAGTAGGCAAAAATACTTATCAGGGCAGGCAAGGCTCAACTTGGAATCCTTTGTCCTGAGAAAGAGGGCAACTTGCTTGTGGTGCACTAAAATCAGAAGCAGAAACTGGAGGAGCGCATCTCGCATGCATGTTTCACTTATACTTAATTAGTGTGATTGTATAATATTTACATGATCTTGGTAGGTGATGGACCATAGCAACCAAATGGTAGGATATTATATTTCTGACCTTGAAGCAAAGAAGAAAAGACTATGGAAGAAAAATGAAAGAGAATATAGTTGGTGAGGGCATTAGCTTTGTGCCGACTTAGTTGGATTTTACTGTAATATTTTAGATACATTATATTTTGTAGCATTTATTTTTATATTTTTCCAAATTTGTGTGTGTGTGTGTCCCACTTTATTTATTATAGTTTTAGCAAGGAAAGTATATAAACACACACACACACACCAATTAATTGATTAATTCAAAATTCAGTGTTATAACACAACCTGAGCTTTTGAAATAGCATAGAAATAAATAATAAGCCATAAGTCTTCGTACTGTGCATACATATGTATACTTTTATCATTTCCCAACCTTCTGCCCAAAAAGAGAACTGAAGATGGCTCTACCCTATTCTCTCTGTTCATGGAACTCTTGATCCAGCCTGTTGTCTAAAAGAAAACAAACTTTGCGCTATAACCATGTTGTATATCCTAATTTAAATGGCAAATTGCCTGAAGGATGTTGATTATCATCTGAAACGCCAAATCAAGTCCAGCATTATGCTCCAACAGAGGCCAACTAGATGCCTATGGGAAGTCCACAAGCAGGACATGAGTGCAAACACGCTCCCATTCAAACGCCAAACTGTGAGTAATTAGGCTAACTTATTTTGTGCAGTGTTCTCACATCAGGCATTCTCCGAAAGAGTGGAGGGCTTTCCTTGTTGTTATTATAATAACAATATCTACAATGAAGAGTCTGGTTTTGCACACACTGTACTTGCAAGCAGGGCCAGCGCTACCGCTAGGCAAACTAGGCGGTTGCCTAGGGCGTGCGGCTGAAGAGGGCGCAGAAATGCTGCGCTCCTCTTTGCTGCCGCCGCGCCGCCCCCGCCAGGCCTCCGGCTCCCCGCCCGCTGCCGCCGCTGCCGCACCTCCCCGCCCGCCCACCTGCTGCTGCCGTGCCTCCCCCCGCCCGCCGCCACGCCTGCCCCCGCCCTCCCGCCCGCCGCCGCCACCCCCCACCCCCCGCCCGCCGCCGCCACCCCCCACCCCCGACCCCCCCACACCTACCTTCTCCGCGTCGCGTCGCTTCCGGAGTCCCGCCCGCGTTGTTTTGGCGGGAGGAACCAGGGCAACAGGGCTTAAACAGCCCTGCTGCCCTGGTTTCCCCAGCAAAAAACAGAACGCGGGGGTCCCGTCGTCGCGTCACTTCCTCCTCAGAGGAGGCGGCGGCAGCCAGGGCGGGGGGAAGGTATGTTGGTGGTGGCGGCATGGGGGGGGTTTGCAGAGCAGGGCTGCTTTGCTCCGGAGGCCCCCCCCACGGCACGAGAGGGGGGGCGCTAAATATCATTTCGCCTAGGGCGCCAAACTGCCCTGCACCGGTCCTGCTTGCAAGTGATGGGAAGCACTAATGCACAAGCTCCGTTCCAAGACAACATGTGTGATGTCTGCTTCTTGGCAAGTGCTAGAGCATGTGTTCTCTCTTCTGTTTTTGTGGCTCTGCGTAAATAGAACTCTGCTCCTCAGATGCTGCCACCACAGAGGGCATGATCCTTTGTAATGGGGGCTATCGACACACTGGGGAAGGTTTCATGCAATAACAAATATCTATTCACATGTTGTTCCCACAACAATATCTCTGTTTTTACATTGAAACGGTGCTGAACAGCGTCAATCGCTGCATGTTATTGGTAAAAATAAAGGCAGATTTTCTGCTCTGAAGCCCTCTTTAGCGAGACCAGTCCCAGTGCTTCTGTTGTTGCTCCTAGGAGAGAAAAAGGGCTGCAAGTTAAAACAGTGCAGGGAAGACACATTAAGAATGCTCGCATTAAAAACTTGGCCAGGGATTAATCCCATGTACAGATTCTTAAACCAGTTTCATTGCATATAAACAAAGGACAAGATTATGACTATGTGCTGAATAGTTATTTTCTAGAGGGGATTTAGCCACTTGCCCACTACCCAATCACCACTTTTCTGCCTCACGAAATTGGTCTTGGGATCTTTGTTTTGAGTTAATTCAGAGCAAGCTTTTATCATATGAGAGAGCTTTTAAAAAGTGAAATGGTGTTCCCCCCCATCTTGAACACATATTAACAAATGATTGTTCCAGATGTTAGAACGTAGCAGGAAGCAGACCCGAAAAATAAAACATAAACATAAAAATTCAGAGACTCACGTTTATTTTTGATGGTAATCCATCAGTGTTTTACTGATGGATTACTTTTATTGTGGCATGAGCATTTGTAGGGAACCATCTACTTCATCAGATGCAAAAATACATTTTCAACGTCCAGACTTCTTGGAAGGGGGGATGGGGGGAAGAAGAAGATGAGCCACCACAAGGATGGAGAGACCACAGCAGCAGAACCTAAGACAGGAATCTTATGGGGTGGGAAGAGAATCTGGAGTGAAGGAACTGCCACTTCCTGATCCCCAGGTGGAAGGGGCAGGGGTGGATTTTCCCTCCTACCCCTTGTTCATTTTTTAAAAATCCCTCCCACTAACAAGGCTGGCATAGTTTTTCTCCCCTTGTTGGGGCATGAGGGGGCTTTGGATCCTGCAGACCCAAGGTCTTTCCCAGTCTGCCTGGACCTGCCCCCAGAATGCCCCCTTTCATCCCACCCCCATTGATGGCAAAACACTGTTGGCAGGACATCTATGCCAGTGGAGCTTCCTGCTGGCCTACTGGGCAGAGTAGCACTCTCCAGCAGAGTAGCACACTTTCACAACATCGTACAGCTCATCAGAGGCTGACAAGTTGTAGATTTGCAGCCTTAATCAAGGGGATTATTTTAAAATTGATGGATGCAGAAAAAAATGTAATTTTGAAACCATGTGTCATGCCCCTGCCGGAGGAGGACTCCTCCTCTGAGTCCTCCAACAGGGGGACTCCCGGAGAGGATGCCATTGAACCGTCCAGGTCAGAAGACCAGGAGGAGCCTGGGCCCTCGAGAGGGGGGCGGCGGAGATGGCTGCAGGGCCATCCCTGTCAGGATGAGGGGACTCTGCTTCCGAGAAAGAGGCTGAGCAACCCCCTGACCCCCAGGAGCATCTCTGCCTCAAGCGGCAGGCCAGTAGGGCTCCTGTGAGGAGGAGTGTTCGCTTACAGAAAAGGACTCCTTAGGAGAAAAAGTGACTCTTCTTCACGAGGAGGGTTCTGACCAGAGAGCTCTAATATACTGCAGCTGGGCCTTGGGTGGGGCTCTGCAGGCTTTGGTGTCAAAAGCCTTCAGTGTCTGCCTAGTCAGTGCTGGAAACAACACTGTCCTTCAGTTCCAGTGCCGTCTGTCTGGCTTCCCAGACTGTGCCTTGATGATTGACGCTCTGTGCTACTGACCCTTCGACTCCTGCTTGACTCTCCTTCTGGATTGTGTAAAGTATTGACTGCTTCACTGTGCTTTGACCTCTGCTTGTAGTTTGGCCACTCCTGCCTGCCTGCCTGCTTCCTTACTGGACTGAAACCTTGGTGCTTGACTGTTTGTGCTGTGACCTTGCTTTTTAGATTGCCCCATAACAGTCTCAGAGTCTGCTTCAGTCAAAGCAGGACACCATGAAAGCGAGAAGTATTCCCCCCCCCAAAAAAACCCTGAAATGTTGGGGGAAATGGCAGTTATGTGTAATAATGATTTTCTTATCAAATCTAAATCTACTTTATGAACATGAAATGTACTGTTTACACCAGTACAAACAATTGTATTGGCTGGTATGTTTGTGAACTTTAAAATTTTAAGTGTCTTTATTTTTTTCAAAGAATAAATTGCGCACATACCCAATGTTGGAGATGGAGCTGCAAGCTTTTGCCCCCCTAAGATACCCAAATATGTCTCTGTTTTGCCAACTGGAAAAACAGTAATAAAGTAAATGTTGAAAATAGAAGCCATCGACATTGGAGTAAATAAAAGGAAAATTTTATTATCTGGGCTTGGAAACAGTGTGCAGCACAATCCAGCAGAAGCAAAAGAAACATGCATTTTTCAAGGAAAAGCCCTGAAAATAAACATTCCTATAACGTAATTAAAGAGCAGCAATAAATTTGGATATTTAGTTACACTCCATTATAACACTGAACCTTTCAACAGTATATCATCATTTTGTACAGTGAGGTTGCAGTCCTACTTAATTAGAAGTGAACCCTACTGAACTCCGTGGGACTTGCTTCTGAGTAGGCATGCATAGGAGCAGACTGCAAATGTCATAAAGAAAACGAACTATGCTGAACTCGTACTTATTTATTGATGTCCCAATTAATAGCATTGAAAACACAAGCTTAACTTAATAAGTCTTGTGGCACCTTAAAGACTAACAAAGCTATTATGGCATGATAAGCTTCCATGGACCCAGACCACTTTACCAGACTCTTGTCCATGAAAAGCTGATGCCATAATAAATTGGTTAGTCTTTAACATGTCACAAGACTCTTTGTTTTTGCTGCAACAGATAGCACAGCTACCCCTCTCGAGATAGTGTAATGCAAGTTTATTTCTCTAATCAGTGTGTGAAAGATCCATGGCTTCTCATTCTGAACTTTCACTTATGGCTTCACATATTTCAGAAATGGAGACCAACCTCATCTCCTTTTCTGATAGTGACTAGTTTGGTAGATCATGGGAATGCTGTGGACATAGTATATCTTGATTTCAGCAAAACATTTGACAAAGTTTCTCATGATATCCTTGTTGACAAGGTGGTAAAATGTGGGTTGGGCAATACTACAATTAGGTGGATCCACAGCTGGTTGAGCAACTGTACTCAGTGACTGCTAATGAATGGCTCAGTGGCATCCTCCTGGAGGGAGGTCTCGAGTGAAGTGCCATAGGGTTCTGTCCTAGGCCTTGTGCTGTTCAACATTTGTATAAATGACATGGATGAGGGTGTAGAGGGGTTCAAATTTGCAGATGACACATAGCTAGGAGGGAAAGCCAACACCAACACCATAGAAGACAGGATCAAGATTCAAAAGGATCTGGCCAGGCTGGAACACTGGGCCAAATATGATAAGATGAGATTCAACAGAGATAAATGTAAAGTCTTGCATTTAGGCACAAAGAATAAAAGTCAAAAGTATAGGATGGGGGAGACCTGGCTTGCAGCAGTACATGTGAAAAGGACCTAGGTGTCTTAGTGGATCACAAGCTGAATATAAGTTAGCAGTGTGATGTAGCAGCTAAGAGTTGTATTAACAGAAGTATTGTGTCCAGATCACAGAAAGTAACAGTTCTGCCCTATTCTGCATTAGAGGCTGCATTTGGAATACTGTGTCCAGTTCTGGGTGCCCCATTTTCAAAAGGACATTGGTAAGTTGAAGTGTGTCCAGAGAAGAGTATCCAGAATGGTGAGGGGTCTGGAAACCAAGTCCAGTGCAGAATGGTTGAAAGAGTTGGGTATGTTTAGCCTGGAGAAGATTAAGGGGAGACATGATCAGTCTTCAACTATCTGAAACACTGACATGCAGAAGATGGAGCAGACTTGTTCTCTGTTGCTCCTGAGGGCAGGACTAGAACCAATGGGTAGAAATTCCAGGGATGCAAATTTCAGCTAAACATTAGGAGAAACGTCCTAACAGTAAGAGCTATTCAGCAGTGGAACAGATTGCCTTGGAAGGTGGTGGGTTCTCTGTCACTGGAAGTAAAAATATGTCAGGGATGCTGTAGCTGCACCCTGCAGTGCACAGCCTGCATTGAGCAGGGGGCTGGACTAGATGATCTCCAAGGCACTTTCCAACTCTATGATTCTAGGTTTCCCAGGCATTCTGCTGCTTGTAGTGCTCTTGTTGCACTTCCTCCTTTTATTTAGGCAAAATGTTGTTCCTTCCTAAAGGAAATCCAATATATGAGTTTTCAAAGACTTGGATTACTGTAACATGCTCTATGTGGGGCTGCCTCTGAAGAGTGTTTGGAAACTTCAAAGAGCTGCTGCCAGACTGTTGACTGGGGCTGGCTACAGGGAGCACAGAACTCCTCTGTTAGGACAGCTTCACTGACTCCCAGTCTGTTTCTGGGTACAATTCAAAGTGCTGGTTATGACCTATAAAGCCCTATACGGCTCGGGTCCAGGTTATCTGAAAGACCATATTCTCCCTTATGAGCCTACCCGTACCCTGAGATCTTCAGGGGAGGCCCTTCTCTTGGTTCTGCCACCATCTCAGGCATGCCTGGCAGGAACCTGGCAGAGGGCCTTCTTGGTGGTTGCCCCACACTCTGGAATTCCCTTCCCAGGGAGGCTAGAATGGCATCCTCCTTGGTATGCTTCTGGAGACAGGCAAAAACTTTTTTGTTCCGGCAGGCCATTGGGAATAGCCTGGACCTGTGAGAATGCAATGGATTCCACTGTTTATATTGTTACTGTTTTAACTTTGATATTTTTAACATTATAGCTAATTTAATTATATTTTTAACTTTTGTATATTCCTATTTATATGTTTTAATTGTACAAGTTTTAATGTTGTAATGCCGTCTTGAGTCCCAGAATTGGGAAAAAGGCAGAATAATAATAATAATAATAATAATAATAATAATAATAATAATAATAATAATAATAAGCAGCAGCAGCAGCAGCAGCTAGTGCCCTCTATATTAGTCACTATAAAGACTAAGGGATGGATCATACATGCATGTATGGTATGGGCCCATAGCCAGGCTTTCTAAGATGAGGGGGGGGAAGGGTGCACTGGGGTTAATATATAATTCTGTCTGTGGTGTTTGATCTGTGATGGCTCATTTGATGGTGTACTTACTGTAGAAATAAAATACAATGCAGTCATCAAATGATGACTTGCATATATGTAGTCATCAGGTGATCTGGTGGGCTGCTAGTATAAGTGAACCAAGCCTAGTTCTTCATCTCTTCATTGAGAGCCAGCCAGTATGGCATGGTGATCAGAGTGTTGGGACTGGAACTCGGGAGATTTGGGATCTAGTCCCCACTCAGCCATGAAGCTCACTGGGTGACTTTGGGCCAGTCACTAACTCTCAGCCTAACCTACCTCACAGGGTTGTTGTGAGGATAAAATGAGGAGGAGGAAGTTTATGTAAGCTGCCTTAGGTTTCTTGCTGGGAAAAAGGGGATATAAATATAATAGATAAAATAAAGAAATATAATAAATAAATCAATAAAATTAATCAGATGCACAACTTAGCCTCCAAATAAGCTAGGCTACAATCATAAATGTCATAGATCATAGAGTTGGAAGGGGCCTAAGTCAAGGCCCGAGTCCAACCCCCTGCTCAATGCCGGAAACTAGAGGAGGGGTCTCCCATCCAAGTAATAACCAGGCCTGACCCTGCTTAGCTTTCCACACTCAGACATTGGACTTAATGGACCTTACTCCTGAGTAGCATGCATAGGTTTCCACTGTAAGTCTCCAAAAAGGGAAAGTGCATACTTGGGGTGGTGGTAGGGGTGGAAATCTGTATGATGCTTCAGCTAATGTAGAATATATATACGGTACATAAAAGCTAAAAAGCAAAGAGACTATTCTCTAGTGCTCTATTTTTCTCTTGCTATTCAGCATGTTTAAGCTTGCCGTCCAACTCATCTTGATTATTCTTATCAGAATTCTGCTTTTTTGTAGTCAATTAACACTTGCATTAGCAGAAAGAAGCAGTGTTGCATTTACCATGGAAATTGCTGGCAAGCATCTGTGATATTTGATTACAGGATTTATGTAGAATATGCTGTGCTAGTGGGTAATGGAGTGCACAATAAAATAATAGATTTATAGGGCTGAATTTCATGTCTTGGTAGTCCTTTTACAAGGGGATCTTCAACAACTGGAAATCTGACAGATCGTAGTGGTTTTTTCAACTATAATAGAGCTGTAAAAGATCAAGAATAGTATGGAAGAGATTAATTAGGAACTCTTATTTCTCCTTTCCTGTAAAGCAAGAACTAGGGAAAGCATGTTGACATTAATATGTATCAGGTTTAAAATAATTATGTACCTTTCCGTGCTGTGAGCACTTCTGGAACCCACTGTCAAAGGAATGTTGTCAAGGCTGTATTGTTCGATTCAATGCAGATTTAAACAAATTCATAGTGATTAAATCCCTCAGTGGCTGAGAGCCAAGATGACTGGGTGTGTGTGTGCAATTCATACTCAAGTATTTGGAAATCTCTGCTTTGTAAAAGGGATGAGTGTATGGAATGGGATGGATTATTCCGTAATTATTCTGAAATATCAGCCACTAGCGGTTGCCATAGGCAGGACACTGAGTTAGATGATCCATATATTTGTCCATGTGTGATTTCTTATGAATCTATTTGTGGCACAGGACCAGAATTGTTCTAACGGAGCTCTGTTCTGCAAAGAAGCTCTTTTTCTGATTATGAGAAGCAGTAAAAAGCAGATGTGCAAGTAACTATTGCTTCTATTTTCGTTCTTTTTTTCTTTTGCACATTTGGGTAACCACCAGTGGTATTTTAAGGAACAGAGAGGAGGCATAGGGTGACACCTTCAAGCCACCCAGCCAAAAGTCAGGTATTGACTCAAAATGTGTCTTATTAAGAACACAGAATAATTAGAGACAGAAAATAAAGAATTCAAATGCATGCTAGCTTCATCACTAAACTTTGACTAGCTTTTGATGGCAGATACTAAGCCATCCAAGGCACAACATTTGCCTACCCTTTTGATTATCCTTTGATGGAAGGCACTAAACCAAGATTCCAACATCCAACTAGGAAACAAAACCTGCTTCTGACTTCAGTCTTGGCAGCATAAAATGAATGACATCTGATCAGCTGATAAATCGACAGAAAAACTGTCCAAAGAATATTTTTGAAAAGGCAAGAAATGCAGTGTGTGAAGGGCATGTGCTATCATGGCACCTCCATTTCTAATGAGAAATATGTCTTTACTCTTGATTTTTCTTATTAAATGATTTGATCCATGAACTTAAGAACCATGAGATTGTGCCATTCCATGAACTCTTGCACGAGGGCTAGCAGAAGACTTCCCTCAGAGCAGCAGTGAATAAGGACAAGATAGGCTGTGTAGTGTACACCTTCTAGTAGGCCATAAAAAGGTCTTGAGAATTAGCATATGCAAAGTCTTACACATGAGTTTGAACGACTAGACAAACACTTTTCGATTTGGGGCCCGGTTTTCTCAGTGTAATGCTCTTCCACTCATAGAAGGGCTATTTCCATGTTAGTAGAAGAGTGGAAGGGCATCTTTGGATCTGGTCTGCAGCATACTAATGGAGCTGAGTAGCCCATATACTATTTCTGTAACAGTAAGCAGCTGCTTAGGGTGGCACTCTTGCAGAAGCAGCAAATAGAAGATCTGTTCTTATCCCAGTTTCACCCTGATGCCCACACTTCTATTATTCATGGATAGCAGCAGGCAAAGAAGGTTGCGAGGTCTAACACGATAAAGAGGAAAGGATGGGCCCATGAGAAGCTGTCCAATCATATATGGCTGCTTTGCCATTGAAATGCCAATGGGTTCATCACATGTTGAGGGGTCTGACTTGGGGCTGTGTGTATTTGGCCTTATTTAGTGTAGGCTAGGGGTGCGTAGTAGGCAGATCTGAATCTATTGGTAGATCTCTGGGTAATTTGCAGTAGGTTGGCAGGGATTTCTGACTCCCAGCTGCTAGTTAACAGGAGCATCAGCAAAAGGATTCCCCTCCTGCCTTAAATTATACTGCTGAAATAAAGAAAGCTTGGTGGGTAAACAGGAGTGGATTTTTGAGTAGGAGAACTTTGAGCTACGTACGATTCTGGAACTGAAAACAAGCTCCTGGGCTCAGAATTCTTTAATTCTGAGGGTATTATCTTTTGCACCAAGCTCTGGTTGGTGGATCTTGGGGTTCTAGGAAAAATAAAACATGTATCCTTGCAAGCCTGAAGTCTGCCCACCCCTGGTGTAGGCAAGCTAATGCTCATATATGCACACATGGATCTTGCAGTGAGAAATCAGTGGTATCTGGTATGTGTAAGAGGTTCTTCATCTTGTGTGTAGGGGATTTTCCCTGCCTCTCATTCCCATGGGGCAGTACCCTACACTGCTTGTGCGCCAGTGGGACCCACTGCTAGTGCAAAGGGGAGCTAATGGTTCTTAAAGCAACTGGAAATGATCAGAAACACTCATTTACGGAATGGAGCAGGTCAGCAGAGCTCTCCGAAGGGAGCTGAGCTGAGGAACTCATGTAGGCTCCGTGCACACACAGCTGATGAATGCTTGGAGTTTGAGGCGGGAAGAGGGATACAGTTTTCTCAGACCATGTGCAAAGGGTTAAATGAAACTTCCTTGAGTCCTTTCTGCAAAACTGGAAACCAAAAAAGGAGGGTTGCAGCTGCAACTCTTTTACTTAGCAGCTGTCTTAACTAAAAGTGGGTTTCACTTTTTAAAAAATCTATATATAATAAAATCAAGGCAATGCCTTGATTTTCAATGTCTTCTGGGGGTGTGAAAAGAAAAATATTTTGGGGCAGCCTAAGATGCTTCTGTTAATGTACAGATATGAAGCATATGTAGGGAGCGCTGTTCTCAATGTTGTTTGCTAAACACCATTTTTGTTTGCAAAATCACCATGTAATTTAATTTTCAAAAACTGCATGAGTAAACCTTGGTTTATGAGTCAGGATCTCAAGCTGTTTTGAAGACATCAGACTCATGTTTCGCATGCAGCTTGCCAGTTTGGATACAAAATCTTGTCACAAAATCTTTTTCTAATCAGTAAAGTCGGTTTTATTTATATAATTTGAAAATAGAAGCATAAATATAGCCTGAATTGGTGCCACTGCAGTTAGCAGCAAAACCCTAGTTCACCAGATGGTTGCTTTCCAACTTCTAGAGGCTTTTGGAACAAGATTTTTTTTTAAAAAAAGGTTAGATCCATAGATGCCCTCATGTGTGGAAGGTGTCCTTCACTTACATAAAACCAGTTTTACATCTCACTCTAGAGCAGCCTGTGCCAACCAGGTGCACTCCAGATGTATTAGATGGCAACACCCATAATTTCTTGTTTATTTATTTATATTTATTTATTTATTATATTTATACCCCGCCTTTTTTCCTGCAAGGAACAAGGCGGCTTACATAATCCTCCTCCTTCTCCTCTCCACTTTATCCTCACAACAACCCTGTGAGGTAGGTTAGGCTGAGAGTCCGTGACTGGCCCAAAGTCACCCAGTGAGTTTCATGGCCGAGCGGGGACTAGAACCCGGATCTCCTGAGTCCCAGTCCAACACTCTAACCACTACGCCACACTGGCTCTCCAACACCCATAATTTCTTGGCTTAGAATTGTGGGAGATGCAGTCCAATATATCTAGAGGGCACCAGACCGGCGACAGCTGTGCAAGAGTCTCAAGTGAGAAAAATGTGGGTGGTGGTGAGAACTCATTGATGTTCTTCTGATTATGTAAGAGCCAGTGGAACCTCTTGTACCTGCATGAGATCTGCTATAGGACCTCCCTATTAGAGCTACATAGGCTCAGGCAAGTTCATGTGCTTTCACAGAATAGCACTAATGGCTAATGCTATGTATTGGTTCCGCTCATGGTTCTTTGGATCCAAATGGCCTCCTTTTGCCTGTAGAATTTTGGGATGTTCTCAGAGAGCAAGTTACAATTAACCTCTCTAGAAGGCATATGCAACCACTGTTTAAGATATTGCTCCTGCATTGTAACAAGTAATTTACTTCGGAAGCTGCTCAGCCCTCTGCAGGCTGGACTGGGCCCCAGCACAGCCCTGGAAGTCTGCCTTCCCCACTGGACTCACTAGCTTTGGAGTAAATCCCATAGAACTCAGTGGGATGTCTGGGTAAACATAGGACTGCATTGTTAATCTGCCATTCTATTCCCACTTCTCCCAGGGCTGTATCATCCTTTTGTAATTCATGCCCTGCTTTTGACTGAATGATTTTGATTATTTTTGCACCGTCTGTAATTTTTTTTAGGTAGTATATTATCTGTGGTGTAGTTGTTAATGAATATGTAAATTGGCATGGGTCTCAAAAGTGACTTTTGCTCATATCCATTCTAAATATTAGCCACATTTTCCCTAATTTTTCTCACTATATGTGTAGTTTTTTGTTTTTTGTTTTGGTACTTGCTGATTTATGACGGGAACACGCTACATTGCTAATTTAATTTTCTTTTGCTGGGGAAACATTCCAAGTTTTTCTGAAAAACTTGAGAATGGTGTATTAACTGGATCACATCAAGGCTTAATTTGAGACAGGCCTCACTAACACTTAGTGCTAGAATCTGTTCGAATGCAGGGCTCAGGCCTAGAATACTCATGTGGGGGCAATAAATAAATAAAAGAAACTGCAACAGAGTGTGTGCAGAGTGCCTTTTCATTAGCACTAGCTATAGCTCACCCCCAAACATCTAGGATCAGAGGGCAGGGCTTCCAGTTTAGGCATCTACCATGCTAGGAATTAACCACTAAAGTATCTATATCCACATATTAACATCTCTTATTCCCCTTTGAAAACATTCTTCTCTAGCAGAAAACAGCTTTTATCCATGTGTATAATATTTGTTCATTTCTATCAATTTACCTGGCACAGAACTGAAGTTTACTTACCTCCAGAATCTGGAAGTATTTGTTTTTCTTTTGTTTAAATTACTGTTATATTAGCTACTTCCTATGTAACACCAGAGTCAATTTTTTAGCTGAGTTCCAATTTTTTTTTTTTTTTCAAAAGCCATCTTGCGTAACTTAATTTCCCAGTGTGCTCTAAACTGAAACCCAGTGGGCAATTTGTGGTGATTATTCGGGTCTAATAACTGAAAATAATGGTTCAGATGACACAGGTATCTTCCTAACAACCTCTTTTGTATAGACAGAAGCAAAGAATTTGCTTAACTCTTTACTCTGTCTTCCTTAACTACTTCTCTCTCACCTGGGTGGTCTACAAAGGACTATAGGAATTCTTTGGCAGTCTTCCTCTTTGTAATTTATTTTGACCAAAAAGAAAGAAAGAAAGAAACTTAATTGTTGCTGTTTGTGTTGAATGTCTTTAGCTAGTAGCTCCTCAAATTCCTTCTTGGCTGGTGTTATACTCTTATGTTTAACTTGCCAAAATGTATGCTTTCTTTCATTGATTTTGCTAATTTTAATTCCTGGGTAGTTGTTTTTTAAAGCAGACTTTCCCTTACCTTTCTTCAAGTGGCTGATGCTGTTGGCTTGGCTAGAATGTTTTTTCTCACGTTATCAAGACCAACCCATGCCCCCTAAAATAGAATTCTTCGCAATATTAACTCCTTCAAATAAACTCCCACGATCCAAACTGGAGCCTTATCCTAGCAGGAGTAGAGAAAGCACAGCCTGCCAAAAAATGCGGCAAGACCATACAGGCAGAGCCGGGTGTATTCCCAAACTTGTCACTTCAAAACTCCCCAGGGAGAAAAGCCACCCAGATGTGTGGGTGTGATTTGGAGTGGGCAAATGGCAAGTGTGGAAAATGTTCCCCTTCTGCTTTTCCAGTCCTGGTTGCACCCCTCTCCCACCCGGAAGTGGCTATTTTAAAATTATCATTATGCACACTACATAGAACTTGGAAAGGAAAATTGGTGATGGGGAAAAACCTCTGCCTGAGACCCTGGAAAGCTGTTGCCAGTCAGGTTAGATCAGTGTTCTCCAACTGGCTGGGGCATGCTGGGAGTTGTAGGCCAAAAACATCTGGGGACCCGATGTTGGAGAACACTGAGTTAGACAATACAGGACTACAGGGGCAAATAGTTTGGACCTGGTATAAGGCAGCTTCCTATGTTTGAAAATTACAACTCGGGGGCTGGGCAGCTGGTGGGCAAAAGCCCCCTGCCAGTGATAATCAGTTTAGACTTCTGGAAAGAGTGAGTAGTCCCTCCCCTGGCAGTCTGCTGGGTGGAGAGGGAGAGAAGTGGGCGGCAGAAAGAGAGAGGAAAGGCGCAAACCTGCCCACATTTGGCCTAGCACACTACTGGCTGCAGCCCCTGACAGATTACCGCTAAGGAAATGTGGCCCTTGATCCCCAAAAAGGCTCCTGTTGCTAGGGATGGACAAATCTGCCAATTTTGGTTTCCTCATTTTTTCCAGTCTTAACTTCAGTTCATCCCAAACGTTGAGAATTTTTAAAGTTTGCATGAAATTTCATGTGCATTTTGGTGCACATTTCGCCTAATACATTCTTGTATGCAATTTTGCCCAATATGCTCATTTTTTGCAAGCAATTTTCCTAATATAATGTGTTTTTGTACAGTATTTTCACTAATGTACACATTTTTGTGTGCACTTTCCCCTAATATATGCAATCTTTGTGTGCTTTTTTTGGTTTGGCGAACTCAATTGGAAAATTTAGATAAGTGCGAATTTTGAAGGATAACTAAGTTTCGGTTAGAGTATTGGTTTGAAAGTACGAAAATTTTTAGGGATGTTCACATTAAAATGTGAACCAAATGAATTTCCCCCCATCTCTCGTTATAACTGGTCCACAATGCAGCCTCTAGGGTGTTAACTGGAGCAGGCCCCAGGGAACATATGAGGTTGACTTTAACACAATTTTGTCATTCCCAGTTGGTTTCTGGACCAAATTCAAATTGCAGGTGTTCTTTAAAGCCTAAATCAGGGGTGGGCAACTTGTGGCTATCCAGGTGTTTTGGCATACAACTCTCATCAGCACTAGCTAGCACAGCCAATGGTGAAGTATGATGGGAGTTGTAGGCCAAAACATCTGGAGGACCACAAGTTGCCTGACCCTGGCCTAAATGGTTCTGGGCAAGGATACTTCAGTGGCCACCTTCTCCCATATAAACCTGCGTGCCCATTAAAATCTCCTTCAGAAGTTCTGCTCTGGGTTTCACTACTATCAGTGGGTGGTTACCTGGGACAAGACTTCAAATGAAATGGCACTGAGATTATGGAACTCCCTTCTTAGGGAGGTTTGCTGTGCTCCATCTCTGCTTGCTTTCCAATACAGTTCTTTTTAGAGAACTTGAGGGGGGGGCTGTTTATTTTTAAAGTTCATGGGGGGACTGTGATTGTTATCTTTACTGATTTTTCTGCTGCTCAGTTAATTATGTTTCTGTTTTGTCTTTGGTTATTATGATTTTGTCTTTGGTTATTATTATTAAGATCCTCTTACAGAGCAATCCTATGGTCCCTGGGAGAGCATACCAGAGACCATAGGATATTTCAGAGTTTCTCTTCTGAAGCCATAGAGACAGCTACGATCTTGGAAGAAGAAATTGAGGCAACTTCCTCACCCAAGGTCAGAGCTCTGACCTTGGGTGAGCATGAAAATGAGGGAGAAGGGGTCTGGAGGTGCCAAGGATCTGCAACATCTTAAAGCCTCCAAGCTCCTGTGCTGTGTCTAGTGAGAAAAGCAACAGAAAGGACAGAGAGGAAAATATTGCCTCCATTGCTCCTTCTACTCTGTGGGGCGTCTGTCAGCAGACCTCTGGAAATCGGAGCGCTTCTTTGAAAAGCATAGGATTGCCCTGCCTATGGTTTAAATACTTTTATAAGCCACTTTGTAGATCTTTCAGGTCAAAAGGTGTAATATAGTTTAATAAATAAATTAATCAAAAGAGGTGTTGGGGTAATTTTATATGATCTATGTGAAATCTGATTTGAAGGCCCTCACTTTGCTTTGAAAGCTATCCCAGCTGCCAGTAGCAAAATTTATTTACAGTATGTTTAAGTGGGAGGGATAGGGCACCTCATCAAGTGCCAATAAAGGTGTCTGGGGGGCATACTCTAAGACATGTTTTCAAATACCTTTTTCTCACATTCACACTTATTTTTAGGTGTATGCTTATAAAATCTTAGGTGTACACCTAAAAATCATAACAGGATGGATCCAGACCTAAGAGTAATGCTTAGATTCATTAAAAAAATCAATGGGATTTTAGTCCTGATGAGCTGAACTTGTTGCACTGAATTCAATAAGTCGAAGTATGACTAAGTCTGGGTCCAACTCAATGGGCCGGTTCCTATGTAACAATAAGCCATGCAGAAAACAAGTCATGGTGGGTTGGTTAATAGCTTGCTAAGTCAAGCTGCTGCTAACAGATGATCAGGCACTTGCCAGCTCACCATGGTTTGTTTCCCCCTTTACCCGCCCTGCTGCCTGCAGCATGTGCTGCAAAGGCCCCTGGAATACAACTCCTCTATAGTCCCGCTGTGATGAGATTCTCCCCACACCCTTTCTTGCCTTGTGAAGCACCTGTGTTGACATACATATGGGAAGCACGTGCCCCACAAACAAATTCAGGACCACGGTTATTCGGGGGGGGGGATTTTAAGCTTTCCTCCCTCCTGTTTTCATGCCAAAATTCTACCCCCAGTGGGACATGGTTAAGAAAAAATGAAACTTTTTTCTTCTTTTAAATCCCCCCCATGGGGGGGGGGGATTTCAGCATGAAAACATGAGGGGTTTTAAATTCCCCCCCCTCCCAATTTGCCATGGTCCCAAATTGGGGTGGGCACACACTTACCCAAAGGTAAGTCAATTGCGCGTACATGCTTAGTTGTGGTAACTCCGCTCAAAGGGGATAAAGGGGTTGCTGTCAAAGGAAGTGCAGAGCTGGAGGATATCGGGAAAAGAGCACTGTGAGGAGCAGCCGGGCTTTTCCTGCTCTTGCCAAGTGGCTCTATAGCCCTTTCTGATCAAACATGTACAAGCCACTCTGCTGGGTTTGGATGTCACCCGGAAAACAATCCGCCCTGAACAACCCAACGACGAGAGTTCCCAGGGTGGCTGGTGCATGGTTAACAAACCACGGTGAGGAAACTGCACTGGGTTTGGATGTCACGACAAGCCACCCTGAAACGAACATGGGTGAACCAGGTTGTCATGGCTAAATCCAACACTATGCAAGCAGAGATTTCATTCATGTTCCGGGGATTTGCCCAACCTTCCGGACCAGATTTGGAAGGCATGCAGGGTTCTGCTGCAGTGGGGAAGGGAAATTCAATCCTCTGGTGGTGTCCATTCTGCTGGTGGAAGGACAGCATTGGATACAATCCTCAGTGTTCTTGGAATCATTTTCTTATAAAAAGTTGATAATGTGAAGATGAAACTTGGAAGAAGTGTGAACAGTATCTGCTGACATCTTCAAATGCACTCAGTAGAATTCCCACTGGGCAGGGCATTGGCCTTCAGTGCCCTGCTGATTTACATCTTCTCCACTCCTGCCAGATGCAAGTTGAATGATTGGAAATAAGAAAATAGATGCAAAGTGTACTTAATTTGCATAATTTCCCACAGATTGAAGAATTTGATTTTACTTGGCAAAGAATTTTGCTTTTTTTTTTTTTAAAGCGACGGCAAAATATGCACAGCCCTGCCTGGGGCTCCAGATAACTTAAGCAACTGAACCAACACTACTATACAGGGAAGATAAAGGGGGAGAGAGAGGGAAAGAAACTAGAATCACTCAATGGCCAGTCTGATGTAGGAGGAAGTTAAAGGAGTGTGATGTAGGAGGAACACAATAATGGAAAAGGCCTTCTAAGGGCATGACCATCTGAACATACTACAGCACTGGTTAATTCATTGGTCTGAAGGTAGAAATGGGCAAATACATCTACAACCCATTCACTCAAAAGTAAGTCCCACTCCATTCAGTAGGACTTGTGTCCTAAAATATATGGATGATTGTAACCTTAATCTGATACCTCACTTGGGGTCAGGAAACCTCTCTCCCTTTGGAGTGTCAGTGAATGTTTAAATTACTATGTAATTTAAGATTCTCCTCCCCTCCCTCTTTCTCAGGGTGAAAGAAGGCATCCTCATTTCACTTTAGTGTAACAACCCTGCAAGATAAATGAGGCTAAAGAACTCAGACAGACAGGCATTTTACAGCAATCATTTCAGTACCTTCACATAGAAACATATCGCTGACGCCACTTTCCTGGAAGTACATCCGTCAACAAGACCTGACCGAAATCTAAGTCTTGGACACAGATTTGTAAAAAAAAAGATGACATTTCCCCGCATATTGTTTTCCAGAAGGTAGCTGCCCCCCCCCCACAAACAATCTGTGAGTTCCAAATGTTAGGTTGGAAATAGCTATAATGGATACTGCAAATGAATTAGTCACCAAAGTAGCCAATCTGTTCATATAGTTAATTGCAGTGATCTGTTGTTAGTGCTTAAAGCACAGTGTAGAAAAGTCAACGATCTTACCATATTGGAATGTCAAGTCGTCTCTCTAAACAAACTGATATAAACAAATGCTGCAGGCCGACCTATGTGCGCACTTAAAAGTAAACCACTTAACTTCAGTGGGGATATTCCACACAATAAAGGGCTGATCCTTATGTTTACCTGAAAGAGGGACATTCTGCCTCCTTTGTCAATCTGAAAGATTCTCCTCGCCCTTTTAATTTTGCAACCTACCTAACACATTTAGGAGGAAAGTCTAATTGATTTCAGTGGAGCCTTTAACTTCCAGATAGTCTTAGGTCTGGGATGTTAGGAAGGGGCTCCTATCCTAGCAATGCCCTAAGCAACAGCATCAATAAAGCTTGCAGGGGAAAGCTGAGTGTTGATATTTTAAAAAAATAAATAAAATTAAACAAGTGTTAGAGCAGGAGCAATTCACATCTCATTTAATGGATACAGTCATGCCTTGGATTGAGAGCACAATTCGTTCCGGAAACGTGCTTGTAATCCAAAACACTCCTATATCAAAACGAAATCCCCCCCAAAAAATGTGTACAGAGATTTTTAATTTAAGCCATACTACAGTACTTGTATTGCAAGACGTCGCTTGTTTATCAAGTAATAAATAAATAAATAAATATTTAAAAATTTGCTTGTCTTGCAAAACACTCTCAGACCAAGTTACTTGCAATCCAAGGTATTACTGTAATTTTGCCATTAGCCGTGCTGGCTGGGTATGCTGGGAGCTGGAGGCGAGCAACATCTGGGGACCCAAGGTTGGAGAGCCCTGCTTTAAAGGTAGCATAAGACTCTGTCACCATTATATCTGTACAGGTGTTCCAAGATTACTTTCAGCAGTAGTATGCCCCACTGATTTCAGTGTGGGACTTGCTTCCACAAATATGTTTAGGAGCAACCTAACTTGCTCCCCACCTCTGGAAATCTTCACCATTAAGAGTTGCAAGTTCTACCTTCTTGGTATTTTGGGGGGAAATCCTCCTCTCACTTTGTCTGCAATCCATTTATCTGACTGGGATTAAATCCGCTCACCTCAATAGGACATACTTCTGAGCAGATATGTATAGGATTGTACCGTTGATGTTCTATCCCAACACCTGACCCAGGAAATTATGGCTGTAATCCTATACACTTACCTGGGAGTATACACTTACACTTGAGTAGAAATGCCTAGAATTGCAAAGTAAATCCCTTTAATTACATTGGAGCTTACTTCCAAATAAGCATGTTTAATATTGTGGTATTAAGATCACAGCATTGGAAACAAATTCCCTGGAATTGATGTACCAAGGAATGTGTTTAGGTGGCTAAGTCAATGGTTTGTGAAAATGTGTTCAGGGACAAAGTTATAGTGCTAGTGTTTCAATTTATGCAATTTAATTTTAATTTAAAATAAGCTGTCATAGCAATGTTTACATTTTTACTCATTCTATTTTTATTTATTTATTGCAATTTTAAACTGCCCATTAACCCACATTCTCTGACGAAACTAATAAAAAACCAGAAACACCAGATTGCAGTGTTGAATGTCATCTTTTAAAATATCATGCAGGATATAATATATATTTAGGTTAGAGGGACTAGATATTAATATAGTTAGAAAGGAAGACTGATAACATTTTAAGAGGTTTTTCTTTTTTATTCCCATGCTCTTAATTTTGAAAAAAAAATCACAAAAACATAACTTATAAAACAATATATATACTGCATCCTCCACAACAGCAGTTATTGAAACATCCAGCGTAACGGTTACCACAGGTGGGAATACACTGGGAAAGAAGTACCTTGTGCATTTTATATTATGTTTCTTTGTCATCTACAGGTAATAAGTATCGACAGAAAGAAGCAACAAATATGTCTGCAAGAAAACTTCATATGCGTTTTTGTATGCGTATTAATATTTAAAGATCATATTAATCATTTCCATTGGTTTTTTTTTTTTATTTGCCAACAAAAAACAACTCATTTTAAGTATTATCTACATTTACATCATAACACCTTTAAGAATTCTTGTTTGGGTTCCTTGCTTTTTGTTCAGAGATGGAAAAACAAGTCACTTTTTCAAACATTTCCCCCATCTGTGAGGTTACTCTACTCCTTTATTTCAGATGCAGTATCAACATTTTAGGATAGTCCTTTTCTCTATCTTTAAATCCCCACCCCGTAGATTCTCTAGGAGAATTCTTTCCTTTTTTCTTCTTTTTAAATTAAAAAAAAGCAACCCTTTAAATAAGGATGAATGATAATTTGATTATCAGGGTAAGACTTTGAAAGGAGGGGGGACGTTTCTGTAAAGTTCCTTTTTAAAGGGAGGAAATTAGCGGCATACTGCAGTCTCGGGAGGGAATACATGGGAGAGAGAAAGAGGTAGGAACCTTATCAGCTGCTTAGTGCTCGGAATGATTGGATCTTCATCGCTTTCAGCTAAAGAAACAAATCTCACCAAGAGTCATGCATTGGAAAAACAACATCGTAATTCAACGGCTAAGCAAATAGATAAATAGAACCTTACTGAAGTGGTTGACCCTTGCCATGGAGAATTTGCTCGTAGAGTTTCATCCTTAATATCTGAACCACTCGCCCCGCCCCCACCCGGCCCCGCCCACCGTTCCTGCTAAAGGATACACTCCTCGCCCCCTTTTCTCTTCCTGAAATGGCAAACGCTGATCCACGCCTCATTTCCCCACCCGCTACCACAAAGAGCCCCACCCAAAGCCATACAGCTCACCAAAACCATCACTCTCGCCGTTGTCCCCCCCACGCCCCGCCACTATCAACCGTTACCGTATTTTCTCGTATAAAGTGGACGCTTATAGAAGAAAGTCCTGTGCAAGTTCAAGTAAACACACATACAAAACCCGCATCATCCAGAGGAGAAAAAAAATAATTGCAACTCATCCATGTACTTAGGTTCGATTCGGGCATCATCGTCATCACCATCCTCCTCCTCCTCCTCTCCCTCTCTCCTGGCCAGAGATTGCTGGTCGGTCCGTCCACCCGCCCCTCCCTTCCAACACTTTCCCCCTCCAGAGCGTCTTCCCGCCACTGGGCGCAGCCGCGGTCCCTTGAAGGAGGGGGAAGCCCGTCAGCTATTGTACTGGCAGGCGTTTAGGGTGGAGCCGGGGCTCTGCAGGCTGCTGTAGCCGAAGTTCGAGTGCTGCTTGGATTTCAGTCTCAGGCTGGCCAAGCTGGAGTTGCAAGTGTCCCTGTAGACGCTGTAGGGGGAGCCCGGCGGGCCGTAGGGGCAGGCGGGCGACGACATGGCCGTGTTGAGCGACGAGCCGCTCAGGTTGTTGAGGCCCGAGTTGGGCACGCCCGGCATGGCCGAGTGGCCCATGGACGACGGCATGCTCATGGAGGGCAGCGTGCTGGGCGCCGAGAACATGGACTGCGCCGACGACAGCGGGCTCATGGAGTTGAAGAAAGTGAAGCTCTTGGAGGAGAGCGGCGCAGGCGCCAAGCTCTTGGCGTGCCAGTAGTTGGACGGGTAACCGGCGTACACGTCCTCGTAGGGCTGCATCAGGCCGCTGAACTGCGGCACATAGCCGTTCTTGCACAGGTCCATCTGCTGGTTGCGCTCCCTCTTCCGCCACTTGGCGCGCCGGTTCTTGAACCACACCTGCGGGGAGGCGGAGAGGAGACAAGGCACGCCCGCAGGCTTAAAAGAGGGCAGCAACAGCACCGCTTCTGCTTGCAAACCCCCACCCCCACCCCGCTGCTGGAGCAGGTTAAGGGTTGCCAACCCACGCTCACAGGGCTCCCGAACCTATCATGTTAGAAGTTCAACCGGTGGAGCTAAAGAACCCAAAGCTTATCTAGTCACACAGCGGCCAGCCAGATGCTGCTGCACAGAAGCCCATTAAGGCAGCCTCTCCCAGCCTGATGCCTTCCAAATGTTTTGGACTTCCACGCCCAGCGTGGCCAGTGATCAGGAATCCTGGGAGTTGTGGTCCCAAACATCTGGTGGACGCCAGGTTGGGGAAGGCTGCATTAAGGCATGGAGTTTTAGGGGAACCGCCCCCCTCCCATTCAGTGGAACTGATGTTCAATGGATGGCTAATCCTTGCATCTTCATGTCGCATTAAGAAATCACCCGCTGAATTGCCGCCCCTCAAAGCTCAAGAACCTTGCCAGGGGAAGTTACAAAGTGAAACACACGCGCGAGCACACAGTAAACAGGCACTTTTGTGACTCAGTCCCTTGTTTTTTCTTTTCGAACTTAAAAACTGGGAGCCTAACTAAAGCACTCTGCATGTGACTCAAAATTACTTCCTTCTAAAAGAAGAGGTGCCAAGGTTCAATGCACATCTGTTAAGTAGCCATTTCCACTGTCCCCCCAATATATGTGAAAGAAAGCTAGTCACGCTTATTCAGCTAGGATGGGAAAGCAAGCTGCACATCCTCAGGCGCTTTTGTTTACACTGATCTAGGGCAGCCTTCCCCAATGTGCCTCCCCAGACGATTTCAACGGCAACTCCCATCATCCATGACAACTAGGCATGTTGACTGGGGGTGATGGGAGTTGTAGTCCAACACATCTGTAGGGCGCTAGGTTAAGGATGAGTTCTTTAAAAGTTCCATAGCACCTTTAGTCAGACTTTTGCTACAGACTAACATGACTGTAGTCTGTTACACTAAGCTAATCTGTCCTTCACTGGCAACCTTCCCCATATTCCTACTGTTCAACTCCATCAACCTTTCAACAGAACAGAGAAGGCTCTGGAGGTTTGTGACATTGCAGAAAATTTAACTATGGATCTAATAATCTGGTGTGCCAGGAGAAGGCATTCCCTCCAGCCCACTCTGACTCTGGTCCTCAAAAAGAACAAAAGATGGTGGCTGTGAGCCAATTAATGATTTTTAGATATAGTAAAGCTTTCAACTGATGAATCCAGGAATATGCATATTATTAAAACCTCAGTCTATGCCTTTGGGGGGATTCTGAAGAAAAGGCACATGCAAAGTTCTGGAGTTCCCTTTTTACAGGCTGACAAACAGGAATCTGTACCTCCATCCCTGCGAAGTAGGACAAGCTACAAGACATCTTTGCCTGCACAGGGATATTCTCTGCCACCACCCACACTACAGGTGCCTGGTTGTGTCTGAGCATGTCTTTTGGACAGGGACATATTGTAAAAAGGTGTGTGGGGGGGGCAGATTTGTCACACAAGCTCTCTTTCCTACACTCCTTTAAAAAGCCAAAGAGAAAGTTGTCCTGGAACACCACCACCCCTCAATAAATGAATTTAATAGATTCCAGCCCTAGTCACAAGCAGTATGTCTCTGGGTTCCATGCAATAAGACCTATAATTAGCATACAGCAATGTGGGAGATTTTTTTTTTTTAATCAATCTCTATAAGACTTTTGCACCTTGCTATTTTGTGCCTTGATATATCTCCTCCTTCAGATTGCTGACTTAGCCAGGTATCCCCTTTATTTCCTGTTGATGATCTCCACATTTCACTTTCTCACTTCCCTTCAATATTAAACTACCCTTGACAAATCCAGACTCTGTTGTTTATCAAGGCCTGGTTGGGATGGCTGGTCTGCTTTTGTCCCATGCTAAGACTATTTTTAACAACAATCCCTCTTTACAGATGATCAAAGGGGGACTGGATAAGTATGCCTAAAGCCGCCTTTCCCAACCTGATGCCATCGAGATGTTTTGGACTACAACTCTTATCAGCCCCCATCAGCATAGCCAATTGCCAGGCATGATGGGAGCTGTAGTTGGAGGATGCTGGTCTAAGGTCAACACAGAGCCAGCCAGCCAGCCGCTACATCTTTTGCCTTTGAAGGAAGGCAGCATCTGCCTTTACATTAATATTCAGAATTTACAGCTTTGTTGCTGGAGGGGGCCGCTCCAGGGTCTAATCTTAAAAAAACGTTCAAACAAACGGGGAGGGAGGAATCCGATGGAGATCTTCGGAAAGTGCATCTTTAGGAAAACGCTTTGAGTGACCTTTCATAAAAATCCAGGGCTCAGAGAACAGGAAAAGCCACCCAACTCATAACCTGAAGCTGGACACAGCCGGATCTGGTTTAGCGTCCTGTTAAGAGACGCTGCTGCAGATCTAATGGAGCGTCGTCCACGTGGTTTCTGCTCCGGGTTAAAAGTCTTCCCCCTCCCCGCTGGAAAATACCGACCTCCGGAATTGCCTGTATTTGTGATCTTTTAAAGTGCAGGCTAAGGCGAACCAGTGGACAGAAGACTTCATTCAAGCGAACTTTGGAGTCGAGGCCCCTTTCCCACAGAACCGTATTTTCCTTAAGCCAGAGCCTCCAAAAGGTGAAAAGATTGCTCTGTTATTCAAGAGGGGGTTACAGTGCAATCCTATCCATGTCTACTCAGAAGTAAGTCCCGCGGAGTTCAGTGTACTCCCAGGTAAGTGTGTATAGGATTGCTGGGCCCAGTTTAGGGCTCCCCCCATTATAAAATCCATTTTTTAGTGGGTCGGCGGTGTGGCTGATACTTAGAGGTGGTTGCTGCTTTTTCCGGCGGTGGCGGCGGCGGCGGCGGCGGGTGGTGGTTTACGAGGAAATAAACAGCAAAGCAAATTTCGGGGGGGGGATCCATTGCAAATATGAAAGAGGAAACGAAGAAAGGCAACGCGCTCAAAACCTGTAATTCACTTCTCAGAAGGTGCTTCCAGACAGGAATTTCCTGGGAATGAGGCTAATAGTTTTAATGATGGCTTCTAGACATTTAAAAGAAGGCCCCCTTAGCAAATTAAGATTGGGATGGTTAAACTAGAATTTTAGGGCAGCTCCGAAAAATATATCTACAGAAAGGTGAGAAGCGGAGAGGGGTGGTTTGGGGGCGGGGGGAGGAGAGAAGAAGAAGAGCTATAGTAAAGGCAACTATTGGGCTTCTTGAATTTTTCCACCTAAGGAACAGTTTATGACGAACCTTCAAGATACATTTACTTGGAAGTAATCCTTATTTTGTTCCCACTGGGGCCGATTGCTTTGTCCAGGTTATTAAGGTCGGGGTCCTCGTCTAAACGCCACGTCCATCTTTAGAGCGTCATCCTATGTACGTATACTCAGAAGAAGTACTACCCGAGTTCAATGGTATTTCTTCCCAGGTAAGTATATAGGATCGTAGCCCTAGGTTTTTTAGGTTTTTTATGCCCTGTCTCTCATTGACTTATATAGGCCAAAGTGGAATTTCCGAAAATGATATACAGATTTAGAATAAGAATTAAAGAGGACCCGATTCAGCCCAGATTACGTTCCCTTGATTGCAACGGGATAGTTAAGCAGCCCTTTCGGCAGCAATCCTATGCACGCTCATTGGGAATACGGTCCTTGGAACACACTGGTAGGTATGCTGAGTAAGTAAACAAGTACGAACTGGGGATACATACCCGCTCCACCCGCCCCGGTGACATAAATTGGGCTTTAAAATGCTTAACTTTGGCTGGCTCGTACCAAATCAGCCTAAACGCCTCGCTACTAAAATAAAACACATTGCCCGATCCCATCTAACTTTAGGCAGAAGCACGTCCTACTGATCTCAATGTGTTCAATGAGATTTACTCCCAAGTAAGTGGGACTAGAATTGCAGCTTTAATTTCCTTCTCTTCACTAAATATATATTTCTTTTAGAACATACTTGCTCCCCAAAGCTTTCGGTGCGGTTTGTCACAAAAGGCATCCACATCGCAACACTATCAGACGTCCTCCGTTGAGTTCACTGAGATTTACTCTCTGGTAAGTAGCTGCAGGCTTCAATTGTAGCCTAAGACTGCAATTTTATGCGCCCTTCCTTGGGAGTAAGCCCTACTGAACACAATGGGACTGACTTCGGATATAGGATTGTGCTTGAAGTCTAATTTCAGTTCTGAAGAACGGGGTGGGGGTGGGGGAATCGAGCCTCGCGGGATTTCCTAACTCTGCCAGCCCGGTCTCCGAGCCATTTAAGGCTTCGATCCGACGCCGGTTCTTTCGAAGGGCATTCGACTGAAGAGAAATCAGCGGCCCCTCTTTTCCGGGTCCCGCTTTGGGACAGCGCGTGAAGCTTAAGCAGTGATTGAAGCCGACTGCAGGCTGCGATCCTATGAGGACTTGCGAGTCGTATTGCAGTTTATGTGATTTCCCTGCTGCTTTGCAGTGGCGCAGCTAGGGAATTTTAGACCTGGACTTAATGGTCTAACACTGGGGCCCTTTCGATGGCCTTGCGCATTACTTCAGTTGTGAAGCACACAGGTAACGTTTCTCACCACCATCACACCCCAACCACTATTCCACGCTTTACAACTGCTTCTACATTCCTGATATGTCAGAACACCATCACCAACAAAACCTGTTTGCCAACCCTGATTTTAAATTATCATCATCATCATCATCATCATCATCATCATCATCATTTATTACTACTACTATTACTACTAATAATAATAATAATCTGAGCATGTGCAGTTTTACATTTTAAGCTCACTTAGTTCATAGCAACAACATAACTGCAGGACTAAAACGGAGTTTGCTTCTGCTGCCCTGATCCCCACATCACCTGCTGCTCTCTGGGTGGTCATTTGGAGCGCGGGCGGGGTGGGCTGGGGGGTCCTGGACTTTGGTCCCAAGGTTCAGCCCCAGCTGCACCACTGTTTCTTAGTAAACATGCACAGGATCCGCGGTTTTTACCGCTCCCCCCAAATACTCCAAGTTGACCTTCGTGGCAAACTGTGTTCTTCTAAGGATGAAATTTAACTGGGTTTTCCTGCACGTGTCTCCAGTTGATTTTAGGGAACCTCCAATAACGTTTTCTCTGGTATATCAGCCCCTTTGGCGTGGTCGCTAGTTAGGGCCCTTAAGGGTGCAATCCTATGCATGTTTAAATAGAAAAAAGTCCTACAACTCCCAGCATGCCCGAGCCAGCCACGTTGGCTGGGGAATTCTGGGAGCTGTAGGACTTTTCTCTGTTTAAACATGCATAGGATTGCATCGTAAAAGGCTTTAGGAGGACGCAGCACAGACCGATGGGCGTTTTTTGACATCGCCTTCAATTCCTCGTAGTTCTTTAGCAAACTATACTCAGCAGGGATTAAATACACCCACACCTCGGGCGATAGGAGGACTATTCCTCCTACTAAAAGCACAGTGCAAGGAGGGGAAGGGACAACCCCTAAACAAATCCAATGCACTAAAAATTCAGAGCAAAAACAAGCAAGGAGAAAGCCGAATAATAAAATGCTAATCCTCCCCCTCTCCCTCCCCCGCAGGTTATTTTCTGCTGTTGGGCCGCTTTAAACAAAAGCAAACAAACAGAAACAACCCCTGCAGTTGCAGGCAGGAGACCCGTAAAGATCAGGTCTGCAACTTGTCTATGTGTCTACACATACTCTGTTGATTTAGCAATCCAAACGAACCCGGCCCTCGTCGCTGAGTTTAATCTATTGACACTTTGTAGCTACTGTGGTAGCAAGCCCCTATCAATACCCACAGGCCATGGAAGGAAGAGCCGTCGATTTCAGCGAAATCGACTTCCTATTTCCAGTTAAATGCCCTTGGGTGGAAAGCGTGATTTTTGTTCTGTTCTGTTGGCGTTTTACAGTTCTGCTCCACAACGCCCGCCCCGTTTAAAGCCAAAAGCAACGGGACTGTCACCTCGATCCTAAACACTGAACTTGAAGTTGCTTTAATGCCAGCGGAATGTACTTAGCCCAAACCTGCGGTCTAAAGGCCATCTGCTTGAAATTAACTTCTACTGAAATCAGTTGGACATGATCAGGACGGCGGGTCCGTCGACTAGAACGCCAAATTTGTGAATCGGGCGGTTAGTGTATAACTGCAACCAATACATTACTATAACAGGTGGCCCAAAGAAAAGAAAATCAACCACACCAGAAATGCTATCTAGGTTTCACGTCATTTTAGGGATTGTGTACATCTCTTTCTCTCACACATTAATGTAGCACCCTGAGCCCAACATATCAAGTAGCAATCATTTCACTGGGATTTATTTCCAAGCAATGGGCACAATACAGCCGAAGTTATAGTGTGACCCCAGGTTTGTTTACTCAGAAGTAAGTCTCACTGACTGCAATGGAACTTGCTCCCTAGCAAGAGTTAAGTACATGTTTGGTAGTACAATTCTGTACATGTCTATACTTCGAACTAAGCCCCGTTGAATCCAATGGAGCTTAATCCCAGAGAAGCTTCAGTAGGATTGCGGCCTAATTCTCCAACAGAATTCAGTCCTATGCTGTGCATTGGAATTAAGTCCCACAGAGCTCGACGGGACTCTCACGTCGGACTTCAGCCTTCGAAGTCCTTTTTTCTGGCTGGGATCGGTGCCCGGTATTTTAGGCCCGAGGTACAGAGTGAAAGTCACCTCCCCGTGAAATCGATGCCAGCGCTCCAATTTCTTTTAAACCAATCTGTTCTGCAGTACAAAGACTGAGGGCAGAGTGTATAACGCAACCTTCCCGACTCCTGCCTATCCAGCTAGCGTGAGGCGCAGCCCATGAAAAGTTGCCCCTGAAAACGAACGAGGGTCGCATTCTGCCCTCGGCCTAAAAGATGCGATCTTTAGGTAAGGAGAACGCAGCCAGAAAGTGGGACACACCACAATATCCAGTGTAAACGAATCATGGCATTTCGGATTGCTGTGTGGATTCGCTGAGGCATAATGCTGGCCTCCTCTGGTTTATTCTCTCTCTCTCTCTCTCTCTCTCTCTCTCTCTCTCTCTCTCCCCACACACACACACACACACACACAGCGCGCTAAAGATTCCGCTTCTGCCCTAATCTGTTTCTATCTGCCCTTCTCTGGAAATTTCCCACTTACACTCAGCTCTAGCCCAGCATCTCACGAAAATCCGCGAAAACTGCGCCGCGCAAACGAACTCCGCCCTTTCCGCTGGGGCCAAGGCTCCCTAGCAAGCACCAGGGGAACCTCCCACGGTCGCCGGCTTTCTAGATCTAAGAGCGAAATTAATTTTTGTTGTTCGAGATCCCCCCCCCCCCCGCCGCCGCCTCTCCGCCCCCGGGCCCGTGAAAGAGAGCGCATTCATAAAGCCTATCTGCCCGGATGCCCGCGTCCCCCCTCCCCATCTCTCTCTCTCACTCAACAATCGCCCGAAGAGAAAATAGATTTCCTGCTTGGTATTAAATGGCTGTATTTAATTAATCCAGGGGAGAACAATAAATCCTGAAAGATGTCTCTCTTCTGGCCAAGTCTTGTTTTTCCCAAGCAAGACACACACAAAAAGACAATAGTTGACCCAATTGGCATTCCCCCCCACCATACAATGGTTGTTGTTGTTGTTGTTGTTGTTGTTAAATCAATGCAATGGAGAGGAGATGGAGGCGATTTTATTTTTAATAAACCACCCAGAGAAGGACTCCGGCCCACCCACCCTCCCCCTCCGTTTGCCGGTCCCCATCGAAGACTTTCCCAGATATTTGGGGGCACCCATGGCTCCTTGGCTCCTTAAAACTGCCAACGTCCCAGGCTGGTTTCCGCGCCCTTCTTGCAGCTGGGCTCCGGCTGCTTGGTTCCTCAACGCACATCCCGAGGAAGCCGCGTCCTAACCGGCCGAAGGGGTGTACCTCGGACCGAGTTTCCCCGGGAATGATGGCGCCCAAAGAGCCTAAGGGTTAGGGCCTAACCCTACAAAAGCGCCTTGCGCTTCGATGCCTCGTGCTCCCCAGGCTAACGCGAGCTTCCCGACCCCGATCACGTTTATTCAGATTTCGGTGCGATTTACTTCTGAGACTGCGGCGTGCTCAGCCCCCTGTGTACAGGCATCCTTACTCCGCAGTTTAGCGGCACTGTCCGCCATGGGGTTCACTTCAAACTAAGGAGGCCTGGAGCCGGCAAGCAAATCCCATTGAGCTTTTACTCGCGAGGAAGTGGGCAAGAGGGAGTGCAAATTTAGGCTGCAGTCCAATGCGCGCTTGCTTGGGACTGACCAGCGAAGTTTCCTTTTCAGTACAAAAAATAAATAAAAACTGGCTGGGATCCGGCAGTTACCAATGTACGGCGGGTCCCATTGCATTTTATTGGGACATGCAGCCAAGTCCTATGCATGTTTGCTCACTTTGTTCGACGGGACTCCCTTTTGAGCAAGTGCACATAGGATCGCAATCTTGACTTCTGCGGCTGGCTTTTCCAGGCCGAGGCGTTTAAAACCGGGAGCGGTTACATAGAGAGCCAGGCACACACGGCACTCGGCACATGCCTCTTTATTCAGGCCGAGCTCAACTTTGGTCTTTGTTGTTCTGTTCACCGCCTTCTATACGGCAGCGATGGAGACCCCCCCCCCCCGTCTGAAATACGGTCTGGCGGGTGCTGTCTCTTCTTGACTTAGGGAATCGGCACAGCAGTAAAAGTTCTACGTTCTAATTGCATACACGGATATATTTATTCCACGGTGCTCCCACACCCGTAGGTCTTCCTAGCATAAAGTGAAATTGACAAAACTTAGGTGAGAATGACAAGGGGGGGGGAGACCCAACAACGCAGACTCGCCCGAAACGTCTTTCTTTCTCCCACCAGATCTCCCTGCTCGCTTCCTCATCCCCGAACAACCGGCTTTGAGGTCTTGGTTTTGTTATAAAAAACAACAAGAGGACTTAAGGCTTCGATCCTAAGCACACTTAGGGCCCCGAATGAGGCCGCGATCTCTGCACACTTACTTGGGAGTAGGCCCAATTGAACACAGTGGGGCTTACTTCCGAGTCAGTGCCTGGCCAAAGGCAGCGAGTGCCCTGGGGAGCTTGCAATCGACCAGACTTTTACTGGCTGACTTCGAGCTTGTCTCCAGACAGCCGGGGAAGTGGCTGGATTAACAGGAGAATCCTTGGAGACGCGAACAGTGGCTCACCCTGACTCTGGGCTCGGTGAGGTTGGTCCACACCGCGATCTCCTCCCTCATGCTCATGTCCGGGTAGCGGTTCCTCTGGAAAGTGGCCTCCAACTCCTGCAGCTGCTGGCTGGTAAAGTGAGTCCTTTGCCGCCTCTGCTTCTTCTTCTTCGCCGGATCGTCTGCGTTTCCGTCGTCGCTTTTCTGCACACCACTTCGCTCCTTTTCTGGAAAGCAAAGGGCCAAGCGCACGGAGACAAAATAACACTGAATCAATCTTAAGGGAGACAAAGTCAAAATGCTTCTCTTGACACCCCCCCCTCCCCAAACCCAAGACATTTGCAACCAACCCTGCTCCCGGCAAGGCATCTGAATAACGCGGAAGGCTGAAGTGCTGTTCTTGTGGCCAAAATCTTATCTAAATTGTACAGCGTTCCACAGCAGCGAGAGCTCTTGGATTGGAACCAGCTCGTCTGTTGCAGAAAGTCTCACCAAGCAACTCAGAACTTTTCCACTACAAAAATAAGGACCAATCAAACCGGAACTTGATGTAACCTTCCTACTTTATGCAGAAGATTCTGAAAACTACAAAATGGATATGTGTGTGTGTGTATGTGGGCAAGACTTTAAAAGGGAAAGGGCATTTTTTAAAAATGGTGGAAGAAGCCCAAAACTTTCTTTACTAGACATCTCGGAGTCGTTGCAGTCTCAAAATTAATGCGAAATTCATCGCTAGATTTTTGTTGTTGTTGTTGGACATCTCCCTATAATGGCGAGAGGGTAAAATAACAAATATCAAGAAAAAAAATCCCACCATGTTATTACTTAGCCAGAAAATGAGTCTTTTCATAAAAACTGGAATAAAGGTGATATACTTTAGGAATTTCGAACTCTTACACTCAATCGATTTGTCAGCTCCGTAAAATTTGGGATTCCCCCCCCCCCTAAAGTTAAAACCAACAATAGAACAACAAGAAAACAAAATACCTTTGAACCTAACACCTACATAAACGTTTTGAATAAGGATTCTGATATATTTACATTCTTTTTAGTTCCAAAGTGCAAGACGTGTGTATTTGTACATACAGTTCCCCACAACGCCTAAAATTTACTTGCATCTTTATGGCTACAACTTATACGAGCTTCTTTCACATACACATTTACAGGAAGACGGTGCTTCAAATCTACAATCCTAAGGCTGCAATACTATATACACAACTGAACTCAATGGCCCTTACTTCTGAGTAGACATGTATAAGATTTCAATGCAAGTCAGTGAGCAAACATTTGCAGAACAAGATCCAGCCAGGGTCCCATGGGCTTCAATGGGAGAAATGTAAAAGCAGGCTTAACTCGGATCTTGAAAGACCCTTCGATTTCAGTGATAAAAATGCGATCCTATGCGCACAACTTGAGTGCAAGTCTCCTCGAACTCAATGGACTTGTTTCCCTGAGTGATCCGTATTGGATCACGCTGCATATACGGTGGTTAACTTGGCTGTAGATTGCTCCCAGTGTTCATATTTTTATTTATAGTTAAAAATACCAGTATATCTACTGAATTATATAAAATGTATTTTTATAGGAATATAAGGTTATTCTACAATCTTGAAAAAATTGGAAGGGGGATCAATGGCTTCTTACCGATTGAAAAACAACGTGGCTTGCAGTCCTATAGCTACTTACCAGAGAGGAAGTTTCATTGAGCTCAGTGGGCCTTACTTCCGAGTAGATTTGTATAGGATTGCTCTATATGAGGAATATCTAGACAGGCCAATTTGATGGCAGTGAACTTCTAGGATTCTAATGTATTTATGTAGTAGTGATTTTAACCGGGCAGACTTCCAACTTGCAGCTTGATCCTATGCGTGTTTACTCAAAAGTAAATCCTACTGAGTACAAAGGGACTTACTCCAAAGGGATTGCATTCTGTGATGTTTTGTTGGAAAGAGTTTTAAATCTAAGTACTTCTCCTTAACTAGATTGAGTAGCATTCCTATAGGTACTTACTTGCGAGCAAGCACCTTTGAACTCTGGCTTGCTTCTGAGTAGAAATGTTTAGGATTGTGGGGTCAGTTAACTAATCCAGATTAATCGATGCATTCGTTATTGCAGGACCACTCTGATTTTATAGAACCAAGACTTGCGATCAATATCTAAACTGATATTATGTAAGCAACTTGAAATCGCACCAGAAACAGGCCATCATCTAGGTTTACATATTGTGCACGTCTAGGGCAATATGCAGATAATGGAAGTCCACGTGCAAATCCCTCCGTTGGAATTGTATATACTTCCCGGCATCAGGCTGCAATCGACAACTCATATACCCCACAACGCCTTTCTTTTGAGTAACCTTATTGAAATTAACTGCATTGCTCTGAGAAAAGTAATAAAGGAATCATGGATCTCAGCCATGGACTATTGTGTGTATGCCTAGTAGAGTGTGAGAGGGATTTAGTATAAAACTGTACTTTCTTTACATCCTGACATTTAACACCATTATTTGAAGTCTCCCTTCCCCCCCATGGAATTTACTTAGGATGGTTACCTTATTTCTGTATGAATTGCCATGCATACATTGTAATTGAATATGTGCTTAAATGTGTGTATAACATACTAATATTTATTCAATTTTAAAAAAAGAAAAAAAAGTAGGTCACAATCAATCCAAAATTAAGCTCTTCGGCTCCCATTGATTTCAACGGTGGAGATTAAGTTCCACGCTTAACTTCCCCTTTTGAAATGAGAGAGGATTTCAAAGAGCTTAACTTTTGCTGGATCAGGCGCTATGTAAAAATACAGATATCACATGTGCCACTTTATATAGAGAGAAGTGTATGTGTGCGCGCGTATTACATACACACAAACCACATACAAACAAGCACGTGTATACATTCCAAGGACACACTCAAACACAATTTTATTCACTTTGATTTGGGTCTAGGACACTGATCCCAAATCCGCTGCTTGGCTTAATTCTCCCTGAAATGTATTTAGACCACTTATTTTATGTATCAGTTTGTGAGGATATTGTATGCATTGGAAATCCAAAATAAACGAGATCTAACCGCCACCACCCGCCCCCTCGCCCTTTTTAAGTCAGCTGCTTTAAGGCTCGATCGCTCACTCACTCACTCACTCCTGCACTCATCTGGGAGCTCTGAAAACAAACTAGGTGAGTTCAAACGGTTAAATGAAAACCCCAAAGTGGGAAATGGCCTTATTGCAGCTGTGATGGCCACTCTTTCCAGTAAGCGGTTTGCAGAGCAAACAAGGCCTGGGATCCACCAGCCTCGTTAAAAGTTTCCTTGGTGATGTCCAGACGCGCCTTCTAGACCAGTAACACACACACCCCCGCCAACCAAACCGCCAGACTTCATTGTAGGTTTCTAAAAGGCCGCCACCGGGTTCCTAACCGTGTCGGGGAAGGATTTCTCGTGGGGACAATTTGGCGATGCCGAAGGCGGCGTTTCTTTCGGCTTGTGGCGAGGAAGCTGGAGTGGAAAGGGAGGCGAAGCGGACGAAGGCAGGTCGAGCTACTTCTCCTCGGCTCGGGAGAAGAAAACGGAGGGCGAAGCCCGCGCGAGGAAGGCGGATTGGTATAAAACTCTGGGCCGCCTCAGAGAGAGCCCGTCATCCATCAAGGCGATTACAATCTTGGCCTTTGATTTCTCCCCCTTGCCCGTTTCATAAAAAGAGAGAGAAAGGCCGCCTTCTCCAACGCGGCCTCTGATACAGTTTCAAATCTCAACACGCTTTAGGCTTAACTGGGCTGGCCTTCGCACATTTTTCCACTTAGAAGTGAAAGGTACTTTGTTGTGTCCTGGGCGCGGCGGACGCGGCCCTCCTCGCCCAGTCTCGCCGGGAGCCGCAAGCCACAGTTCCAGCCGGAGCGGCAGCAGGAGCGACAAGACACAGCCTCGTCGTCCCCGCCGCGAAGACACGCCACCAGCCGCTCGAGCCCAGGCCCGGCCGCTTTCGTGCACGGCCTCTGAAAGGGCAGGCTTATCGATCGGGTACGGGACTTTTGGCTCGGAGACGCCTCGCTAAAACCGAAGTTCCCGGTTATTTCAGGGACTCCGTAAAAGCAGCATCCTGGACGCAGTTCTGGGAGGAAATCGAGAGGCAACAATTCCGGATTCCGGAGCTGTTGATCACGTTTACCCGACGCGTCCTGTTATTGCATGAATCCAGCTGAATTTTAAATAGATATGCAGTATACATATCTTTGTCTATTGAACTTATATATATATATATATATATATATATGTGTGTGTGTGTGTGTGTGTGTGTGTGTGTTCATAGATGTAATGTATTATGTGTAAGTTCATATATATATAATGTATATATACACATTATAATGTATCAATTCATACACATACACTGCATGCCACACACACACACACACACACCATACTGCATATATATACATCATCCACTCTTCATTTTCGCACGCCTGTGGATATACATTTATAAAGCCACAACTGTCTATGCAACTATAAAAACACGGTGGGAGCCTTCGAGAGATACTAAATGTATTGAAATCAAGAGGTTTTACAGCCCCATGTGTTCTGGGGGGGGATGGGCTGCAATCCTGCGTACACTTACCTGGGAGTAAGCCCCATTCAACGCAGTGGGACTTACTTCCGATTAGATATAGAGAGAATTGGGCTGTCTCCTTGATATAGGCGGATTTCACTTCCAAGTGAGGGTGCGAAGGATTACAGCCATAACCTCCAACTGTGTATTTTAGGTTGCCATCCCAAGCACGCCCGCTTAGAAGGAAAACGTACAGGGTTGCCTTCCAGGCTGCAATCTGTCAGCGAGGCGGTGGTCCCATTGATTTCCATGGGCGAACTCCCCGAGGATTTGAAGCAATTTTCAAACCAAGGAATACTGCCGCTGCATGCATGACTTTCGGGGCATGCACTGGGTGTTCTGCGAGTCTGTCTTGTGCGCTGAAAAAAGAGAGTCTCATTCTCTCCTTCAGCGGAGGGGCTTTATATATATATATATATATATATATATATGAGACACCCGCCAACTGCACGCAGACATATTTAGAGTGAGTGAGTAATCCAAAAGTCTCCTTAAAAGAAACTAACTATAGCATTCATTCTTCAGGCTGCGATCCTACGCGCACTTTTGCGTGCAAGTAAGCTTCACTGATCTCTGTGCCCAAACAAACAAAAAACCCGCATAGGATTTGCATCTGCCACCCCTTTATTGTCTTTTTCTTTTTAAAAAAATGACTTGGTTTTGTATAAAAGCCACTTACGTGTGATGTGCAGCCTGCGGGATTCTGAGGTCTGCAGTTCGCTCTCCTTCCCCCTTATGCCCCCAGCTCTCATCCCTTCTTGTTTTCTGATGGGTGTCCTCCCCCCCTCCTTCGACAGAGATATCTTTTTACACGTGTACCCTGCTATCCAGACTGGAAAATAAATTCAGCAGAGCTGACATGATTTCAGAAACGTTCTGTAAAACCGCAGCCGGAATGGAACCTCAATGTACGGCTGCAAAAACATTATTGGGGAGGGGGGGCGGACGGGGGGGCGGACAACACCATGCTTCTCGGGTGAATATTGCAAGCGTTTTGCTGTCACATATGGGATATGTGGAAGAAAGACGTCCAGCAGCACAATTTTATGCCTGTTTACTCAGAAGCAAGTCCCACTGACTTCAATGGAACTTACTCCCAGGTAAGTGCATATAGGATCGCAGCCTTAACCTCTCCACGCTTCCTTCCCTGTTCCAAGACTACTGAATTCAATGGCATTCTTCTTCGCTAAGCTCTTTTCTTCCCATTTAAAACTTTTCTGATGGATCTTTTCTTGGTAGAGAAGGAAGGTCCTTTTCTGCACACGTTATGTAAAACACACACACACACACACCAAGGACCGCGGCTGCAATCTCAACAACACATCGGCTGTCTCAGTCTTACCTGGTACTTCGGTGTCTGAGGATTCGCTGGCCGAGTTCTCGATCGGTTCTCTGCCTTCGGAAGATCTCTGCAAATGGAAGCTGGAAGCCATGTCGTGGGAAGCCTGCGGAGGTCTTAAATTGTCGGGCAGTCTTTCCAAATTCATCCCACCTTTAAAGGAATCCATAGCGAGGAGAAGAAGAAGAGGAGGAGGAGGAAGAAGAAGAAGGCTCAGTCGTGGTCTGCTTCGGAAGCGACTGTGTATGTTTGCGCGTGTGCTGTGTGTCGTGTGTGTGTGTTTTAAATAAAATAAAAGAATACGATGTTGATGATTATTCCACAGAGGTTGCAAAAGGTCTACTTTGTTATTACGGTCACTATTTTTCTCTTAAATCCACTCGGCTTTGGCAGGGGCTGCTGGGCTTGCTGTCTGACAAACCTCGAAGTGCTCCGGCTGCATACGCGGGGAAGTGGCGATGGTGCCCCCCCCCCGCCCCTTTCTAGGCGAGTCGAGCGAGGTGGCTAGTTTCGAGGGAAAGAGATTCAAGTGACCTGCCCGAGCACGAACGCCTGTAAGTTGAAGCGAAGCTCCTCCTCCAGCTCTCTCTCTCCCCCCCCCCCCAGGTTCAAAACCTCCCCGTCCTTCTCCTCGCTAATAGATCACGTCCATCGAGCGCTCTTGCCTAGCCTAATAGAGCTGCCTGCAAACTCCCCGTCCGGGCAAGCGCTCTCTCCGGCTGGTGGCTCTGCGCATTTCTTAAAGAGACAGCGCCCGCTCCCAAGCCCGGAAGGATCTTCGCTCCCCAGCGGCTTCTCTCTCTCCCCCCGCCCCCCAACCCCGCTCGCCTTGCTTTAAAGAATCTAGACTGTCGGAACGTCGCTCGTCTCCCCGGAGAAGCCTTTAGCCAATCAGGTTGCTCTCCTCTCTCTCCATCACTGCCTGCCTCCTTCCAGGATTTATGGTGCAATCCAAGGTCCATTCCAGTCAAGGGGACCTTCTGCCATTGACATCATCGGGCTGGGCGGGTGGGAGGTAGATCCCCCCCCCACCCCGCCTCTCAAGGCTCAGTCTTCTGTGGAAGCAAGTCCCGCCGCAGTCTATTCTACAGGGTCCCCCCCCCCCGGAAATGTTTGACACTGAGGCCACGTCCTTACACGGACGTCCTATTGAAATCTATGGAAAAGCCCCCCCCCCCGCTTGCAATGGCTGTTTGTAAGCGCGTATGCTCAAATTCACTTCTGGGAGAATAGCCACTTCCCAAGGCCCGCAGCCCTAAAATTACCCGTGAATGCAGTTGATCGGATATAGTAGAGCTTAATTGCGAGCAAACCCGTGTCCATTGGATCGGCCTGCACCGACCTTTCATAACAATCCCACCATATTCATAATTAAGGCTGCAATTCCTAAACACACTTACCAGGGAGTAAGCCCTATTGAAGACAATAAGACTTACTTCCGAGTAAGCACACTAGGGCAGCGCTGGAAGATGGTAAGAAGAGTGGCCTTTCTCCATCATTTCTACGCTTCCATGTGAATGGAGGATTCTAGCAAGTGAACCCTATGCATGCTTACTCAGACGTATATCTTTCCTTAGTCAATAGGACTTTATGGGTTGAATTCAGAGTTAGTCATACTTAGAGTCGGTCTATTGAAATCAACGGGTTTTAAGTTAATCACACGTGATTTTACACCCATTGATTTAAATGGGTCTACTATAAGTATGACTAAGTCTGGATTCAACCCACTATGTGGATAAGACTGCAAGCCTAAGGCTGCAGTCCTATACCTACTTACCTGGGAGCAACAGTTATTAATCTCAGTGGCTCTTACTTCTGGTTAGACATGTACAGGTACTGCACTTTAGGGACTGGGAGTAAGGTACTAAGAGAGGATAGTTCTTCCTAATTTATCTGCGCTAGGTAAAGGGCCGCGCTGTTGCTTACCGGGTGTAAGGCCAATGGAATTCAACACTATAATCAACGGAGTTGCTCTTGTATAATATATTTCGCATTAATTTCCTGAAGCTGAGAGATCTCTTACTTCCTCACACATACCTCTTTAAAACAAACAAACAAACAAATATTTAAAACTTATATCGAAAAGCACAGTTACAGTAACTCTGTCATCAACGGGTTTTGAAGAAAGAGTAAATTAAGGTTGACTGGAGTATCCCCCCCCCACCCCGTTTTTCAGGGAAACACAAACAAATCAAATTGTCTGTCTGTCTGTCTGTCTGTCTGTCTCTCTCTCTCTCTCTCTCTCTCTCTCACACACACACGACATCGGCTCTGCCATGTACTGATTTTATGAAGGCATGGCGTGGTGCGGAAACACTGACTATAGGAAAGTTCTCAATTCGTTACATATTTGATTCTGCTTAAATATATCAGTGAAGGAATTTGTCCAGTGGCCTAGAATTTTGCGAAGGGAAAGGCAATATGAGAATAATACATTTTCATGGGACAACAGACCTGGCGTTTTCACTAGCCATTATTTCTGGAGCCCTCAACTGGGGGAGACTAGAATTTAGGCCACAACAGACTTTATTTCCCCCACCCCTTTTTCCAATGAGGTTGCCTCAGAACCGTCCCTTGGTTTCTCCAAGTCCAGCGGGAGGGAATTTTCCAAATGCGGGAGGAGGATTTTTTATGATTGAAAACTTAGGCGTTACTTAGGTGATCATCTTACCCAACACCTGTCTGGGTAAGATGAGACACACATGCACGTTGTTGATCCTGGCGAGAGAGCACTTAGGTCCGTTTAAATGAGAGAGCACTTAGGTCCGTTTAAATGTCGACTCAATATTTTTGGGGACATTTTCACATGTGCCTCTTAAATTGGCGATTGCATTTCTTTTATTCTCGTGGCTTGGAGCGCCCATCGCATTAATGAATGGTTTTCGTTCGGTTTCACAGGATCTACAAGTGAAGCTTTCCAGATTATCACCACGGGTCCTAACCAGGGTTATCCGGAACTCAGTGGAACTTACTTTCCTGGGTAAATATCCATTAGACTGCAGCCTTGAGGAATTTTCGCACCTGACGCTAAACTAGCATCACTTGGGAAATGCTTTAAAGGATAATATTTAGATTGCATCTCACGGGCACTTAAATTCTAGTTTTTCAGGTTAACTGGGTGGCTTAATGGGATTGCCCCAATCTGCAAGGCACTCATACCACAGAGCAGTGCCAACGACTTCACGAGGACTACTCGGTAAACTAGTTGTGGTGAATTATACTCTCAAGTAATTCCCTTTGCTTCTCTAGTTTAAAACTTGTCACGCGGTTGCTTTAAAAGTTGTCTTCCGATTCCGCCTGACTTTGGGGACAGAATTAACGTTGTTCTTAGGTTGGCTGATGCCGGGAAGGTCCTGGTGCATGTGTGATTTTGGTGTCTCCGAAATGAGCCCCCCCATCCCCCCTGACCTCCCCGCCCCCAAGAGGCGAGCCGCTGGAGCTGGCTGCTTGAGTGTGTGCTCATTGAATATTTAAAAACGGGGAAAGGCTCTTCCCCCTATTTCTGTCCCTTGCAAGATCTTGTCCAAGCTCGGCTCGCTTTTGAATCGGTCTCAAAGGCAGAAGAGCAAGCCTTTTGGCCCCATACGCAGAAAGCAACTGCTCCACTTCCAGATCCACTGGAAACCACGTTTGCCAGTTGAAGTTTTTATCCCAGGGGCCTACTGGGTGGATGAGTTGTGGTTTGATCTCTAACTATACTATCATAATATAATGCATACCATTACTAGGGGCTTCAGCGGATGGCAATAAACCAGCGGGTAACTCTCATAGAGTCTAGTTAGTATTTATAGTTCCTCCACGTGACTATATAAATCTAGCGTTGGCGTATATTAAATTCTTCATTCTTTTGTATCTCTTCACTTCTTGGACAAACCTAACATAAGAACATAAGACGATCCCTGCTGGATCAGACCAAGGGTCCATCTAGTCCAGCATTCTGTTCACACAGTGGCCAACAAGCTGCCCACGGGAAACCCACAAGCAAGACATACATGTAACAGCCCCCCCCCCGCCGCCCATGTTCCTCAGCAACTGGTGTGCATAGGCATACTGCCTATGTAGTATGCCTATGTACACCAGAGTTGCAGGTGTGTGTGTGTGTGTATTCTGGCTCTAACGCCAAAATATGTTGAGGATCGGGCCTTTAAGCCTGCTCCCCATCCACTAAGACATATTTATTAATTAGGGTACATATTAAATAATAAATATTGATAATATTGTTACCGGGTATTGCTTTTCATATATAGAGTTGGAAGGAGCCTACAAGGCTATCGAGTCCAACCCCCTGCTCAATGCAGGAAACTAGAGGAGGGGTCTCCCATCCAAGTAATAACCAGGCCTGACCCTGCTTAGCTTTCTACACTAAGCTGAGCCAGCGTGATTTCCTTGCACTGTTGTGGATGGAATAGACATTTTAATAGACATGCCTATCCTGGATGTTTTAATGGTGGTGGTGGGAAATCTCTTGAGCAACGTCAAAGGCAGGCGTGCTTTGGACTCTGTGGGTTAAGTCCAGACTAAGTTAGTCGCCACTGAAATCAATGAGACTTAAGCATGACTAACTTGTCCCATTGATTTCAATGAGACCTAAATTCAATCAACAGCGCTATACGAAGAGGCCTGGCTAAGTATACACGTCTACTCAGAAGCTAGTCCCATTGAGTTCAATGGGACCTACGTTCAGGTAAGTCTTCCTCTAGATCAGGGCTCTCCAATCTTGGGTCCCCAGATGTTGCTGGGCTACAGCTCCCAGAATCCCTTGCCATTAGCCATGCTGGCTGGGTACGCTGGGAGCTGTAGACCAGCAACATCTGGGGACCCAAGGTTGGAGAGCCCTGCTCTAGATCCAGCCCAGGGATGCCACTTTTACCGGCGCCAAGTCAATTAAAGTGTAATCAAAGGCAAACCTAAGCGCGCTGCCCTGGAAACCCTTCCATTTGAAAGCAACCGGGGAGACTCGTCTCAAATGCGGATGTTTTTTTTCGTCCGGAAGGCCGCTCGCTACCAAGATCTCTCCCGCTTGACCTGCGAGGTGAGTGTTTGAAGGACGTCAGGTAGTCATATGCTCCTATGCTCAAAAGCTGCAGACTGCAGTCCACACCAAGCTGAGGTCAGGATCAAAAACCTCTCCGTGCTCTTTTTAAAGGGGCGGTGGTGGATCCCTACGGAATCAGGGAAAAGATATCGAAAGGATCACCTTGGCCAGCCGGATTCAAAACACGTCCCCCTTGGCCTAAAATACTCCCCGGGGATCCGAAGAACCCCTCATTGCCTGCCACTTTGGAACGCGGGGCGCGGCGTCACCTTCAAACGCCTGTTCTTGGTAGGGGGCGGGAGAGAAGGGCCACGGGATGGGTTTTTCCAGAAGAGAAAAACACCAAGAAGCCAGTTTCGGTTCAGCAAACTCCTTAGGTCCACGGTATGCTTTCCTCGCGAGGATGATCCTGTTTTATCGCCCCTGCAGTATTCTCCCAACCTCTCCCCCTGCCCCGCAAAAATGTGCGGAATGAAGATTGAAGAGTGGCCTGGACCAGGCTGACTCTTCCCGGACCCGGACGACTCCAGAGCAAATTGCTTTTCGGAGAACACAGCTGTACAGCTGACCCGCTCCGGCTGCTCAAAAGGTTACTCACACCTCTCCAGAAACCTCTAGGCACGTCGGTTTCCTGCTCCGAAATTGCTTTCTAAGCAAGGGTGCTGAGGATTCGACCTTAATCCAGCAACATCCCGCCTTGCAGCTGGTTTAGGCTCCGATCCTAAACACACAACTTAAATCACAGGGGCAAGCTTCCAGTGTGGTCAGGACTCAGGACCCCTGTGCTGTTGCTAGACAAGGGAAGTCGGTGGGCTACACTCGCTATATACAAATCCGTCGCTTCATAGGGCAGTCGCAAGGAATTCCGCGCGGCCTGCTCCAGGAGCGCTCCGGACTCAAGTGTCAAAGTCGGCTCAAGTGCCAGTAGACTTCAAAAAGTGGGTTGTCGCCACCAGAGTGGCGGAACCGGGGCCACCAAGTTAACTGGGGAAGAAAAGCCAAGCTATTTATTTCGGGTTAAATCCATGTCTGCACATTGAGGTCAACAGGTTCCAGCAGTTGAAATTCAGATCGTTTGACGGAACCAGTTTGGGGCTGTCAATAAAAGTAACGTTTGCTCCTCCTTAGGCTCGGATTGCAACAGAACTCCATCTTAACGGTGCAATACTGCAACTTTGAGTAGCTGGTCTGTTAAAACAAATGCTTTGTCAGTCGCTCTTATCCTCTGCCATCATCATCATTACGGGTTCTGTTGACAAAACACAAGGAGCTCGTTGTGGCAACCTCCGAGACTCCCCAACACGGGTTTTTCCTTCTTTGCATCTTCTCTCTCCCCCTCCCCCCGCTTCCAGTCTCAAATCTATGACCTCTGGACTTTAAAGCGACAAAATATTTGCCTATGCTGATGTCAGAGGCAAGGTCACCGATTTGTCTTGGTGGAGAAAACGGAACGATTCCCCTTGAAGTGGAGTTTTCCAAAAGAAGGGGGGGGGGGAGAAGCCAATTTCGGTGAGCAAACTCTCAAAGTCCACGGTTCTTTAATCCAGCCTTATTATCGCTCATACAGCTTCTTTCCAGCTTCCAAGGCCTGCCTGGGTGGAAAACGGCGTGAAACCGTCGCTGGAGGTTTGAGAGCGCCACGATTGCAACAGGCCCTTTATGAACTTCACGAAATACCCCTTGTTTTACAAAGGGCTGACCCTCAATCCAGAACATTCTGCCCAACCGCTCCGTATAGAATGGGCCCAGTAGCCCCTCCCACCCGAACTTCACGTCAGCAACCATCAGAAAACACCATCGGGCCCCTCTCATAGTCTCATTTCCGAACCGAGCAGAGCTTAATGGGTGTCCTCGTTTCAGAAGCCAGCACGCTAGAGCACCGAAATGGTACCCCTCGTTCCGAATACTGCAACCTCACGCGACGAGAAAGTATAATCTTCCGACATGGGTCGGAGTATTTTGAGCGGGCAACACCAGCGGGCCTGCAGCCGGGCTTTCGCCAAGTTCGATGCGGTCCAGTGACCCAAACTTATCTCATTTTTTTAAAAAACAACAACAAATCCTTTTGACCTTGCAGTTTTCAGTCCTCATCGTCCCCGCGCCTGCCAACTATAACACTACATGCATGTGATGAAATGGACTCCAGCCCACGAAAGAGGAGGCTAACATACATTTGTTAGTCTTTAAGGCAGGGGTGGACAGTCTTTTTGCCACAGAGGGCCACAGGATGCGGGCGCATGCCTCGAGGCTTAACCAGAGCTGGTTGCGGGCGGTGCCTGGGCTGGTGGGTGGGGCCAGGGGCCGCCATCAACCCCCCCCCCCCACACACATACCCATTCACATTTTCACAGGCCAGACTCTTTGTTGCTGTTGGTTTTATTGAAAGCCAGTGTGGCGTAGTGGTGAGAGTGTTGGACTGGGACTCGGGAGATCCAGGTTCTAGTCCCCGCTCAGCCATGAAACTCACTGGGTGACTTTGGGCCAGTCACTGACTCTCAGCCTAATCTACCTCACAAGGTTGTTGTGAGGATAAAATAGAGAGGAGGAGGAAGAAGTTTATGTAAACCGCCTTGGGTTCCTTGCAGGAAGAAAGGCGGGGTATAAATATAATAAATAAGTATCTTTGGAAACATTTCCCCCTCTCTCTTTCTGTCTTCGGCACATTAAGCTGAGGTAGATCCCATTGATACGGTTTCCCCCAGAGTAGCCCTATCGGTCTGTAGCAGCCTGCCTTCTACAGATTGGTGCCCTCCAGAGGTTTTGGACTACAACTCTTATCATCCTTGACCATGCTGGCTGAGGCTGAGTGAAGTTGTAGTCCAAAACATCTGGAAGGCACTAGGTTGGGGAAGGCTAGTAGCAGCCAACAGGCAAAAAGGGCTATGGAAACTTGGAAAGCGAACTGGTTTCTTGGGGGCATGTGCTTGCTTTGGCCCAACTCCGTCGAATTCAATAAACCCAGGACTTACTCTGCAATCCTATAATTACCTAGGAGTAAGTCCCAATGAAGTCAACGGTCCTTACTTCTGAGTACGCACGGATAGGATCGCGCTGTGAATTTGTCCCAGGGCTCAGCCCTGCTACAGAAACAAGCTGAGCGCGCGAAGTAACAAGAATGCCCCTGAGCATGTTCAGAGGGCCTTCGCCCCGCTTCTTAGCAACCACACGCAGCCCCCCCCCCCCCACATGTAAAGTTAGGAGGGGAACAGCTTCCGGGTCAGCGGATGTGGTTCTTTCCGTTTTGGAAATGAAGATACACCGAATAAATCAGAGCACTTTCTAACCTTTCCTCCTCCCTTTATTGTTTTTTAATTTAATTTCTATTAGATTTTTTTTTAAATAGAGAGAACAAAAGAATAATACACCATTCTGATCGGGGTGTTGAGGTACAAGGCGAGCTCAGAGCTTTCGCGATCTGATCTTTCTTGCATGATTACAGCCGGGAAGTCCACTGAGAAGCAGAGGGCCTGCCTGCCTTTTCGTCTCTCTCCCTTTCCATCCGAAGTCTTCAGTGTTGAAACCGCCCCTTTCCCCACCTCTCCCCTGCCTTCCCTTCCCCACCCAACGTCCAAAAAGTTCCGGGAGAGGCAGATTTCATCGTCCAGTGGCAGATGGCAGCCGCGCAGAGCTTCTGCTTCGCCAGCCTGGCTGTGAAGCGGAAGAAACAGAGAGACGCTTCCTCTCCTTGGTACTCATCCGATGTAAAAGAAGGGTGGTTGGGTGGTTGGGGATGAAACCAGCAGAGGTTATGTTTTCTGAATGTTTGTAAACCGCCTTGGTTGGTTTCAGAAAGGCGGTATGATGCATGCATGCAAGCAAGCAAGCAAGCAATAAATGGATGGATGGGGAGAAGGGAGCGGAGACTCCAGTCCTAAGTATACTGCCTTGGATGGAAGCGCTCTCGAAATCCATTGTTTCCTCAGAGGGCGTGGGTTAGCCCTGTTTGTGTTTCAACAAGAGGAATTTATTTTTATTTATTTTATTTTTATTTTTTATATTTATGAATCCCCCATCTGGCCAGACATCCGGCCACTCTGAGCGATGTACAATGCAATAAAATACAGGGGGGGGGGCACACACACATTATAAAACACAATTAAAAACAGTACAAAACTTAAAAATCCTAACCCACCCCATATTCCCCCCTGAAAAGCCACATTTTTAATGCCCGGCGGAAGCTAATCAAGGAAGGGGCATGGCGGAGGTCACTGGGGAGAGAGTTCCATAAATTGGGGGCTGCCACAGAAAAGGCCCTCCTCCTAGTCCCCACCAGCCTGGTTTCTCTGGCTGATGGGACAGGGAGAAAGCCATCCGTGGCGGATCTTGTTGAGCGGCATTTATTGTGGCACAAGTTTAATCAGATGCACTTCAACAGAAGTGGGTTCCAGCCCATGCAAGCTCATGGAGAATCAATGTGTTAGCCTGTAAGGTGCCCCCAAAACTCTTGGCTGTTCTTAGAATCAATGGGACTGAATTCCAAGTCACTCAGTGTCGGATTGATGATGACGAGTGAGAAAGTCTCAAGGGGGTGTTTGGTTTTCTGGTGCCAGAGCAGCAGATGTGCCAATTGCTCCACATTTGCTTTTCCATGAGTTTTTCACTCTGTGGATCCTAAGCGCACCCGTAGCGCTTCGGCAGTGGCAGCAGGTGGGCTATGCGCTGGACAGAACATAGACTGGGCAGGATGACAGACTCCACCTGGAAGAAAGTTCTACTGATTTTCAGTCACTGAGACCCAGACTTAAAGTGCAATCCTATGCATGTTTAGACAGAAAAAAGGAATTGTAGGACTTTTTTCTGTCTAAATATGCAAAGGATTGCACCCTTGGTCATGCTTAAAGTAGGCCCTTTGAAATCAGTGGGACTTAAGTTAGCTAAAACCTATGTCCCATTGATTTCAAGGGGTCTGCTCCAAGCATGACTATGTCTGGATCCAATCTTTAGGGTGCTGTTGCACTCATGCCTGCTTGTGGGCTTCCCCTAAGAATTTGGTTGGTCACTGTGCAAACAAAATGCTGGACTAGATAGGCCTCCTGTCTCATCCAGCAGGGCTCTTCTTATGTTCTTCTTACATCTTGCTTCGGTGGTGAAGATGAACTAAGGTTGAGGCGCTGATCTAATAGTTCCATTGTGATCTACAGTCAGAGCCTGTGCATAGATTGACTCAGAAGCAAGCCCCGCTGAGTTCAATAGGACTCATGGCATGGGACTACAGTGCTGGTATGGCCATTATTCTTTCCCTAGGAGCGTTCAAAAGGCACATTGCAGGGTTTTTAGTTTTAATTTGGGCCCATTGGATTTATAAGCATAAGGCTCCAAGGGGAGGCCCTACACTTCACAGGAGAGGAGTCATGCTCAGCATATACCAAGGAGGTCCAGTCAATTTATCTCTGATGTTCTTGTCCAACAGGAAAACCCATAATGTACTTAGGAACAGTGGTGTAGGTAGTGCTGGATCTTGCAGCCAAAGGCCAAAGGCATCTGCGGCCCCCAAATGAGCATCCAGACAGCCGCAGGTGATGAGGGCAGTGGAAGCAAACTTCCATTTTATTCCGGTACTCACGGTGGTTCTATGATTTAAAATGCAAAACTGCACATGCTTCGAGTATCATCATCATCATCATCATCATCATCATCATCATCATCATCATCTTAAAAATCAGAGTTGACAAACAGTTTTGTTATTGTTGTTCTAATATATCAGGAATGTAGAAGCAGTTGCAAAGCATGGCATGGGCATGTGGGTGTGAAATGTTAGCAGTGCATTTCACAGCTGAAGTAATACACATGGTATTACAAAGTGATGGCCACCACCACTTTGGATGGCTTTGAACGGGGAGTGGACAAATTCATGGAGGATAAAGGTATCAGTGACTACCAGCCATGATGGCTATATGCTACTTCCAGTATAAGAGGCAGCATTCCTTTGTATACCAGTTGCTGGGGGAAATGGGTGGGAGGATTGCACTCATGTCCTACTTGTGGGCTTCCCACAGGCAGCTGGTTGGCCACTTTGTGAACAGAATGCTGGACTAGATGGACCTTTGTCTGATCCAGCACGGCTCTTCTCATGTTCTTACATGACTATCTAAAGGGCCCATCCATAAGTCCAAGGTTTTAAATTAGCTAGCTGCACCACTGATTAGGAACTAGCATACAACCTGGTAGGTAGATCATCTGGTTTGTGCGATAAAAGACATGTGTGTGTATTTCTCTGTGTATTCCCACCGGCCAAAAGACCTAGTATTTGTGCCATCAGCAAAATACCCATATGTGTGATTGTAACACCTGGAAGCTGGTGCAATGGCTCTCATGATATCTCATCTGAATTAGAAGCTGGAGCAAACCATTCAAACCACATCTTATTCTCAACTATGCACATTGGGCGGCCACAGGGCTGCTTCTGCATCAGACCATATCATGCTTGAAGCAGGAGCCATCACAAGAGAAACTACATAGCCCCTGACACCAATTCAACACAGTGGAGATAGTTCAGGCACTCAGATAAAAGAATAAGTGCATATGTGGTGTATGCAGAAAGGAACCTTAATTAGCAGAGGTCTATAATCTTTCCACTCTTAAGTGATAAGAAGAAATACAGGCAAGTTCTACAGAGAGGTGTGTTTGATTAACAACTCCAGATCAAACTGCAATCTTTTTTCTTTCTTTCTTCCCACCATCTAATCAGCTGGTCCTGCCAATAAGGAAAGATCACCAGACTTTCTCGGACAAGCCCCTATATTAAATTTGAAACTTCTAGAGATCTTCTAGCATTCAGATGCAACACAGAACAACCTTCCCTCAGTCTGGTGGTGCCCTCCAGATATTTTGGACTACAAGTCCCAGAATTCCTGACCATTGGCCATGCTTTTGGGGGCTAGTGGAAGTCCAAAACATCTGGAGGGCACTAGGTTAGAGAAGACTGATTGAGAATGTCTTCTACCCTAGGAGAAGACGCTGCTGAAAACAACCATGTCTGGAGCACCATTTTTATGAACATTGCCACACTGTACTGCATTTTCAAGGTTATAATCTGATCCACACAGCCCAGCAATGTTAAGTATTATTAGAGTGATGTCCTCTACAGTTAGGATTCTTTCACTCTCATATTAAACACACACAGTATATGAAAGCAAGTGCCATTGAAAGTATGGAGTTGCAAAATCAGATGGACCAATGGTCTGATTCAGTATAAGGCAGCTTCCTATGTTCTAATGTTCACTGTGAGAGTTACTTTGTAGTCATATTCTTAATGGCTTAATGAACATTCACCTGAAATAAATACCAATGACATCTAGAGGAATTGCTTCCCAGTGAATGCGCATATGATTGCGCTCTATGTCAATTTGTTTAAATCTGGATTGTTCTTTTTCTCTTAATTTGGGTGTGAATTGAAATATGCCAGTACAGCAGCCTCCCCCAACCCGGCACTCTCCAGATGTGTTGGACTATGGGTCCCATCACCCCCAGCCAGCCATCTGGGGATGATGGGACATGTAGTCCAACACATCTACAGGGCTCCAGGAGGCTGCTATACAGGCTTATTCAGAAATAAGTCCCACTGAGTTCAAGGAGACTTACTCCAAAGCAAGTGTGAACAGGATTGCAACAGGAAACCACCATGTTTAAAAATGGCGCATATTGCGCACATAAACTAAACTAAACTAAAATATGCCAGTCTCCAATAAATGTCTAAAGTTGAGAGGCACATATAATTTACTGCAAAGTAAACTTCAGTAGGCTTCTCTGAAACTACCCCAGAGCAAGCAATGACACTTTGAAGTTTCTTTTCTTGGGGGTGGAGGAAACCCATAAGTCATGGTTTCATTGAAAGTAAAACAAAGGAGCTGAATTGCAGGATGTGATCAGCACATCCTGCCTGGATGGCAGGAGTCTGTGCTAGAAAGCTTGATATGGTTAGGGTCCTATGTGTGGCAAAGGGGATAGGCCTGCAATTATTAGTGGTAAAGCAAGAGTAGGCAACCTGGTGCCCCCCAGATGTTTTGCACTACAACTCCCATCAGCCCCAGCTGGCATGGCCAATGGAGTTATGGGAGTTGTAATCCAAAACATCTGGACAGCATGGGGTTGCCTAGTCCTGTTCTACAGAACAGGGAATTTGGCTTGGGCAGGCGCAAGAGATTAAGAAGCCATTACCAGCCCAAATTCCCTCTTCTTTACAACTGTTCAAAAGTAACCATGGCTAATACCATAATTACATTACAACAACATGACTGCAAAGTAGTGAGCAAGCTTTTGAGTTCAACAGAACTCCTTGTCAGGCTGGATGCTAGGCAAATAATAAAGCAAAAACAAAAGGTGAGGAGAGAAAAGGATGTTGGGCATTATGAAAAAGCCCTAGTTAAGTTAGTTACAAAGTACTCCAGGCACCTCATCTTTTTCTCACCACCACCACCACCACCACGACTTTTTGCATTTTGGGTTTTTTTTTTTTTTTTTTTTGGCCTGACATCTAGTCTGAGGAAGAGTTCTGCTGCTTGAAAGTTTGTGGCCTTTTAGTAGGTCCTAATAAAGGTACTGGGGAGAGGACAGTGGTAGAGCATATACTTTGCATACACAGGGGCACCAGGTTCATTCTTCAGCATTTCCAGCTAAAAAGGATCTCAAGTAGCAGACTAAGGAAGACCCCTGTTTAAGAACATGGGGATCTGCTGTGAGACTGAGCATAGACCCGCCTTTCCTAATCAGCTGGGAATTGTGGGATTTGCAGTCCAACACATCTGGAGGGTACAGGTTGGGGAAGACTGGAGCAGAGTGTACTGAGCTTGATGGACTAATGGTGTGACTCAATATAAGGTAGGTTCATATGTTTCTATATTACCCTTTTTTCGGTTTGGATTTACTTACCAATGTACCAAAATGGCTACCTATATTTTTTCACAGTATCAAAAGACACTGAAACCCCTACCCCGTGCCAGCTGATATATGTTTCTATATCAATCACAATTACACAGCTACCTTAACAAAGGGATACTTTTAGAATTATAAATATTTTATGCAACAAAGATAAAGCAGCCCTGTCTTTTACTGCGTCTGGTCACTGCTGGTATGTCCCCCTCTCTCTTACCTATGATTTCAGCGAAGCCAGTAATAGTCTCTGCCTCCTTGTGCTTTAACATCAATAGGCCTTCATTCATAGTTCTTTTGATAAGCAGCTGTCTGTCAAAAAGTGGTGGAGTATGGCTTTCTGTAAGCTGCAGTTTATGAATTATACACATAAATCTGTTCCAATTTTTTTGAAGGCTTCCCCAAAGAATCCTGGGCTGGGAATTGTTGTTTTACTTTGAGAATGGCATCTATGGAAATTGTTTGTTAAGGGCTTCCCAGGCTTCCTTACTGAACTGCAATTCCCAGAATTCCTTGAGGAGGGGATCCATGACAGTGTAAAAATGTCAACATCCTAGAATGGGGGGGGGGGAGAAAATTAAGAACATGTTGAGGAGCTGTTGCCTTCTCCCAGTTTCTCTGGGGAAGCCTTCCCAACTTGGTGCCCCAGATGTTTTGGACTTCAACTCCCAACAGCCCCAGCCAGCATGACCCATAGGCAAGAATGATAGGAGATGTAGTCAAAAACATCTGGAGGGCACCAGGTTTGGGAAGGGTGGACTAAAGCACAAAAACAGAGCAAGATTTCCTGTAAAATGCTTGGGCAACTAAGAGGGTCTTAATCTGGCCCTGAAAAGACTGTATGTAGTGTTGGTGCCAGTCAAGTCTCTTTGGCATTCCAGAGTTGGGGTGCCACAGCAGAAAAGGCTCTCTCCTTTGTAAAAATATATAATGCGCCTCTGCTAAAGAGGGTACTTGGAAAAGGGCCTCAACAGAAGACCTTAAGACTCAGGCAAGCTGGTCAGTGTCACCCAGAGGATTTATGGGGTCTGAGGCAGATGTAAGCTTGGGGACCCTCCTGCCACCCCCTACAAGGAACCATGCATTTGAGGGGCTCTGGTGATCAAAGAGGCAGGGCTGTGGCCAATGATATACACAGGAGCTGAGGTGCGGTAGGGAAGTCTAGCTTTGCAGGGGTTGGGGCAAAGCTCTCCCATTTCCCCCCTCCCTGGGCAGCCCTGAAGCTGCTAATGATGGAGGCTGCTAATGTTTCTGACAAGCTTTGGCAGTTTTCCTTCAGAATCAGTACTGGAAGGTTGTTCGTCCTGGTAGAATCAGTTCTTTTAGCTATCCAAGGTAATTTCTGTTTTCTTTTAGTGATCCACTGGACTCCTTTTTAAGAGTCACTAGCTCAAGGAAGAGCAAACTTTCAGAGACTACGGGTTGGTTCTTTAAAATCATGACCAATGGGATCCAATGACAGAAAAAGGCCTAGTTGTAGAATTGCCCTTTGTTGGATAATTAAAATTGCAGTCAAAACCTATGGCTAATGTTTCACCAGGTAATTGGGTGAAATGGTTAAGATCACTGATACCTTCTAGGGTGGTTTTCCTAGAAGGTACTCATTGAATTATTAACAGCCTGAACAGGAAGTGGGCGTTGCTCCCAGCTTCTTCCTCTTTCTGTTCAGACTCTAGTGAGCGTGGCACCACTAGGTTGTTGTCTCCACGTGGTCCTTGTAGCAGCATGTAGCCAGAGTTGCTGGTCTGAACTCCACAAGTTCAGACCCCAAGTATTTCCAAATGAACTTGTAACCAACTGTAAGAAACGCTTTTAAGCCTGCCTGAATGAAACTGCATAATCTGAGTGAGTAAATGTTACTTTTAACTTTTACAAGACTGTGTCACTGATTATTGTTCTGAGGGAGAGAAAAGGGGGCAAAACCAGGGAAATCCAGTCTGCCTTAAAGCATCCTGGATTACCAAATGCTAACTGGCTAACACTAGCCAAATCTAAGCTTCTTTTAAGCTGGAAAGGGACTGTACTCTGCTGATCTCACTAACGTGAGATAGGAAAGATATTACTCCACAATATATCCTCTCCTAGTATCTTTTTCAAGTCTCAACACGGGTTATGGGCCCAGAATAGATTGTTTTGGTAGCATTTTGGTGGATGCCACTGGATTCTCTTCAGGGAGAAGAGGAATTCAAAGCGGCCATATTGTTCTTTGTTCCCTGGTGAGCACATGGTGACTCCATTGTCTCCTTGTGAAAGAGAAACCCCCTTTCCTCAGAAGGCAGTAGTAAGGCAGTGAAGGTTTTTGAGTTTTGAGCATTTTCAGTTTTTGAGTTTTGCACATTTTTCCACTTTTGAGTTTGGCATTTTTCCCCCATTTTGAATTTTTGGGCATTTTTCTTGATTTTTGATCCCTGAAGATGAGTGGAGCAAACTCAAGAGGAGAGAGCTTCTCCAGGCTGCCCAAATTAACTGAAGCAAATTTCATACAATGGAATAGGCGATTGAAAGTGATTTTGGACAGACTTGAAGTCCTGGGCTGTATTAAGGAAGATAAGCCCACTAGTGCTGGTGAAGAGGCCAGAGCAGCAGCCAAAGAATGGGAAAAGCAAAACAGGATAGCAATATCTGTTATCATAGAAAATTTAACTGATTGCCAAATGATCCATGCTGGAGAAGGGGAAACAGCCAGAGAAGTGCTCCATAATCTAGAAAAGGCATTTGGGTTTACAAGCAAGCGGTCTCACAGGCGCCTAGTGAGAGATATGTTTCATTTGAAGCTTGAGTGCAAGAAAGATTGTGGAAGTCATGTGGAAGAGTTTTTAACTATTATTGAAAAGTTAAGACTGGCAGAATATGTGATGAATGAAGATCAGAAGGTCTGCTACTTCCTGGGGTCACTGGGATATAAGTTTGAGATTTTTATATCCAGAATGGACAGTGTCCCAAATTTAACCCTAAAAGATTTAATTGGTCATTTGAGAGAAGAATGTGTTGAGAGAAGGGAAGAATCTCCAATCAGGCATTCTAAGCAAAGTGACTCAAATTACTTGTCCCAAGGGAATGGGAAAGGCACATCCAAGAAAATTGTCTGCTTTAATTGCAACAAAGAGGGACATATTGCCAAGTTCTGTAAAGCCCCGAAGACAAAGAAGCCCCCATCTTTTAGGCAGCAAAAGGAAAAGAAGGGGATTGATGAGAATAGCTTACTGATGCAACAGAAGAGTTTAGTAGCTGTTACAAAAGTAAGTCAAACAAATGGGTCATAGATTCGGGTGCATCGAGCCATTTCTCACACGAGAGAGGATTCTTCAAAGAAATCAATGAGATTGAAGAATCACAAAGTGAGGACATCCAGATTGCAGATGGCAATGTGATAAAGGCACAAGGTGCAGGCTCAGGAGTTCTACACTGCAAGGTTGGTGGTGAAACCAGAAAGAACTGTGTAGACAGAGTTATCTACGTTCCAAAATTAAGTTGCAACATGCTCAGTGTCTCCACTTTAGCAAGGAAAGGCTTCAGAGTACTATTTGAAGGTGACAAGTGTACAGTGTCCAAAAATGGTAAAGTGTTTGTTGAAGCTAGTCTGATCAATGGCGTGTATGAGGTTATTGTTTCAGAATCTCAGTCTGCTAAAGTGGCATGCCCAAAGAAGAAGGATGAGGCTGATCTGGAGCTTTGGCACAGAAGACTTGGACATAGAGAAACAAGCACAATAAAGGAACTGCAGCGCAAGGAGCTGGCAAGAGGAGTGGAAGTAATCCAGAGTGCATCGGGCACAACCAGTGTGTGAGTTGTGTCACTGAAAAGGCAGTTAAACCTTCTTTTCCTCCTTGCACTCAGCAGCGCAGCACCAAAGTACTGGACGTGGTCTACAGTGATGTATGTGGTCCAATGAATGTTCCATCATTGAGGAAAAATAAATACATCCTAACATTTATTGATGATTTTTCAAGATATTGTGCAGCATACTTCCTCAAGGAAAGGAGTCAAGTGCTGGAGATGACCAAGAAGTACTTTGCCATGGTGAAGAACAAATTCCAGAGGTGCCCAGGGGTTCTGATGACGGATAACGGGCGTGAGTATTGTTCACACGACATGGAAGCCCTTATAGGAACAGGAAGGAGTTAAACACATAACAGCTGTTCCATATACCCCACAACAGAACTCAGTAGCAGAAAGAAAGTTCAGATCCATCATGGAGATGACAAGATGCATGTTAAAAGATGCATCTCTTCCCCAACGTTTGTGGGGAGACGCAGCTGCCACTGCGGTGTACATCCAGAATAGATTGCCAACAAAGGGAGCTACACGCACACCTTTTGAACTTTGGCACAGGAGAACTCCCAATCTGTCGCACATACGTGTATTTGGAAGTGTTGCCTATAGCTATGTTCCTAAAGAAAACAGGCACAAGCTTGACTCCAGAGCAAAAGCAGGTAGCCTCATCGGGTACGCTACTGGAGGAAAAGGCTACAAGATAATGGATCTGAAAACAGGACAAGTCAGGCCAAGGCACGTTGTCCATTTTGATGAACACATGAAGGCTGAGACAAGGGGAACTGTTGTGGATTTTTCTGATCAATCAGAAAAGGAAACGCAAGAGCTTGTATACTTCCCATCAATAACTTATGACTCTGTGCTCCCAACTTCAAAAGCTATAGCCCCCTCTATAGGCGATGAACAGCGAGAAGCCCCAGCGTACCCAACCCCTGGCAGCAGCATCAGAGACGAAGAGGAGCAGAGTGATAAGGACATGCCTGCACTGTAGGAGGAGGATGAAGCTGATGAGGTTCCTGAACCACAGGTCAGACAGTCATCCAGATCCAACAGAGGTGTTCCACCACTCCGGCTGTCCTACTTTGCAGGGTCGGCGCCATCCCAAGAACCTTCTATATGGGAAGAGATAGAGGAGATGCCAGACACAGAAGCCCGTCTCTCTGGAGGAAGACTGCGCAGGAGGAGATGGATGCACTGCATCAGTACAAGACAGGGATGCTTACTGACCTACCTCCTGGAAAGAAGACCACAGGAAGAGTAAGTGGAAGTTCAAAATCAAGCAAGGGGCAGAAGGGGAAGTGCAGCGCTACAAAGCGTGGCTTGTAGCTCAAAGATCAAGTCTGCAGAGAAGTGGTCTGGCTGGATCAACTGATCAAAGACTTTGTGCGTGAGGCTGTCCAAGATGGACTTGTGGACTTGACATACTAAATGACTGCTGACATCCTAACCAAGGCTCTACCAAGAGACAGTTTCCAGAATCTTCGAGTCAAGATGGGTCTGTGGGTGGATTAATAAAATTGTGAATGAATTTGTGTTGTTTTGCCTGAGAAGGGGTGTGTTGGATAATTAAAATTGCAGTCAAAACCTATGGCTAATGTTTCACCAGGTAATTGGGTGAAATGGTTAAGATCACTGATACCTTCTAGGGTGGCTTTCCTAGAAGGTACTCATTGAATTATTAACAGCCTGAACAGGAAGTGGGCATTGCTCCTAGCTTCTTCCTCTTTCTGTTCAGACTCTAGTGAGCGTGGCACCACCAGGTTGTTGTCTCCACGTGGTCCTTGTAGCAGCATGTAGCCAGAGTTGCTGGTCTGAACTCCACAAGTTCAGACCCCAAGTATTTCCAAATGAACTTGTAACCAACTGTAAGAAACGCTTTTAAGCCTGCCTGAATGAAACTGCATAATCTGAGTGAGTAAATGCTACTTTTAACTTTTACAAGACTGTGTCTCTGATTATTGTTCTGAGGGAGAGAAAAGGGGGCAAAACCAGGGAAATCCAGTCTGCTTTAAAGCATCCTGGATTACCAATGCTAACTGGCTAACACTAGCCAAATCTAAGCTTCTTTTAAGCTGGAAAGGGACTCTACTCTGCTGATCTCACTAAGGTGAGATAGGAAGGATATTACTCCACATATATCCTCTCCTAGTATCTTTTTCAAGTCCCAACACCCTTAAATGCTGGCACTTCCCCAACCAATTTAAACCCATAAGAATCATGTGGCACAAGACTCTTGGTTGTGTTTGCTGCAACGCAGACTAACAGGGTTACCCCTCTGGGAATTGTTACAATTTCCCAAGTTACCGTGGGAATTGTAGTCTTGTAGGCGGCTAGGCGTTTCTTCCATCAGCAGAACTACAGCCCCCACAGTTCATTGCAGGAAGCCATAGCTTTTAAGGCGGGTATATATAGTGTATAGTGTCTCTGAACTCACGTTTCTGCAGGAGCGAGCGAACGAGGCTTTTTGCTCGGAGAGGCTCAGCGAATTCGGACGGAACTCGAGTGCCAAGGGGACGATCAATCCATTTCTTACTATTCTATTCGTCACCCGACTGGCTTCGCGCTGGCGGCCAGAACATTTTATATACAAAACTCTTTCCTCATCTCGAAATAATGTCTGCTCAACACCTCTGTATTTGAAATATTGATTTCATCCAGTGCAGCTTACTTACATAGAAAGGCCATACATAAATAAGGTGTTCAGGTCCAGGATCGCGATGTTAGACCCCCCCCCCCATCCCGAATGGGACTATGATTCGCCAGGAAAATGTTCTCATTGACTACATTTATCCCGAAAATGTATGCATCCTTCAAATAATCCACTTCTTGAAACGAATGACCCCTTCACTTTTCACTGTAGAGAAATCGATGTGAAAGATGCAAATCTAGTCTCTGAAATCCTTCAAACCCCCAGCAGAGAGGGATACAGATATGGTGGGGGTGGGGGTGGGGGGTGGTCAGGGATGTAGGCCCATCGACTACAATAGGGCCGTATGGCACTGTCACGTGGACAACGGTTTCCTCGAGTGGAAAAGCAATATTTTGAATTGGTCTCCCTCTATTGGGTTTCTGGATTGGTTTCCCTCTATCGGGTGGGTGGGTGGGTGGGGTCTCGGGAGATGGGTTATATCGATGAAACTCTAGATCCTGTTGGTTGCCCCCCCCCCTTAAAAGAGCTGCGCCCACAGCCGGCCTCTCGCCAAATCGCACCGAAAGGGTCCTACGGACCAAGCCAGTCCCGGGCTCTGTCTCGATTTCCCTCCTGGCGCCTTTCAAATTGATCAGTGTCAGCACCATCTCATCTTTTCCAAGTGCTGGAGGGGCATCCGGTGGAGGCAGCAGCAGCAGCCGGGAGCCAGAGGGACTCCCTTGCTGCGAGGTCCCCTCCGAGCTGTCAAAAGTTACGCAGCCTTTTCCATCGCTGAGAGAGCGCGCGCGAGAGAGAGCGGGACTCGGGGCTTCCAATGAAATAATCTCCCCCCCCCCCGGAGCCTCGGGTTTGTGGCTTGGAGACATTTTCCAAACTAAACAACAGGCGCGACCGCCGTCGGCTGGTTCGCAGCGTTAGCGGAGTGCAGAGAGCGAGCGTGCAATTGTCACCACGACCAATCCCTGCTGAGCCCTCGCCAGCAAAAGAGGAGCTCGCTACTAGTCAGGAAGTGGCTGCTGGTTCGAATCTCGCCTCGCTCCCGCCCCCGCCCAATATGAGGATAGCCATACTGACCTACCTGACGGGGTTGTTGTAACAGATAATGCATCGTAAACGTTACCAGTACCGATGCAAAACGTTTCTTACTCGGGAGTCAGTCTTTGGCTTTCATGAAGCCCGCAGCTTGCTTAAGGTCTGGGCTTTATTTGTGTGTATCCCGAAACCTATTTGCTCGCAGGTAAACCCCACTGATTTCATTGGGATTTCTCTTCCAAGTAACCATGACTAGGATGACAGGATTTTACCAGGTGACAGCGCAATCCGACGGATGTCTACTCAGAAGTAAATCGAATTGCGTTCCAATGGACGCACGCCCAGCTTAAGTAGGCATGGAACTGCAGCTTAACAGGGCTATGTATTTAGTTATTTATTTGATTAAAAAAACCCCAACAACCTATGTATATTATCCCGCCTTTCCATTTAATATACGTATGCATTCTCCCATGCTATTTTATTTGCATTAGAATCCAGCGAGGTTGTAGGTTTTACATGCTGTGAAATGCGTTTCATCTACCAGTGGGAATCCTGTCATCGTTCAGACAGAAGAGCGGACAAACAGGTTTGCGAGTAAGTACGGTGTCAAATGAGTCCGGATACTTGGGAAGAATGCCCAGCCACACAGGATCCCTGCTTTAATTAAGCGTGGTGGCCTGGCCGTGTAAAGGGTGTGGATTTGGGACGTCTGAAAAGGAGTGGCCACAGATTATTTCCCAGTCTGACTTTTGCCTTCTGTGGTCGTGCTCTCCAGTCCAGACCACAAGGAACGCCTAATCCACTCGAGCAACATTTTATCAACAGAATATAAAGATCTGTTTAGGTGTTAGGGGACGGCCCACTAGGGCTGGAGACCCAAATCTTTCATTTAGAGCCCCGAATCTCGGGGAGGCCACCTGCCCCACCACCCTGCTGTCCATGGGCACTTGCTGAAATGAAGGTACAGGGGCTCTGATGATCTCTGTTGCATCTGATCCCCCTGAATTAGCTGGATTTTTGCCCACAGGTGCTTCACCCTCCCCGAATCTTTCTGCCCGCTGGTCCCCCCCTCTCCTTTCCCCTGTCTATATACATCCCTTTTTACAAATAGGGGTGTCCTTAGGAGACAGGGACCTTTAAAAAAAAACACACAGAGACTTTAGAGCAGGGCTCTCCAACCTTGGTTCCCCAGATGTTGCTGGCCTACAGCTCCCAGCATACCCAGCCAGCATGGCTAATGGCAAGGGATTCTGGGAGCTGTAGTCCAGCAACATCTGGGAACCCAAGGTTGGAGAGCCCCGCTTTAGAGCATATGTAAATTAGCATATGCAAATTTATGCTTTTTTTGGGTCCTTAGGCCAGAGCCCCAGATACTTTTGGTACCTAGCATCGCCCCTGAGGATCGCAAGTTTATGCCTAGCTATTCTGACACACATGTAGGACGTATCCATCCATAACCGATGAACAGCTTGCAAAGTGTGTTTTGATTGGTTATTTTTATTCCTCCTTAATTAAGTGCTCTCTCTCCCCTACGTCTCAATTTACACTCGGAAACTGTAAATGGAGACGTGATGTCACCAGAGTCTTTGAATGAATAGCCATGACGTCACAGGCTAAAATTAATCTCCCTTCCAGAGGAATCTCGACCTTGGCTTCTTCAATCTAATTCTAGGGCAGCCTTCCCGAACCTGGTGCCCGCCAGATGCTGTAGATCACAACGCCCAGCATTCCTGACCGTCGGCCATGCTGGCTGGGGCTGATGGGAGTTGAAGTCCAAAGCATCTGAAAGGCTCCAGGATGGGGAAGGCTGTTCTATGGCATCAAACCGAACGTTAAAGATCAGGCCGTTTTAAGTAACCTTAGCTTGATTTTCACCTTCCGCTCTGAATTTCATACAAATGCGTTACATGACGGAGGGGAGACGGGTGCTGTTTTGTTATTATTTATACAGTAACAGCTATAGGCCTTGGGCGCCATTTCTTCGGTGGAAAGGCTGGCACGCATCAAATCAATCAATAAATATTAGAACTAAGGTGGTGTGTGTTGGAGGGGGCGAGACATGTAGGACTCACATATTTAGCGAAGAGGTTGTCAGAGGTCTGGGGCACAATCCTATGGATGTTCAAACAGAAAAAAAGCCCTACAACTCCCAGCATTGCTGACTGGGGAATGCTGGGAGTTGTCTAAATATCCCTAGAATCGCGCCCTCTGGGAACTTGGCAGACAGATGAACAGGAGGAGGAGGAGGAGAGAAGGATGGGAGCGGACCAAGACAAAGGAGGGCAGGAAACGAGAAGGCAGCTTATTATAGAGATGGGCACAGTAGTTGTGGTGGGGTAGTTGGTGTCCAGGACTTGAGCTTGTGTATCAGTGAGGGTGGACTAAAGAAGGTGAAGTGGGACCGCGGGCGTGTACCTTGGAGAATAATCACCTGGGGGGGGGGGGAGAGGCGAGGCTGGAGGGAGGTGCATCGGGCTGTTATTTTCGGAGCGCCTTTCCTGTTCAAGGCTTCAATCCGATGCACACTCAGTGGAAGTTTATGTGCTTAGGATCGCGCTCCACCTAAGAAAGAGAAATGCTAAAAAAAAAAGAAAAAAAGATTTCGGATGCAATCCTATCCACGTTTACTTGGGAGTAAGTCTCAAGGCTGGAAAAGCGTGCGAATTACTTCCAGGTAGACAGCCACAGACTCGGGTTCTGATGTCTGTCTGTCTCTAGGTCTATGTTTACATGGAAGCAGATCCTCTTGAAATCAATGCAGGGTTCCCTTCCGAGTAAATGTGTTTAGATCGGAGCGGAAGGATGGCCGTGCATTGATCAATCAGCGATCACAATCATACTCCTCACCAACTTATCTCCCTTGGGACTAGACAGGTTAAAAACAATACAACACAACACCGGGCAACAACATGCATGCTGGAGTTGATTCCCCAAACAGCTGAGCCAGAACACTCGGGTTGCGCAGTTTATTTAGTTCCAGTCACATCGGCATAAACCAGTTAACCGGTCTCTTCTACCCAGATTGTGCGTCAGAGAGCCATACAAAGGTCAGTGCAACTCTGTTCTAGTTTTCCTTAAAGGTTGAGGTTTGTTTGCTTTAAGGAATTCCACTAACCTTCTTACTGAAAACCCAAATTATTCTGATTAACTATTTACTTCCCACACATACCACATTATAAGTAATATCTCAGACATTTTTATGCAGGTCATTTTCTCTTGACTTAAACAGCACATGGGAGGAACTATTTTTTTAAAAAAAATATTTCTATGAATTTACTTTCATGTAATACTCTTAGAGTCTGGTCTTAAACGTGTTGCCAGAAGCAATATACATCTGTAGACCGTTTCCAACAATGCTATCAAAAACGAGGATCCTCAAATACTTAGGTTGCAATCCTATACACACTTCCTGGGAGTAAATTGCATTGAACTCAGCGGGACTCACTTTTGAGTAGACATACATAGGATTGCGCTGCAAAACTGCAATCTTAAACACACTTCCTAGGGAGTAAACCCTTTTGAACACAGAGGGACTTAGTGATGAATAAAATGCATAGGATTGTGCTGTAATTAAACTTACTTGGAAGTAAGTGTCATTGGGAACCATACGAGTTATTTTCTTACCAGCGTCTGGGATGGGACTGAAAGACACGCCTTTACAGGGAGTTACTCAGATTAAAATCTGATTTTTAATCTAAGGAGAAGTTATTCCTACATTTCGAATCTGCAGGGTCTTTGTTTTAATTAATGGTGGTTAAAGAGATATCCACAAACTGATTCTAAGGGAACTTAATTCAAAGTGAGCGTGTTTGGCAGGGAGTATCTCGATCCAGTGAAATTGACAAAACTCCTTCCCGGCTCGCCCTACACGGGGGACAGGGTCAAATGTGAGAAGGAGCCATTCCCAAATGCTTACAAGTCCATGGGAACAAAAACGGATGCGGATCTATAAATGTACTCTGGATAGGAAGCATCTGTTCACAACAACTGCGGGAAGACTGAAATGCGATAGTAAATCAAGCTTCCAACTGGCTATCAATCAATCGATTAAAAAACCAACAGAACAAAACAGAACCCGATACCAAGGCATTTCTGTCTTTCACACATGCACAACAACCGTGGGAAATCGAGGTTTAAAAGTGGCACGTGTGAAACATGTTTTGGCTTTGTGTATGGCGCTGATTCCCGCTGGTCTGTGCCCAAATGGTGCCATCAGAAAGGTTGCAAAGATCCCCCCCGTCCCCTTTTTAAGGGATCTGTAATAAAAAGACCAAGAAGAGTTTTTCAGCTGGGTTCATACCTACGGGCTTCGGCTTAACGAGGTTGCGGATCGGTGGTAGCATTTTTATTTTACTTCTTCTTCAAGGAAAGGCTAGCAACCCGGTCCTACACATGTTCAAACGAGGCATTTTTCTTTTTCTTTCGCAGCAGTCAAGTCCTCAAATATGTGCTAATCTTCAAACTAGCAGCCGCATTGGGGTTAGACTGTGAAGAGCTCTTGCAATGCTACCGCAGAACTCCGACTGAAATCCAGTGGAGCTTTTTGTAAGCCCACCGACTATCCAGAACGGATCACCCCTCCATCACATTTCCACCTCGAGGTGTGTGTGTTAAACTCGATAGTTGCTGCTTAAAGATAGTATATCTATATCTGACTCTTTAACTGTCCGATCCACCGACCAGCTAAACCACAACAAATAGTTGATGACTGAAACGGTTGTTACGCACCATTTTAAAACTGACTTGGACATAGCCTGCATCCCGCCCCGCCCCCGCCCCACGCAATTGACTTCTAAAGCCACCTGGCAGCACGATGTTGGATCCCCCACCCCACCCGGGCAGACTTTGCGCAGGTTTATTAGTGCTAAACAGACTCATGTTTCGCCGATAAATTATTAAAAATCGTTAAACTGTAAGTGACACCGTTTCCTCTCAAATTCCAAGGAGAAGCTAGTTATAATGAACTAGGGTTGTTTTTTTTTTGTTTTTTTTTTGTTTTTAAAGACAGGCTGACATACAAGGCAGGCTTCTAGGGCATCTCCAAAGATTACGCACAGCAGTCTTATTTATTTATTTAAAATTATTTTCATAGACGTTTCAGTAAGATTGGTATTTCCCTGCCACTGCCAGTCCACCCTGGTTGCAAGAAGGCAAAGCATTGGCCGGCTACGTGAACCTCAAGCGTCCAGGACAGGGGAACGCTGATCTGGAGACATTTTAGCCGCCCGGAAGGGGACCGAGAGCAATCGACGGCTGATGCAATCGATGGACGAATTCGCACGTTCACCTTCAAGAGGCTGGTTTAAATGGACTTGAACTGGACCGTCCACTCACGCAAATAATTCTGTGTTCGGGCTGGGCGCCCCCCGCCCCCGCGATGAGTCTTGTGTGGCCCGGAGAGCAGGCACAGGACAAGCAAACTTTCGTAAGTCCCGTTGGTTTCAGTGAGAAAGTCTCCTGCGGAAAACCAGGATACTCTGAACGTGCATAATTTACGATGATGGATCGTGTCCAAATTGTTCTCTTTATCAACACCGCAGCTTTATGGACTGTTTGGAAGTAAAATCCATTGAATTAAGTGGGACATTGTTTCATCGGAGTAAACATGCAGTAGGATCGGGCTGCGAACGTCTCCAAACAAGGTCAGTTGGTTAATGAAGGAACACACACACACTGGCATGAGAGCGAGGGAGGGAAGGGAAGCTTACAGCAGCCTGCAGCAGCAACCTGGTGCCCTCCAGCCCAACACTCATCAGCCCCCGCCGGCATGGTCAGTGGTCAGGAATGCTGCGAGTTGTAGCCAAAATATCGGGAAGGCACCAGGTTGGGGAAAGCTGGTTTACAGCGTAATCCCATGCATGCATATTCCGAAATAAACCCTGGGGCACGCTCCCAGGTCTATGGAATTGCAACCTTCGTCAATTTCATTTCATTTATTTATTATATTTATATCCCACCTTTCCTGCAAGGAACCTAAGGCGGCTTACACATTCCTCCCCCCTCCTCTCCATTTGATCCTCACAACAACCCTGTGAGGTAGGTTAGGCTGAGAGTCAGTGACTAGCCCAAAGTCACCCAGTGAGCTTCATGGCCCAGCGGGGATTAGAACCCGGATCTCCCGAGTCCCGGTCGAACACTCTAACCACTATGCCACACTGCCTCTTGTGGAGGACCCAGTCACCCGGCGCTCTCCATCGCTCCCAAGACGCACACCAGTCCAGAGCACACGCAGGACCTGGGCAAGGAAGGAGACACATGATTCTTGATTCCTTATCATGCAATAAGGGTCCTGCTCCCCCCCCCCCCCATCCTTCAGAATCAGAATCATGAGCTCCAGCTCATTGTGTGCCGCATACCTGAGCAAAGACGTCCTAAGACTTCTAAGGGAAATGTGTAACTGTTTTATCCGAGGACAATGAAACGTTGTGCGGCGTTGAATAACGTGCCCATTCTCTCCTCTTTCAGACAACAAAAAAGGAACAATGGTCATTTTCCAGCACTACGGAAGAGATAAGTTCTATCTGAATGTATGTACTAGGGCTAATCATTGCTTTCCGTGAGGGCAAAATATGCTTCTTTCCAGGGGGCGACTAGGGAAGGGGGGACGGGGACGGGGACGGAGAAGATGGAAGGGAAGAGGGTGAAATACAAACTGAAAGGCAGAAAGAATAAAGCATTGAGTTGCACCTGAGTTGGCCCAAACGATTTTATTCTCTATTAGGAACTGCCCGTAAACTTTAAATTAAGTCCCGTTGGTTGTTATTAACTATTTTATACGGTGCCCTTAATGTACCAGATCTTTTACGAAGGAACATACGCAAAAAAAGAAATAAATAACAAATAAATAGGAACCTGCCCTGAGTACCTTTCAGTCTAAATCTTGACAGTGGGAAGCCAAGTGAGGAAAAGGACAGGGAGCCCGCTAAGCCTGCAGTCCTTGCAGAGTTTACTGGGACTTATGCCGGAGGAAACATGCTTATAGGATCGGGATACTCCTTAACTTGCCGGTTTAGGACAGCAGCCTTGATTTGAACGGTGTATTTTCTCATATCAAAAGCTGCCATGTCCTGTTGTCCAAAAGTAAGTCTATTTAACCCACGGTAAAATCATTTGCAACACACCCTGGAGTAAACGATTCGCCGTTTGCACCCATAATCCTAAAACTGTGGGCCTCCAGATGTTGTTGGATGGCAACTCCCATCATTCCTTGCCATTGGCTGTGCTGGTTGGGGCAGATGGGAGTTGGTCCAACAACATCTGGAGGCCCTTAAGATTTGGGGCACGATCCACTTTAAGCCCCATTTATTTTAATAGGAGAATTAGACACGCACCTAACTGCACAATCCTATCATGTTCCCTCAGCCTTAGGTCCCGTTGAACTCAGTGAGAGCTCACTCCCTAGCAGATTTGCTTGGGATTCCACTGCACGCCTCTCCTGACCTAAGGATTAAATTGTAGACAAATCTTCCTCCTCCCCGTTTTTTTTGGCCATGAATTAACGAGTAATATTTTATTGATTTCCCCATCTGTCTGTTATATTTGCATATAACCTCCCACTGATTTGTGTCTCTGAACCCCCACATCCATAATATTTCATGCTTAGCTCGGTAGTGATATATATATATATATATGTGTGTGTGTGTGTGTGTGTGTGTGTTTTCTTTTTTTCTTTAGCCTTTTTCTTCGTACAGATCTGTGTCTATTTCAGGGTCGCCCACAAACGGCACATAGGCAGCTTCATGTTAAATGGCAGTACTGGATTTAAACTGACTAAATTCAAACCGGTTTAAAGCTAAGGAATTCGGATTAACTGGTTTGTTACACGCGCACACACGATCTGTTTAGAGCTGCAGGATGCAAATAATACAGCTATGGGAAATATACAATAACTGTTGGAGAACACGACCCTATTTATATGCAGAGTATGTGCGCATTGGGAGCTGCTGCGGGCGCACAAGCTGATCTTAGGCTATTAAAACGTTAAATCTCCAGCGAACATCTACATGTGGTTTAAATGCGATCGCTCACACAAAACATACAACTCAAAACAGCAGGTCTCACAGGAGAGGCGAGCAGGACACCGCCGGCATCCCACGGAAGTCTGAAAGTCAAAACACCGACACAGGTTGGTCGTGGCTCTTGACCCTGCCCACAGGTACTTAAACAAGCCCGCATGAAAACAACAACAGCTTCACATCCCACGCAAAACCGAAGGGAACATCTCCCATCCACCCCCACACACTTTTGCAAGCGATGAAACAACAACTCATCAAGCGCACGCGTTCTTTGCACAGCAGCCAGCCGGCGTAGAGAGATAACCGAACTCCGATCTTATGCACTTTTACTTGGAAGGAAGCCCGGCTGAGTCCAACGGGACTTCCTCCCAAACTAGCGTGTACAGGACTGTCTGTAGCACAGAGCGCCGCTGAAAGAGGTTAAAAGCAACGGGAACTCTCCAGTTCCCGACCTCCTTGAAGCTGCGATGGATAGTTCTGTTCTCTGGATGTGTGTATTATTATTATTATTATTATTATTATTATTATTATTATTATTATTATTATTATATCATCATCATCATCATCATCATCATCATCATCATCATCGAGTAGTAGTAGTAGTAGTAGTAGTATGTGTTTAGGTCAAATCGGAGCATCATTCCTATTGAAGCCTTGAGTGCCATTAGGCGCCTCGAATGCCATTTTTGGTAGAAAGGTGGGGTACAAATCTAGTCAATCAATAAGCCAACTGAAGGAATATCCGAATACTAAACACCTTAACAGGAAAGGGAAAGGTAATTTAGGATGGGGGATGACATCGAATCTACCAGGCTGGGGATAAAAAGCTTATGAATGGGAACCATCGATGTGCACAAGATTCCCAAATGCCTGCAAGCGGCTTGCGTGGTAGTGTGTGTGTGTGCGTGCGTGCGTGCGTGCGTGCACGTGTGTTGTGGATATGGAATTCCAATCTATTTTAAATGCGGTTATTAGGCTGGCTCCTCCCAGTTGCCCAGAGCGATCACACCGAATTGCCTTCGAATCTTTCCGCTAACAGATGTCCTCAAGTGAGGGCACCACACTTCTCAGACAGCCCCCCCCCATCGCGCCACACACACTATTTTGGTGGCCCCTGCATTAAAAGGCTGCGGATGAGAAGGGACAGTGTCTTTTGGTTGGAAGCGAATCCATCACTTTCGCCCCTTTAGGCAGATTTTTCGCCAGAGGAAAGTGGGGGCGGGGGAGGTGGGGGGCCTGGCCTGCGCTGTTCGAGGTGCCCCTAGCGTCCTCCATCGCGGCAGCAATCCAGCGCCAGGCAGATTTTATAGAGTATTTTATATTTTACGTGGGTCAATAAAACAGCTCCCCGAGTCCTTTGCCAATAAATAAATAAGCAAGTAAATAAATAAAAATCAATCCGCGACGGCGGAGGTGCCAAGGCAAAGCGAAGGGCAACGCGTGGCGTTGGAAGCGATCCTAAGCAGCAAGGAAGGGCCGCTTTCAAATATGGTTGCGCTTCTTTGGCGGCTCAGGGCCCCCGAAGCAGGATCTCCCCGCTATTGACAGGATTAGATGGAGTGGATCAATGGAACGCAGAGCTAAACCGCCAGAGCGATTTTCTTGGCGTGTTGGGACTTGGGAGAAAGAACCAGCGACAATAGACCGGCGGCTTTCAAGTCCGGAGGGCAATCCCCAGTCGACTACACGCCGCTGCATTGCTAGGCGCCAAGGCCGGCTCGAGGGCGGCCAAACAGGGATCAGCAGTCAGCACTTCGAGGGTATTCCAGAGGGCCGAGAACAGAAGGCAGGCAGCGTGCTTGATCGCTCACGACAGGAGCACAAAGTGGAAAGTTACAGGGGCTCCTTGTCGCATGCCCCAAATAACGAGGGACATTTTGCCCCTTGGGTTTGCGCAAAGCCAGCAGCAGGATCTAAACATGCGAGAAAGGCGATTCTTCTCCCTGACCAAACCCACTGGACGTTTGCAGTCGAAAGATCAACCTCCGCTCAGAGACATGGAGTTCAGTAACTAACTCCCCCACGCCCCTCATTAAGCTCCATAAAAAGTCGGGCTGTGGACGCCGCACCCCCCCCCCCCCTTCTAGCTTTTGTCCCGGTATTTGCTTCAGCGTCTTCCTTTTCTTCGGGCAAAAGCCCTGCTTTAGTCCCATCAGGCTATCTTTCCATCTCCCCTTTTAAAATAAAAGGGACGGACACGGACACACACACACACACAAACACACACGACTTTGCTTGGGAGTCGGGTCTGCAAAACTGCCTCTGGGCGATCTATTTATTCAAGTGACATTCCTGCTTTAAGCCCCAGAAATGGGTAAATGCAGCCTAGAAAACGCAGATTAGTTAAATAAATGGACGAGGAGGACCACCGACCTCCTTTCTCTCCCTCCCCCACATACACGATCTGCCTGTCTACCTGGCTCATTCAGACATGGCAAAATACACACTCTCTGGAACACACACACACACACACACACACACGCAAGTACGGGAGCGTCATTTCACTTTTGGACGTGTGGAACCCAGATGAAGCGTTGACTGTAATGGGATGAGTCACCGAGAGCCCCGTGGATGCGAAGTCCTTAATACATCACGGTCCAAACAGATGCTGGGACTTTAATAATAATACGCAGCGGCCCTAAACGAAAAGTTGGGAGGGTTGACAAAAGCTTGGGCTAATAAACCGAAAGCCTAATTTTTCATGACAGATACAAATGGCACCCCAAGGCTTTTTCGAAGAGCAGCAACTGGCTGCCGGAACCCTGGCTGGTCTCGCTCTCGCTCCCCCCCCCCCCCTTTAACAGGCTTTCCAAAGCTGGAAAGAAAGAGACCTCCGCTCCCCCCCCCCCAGCTCTTCATGAAAGTCTTATGGAGTTGTTTCCGCTTGGCGTGCGAGCAGCCCTCGGCTTAAGGAGCGCCTCTTTGACCGCGGTAGCAAGGCCTCCACCAGGCCGCCAAAGCGCCACGGCTGGTGATGATCGCCTCTCGCGCAGGCCTCCTCCGGCGCCCTCCGCAGAATGCCAGGCAATGCTGGCCTCCGGATCATCAACGTATTCATGGGAAAGAGAAACGAGCGTGCTGTTCGCGGAGGCGGCGGGGAAAGACTGAACAAGGGAGCTTGCATGCAAAAAGGGTTGGGGGGGGGGGGGAAGGATCGGCCAGAAGAAAGACTGGCGGGGAAAGACTGAACAAGGGAGCTTGCATGCAAAAAGTCCCTGGTTTTCATACCTGGCATCTCTGGGTAGGGCTCCAGGCCGAGACTATAGAGATTCCAGGCCAGTCAGTGTAGACCAGGAGTTTTGGCCTACAACTCCCATCAGACCTAGCCAGCATAGATGATGATGATTGATGATGATGATGATGATGATGATGATGATGATACCCTAGCCATTGGCTATGCTGGCTAGGGTTGATGGGAGCTGTTGAGGGCCATACATGTTGAGGGCCATACATCATCGTCGTCATCATCATCATCATCATCATCATCATCATCATCATCATCAATCTATATACCACTTTCTAGTGAACTATTAAAGCAGTTAACAAAAAATAATAAACCAATAAAATATAACAGTAAAAGTACAATAAAATAATCACTGGTCGAGCATAACTATACTGACTGGGTCACCCCTCAGGGAAAGCTTGCATGAAGAGGTGGGTCTTGAGCATGATGGGAGCTGTAGGCCAACACATCTGGAGGGCCACAAGCGGCCCATCCCTGGTGCAGATAGGCTTTCTTGAGCTAGACGGGCCTGACAGCTTCCTACGTTCCTAAGTTCCATTCATTGCTTCTAGGGAAGAGGTCTAAGGTTCCTCAGTCTTCACCCCAGATTCTAAACGAAGTAGCATTGCAGCATTTAAATGCAAGTCAATCCCTTGTGGAACTTAAATACGGGTAAATTACTAAACATACGGTTAAACTTAAATACCAGTCAACAATATGCTGATCACTACAGCCTTACATCCCAGTCCTGTATACATATGGGCACGATCCAGGCTTAGACACGAGTCATCGCCTACTACCTGGGTACAGAATAGCAGCCGAAGTCACACTGTCCTCAGGGCAGGGGAGAGTTCCGCGTTCCGCTCACTCGACAGGCGCAGGCCTTAACATTAAAATGGGGAAACTCGGCGGGAGACCGCGACAGTTTCTTGATGTCAAGTTTTGCTTAGGGCTGGCGATGCTAAGGGACGCACACACCCTCTTGAACGCAGTGGCACTAATTTCGGAGTCAGCCCTGCTTAGAAACCCTCTGCACGAGGGCGATTGGTCGGTTTTGGGGTTTATCTGAGTGCTTGGCGCTCCCTGCATTGGAATATTTCGCATTCTGACGTCAGTTGCAGCCCGGTCCTATGAATGTGGACTCCCGAGTAAGGCACAATGAAGTGAATGTTCTTCAGAGGAAATGCGCACTTCACCTTTAGGCCTCCCTGGCCAGCCTCTACTCGCACCAGAGCAGTTCTATAGATTCTAAGAGGACCCCAGAGTAAATGAGCGGTAGACTGTAGTCCTCCTTAATTGTCTCTGGCTATCCACAGAGTACAAGGGTTTCTAGGGCGGCGGTGGCGGCGGCGGCGGAGAGTGATGTTGGATTGGAAGGAGAGAGGAGGAGAAGCATCGGAAGCGTCAGGAGGGGCAGGCTAAAGGAACTCTATAATATGGTTCCTTAGCCTGCCCCCTCTGGGAACATGCTTTTCAGATTAATTGATGGAGAAAGGGGCAGAGGAGTTTGTTAACCAGGCTGCTCATGTTACCCAGGACATCTCTTCATCTGAACTCGGTGTGCCTTTTTGTGTGTGGAATTAAAACGATGTCTCTGATCCAGCTGCAATCAAAGGCCCAAGAACCGGCCTCTCTCATTCGTTAGGAACCTTCCAAAGCCGAAAAAGAAGCTGCAATCGGAGCCACTCGAGATTATGTTTCCATTTGGGCTTTAACTCTGCTCTCCTCGCTCCCCCGCCCCACCTCCAGGTCTTCCCCCTCCTCTCCCTGTCCTTGTTTCATTCGAGCAGCCCCTTAATTGCTGGCAGTATTTTGATGGGGGAAAACACATTTCCCCTAAACAGGACATTTCCTGAACGGCTGAAGTATTCTAATAATGCACAGTGCTTTTAATGTGCTCGGAGCAACTCTGTCTGTAGCCCGGTAAAGCCAGGATATTTCCTGTTTCAAACTACGAAATCAGACAAATAATTAACCTTTGTGGAAAACCAACTCTTCCCCACCTCCCAACCCAAGATGCCTTAAAAAAAATAAATAAACCGAGAAACCAAGGATTCTGCTCAGAAAAATATCAACAACTAAGATTCATAACTCTAATGGTAAACAATAAAATTATAAACGGCTGTATCTCACATCACCCCGTAAACAAAAACAACCCAGGCAGCTCTACCCACAAGTCAACTAACAGCTAACAACGAAATCGGCTTACTCAGTTGAATTTAGACACGGATCAGTGTGCAAATTTGCGCTAGAAAGTTTTATACAGAAGGGAGGGATGTTTAACGACTGCAAACCCCCCCCCCACCCACGTCAATACTCGGTTGAAATAATACGCCAAGTGAGCCCCAGGGACGGACGACGACGATAGTGCTACTACACGATTTATCCGGTTTAATTCTCACTGGAGTGAACTGTATGCAGGATCGCACCCAAATAACAGTCGCATCCTATACACGCTTCCATGGAAGTAAGAAGCCCACAGGACTTTATACGTCCACATCCACGCATGTCCGGGCTGGCAAATTGTAAAAACAAACAAACAAACAAACAAGCACGTCTCTATCATAACACAAGTAGCAGTTAGGTAAGGGGTGGGGGGAAGGAAGAGAGTAAAATATTTCCTTAAAGTGGCGGTGGTGGTGGGAAGGAGCTGATCAGCAGCACACACAGGGTTATAGATGTGGAGGCGGAGAGCAAATAAAAGAAACGAGTTTCAATTAGTGCCTTCAGGAATCCGTCCAACAAAAGGATCATCTGACTTTACTAGAGTATTAAAAGCAAGGCGAATTTAGTACTCAGGAGGAATACCTCCCCCCCCACCCCACACAGACAGCCTATTCCGAATTTCTCTAAGTGAAAAGACACCTTCTTACCTAAATCCACATAGGGAGGGATACTCTTGGGCAGACCCAGTTCCATAAGAAAATCTGTGTGGACAACAAAACACGCCGTGAACGAGCAGCCCTGGAGTTGGTCGGCCAAAGAATAATGCATACGTTTGTTTCGCATCTGGAATATACAGAATCATCCCCCCCCCCCAAGCAAATGATGATGGTCATTTTAAAATGGGGCCTGAACCGCCATCCTAAAGAAACGTCCCGCTGATTTCCTTGGGAAAAGTTATGCGTGTGGTTCACTCCCTTTCACGGAAGTAAATGGAAGATCAAAGTGGTTAGGTCTGACCGATCGTGCCCAGAATGTGGTCGCAAGGAAGTCCCCGCAGTTCCAGCTGGGACGGGGTGTCAAGATGCTCGTTTAAAATGGCAGTGGCAAATGTCTTATATGCAACTCTCCTTCCGCAATATTGTAGCAAAGAGCATCCTCAGCGTTCAGCAACATGTAAACCATGCACCGAAATGGGATTTTTTTTTTTAAAAAAGCCATGAGGTGCAATCCTACACTTAATTGGGAATTACCAGCTTCCAATTAAACAATAGAGTTGGGCTATCTTCGTACAATATACAACCAATGATGGATTTTCTACTGACTTCAATAGGTTGACAATTCCACGGCATATTCCATTTTTCAGTTGTTTCTCCCTAGGACTAGTATCTGATTCAGCTATTCAGAATTCGAGGGGGAGGGCTGTGTGTGGGGTTGGGGGGGGGGAAAGGATCGGCCAGAAGAAAACAGAAGAATACTGTGGAGATTTGAAACGGGACACTTTATCTTAGCTGCATTTTTAAAAAGGACAACACGAAGGGAAAGCACACACACCTTTCACTATCATACCAGGTCACACAGTGCCTTATTATCAACGCTGTAAATGGCAGTAGAAGTAGACGTGCAACCCGATCCTAAATATGTTTACTCAAAAGTATGTCCCACCAAATTCAATGGGATATATTTCCCAGAGTATGTTTAGGACTATACCCCAAACCTATGTGCCTGCATGTGTTGAGATTGATATGAAAGATATCAATTTCCCCCTCTCCCACCATAATAATAGCATTAAATCTCTATGATCTTGATCTATTTTCAACTTGGATAGGGGCACATTTAGAAGCCTGACACAGAGGTGCATATATGCAGAGGTATACAACTATTTTATGGGAGGGTTTGGGCTGCCATGTTCCCAAAAGATATGCAGTTGGTGTGTACTTGTTCTATTGGTAGGAAAGAAGTATTCTGATCCTTCTAAGAGTTTTGTTTGGATTTAAGCAGATTGTGGGACTGGTATCCCAATTTGACACCTTTGGTTTTTTTGGGTTTTTTTTTTTTCCCTTTTCATTTTAAAGTAAGTACCCTTAATAGAGATGGGACTTACTTCCCAGTGATACTGCAGCCCTAAACAAACTTATTCCAAATAATGCAGTCTTACTGTCAAGACCTGTGTGTTTTTTTAAGTCTAGCCTGCAACATGTAAACCTGCTCAAACTTTAGTATTCTGTCTTAAATTGTGCATGGACTACAAAGGACGCTCACTAACAGCGAATGTCTAATGTGAGGAACTATAAAACCCTCAGCATTTTATCATGCTGGCAATTACCGTAAAATACTTTACACTTAGGAAATGAAGTTATGTAAATTTTTATTAATAACACATAACTTCCAGGTAGGTTTTACGCAAGCACAGTATGATTTCACACACACACACACACACACACACACACATGTTTAATAAAATAACTTCCATTTAGATTTTAAATAAGGACAGTTTGGTTTACTATATATTTTTCTGAAATGCGCATTTCTAGTTTAACAACTGGAATAAAGATTTATTTCGATCTATTCCAAAAGCCATCCTCTTTGTAAAGCATTCAAGGCAAGCTTCCTAGTTGATTTCTCTTTTGGGTAATGCTTTTTCAGTTTTATTTGTTTCGTGTGTTGTTGTTTTTAAAATCCTAGACTTTACTCAAATTACCCAAGTCTGACAGGGAAAAAGTCGCACCCTGAGAAAATAATTTGGATCATAAGTGGTTGTCACATGACCTCTAGGAAAAAAAATACACCTGTGAAATATTAGGTTCGTCTTTTCAACTGCGAGAGAGATTTGAATCACCGGGATATATATATATATATATATATATATATTCAGGATCAAGTAGCTGAAGCCATAAAAAGAAAATCGAATTCCATAAAAATATAACATTTATTAGCGACGTTCCAACGTGTTCCTTGTCATGCTGATCCATCGTGTGCAGGAGATGAAATTGTCCCTCGCAACCTTGACACTAGACAGCCCCAGCAAGGGGTCTCCCCTCAGCAAGAAACTCTGGTTTGATTTCAGCCTCGCCGTATGCAAAATGAGGTAACCCCCTTGGAATTATATTTTCGGGTATATTTGTCAGATTTGACGAAGTGCAGGAGCCCTCGAGAATTTATACAAGGTATAAAGATGTCAAGGGCTTGCAACTTCAAGGCTAAGCCCAGGCTGCAATTAGGGAAGCCGCGGGGACGACGGCGACTTTGACTGGCGGAAAAGGCCGAGGCAGGAGAGGACCGGGCGGGGCGGTGATGGGACTGCTCACCGGTCCACATTGCTCCTGCCGGGCGTGGTGGTGGTGGGGGTACGTGGCTGACAAGGCGGTGAGAAACCCGGCCGCCCGATTCTGCGGGCCAGAAGAAAATAACTTCTCCTTTCCAGCGGGCCGGGAACTAGTCCTAGCAGAAGAAAGTGACTTGAAATACGGCAGGAACTAAAGATCCCCGCCCCGGCTAGTGAGGACCCGTTAAGTGGAAGGTCCATGGGGGAGGGGAAGTGCAACCAGGGATTGGGGCGGGGGGGGGGCAAGTGGGAGCCTTTTCCGAGTGGCCCCAAACAGTTGCGGGAGAAATCCGAATTCCCTGCGGACTAGAGACCCCGAGATCAGGGCTGGGCAGTTCTCTCCGGAGTCTGTCACCTGCGACCCTTCCTTCTTGCAGCGCCGCCCGCCCGCCCCCGGGGTGAAGCCGAGAAGCCAGCCGCTTACCCTTGAGCTGCGGTCTTTTGGCGCGCACCCCGCGTATGATCCCAGCCGAGACGGGCTGTTTCGAAGGATCGCGTCGCCGCCTCCGCTCAGCGCTCTCTCGCGCTCCTACCAAGGTCCATGTAGACTCCGCCGCTCCCTTCAGCCCTGCTGCGTGGGAAGCCGGCGGCGGGCGCTCTGCAGAGGTTAGGAGGCCCTTCCCTTTAGGGGGCTCCAGCCGAGGATCGCTCTTGGGCCAGTGCCTGGCCCCGCCTGCGCTTGTCCCAGGGCCCAAGGGGGAGCTGTGAGCTCCCTGGGCCGGGGCTTCGGGGTTTTCTCCGGGAGGGGATGTCGCCGGCTCCTTCTGACGTCACCTGGGGGTACCAACCCCTGTCCAGGAGCGAGCCAAGAGAGGCACCCAGATCGGGGCGTTTGGGCGTCCGGGAAACCTGGCCCCCTTTGGCTTTCTCTCTCTCTCTCTCTCCCCCCCCCCCCGATTCAGACTACACTCCCCCTCCCTTCCGCCCGGCAGCCTGGAAGAACGTGGCCGCTCACCCCCACCCCGTGGTTTCTCTCCCGCCCCGCTTCCCCTCCTCAGAGGGCCCGGCCTTTCCGGGATATGTCTGCCCTAGTAGAGGGCTGTGCCAGTGGCTGATGCAGAAGGCATCAATAGAGACCTCGTTTGGATGGCTTTCCCCTGCCTTTATAGTTGGGATCGCCTGCAAAGAGGAAGGCCGGCTTGTTTGCCCACGCTGCGAGGACCTTGGCTCGCCACTCTTTTGCACTCCTTTCCTCTCGCCGGCCGATCTCCGCTACCGCTTGTTATTCTGCCCCCACTCCCCGCGCGCGCTCTCTTTCTCTCCTCCACCCAGGCTCCTTGATCCCCCTTCTTGTCTTCCCCTCTTCCCAATCAGGAACAAAACACCGAGGCCCCGAGCGGCCCTGACGAGGCGGCGGGCTCTACAAATTGGCTGCCTTCGTTTCCTTCCCCCTCGGCACGCTCAAATTGCCCCCCACCCCAAGCCGGCCTGCCACAATCGGCTGCTCGCTCCTACCTCGCCATTGCCAGTGACAGACACATTAACATTTTTCTTGCCTGAGAGGGGATGATTATTATTGAGACCCTCACCCTGGCAGTGGATAACAAGGTCTTTGCCTGGGGATTTACAGGAGGGGGATTCCCTTCTCTTGCTAGGCCTTAATCCTCCAGTTTCTCAAGTTAGCGAGTCCTTTTATTAAATCGCTAAATAACAGGATACAGGAACACACGGCCAAAGAGAAGCCTAATAGGCGAGCGAGGGTCGGGCTGCGAGGTGGGGGGCAGGGGATGGGCGGCTGCTGCTGCTGCTGCTGCTGCTGCTCGCTTGCCTGTCGGTTTCCCATTGAGAAGCAACAGCAAGCAGGTCCTCCTTCCCACCCTGAGGTTTGTTTTGCTCCGGATTAGTCATTGATCTAATGAGGGTGTGAACCTGGTTAAGGCTGCAGTCCTAACTACATACACTTACTAGGGAGGGAGCCCCATTATGCTCGCTGGAACTTACATCTGCGTAACCATGCACAGGCTTGCACGCACCGCATAGGTGGCCAAACACACCCTTTTCCTGTGTTGGACGGAGGGTTGCAAGCGAAGAGACTCTGTGCGAGAACTAGATTTCATAGATTTCATATAGAGTTGGAAGGGGCCTACAAGGCCATCGAGTCCAACCCCCTGCTCAATGCAGGAAACTAGAGGAGGGGTCTGGTCTCCCATCCAAGTAATAACCAGGCCTGACCTTGCATAGCTTTCCACACTCAGACAAGCTGAGCCAGCGTGAGCCACAGAATCTGTTTTTCTTTGACTGTGTGTTGGAGGCAGATTCAAGATGATGATATTACATTACAAAAGCGGGTTGAACCAGGAAAATCTCAATCAACCCCACGGAAACGCTTGTTCTAAAAGAGACCTAAAAAGGGCTGAACAGGAATCTCCAGTTTCTATTTTGTATGTAAATCACCGTAGCTAAGTCTCAGTCTCCCGAGATTTAGGATTAGGGCAAGGTTGACTCCACTGAGTTGTGAGAACGCAAGGGACTAGCGCCTGGTTTGGGAAAAGAGGCTAGAGTAAGGGCTCATGTTTTATAAAGGTTGCTTTGGCTGAGAAACTGAGAACAAAGAGTCGCATACTGTGATCCTGAGTCCAAGTCATTTTTTGCTCAGTGGCTTGCACTTGCAGGGCCTAGACCAACCTGGTTCCCTGCAGAAGTGTTGGACTACAACTCCCAGCACCCCACAGTCAGATGGCTGGCTGTGGAATGCTGGGAGTTGTAGTGCAATACATCTGGAGGGCATCAGGTTGGGGAAGGCTTGCTAGTTTTGATTAACACTATAGCTCTGCAGGGTTTATTCTAATGTGCAGCTGGACAAATTTTGTGCAGTTGGAAAAAAAATGTGCAATAGAAACTAAGTTTTTGTGCAGTTGAGAATATGGGCTTTAATAAGGAACAAGGTTCTTAAAAGAAATAGATGAGAAAATAAGATAAAGAAACAGGTTACTGTTTCCTTTCCATCTTCATAACCTTATACTAATCATATATTATTGGGACCAACTGCTTGACTAGTCAAAAGCATTTATTAACTCATGTACATATCAACAGTATATGTAGGTATACATCAGTGGCATGTAACAGTACAAACACAAAGAAGAAGACTACATAATTGTGCCATGTGCCATACCTCTTCTCACATCAAGATTTCATTTTTTAAAAAGATCATGGTCAGATCGTCACCACCTGGGACTGGGTGGGATGAGCAGTGTTGTTGGAGGTCTCTGAGAAAATTCCTTTAAACCACATCTGCTCTCTTGCTTTAGCTGTGTCTTTGGTTCTGTGCTGTGCTCTTGTTTGGTCATCTGCAGGAGCACTGATGTGCTAGGATCCCATTCAATGAGAGGTGGCATATTGTGATAGATGCAGAAGTATTCATTTTCGGACTCGACTGAGAGTCTGTTTCTGGTTATAGACTTCAGCGTGACACCTGTGCTGATGAGACGTTCAACATCAGAACAAAGAGGCTTAGCTGCTAAAAGACATGCCATGACTGTAGTCACATTTCTTTATTCTTTGGGTAATACAAGAAAGTCGACCAAATGGGATGATGTCATCTTGTGAACATCACTGATGCTGTCAAGTTGAAGTATCCCTTTATATTCCAGTGAGAGTTCTGCCATATCAAGGTCTGCACCTAGCACCTTGTAAACTACTTCCAGGTTTACTGAAGGTTGTAAGGTGGCAAAAGGCTTCATGATCAGCAACAGATCAGCATCAACTTCAAAGCATTGATTCAAGAACTCAACAAGAGAGTCAACTACTTCATTACAGACTGTGCCAGCCCAACACCTCTCCTGTCACCAATATACTGGTGGTGTTCCTTGTGTCTCTTCTTGTGTTTTGTTACCAGCTGAATTCCTTTCAGCATCACTGTTCTATCTGGCTGTGTAACAGCTTTATCCCTGAAAGTCATGACCCATCCACCAAGTAAATACTGTTCTTTCAATGCCAATAGCTTTGATTTTACCAACATGGTCAGCTTCTCTATACTGAGGATGATGACCCCATCTCCTTGCAGCTGCTTCTGGTACCTCCTGAAGACTGTAAATATATCAGTCAGAAAGGACAGAAGTAAGGGCTTATCTTAATCAAGGAGGAATGCAAGAAAACCATGTGCTGCCTTCTTCTCAGACTTCTTCATGAAGAGGACTAGGGAATGACAAGACACTAGGACTGAACCGCAGTAGTGAAAAGGTAAACTCTGTCCACCTGGCCTCAAAAACTTAGAGAGTGCAAGGAGACAGCAGTTGTTGGCTTCTGCAATGTCCTGAAGTTCCAGAAGCTATAGATGTGGTCCTTCATGGGCAGTGGAACCCCATCCAATACCAGTTGAACCCCTCTATCCAGATCTGAATATAAACAACAACAAACAGTTAAATTGTACACCTTAAACAATAAATGCAGGCAATCATGTTTGCTAATTAGAACAAATAAGACATGTAATAGTAGGTAATGCTTTTATTAGGCATAACCAAAAGTCACAAACTAGGGAGCCAGATTTTGAGTTATCCAGCAGGCTTCCTTGTGCTGAATTATAATAAACAAGGGTGTATTGGAACCACCTTCCAGCAGTTTATAACAAAGGGTATGGATTGCAAAATTTGACTTACTAGACAATAAGTGCCATTAAATGAAATCATAATCTACCAGGGTCTAACCAGTCAAAATGGTACAGATATCAGGAGTGTGCTCAGAAAAAAAAATGCGTTGGGGCCCACTTTAGCTCTCTGGATAGCAGATCATTTGGGTTTGGCACTTTGGACTGACATCTTGCTTTGGTTCATTTTCTGAAGTTTCAGATGTCTTCCCCTGTCCTTAAGCTTTGGATGGGGGAAATCAACAAATGGCTATAACTGGTTTTTATTATTATTATTTTTTTTTACAGGATTGGATGAACTTTGCAGGCATAGTAGTAACATTATGATCTCTGAAGGTGTCTCTGAATGATTGCATGTTTGCATCAGATCCAGATGCCAAGGCTTCATAGAAAGCTGCTTCCCCCTCCCAATTCTGAAACTTCCTTCCTCTGGACACTTGGCAAAGTCCAAGCCTGAGCATCTTTCTGCAGTGTTATATATGACCTATCCATCTGGGCTAGCTTTTTGAGGTTAAGCCCTCAGGATGGTTCTGATTTCTAAGGAATATATTTATGTGATTTATAGTTCATGGTCTGGAGCAAAAAATCCAGGTTAAAGCTAAGGGCACAACTCACACTTCACTTTTTCAAGCACTTCTGGATTTCTCTAGAATACATACATTTTGATTGTGGAATGCACCCAAAATGAAACACAATTCCTGAGCCAGGGTTGGTTTTAACTTTTATGCTAGATATATTCTCTAGATTAAATTCTAGCTAAACTGGGAGTCCTGCTATGATGCGATCTCTAGGCAGTGCTTTCACATGGAGAATGTGAGCTGGGCTTCTGTAAAATTCCTCAAAGTGCAGACATGGCAAAGGGGAATTTGCCCATTCTCTTGTTCCAGTTCTGGACAAGATTAAAATACACCTGTATAACTATGGAGAGCAGAGTGACTATATTCTCTGCATTGTGTCAGATTTCAGCTGTGTAGAAGTAATGGATTTTGGAAAACGTTTTACTGCACCCTTCAGCCTGTGCATCTAAAAAAGGGTGTGTACTAGAGCAGTTTGGGGCCCCAGATTATGATTCAAAGGTCATGCCCTGTGTCTATTAATTTAATATTGGCCACAATCTCCAAGACCGTATACATGCCATACCCCAGCCTGGGGAAGGATTTGGTGGTGTGCTTCTGCTAGTGCTAACGATATTTATTTATTTATTTATTATATTTGTTCACCGCCCATCAGCCAAAAGGCTCCCTGGGAAGTTTACAAAGAGAAACAAGATAAAAACAGTCATATTGCACTACCAGATGCCAATGTGTGTGCAATGTCAATAGTGCTTGCTGGTGAGACAAGTTTCCTGGGAAACCTGTTGCATTAGCAAGTGCAATTGTTGTTGCACATGCATTAGTTTCTGCTAGTGCAACATCAGATAGTGCTGGTGGGAGCACACTGCTGGCTCCTTCCCATTGTGTCCTGCAGATGTTTTGGACCTCAACTCCCAACAGCCTTAGCCAGTATGGCCAATGGTCAAGAAAGCTGGGAGTTGTAGCCCAAAACGTCTGGAGGGCATCAAGTTGGGGAAGGCTGTCATACCCACTTATTTGTCACCATTTCCCTGTCCCTCTTCAGATATTCTGTGCAGCCTGGGCAGTTTCATGGCATCCACAAAGGCCAGGGAACCTCCACAAAGGAGGGAGTAAATTCTATTCTTCACCTATGTAAGGGCATTTTTCTGAGTCTCCCAAACATATCAAGGGATCCATGACAAAATCAGAGTCTCCCTTCTGCCCAGACTTGTACAACAAAATGAGGATATCCTTTCCAGTATCGAATGGGTCAGGAAGATAACTAGCATTAAATGAGGAACAGTCTCATCACTGCGCACTCATCATTTCTTCTACAATGAAGAAGTTAATGGAATTCACATGTGGGGCATTAGTTGATGGTTAGACAGCACGATAATATTGATGTTAGTACCTTATGGGTTGCGCAAGCTTTCCAGAGAGACTGGAGGGGTGAGGTTGATGTGGGATGGCACGCACATTGTGTGTGAGGCTTTGGCACAAGGGACTACCCAACACATCAAGGTGGTATGAAGGTTATAAAAATCCACTGGGGAGCTCATCATAAATTAATACATTCTACTGGTTTCATGCAGGCAGCTAACAATGTGTTTCCTGTTTGGCCTGGAGCCTCTGTTGCAGAGGAGCAGCTGTTCTAAAGAGGTAGTGAAATTAAAGAGCAAAAGATTATTGTCTTTTTAAATCAGTGCTTAATAACATATTATTAGGAAGCTTTTTCCTTTCCTTTTCTTTTTTCTCCCCTTAAACAGGTGATCGCACACAGACATCTAAACAGAAATGAAGAACGGCCACTTCCTGGTGTGGTTTGGGATCCCAGGAACTTGTAAGAGAAAGAAAGGGCCCCCAGGAGAGAAACATCCAGGAAAGATAGGCAGAAAACAGTAATTACAGCCAATGTATTTGCCCCTTCTCCTTGATGCTTTATTTGGATTCAGATGGGAGTGAGACTTCTTAAAGAGGTCTCTGCTCTGGCTCAGTTTCCCCCACAAAGGGCGCAACTCTAAACACATTTATCTGGAAGTTCCACTGATAAAATTCATGTTTACTTTGAGCTGATTCGAACCTGTTTTTGGTACAGAGGAAGGACTGCGTCACCCTGTTGCGTGTGGGGAGGCATTTCAGAGAGAAGGACTGTCTCAGTGGAGACACACATAAATTAGACCTTGAAGTAAAAAAAAAACAACGTAAATCCCACAAGCCTGAAGTAGGAATGGGAAAGAAGTCCATTCGGTTTGCATTTCAATGCAAACTTACCTAATTTCACACTTTTGAACCACTGTGTGAAATGGAACTTGGTTATCCGTTGAAATTTTCTCTTCTCCAAATTTTGCAATTGAGTTTCCCCATCAAAATATGCATACAAAAAATGTGTATATTAGGGAAAACAACTTTTAAAATGTATTATATTAGGAAAATTGCTTGCAAAAATGTGTATATTAGGCAAAATATACATGTCTTAAAATTCACGTACTAAAAGAAATGTGCACAATTATGAATTTTCATGTGAACTTAAAAAAAATTATCTAAGGGTGCAATCCTGGGGCCCTCCGACCTTGCTTGCAGGGCCATAGGATAATTCGGGCTCCCCACTGCAACCTCGGAAATCCCTTCCAAAGTTGCAGTGGGGAGTCTGAGCGCGGAGTGCCTGCCCCCCCAACTCGTAGCCGGCATGGTTCTTTCTGCGCTGGCAGGGAACTGAAGATGGACGACTGACTTCAGTTCTGACATGGGGGGAGGGGGCATTCCTGGGGGCAGGGAGTGGAGGAGTGAGGCCCCACCCTCTTATGACCAATCCAGGTGGAGCCTCAGCCTCTCCTCCTCAGCAGGAGCTGTAAAACATCTGGACAGCCAAAATCATCAGTCTAGATGTTTTTGAGGGTGAGGGGAGCGCGGCAGCAATCCTATCCACGGCACTCCTCCCGCCCTCAATAGGATGCCAGTAATCCTCCGGGTTTGGAGGGTGTGGGCACCCACATAAGATGGGGCTGTAAGTTTGGGATAAACCCAACTTAAGACTGGAGAAATTTTCAAAGTTCGAAAAGAACCAAATTTAAGATTGGAAAAATGGGAAACTGACAGAAACTGATAAAAACAGATTCATCCATCCCTAGCCTGAAGTCTGCCAAGGAGATGGGGTGCTACGTTTCGGGGAAGCCTGTCTTACTGTGAGAACATTGTTACTGAGCACTCTTTCAGAGGAAACAGCTCTGCTACCTACCAGAGAATCCTGTAATGTATGCATTCACCAATTAACCATATCTATCAATTAGTTAGTTCTCTTAGCCCTTGTTTATTTATTTATTACATTTCTATACTGCCCCAATAGCCAAAGCTCTCTGGGTGGTTCACAACAATATAAACCATAAAATACAACACGATAAAAGATAATATAAAAGTTTAAAACTACAGAATAGTCTAAAACCACAGAATAGTTTAAAACTACAGTATAAAACCAAAGTAAAAACCAGCAGCAGGGTAAAGATTGAAAAATACAATACTTCTTTAAAACAACAAAAACTGAAGTACTGAAAAGGCTGGGAAAAGAAAAAGGACTTCACCTGGCACCAAAAAGACCATGATGTAGGCACCAGGCAAGGCATTCCATAACCGGGGTGCCACCACTGAAATGGCCCTCTCCTTAGTAGCTACCTGCCTTATTTCCTTTGGCGGAGGCACCTGGAGAAGGGCCTCTGAAGACGATCTCATCTTAGGGTCTGGGCAAGTATATATGGGAGGAGACAATCCTTCAGGTAACTTGGCCCCAAGCTGTTTAAGGCTTTGTAGGTTAAGGCCAGCGCTTTGAATTGGGCCCAGCAACAGCCTGGAAGCCAGTGCAGATCTCAAAGCACTGGTGTAATATATTCATATCGACCAGTTCCCATTAAGAGTCTCGCAGCCATATTTTGCTCCATCTGAAATTCCTAGACTATTTCCAAAGGTTTCATAACCCTTTAAACAGACACACTTGGTAAACACTGTGCATCTGCCAAAGCCACCCGTACCCCCACTAATCCCCTCCCCCTTCCATAATTAAAATAAATCGCTCTTTCAGCATATCGGATCCAATTTTGTGATGCAGTCATTGGAGCAGTGCAGAAGATGCACTTGTTTCAGCCGGTATAGCTAAAACCTGCCTATTTAACGTGTACTTTGCATGATGATACAATTAAGGATGATGTGACAGTAGAGTCTGAATAGCCCACACACCTGGGTATTGCACTCTTCCATTTAAAATCCTTTCCCCTCCCCCCATTGCTCTCCTTGTCTATAATGAGGAACGTAATCCCCCTTCTCTCCCTGAGGACTTTTAATGGCTCCAGTGGAAATTTTGCCTTTTCTTCTCTCAATTATGCTGCATGGGAAGCACTGTAAATTAGCTCTAGGGAAGACTGGCCTAATGATCAGTTGTTAAGGTACATTTCCAAATGGGGAATGCGGTGTGTGCGCTTAGTGCTCCAGTTCAAGCAACACTGCAAGTGCACAACCATTTCAGCTGCAAAATTCCTGCCTTACATTCTAAAGATTCCATCCTGGGATCTGCTTATTTTAAAGTTGTTACGTTTCATGCTCACTGTTTATGTGCCTTGGCAGCAAAAAAGCAACTCTGAATCCATGTTGGCCCTTAATACGAATGTAACAGAAATACACCACACTAAAGGCACAATCCTATGCATGTTTAGAGAGAGAGAAGCCTACAACTCCCAGCATGCCCTAGCTGGCTGGGGCATGCTGGGGGGTTGTAGGCCTTTTTTTTCTGTCTAAACATGCATAGGATTGTGCCTTAAGACAATGTTGTTATACACAGCTGTAGACTAGTGGCCATTTTTCACATAGATGGTAATTATTACTATAGTTCCTATAGGTACTATATTACCATGCTTATCTATCTATCTATCTATCTATCTATCTATCTATCTATCATCTATCTATCTATCTATCTATCATATAAATGTGAAAGTTTGTCCGTCTGTCCGTGTGTCTGCGTGGGCGTTTGCGGGCGTCGCATTGGCTCCTACGTGGTACTGATCCGCCCCAAACTTGGCACGCATACTCTCCATCACCCAAGGACAAAGACTGGAGGGTTAAAATCTCCAAAAAACCCTCGCCGCGCCTGTACGGCCCAAAATAGATGAGAGCCAATGGCGCCACTTGGAATGCTCGCAGGGGCCATTCAGGAACGGTTATGCAAATCGCTCCAACAGCATTTAGAATGTTGGTATGCACTGCCACAGGGGCCCAATCAGCAGCGGATATGCAAATCTCTCCTATGTCCAAACAGAATGTTCACATGAACCGTAGCCGGGGCCTACACCGTAGCCGGGGGGGGGGGGATTTCAAACAAACAGTGCCTTTAGGAAAATGACAATCTGTGCAACGCCATTGTGTAGTCCCGGGGGGGGGGGGGAACAGGGATTTCATTGTGTGGTCCTGGGGGGGGAGCGCAGGGAACTCATTGTTGTGTGGTCCCGGGGGGGGGGGAGCGCAGGGAACTCATTGTTGTGTGGTCCCGGGGGGGGGGGAGCAGGGCTTTCATTGTGTGGTTCCGGGGAGGGGGAGCAGGGATTTCATTGTGTAGTATGGGGGGGGGAGAACAGGGAATTCATTGTTGTGCAGTCCCGGGGGGGGGAAGCAGGGATTTGATTGCGTAGTCCCAGGTGGGGGGGAGCAGGGATTTCATTGTGTGGTCCGGGGACACACACACAGGGAATTCATTGTTGCATAGTCCCGGGGTGGGGGGTGGGGAGAAGGAAACAGGGATTTCATTGTGTAGTCCCGGGACAACAGGGATTTCATTGTGCAGTCCTGGGGGAAAGGGAGCAGGGATTCCATTGTGTAGGCCGGGGGGGAGTGGGGGGGAAACAGGGATTTCATTGTGCAGTCCCGGGGGAGCTGGGATTTCATTGTGTAATCCTGGGGGAGCTGGTAGTCCCGAGGGAGCTGGGATTCCAAGGGATTCAAAACAGCGGACAGGCCAGCTACCTTAAGGAATTTTGAACAAATAGTGCCTATAGGAAAATGACGACCCGTGCAATGCCGGGTAAAAAAAGCTAGTCTATTTATATTTTTAACCTGTTACTCAGCCAAAAAAGGCTCCTGGAGTGGCTTATATATAATCAATAAAAGAAGACAGTCCCTGCCCACAGGCTTACTATCTACAAAGACACAACACACAAAGAAAAAGGAATGGGAGGGAAGAGGGAACACTTATCTTGGACGAAATGAATGCATACCAATTGGCTGGGTGTAGGGCTATGCGTATAGGAATTATTGGAAGCTCCCTTATGCCAGGTCAGAGTATTTGTCTGTCCACTGTTGTCTATCCTGATTAGGGTTATGTGAGGAATCTGCCCCGTGGAGGTTTTCTGATGGAATTCCCCAATCAGCACCACCCGGAAACAGACGCGTACCCAGACACATTTTGCATTCGGAAATCTTATCTTTTTGGACTTGCAATGTGTTTTGCAGAACAGGAAAAATGTGCCTGATAAAATGCACATGTTGGAAAAGTGGCAAAGAGAAATGCATACGTTAAAAATGTATACAAACACACTTTAGTCAATGGGTGGATATGTGTAAAAATGTGTACAATTTTCGAAATGCACACCAAAACGCTCACACAATCCATACAATCTTTTTTCCCTGAAAAAATGCACACGTCCACACAGAACCATGCACTGGAGGTTGGAAAAAAAGAACTTCATGGAATGGGGCTTGATAGACCCGCCCATCGCTAAATTTGATCGGTGGCAGCAGCTTTCCAGGGTCTTTGGCAGAGGCCTTTCTCATCACTTGCTGCTACTTGATTCTTTTAACTGGAGATGCTGCCAGGAATGGAGCCTAAAATTTTCTGGATGCAAGATGTGCTCTACTACTGAGCTATGGCCCCTGTCTGATTGTTGCAATTCTGCAGTTTTACTGCATAAACCTGGGATCTGTTGTTGGGTAAAGAAGAACTCTCAGCATTCAGAGAATTTTATTTTTTCATTCATAATTAGATTTTGTCCAGTTTTTTTTAAATGTCAGCAGTATATATATATTTAAAGCTAAGTTTCTAGCTCTTATGGCTGCAAAGCTTTCATAGCCTGCAGGCAGTGCTTCGTGAAACTGCAGAAGTGAGGGAAGGCTGAGAGGAAGGATATCCAGTGGTCAGGTGTGGGGCATTGGAGCCTTGCCTAGCTTCTTGCCCCCATGTCCTGAAGAAGCAGAATAAATTATGCAAATTAAGGGAAAATAGGCAAGCTTGCATTACATAATTTTTTACCAATCTCAGAACAGAGCTGTTCTTGGTACAGGATTTGTGTTACCTGGGTGCAGATCTGTTTATATATAGCATAGGAACCACATTCCAGGGAGTTAGTCACATTCTCATCTGATTAAAATAAATAGTTAGCAACAGCTCAGAGCTAAGTTGTTGCATTGGTTCCAATGGGACTGAAGCATGACTAAGGCTGCAATCCTATACACATTTACCTGGGAGTAAGCACCATTAAACACAATGGGACTTACTTCTGAGTAAACATGCATAGGATTGTACTGTTAGTTTCTCTGGATTAGGGCCAGAGTATATCTGGGCACACTATAATAAAATCTGAAAATATATTCATATAAAACCAGATTTACTCCAGTTAAAAAATTAGGACATGCGGGCCATTACAAGTCTAATTCAGGTTAACTATCATGGCCTTCATACAAGCAATTTAGCAGGGTCAAGCCTGGTTCTTACTTGGATGGGAGACCCCTCTTCTAGTTTCCTGCATTGAGCAGGGGGTTGGACTCGATAGCCTTGAAGGCTCCTTCCAACTCTATGATCTATGAAATCTATGAAATCTATGAATCTATGAATATCAGTGACATGTTCACTTTAGAAATTAGGATTGTTTTGGCTGAAGCTTGCTTGGAGTCTTGGACCATATACTTGCTGTCTGAGAATCCCCCTCATGTCATTGAAAAAATGCTGATGCATCTTGCCCTCTCATGGTGGACCACCATCTGTGCAAACTACCAGTATGGGAAAGGGCTCTATGCACATCCTGATGTACATGTATAGAGCTCCTCCACACAAGGGAGGAACTTGCCCTGATCAGGGTCCAGCTCCTTGTAGGAGCTCTATGTACATGCAGCAGGCTGTGCATAGAGTTCTTTCCCACACCGGCAGAAGGCATGGATGCCGGGGAAGCATTTCCACCATGGGTGCTGGCAGTGGCGGTGTGTGGCCACAGGCCAGCCCCCATCTTGATGTGGGTAGTCCTGCACCCCCTCCCACATTCTTTTAATGCAGGGGTGGGCAACTTGTGGCCCTCCAGATGTTTTGGCCTACAGCTCCCATTAACCCTAGCCAGCATAGCCAATGTTGAGGGATCATGGGTGTTGTAGTCCAAAACACCTGGAGGGTCACAAGTTGTCCATCCCTGTTTTAATGCATGGGTGGGCCATGTGAGCCTCCCCTTTGTCACTCATTTAATGAAATAAAGTATAAAATAAGATTTATTTCTTCTTCTTCTTCTTCTTCTTCTTCTTCTTCTTCTTCTTCTTCTTCTTCTTCTTCTTCTTCTTCTGAACAACTGTTGTTAGTTATAAGCAGTGAAAATTTGTAGCAAATCTGTTCTATGTTTCAGTAGTAAACAACCACTTAAAAGAAATTCCATTCACCAAACAAGCAAAGACACTCTCAAAGGAGATGCTGGAATGAGGTTCTGGATTTTCTGTTGAATGTGTTTATATACATTTCACCAGTAAACTCCACCCGCTAAGCTGCAACTTCAAATGGGGAGGCAAGATTCACATTCATCAAAGAGCAAGTAGCTTTGTGGGCAGCTGAAGTGCATGAGTCAATACCCTGAAAGTGAAAATATTACTGCATTATTTGTGATTGACAAAAATCGTATTCAGTATCAAACTACAGGGTTGCCAATATTTAGTGGTTGTTGTTTTTTTTTTTTAAACATCTGCACACCAATACAACATGATATTGATAGGCTAGTAATAGATTTCTCAGTTGTCATCCTCTCATTGATGTGGCTTCTTTTCTTTGACATTTTGTAACTTCATGCCTGCTATTAATATCACAGCATATGTCAACTATCTGATTCATGGCAAGGAGCTCAAAGGTTTATACTGGCTGTGTCAGGACATTGCAATGCGGATTCATGGATCAGCAAGCATAATGTAGAAATCTCAATGCTACCTGCTGTTTTGCTGCCCCACATGATTGTGATACAGGGTTTTCTTTTTCCTTTTTAGTGTAGGACTTCTAGGGGGTGGAATAGATAAAAGGGGAGGACAGGGAAAAAGAATAGATGATATGCTTGCCACTTATGCATGTTTCCTGCTCACAGAAGGACAAGGGAGCCGGCAAATAAGAATATAAGTAGAGCCTTGCTGGATCAGTTCAAGAGCCCATCTAGTCCAGCCTTTCTCAGCCTGGTTCCCTCCAAATGTTTTGGACCACGGCTCCCATCAGGGCCGGTGCAAGGCAGTTTGGTGCCCTAGGCAAGATCAGATATTTAGCGCCCCCCCTTCCCACTTGAGAGCGCTGTATTTTCCCCCCAAGGCGTTTCTGGCGCCCCCTTTAGCCCTGCGCCCTAGGCAGCTGCCTAGTTGGCCTAATGGTAGCACCGGCCCTGGCTCCCATCAGCCCCAGCCAGCATGGCCAGTGGTCAGTCGGGAGTTGTAGTCTAATGCTCAGTTATGGGGGTTGTAGTCCAAAACATCAGGAGGGACTCAGGTTGGGGATGGCTGATCTAGTCCAATTTCCCATTTTCAATGGTGGCCAGCCAGATGCTTCCAGGAAGTCCATTTGCCCAAAGCATGACGGCAACACTCCTCCTCTTGTGTTTGCCATTGGGGCAAAGATGCCAACTGGTATTCAGAAGTAGAATCGTAGAGTTGGAAGGGGCCTTGTAGGCCATCTAGTTCAAACCTCTTCTTGATGCAGGAAATTCAGTGCTAGAGCATCCTCAGCAGATGACTGTCCAGCCACTGCTTGAAAAGCCCACCACCCCTCTATTGGTTCCACTTAACCTTCCTCAACTTGGTGTCCTCCAGATGCTTTGGAGTACCAGTCCCATCAGTCCCAGCCAGCATGACAAATGGTCAGGGATGATGGGAGTTTCAGTCCTAACCAATGGGAGGACCCCAGGTCTAACTGCTGGTCAAACTGCTCTTATTGTCAAGAGGTTTCTCCTAATTAATGTCCAACTGAAACCTAGCTTTCTGTTAACTTGGAGGTATACCGCCTCTAAACATGGAGGTTCCATTTAGCTGTCATAGCTAATAGGCATTGATAGTCTCGATCCTCCATGAATTTGCTGACCCCCTCCCTGCCTTTTAAAGTCTGCTATATCACTGCATCTTGTGGGCAACAAATTCAAGAAATGATGCATTGTGTGAAGAATTAATGCCTGTCCTTTCCCAACTGCCAATCATTTTCATTCGGTGATTCTGAGTGCTAGTATTATGAGAAAGGGAGAAAAGTTTCTCTCAATGTGCTTTCTCCTCATTGTTCCTAATTCTGTAAACTTCTAACATGAGTTATATTTTCTAAACAAAGCCCCAAATTCTTAACCTTTTCTTGTAGGGAAGGAACTCCACCCCTTAATCATTTTGGTAGCTTTCCCCCCCTGCACCTTCTTTTCCAGCCCTATCATTTTGAGGAACCTTGGAACCCAGCCTTCCAAGGGACACTACTTGCCATTTTGTGGTCAGATGTGCAACCTTCTTTCCCTTTCAATGTCCTTGGAATGAATCCCTTAATTTTAAATATGTTTCTTGAAATTAAATGTGTCAGTATTGGATTTTCTGGACAACGTTCCACTTATATCTTGACTTTAACAGCACTGTGGGCACAGTTCTCGAGTGTCTTGACAACTCTTACATCTCGTACCAGATCCTGGGCACCAGTGAGGATTAAATTAAGTGTCACCTCCATGACTAACTGTTCTAAAGCACAGTCATTTGGGACACCTAAAAACAGGGATGGGCAGTGGGGTGGGAAATGCCACCTTGAGCGCCATTTTCTTGGTGGAAAGGTAGGGTACCAATAGGAAAAAAGGAAATAATTAAACATGAGGCCCTTCACAAGTTGTTGGATTGCACTGCCTATCATCCCTCAGCATCGAGAACTATACTGGCTAGGGCTGACAGGAGTTTATTTATTATTTTATTTATTATATTTATACCCCACTTTTTTTCCTGCACGGAACTCAAGGCAGCTTACCTCCTCCTCCTCCTCCTCTCCATTTTATCCTCACAACAACCCTGTGAGGTAGGTTAGGCTGAGAGTCAGTGACTGGCCCAAAGTCACCCAGTGAGCTTCATGGCCAAGCGGGGACTAGAACCCGGATCTCCCGAGTCCCAGTCCAACACTCTAACCACCACACCACACTGGCTCCTTGTAGTCCACCAACATCTGGAGTTGCAGTCCACCAACATCTGGAGGGTCACATCTTTCCATCCCTCACCTAAAATATCTAGAAATACATCCTCTTTGTTGCCAGGTTAATGTTTGTTTACTCAGTAGACATGAGAGCATTTGAAGACACTCATTATTACAACATTTTCTTTATGTCTGCCTCCCGGAATGGTTCCCTTCTTCTCAGGAGAGCAGCAGCAGTATTGAGATAATGTATGTGAGGGATTTTGAACGCATGAAATGTGCTATAGGCTAATAAGCTGTTGTGGCTGTTGTTGTTGTTATTGTGATTGTGATTGTTAGAGAGTTTCCCATCACCAGCAATCCCATGGGTCATGCTGGAAATAACTTTACAGATCTTTGTCTGCCGCCGACTTTCTGACAAAGAACAGGATTTGAGGGATTTGGGCATTAGCTCAAAGTGCTCAAGCGTAGACATTGATCTGTCTATATAAAACTGTCATATCATAGTGTTTGGATACAGACTTCCTTAACTACTATCAAGCATTACATGGAGCTTGATTACATATGATAACTAAAAAAAACCCCACCCCCACCAAAAAACCACATTTTTTTTAAAAAAACCCCCCACACACAACCACCCCCACCAAAAACACACACACATTAATGCCATGAAAGCAATTCACAAAAGCACAATTGTTTTGTGCAAATATTACTTGAATGTTTTATATTAAGGTGTTAGTACCTCATCATCAACACAATACATTGTAGTGGGTCTTTGAAAAAGAAGGGGCTTTACATTTCACATAATGGGTTTAAGAATTGTGCAGAAGGAAGCAGAATGTATTACATTATAAGTGTTTCTTGAGTGAAAGATGAATATGAACAATGTAATCCACTCATTAAGGGCAGGGAATGTGTGGATCTGAGCCAGCACTGCTTTCCAGGTTGCCGGCCGCTTGGATTCCTCACAGATTCCATCTTGCAGGTAAAATATGGAGGAGGAGGGCTGGCCTGGAATGAAATCTAGAGGTGCAATCCTATGCAAGTTTAGACAGAAAAATGGCCTACAACTCCCAGCATGCCCCAGCCAGCTGGGAGTTGTAGGCCTTTTTCTGTCTCAACTTGCATAGGATTGCACCCTAGACCAGCCTTCCCCAACCTGGTGCCCGTCAGATGTGTTGGATAACAATTCTCACCACCTCCAGTCAGCATTGGCAAGCTGGCTGGGGATGGTGCGACTTGCAGTCTGACACATCTGGATTGTTGCCTGCTTCTGAAGTCTCCAGTTAGGATAAATGACTTGGGTAAAAAGGGACATCTGAATTGCAGTCTTGTTAAATGTATGAGGCTTCCAAGTCAGACTGCTGGTCCATCTATGTTATTTACATAGTCTCCAATTGCCCTGAAAATGCCAGGACCATCAGGAAACCAATAGGAAAAAAGGAAATAATTAAACATGAGGCCCTTCACAAGTTGCTGGATTGCACTGCCTATCATCCCTCAGCATCGAGAACTATACTGGCTAGGGCTGATAGGAGTTTATTTATTATTTTATTTATTATATTTATACTCCACCTTTTTTCCTGCAAGGAACTCAAGGCAGCTTACATAATCCTCCCCCTCCTCCCCCTCCTCCTCTCCATTTTATCCTCACAACAACCCTGTGAGGTAGGTTAGGCTGAGAGTCAGTGACTGGCCCAAAGTCACCCAGTGAGCTTCATGGCCAAGCGGGGACTAGAACCCGGATCTCTTAAGCCATCACAGCTTCTCACTTTGTCATACAGAGTCCTGAATTCCCCTACATCCCGTAGCTGCAAACTACTTAAAGGGGCCTTGGGCAAAATTGCAGCAAATAAAAAGCTTTTCACCTGGTGCCAAAAAGAACACAATGAAGACTCCAGGTAAGCCTCTCTGGGGAGGGCATTCCACAACTGTGGTGCTACCACTGAAAAGGCCCTCTCCTTAGTAACAATCAGCCTCACCTCATTCAGCAGGGGCACCCTTAGAAGAGCCTCTGAGGTTGATCTTAGGGTCCAGGCAGGTATACGTATATGGAAGGAGATGGTCCTTCAGGTAACCTGGCCCCAAGCCTTTTAGGGCTTTGTAGATTAATACTAGCACTTTGAATTGGGTTTGGAAATGGACTGGAAGCCAGTACAGATCACAAACCACTGGTGTAATATGGTCATGTTGGCCCATTCAGCATTAACAATTTTGCTGACTTATTTTGGATCAGCTAAAGTTTCTGAACCATTTTCAAAGGCAGCTGCATGTATAATGCATTGCTATAATCCAAATGTGAGGTTACCAGAGCATGGATAACTGTTGCTGGGCAAGCCCAGTGCTGTTTGCTCCAAGCGACAGCAGTGCTCCAAGGTCTGAAGCAGAGGTCTTTTCCAGCCCTTTCACCTGGAGATGCCAGGGACTGAGGGCCAAACAGACATTACCTTAAATGTGTGTCTAGGGTTACATTTCTCCCCCACCTCTTTTTACTCTAGAGTAGGTGCAGGGCCCCCAATCCAGATTGGGACTCTACCATGGGGGTTAGAGGGCTTTTAAGACCTCAGTGGGGCCCCTGAGCCTTCAGCAGAATACAAATGAAAAGAAGACATGGCTGCTAGACACATATTGAAAGTAATGTTTGTATTGGCCCTGAACCTGGTGCTTTATCGACTCAAAGCTGCTGGTGAAGGCTCTTTCTCTCCCTTGTTTTCTAATCTAATCTAAATCCAAATCCAGATGAGTAACCTCAGACTTGGGCTGCAATCCTGTGCACACTTACTTGGGATTGGGAGTAATCCTGAATGAACGCAGTGGGATTTACTTCTGAGTAGACATGTATAGGACCAAGCTGTTAATCACATTTGTAAAGAGGTCCCATTGATTTCAGCGGATTTTACTTCTAAAGGAGTGCTCTTCGATGGCAGCTTGCGCACCTGTCCTAAATTGGCAGGCTAGGCCTTACCTTTACATTCATGGGTCTATATCAGGGCTCTCCAACCTTGGGTCCCCAGATGTTGCTGGTCTCCAGCTCCCAGCATACCCAGCCACCATGGCTAATGGCAAGGGATTCTGGGAGCTGTAGTCTAGCGACAACTGGGGACCCAAGGTTGGAGAGCCCTGGTCTATATATATGCACATGGATTTCCATTATCAGGGCATTGTGGTATTGTGTGTATGTTTAATTGTGCAGTTGCTCGATTATGACTGATATTCTTTGGATGTTACTGTGAAGGCAGCAGGGAAGGCGGGTGACTCCTGTGTCAGTGGGGCTCCTCATCCCTTATTGCAGCCATCCTGAGCTTTATAGGAGCTATCCATGGTGCTGAACTCCACCCCCCCAATAGGTTCACCACCATGGAGCACCATGAAGCTCAGAATGAAAGCTGCAATGGATGAGAAGCCCCACTGACACAGGAGTCACCTGCCTCCCCTGGAAGGCAGCATGGGCAATGGTGGTCTTGTGATGCCACCATACGTATTTCGGGATGAAGGCCTTCCACTGTGGTTTGCCTGAGACATACACAATCTCTTTTCCACTTCTTTGTGGCTTGTGTAATGAAGCTGTAGTTGATGAGAGTCTCAAGGTATTATAAAGATGACATGATGGCGATGACATTGTTGGTAGGAAACTAAGAAACTGTTTCGTAGTCACTAAGGATAGAATTCAGAAGAAAGATTTCAGAATTCTAGATGACATCTGGAATTTCTTTGCACTCTACTCCTATCACCCAAACATTGACTTGTTATTTGAAGAGAAGGGGATTTGATATTTGAGGGGGGAAATACACCTTTCGTTTGCTTGATCGCCTGGCTTGCTGGTTTTTGCCCCAGCAGACCTAATTATTATCACCCCCTCCCCATCCACCGATGCTAGCTGGACTGACTGCATGGTTCATCAAGGCAACAGGAACGAGAAAGAACACGGGATGTTAAGAGCCCAGCCTCTCTGCAGATGATGCGACCAAAAGATGTCAAGGTTGCAGATACTGTGCTGTGGCAGCAGGAAAGCCTACAGGTCCCCCTTACATTCAGGGCCCCATCATCCTCCAGTGAGATTTAAAAAGGCTGGGGAGGGATCCCTATCTGCCCCCACTAACAAAGCATCAGCTGCTGTGACCTAGCATTTATTGAACAGCACCAGAGATGGGTTGTGGGAGGAGGACAGATGAATAGGGTTGCCAACTTCCTTGCCAAGCAGGACCCTTGTGCCTCTGAAAGTTGCATGAGAAAGAAACAGTAGAGTGGCACGTGACATTGACCCCATTGCTATGTCTTCATGTGTTACATACCTGTCTATCAAGCAGCTGGCAAGGGTACGGGATTCCAGCTTAAAAAAAAAAAAAGGTTGGCAATCCTGTAGAGCAGAGATGAGCAACACGCAGCCTGCAGGTCACAGGCAGACCCCAGCCTTTTTTTTGCAGCCCGTCTCCCACCGCCACTGCCATTGAATTTTGTTGGTATAACAGCTGAGGGTGGCAAAAAAGCCACAATTTTGCTTCGAAAACAGGGTGTGCAGGGAGTAGGAATTTCAGAGAAATCTGCAACGGATTCAAATGAGTTTGGGTTTCTATGAATCCGACTTGCAGATTCTACAGCGGACCAGCTTTTCCCGAGTCGCACGGATTCTGCAGACCTGTGGACTGGTTTTTTTGCTCTGTGGAATTTTATGCAAATTTAGTTGTAGGAAAAATATGAAAAAAAGAAAAAACCTGACCCAAAATGAACATTTCCTCCCATTGTCTAAGCATGAAAATACACATTTTGGGGGGATTTGCACATTTCCAGAAGTGCAAATTTGCATAAGTGTGAATGAATGCAAGTTCGGGAAACAGAAAAAAAATAAAATCTGATTCTGTCAGTGAGTGAATGACAGAATGAAAGGCACCTAACAGGCTGTGAAATGCAGACAGAACGGATTTAAGAAAATCCATACATCCCTAGCGGGCAGTGCACAGCTTGTTTAGAAGCAGAATCATGCTCCCGGAAGCACATTTTTACGTCCACACAAAGTGTGCACTCCTGGAAGTGCATGCTTTTTTTTTTGCCACCACCCCACAGCTGAATTTCAGCAGTGAGGGGCAACGTGCCCTCCCGACCACCAGAAGTTGCAGCGGCAGGGGGCCAATGTTCTCTCCCATCCACCCAACATTGCTTGCATTTGCCATAGAGGAACAGCTGGAACCACAGTGGTCACTGCTGCTGGTCCTGCTGTAGGCCTCACGCTGCCCACATAAGCCTTGGAGCTGGGAACATAGTAGCCTCTGAACCTATTGGGGGCTGCCTGTGGAGCACCAAGAGAGACATGAGGAGCCAGTGTGGTGAAGTGGGTGAGAGTGCTGGACTGGGACTCGGGAGATCCGGGTTCTAGTCCCCGCTCGGCCATGAAACTCACTGGGTGACTTTGGGCCAGTCACTGCCTCTCAGCCTAACCTACCTCACAGGGTTGTTGTGAGGATAAAATGGAGAGGAGGATGAGGATTATGTAAGCCTCCTTGGGTTCATTGCAGGAAAAAAGGCGGGGTATAAATGTAATAAAAATAATAATAATTAAAAAAATGAGGATAGAAATATGCAGTATTCAGCAGCTGTGACACACACAGCCTCTGGGCTGAGGTGATAAGTAGGCAGTGCTTTTTTTCTGGAGAAAAAGGTACCGGAACTCTTGGATTACATTTCCTCGGGAGTAGATGGTGATTAAATTGTAATGCAATTAATAGAAGAAAAGGTGCTGGAACTCAGTTCTGGTGAGTTCCACCAGAAAAAAAGCCCTCTAAGTAGGTGTTTGTGAGCAAGTGGCTGAGAGCGAGTGAGAGAAAGAGCTGCCACCTAAGTGCTCTTCCAGTGCTGTGTCTCATCCTGCCTTCCCCTATTGGGAGAAGTGGTATAGTGACTGTAGCCCCTGCTGGTGGGAGTGGATGAATCTGTCAATGTTGGTTTCTTTCACTTTCTCTTTTTTCCAATTTTAAGTTCAGTTCATCCCGTTTCCACATCAGTTTGATAAGTTTAAAAAAAGAGAAGAATTGCAAACAAAACTCTGTATGCATTTGTATGCACATTTCTCCTAATACATGTACAGTAATACCTTGGATTGCAAGCATAATTTGTTCCGGAAACGTGCTTGTAATCCAAAGCACTTGTATATCAAAGTGAAATTCCGCATAAGAAATTTGTACACATATTTTTAATTTAAGCTGCAATAAAGAATGATAGTGTAAAGTCTTCATTTTTCTTGACCGTACCCATACTACAGTACTTGTATCGCAAGATGTTGCTTGTTTATCAAGTTAAAATTTATTTTAAAAATTTGCTTGTCTTGCAAAATGCTTGCAGACCAAGTTACTTGCAATCCAAGGTTTTACTGTACTTTTGTACATAATTTTGCCTAATATACACATTTTGGTAAGGAATTTCCCCCTTAATATAATGCATGTTTAATGTTATTTTCAGTAAATACATACATTTTAGTGTGTACTTTCCCCTAATACTGTATATACATTTTTGTACACATTTTTGAATGGAGAACTCCATCGCGGCATTCAGAGAACTCCACATTTTGAAGGGTAACTGAATTTCAGTTTGCTTAAAGGTTTGAAAGTGTGAAATTAGGTAGGTCTGCAATAAAATGTGAACCAAACTAATTTATCCCCCATCCCTGGTCCCTGTAGGGAGTTGCAGTGGAACTCTGTGTGTAATGCAAGGCAAAAGTGATATGAGGGTTTGGTCAGCAGTAGTAGTGGTTGGAGTAGAAGGCCTAGCATTCAAGATACCCTTTCTGCACAGTGCATACTTACCCTTGTGTCTCTGGTGTGCGAGAGACTGCTACTGGTGGTTGAGGGAGACAGGATGGTTAAACCCAGGCACAGGCAACTTTCTTGGGCCCACGGGCACATCTGGCAATTTGAGAAGCTGCCCTGGGCACCACCACAAAATGGGTGTGTCCTGCAGCCATCTGCCATCTTCATTTCCTAAGAATGTCTCTGAGCCCCACCTTTGGTCTGGAGGCACTCAAGGGAAAAGAAGATGGGAGCAGCTAAAGGCTTTCACTTTGCTTTGAAGTGATCCCAGCTGCCAGCAAGGAACTCTATTATTTAGAGAAAAAAAAAAAAAGTGGGAGTGGTCAGGGCACCTTGGTGGGTGCCAAGAAAGGTGTCGGAGAGCACACTGGTGCAATGGGTGTCATGTTGCCTACCCCTGGTTTAACCCAAAGTTATCAGCACGGAAGGGTGGGGGGAAACATGGGAGGCATTTGCAACACTCAACAAGGAATGCCAGAAAGATACAGTGTCCTATCATTTCCGTGATTGGCTTCCTGGTCGAGGTTTCTATATTATTATTATTACAGTATTTTTCCATGTATAAGACTATACTTTTTCCTAAAATCGTTAGACTAAAAATTGAGGGTCGTCTTATACACGGAAGTAAGCCGAGGAGAGAACCGCACGGTTGCGAAACTGCCCAGTGGGGGGTATCTTATACATGGGGGCGTCTTATAGACGGAAAAATACGGTAATTATTATTAATAATTTTATTTATATACCACCCAACAGCCGAAGCTCTCTGGGCAGTTTACAACAATCAGTAAAAAACACAACAATACAATATAAAATATACACAATAAAAACATTATAAAAATTTAAAACCAAATTTAAAATGACACAAATAGCTAAAACCCAGGTAGCCCAGGAAGGAATTTACTACGGGCTTGACCAGTGGTACCACCATGATGAAACTCCTGCAGTGGCTGGTGACTGTGATTCCGCTGGGTGCTGCCTGGGCAGCTCTCACTCTGAACCTTTTGGGGCTCAATCTGCTGCCCCCACCCTGGTACCAGGTGCTCTGGCCGCTGCCCACTTACCTGCTGGTGGCGTTTGGCTGCTATGCGCTGGGTGTTGTTGGGTACTGCTTGGCCACCTTCAACGACTGTGAGGAGGTGGTGTGGGAGCACCAAGCCCAGATCTGAGAGGCCCAGGATGACCTTGCCCAGAGGGGCCTGAAGTTCTGATCTTGCCTGCCATAGGACTGGGTGCTGTGCCCCTGGAAGAGATGCCATCTGGACCAATAAAAAGATTAAGAGAATATGACTTGACCTCTGCAGGTGTCTCCCCACCCCCCGTCTCTTGGTAACACTTCAGCATGACCAAGAAACTGATTTATCGTTGTACACCGCCTTGGGAGGGCTTCTGCCCTGAAAGGCGGCCAAGAAATATTTTAAATAATATATATATATATAATATATATATATATAAAAAGAAGGTGTCCTGACTGATTGACTGGCTGACTGACTCATCAACGCCCAGCTCAAACTGTTAAATCTAGGAATGTGAAATTTTGAAGGCACATTGCTTTTATGACGTAGACCCCCACTAAGGAAGGATTTTGGGAAATTCTGCCCCTAAGGGGGTGAAAAAAGGGGGTACACATTTAGACGGATCTACCCCAAACTTGGCATGCAAAATTGCCCCACTCTCATATCTGCAGTTCTGCAAATAGGCCTCACCTCATAATTGCTGCAGGAGCCAACTTGCTGCAGGAGCCAATAGCAGCAGTTATGCAAATAGCCCATAGGCCACTTAGAATGTTCGTATGAATTCCTGCAAGGGCCAATAGGGCTGGGTATGCAAATCTCCCCTAGGCCATTTAGAATGTTCCCTGAGGGGGTGAAAAGGGAGGGAAAATTTTTATATGACTGACTGACTGTTGTGTGTGGGGCATTGTCGCATAGGCTCCATCACGTTTAGACGGATCTACCCCAAACTTGGCATGCTCACTCTTCATCACCTGTAGACTCTCAGGATTAACCTGATTTTTCTTTAAGAACAGATATTTCTGTCACAAAAGATTTCTGCTGCCAGCACCCAGCCTAAACGTTACACTTTCAGTCAGAGACACTGTATCTTTTCCATACATGTTTCTTTTTAAAACAATTACGGTATACCAAATCCTAAAATCCACGCGAGCACAGCTGCGGGCAACAGCTAGTAAATAAATAAAACAAGTTAATGCAACGTGACCGTAAAAAGAAAAAAGATTAAAAATAACCACCCCACCATGCACTATTTAGAGTTGCTAAGGTATGCTGTGACTGCCTGCAGAGTTTATGTAAATCCACTGCAGTGGTGTGGGTGGAGTGCAAGGAAGGATGCCGTGTATTTTGGCTCTGTACTGAGTGCAGCGGGAGTGTTTTAACACCACTTTTTTTGCTGGTATAATGTCCATTGTTTCTCCACATGATGATGCTTTACTGCTGAGATTACCACATCATCAGTGTACAGTCAGTTTATGTTCTAAACTTCTCTCTCCTTTCCAAAAAGGCTGTTCATTTTAAAGTGGAATCAGTAAAGGCCCATTTCTGCACAAACGATGTTACGCGGAACTGGGAAAGTCTGGGGAAGTTTAGGATTCAGAGTAAGCCTGCTACTCCCCCGACGTAGTGCCTTTTTGGCCCCCTTGTCGAGTTTTGCCAGTGGTGGGAATACACTGGTGCAACACTCTGCCAGCATATCCCTGCTGACATTATGCTGGCCTAGAGCATATCTCTAAGATATGCCAGTGTGAAGGATTTACATCAAATCCCAAAGAGCTCCAACAGTGTAACTTTAGCATAGGATTGCACCATATTTTCTAAAGCTCCATTTCAAAGTTAAACTACATACCCAATAGAAGAAGGGAACTTGAACTTCTCTTCTGTTGGAGCCATTTCTGAAAATGGGACAGTTTGGTTACTACGACTGGTGATTCCTGACTAAACCAAAGAACATGATGACACTTTTGGGTGCTTTCAGATGAAGCAGAATAGGGGCGCAATGCCTTTTGATTGTTAGCGCTTGGGGCCCTCTGTCTAGAAGTGCCCAAGATCCCATTATTCCGCAGTTGATTTCTCCACATTTCATTACTTTCAGGAGCATAACGTCATTTGTGCAGAAATGGGCCTTTAGCTATTCCGCTTAAAAGTAAACAGCCTTTTTGGAAAGGACGTAGAAGCTTAGAACATGAACTGGCTCTGTACACTGATGATGTGGTAATCTCAGCTGTGGATCCAGTATCATCATGTAGAGAAACAATGGATATAATTAAAAATTTCAGCCAAAGATCTGATTATGAATTGAATGAGAACCCCCCTGTGCTTATGTCCTTAATTTGGACAATGAAACCCGAGTACAAATAATGATGTCATTGTATAAAGTCTCATGGAAAAAAAGAGAAAAGTAAAATATATAACATATTATCAAGGAACACGCAGGATTTTAAAAAGAAAGTTTTGTTATTCTATTTAAAGAAACTCAGAATACGTGATTACAGGTTTTAGTAAGCTCCACATGTCATGGATGTGGAAAACTGCTATAATAAAAAATGATCATGCTTTCAAAGAATATTATTTCTCTTCTTGAATCTCACTGTATTCATGCCTGTTAATATAACAAATTATATACAATAATTTATTTCAATGGGAGAGTTATGCAAATGCTTAAATCTTTCCAGTCAGAAACAACAGGATTTAAAAGTGCTCAGCATAGGCTGGATCATGACCTAGATTAATAAAAGTCATCTGGAAATTCAGAAACAACAAAGAATCATGTGGTAGTGGTAGTCCATGAAAGGGGCCACAGAACTGTTTATTGTTTTTGCTGCAATGGGCTAACATGGCTACCCCCTGGAAACGATTAAAATGGGAAGATTGTGCCATTGAATTTGAGTTATATTGTTGGAGCAAACCATCAGGTTAATGTCAGCAATGGTGCCACATGATGGTATAATGACATATTTGATATCACCATATTTCCATTGACAGCTCCCTAATCTTGGATGATTTGAATTTCCAGTTGAAAGTGGGGTGGTCATGTTAGTTTGTTGCACTAAAAATAAGGAGTCTTGTGGCATCTCAAAGCAGGGGTGGGCAACATGCAGGCTGCAGGCTGCATGAACACTCCACAGCCCCTCACTGCAGCCCCTGCCACCCCCTGAAATTTTGGGGACCCTCCCAAAATGTAACAATTTTGTTTGCAACCAAAATGGCATCTGGAACTGCAATGGAGTCTAAAAAGGGTCAAAATTAGCTTTTGAACAAGCTAATTTTGACTCTTTGTGCTGTGGACTCTGTAGCATTTATGGAGCTTCAAAAGGGAATACATTAATATGGAATACGTACATGAATTTATCTTACGTGTGTGTATGATATATATATATATATCATCATCAGGCGATCACTCGTGACCGAGTAAGATTGTCTTCCGGGATAAAAGGAGGAAGTTCTAAAGAAGATTGTGTAGACTCTAGCGATGGGTCTGTAAGTGACTGTGGAGGCCAATTCTAGATCCACACAGCTTCCCACAGTGAGGACACAGGTTACCAGATAGAAGATGGTCCTGTAAAGGATTCATTTGACGTGCTTTTCGCTTAGCACGTTTCTCCCTTTCACCTTGCACTCGGGCTTCTTCAAAGTCCATGGAACCTTTGTGAAAGGTATACATATATATGTATGTATACCGGTATGTATATGTATATGTATATGTATATGGTTTACAACTGAATGGAAACTTGGAGGTTTACCCTAGAAAAAAGACATTTAGTATTCCTATTTCCAGGGAAAGAAAAACGAGGGAAAGCTCTGCATAGTATCTTGAGTGTTGGAGGAGTTAAGTAATCCCAAATCCTTTTCAAAAGTGATACACAGATGGATATAATAGAAGATTATGAACCATGCACTTTGTGTATATCCTAGTAGGGACAGATTGGATATTTTAATTTTAATGCTCTGCATTCCTTCTGAATTCTTAGGGTTATAGGCATGGGTAACTCCTATCTGTGCTGGCCATCTGCTTCACACCATAGGAATCCTTTGAGTTTTCCTGAAAGATATACGTATACATGGTAGGAGTTCATTCCCAGTATCATTTTTTGGCAGCAACTTGGTGAATGTCAGACACACTGTTTTGAAAGAAAATACCCATTTCTGGTGAAGAGTCACAATTGCCAAAAATATTCAAGGTGTGTTAACACAATTATATATTGTATACTTCAGGATTAAGGAGTGCATTTAAATGTTTGCTTTTAAAGACTCATGTTGACTCCACTTCATACTTAAGTACATTTATGAACATGGGATTTAACCCCTCCCCCTGGATAAGACTGCTGGTCCATCAAGTCTAATATCCTGCCTTCTCTGGCAGAGACCCATGTCTTGGTGCTTTAGAGGAAAGTCTTCAATCCACAATATACCCAGCAAACTGTAAAGAGTTAAGTGTATACCCGGTGAGTATGCCTATGTTTAGTTGTAATTTACACAGTATATATTATATTTGATCAACTGAATATACGTTGTTTACTTCTGCCTGTGGCAGCTTGCATAGCTGATTGTTTTAACTGCCAAATTTATAATCCAACTTTGGTTCCAGTACAAATCCACAGCAGCTTAAGTGAGCATAGCATTTTGAGAAAATGAATGAAATTCTAAAGATCAACGAACTGATTAGCCATGATTACTAAAACTGAACAAAAAGTGCAGATAGGTTATGGCTATTGCCTTCATGAGAATCAAAAAGAAAGAGAGAGAGACAGAGAGGTTTTTTATTTATTTATTTATTTATTACATTTATACCCCACCTTTTTTCCTGCAAGGAACCCAAGGCGGCTTACATAATCCTCCTCCTCCTCTCCATTTTATCCTCACAACAACCCTGTGAGGTAGGTTAGGCTGAGAGTCAATGACTGGCCCAAAGTCACCCAGTGAGTTTCATGGCCGAGCGGGGACTAGAACCCGGATCTCCCGATTCCCAGTCCAACACTCTCACCACTACGCCACACTGGCTCTCACCAGCTGGTGCCTGAGGGAAAATGTATTGGTTTTAATACAGTGTATAATGTATTTTGACAAATGTTTGCCCTAGTAATATCAGTATGTATTGCAAATGCAGAATAAAATCGATGTAAACACAATGGGCAGTATCCAAGTCTCCCCACACACCAACAGGGCCCACTGCATAATACATCTTTACTAAATTGGAACAAAGATGGTGACTGAGAGGTGAGTACATGATACTTAGAAAACCCTGGAGTGAATTCAGCATCTATCATCACATAAGCCAAGCTGTAGGTCACCATGACCTCTCTCTTCTTTCTTTCTTTCTTTCTTTTTCTTTTCATGTTGCGACTTACCATATTGCCAACCAGTGGCCACCAGGAAATCTAGCAGAGGCTAGAGACTCCCAGTATGATGATGATGATGGTGGTCCAAATGGGAAGCATTTTTAAATGGGGGTGGGGATCACTCAACATGGGATGGCTGTTCTCAGTGGCCTTAGTCACTAAGTGAAAAGTATAGATTGGTACCCCGGCCTTTACTCCTCTCCTAGACCAGGTGATCAGAGTTGTCAAAGCTGACATGAGAGACCTTTTCATGGGTGCACAGCAGCGTTCATGCAGCCCACTACTGCATGTGGGGATCTGTGGAGTAGAGCTAATAACTTTAGGCTGCAATTACAAGACATAACATTGCATAATAGTATATGGGAAGTAAGGCTGTAAAAAAGATCTTACAAAGGGATTTGGCTTTAAACAATCTGAGTATCTGCTCAGAGCAAATCTTTGTAGACATTTACTTTATTATCCAGGACACAGACGACTACTAGTAACTTGATCTTCATGAATCATGAGTGTTTCTACTAACATTCATTTTTATATGATATAAGACTTCCATAAAGTAATTTCATTTTAATTGCATGAATGTTATGAATTTATTTTTCTTCCCCCCCTTTTTACCTTTCCCTTTTTTTTCTTTTTCCTGTTTCATTTCTCCCTCCATTTCTTTCTTGAGCAGAATATATTTTTGTACTCTTTTTGTGAACTCGTTACTGCTATTCCAAGGGACAAAAGGCAGGGCTTTCAGAGTTCTCACCCAGATACATGAATTCCAAGGGGGAACATATCAAAGGAAAGGATCCAGCCTTGACAATGGATAATAATTATTAGAAAACAAAACCAAATACTGTCTCTATCGTTGTACTATTTATTCGGGTTGTGGAACTGCAAATGAAGGGATGGCAAATGCAGATCTTCTGTATCAAGCCAATTCATTTTAATACTTTAAACACTGATGCCAGGCTTTTCAGTTCCATTAAAAAAAAAAAAAAAAAAAAAAAGAGGCAGGAGATTTCTTTAAGGAAAGAGCTGTGTACTTTATAGTGCCAGTGGGATGGTGGGAGGAATTCCACTTTGCTTATGTGCTCTTCTACCATATGCTTTTATAACCTGCATAAGTGTGCTTAAAAGGGGTAGCTTACTTAGAGCAGAACTGAATAACATCTGAGCTCTTGGTCGCTTTCCTTGGTTGCTCTTTTCCACCTCAAAATCAATCCTGTTTACAGGTACTCTAGCAATACAGTTCATTACTTTTGTGAGTTTGGCTTTCAGCATCTGACTAGAGCTAGTCAAAAGGCAGGGGAAATCGCCTAGGTTTTTTGATATTGTGAAAAGGCAAGTTTCTGATGTTCTCATCAGAACTTGGAAAAATTCTTAGAATTCCAAATAAAAATGAATCTCCATTTCCTTTAGGACTACCAGATGTAAAGCTAATGGGCTGCATAAGACTGACAAGGCTCTCCAATCCAGCCCACAGCTGTATAATGGTGCTGCCATTTTGGTTTCATTGTTGTGAGACACGGGTGGCTGATTCAGAGGGAGGTGAGTAAACTAAGAAGGCCAGAGCCGGGCCACTGTACTAGGACTTCCTGTGGAAGACTGAAGCAGTGGCAGAGAGTCTTCAGGAGGCATAATTTCAGAAGGCCAGAGAGACCTAGAACTGAGGTGGGTGCTGATGCGGCACGTGCATGCAGTACATGCCAATGCCCATACATGCCACCGCGACAGTTTCTCCCCCCTCCCTAACCCACCCTCCCGGCTCTCCTCCTCCTCCGGACCATGCCCATCACCCTCCTGCATTTCCACTGGCCCTTACAGCAGATCCACCAGTTGCCCCACACCCTGCATACAGCCTGCAGAGCAAGCAGTGGAAGAGGTGGAGGAGGCAGTACCGGCTCCATGGCGATGTCTGCGGACGCCTCGATGGCAACCACCTGCATGTTGCGGCGGGTGCGTTGGAAGAGGAAGATAAGCATGGAAAAGGTGCTCATTAACTCCCCTACTCCCACCACATCTGCTTTCCCCTGCGGGCAATGCTGCATTTCTTCCCTTTCACTTTCCATCTTAACACAAAGTGGCACAATTTTGCTCTGCCAGCTGACCTTTCAAGGACACTTGCAGACAGCAGGATGAAACATTGTTGCAGTGTAGGGATGCCAGCGGGCCACGGGGCACTTAAGGGGTGTGTGTTTGGGATCAGTTTCATCTCTGGAAACATGGACCTTGGGAGTAGCATGCAAAATGTGGTTGCTCATTCACAGCTCCGGGTTACCTGCCATCACCTGATGCATATGGGCACCTTAAGAGAAAAGGTGTGTTGCACCTGTGGCGCTACTGCTGGGATGATTGATGGGAGGCTGCATTTTGTGTGTCGTGGGGGGGGGGGAGGCTATCAGGCCGCTCTCACGTACTCATAAATCTCTTGTTTCTTTTCTTCATTCCCTCTGCCTCTGCCTCCAGCTTCTGTGGCTCACCTGCACCCTGCTTAACCTTACACTTCACACTACTGCAGTTCACACTTTTGAGAGGCGGTACTGACTGCTCTGCAGGGAGCTGCTCCTGAGCAAGCAGAGGGCCCGGTCTACGATCCAGGACCTTCTCTGAGCGACCTGTAGGGTTCTCAGACTGGGGAGCATGGTTTTCTGTCCGCACTGTCTCCACCCCTCCTCCCGCGCCCCACCTTTACACTCCACCTCCCCTTCCCCCTCTAACTAATTTTCAACATTAACAGCGCCCTCTTCCCCACCCCAAAGCCCACCTTGAAAGATGCCTCTCACTAGAAAGTGCCGTATTCCCATGCCTCTGTCACCCGCTCACTGGTTCTGCTCCCCGCTTCTTGGCAGCTGCCTCAGCACGAGGTGAGACTCTTGGTGCACAGAAGACAGTTATGGCGCATTCTGTCCTTATTCGTACTGCGATTGACGCTGCTCCGAAAGCAGTCATTGATCACCACAAGGAGCAAGATGAGGTTCTCAAGCGCCGACACACGATACCTGCACCGGATTCCCTAACTGTTCTGCTACACCGACACACTGCAGGTGGAGGCAAGGGAGCGGAATAGGGCTTGTTCCACCCCCTCATCTTTTCCAGCCAGGACTGGGACAGTTCTGCTGTCTGCAGGAGATGTTAATGTCTGCTGCCATGGAAGGGGATTGTGACACCCCATTCGGTGCCTCCATGGTGGAGGAACTCACCACAGACAAATGTGTTATCCGCAAGTGGGCACTCCCATGCACTGAGGCCACATGGGCCTCAATTCTGGACGTGGGTGCCTGGGTTAATGCCAGATTTCATGGCTATTTCCGCATGTCTTGTGCCACGTTTGAAATAATAGCTGCAGAGATTGGCCCTACAGTCCATCATTCGGACACGGTAATGCATAAATCTTTATCTGAGGAAAAAAGGGTTGGACTGACCCTGTAGAAACTTGCTTTCAACATTGGCTCCCTTCAGTACCTTCAGAGTGGGGAAGTCTACTGTGTGCAAAGGGATGGTATGCATTCTGAACAAGCTGTACCTTGCAGACGTCATCAAAGTGGGAGACGGAGAGGAAGAACATGTGGGGTTTTCATGAGCTGGGGTTCCCCCGGGCTGTAGGGGTGCGGCATTCCTTGCACATGCACATTTTAGCACCTCCAGGGCAGGATGTAGGAGTTCTACAACTGCAAATTTTACAGCATGGTACTTCAGCCACTTGTGGATTCTAAAGGAAGATTTATGGATGTCTACACAGGGGTTTCAGGGAGAAGCCGTGACATGGCTATCTTTTGGAACTTGCCTTTGGCAGACAAGCTAGTCACTGGCAGGTTCTTCACTAGCCCACCCACCACTATGGTCAACGGTTCCCCTGTGCATCCATCCCCTCAACCTCAGAGATCAGGCCTTTGCCCCGCAACTGTGGCTTATGGCACTGTACTGGGCACTGACAATGGCAAAAAAGAAGAGCTTTAACTACTAGCACAGCTGTGCAAGACTGCCCATGGAGAGTGTGTTTGGCACGATGGTGCTCCCTCTACGCACTTCTGGATGTGGAGGAAGGCATTCCAGATGTGACTGTAGCTTGCTGCATCCTCCACTACCTGTGAGTTAAAGGGGGGATGTGCTCCTTCAGGACAACCCAGAGCTACCAGGACCAGGGGCAGAAAATGACACCGTTGCCATTGATGGGCGGCGGGGGTGGGGTGGGGATCGGCCTCCACTGCTTCCTGCTAATTCAGCATCCAAATCAGCAACTTGGGAAGAAGCGAGAAATATCCGTTCAGCTATTGCTGAGTGGCTCTGGACCCAATACCCATGTGTGTACCACTGGTAAGATGGAAATACACCTGCGAAGTGCCTCTCACGTCAGCCTTTTGTATACATGTTAACAAAATGTAGAATAATGTAGCCTCCCCCACCCCCCCCACTCCATATAAGCATCCTTTCCATTTCAGCATCTGCGGAAGCATAGCATTCCCAGCTGAAGGCCTCCCCCATGTAGTCTCTCACAACCTTCCTTTATATAATTGCACCCTCACCCCAACAGCCAGTAGCACAGTTCCTTGCACTCCCTTTTGGACACAGCATCCCACTCCATCAGCACCCCTGATGGAATTTGTAGTGCCTTCCAAAGAAGAAGTTGGTTTTAAGGGGTTCTAGAGATTTCAGAGATTTCATAGATCATAGAGTTGGAAGGAGCCTACAAGGCTATCGAGTCCAACCCCCTGCTCAATGCAGGAAACTAGAGGAGGGGTCTCCCATCCAAGTAATAACCAGGCCTGGCCCTGCTAGCTTTCCACGCTCAGACACGCTGAGCCAGCGTGAGCCACCGAGAAGCCACCAGAAACTGCTGTTTCTCAATGAAGTTCTTCTTTACAACCCACAGTGGTGTTCTTTGGGGGAAATAGGCAAGTAGAGTTGTGGGTGGTGTTGTAGCAGCAGAGGTGGGGGGTGAGGAAGGAGGCTTCACTAGAAAGACTGCTCCAGAAGTTGGAGCGGGAGAGTGGGGTGGGCGCAGGGGGGAGTGTGAGGAAATTGCAGCTTCTCTGTCAGGTGGCAGAGCACAGGAAGATTCTCTGCCGGGCCTGGAGGGGCGGCGGCGGCAGAGCAGAGCAGAGCGCAAGAAGCTTCTCTGCCAGGCCTGGTGCAGGAGTGCGCGGCGATGGCTCGGTGGCGATGGCAGCTGCAACACAACAGCTGCCTCAGAGAGGAAGGGGAGGCGAAGGTAGCAATGCCAAGCACAACGCACAACACGGGAAGGAAAGGTTTACTGTACACATGGGAAAGACAAGCTGTTTTTCTGGGCAGGCATGGGGTGGCGGAGGCAGGAGGGGCTGGCTGGCTAAGGGAGCTGGCTAAGGCAGAACACACCCCAACGCACAGCTGACCAATAGCAAAAAAAGGCTGCTGACGCAGTGGGGGAGCAAGGGATTGTGGGATGCGGATTGTGCCGCAAAGGCATGGCCGGATTAAGATAGGGGCTGTGGGAGCGGCCGCTCCAGGCCTTTAACAGACAATCGGCCCGCAATTATAGGGACACGCGGCGATTTTTCCCCCTTCAGAGTTAGCTCTGATCGTTATCATTCAGCATAATTAATGATTTTTTCAAGATTAGAAAGGTGTTCTAAGCACATCTGCATTACAGGCTTGAGGCAAGACCTAGCAAGAACTGTTGTTCTCAAATTAGCATTTCAGTATCTTTGCATTTCAATCACTGTTACTACATTTCTTTGTGAGAACGTCTAGCACATGGGGGGCTTGCTAGAGTCTGTAATATTCAGATTTAGAAGGGACCTCTCTCTCCAGCCTCGAGCAAAAGATCTTTCTGATTTGCAGCTCAATTGTTCAAATGCTAGTTTAACAACAACAACAAAAAAAGCAACAAGAACAACACAATTATTCTTGGTCAAGCAAAGCTTCCTGGCTTTTTGTTGTGGCTTTTTTTTTTTTTTTTAACAAATAATTTGGGGGAAATTCTGCAAGTTCTCCTTCTCCTTCTTTTCTGTAAAAGGGCTTTCCCTCTTTTGTGAGCCAAACTGAACGTAAGGGCTGTGTGTTTGTGGGTGTGGGTGTCTGCCTTTTGGGGGTGTTGATCCTCCTGCCGCCTGCAAAATGTCACCTGCTTGGCTAATACTGTGTGTGTGTGTGTGTGTGTGTGTGTGCACGTGCGCTTTCATGGGGAATTGTGTGGCATTTTAAGTTTTATTTTGAAAAACCCCAGAGAACAGAGTTCACCAAATATCCCTCTTGGATATTTTGGACTACAGTTCTCATTTGCCTCAGGCAGCATGGCCAGTGGCTGGGGAAGATGGTTTCTGTTTATTTAAAAATGGTTGTTGTGAATGTTCTATTTATGTGAATGTGTCTGCCTTTTGGGGGTGTTGATCCTCCTGCCGCCTGCAAAATGTCACCTGCTTGGCTAATACTGTGTGTGTGTGTGTGTGTGTGTGTGTGTGCACGTGCGCTTTCATGGGGAATTGTGTGGCATTTTAAGTTTTATTTTGAAAAACCCCAGAGAACAGAGTTCTGTGTGTGTGTGTGTGTGTGTGTGCACGTGTGTGTGTGTGTGCTTGGCTAATACTGTGTGTGTGTGTGTGTGTGTGTGTGTGTGTGTGTGCACGTGCGCTTTCATGGGGAATTGTGTGGCATTTTAAGTTTTATTTTGAAAAACCCCAGAGAACAGAGTTCTCTGTGTGTGTGTGTGTGTGTGTGTGTGTGTGTGCACGTGTGTGTGTGTGTGCTTGGCTAATACTGTGTGTGTGTGTGTGTGTGTGTGTGTGTGCACGTGCGCTTTCATGGGGAATTGTGTGGCATTTTAAGTTTTATTTTGAAAAACCCCAGAGAACAGAGTTCACCAAATATCCCTCTTGGATATTTTGGACTACAGTTCTCATTTGCCTCAGGCAGCATGGCCAGTGGCTGGGGAAGATGGGAGCTGGGCCCCCAAACATTTGGAAGGGCCCCGGTTGGGGAAGACTGCCCTAGAGGTTAAAACACGTGGAGGTACTTATCATCAACGATATGTGATGAACGGTTTTATTGAGTTAACAAGCTTATTGTTTACAAAAAAAGAAATATTTTCAATATGTTTCTGTTTTGGCACTTTAATGGTAATTAAAATATTTAATTTGTTTTAATATAAAATTGCGTCTTCATTTTATTTATTTCCATAAAAAGGCCCACCAAAATCCTCAGCACCAGGCCCATAATGCTCTTAATCCGGCCCTGCGCAAAGGTGCTCGGGACTCGTGCTGTTGCTGGCCAGAGGACTAGGGGGAGAGGAGGGGCAAAGCAACCCACGCTGAGCATGATTGTCTGTTGGGCGCATTGTGGATTGTTCCGTGAACAACCACCTGGCCGTGACTTAATGGCAGTGTGGCCTGGCATGACATGCAAATGCAACCACTGGCTGGGTTCACACATTCACCATGGCTTAAACAAGCCATGGTGGCCTGTTTAAGCTGCGGTATGCGCTGGGCATAATTTGCTTAATTACCCACCCAGTGTGGCTTGTCGTATCATCTGAACCTGGGTGGCATGGCTTCTTGGAGGGTTAAATAATCCTCAAACAACCCGTGGGCTGTTGTGCAGGTTTATTTGAGGGTCGTTTAACCCTCCAACAAGCCATGCCACCTGGGTTTGGACGACAGGATAAGCTGTGGCTGGGTGGTGATTATGCAAATAGTGCCCGGTATGTGCCACAGCCCACAAGCCATAGTGGCTTGCTTAAGCCAAGGTGGCTTGCTTTGATCATGTGAACCGGGTCTGTGTGCCGCAATTACCTGCCAAAGTAGCCTTTTGGTTAGTGAGTATCTTTCGTAGTTGAGTCATGGAGGAGCCTCTACAAAGGGTGAGAACTGAGAGATCCCTTCATCACTGGGATGCCCTCCAAGGACCACAGGATTGCAGCCTAAATGAATTTGATATTTATCTATTCATTCAGGATTGACTATGGTTAATAGTCCAATCCAAACCATTTTTATTCAGCAGGCAGTCCCAACGATTTCAATGGAATGTATTTACTAGAACTGCAGAACCTTACATTGCAAATTTAAAAAATCAATAAACACAGTTTCTTGGAATTAAGTTGCCTTGTAATTAGTGTTTGTTTCAAAGTAAATGTGCATTGAGGGGACTGGTATACTGGATCAACTGTTAAAATGTCCATGGCTGTGATTTGTAATGTATTTTCAGATAAGAGGGAGATGAGAGGGAGTGCAGGGCCACTCCACCAGCCCTCCTGAAGGCTCCTCCTCCCTCAACTACCACCACCAGCAGCCATTCCAGCAGGCTGTGCAGAGGGAGAAGAGAGGGAGTGCAGGGCCACTCCACCAGCCCTGCCAGAAGGATGAATTAATATTCCCCCTTCTTCCCTCCCATTCCTTTTTCCTTGTGTGTCGTGTCTTTTTAGATTGTAAGCCTGCGGGCAGGGACTGTCTTGTTAATTGTTGTAAACCGCCCAGAGAGCTTCGGCTATTGGGCGGTATAAAAATGAAATAATAAATAAATAAATAAATAAATCTTCTAGATATTGGCTTGGATCCAAAGGTGCCCTTCCACTCACAAAAAGGAAAATAATAAATACATGAAATTTAAGTCCAAATTGTAAATTATGGGGTCAAATACATTGATAATAATAATAATAATAATAATAATAATAATAATAATAATAATAATAATAATATATTTATTACCCGCCTCTCCATCCAGATCGAGGCGGGGAACAACAGAAAATATAAAATACCTAAACTAAAACAACACAATATATACTATTAAAACATCTTAAAAACATCTTAAAAACATCTTAAAAACATCCTAAAATTGTTTTGTTAATTGTTGATTACCAAGTCAGCTTGTGTGTACTTATACCAGCTATCAAATTTTATTTTGCTTTTGGCATTTGTCACCATATCCAGGTACAAATAAACCAAGGCAGGGTTGCCCCTACCGTTATGCCTGCCCTCAGGTGCAGTGGAGGATGCTGTCCCATCACAAAGTAATGGCTGAAGTGATATTCAACTGCTAGTCTGGTTGGTTTCTGTATGTAGAATGGGAGGGGACAAGAAACCATCTTGTCTTTTCCCTCTGGTAGCAAAATGTCTTACGCCAGCCTAGATTCAGTCAATTTCTTTGTCAATTCGCTTGGTTAAATATGTCCATTAATAGGTGGAGAAGGAGTTGGCTGGGCCAGACACCCAATGAAAATTTATTGCTGTTCTGAGGAATTCCTTATACATACCAGAACTGGGAATCCGAACAACAGGCTGTCATGGCAAGTAAAAGAATAAATGGCGTTATCTTGATAGCCAGAGAACATGGTATCTGCTCACATAAAGTCATTTAGGGAATATTGTTTGGGAGAGCCACTTTGCTTTGGACCCAGTCCTTTCCCCATCTTCTGATAAAACAAAACAAAACCTTAAACATCAAGCAGTTAAAGGCGGCCATAAAACTGAGAAGAAACACTGACAAAGACACTTTATCAAGCCCCATCTGGGAGACAAGCCAGCTCTTCCTACTTCAAGTTTATTCCTCCTACTCTGCTTTACCTCAGATAATGTCTCATAAACAGTTAAGAGGGTCATTTATAAATGTTTCAGAATGGTTATTGCTCTCATCATAGGCTCCGAATCCTTTGGCCTTAAGCTACAGGACATAATGTTTGAATGAAAAGCCAGAAGAAAAACCGAAGTTTTTACTCAGCATCAGAAATGAGAATCATACATTGCTAGCATCCCTGCCTCTCTCTTTAAAAAAAAATAAAATATAATATTCACATTAAAAGAGTGATTAGCCTTTATATTACAATACTAATGACTTTTTTTTTTTTTTTTAACTCAGGTAAGGTGGAAATGTCAACAGCTAAATTAAAAGCAGATCTATACACAGTGTTGTATTGGGATATTGTAGATGGCTTTAAACATATTGGTCACAATCTACACAAAATTAAGCACTTTTGAGTTCAATTAATTTCAGTGGGAGAATTCAGTATGTTTGTCTATTCCATTGCAACCAATGGAACTTAAAAGTGGTAAAATTTGGCTGGATTGTGCCCATTTTGTTTTATTAAAACAGGATAAAGCTTCTGTGGTTATGCTTATATTGGCTTTTGTTGATCACTTGTGGATTAAGCTGCTGTTATGAGAAGTGTAGTGTTTTAAATCTTTAATTACCGTAACTTAATTGCACCCACAAAGGTTGAACATCTGAAAGTCTTGCTTATTCAAAAAAGCTTTCAAGAAATGTTATTGGACGGGTATTTATTTACCGCAGCCCAAAGGGTGATGTAATTAGTGGGTTACAAAAATGAGCAATTATTGGTTTGCTTAAAAAATAATGGTGGGAACCACTAGAATAGGTAATTTATCCATTCTGGAAATCTGTTGCAAAGTTGGGAATAGCTTGGCTCCCTCTCCCACCCCCCTCAACATAATGAAGCTGCTAACCACTAACTGTAACATTGCAATTGATGTGTGGCAGAGAGAGGGTAAAGAAGTATTGCTTCTGCTCTCAAGTCAATATCTTGAACAGAAAAGCTGTACCTAGCAAACCATTATGAGTCACGTAATTTTTGTGAACTGCCCAGTGGCAATTTTTGGCTATTGGGTGCTAAATAAATGAAATAAATGAAATGTATTTGTTGAAGAATATGAAAGAACATAAGAAGAACTGTTCTGGATCAGGCTAAAGGCCCATGTTCTCCAGCATTCTGTTTCCATAGTGGGCAACCAGATGCCTATGGGAAGTCCACAAGCAGGACATGAAGACATAGCCATCTCTTGTTTCCTCAGCATCTGGTATTAAGAGGCAAACTGCCTCTGATATTGGTGGTAACATATAGCTGCCATGACTAGAAGCCGTTGATGAAAGTGAAGGAACATGCTTCAGACCCAAGGCTTTGGTAGCCTTAACCCAAGGTCATCTAATATTTCTAACAGAGCATCTCTTTCATTTCTTGTAATTGCATTTGAAGATGCTAGTTTGAGAGAGAAAGCATTTACAACAACTTTTCCTGTTTTCTGAATGAAAAGGACCCATCTGAGTAATCATCCTAGTTTAGACGATTCTTGAGAATTGTTTAACATTACAAAAATGACAGCTGATAAAAGTTTCATTACTTATGCTCAATATTAATCCTTTGCTGTCTTCTGGGTCAGTGTCCTCCTAATGGACAGTATAAAAAGTACTGAAATCATGACTTCAGGGATGATTCTTATTCCACTTTCAACTCAGTATATATTGTAGTCAAATGAACCAAATAATCCTACCATCAGCAGCTAACTGCAATAATCAACAGCACAGGACTGCTGCATTGTTATGATAAGAAACTATGCAAAAAATCAAGAAGTAAATATTTTCTTGTAAAGCCATCTGCCTCTCAAGTAAATTTACTTAGGACTGGAGTAATGAAAAAGTAAAGAAATGGCAGGGGGAAAAGTACAGTAGCTTGTAAGAACCACCCCTAGAGATGCCTGATAAATAATATCAGTTCTGTTCATCTGTTGTGAAGGAAGATGGATCTTTTATTCAGGTTCTGTCTTCAGCGCATGACTTTGTCAGTGTGTTCAAGCTAGGGCTGTCCTGAATTGACAAGGACAATTTCTCAGTCATTCCACCACTGCAAAGTTTGCTTTGGCTACATTTCAGGGTGGTGGTGGTGGTGGTGGTGGTGAGGCAAAATCCTTTTGGGAGGATGAGAATTGGAGCAGGAGCCATTTTATTTCCCCCAGAAAGCCCTATTCTGAGGTGCTTTTCGAATTTTGTGAAATTCAAAATGGCTGCCCCCATAAAAATGGCTGCCCTTTTTGACACTCAATGGGGGCCACCATTATAGCAGACAGCAGTTGCATATCTACCGAAAAACACATTTTTACAGAGTGGACAGATTGTTTCTCCAGCAGCTCATTTTATTCAAGAGGTGCAGTGTTACCCCTCCAAAGGAAGGACACTGGCTGAAGCAGTCTATTAAAAAATATAAAGTCACAGTGTGGTGTTCCATGCAACCCTGTCTAGAAACCTGAATTACTCAGAAAACATCTTTTAACATTTGGAATATATATATATATATAGAGAGAGAGAGAGAGTGAGAGAGCGAGAGAGCAAAGAACCAAATAGGCTTTATTCAAAAGTAGGCTCAAAGGTTTAAAGTTATCACATGGCTTTTTGTGTGTGGGAGGGGGGAATCAGAGTTTAACCAGGCAATCCTATGCATTTCTAATCAGCAGTAAGCTCCACTGAATTCAATGGGACTTACAAGTAAACATGCTGAAGAATTAGTAAAATGATCTGGAGAAACAAAGTTGGGGAAGGAGCCATTTCCTGAAACTGTTTCTCCTTGAATTGCTGGGTCAATTTCACCATGTTTTTGTTCACATGACACTTTCCCCCAGCCAGAGCCTGCCCAAGACATTTTGCTGCCTGAGGCAGTGGAGTAAGTGCCACCCCCCACATATACATGTACAAGTCAAGGGGTACAGCAGCAGCCAAGGCTGATCAAGCTATTTTGGCACCTGAGGCAGACAATCCCAGAAGTGTCTCTCCTCCCTGCCAGTAAAAATACAACAATGATGAATCAAATAAATAACAATTTGCTGTCCTTTACATGACACCCTAAAACAGCTGCCTGAGACAGCTGCCTCACTCTGCCTAATGGGAGGCCAGCTCTGTCCCCAGCCCTAATTTAAGGCTTGACCTAGTTCAGTCCCCTGGTAGAGGCTGACCATTCCAAACCTATACCAGGACTTTGTAGTGTTCCTATGGCTGCGAGTAAAAACCAAGCCTTCTTCAACAGTTGACTGCTTTGCCACTCTCAACTCTCTCCTTCCTGTTGGATGACTTCCTTCAAGGTCCCTTAGAATCAGATGAACACTGATGACTTCTTAGTGGTGTACCAGACATTATTTCGGGGATAGACAACCAGGTGCCCATCAGACGTTTTGGACTACAACTCCCATAATCCCCATCTAGAATAGCCAATGGGCAGGAATTATGGGAGTAGTAGTCCAGAACATATGGAGGGCACCAGGTTGCCTACCCCTGCCTTTGATTTGATGCTTCTATAGAGTTGGTCTACAGCAGCCTTTCCCAGCAGGGCGCCCTCCAGATGTTTTGAATTACAAACCTCAGCACCCTTGACCATTGGCCATGCTGCTTGCAACTGATGGGAATCGTAGTCCAAAGCATCTGAAGAGCACCAGGTTGGGGAAGGCTGGTCTAAAGTTACATACACTGCTTGGCTTCCAGTTTGGTTTGGAAATGTCATTTTATGCTGTCTGAGAGGAAATCCAGCCTGCAAATTGATTCTTATTTTTCTTATGAAATAAGAGTCAAACTACATGTTAGGTTAAGTGCATGCTTTAAAGTGTGAACGTACAACAGTCAACTTTCTATTGCAAAAAGTAAATGCACAGGGTCCCAATCTGGATCGGGACTAGTATGATGTGGAAGGTAGTCTCTCTTTCTCGCTTTTAAAACACTCTTTACTCCCCATGACTTTTTCCTGCCAAAACTCATTCCTTGAAGCCATTTGCCTCCAAAGGTGCTATTTCAGGGCAAATATCAGCATCACAGCCGTTTTTGGTGGGAAAAGAGCACAAGAAGGAAACATTTAACCCTTCCCCCACTAGCCACAGCCACAATATGGATCTTGGATTAGTTTTTGTGTCAAAAATGGTTGCTCTTCATTTATACCAGGGGTGGGCAGCTTTGGGAGGTCCAGGGGCCATTTTTGCCCCTGGACTCCCTCCCTATGAGCTGTGCCTCCCCTCCCCCTCCGCTTTGCAGGTGCAAAAACCAGAAGAAAAATAAAAAATAGTTAAAAAGACAAAATGGAATCCAGAGCTGCTCTGGAGCGCCAAAGGGGTCAAAATCAGCTTGTTTGCAAGTGAGTTTTGACCCTTTTGGCACCCTGAGTTGCTACAGGGTCCCAGAAGGACCAAAATTAGTTTGTAAACAAGTTACTTTTGACCATTTTGGTACTTGGGAGCAACGCTGGATGCCATTGTGTTCGGTTTTTATTTTTTTTAAAAAATTACATGAACAACCCATGACCCAAGCAAAGAGGAAGGAGACTGCACTGGGGTGGAAAGGGAAGGAGGTCTAAGTGGACTAGTGGGACTCTGGTGGTATTTGATTGGCAGGATGTGAGGCGAGTTCCATTCCCAGAGAAAGACTTCTTCTCCTAGAGTGTCGGAGGCCAGCAAGCTTGGGGTAAGCCTGCCTGCTGGCCTCCTCCACTCGTGGAGAACTGAAATTCACGGTGAGTAGAAGAATTTCTGTTTCCAGCTGCTTGTGCAGGGATTTACTTCTGGGTAAAGATGCCTAGGATTGCACTAAATCCCACTCACATAGCTTCTTGTGGAACATGCTGTCTCATCAGTTCAGTCCTGCTTACTTCTGAGTAGACTTGCAGAGGCTTAGTATTTGGGATGGTATTTGTAAAGGCTGCTAAGTGATCTAGTCCTGCTTACTTATGAGTAGATATGTAGAGGTGGCTCCTTTTTGCTCTGGCCCTGCCCATTCAGTTGTGTGATCCCTGACCAGTTGCCCAGCTTCGAAAGTGGCCTTTGACCCATAGGAAGTTGCTCACCCTGGCTTAGGGCAATATCAGTTCAAAGTAGTTGGGCTTTGCATTTTCAGGCTCATCAATTCAGACAGCTCCGAATCTGCTTTCTGACTTGAGCTGTGTTTCCTTAATGAGGCACAGGCCTCTTGGTATCTGTTCCAAGGATTTCACCTATGCTGCATGAGATGTGTTTTTTTTTCATTCTAAAAAAGTAAAATTATCACATTGAAATGGAGCACACGCACAATATGATTGTTTCTGACAGGAGGAAATGAAATTGTAGGAGGGCCTGCAACAGCCTGTTTCACATTTAGAAATGTATATTTAGAAGGATAAAAACCAAAACCAAAGTAATGTAAATAATATAATTAAGTCCAGGAATTTCTGAATCCTAACACTGATTTGCTGTTTGGCCTTGAGAAAGTCACATATTCTGTAGGATCTCAGCCATCCAATTTGCAAAATGTGTACCAGACTGAAGATACAGGAGCATTCTGGACTTCAGTAAACATTATGAGGGAAGCCAATAAGGCATTTCTGGTTAATAAATTAATCTGGATGTATGATATTGCAGTGTCCATTCTGCGGAACTTCCTCTCTAGGGAACTTGTCAAGCAAGCACCCTTGAGAATCTTAAAAGGGTCCTCTTGTCCCATAGAGTACAGTAATACCTTGGATTGCAAGTAACTTGGTTTGAGAGCGTTTTGAAGACAAGCAAATTTTTAAATATTTATTTAATTTTTTTTGACTTGATATACAAGAGACATCGTGCAATACAAGTACTGTAGTACGACTTAAATTAAAAATCTCTGTACAAATTTTTTTGGGGGGATTTCGTTTTGATATAAGAGTGTTTTGGATTACAAGCACGTTTCCGGAACGAATTATGCTCTCAATCCAAGGCATGACTGTATTTGGCTAAGGGGGGGGCTGATGTATTTTTTTGACTGTCTGCTATTTTACTGGTTGCTGGGTTGGGGAGGGACTATGGAGAGCCAGTGTGGGGTCGTGGTGAGAGTGTTGGGGACTGGGACTCAGGAGACCTGGGTTCAAGTTCCAACTCAGCCATGAAGTTCACTGGGTGACTTTGGGCCAGTCACTGACTCTCAGCCTGACCCACCTCAGAGGGGTGTTGTGAGAATAAAATGGAGAGGAGGATCATGTATGCTGCTTTGAGCTTCTTTGAGAAAAGGCAGGGTATAAATGTATAAATGTATAATAATAATAATAATAATGATGATGATGATGATGATGATGATGTCAGTGGTGAAGGTCCCAAGTTCAATCCCTGGCATCTGTAATTTAAAGGATCAGATAGCCGATAGCCCGTGATGTGTAAAAAATAATAATTAAAAATTAAAAAAAGACTTCTGCCTAAGACCCTGGAGTGGTTTTGTCAGGAGGAAGCAATTCTGGGATAGATTGACAAATAGTCTGGTTTGGTATAAGGCAGCTTCTTATGCTGCTGTTTTCATTGTTGTCTTATTATAGTTAGTTTTAATATTTGGTCTATTTGATATCTGTACTGCCTGGAAGAGCATGAAAGCAGTATGGATGTAAAACACACACACACACAGCAAACCCACAACAATTTGGGTTCTGGTTTTGTGGGGGCAGTCCCAGCCCCCCCCCCCTATGTTCCCTGTCAACAGAGAGGAACTCCGCTAGGCAACTGAGGTGGGGGGGGCACTCCACCATTGCAGAGACCCTGCTGAGAAGAGCTCTGCAGGCTGAAAGCTCCTGCAGGCATAGGACACAGAAATGGCATTCCGGGGGTGCGGTGGAGCTGGCTTTGGCACAGCTAATTCCCCTCTGCTTCCAATGCAGGATTGGGGAGAGTTAAAACTGAAGAGATCTGCTGGGCTGAAAAACCAGGCAAACCCAGCCCACACACACCAGGGCAAATCCTTCCCAGAAAGAGTTGGGATGTAGCAGTGGAGGTGTCAGTCAGCATTGCACGCGATTGCTGACTGGCTAGCCTGCCCTGGCATGAGCTACTGGTGTCAGTGTGATCTGCTGGCCAGACAGTTACACTATACTTGCATGGGCGCCTGCCTCCACCACTGACCTCTGATTGCCAGTAATGGCACGCTTCTCCTCCTGCCTGTACGGTAGTCCCCAGCAATGGACTGCGATGCTGATCGCGGCTGGCTTATTATCAGCCTCCACTGCATCGCACCAGGCCGACTCCAGCTATTTTACTGCCCTAGGAGAACATTATTATTTTTTTTAACTTCAGTTGTGCTTGTGTAATCTGATGTTTGATTGTTGTTTCTTTCTCGGTGGCTTTCCTGTTTCACCTCTTCTTTGTTCCATACGAGGGCAAAGGAACGAGGGCAAAGAAAGGAGAAGGGGGTGCAGGTGGGAAAATGATGGTGTGTGTGTGTGTGTGTGTGTGTGTGCGTGCATGAGTATGTACCAAACTCCACCCCAGACCTTTGAGATAACTGTGTTTGGGGTGGGATAGGAATGATCCCTTTTGCTTCATTGTATGGAGCCAGTGAAAAAGAGCAGCAATTGTGAAGGGGGGGGTGCAAGTGTCTGGAGGAGATTGTCCCCCCCCCCCCATGCTGGGGTGGATTTTCCCAGTTAGTGTGGGAGCCTCTCTGCTGGGTTGTGCTGGCCCTGCAATGCATAATGGACCTGGGAATCAAACTCAAGGAATATTTTAAATTATCTTTCTGCCTACATAAAATTAATTTCGGTACAAAACACTGTCAAACTATAAGATCTTGTATCGAATTAATTTTTTTTAAAAAAATACTTCATATCCTGCACTTCATCAAGACGGCTCCCCCCCCTCTAGCAATAAAATACAATAAAAGGCAATTTGTTGTTTTGTGAAATTGTTCAGCCAGTGATCATTCTGTGCAAGTTAACTGCACTCTCCTTTGAACCACTGCAGCTGTCAGGGTTGGATCTCTTTGATATTGGTGGCCTTGGCATTTGCTCAACATATGGGGGTAGGAGTGAAAGATAAAGGAGGGAATTAAGTAATGGGCAGAGAATAGGATCCACGGCTAGATGTGACACGAAATACTGGAACGTACCTTTGGCGATAAAACGGTTCTCAGTTACTATCTAAATACAGTAGCAGGTGGCAGTGCAGGTTGTGTAGCGATATCAGGAAACGAGGGAGATAAATGACGTGTTAGGAAATAACATAAACTCAGGATCGAAGAGAAGGACCATTCAGTATCAATACAGTCATACCTTGGATTGCAAGCATAATTCGTTCCGGAACCGTGTTTGTAATCCAAAACACTCTTATATCAAAGCAAGTCTCTGGCGGGCGTGACCAGGGCTGATTTCGGCCCGCTACGCCTGCTCGAGGCGAGCGGTTACATCCCTACGTATTGCAAGACGTTGCTTGTTTATCAAGTCAAAATTTATATTAAAAAATTGCTTGTCTTGCAAAACGCTCTCAGACCAAGTTACTTGCAATCCAAGGTATTACTGTATTATATATACATATACATATTTAAATGTAACAATCGATCATGTTTACTTCTCAGCATCACACATACATGTCTGGAAGAAAGTCAGTGGACTAAATAATTAAAATCAAATTCAGTATGAGAGCCAGTGTGGCATGGTGGTGAGAGTGTTGGACTGGGACTCGGGAGATCCGGGTTCGAGTCCCCGCTCAGCCATGAAACTCACTGGGTGACTTTGGGCCAGTCACTGCCTCTCAGCCTAACCTACCTCACAGGGTTGTTGTGAGGATAAAATGGAGAGGAGGAGGAGGATTATGTAAGCCGCCTTGGGTTCCTTGCAGGAAAAAAGGCGGGGTATAAATATAATAAATAAAATAAATAAATAAAATAAGAATGGCATATGGAGTTTAGCCTTTGGTTCTGATCTGCACAGCATAATGAAGGCCAGTATGGTGGACTGGTTAGAGCGTTGGACTGGGAATAGGGAGACCCGGTTGCTGGTCCCACTTAGCCATGAAGCTCACTGGGTGACTTTGGGCCAGTCAGTGACTCAGCCTAACCTACCTCACAGAGTTGTTGTGAGGATAAAATGGAGAGGAGGAAGATCGTGTACACTGCCTTGTGCTCCTTGGAGGAAAAGGTGGCATTCAAATGTAACTAATACTACTACTGCTGCCGCTCATATGCTGTGTGTGTGTATTTGCACCTACGTACCTGCCGGGTAGGTGATCAGTGTTGACAGCACTGCTCAGCTGGAGACTGTGCCAATCATCTGTTGGTCACTGTTCACATGATCTCAATATAGCACAGCCTTCTCCAACCTGGTGCCATCTGGCTGTTATGGACTACAACTCCCTCCATTCCTGACCACCTGCCATGCTGGGTGGGGCTGATGGGTTTATGTCCAAAACATCTGGAAGGCACCAGGTTGGCTAAGTCTGGTCTGGCAACTGGAGCCATAGGCAACAGGATATGAATATCCAACCATGAATGCAGCACTCTTGATTGTAGTTCCATACAGTAGAGATCAGTAAAGGAAAGCTTTCTTTTGTGTGTATATCACTCTAAGTGGTTCAGAGCTTTTGGAGCAGTTCTTGGGAAGAGCAATCACCAGAAAGACCCCCTTAGGGAACAATCCAAGGCATGTTTAGACAGAAAAACTCCTACAATTCTCAGCATGCGCCAGCCAGCATACCTGGCTGGAGGGATGCTGGGAATTGTAGTTTTTGTGTGTGTGTCTAAACATGCAAAGGATTGCACCCTTATTTAGTAATCTACTTGCAAGGCTGACAAGTGACAACCCATTTGATAGCTGAATGAAACACTATACCTGACTTTATAACTGGAGAATTAGAGCTTGTGGGGATCTGATTGCTACAAAAGGAGCAGTTCACACATCACAGAACTCTGTAGTTTGATCACCTGCACATTTTAATTTCTTACTGTATTTTTGTCAGCAATGCTAAGAATGCTGGTCATGGACCAGCAATGTCCTGTTTCATGAGTGGAAGGAAAAACAGGCAAAATAGTGTGCCTACACTCCTTTTTGCCCTTCCCTGCCTGTGACTTATTCCACTGCCACCAGGTGGAATTTTTTTTATTTATCTGGCTGTCTCTGCCAAACCAACCTTAAAACTGCTTTTATCTTCTAAAATTAGGGTTTCCCCCCCTCCCTAACTCCAACCAAACTGAAAGGTAGTTTCTTGTTCATTTTTTCCAACTAAGTTTCTGTTTCTTGAGTTAAAACTTTCTCTCTCTCTTCCTTTGACCCCCTGCTGAATTGTGTAGCTTCCTGTTTCCTGAGCTAAACATCCTGAGCTCTATTCTAACTGAAGTTTTGACCTCTAAACTATTAACCTTTTTGCTGAAACTGACTAGTACAGGCACACAGAAAAGATTTAACCACATAATATCTGACATCTAACTAAATTAAAAAACAAAACAAAAACAGAAGACAGTTCTGGTCCTTCACATTCTTTTAGTCTGGAACATGCCACTTATGAACAAAGGATGGGAAGAGCAATCAAATGAAGCAGAAATGGAAAATTCTTATCCTATCACTAGTTTTGCCAATGTTAACTTATGGCATCAGTTTAATGACGGATGACATTCAATTAGGACAGGTTCCTGTGGCTAGCTTCCATGCACCCAAACCTGTGTGTTAGTGCATGATGGAGCCTCAGAGAATGGGCTAAAGGCACAAGATGCAATTATGTTGTGGAAGCTAAACAAGTTTGGCACTGTAGGCTGTAAGACCACCTATAGACCCTATGAAAGTTCATCTGAGCTCCTCAGAGGAAGAGCAGAATAGACTAAAATTAATCAATGAAATATATATTCTGTGAGCATAGGAGGTGCTCACAGAAGGGCTCTGTTGCCTCATGCTTTGTGAGAAAATCCAAATATGATGTTCTGCTTGGTCAAGAGTGCGTACAAGTGGCAGCATACGAACCACAAACAAATTACCTATCTCTTGTAGCAATCCTTGAACTTTTACAAACGTGTTTGTTTGGTAGCTCTTTTTTTCCCTCTTCACTGTTCTTTGGATCCACCACGTTTGAAAGTAGAAAGCCAACGTTGCTTATTGAAGCACTGTGTGATGTAGCCTGGAAGAGTAGATTCCATTGTCTAAATTGTGTGGCTGTGCCATTGTTCCTGTCAGCTTCAGTAGAACTGGCCAAGTCTAAGTGGTTGATGAATCACTTTGTGTGATTTAAGAGACAGCCTCCTTAAACCACAGTCAATCTTAAATCCACATGTCTGTACCTTTCTTAATACTGAACAACTTATCTGCAGAATAGTAGGTGATAGAGAGAGAGAGGTTGAGAGGTTATTACAATAAAGAATGCATGTTATTTTAATACAATGCTTGGGCAGAAACTTAAGACACAATCTGAAACAGGTGGAGCTGGAGTCAGTCTTAGGGACTTTTTCTCTACATAAACCACATGTGAAAGTTCCATTGATATCCCTTGGTGCTCTGCTTCAAGATCAAGGGTAGTGGATGACTATTAGTGCACATAGTTCCAAATTGACTTTGAAAAGAATAGTGCATGTATTGCGACTTCCTCAGATGTGCACCCAGCAGGGAGCTCAACCTCTACACCTGTTGGCACATCTTTGAGGCTGATCTGAAATGTATGGAAAAATGCATCATTATAATCTTTAACAGTCAGTATAAAACCAACGTCCAAAAATGAAAGAGTGGAGTTGCTTTGATATATCAGCAGGCTCAGGTATCCAAGAGCCCAATTATGTTGGGTTGTAACTTCAACTGGAACTTGCAATAGCTTCACCTGGAATTGGTCTAAAGAGGAAACAAATTGACAGGGTTGTCTTGTTCAGCTCAGTTTGGATACCTCAATGAATTTCCAGATTTGAATGAATCATCTAGTGAAGGGCGTTTCATTTGTTACTTTATCAATATATTGTGAAGGCTTATTCCTCACAGGTTGCAATGAATAAATATATTTCTCTGGAAATTCAGCTGTCTAACATTTTTGCAGAATCATAGCTAAGGGATGAGGTGGTGAATGCTGCCCTCATACGTTTCTTCTGCCCACTCTCTCTGTACTGCAGAAATTAAAATTCCGCATTTTTCTTCTAGTCTATTTTCTTTCCAAAGATGGATAAAACATTTCTATTAAAAAAAACCCCACATTTTGATTAGTTAGTGAAATTGTACATCTGCAGTGTAGTGGCTAGAGTGCTGGAATGGGACTGGGGAGAGTTGGGGTCAAATCCCCACTCAGTCATGAAGCCCACTGGGTGACCTCTTAGACCACTCAAGGCACAATCCTATGCATGTTTAGATGGAAAAAGTCCTACAATTCACAGCGTTCCCTAGTCAGCCATGTTGGTTGGGCAATGCTGGAAGTTGTAGGACATTTTTTCCAGCTAAACAAGTGTAGTATTGCACCCTCGCTCTCCCTTAGCCCAATCTACCTCATAGGAACATAAGAAGCTGCCCTTATGCTGAGTCAGAACATTGGTCCATCTAGTGCAGTATTCTGTGTGGCGTAGTGGTGAGAGTGTTGGACTGGGACTCGGGAGACCCGGGTTCTATTCCCCGCTCGGCCATGAAACTCACTGGGTGACTTTGGGCCAGTCACTGCCTCTCAGCCTAACCTACCTCACAGGGTTGTTGTGAGGATAAAATGGAGAGGAGGAGGAGGATTATGTAAGCCGCCTTGGGTTCCTTTCAGGAAAAAAGGCGGGGTATAAATGTAATAAATAAATAAATAAATTGTCAGCCATGACAGGCAGCAGCTCTTCAGGCTTTCAAGCAGAATTTCTTCCTAGTCCTACCTGTAGATGCCAGGGATTGAACCTGGGACTTCCTGTTCTGCACACAAAGCATGTGCTCTGCCACTGAGCTACGGCCCTTCCAATCCCACAGGGTTGTTGTGAAGATGGATTGGGGTGTGTGGGAAGAGAACCAGGTATGACGTCTTGAGTTCCTTGGAGGGAAGCTGGGATATAAATGTAATAAATAAATAAAACATTCTACATTTTGTTCACCGTAGCATCTGATATGTAGCATTACACTTCATTTTACCCAATGTAATTTTAAAAAAACCCACTAATAAAAATATTTACTTAAAGTGGTTTCAAATTAAAAAAAAATCGGTTGAATATTAACCTACATTTAAAGCACTAATAAAATGTTAGGACAGGAGATCTTTGCTGTAAAAACAGAAAAAAACAGTAGTCAAGCTATGGCTGTCATCTTCAGATGAATGCAAAACCATCTATGTTGCATAAGGTGCTGCTGCCCCAGTAGCAAACACTGGGTGGAATCAGGGCTGGCGCTACCGCTAGGCAGACCCAGGTGGCTGCCTAGGGCGTGTGGCGGAAGAGGGCGCGGCGTTTCTGCGCCCCTTCCTCGCCGCCTGCGCGCTCCTGTGCTCCTGCCCTGCCTGCCGCCTCCGCCGTGCCTCCCCGCCCGCCTGCCGGCCACTGCCGCCGCCGCCGCTGCACCTCCCCCCCGCGTGTGCCCGCCCGCCACCTACCTACCTTCCCGTCGTTTCCGGAGCCCCGCCGGCATTGTTTTGGCGGGAAGAACCAGGGCAACAGGGCTTAAACAGCCCTGTTGCCCTGGTTTCCCCGGCAAAAAAAAAAAAGCGCGGGGGTCCCGTCGCGTCGGAGGAGGAGGAGGTGGCGGCAGCAGCAGCAGCAGCAGCCAGCAGTGGGGGCGGGGGGAAGGTAGGTGGTGCTGGTGGCGGTGGCGCGGGGTGGAGGTTGCAGAGCAGGGCTGCTTTGCTCCGGAGCCCCCCCCACGGCATGAGAGGGGGGGTGCTAAATATAATTTGGCCTAGGGCGCCAAACAGCCCTGCACCGTTCCTGGGTGGAATGCAACCAAATTAAGCAGTTTTAAGTCCCATTTATTTCAATGGCAGAGATTTAACCACATGCTTGACTTTCCATTTGAAACCAACAGGGCTTAAATGTGCAACCTTGGTTGGATTTTGCCCAGTAGTCATAATTGCTTCAACTGGAACAGTCATCCCACATTTCACTAATCAAAGGAAAAAGACCCTGGCACAGGACTGAGCATATAGCGCAATTGTGGTTTTCCACCCCTGTGATGGTGTTTTAGTGATGAGAATTCATATTCATAGATTTCATAGATCATTGGAAGGAGCCTACAAGGCCATTGAGTCCAACCCCCTGCTCAATGCAGGAAACTAGAGGAGGGGTCTCCCATCCAAGAAATAACCAGGCCTGACCCTGCTTAGCTTTCCACGCTCAGACAAAGCTGAGCCAGCATAAGCCACAGGCCTGTTCATTGACCTGAGAACTTGCATGCTTTGTTGGGGCTATATGAGGATACAACAGCATTGCTTACATGTAAGTCTGTCTTACTATGATTTCTCAGTCTAATATGGTACAAAAATAGTGTGATATAAAATGATTTTAAAATTATTTTTCTTTATCTTCTACAGTTGCCATCTTGGTTTATGTCTACTTGCATAACATAATTTGAGTAGGAGCATTTAGGGCCGCCTGGTGAATTTTTTAAATTCCAACTTTTACACCACAAGTCTATGTATGTATTGTGAACTGCCCAGAGAGCTTCGGCTATTGGGTGGTAGAAATGTAATTCATTCATTCATTCATTCATTCATTCTGTTTACTTGGAAATAATCCCATTGTGTTCAATGGGGATTGTGTTCCTAAGGCGGCAATCCTACTTACTAGGGAGCAGGACTGGAGCAAGGCAGTTTGGTGCCCTAGGCAAGATCAGATATTTAGCGCCCCCCTTCCCACTTGAAAGCGCTGTATTTTTTTTCAAGGCGTTTCTGGCGCCCCCTTTAGCCCTGTGCCCTAGGCAGCTGCCTAGTTGGCCTAATGGTAGCACCGGCCCTGCTAGGGAGGAAGCCTTATTGAACACATTGGATTTTACTTCCAAGCAAACAACCGTAGGATTATGCTGTAAAATACCGTACTTCCCTTCCTCCCAGATCATATCACATCATGTGAGTTTGTTGTTTAATGATCATTTAGTGCTAGTCTCAGAAATTACATTTTAGGCCACAAGCCCCATAACATTTTAAAACAGAAAATGAGACTGGTCCAGATCCCTGCAATATCTGGACTTTCAGCATATTTTACAGCTGACCAAGCAGATACAGATACAGAAACAAACATGACAAAAAGGTTTGAGAGACTGTCTTTCTTCCGATTCCTTTCAAGGCTCAGCAACCAGAACTGTGTGAAGCTGGCCAATTTTGCTCAGCAAAGCTTTAGGTAAGCCTGCTCTTTGGTTGTGACCTACCTGCGCTCCAACCTTTAAACCAGTTACTCAAGCATAATCCCATTAAAGGCAAAGGAGTTAGTCCAGAGCAGATGGCTTGGCAGCGAGGGAGTCTCTTGTGCCACATGGCTGGGGGTGATATGTCATATGAAGAGGCACTCCTTCAATAAAGCTATTAGATCCCCGAATAATTATCTTTCTCTAAAAATTAGAGATATTCTCTTAAATTCATGTGTTTCTTTATTTTTGTTTTCCACCTTGTCCCAGAGGTACAGGGCAGCTCACATATGCATAAACATAACTTGATTTCTCTATACTTGATCACTATACAGTTGAGCCCAGGGAGCAGAGCATGTGTGAGTACGTGTGGAATACTGATTATGTTTGCTGGTTTCAGGTCCTCTGAGCATCGAAAATCCACACGATGATAATGTGTGCACAGAAGCATGATGCAATTGGAGCCTTGACATGTTGAGGTCTCTGCCGTGATGGGTAAGAAATTTGGTTTGCATTTAAATGCGAACTTCCTGAATGTGCACTTCCCAGACCTAAATGTGAACTGGAACACAGTTTGATGCTGAAATGTCCCAAGTTTGTAATGGCATTTGCCAAAAAAAAAAAAGCAAAAAAAAAAAAAAAAAAAAGCACACAAAAATATACACATTTACCAAACTGTGCACAAACGGCTCCTTAAATGCTGGGAAAATACATACATTTGCAAAAGTGTGCACAAAATGCATACATTTGTAAAAAAGCGCATACAAAAAATGTGCATGAAAAACAAAAATGCATACAAATTTTTGTGTCGACTAAATAATAATAGTAATACTGCAATCCGATGCAGAATCGGGACAGAAAATGAGAACTTGAATGAAAGCAAGCATGTCAGTTTCAGCCAGACCTGTGTAGGCCTCTATGAACACATGCCATTCACTGCGCCGATGGTGGGTACACAGAGGGGACAGTGTGATGACAACCTCTGTCCTGTACATATAGTGAATATTTGCCCATGGTTTTGACGGCTGGCAGACGAGTATGAGAACTGATTTCACTGTGAAGCGTGCCATTTGTGGTCATATGAAAGTTCTGTCTGGGGGTGTTAGATCTGCAATGGCACATTCACATATGCAAGTCACTGCCCCATGCTACACTCAGAGAGAGAGAGAGAGAGAGAGAGAGAGAGAGAGAGAGAGATGGCTCTTTAAACACTGTGGCCTTGTTTTCATATACATGCCCATCACTTGATTGATAGCATTGGGCAGCAACTTGCACATGTGAATGCATGATCTAATACCCCCGATCTAATTCTCTCTCTCTCTCTCTCTCTCTCTCTCTCTCTATATATTATATATATATATATATATATATATGGAGAGAGCAAGAGAGTGCATACAAATCCTAACTAGAACCTTCCAAGACTACTCAAGGTTATTTTAAACATGTGCCGTGGTTGGGCTGATCTTTACTTAGCTGATCTTCATACTTGCTGCTTGTTGTGCTTTCAACGCAAAATGGGAACAATTGCACAATGGCTGCTTTAAGTTCTGCTTGCAATTCTTTTAAACATAAGGCAAGTACGTATGTAAATAGAAGCTGAGGCTGCAATCCCATGTACTCTTACCTGGCAGTAAGCCCCATTGAACACAGTAGGACTTACTTCCAAGTAAATGTGTAAAGGTTTGTGCAGCTAATTACTGAAACTTTTATGGTCATCTAGAATACATTTACTATGGATTTTACTATCACGGAGAGGGCATTTTAACTCTATAGGAATTAGATGCATGGTGTCTCATGTGGATTGAATCTTACACTAATAAATGCAGAGAAGAGGAAACCCCCTACTTCTACCTCCTGCAATGTAAGTTGAAAACATTTCTCTCTTGAGTTGATATTAGGAGTAATGACCTTGTTTGTAATGGATAAATGATTGGCTGAGCTTAATGGCCCAAGACATATCAACTCCTCTCAGCTGGTTTCCATTCCCCAGGAAATGCACCCTGCCTCAACCACTGTGGCTCATAGAATAAAATATGCATAGTAGCACATAAGGTTTCTTTCACTAACTGTGTGTGATGATGTGTATGATGTGTATGCATGCATGCATGCATGCATGCGCTTTTTTTTTTTTTTTAACTGCATTTTGGGTGGGTTGGGAGGACATTTTCTATTTTCCACTAATTTTCTTTATTAGGAAATGGCAAGTAAAATTTGTTACACTCCTTTGCAGGTTTCGTTAAGATTTATTAGTTACTTGCAGGCAGATCTTATTATCTGATTGTGCTCTACTGCTGAAGTAGCTAGGAGTGGTCTTAAGGGACTCAGCCCAAGGTCTCTGCTAGTGTTTTTATACCAATAAAACAGGAGGAAAACATCCTGAGCAGACTGACTTAATTTCTTTAGAAAATTACCTGTGTTTTGAGCTTGCTCCTGTTTTCTAGGGTTACAATACAAAACTACATATATAAATATTAAGATGGAGTAATCATCATCATCATCATCATCATCATCATCATCATCATCATCTCTAATAAAATATAAAGACATATCTGTATGATCTAAATAGATAGTGTAAAAACTATTACAAAAAAACCTCAGTCCTTCAAAATAAAGTACACTTTTGTTTTTCTTCTTTAAATCATTTTCACCATCTGCCTTATAAAAAGACCAACACATACAGTTATGTAATGCTTCGTTTTCAAGCTGTTCTCTTTAAAACGGTGTCCACCCACAGCCCCTGGCCTCACCTCATGCACATTTGGTGTAATACCTGAAGGAGTCTACATGCATACAAACTGTACATGCATGGTCTCTGTCCATGCAATCAGGGATTGTTGAGTAGGCAGGGTCCCTGATTGTTTGGACATAAAATAAGGGTTGATCCAGAGTTGCACAGAGCAGAACTCCACAAACTAGATTATCTGCTGGGCACAAGTGGGGAGGCAATCATCACTAAATCCCCTCCACCTTGCAGTCTCTCCCTTTCAGTCCCTCCCCCTTTCAGTCCCCTGCACCCCTGAAAATTGACTCTCTCCAGAATGGTGTATGAGGTGGCACTGGGACTGCAGGGGGAAGGAGGAATTGGTGAAAATCACCACCCTTCTGCCTTCCTCCAGTGGGTGTTGGGGAGCTGCTCTGCTGGATCCATGTTCTGTTTGCCAATGGAAGGGGCCCTTCTGTTTATAGAACATCAACTCTGGATCCAACCCTATAGCATGCCCAGTTTGAATGTGCATAGATTCTTTCAGACCATATGTTGAATGTTCACAGGCAGTGGGGCCAGTGGGCACAATCCCACTTTCCCTCTACTTGTGTTCAGATAAACATCTGAATAGTGCTAAGGTCTGCCTATAGAAAACTTGGGACAAAGATAGCAAATTGCATCACTTGTGTTTTTAGCATCACATGTAGTAACTTTCCTATTCTCCCTCATCTCTAGGGTTCATAAAAGTTGTCATCCCAGCAGTCTGTTTACAACATACACAGGATTAAGAGTGGAAACAACCTTTTGGAGTATTTGGGAGTAAACACGCTCCTAGCCCATTTTAGGAAGCTGCTGTTACAGAGTGCTGCCTTTAGTGGTCATGTAGCAATTGTTGGAGCCACCAAGGATGCTTCCCCTAGGATGAATTGTGTAAGGAAATCCTGGGGGCAAATTGAATGCTCACTAAGCTATTAATCTTGCCCCATCCCAAGTTCAAGACAGGTGGACAACCTTTAAAAAATGTTTTTAAAGTGCCACATATGTGTTTACCCATTTATATGTTCATCCTCCCTCTTTATTTTAAAAAAGAAGAAGTATTTAAATAAAAACAGTCCAGGGATTGGGGAAGGGAGGTGCCTTCGTGACATCGTGGGAGGGGCGGCTAACCAATCAGAAATGTCCACGGCTGTCTTTTGTTGTTAGAAAAACTGGAGAGCAGTTGCCCCCCCCTTTCTTTCAGAGCTCAGGTTTTGGAGAGAAAAAGGCTACATTTGGATTTAATGCAGTGAGGGTGCTTCCAAACTGGCCCCATTGCTCCACAATGGTTACACCTGTCTTTGCCCTGTGACAACTCTCAGAAAAATGGGTTGGATCCAGATTTAAACTAGATCAATTGCACTGGTGGGAGTGGACTTCCCCCGTGGCAGCCCATCCAGTCTGGAGTCAGCCCTGAAAATGCTACACAGAGAATCAGGAGAGCCTCCTGAAGGGGCTGAGCTGTGGTCTGGGGGGAGGGGGACCCCCCAAAATAGGGTGGAGGGACCTTCCACAAGTAGAGGCTTTCCTCTTGCGGAAGGCAGATCCTGCATACAACCCAGCGTCAGTTTCTAGGACACAGGGTTACTTTTGGTGTGTTGAATAGATATCAGTTTGAATTTGAAATTTAACCCTTTGAAATTTATCTTCAGGAGACTTGAAGTTTTCAGAAGTTTCCCTCTTCATTCATATTGTGATGAGCAAATGTATTTAAAGCACAGTAGAAATGCCTTGAGTATATTTACTCAGTATATTTACTGAGTATATTTGAGTATATCCTTCCGGCGCGAAGGACAATTTGTTTAGAGATCCAGTGTGGCGTAGTGATGAGCGTGTTGGACTGGGACTCGGGAGATCCGGGTTCTAGTCCCCGCTTGGCCATGAAACTCACTGGGTGACTTTGGGCCAGTCACTGCCTCTCAACCTAACCTACCTCACAGGGTTGTTGTGAGGATAAAATGGAGAGGAGGAGGAAGATTATGTAAGCCACCTTGGGTACCTTTCAGGAAAAAAGGCAGGGTATAAATATAATAAATAAATAAATAAATAAATATTTAATGATGTACATTAATGTAATTTAATGGTGTACTAAATCTGGTTCACCTCTGAGGCAGCAGATAATAATAGCATTAATTCCGCCAATCTTGCTCAAGTGACATGTATTTCCTCATCCTCGACTTCATGGGGCGATTGTTAATTGTTGCAAGTTCAGGAGCTCAGGGCTGTTTCCAAAACAGCCTTTAGTTTTGCTTTAATTAATATTGGCAGTCTTAGGAGATATCTCTGTAGCTAATCAATGCTTCATTTGTAAGATGAAAGGTGCTGGGCACAGGCCTTTGTGGATGCCCCACTGTTAAGTGTTGAAAACGTGCATGTTGGTCAGAGGTTTGCAGGAGCATCAACTCAGTTTAGCAAACAATCTGAGTCATTTGTTGATTTCATTCCTGGTTGGTGGAAATGGAAAGTAATAAATATGTTTTGGCAGAAGGTAATCCAGATAATTCCCAATATGAAAGGTTGTTAAAGATCATGTGATCCTTTGGCAATTCTTCTTGACTTTTTGGAGAACGATATTAGAAAACCAGTTATGGAGTGGGTATCTAATGTACTACTGGTGGTTTCTATGTTTAAAATATCTACAGATAGAAGTCCTCAGACTTTCCAACCATTGATAACCAGATTACAGGGATTTGGAAAATTACTAAACTTGTCAAATTAACAGCTCTCACTAGGACTCATGAAGGATGTCAAGGAAATAACTTTCAAGTTAGTTAGGCTAAGTTTATTTATTTTTGGAACACTCAGGTGCTTCCGGATGGACAGCTCCTAGCATTACCAATCCAAAGCCATTGTGCTGCTATTCTGCGTTTCCCTCCTTAATGGATTATTTGTGGTAAGAAAAAAAGATGGAAGAAGCATAGGGAAAACATGGTGTTGGGTACAAATAGAAATTGATGTTTTCTAGATCCTTGCCCCCCAATAAAATTCCATGTGTGAGGCAGGGCAATTGCACAATAGAAGCTTTGTTTGGAAGCACCCTGTCAGCTCTGGGGCATGAGTGGCAATGGTCCTAGGCTGGAATGCCAGGGTCAGGGGTGATGGAGGCAGATGCAGGTCAGAGACAAAGCAGAGTCTAAAAGAGCAGGCAATCGTCAAACAGATATACAGCAGAGCAGGGCCAGAGGCATGAGCAAAGTCCAGAGACAAGCAGAGGGTCAGCATGTACCAGGCAAGGTGGGGCAAGAGGCAAGAAGCAAAGGTCAGAAGCAGATGGAGGTCAAACACGGGCAAGGCAAAGGTCAGAGTTGGTCAACAGAGTCAGGAACCAGCTACAGACACTGCAATGACCCATGTTGCTGTGGCAAAGGCTTGTAGGACTTCTTGCAGCTTCCAGCTGGTCTGCATTAGCAAGCCTGGGAGCACCTGGAGGTCTGGGGCTGAACCCTGCAAGTACAGCAGTGTAGGCTGGGCTGCTTTCTGAAAAGCGGCCAACAGATGGAGCTGCAGCACTTCCCAGCTGAGCAGATCCTGACACACACCCATTATGGACAAAATTATAACAGCACAATCCTATGCATGTCTACTCCAAAAAAAGTCCCATTGAGTTTAATGGGACTTACTTCCAGGTAAGTGTGCATAGTATTGCAGCCTCAGGTTTAGATCTCAATCAAATTTATTTCTTAGGTTTAGACTTTGATAGGATTGTTTATGGCAATTTATGGACTTTATGGCAATTATGGGCTTGTAGCTGGTTGACTTTTCTGTTACATAAATATTAAATTAATTAATTTCTTTAAAATGTGAAGAAATCCCCCCCCCCCCAAGGCATCACCATATTTGAAACACTTGCTGGTAGAAGAAAAATATATATCCTGGAAAGTGTACAATATGTGAGATTCAAATTCCAGACCAACACCAGGGTGGATCACTGGTCAATTGATTCCTTATTATTTGACCACAGTTTATTTATTACATTTATATTCCACCTTTCCTCTAAGGAGCTCAAGGTAGACACAGTTCCCCCCTTCTCCCCCCCCTTACAATAATCTTCTGAGGTAACTTAAGGTGAGCAAAAGTGAGTGGTCTAAATGACCCAGTGAGCTTCATGGTTGAGTGGGGATTTGAACCTGGGTCTTCCCAGTCCCAGTCCACCACTCTAACCACTACACCACACAATTACGTCGGATGCTCCCAGAAGGCAAGAATGCCCTTGTGTAAATGGCAGATTGCCCTATGGAGAGCATAAGAGAGCATTGGCAAGATTAAAGACATCTTGCCCCTCAGCTTTATAGGAGTCGGGATCGTACTCCTCCTTGAGGAGCAGGCGCCCTTTTCTGCTACCGGGGAGTCACTTCTCTCCCCCGCCCCCGGCAATTAAGCTGCATGGCCAAGCCTGCCCGCCTGGCTATATGCTATAACTGCAGGCCTCTCTGAACTGGGACAGGATCCATGTCTTTAGGAGGAAGCATGAAACAAATGAACACAAGGAGTTTTCACTAGCTCAGGATTCAGGACCACCACAGAGCCTATTGCATTTGCTGTGAGGAGAATAAATAAGTCCATCCTATTTACAGTATTTATTTATTATTGTATTTCTATACTGCCTTTCTGAAGCCAACCGAGGCAGTTTACAAAAAATTCAGAAAATAAAAACCACAATCAAAGAAAAACACACACAGTAAAACATAAAAACAACCTTTAAAATCCATAACAACCACCAGGCACTGTAAAGACCCTGAGAGGAACTGGAGTCTTCTAGCTAGAAGATATATATATATATATATATATATATATTAGCCCAATTATATCCATTCTTTGTGACTATTCTAATAATGCTTTAAAATACTTGTCTATGATTTGACAATAGTTGACAGCTTTTGACTGGTGAAATGAGCATGTTTTATTTGACCAGGCTTAAGGAACAATGCTGCCCAGAGAACAATGTTATTGGCTGGCTTTATATAAATACAGTCAATACTACTACCACTACTACCACTACCACCACCACTACTAATGCCTTCGGAAAGTTTTCTGAAGCCTAACATGTTCATGTCTAGGTTGGAACTAAGAGGAGCCGTCAACAGAGATATTGTGCCAATGATTTGCAATTAGTACAGAAACTGGTTAAGCCTATTAAACAAAGACCTATTTCTGAGTTGACATATATTCACTGAAATGAAACCCTCCCTGTTCTCAAGTGATGCAGCCTAGAACCTCGCCTTTGCTGCTGTACTGCTTAGCCATTTGTGCTGTTTGTTGCTGGGTAACCATCCTAAGAAGCTGTCACTCATCCTTGGCATCAATCAGCTCCTGCCTAAAGCCAGAGATCATAAGGCATCTGAGGCAAGCACCCGCTTGCTTTGCTGGGGGGGGGGGGGGGAGTTTTATTTTTATTTGCAGAATAAGGATGCACCTTTCTCTGTTTCATGAATTTAATGAATTACTTAATCTGGAATGCTTGGATTTAAATAGGTGTGTAATTCCATCGACCAAATAGTTTGTGGTCCGGAGCTGCAGGATTTACAATGTGATCTTCTGCATCGGTTTACAGTGGTTCAACAAAATATGAAAGGAACAAAAACCAACAAGGACGGTGATGTTCTCTAAGCCTCCCCAAAACTAGAGACACACATACCTGCAAGGGGTAGGGAGATGTCTGTATATGTGTGAGGCACTAAAGTCCTTTACTTTCCTATTCCCCCATACCTGTGCACATGTAAAACTTCCTTCTGGTCTCAGGGATCACCAAAATCACTCCCTTTGCTGCCTCATTCACTGCTGCTGCAAAATTGACGTGTGGTAGCAAAACTGGAGAATCAGAGCGTTACTTTATGATCTCCAAATAAGATTCTACTTATGTATACTGATGGTGGGCAGTATCCAGCTGTGTCATTCTGCTAGTAGAAATGATGTTGCGCTAGTGGAAACCAGGTTTTGAACTATGCACAAAAGAAGAATCTAACTAAAATTGCATTTGCATGAACATGGTTGTGCGACCGGCAGTGCAACGGGCAGTGCAACCTCTTGTGCGACTGCTTGCACAACCACTTGCATAACCGGTTGCTCAACTGCTTGGATAACTGGTTGCACAACTGGTTGTGCAATGGAAAGATTAGGCAGAGCTCTGCTAGCACTATTTATTTATTTATTTATTTCATTTCATTTCATTTTTATACCGCCCAATAGCCGAAGCTCTCTGGGCGGTTTACAGCAATTAACAAGACAGTCCCTGCCTGCAGGCTTACAATCTAAAAAGACAGGACACACAAGGAAAAAGGAATGGGGAGGGAGTTTGCAGAATGACAGGGTGGATACTGACCGGTGTTAGGTATATCCACCAGTACATTAAATGAAGAAGACAGATACAGTTCTCTTATGTTATAATTTCTCATAAGGTATGAGCATCCTGAAATCGGTCCAAAGGAAGAAGGAACATTTCCCCACCCTTAAACATCTGACTTTGTTTTCTTTTTGATGCCCACTTAAAGTGTTTCTTTTTGCCTAGGCATTTTCACATTTTAATTTTAAATTCTTTTATAAAAATTAAGTTGTTTTTAAACAATTGATTGTTGTGCTTTTGTTTGGCTTTCTAGTTGAAGAGTTGCTGCTGTTTAATTTTCTTTTTTAATGTGTAATGGTATGGCTTTTATTTTGGTTTTTTTGTTCATTTTTAATGTTGTGTGTATACCGCCCTGGGATCCTATGGGTGACGGGCAGTTTATAAGTGTGTGTGTGTGTGTGTGTATAGTAAAACTGATTGTCTAAAGCATCTATTGCTGGAAAGGCACTACCAGTCCAGGCAGAAGGCATTGTCCAATTTGGAAGTGCTCGAATTAGGGAGGGAAAGGTATAGGCCCTTAATTAAATCCACAAGCCCCACTGCCCACCTTCCCCCAATGCTAGCTAAATCATGCGCCCCCGAGTAGCCTTTAAAAAAGACTACCTGACAGGGATAGCTGAAAAAAGTAAAGCTGCCCGCCCGCTGGAACTAGCATTTGCTGTCAGTTTCAAGATTTTGAAACTAAGGTGCTTCTAGTTTTAGTTCCCAAATTGGCTGCATCTCTTGCAGGTTTTTGGATCACTTTTGCCATCAGTGAGCAAGATGCAGTCATTCCCTCCAATACAGGCTTGAAGTTTGATGGGAATTAAAATGGTTATGTTTGCACTGCTATCTATTGCTCTTCTCTATTAAGTATAACAATCCGTTAGCCAGCAGCAAAAGAACGAGACGAATAAGCTCACTTCCCTTAAAAACGGAGGATCTGAGAAACAGAAACTTTGCCTTGTTTTGGGGAGCCTGTGTGAGTATGCCTAGCTTACTTGCATGAATGCCCACAAAAGAATAAATAAATGTCTGTTTCAAAGAGTAGCAATGGAGATTAACTGTCAGCTTGTATAGGTGCATCAGAGAAACCACTGTGCATCCATCAAGAAGGAGAAATATTTTTATGGCCCCACGTTCACAATCATGAATGAATGAAAAGAATGAATGGATTACTGCATTTAAAAAATCCTACTTTTCAGAGAGTTAGTTTCCCAAAGTGGCTCACATAAATAGATGGAGAAAGAAAGAGGGGCCCTGCCATCAGGTTTACAAATTAGAAAGACAAGACATGCACTGGAAGGGAGTGGAAGGAAAAGGAGATTAATTTGCACTCACAGTTTCACTTCAGACCTTCCCCCGTCAACATGCGAGGGGTGGAGGGGCTGGGGGTGAAGCATGTGTCTCTGTCTCTTCTCCATGCTTTGGAGTCCTAACACCTGAATACCTCATAGGCAGAAGAATATGTAACCTAGATTCAGTAACTAGTAGCTTTGTTTAAGCTGGTTTTTGCTATATTTTCTAGTACTATTTGTGGGGGTTAGGAAAGCTCACCCCCTGCAACACCCCCAAATGACAGTCCTCCAATTCATTCTAGGAGATTCTGCAATGATGGAGACCCAAGGTTACTTTAAAGATGTAGCTAGCAGCTACATCTCTTTTCTGTTTTACTCCAGAATAAGTGTGTGTGTGTGTGTGTGTGTGTGTGAAATCTGGATTGGGATCCGTGTGTGTGTGTGTGTGTGTGTGTGCGTGCATGTGTGTGTGTGAGGTTAGAGGGTTTTAATCCTTTTCTCCCCACCGTGGCCCTGATATCAGCCCCCACCCACAATATATATTGCCAAATAGTGATCCCTTAAGGCAAATGAAGCCTTCAGAACGAAGGGGAGATGGTCTTCCAGTCCTCCCCTCAGGCACAGTTATGTGAGAGGAGTCTATGAAAGGGGCTTTCTTTCTGGCTTGGAGCATGGCAATGCATGTAATGTAATGGCATCTTACAAACCAATGCATGTGGGATTGTGTGCGATAGAAGTGGGGTGGGTTACTCAGCATTTGGCTCTTGGAAAGGTGGCAGGAGGGTTGCATGCATAGTTAAAGCTTGCATTATCTGCCCCATAGGAAACAATCTGGTTCTGCTGAAGTTTCTGAGATCTCAGCTTGTTTTGATTTATGCGATGATGGCAGCAGCATTCCTGTCCCAGAAACCGAGCAATATGTTTCATGTGCCGCCACTGCTTTCGGGGGAAAAGCGAACCCCACCACAGGAAAGAGACTTGTTGTTGGCTTTATTGGACACATCTGTACACAAAGTAAAGGAGTTATCTCATTAGTTCCGTCAGGCTGCCTTTGTGCCAGGGAAAGTAAAGCCAGGGACATGCTGTGCCATGCAGAATGGCTGGATTGGTTCGCACATTCCTTTTTCAGACTCAGTCAGAACTTGGAAAAAGAAGAAAGAATAAACAAAAAGGAATTGTGAGGAGCTCCAGAAGGATCTCCGAACTGGGAGAGTGGGTATCAGAATCGCAAATGTGGTTCCATGTAAGCAAGTGTAAAGTAATGTACCTTGGGGAAAAAAAATCTGAACTTCAAGTATAAGCTGATGGAATCTGAGCTGATGGATGACTGACCAAGAAAGAGATCTTGAGGTTGTGGTGGACAGCTTGATGAAAATATCAACCCAGTGTCCAGCTGCTGTGAAAAAGGCAAACTCCATGTTTGGCATAATTAGGAAAGGAATTGAAAATAAAACTGCCAAGATCATACTCCCTTTATACAAATGAGGAAAGGTTACAACATCTGGGATAGTTTAGCTTAGAAAAAAGGCAAGTAAGGCGAGACATGATAGAGGTGTACAAAATTATGTGTGGTGTGGAGAAAGTGGCTAGGGAAACATTTTTCTCCCTCTCTCATAATATTAGATCCTGGGGTCATCCCATGATGCTGATTGGTGGGAGAGTCAGGACAGATAAAAGAAAGTACTTCTTCACACAGTGCATAGTTAAACTATGGAAGAAGTTAAACTATGGAAGACCTTCACTACAAGATGTAGTGATGGCCACCAATTTGGATGGCTTTAAAAGGGGATTGGACTAATCCATGGAGGAGAAGGCTATCAATGGCTACTAGTCCTGATGGCTATATGCTACCTCCAGTATCAGAGGCATTATGCCTATGTGCACCACTTGCTGCGGAACAAGGGTAGGAGGGTGCTGTTGCGCTCATGTCCTGCTTGTGGGATCCTGTGGGCAGCTGGTTGGTCATTGTGTCCAGAATGCTGGACTAGATGGACCCGTGGTCTGATCCAGCATCTTCTTAAATTCTTATTAAATGGATGATTCTTGCTTCATTTTCTCATAATTAACACATGATTTACACTCTAGGTCAAGAGTTCTCAAACTTCAGTGAGCCTCTATAGGGCAAAAAAAGAGAGGGGGTGGGTTTTCCAAGAGTTGCAGGACAAAATAATAATGGAAGAGAAAGAACTATGGCCATATCAAAATACAGGGAGCTTAAGGACCCTGAAAGATTTACAAAGCTCTTTGCCAAAGAAAAAGAAAAAAGAGTTGTTCTTTTATGTTGTGCTGATATCATTGGGCCTTTCCCCCCCTTTTTTCTGAACCAAGCAGAACAACTTTCATTGGGTAGCCAGGGGGTCAATCACCACCTCTCTGCCAATGCGGGGATAAAAGGAGGGGGATATTCCCTTGGAGGAAGGGCAGAATAAACATGTAATGAAGTAAATAAGGAAGTGCGTGGAGAGACAGGAAGCATGAATGACCCATGCTTCCTCTTTCGGCACTTCCTGTGTACAGTATGAGCCAGGGACTTGTGTACCTTCCACATCTAAGACACATCTCCCTCTATTTGGAGCTTGTATATCTCCTCAGTCAGCAGGGAGATGTGTGTGAGCCCTGCTCCCCTTTGTATAATATGTGACGGCTGAAGGCTCTCTCAGTTCTCACATGAGAGAGGACCACATAGTTTATGTTCTTTCACTCAGGAAAAAGTGGTGCAGCTAGGGCCTGAAATCACCATCCAGAGATCAGTGGCATCAGCACCTCGTTTAGGTGCTGATGTGTATGCCGGGGGGCCTGCCAGGGCTGGTGCTGGTCACTGCAGCATCCTTTCCTCTTATTTTTAAAAGGGGGCGGGCAACCCAGCATTTATAAGGTTACAGATGCTTAGCTTATTATTTTTTTTACTTTAAAAACATATTATCCTTTCCTACAACAACCACAGAAATGGCGCTCATCCCCCAAAATCAAGACAGTAGAAGCAAACTCATTTTATTCCTGTAGTCAGTATTCCTGCCATGATTATAATATGTTTGTGTTTTTATACTATTTTTGTTGTTATTATTGGGTTGCTTTGTTTTGTAAACCGCCCAAGGAGCCTTTTGGCTGATGGGCGGTGAATAAAAATATTAAATAAATAAATAAATAAATAAATAAAATTTCAGCGAGTTAAGCTGCACAGGCTCACTCGCCTTGTGAGAGCCTTTCTTTCTTTTTAAACATTAGGGTTGGCATACAGGGTGTTTGGTTTTTTTGCTCCAACATATCGGGAATACAGAAGCAGCTGTAAAGCATGGGAGAGTGGAATATTAGTTGCGTACTTCGTAACTGAAATAATACTTACACACGGTCATCTAAAGCCCACCCCCACCCCAAAAAAGACAATTAAGGGTGCAATCCTATGCATACTTGGACAGAAAAAAAAATTCTACAACTCCCAGCATTCCGCAGCTAGAATGTTTTCTCTCTAAACATGCATAGGATTGCACCCTAAGTCCAGAATCTAAAATTACCTAGCTGTACTACTGTCCACAAAATATATCTGACATGCAGGTTTTAGTTGCATGAATTGCATGAATATCAGGGAGATGGGCAGAACAATCCTATGTTCCCACTAGTTTATTTATTTATTACATTTTTATCCCTTCCTCCAGGGAGCTCAATGTGGCTTGCAAGGTGTAGAGCCAGTGTAGTGTAGTGGTAAGAGTGTTGGGCTGGGACTCGGGAGATCTGGGTTCTAGTCCCTGCTCGGCCATGAAACTCACTGGGTGACTTTGGGCCAGTCACTGACTCTCAGCCTAACCTACCTCACAGGGTTGTTGTGAGGATAAAATGGAGAGGAGGATGTAAGCCAGCTTGGGTTCCTTGCAGGAAAAAAGGCGGGGTATAAATATAATAATAAATAAATAAATAAATAAGGTCCTCCCCCTCCCCCCCATTTTATCCTCACAGCACCCCTGTGAAGTAGGTTTACAGCTGAGAGCATGCGAGTGACTGGTCCAAAGTCATTATGGCTGAGTGGGGATTTCACCTCCCTGATTTTAGTATGACACTCTGACCAAAAGACCACACTGGCTCTCAGTTTACACTGGTGTAATGGCAGCATAGCATCGTCAAATTCCTTCCTATGCACTCCCAGCAGCAAAGTTGAAAAGAAAGCATCAGTACTGCAAAATACGTACAGAGAAAACTGCAACTCTTTCAGCCACTTTCTCAGCATCCCATGGCAAAACTGCTGGCACACGTCAATCATAGAGTGGCATGCCAACAATCCCCTACCATGTATAGCCATGGACTGGTGGAGCCAGTCCACATATGGCAACAGGGAAAGAGCTCCACAACATCACGCCACCATTCATTTGCTTCCTCTGCACATGCACAAGAATAAATATGTAAAATATCAACACCAGAGACTGGCTGTGGGCGTCCTTCATGGATGGCCGTTTCTCAACCGAATCCTTTAGTCCCCTGATTGGCTTGGGGAACTGAGCATGGCCGTATATGGCAAACAGCCAGAGTGGTCCTCCTGAATGCTCTGCCTGACATGCCTGCTGCTGGTTTTGAAGCTACTGCCCCTGCACCTAGAGTGGTGGTGGTGGTGGTGGTGGTGGTGGTGGAGGAGGAGGAGGAGGAGGAGGAGGAGGAGGAGGAGGAGGAGGAGGGGCATAGCTCCTCCTCCCTCTTCTGTGCATGTGCAGTCCCAGAAGGAGATACAGATGCAGTTTGAGGGCTGTGCATGCACAACTCTGCTCCATTGTGCAGGCCATGGTGTGGGGGGAACAGAATTGTCATTGGGAGACTGTGTGCGGTAGCGCACAACAGTAAAGTGCCTTCCCAGATTCTTTGCTTGCGTGTGTGTGTGTGTGTGTGTGTGTGTGTATGTATGTTGTGTGGGGTCAGCTGGGAGAAGGGTGGCATTGGGGACACAGGTGGGGCAGAGCCTTAATCTGCAAACAAGGGACTAAAGGCCACACTCACCTTTGGCATGCCTGGCCAGCAGCAGTTATGTAAGAAGTAAAAGAAGAACAGCAGGAAGGATCAGAACTCAATCTGCATATGCCACAGAGCAGCTTTCTGACCACATCAGCAAAGGATACATTTGTCCCACCCTAACCACCAGCCCACTGACCCAGGAGGACCAAGAGGGCTGCAAGCAAGGAGAGTCCTGACCTGGTGGACAGCACCAGTTTCACATGCACTCTAACTAAAAAAAGGCTCAGAGGATTCACACACCTGAGGGACTGCAGTGTCTGAGCGAGTCAGAAGCAGCACTGCATGGGTCATAATCACATGACCCTTTTGTGTCTGTCGTCCCATCTAACCACACCTCCCCACTGTATGTTTCCTCTAACGCCCGCCCGGGCTTTCTAGCGATTGTCCCGTGGACTTTAGGATGGGAGTGTCTTTTTTGGTGTTTCTGTCTGGAGTCCAGGGGTAGTATGTGTAGGTGTTCCGAGAAAACAAGTGTTAGTAATATACTCCTTCTTTATGTGTTCTGAGGATAGGCTGTCTATCCAGAGTAGTCCCTTGTTCTGCAAAGCCACCCTTCTTTATAGTTCCCATTACCAACGTTCCCGTTCTGTTCTGTAAGTATGCATAACACAAGGCCAGTGATATCACCCTTGCCACGCACCCTAGCATCTCACCAATAGGCTGCTGCCTGGCAGGGGGTTGAATACCAGGGATGGGGACTCGGACTCCAGGACTCGACTCGTGAGTCGGACTGAGTCCCCCCTCTGACTCGAGTCCCAGTATTTTTAATGGGACTCGAGACTTGACTCGGGACTCGAGACCAAGGACTCTTCAACATCCCTGGGCTGTGCCAGAAGGAGTGGAGAGGAGTGCGATCGCCGGCGAAGAGCGCATGGAAGCGAGGTGTGCCGCTGCTCGGCCACTATGGACGGCTACCAGGAGTGCAGCCCCAACGGTGTGTCGAGATTTATTTTGATGGATGTGTTGCGTACTTGGGAGAGGCAGAGGAAGGACCTGAGATTACTCTGTGCGGCTGCTCTGAGTGTGTTTCTGGTTCCAGCAAGTTCATCACCAGCGGAGCGGGTGTTCAGTGAGGGTGGAATTGTGATGAGACCTAACCGTTCCAGAATGGGGGCCAAACATTTAGAAAAAATCGTGTTCCTCAAATGCAACATGGATAAGTTTTAGGAAGTACAGCAAGTTTATTTTTTAAAATCATGTTCCTAAAATGCAACCTTTCAGACATTTTGGGTTTGGCTGCCTCTGCCTGCCTGCTTTGGGGTTCCCAGCCTCCTCTGCCTGCCTGGTTATTTTGGGTTTGTCTGCCTGGTCTGTTCTTGCCAAAATCAGTTGCAGAGTTTTGAAATAAAAAGGCACACTTGTGCCTAGAATTTATTTAAGCCACACATCTGAAGTAGCCTTATTTTGTTGGGAAACCCTCCCATTGATTTTAATAGGGACTCGTGGAGTCAGCTTTGGGAGTGACTCGGGACTCGGGACTCATGAGTTACCATTTTGGACCAAGGACTCGGACTCGGACTCGAGACTCTGGTCCAAAGACTCGTGACTCGACTCGTGACTCGAGACCAAGGACTCTTCAACATGCCCATTGAATACTGGTGTGGGTATGCTGTGATTGCCTGCAAAGTTAGCCAGAATCCTATATTCTGTTGCGGTGCTGTGGGCAGGGTGGAAAGAAGTGGAAGGGGCTGTGTGTTTTGGCTTTCCATTGAGTTCAATGGGAGTGTTTTAACTTACGCCCAGTGTGGCGTAGTGGTGAGAGTGTTGGACTGGGACTCGGGAGATCTGGGTTCTAGTCCCCGCTTGGCCATGAAACTCACTGGGTGACTTTGGGCCAGTCACTGACTCTCAGCCTAACCTACCTCACAGGGTTGTTGTGGCGAGGAGGATGAGGATTATGTAAGTCGCCTTGGGTTCCTTGCAGGAAAAAAGATGGGGTATAAATATAATATATAAATAAATAAATAAATAAAATTAAACATCTCTTTTGCCTATGTAATGTTAGGCCAGAGTAGGAGCGGGGAACAGGGTCCTTTGGGATTCAGACTGAGCTAGCTCTTTCCCAGCATCACCCACTGGAGTTGTGCTGGCAGTGGACATATGCTGACATAATGTTACACTGGCGTATCTCTGACGTTACACTGGTGTTAGGCTCTCAGCGGTGGCGTCTCCCCAAGATCTTACAGCAAAACCTGAGGAGCCACAGATGGTGCAAATTTAGCATAACGTGGCACCCCAAATCCTTTCACCCAAGTACTTTGGGTTGAGACTGGGTTCTTTGTGAACATTTGATTCATCTCTAATGTGCAGCGTCAAGGGATACATGCTGAGCAGACCAGTGCAGTTCAGCGCTTGCATGCTAGAGTTTCGGTTGGCATCCCTGAATTCAAACATGCTGCGGACATGTGAAACTATCTCTCAGCATCAGCTCCTGTGATGATGTTAAATGGGGCTTTCGACAGATGATCTGGCTAGTGGTTTGGCATCAGTTATGTGTATTCTTCAAGCCGTAACTGCTTACACTGGAGGCCACAGCATTACACATCATTCTGAGTCTGAATTAAAAACTCCTTAGCTACACACAACCGAGAAGTGAAGTCAGCTCTGATCTGGTTGGTTATGGAACGATGTTGCAAAACACACCGATGCTACACAAGAGTTTGATGCGTGCGTGTCTGTGCGTCAGACAAAAAGTGAAATGTAATAATTCAACAAGTTATGTTAGCGAGTCAGAATATAACCGCCCAATTGGAGCCAGTCCAGCACTTAGGCAGCTGCTGCCAAAGTAAGTCTGGGTAAGCCCTGGAAAAAAACAAACACAAGTGATTTGTTAGGGGCTGGGTGTGTTTCTGTGCAGTAGATGCTGGAAGGAATTTTTATTGAATCCGGCCCCAAGTTCCTGTGGTATGAAAAAGACTGAATGGCAAAGGGAAGTCTCACATGCCAATTTGAAACTTCACGGCACAAAGAAAGGGAGGTTCTTGTAGCAACTGGAATGTGAACTGCAGTTACATGAATAAAGGGCCCACTTCTTTTTTTAATTCACATGTACAGTAAGGTAAGCTTTGAAATCAAAGCTTAAAGTAAATTCCACATCCTCCCGGACTATGAAAAACAGAAGACACCTTGTCTATGGTTGAGCCTGAAGAGATGTTTTCCCTTGGGAAATCGGCTCTCTCAGAATTATTTTTGTGGTCATCGTTGCTTTTAGAGAAGCTTTTATGGAGTACTGTGTGCAAAGAACAAAGCCTTGGGAATTTTCCAGTGAGAGGTATGTTCTGAGGTGTCTATACAGCTTTTGGCAGGCTTCAACTTCTGCTCTGAGACATGGAGATTATATTATAGATGGAGAGTTGACAACCATTCCCACTGAACAATGGTAAACACACACACATACACACACACACACACACACCCCACACACCCCTATCCTGATGATCCCTCCCTGCAAATTCTTTCTTTATGTAACTAGCAGTAATAATGTATCTGGCCTGGCCTTGGTCACTGAAGCCTGCTCATCTTGCTGTTGAAGTCAGTTGCAAAAATCCTCAAAGGCAACCACGGAGAAGGCGGAAGAGGATCAAATGCATGAAAGGAACTAGGAACCTTTGTACCTAGTTCGGAAACTTCAATTGGTGCAAAATATGGCAGCCAGATTGGTCACCGGTACATCTAGAGGTGCCCATATTACACCAGCTTTAAAAGCATTACACTGGCTGCCAATCAGTTTCTGGGCGAAGTATAAAGTGTTGGTTATCACCTTTAAAGCCCTACATGGTTTGGGTCCGGGTTACCTGCAGGATCGCCTTCTCCCGTACAATCCGGCCCGCACACTTAGGTCCTCTGGGAGGAATTTACTCCAGTCGGCCAAGACTAGGCTGGCGAGTACTACCCAGAGGACCTTCTCTTCTGCTGCTCCCAGATTGTGGAATGGCCTGTCGGAGGAGATTCGTCATCTAGACAGTCTTTTGGCCTTTAAAAAGGCCATAAAGATTGACCTCTTCCGACAGGCCTACCCAGTGGAATTTTAAGAGTTTTTAGGATTCTTTTAAAGGTTTTAAAGAATATTTTAATAATATTTGTTGTGTTTTAACTACTTATGTATTTTATGTTACGGTTGTTCCCCGCCTTGATCTGAGTGGAGAGGCGGGTAAGAAATAAATTATTATTATTATTATTATTATTATTATTATTATTATTATTATTATTAAGCCCAGAGAGCTCAGACAGCCAGTAATGAGAGAGCCTTTAAAGTGGCCCTGTCCAGATTCATTAAAACAGCACAGGTTTTGCCATTGGGATGTGGATTGTACTGGTAGCCGATGCCTCTGACACTCAAGGATCAGATCAATCAGGTTTTACATTCTGCATGGCATTTGACTGCGCACCTGTAACAACTGATTTTGAAATGTCATGTGTGTCTGATAATAGGAACAAGCCCAAACAGTTTGTGTATTCTGGTAGCTCCCCAGTAGCTTTATCTGTAGGTTTTGGATATACAAAAGTTTCATGATAAGAAATCAGCCTAACAGATGCTGTCTGTATTCTTGCATCTGCAGTCTGAGACTTGACTTAGTAAAGATACCCTGAGAAATAAGAATTGCTGTATGCTCAGACCAGGAACCGTGTTTGTAGTTCTATTTATTCTTGATTTAAACTTCTAAGTTTTGGGGTGCTTCCAGATGGAGGGCTCCTAGCACTAAACAATCAAAAGGTACTGTACAGCTATTCCCTTTTCTTCCTTAACATATTTTTTTTTCTGGTAAGAAAAATGGCAGAAGAAGCTGTGGGAAAACATAGGAGAGCTACAAATTGAAGACGTCATCGTCTGTAAAATTCTCTGAATGAGGCAGTGCAATTGCACAATAAAAGCCTTGTCTGGAAACACCCCTGTATTCATGCAGCATCAGCAATACATTTTTTAATTTTTTTTTTTTAAAAACAACACATTTTGAAAATCAGATGTGTATGGAGCTTAAGAAACCTGATCAACAACATTGACTTATTTAGAAATAAGATCCTACTACACAAATCTGTGCTTTTTGCATTCTCTATATTTGATTTTTAATCCATAACATGTGCATTTTTTTTGCTTTGGCAAAAAAGTGATGTATGAAAGAAGAGGAGGAGGGAGAGAGGGAAAAAAATTAAGTGGAACATAGTCAGGTCATATAAGTAACCCTGGGCAAAGAATTTTGGAAAGCTGGTATAGAATAGATTTTTTTTTAAAGGCTAAGAGAAAATGTATAATCCAAGGTAGTAGGATACGAGGAGGTTATGCACATAGGATTGAATCCAGGCTTCATCACACTTAGGGTAGACTCACTGAAATTAATGCTTTCATGACTAACTTAAGTCCCACTGATTTCAATGGGTCTACTCTAAGTATTGTGGGCATTAGGTGCCACACACACACACACACACACGCAGTCCCAGACAGGTAGCGTAGCACACACAGGAGGTTTATTGAGCCCCTGGGGTGTCACCATAAATGGCTGGTATGTTGTGTTCAGCTTGCTGTGTCACAAGTTGTGGAGGCTTTTCCTAAGGACCAGCTCAAGGCTCAGTTCTGCAGAAGCGGATCATCTCAATGGCATATCCTCCAACATTTCATAAATGAGACTAGAACAAGCATATTCTTATATCAACACTCCACTGCCCAAGACTATTACACACTGCCAAGCCCTGCTTTGTCTGCTGTACCCTGAATTCATTCATTCTGTTGTAGCCTGTCCTGCAATAATTTAAAAGCAAAGAGGGCATTTGTTCTTTTAAAGATATAGAAGGTATGTGGGGCTTTAATCATGCAGGGACATTTTGGCACCAGAGCCCTGACCTGCAAAGCTAAAAGGTGCATTTCCCTTTTGATATCTTGCCTTCTGACTTCGGCATTCACTTAAAATACAGAGGGCTGGCAGCAGAAGAGGACAAGGGGGGAAAAAAAGAGAGAACAAGACCTGCAAATTAGCATCAAAGGGCTGGTGTGAGGTTTATTGGGACATTTACTAGTGTTGTTTTCATTATTTACACCACTGGTGATTCTAGGAGATCTCATTAAAAGTGTAATAAATGTAAAAATATTTTACAGGCCAATAAAACTCCCCCACCCCCACCCCAAAACCACATTGTGCAGTGCTCTTGAAGTTTTTCTTTTCCTTGTTGTTCTTCATAAGTTTTTAAACAATTCTCTGTGGTGTCATACTGAACCTGCTGATAATTGATGGGAGGATAAAAGAGCTTCAGTCCTCTTAGAGTGCAAAGGGACTGCTGGACTGGGCTAGTTTTAGCCACTTCTAGATCTGCCTGCCCCAACATGGTGCTCTCCAGATGTGTTGGACTATAACTCCCATCATCCAGGCAGCACGGCCAACTGCCCTTTTTTTCTTTTAGGTGGCAGCAGATGCTGGGGGTCTGTGGGCTGCACTTTTTGCGTCCTGTTTTAAGAGATGAAAAGTATTCATTTCTGTCATGGAATGGTTACACTCATTGCTCATGCATTTCGGTAAATAGGTTTTCATAAAGGTACAGCCTTCCGTTCAGAGTTTTGTGTGAGCTCCAACGCCTACATGGAGCTTTGATGTGAAGGGGCTTCCTGATCTACTTCATTGTAAGGAGCCACTCTGTGTGCACAACCCTTTGTTCATCGTGTCTGGAGCAGAGATGGTGTTTTTAAATGTTTGGTACTGATTTGAGACCTCAAATTGGGATAGCTACGAACTTACATAAACAAATACATTCATTTACAACAGGGGTGGGGTACATGCAGCCCACCAGAAGTTTTTGGACAACAGCTCCCATCACCCCTGACCATTGGCTATGCTGGTTGGGGCTGATGGGAATTGGAGTCCTAAAACATCTGGGGGGGGCACCCCTGATTTATACATGATTCCCCCACTCCCTAAAATTAAAACTAGGTTTTCAACTTGGATAAAAGGGAAGATACTTTCAGCACAATTCAGGCTGAAATTTTATACCAACTTACCTAGAATGAAGCCCTAGAGAACTCTATGGGGCTTACTTCTGAATAGACATGTGTAGCATTGTGCTGTCAATCTATTGAATGTTAGTGTCTGCTAAATCCAATTGAAATGAGTAGAATTTAAGTTGATTTTGGTTCAGCCCCGTTATATTGCTTTCAGTAGGACTGTTTACAATTATTGTTCCCACAGTGGATTGTACCCAGAATGCCTTCTGTTATATAGCAATGTTGCATAACAAACAAGAACCCAACAAGGTAGGAAAACAGACTTGTTTTCCATAAACAATATTAATAATCGCTACAATGGATATTTTTGTTTCATACACTCTCTATATTTTTTGGAATATAGTCTTCCTGGCTAAATAGTTGTATACTTCCTGGAGGTGGCAGATGCCACCCACCCAGATACCTGTGGGAAACAAGGTAGCTCAACCTGTCCTTCTACTCTGAAGAGGCTGAGTCACGTGTTAATTCATTGAAACCTTCTGGAGAGGGGGGGGAACAACCCCCCCCCAAATCTCCAGAAGTTGCACACCCAGTTTTTATTCAGCACCACTATTGCTTAAGGTGGGAGGCTGCCCTGACATACAAATTTAAGGATGACATACGTGAAGAAAAGAGAGTACAATTCACCAGGGACCCATCTTGAATAAAAGACGAGTTACATTTGCCAAATAGTGTAAGAGACTGTGTAGAACAGACCATAGTTCTTGAGAAAATTCAGAAAAAGTTAGTCATGCCTAAAGGCCATTGCAATCAATTAGGTACCTATCCAGCTAGGGGGGTTTCACGCGTAGAAGCAGCCATGTGTGTGTGTGTTTGTATTCCAATCAGGATGGGAAATTGTGCATGCTGCTGCTGTGTGTGTGTGATTCTTTGGCCTGATTTGGGAAGAGGGCTGGGAGGTTGGATGTACTAACCCTGCTCCCTCCCATTTCACGCTGATCAACAGGACTGGAACAGCAGAGCTCTGCATGTGCAGCTGTGGCTACGGCAGTTGTGCACAGCTGGATAGGGGCCAATGTGACACTGAGCACAATCTGAAGCAAGTTTACTCTAAAATAAGTCTCACTGAGTTGAATGGGACCTACTCCCTAATAAGTGTCATAGAGGTGCGGCCTAACAGTTAAGTCCCATTGATTTCAGTAGGGTATTGCCAAATTTTCTTCTGGGGTCACCTCTAGTTTTAATGAAAGCTTTAATCTGATGGGTTGCTTATTTCTTAATTATTGTCCGTCCCCCCTTATTGATGCATACTTCTTTCTTATTGATGTTCTTTAATTGATATGGTTTTTTTTATTGATGTGTCTGTTGTATATTTTACTTACGTACAATACTGGGCAGTATCCAGCGGTGGTGCGGCACTAGCACTGATGATGTTGCTTGTCTGTACAAAGGGGAAAAACAGCAAATTCCCAGCCCCTCCGCCTTTGAATGAGCAAGTGGTAATGACGCTGCTCTGCCACTGGATACTACCTTTTGTATTGTATCTGTGTTTCGATTACTAGCTGCTTTGAGCACTATTTTTAATCGAAAGGCAGGATATAAATAAATACCGTAAGCAAAATAGTTTTTCCTTTTCACCTGCACTTCAGTTTTAAGTGTTCATGTGTCATTTATTTAATTATTTTATTTATTATATTTATACCCCACCTTTTTTCCTGCCAGGAACCCAAGGCGGCTTACATAATCCTCCTCCTCCTCCTCTCCATTTTTTCCTCACAACAACCCTGTGAGGTAGGTTAGGCTGAGAGTCAGTGACTGGCCCAAAGTCACCCAGTGAGTTTCATGGCTGAGCGGGGACTAGAACCCGGATCTCCCAAGTCCCAGTCCAACCACTACGCCACACTGGCTCTCATTTACACAACACCTTCCCAACAGAGTTGACTTGCATATTTTGTTTACTCACACAGTGACTGGGTTCACATGATCATGGAGGGGGAAATAAGCCACGTTGGCTTATTCCACTCCCCCCCCCCACATGCTGCATGTGCCAGTTGTGTGCCGGGGGACTTGCATAATTACGCTCTGCAGCACTGTGGCTTATTGTATTGTGCGAACCTGGCCAGGGTGGCTTGTTGCTGTGGGTAACAAGTCACCCAGAATCCCAGAACAGCCCATGGCAACAAGCCACCCTTGCTGGGTTTGCATAACACAGTAGGTTGCACGGGTGAGAATAATTATGCAAATCCACCTGGCACATAGACTTGTGTGGTGTGTGGAATAAGCCACCCCGGCTTATTTCCCCCTCCATGATCATGTGAACTGGGCCAGTGAGTCTCTCCTTCTTTACAGGGGCTATAGTGCTAATTTTTTGAAATACATACTGGTGGCTCAGAAGTGATGCTGAGAGTGCTGAGATGACGACAGGCTGAGCATCTTCCCAAAGTCTCCCATGAGCAGTAATTTATTTTTAAAGGGGGCGTAGGGACCTACAGTGAGATGCATGAGGCCAAGGGCCTTTCATTCCCATTGCACAAGACATGAGCCTATGCAAGTCACATTCTCGTGTGACATTCTTGGCGGCGGTGGCTTCTAAAATCTCATCTCTGAATTATAAGCCAAACCCGAGCATTTATCCACTGAGTAGGACACTCAGAACAGAGTGAAAACACAGTTGTTGGTCCTCCGAGCCATGTCTCCTACGAAGCTTCACAGCTGTCCCTTCTGGCCACCCCCCCTACCCTTCTCCATATGTAAATCATCACCCACTCTCCCTTTTAACATAACAAGGGTGCCATTTCAATGGTAAAAGAGCTGAGAAAAAGTTGCTATGTTTAGATGTATCAATAAAACAAATTATAAGCATTTAATAAATGGGTGGAATGTCTGTTTATCCTAACACCCCCTCCCCTAAATATTTAAACAATATTACAAAAGGTCATGTTTTATTAAAGTTGTTTGTAATGTGTCTTTACCAAGATATTTTGTACTCTAAATCCTTGAGCATAGCTATGAGCCAATGTCTGTACTTCTGCCACCCACACTGTCGAAAAGCAACAATATTGGCTGAGTCTGTGCTGTCTTCCAACTATTTGTGACACCCTGTCAGAAGCTGCTGGGGCTAGGCTCTAAGCGCAGCTGTCCTGGGTGGTGGGCTGCCATATGTTGCCAGGCCCAGGCTTTGGGGCAGATGTCCAGGGCTCTACTCCGCGCAATGAGCAGGAGGGCCCGCAAATGCAGCAGGGCTTCCTTACAGCATTTTGATATAAGCAAAGTAATCATATTTAACAAAGTAATACAGTAATACCTTGGATTGCAAGTAACTTGGTTTGAGAGTGTTTTGCAAGACAAGCAAATTTTTAAATATTTATTTATTTATTTATTTATTACTTGATATACAAGTGACGTCTTGCAATACAAGTACTTCCTTTTGATAGTACTGAACTACTGCCCAGAGAGCTTTGGCTAATGATATAGAAATGTAATAAATAAATAAATAATAAATACTGCCAATACATTTTATTAGGGGACCCCAAATTCTAGTTTTATAAGAGACAGATTTTTCTTATCCTCTCTTTCCATTCCATTCATAATTTATAAACCTCTATCAATTCTCCAAATACCCATCATTTTTCATTAACTATAATGCTACCAGCTGAATGCAATATTCTAAATGTGGGCACACCATAGATTATATCATGGTATTGTGATCATTGTTGTTTTATAAACAAATCCTTTCATAATGTTGACTTTGCCGTTTTCAACACATTTGAGATTTTTGGTTTTGGTTTTCCTCTACAACACTCAAGATTCAAATCCTCCTCTGTGGTTATACGAACTTAGGATGTTTTCTAACTTTATCCCTATATTTATCTCTAGGTGCAACTGTGGCACATCTAACCCTTTTTTTTTTTTAGATCAAATTAAAAAAATATCCAGATGCTCTGGAATACAGTAATACCTTGGATTGCAAGTAACTTGGTTTGAGAGCGTTTTGCAAGACAAGCAAATTTTTAAATATTTATTTAATTTTTTTTTACTTGATATACAAGCGACGTCTTGCAATACAAGTACTGTAGTATGGCTTAAATTAAAAATCTCTGTACACATTTTTTTTGGGGGGGATTTCGTTTTGATATAAGAGTGTTTTGGATTACAAGCACGTTTCCGGAACGAATTATGCTCTCAATCCAAGGCATGACTGTACATTACAATCTACATACACCCCCCCCGCCCCATAAAACCATTAAGTCCAGAATTTAACATTACCAAACTGCACCAATGGCCAGAACTTTGGATTGGAGCATCTTCTTGGGGACTGGACTATTCTCAGACTCTGAACTGGCCACACCCAGTCTGGCTTGCCACTGGGTCCTCCGAGGTAAGAAGGGGGTAAAAAGGGATTCCTGCTCAGGCTGTGCTATCCCTCCAAACAGAAAGCTTAGTGGAGGTAGAGAAGGGGCTGGCTGAAAAAGTTATCAAGGGTCTCTAGGGGCAGTAGAGACCCCCCCCCGAAGGCTTCGAAATCGGCACTCTCTCAAACCATCGATCCCAAAGCAGGCTGTAATTAGTAATTACAGTACTAACTTCAGGAGGTTCCCAGGACTGTACCAGCACCTTGAATATGCAGCGCACATACTAGCAGTACGGCAGTAGGGGAGGGCATTAACCATTACACTACCAAGCAGGAGTCCAAATAAATTGGGAGCTCTGCCCCCACCCCGGTGAGCCTTAATTGTATACAATTTCCCCCTATGTGAAATTGGGCTCATTTCTCCTATTTCTCCCAAGGCATCTTAGAGATTTAGTTTTTAGGGTTTTATGGCTGTTTCCTATATATCTTTATATTTACAGTAACTATTCCCGTGCGGTTTGCATTTTGTATTCTGTCGTAGGGCACAATCCTATGGGGATGCTTGTAAGCCCCCGAACGTGGAGGCTTATGGGCATCCAATGCAGAGAGGGAGGAGTGGCGGAGGTGATCTGCACCTCCCCGCTCCTCCCCCTCTGCATTTTTGCTATATGGCCATTTCCGGCTGTCTAGTGACGGCGCTTTGGCAGGTGAGGAAAGGAGGCTGAAGTGGCTTCAGGATACCTCCTGTCTTGGCCACCCCAGGCTCCTCTCCTCCCCACTCACCGAACTGCCCCCGTAGACCCCTCTCCAAGGTTGCTTTTTCCTGGCCTTGGAGAGCAGCCGGTGCTGTTCTTTCCACGCCACCTGCAAGGGGGCATGGGAGGGGGGAGGGTCGAAGCTCCGATTCCCAGCTCTGAGGTCAGAACACGGTCTCCAAGGTCGGAGCTGGGAATCCAAACTATCCTATCCACCGCCTCCAGACAATGTCTAGGGGGGGCGGCATAGGATCGTTCCCTTATTCCTTTAAACATTTGTATTGTATTTTATTCTTGTAACTGTTTGTAATCCTCCCAGAAAATGCGTCTGATTGGGTGAAAAATCAATCAATCAATCTAACATTTCTGTTAAATGTCTCTCTTCAACTGGGGGAAGCATTACCAGCTGCAGGCATGTAACCTGAAAAGCTTTGCCACAACTAAGTGGAGAATGCTCTATCCTATTGCAAAAGGTTTCAAGGGAACTGGGAAGGAATAAGCTGATTGATGGGAATACCAAGTGTACCACCTTACAGAGGACAGTCCTCTATTTGAAGGTGTCCTCTATTTGATGGGCCGCCCTTCCCAAGCCCAGTTTAAAGATGAAGAACCATAAGAAGGGAGGGAGCGCAGCGCAGCGGGGGCCTGGCCGGAAGCTGCCCATCAGCACTTAGCACCTGGACAGCAGCAGACTGAGCAAGGCACACACAGGTCACCTGGTCACTGTCTTCCCCACTATGGCCAGGTGTTCTGAATTTTGATTTAAATTATAGTAATTATCCCTACATTTGCATCTAGACATATAAATTACCAGATGCAAGTCACTGCCCTCTTTTTTTGTTGATGCATGTCCTCTTTTTTGGCGATTCCTAAGTGGCCACTCTATTCATTTCACCTTCCAAACAAGCTTTTAAAACTCACACGCACACACACAGGCACACACAACAACAACAACAACAACAGAACATTTTGCAGCGAAATGAATCAAGAAGAGCTGGTCTCCTATACACACACACACACAGACAGACATGCGCGCGCGCACACGCACACACGCACACACGCACACACACACACACACACACACACACAGACATGCACACAAATGCCTGCCAGCAGGAAGAGGGTGTTGACTGTGTGGCAAACACACACGATTGACCTCACCGTTGCTGCGCACATCCTCCATTCACAGGCATATGCAAACTTGCATGGGTACGCACATGTCAAGATGGACACGTGGATGAAATGACCTTTCTAAAAGGTGTGGGGCACACCCAGCAGATTCATGCACTGTGTGGGAAACAAGTGGGAAACAGCTACTCTAAAATGGGTGGAAATAGCTTGAACTGCCATTTGAGTCAAAGACTGCAGGCTTTGTTTTTAATACACATACATTTCCAAAGGGGAAAATGCCCTGGTTAGTCTAGCACAGTGTTCTCCAACCTTGGGTCCCCAGCTGTTTTTGGCCTACAACTCCCAGCATGCCCCAGCCAGCTACGCTGTAGGTCAAAAACATCTGGGGACCCAAGGTTGGAGAACACTGGTCTGGTCTAGCAAGACCCTAGTGCATGGAGCTGTATACTAATTGTCATAGCCCTACGATACAGATAGAGAAAAGATGGAGATGGGGAAAGTTAGTGATTGTCAAATAAGGAGTGGAAGGTGGTGCTATGGAAATGGAGAACCAGGGGCCTGGGAAGCTACATGCCAGAGGAAAGCTCGAATGCTGGTGAAAACAGTGGGACGTGTGGGGTCAAAAATGATAGCATCGGAGAAGGAAGAAAAGAAATAGAACTGAAGTGGTTATAATGTAACTCATTCCACACTAAGGGGAACAGACAGAACCTCACTTCCTGGTTGGTTACAGATAGTTGGAAAGACCTGTGGGCACAGGCTACCCTCAGGCCTCCCAGCTTTTGCTTACAAATCAAGATGGGGCAAAAGCCTCAAGCTGCTCAGGCACTCTTGAGTACCACGTCGTCCAGGGACATCCAATGGATGATATATCCAAAGGTGGTTCTGGCACAGCTGGTACTTGCAGCGAGGATGGGGAAACTGAACAGAGGCTTAGGGCGCAATCCTATGCATGTTTAGACAGAAAAATGTCCTACAACTCCCAGCATCCGCCAGCCAACATGGCTGGCTGGGAAATGCTGGGAGTTGTAGGACTCTTTTCTGTCTAAATGTACATAGGATTGCACTCTAATGTATGAGTTACTGGTTTTGGGTCCAGTGGTGGCGGTGGTCAGGCAGGGAACCTAGGGCGTTTGTGGAGGCTGCTATAAAAGGTCTCAAGTCAAGTGGAACCATTTAGCTACATTTAGCCCTTTTGGGTAACTTTTTAGCGAGTCCACCTCTCTTGCCTCCTCTCCCAAAGTCTCCTTGCCTCTCTCTGTTTCTTCTTTTCTTTGGTGTAAGTCAGGTCTAAGGAGAAGCCGCATTAGAAGACGTTCCATTTTTAATTCTATTTTAAAACCAAAGTGTGGTGGATCCAGGGTCCCTAATAATGAAATATTTTATTATTTTATTAAGGTTTTATTATTTCATTGATTGGTTTTATTGTATGTTGTTATGATTTTATTTTGTGAACCTGTTTTGCAATTTTAATTTTTAATTTTAGTGAACAGCAGAATAGAATTTTTCTTTTAAAAATACATAAATAAATAAATGACAGTTTCATGCTGTAGATTCACAGCTGTCCAAACAACAACAACAACAACAACAACAACATTATTTCTCACCACATGAAGTATAGATATTACCAATACCGGATTGTGGGCAAATCATTTCAGTCATCCAATATTCCTTTCACAGTCAATGCTAATTTGTTGTTAAGATATCCTGATGAGCAAAGGATAGTCACTGTTGATTAATGGAGTCTTGGGTCTGCGGTTTCACCTTTAAGATGCATATACGGTACTTCCTCGTTCTCAAGGAATAGTGGTGGCTAAAGTTCTCTACAAGGAAACATTTCTTTTTGCATGTGTGTGTTCTTAAAAAAAAATCTGTATTACGTGTCAACATCTTACAGTACTACAAATACCATAGATTTCAAGACTAGACAGTCGCCAGGATGACTTATGGATGTATCGTGAATAAAGATATCTGCTGATCCTGGACTTTCCAGTCAGATACCACCATGCCTTTTAAAAAGTAGAAAGAAGAGAGAATCATATGGTGTCATCTGACTCAGTAATGCTCTGTGGTATTGTAGTTGCATTCTGGGCTAGCCAATCGGATGTTGTAAGAGACCACAATAGTGTGGGTTGGCACAGACAGGGCAGCCACAGTTCAGTTCAGTTCAGTTCAGTTCAGTTAATTTTCATTTATTACATTTCTATACCGCCTAATAGCCAAAGCTCTCTGGGAGGTTTACAAAGATTAAAACCTTAAAAATACATTATAAAAACCATATACATACAAACATATTAACATACAACATACAGAGAGACACACATACAGTATGTCTAAAAACAATTTTAAACAATCAACCACAAGAAAAAGTCAAAACCTGATTAAAACCTCATCATATGCTGCCAAATGCTTGAGAGAAGAAGGTCTTAACCTGGTGCTGAAAAGATAACAATGTTGGCGCCAGGTGGGCCTTATCAGGGAGATCATAATTGGGGGGTCACCACTGAGAAGGCCCTCTCCCTTGTTGCTGCCTTCTGAGCCTTCTTGAACAGGCACCCGGAAGAGGGCCATAGATGATGAACGTAGTGTATGGGTAGGTTCATGCTGCAAGATGCACTCCATCAGGTATTGCAATCCTGAGCTGTGTAAGGCTTTATAGTTCAAAACCAGCTTGGTTTTGGGCTCAGAAACATACAGGCAGCCAGTGCAAATGGGCTAGAATCAGTGTTATATGTTCAGACCTTCTGGTCTCTATTATCAGTCTGACCACCACATTTTGCACAAGCTGCAGCTTCTGAACCATCTTCAAAGGCAGCCCCATGTAGAGTGCATTGCAGTAATCTAGGCTGGAGGTTACCAGAGCATAGACAACTGAAGCCAGGTTATTCCTGTCCAGATAGGGGCATAGCTGGGCCACCAACCAAAATTGCTAGAAGGCACTCCATGCCACTGAGGACACCTGAGCCTCAAGTGACAAAGATGGCTCCAGGAGATCCTCCAAACTATGAACTCACTCTTTCAGGGGGAGTGCAACCCCATCCAGAACAGCTTGAGCACCCTCCATCCCAGCCCGGGACCACTTCCTCTTGTAATGAGGCATTAATCACGTCCCTGGCTCAGCTGGCTGTTTCCTCCCAGTTTTTATAAGCCAAGAGGGGCAAGGATCCAATACGGAAGTGGTTGCATGAACCTGTCCAAGCACCTTGTCAGCATCCTTGAGCTGTACAAACTAAAACTAATCCAAGAAACCTGGACAAGGTTGTGCTCTGGATACCTCACCTGATTCACCTGCTGTAACACTGGAGTAAGACCTGGCAGATGCAAGACATTTTGACCTGGAAGTGCCTGGCAAATGTATTACAGTGGGCCTCAGATGGATTGGCAGTATCCTTAGGGCATGTAATAGGCCACAGATGACCCTGAAAAGCTCTGCTGGGTGGCACATAGATGATTCGATAAAGGCAGTAAGATGTTGTTTCTTTGCCACCTCACTGCCCCTGAGTATACAGGGCCATAGGCACGCACCAGTGTTCGACTTCATCCACTAAGAGTTTTTCTCCATCTGCACTCAAGCCATCTCCTATTTTGCTTCATATACCGCAATTGTCAGATGCAAAGGTGTGGTATGGTATAAAATGGGTGGAAAGTGGGAGTCAAGAGGGGTGAATAGTGTGTGTGTGTGCGTGCGTGCGTGTGTGTCTGTGCATGCATGCATGCATGCGTGCATGCGTGATTCATCTACATGACACCCAACAGGTGTTTTAGTCACTGCGTGGACACAATCCTACAAATGTGAGATGTGACAGTACAGTGTTTCATTGGGATTTCAACTGTTTCCCTCTCCCCATTTTTTTTTGCATTTTACTGTGAGTTATTCTCTCCCTGCATATGACATTTCGCACTTCCTCCTATAAAAGCGTCAAGAGATTTGTATTCCATGAACTATAGGTATATTGATGAATTCTTCCAGTGTGTGCCTTTTCTGTACAGAGCAAATAATCGTGGAAGTGAGGCTGAAGGTCAGAGGTGGTTCTTGCTCAAGACATTTCCCAAGCCATAATAGTCGCTATGCCAATGGTGACTCTCTGGTTTGGATTTAGAGGAATCTGGCAAGTCTAAATAAAAGGAACATGAATATTTTTTCTAGGGGAGAGGTGAGCTCTTTTGGCTATTCTTTGGTTTCTCTGTTATCTAGAAAATATTTGAGCAGACTTAGTACCTTTTCCGTGCTTTCAAATGTTAGAGTCCTCAGTTGGTTGCACGAAAGTGTTCTTTGGTGCATTGAAAACAAATCTGTCATCTTTTATTCTTCTGCTTCTAATCCTTTCTTTTGTTTTGCCATGTGCTTGTAGAAATGGTTTCCCAGAGAATGGTAAAAGTGGGAATATACCATTAAAAACCAAACCTTTGGCAGCCACTTATCATTGATCTTATCACTGAGCTGGGCTTTTTCAGTTCTTTGTCTGATATTTGTAGGCCTCCAGTTGAAAGACTTAATTATAAGGTCCCTGCTTTGCAGCCTGACACTCATAAGGGTTTTTTGGCCCCATATTATGCCATGGGCTTTGTGCACTGAGCAAACTAGGAGAGGTTGATGTCCCTTCAGAATATGTGGTAAAAGCTTTAGCATGACAGCAGTAGAGTTGTTTTTTTTTTTTAAATCATGGATAATCACAGAAGGAAAGACTAAGATTCAGTTCTTACAAACGCAAATTGATATGCCTCTATGATTACAGAGTTATAACGATCAGCCTATAAAGGGGGATGTAATCTGAGAGATTTCCACAGAGCCATGACCTAATGTTGTTTACATAGGAGGCTGCTTTGTACTGAGTCAGAACATTCCATGTAGTCTAGCCTTCCCCAACCTGGTGCCCTCCAGATGTGCTGAACTGCAACTCCCAACATGCCCTGGCCAGCAGATTGGTGCCAGATTATGCCAGATTGGAGCATAATAAAAGTTCCCTCATCCATGATCCATACTGGATGAGGCAGCTGAACTGGCATGTATAACGGAGACATGGGTGGGTGAGCAGGGAGGAGTTAGTCTGTCCCAGTTGTGCCCACCAGGGTACTTCGTTCAGCATCAAGGTAGACTTGAGGGCCGGGAGGGTTCTACCATGGTCTATAGGAATTCAATCTCTCTCTCCAGGCTCCCTGTCCATCTGACTACTAGTCTGGAATTTTGCATCTTGTGTTGGGCCAGTGAGACAGATTGGGGATTCTGCTGGTGTATTGCCCACCCTGCTGCCCAGCAGTCTCCCTACCTGAGGTGGTGTCAGATGAGATTCTGAGATCCCCCACGCTGCTGGTTTTGGGGTCATCAAATCCCATTCAAGCCTAGTGCACCTTGTCTGGCGCAGCTCAGGATTTCATGATCTGCATGACGACCATGAGACTGTCCCAAGATGTCTTCGGCCAAACACATATAGCAGGGCACACTCTAGGCTTGCTTTTCTTCAGCTGGCCATGGGGATGGGGGATCTGAAGGTGGAGGATTTTGAATTGGTCTCCTTGTCACGGTCAGATCACCTTCTGTTGTGGTTTAGATTTGTGGCTTTCTCTCCACATTTCCCATCTGCAAGTGTGTGGGACCTATTAAGTTGTCCTGCCCCCAGAGGCTAATGGATATGCATAGTTTCCAGAAGGCTCAAGGGTGGTGGTGGTGGTGGTGGTTTCCAGCTGATATGGCTGGGTCTCCTGTCAAAGCCCTACTCATTGTGTGGAATGCAGAAATGGCCCAGGTGGTTGATATGATTGCTCCTGAGCACCGTCTCCTGATTAGTAGTGCTCGTTCAGTTTCATGTTATACACCAGAGAAGAGAACGACAGCTTGAGTGTAGATGGAGGAGAACTTCCAACAGATGCAATCGAACACTGCTGTGTGCTCAAGCTGGAGTTTATTCAGGGGCAGTAAAGGCGTCAAAGAAACATTACATCTCTACCTCTATTGCAGTCTTGCTGGATGAGTTTCAGTTGGTACAGCTTGAGGACAGGTGCTTGGACAGGTTCATCATGCGGCCACTTTCATTTTATATCCTTGCTCCTTGTGTCTTATTAAATATAGCAGGAAGGGAACAGCCTAGCTGGGCCAGGGAGGTGATTAATGCCTCCTTTTGAGAGGGACAGGTCTCAGGCTGCCTGAAAGAGGTGGTGGTGAGACCACTCCTGAAGAAACCCTCCCTGGCCCCAGAAGATCTTAAGAACTTTAGGCCAGTAGTGAATGTTCCTTTCCTGGACAGGGTCCTTGAGTGGGTTGAGTGGAGCTAACCCGCTCCAGACAGTCTTCGGAGTTCATGCCAGGTTTTGGCATGAAAAAAGCCGTGGTCACCTTGTACAGTGTCCTTTTTTGGGAGAGAGACGGGGGAGTGTGACCCTGTTGATTCTGCTTGATCTCTCAGCAGTTTTTTATACCATCAATCATGGTATCCTTCTGAGGCAATTGTCAGAATTGGGAGAAGGGGTACTGCATTGTAGTGGTTTCACTTCTGCTTGGATGGCTGGCTCCAGAAGATGGCTCTTGGGGGATATTGCTTGGCCCCATGGATTAGTATGGGATTCTGCAGGGGTCGGTTTTGTCACCCACGCTATTTTACCACTGAGTGGGGTTCTCTGGAAGTTTGGAGTGTGTTGCCATCAGTATGCTGGTGACACACGCTCTTCTCCTTTTCATCTTCATCAAGTGAGGCTGTGGATGTGCTAGATCTGTGCCTGGCTGTGACAACAGTCTGGACAAGACTGAGATGGTGTTAGTGGGTAGTTCTTTGTAGCTTGGGGGTTCTCCTGGAGCCAGCATTGTCACTTGAGGCTCAGGTGGCCTCAGTGGCACGGAGTGCTTTTTATCAATTTACCCACCAAGCCTCTATCTGGACAGGGATAACCTGGCTTCAGTAGTCTGTGCTCTGGTATCCTCCAAGTTTGATTAGTGCAATGCATTCTAGGTAGGACTGCCCTTGATGACTGTTTGGAAGTTGCAGCTTGTGCAAAATGCAGCAGCCGATTGACAGCAGGGACCCGAAGATCTGAGCGTATAACACCAATTCTGGTCCACTTACACTGGCTGCCTGTACATTTCTGAGCAAAATTCCAGGTGCTGGTCTTGACCAATAAATCCTTACATGGCTGAGGACTGCACTACCTGATGGATCACCTCTCCCGATATGAACCTACCTGGACTCTAGGATCAACATCTGATGTTCTCCTCCAAGTGCCTCCTCCGAGGGAGGCTTGGAAGATGGCAACAAGGGAGAGGGCCTTCTTGGTGGTAGCCCCCCCCATTGTGGAATAATCTCTCCACTGAGACCCGCTTGGTGCCAGCATTGCAATCTTTTCATTGCCAGGTTAAGACTATCCTCAACTCCCAGGAATGTGATGGCATATACAGTAATACCTTGGATTGAGAGCATAATTCGTTCCGGAAACATGCTTGTAATCCAAAACACTCTTATATCAAAGTGAGTCTCTGGCGGGCGTGAGCGGGGCCGATTTCGGCCCTCTACGCCAGCTCGAGGCGAGCAGTTACATCCCTACGACTACTTGTATTGCAAGACCTTGCTCGTTTATCAAGTCAGATTTTTTAAATTTTTTTTGCTTGTCTTGCAAAACGCTCTCAGACCAAGTTACTTGCAATCCAAGGTATTACTATAATGGGGCTTTTAATGTCAGTTGTTTTTATCCCAGTATTTTATTGTAACTGGTTGGGTTTTTTTTTACACATTTTAAATTGTTTTTAAAGTTTTTTGTGTTAAAGATTTTATATTTTTATTATGTTGTATTTTGGGGGTTGTAATTTTTGTGAACTTCCCAGAGAGCTTTGGCTATTAGGGCAGTATAGAAATTAATGGAATGGAATGGAATGAAATGACTGAAAGCGTGAGAGTTGGAGTTCAGCACATCTGGAGGTCTCAGATTGGGGAAGGCTGGTCTAATCCAATACTGTTTACTGCCTGTGGCTCTTTAGGGCAGGGATAGGCAACCTTTTCCAGCTGTGGGTACATGTGCAATTTGAGAAACTGTCCTGGGCACCACCACAAAATGGCTGCCATGGGAGGCATGGCAAAGGAGTACCTGCTCCAAAGTCTGAGTACAATGCAGAAGTGAGCCTGAACACATGAAACATCTCCTTCGAATGCCCAATGTTCAGCACCGACATAAACCTATTTCACAGCAATCATAGCTGCTAATAAGAAAATGTATTACTTTTTTTTTGAAAGTGGAAGGGATAGGGCATGTTGGTGTGCACCAAGAAAGGCGTCTGGGGGTGCATTGGTGCCCGCAGGCATCATGTTGCCTACCCCTGCTGTAGGGTTTCAGGAAGAGGCAGGGGATCCTTTTGACGGGGGATGTCAAGGACTGAACCTGGGAAGTCCTGCATGCAAAGAATGAGCATCACCACACCCCTAGTTTCAGATTTAAATGCTGAAAAAACAAAACCCTCGCCTGACTCATTTGGTTGCTTTGTTAGACAATTGCATGGTGTGAGAACATCACTTGCTAAGCTTGCACAAAACAAAGAGGATTTTGTATTAGGTGTTGGGTCTTTTGACTCAGCATGATGGCATGGATATTGAGGTTGGCTACAAATATGTCACTCAGCTCTACTGTTGCCACCAGGCCTTATGAAAAAGAGAATGGGCAATCCTCTTTTTCTTCTGCCGCCCCTCCCGCAAATACAGAATTACTAGGGCCGGTGTGCTTCAGGCTGTTAATGTGCATGCATATTCCTGTTATCCCCTCTCCCAACGTTCTGGGGAACATGTCAGTGAACCACATATTCCAGAATAATATAAGTTTAATAGGAAGGCACGATACCTATTTCCTTGTTATGTCTTCAGGTTCAGGAATGTACTGATCGTTTTCTGCGTGTTGCTTATAGATTATATCTCTAGACTATATCTATAACTATTTGGGGTTGCACAACCATTTTTCTGTTTACACGTGGGCTGTGTAACAATCAAAATGTACAAATTCAGGACATATTTGGACATAGCAGACTCTGAAGATGCCTGGCTGGACTCAGAGGCAGTGTTAGGGGGCAGCTGGAGGGCTGGAGTCCCGAATCTTTCATTTGGAGTCTTGAATCTCTGGGAGGCCACCTGCCCCACCACCCTGCTGTCCAGGGGCACTTGCTGAAATGAAGGTACAGGGGCCCTGATGAGCTCTGTTGCATCTGATCCCTCTGGATTAGCGGGCTTTTTGCCCACATGTATTTAACCTCCTGCTGCCCCCCCTTGAATCTTTCTGCCTGAGGTTTTTTTCCTGAAATCAAATGCCCTCCTTTCTCCTGTCCATACATCCCTTTTTACAAATAGGGGTGTCCTTAGGAGACAGGGTCCTTTAAACACACACACACACACACACACTTTAGAGCATATGTAAATTAGCATGTGCAAATTTGTGCATTTATTTTGTCCTGTGGGCCTGAGCCCCAGATCTTTTCAGTACCTAGCACCATCCCTGGCTGGACTGCAGAATCTCAGGGGCTGATTGATTGCTTTGGGGTTAACAAACATTGCTCTAGCTGTTTTGGGCTAGAGAAGTGGGGTAGCAATTGCCCCCTTCACTTGGGATACTGTGAACTCCTGATTCCAGGAATGACTCTGCAATGTTGGAAGCTGGACTGAGGTTTGCGGGGTGGGGGGGACTGCTTATGTTTACTTTTGACTAAACAAACAAACAAACAAACAAGCAAACAAAGCGAAAAAGTCTCAAGGGCTAAGACTCAGGGGAGAATCAACACTGCAGCTTATTTTACCTGCTCTTTCCAACTAGTTTGAGAATTGGGAATGTCTTAAGGGATGTTGGAGAAATTTGTCTGGTTTGCATTTTAATGCGAACCTACCTAATTTTGCACTTTCAAACCAATAAGTGAACCATATAACTCAGTTATCCTTTCAAATTTGTACTTTTTCAAGTTTTGCAAGGGAGTTCTCCAGTCAAAAATGATTACAAAAATGCATATATTAGGGGAAAGTGGACACAAAAATACATATATCTGTGAAAATAACATTCATAAATGCATTCTATTAGGAAAACTGCTTGCAAAAATGTGTATATTTGTCAAGATTGCTTACAAAATGCATTCCCATCAAGGTTTGGGATGGACTCAGTTTAAGATTGGAGAAATGAGAAATGGAGAGAAATGGAAATTGACAGATTTGTCCATGCCTAGCTAGGAATGGGCCAATCAGAAGCATTGCCTGCTTCTGTGGCACCACCCAGCCTGTTAGCGTATCCCAGCTGAGGCTTGGTTGCCATTTAGTGCCGTAGGGAGGAAAGAGAGAAAGTGTGCGCGCTTAATATTTTGTGGGAAACAAGAAATTACAGGGAATAGGAAATGAGGGAGGTCTAGCATCTTAAAAAATGTAAGAAAAAAACTTTTAGAAAAGAAAAGCTACATTGTAAAAGAACACAAATTAACGGTCATTAACTGTAATAAGACAATGATTATTGTTATGAAAATGTAGAGTGTCTTAGATCAAAAGTAAACATTTTAGTTTTGTTTTCATAAGAGCATTTTGCATAATAGAAGGGCCTGATGAATTCTTGAAAACGGCAATAGATAGGGTTTTTTAAAAAAAATATTTACCTTTTTGTGAATTCTGAAATTAGAGGGTTGACTCAGCTTCCATGACCATGGTAAATGAAGAAGGGTGTCATTTAATTTAAAACTTTATAAACTGCTGATTGAAGCTAGTGCATGATACTGGGGATCGGAGGTAAGAGTGAATCTGTCTAGAACTGGCAGAAGTTTCCACCATTGCAGACTATTGTTTCATTGTGGGCATTGTTTGTCCTCATTTCCATTTTGCCACCATAGGCCTTAAAACACAGAATACTCTTGCACACAAGGGCCCTGGGTATGCCAGGGTACTGAAAAAGGATGAACAACTCTCTCTCCCATCCCTGCCAAATAGTTTTATCCCCCTTTAAAATAACTTCATTGTTTTGTAATTGAAGTTGGAGTACAGAGATGACAAACTCTGAACTTAAAATTCAGTTTCGCCATTATAATCTTGCATCCACCGTGTGATCCTGTAACAGAAGAAGACTTTCATTTTGTACTTCCTACAACTTCCTAGTACTAGATCGTGTTGCTAGTGATATGTGTGTGTGTGTGTGTGTGTGTGTGTGTATGAATTCTAAGAGTGCCCATTGATTAAGGCAGAAAGCACTTCTTCTGGGGTTAAGTAGCTAATGAAATTATTACTAAGTAGGGATTAGTTTAGCTATCTTCATGCTGTCATTTTAAAGCTGTGCTTACTTTGTTTTCTTATAACCTGGAATGCAATTTCATTTACTGGCTTATTATTTGTTTTACTCCCAGGTCACTTGCCTATCATCACTTGCTCCAGAGCAAACACTATACGGTCATGAATAGCAGCTCTTCTTTGTAGACACACCTGGTTCAAACATTTAAGATAGATGGGAGTGACTTTCAAATTCTCGTCTTCTTTGCATAGTAGCAGAAATGTGTTCTGACCCCTTTCCATTGCATTTTGTGCAAGAACAGCTCAAGGGCACCCACTTGGGCAACTGTCAGTTATTCAGAAGCAAAATACATCACAATGACATGGTCCCGTTTAGTAAGGTTCAAACACTTCAGTTGAAGGCATTCCCCCCCCCCCCGTCTTTTTTCTTCTGAGAAGAGATGGAGTTATGCAGTCCAGATTCTGCTAGATCAGCCTTCCCCAACCTGGTGCCCTCCAGATCTATTTTGGACTTCAGCTCCCATCAGTCCCAGCCAGCATAGCCAATAGTCAGGAATGCTGGGAGTTGCAGTCCAAATCATCTAGAGGGCACCAGGTTGGGAAAAACAGTGCTAGATCTGCAGTAGGCCTAAGTTAGATCCAGTAGGATTCCTTTGACTTCTCAAGAACTCTGTCAGCAGAAGGCTACATTTTTCCCCCTTCTAACCCCTCGCTTCATATCTGCACCACCTGTGCTCGCTACTCTAATCCTTGCTGGTCCTCCAGCCCTGACAGTCACACTTGTTAATGCTACTGAGACTGTATAAACAAGGTGAGTTTTAAAAATGGCTGTCTAGGAGGGCTGCCATGTTTATGCTTACATGACATGATGTGGCCTTCTTAGGGTGGCCACTTGTGCACCACCAAAAATGAGGACTAAAGAGGACACAGATTTGCATACAATTTACAACAGCTAATTTATATGTATAGATGCACATTTAGAAAGAATAATGATCATTCAAATAGATATACAATGTACCTCCCCATAGTGGTGAGGACTGTGACCAGGTGACCTCTGTGCCAGCCCAGTCTGCTGTCCAGGTGCTAACTCAGTGTTCTCCAACCTTGGGTCCCCAGATGTTTTTGACCTACAACTCCCAGCATGCCCCAGCCAGCTATGCTGGCTGGGGCATGCTGGGAGTTGTAGGCCAAAAACATTTGGGGACGCAAGGTTGGAGAACACTGTTCTAACTGCTGATGGGCACCTTCAGGGTCCCTGCTCTCACTTACGGTTCTTGATCTTGAAACCAATCTTGGGTGGGGTAGCCCTTGAAATAGAGCACCCCTTCAAATAGAGGACTGTCCTCTGTAAAATAGGATACTGGGTGAATAATGTTAAAATGAAGGCATCAGATCTGAAGCAACTGCCATTCCTCCCCCACCCCTATTTTTTTCAGATAAAATCTGAGTATCCTGTTCTTTTGATATATAGTCACAACCTGTGGTGACAAGGTGCAGGTGATATCATCCACGACAGAAACTGTTCCAGCATGCCCAGATGATAAAGCCCATGAAGGAACCCTTTGTCAGCCAGCTGGTCTACTCACACTTAAAAAGAAATCATGCAAAATTCTTTGCTGGTGTTGTTGCTCAGCGGCCGAGAGGAGATTCCTGGGCCGTCTGTGGTTCAAATGTGACCTCAGCCCTGAGCTTAATCTGGGACTTCTCTCAGCCTGAGCTGAGGGGATAATATATTGGCCTGCCTTATGGGATAGGTGTAAGAATTACTTAGATATGTATATGAAGTGCTTTGTTTGCTGAAAAAGTACGATATACAGTCATGCCTTGGATTGAGAGCATAATTCGTTCCGGAAATGTGCTTGTAATCCAAAACACTCTTATATCAAAACGAAATCCCCCCCAAAAAATTTGTACAGAGATTTTTAATTTAAGCCGTACTACAGTACTTGTATTGCACGATGTCGCTTGTATATCAAATAAATAAATAAATAAATAAATATTTAAAAATTTGCTTGTTTTGCAAAACGCTCTCAAACCAAGTTATTTGCAATCCAAGGTATTACTGTAATACTAAATATAATCCAGAAACATAAGACAGGAATTGATCAGAGTAATATGAGGGTTCCTGGAGTTGATTTGTGAAAGCAATGCAGCCGGGAAAAAATGTTGCAATGCAATCGCATGGCAGATGGGAGTTTGTGTGCTACTGCATGCCCAATGTCATTCGTTTGTATTTATTTATTTATTTTTAATTCTATTCTGCCTTTCCTAAAAAAATAATCCAAGGCAGCAAAAAACACATATTAAGAACGATAAAATTATGTATTATTGGTTATTCAAACAAACAAATTAAAACAAAGAAAAATTAAAACAAACAAATCAGATTTGATTTTAAAAGGCAGAAATATTTTCAATAAAAGCAAATTTCATGAAACACCAGAAAGAATAGTGAAACAGCCCCAACAGAATTAAAAGCCAGATTTATTTATTTATTTTTTTTAAAAAATATATTTTTATTTAATTTTTAAAAACTAAATACAACACAGTATAGCAAAAACACACAACTAAACCTGTATACACAAAATCATAAAGTGCACCCCCCCCCACCCTCCTAGGGACCCATTGTTATACTTCCATCCCGTTAATCAATTACCTTCCATATTCCAAAAATATAACATATCCTGACAAGGCATACTCCCCTTCCCCTTCATTAATACAGTACATACTCTAATAATTGATTCCAAATATCCATAAAATTATTTTTCTTTAACTGTCCCTTTTTGCATTTGATATCACAGGTTAATTTATCGTTTAGGGCTATATCCTTAAAAGCCGGATTTCAACCAGGCTGGAGTTCCAGGGCCTTGAAAGGTTGACATGCCTGACTGAATCTTACAAAATAAATAAATAAAATCCTGCACCTTCCCCACAAGCCCTGAAGTGGGCGTAAGTGAGAGTGACTTTGCATCTGCCTGTCCCCTAGAAGGGGCGGAGCACCAGGGAGCAAGTGGGCAGATGCACGCCACCTCTGAGTGTTGGCAGGCAGACGGGTAGGGCTTATGCAGGGCCATTATGCCCTTGATTGATTGATTGATTGATGTAATGTATTTATTCACCGCCCCTCAGCCAAAAGGCTCCCTGGGCGGTTTACAAAACAAAGCAACAAATAAAAGCAATCATCTTAAAACAAAAGCATCAACAATAATAACATAAAAATACAGACATATTAAAATATAACATGATAAAACCAAGCAGCCAAAATGCTTTGTCCGACCCTCACTGGTGCATCTGAAATTTTCTCAGCACCTGCCCTTGGGACACACGACGACGCGATCAGCTGGTCACATCCTGGTCTCTGAATAGGATTGTTTTTGCCCTTCAGCCAAATTGGCGAAGACAAATTGCCCGCCCCGTCTACTCTCTTTGCACTGATCACAGTCTTAAATAGTATAGATCCATTGATCACAATGGCAGAGCAGGGTGTCTGCGTGCCGTCTGTTAGAGAGGACAGTCCTCTGTTTTGAAGGCATCCTTTGTTTGAAGGGCTCTCCAGTCCAGGTCTGGTTTACTGGTAAAGGACCAGGTCCAATTTAAAGGTAAAGAAGGAAGAGCTAGGCCTTGAAGTTGCCCACCAACAGCACCCAGACAGCAGCCTGAGCAAGGCACTCAGGTCACCTGGTCACAGTCTTCCACACTATGGTGAGATGTATTGTATTTCTATTTAAATTATAATCATGATGTCTAAATTTGCAACTACACATATGTAGTATATGCACATTTTGTGCAAATCAGTGTCCCCCTTTGTTCTCTTTTTTGGTGATCCATTTCCTCTTTTTTTTGGCAAGTCATAAGTGTCGTCCCCTCCCCACCAAGTGCGGGGAAAATAGAACTGAAAAACCTAGGCATTGGTGAGCACCCAGACATACCAAATAGATAAAAGGTGTAGAGAAAAGAGCCTCTGAGGGTTCCTACACACACACTCACATGCCTGCACACACACACCTCCTCATGTGTAAACCAGGTAATCCCGGCTGGGGGCTGGGAAGAGGCAAAATGTGCATAAGTATCTGATAAAGCATGGTGCCTAGACTTGTCACTCAATGCTTTGGGACTCGCAGAAAGGGAAAAGCCTTGTCTGGATCACACACTCAGAGTCTTGGGGATAGTGACTCAGGAGAGCCTTTCTCAACACGGAAAAGGTGCAGCTAGATGGGACAGACAGGACCGGCGCTACCACTAGGCGGACTAGGCGGCTGCCTAGGGCGCATGGCTAAGGGGGCGCAAAAACGATCCCGCGATTCCTCTCCCTCTCCCTCGCCACCGGACAACGACAGCCCCTTCCTCGAGGCACCTCCTCCCCTCTCCGGCTGCTGGAATCGCCTCGCCTCTTCTCGCCGCTGGCCCGGGGGCTGTGCGCTATGCAAGGCCGATGATTAGGCCACGAGACCCCTCCGGGCCTCCAGGTAGGGAGGAGGGAGGGAAGCATCATCTCCCCGGCCTGCCCGCGCCCGGCCCCGGCCCCGCGCCCGCCCGCCTGCCCGCCCGGATTCAGTAGATATGCGCGCTGCTCCCCCGAGCGGCGGGACGGGCTGCAGGCGGCCCCAGGAGAGGCCGTGCTGGTGCCCGCATCGCCCATGCTGCCCACCCACGCGCCCTGTGCGGCGGCCACCACACTCAGGCCCAGGCCGGGCGGGGCGGCCCCAGGGTGTGCAGAGGCACCTGGCAGTCCGCTTGGCCGGCCGAGCCGAGTCCCGAGCCACACGCCGCCTCCGCCTTGCTGTGGGGCCGCCGGGTAGAGGCCTCGCAGCTCCTCCGTCGGGCAGTGGGCTGGCCTTTCAGGTCCTGGCCCGGGGCGGCGTTCCTGCGGCGGCCGAGGGAGGTCGAGGCCTTTCGGGGACCTCCTGGCCCGGCCTTCCCCGACCTGGTGCCCCTCGGCTGCGTGGGACTGCAACCCTCATCATCCCCAAGCAGCCCAGAAGCTGCTGCCCAACCCAACTGGAGGGCACCGGGTTGGGGGAGGCTGTTCTAAGGGACTACAGCTCCCAGCATCCTGTGGAAGTGGTAGTTTAAAGCGCCTGGGGGGCCCTGGCTTGCCTGCCCCTGCTGAAGCCCGCCATTGGACTGGCAGTGGCAGCTCCCCGGGGCCCCGGGAAGAGAGGGGGCTTTCCCTGTCTGGACATGCTGCTGGAAAGAAGATCTCCCTTCTTGCCTGGACGTGCTGCCGGACAAAGTAGGCACCCTGCCGGGGGCTCTTGCCAGGGGAAATCCTCCGGAGCTTTGAGTCAGGAGCAGGAAAACGAACGCTGGCGGGTCCATCTCTAGCTCGGTTGTTTCTCTCTATTGGGCTGTCTTGCTCCCATTCCTCCTCCTCCACCTTTTGGCACTGGGCCTTTGTCAGCATCCTGACCAGCAGGGTCTGGAACTGATCAGCTGTAAGAATGCAAGCAAGCTCCTATGGACAGCCATCTGTCTGGCCATACATTGGCACCTGAAGGGTGGTCAAACCCTCCTGGCTGCTTGGTAGGATGATAGATGAGAGCGCTCTACCACCAGCAGTTTGGTCATGTGTGTACTTACAGCAGCCTTCCCTAATCTAGTCCTTCAGATGGTCAGATGGGTTGGACTGCGGTTCCCATCATTCTCAGCCAGCATGGTGATGCTGGTTGGGAATGATGGAAGTTGCAGCACAACCCATCTGGGGAGCACCAGGTTGGGGGAGGCTGATATAGGGATTTCTTTCTGTTTCGCACCAAAGTTGGAGGAGCTTTCTAAATGTGAACTTTCTATATAGTTCCAGAAGAAACTGTGTGCAGTACCAGAAGAAACTTAGCTGTATTTAGCCTGCAGCACAGTGTTTGTAGGAGCAAATTCTCTACTCCTTCAACTTCTGCTGTATTAAAAATGAGTCCTGTGTTGAATCTGCATTAGCACAAAAAAAGGGTTTGGTTTTGTGCTCTTTTTTCTATTTGAAAATCAGTTTGGCTTTTTTCCGTTGTCCCCATTGCCATACATTTTGTGTGTCTACCTCCCCCTTCATATTTATTTATTTATTATATTTATACCCCACTTTTCTTCCTGCAAGGAACCCAAGGTGGCTTACATAATAATCCTCCTCCTCTCTGTTTTATCCTCACAACAACCCTGTGAGGTAGGTTAGGCTGAGAGTCAGTGACTGGCCCAAAGTCACCCAGGGAGTTTCATGGCCCAGCGGGGACTGGAACCTGGATCTCCCGAGTCCCAGTCCAAGACTCTCACCACTACGCCACACTGGCTACAGCACATATGCTATTTTTAAATGTTTATTTTCTTTGTACTTGAAAGAACAAAACAAGCATCATGAGCACAGTGAGAAATGGGCTGTCCTCTTTGTTCCAGACAGGATGGGCAGAGGCAAAAGTAGTCTCAAGGGACAGCCACTTGACCCATTTCATATTAGCCAAGTACGAGGTGAATTTGCCTTTCTTTTGCCCACTTTGTGGATATGCTTGCTCCTTTTGAGTGAGGTACAACTTGAGCTATGCACACAGGTCCTGAGGACATCTTCTCCTCTTTCCAGATAATTATTTACAGCTTGGTATATCGTATGTGTCAAGCCTGGTTATTACTTGGATGGGAGACCTCTCCTCTAGTTTTCTGCATTGAGCAGGGGGTTGGATTCGAGAAAGAAGTTTTTCCAAATTAAAATTAATAAAAAATTATCTGTGTTCAACAATGTGCCAAGAAAGACTGGTTGGCTTGGCAACCATTTCAATTGAATCTGAGTTAGCATCTTCTTTAGACATTAAAGAAATGGTTTGCCAGTTTGCCATGAAAAAGGCAAGGAAAATGAAAGTTTTAAACATTAAATGTAGTTTCTGTCACACTTCACTAGGAATTTTTCTATATAGCAAATTGGTACTACATCAACATGTTTTTTTATGTATGTTTGTCAATGTTTATGTTAATAAGTTTTTTAGGTTTTGCCAATTGACTTTTATTTCATAATGGGCATAGGGCTGGAGGGAGGGAGGGCTCAAGTGGGGGTGTGTGTGCTAAATATCTGATCTTGCCTAGGGCACCAAACTGCCTTGCACCAGCCCTGGGGACAGACGTGGTCAGAGCATTGTTTTTTTACTCAGGGACAGCGTCAGCTTTGGCAGGACACTTGGCAGCGCTCCTGGGTGGGGCTCTAGCACCAGTAAAGCCCCCCTGAGAGCAGGAGAAACCCTCATGGGCAGTGGAGGTGACGGAGCCCACTCTCTGTCCATGGGCATGAGAGCTGGAGCCAGTGAAACCAGCAATTGCCCCCCATTTTCTCCCCTCCCCACACCTTGTTGAAGAGGGTGCCAGAAGCAGCAAAAAAGTCTGTCTCACCAGCAAACGCTGCTGCACCTGCCATTTTAATTCCCCCCACAATGCATCTGGGATCCCATCAGTACATTACTCTGCAGCAATGCTGTGAAGAGCCTACCTTATGGGTTAGACATTGTAGGGGAATTAAAATGGTGGCCACAACAGAAGTTCTTGCTGGCCATACAGGTTGACTTGTTTCCACTGGTGCCCACTTGAACAAGGAGAGGGGCAGGAAGGGAAGGGGAGATGGGGTGGTGGACTGATGGGTCCTTTGTAGAGCTCAGGCCCTCAGTAAATGTCCGAGGAAGCCCACCCCTGATGCTGGGCCAGTCTGGACTCAGACCATCGTCAGGTTCACCCTCATCTAGCAGCACAGGTTGGTCGTAAACTGGCTCCTGCCTTAGCCAAATGTTCCCACTGAAAATCCATGAAACTCACTGGGTGATTTTGGGCCAGTCACTGACTCTCAGCCTAACCTACCTCACAGGGTTGTTGTGAGGGTAAAATGGAGAGGAGATTATGTAAGCCGCCTTGGGTTCCTTGCAGGAAAAAAGGCGGGGTATAAATGTAATAAATAAATAAATAAATAAATAGTAGATCTCCTTTTTGTTAAACGTTAACCAAAAATGGTGACCCTGGGTAACCCAATGAGAAGTTGTCATGACCCAACAACTTCCTGACAGTACCACCCCTGGAACTGGATGAAACCTCAGAGGATAATCCTATCACTGACCCTAGTGCTTGCAGGGGTCAAGGGGAGTCAGAGGATACTGATGTCCCTCCTAAGACCACCATTCAGGGGATGCCCACCCCCTGTGCTCAACCCACCAAGATCATGCCCAGGATCCTAGGAACAGAGGTGTCCGTGCGTCAGGGTGAAGGTGCAGCGCTGGAGGCACAGTGCCCATCTGGCAATGCGACAACTATCCCTGAGCCCTACTTATGAGGAAGAAGCATGCTTTGAATCCTGGCCCTATTGACAAGCCACAAAGAGGTGAGGCAGCAGCATCACTTATAAAGCTGCTCACTTCAATCATAGCCATTGCTGGATCAACATCTCTCTTCTTACGTTCCATACTAGACAGTGCTTTTGGCAACCTGGACTTCCTTATCCTTGATCCACAGAACTACTCCTGGTAAGGTAGGATTTGACTCACATGGCAGGCCTGGTAGAAATGGAGCACATGTTCCTCACCTCTTTTATTCCAGATTTGGGTGCAAATAGGAATCCATAGTCAAGCTGCTCCATAAAAACACCTTGTGTAATTGCCTTGTAGCACCGTCCTATGCATGAAAAGCAAAGGTACTGGCCATAAGAAAAAATTCTGAAATCTATATTGGGGGTAGTGCATTTATTAGGCCAACTCAAGGTCACAAAAATGTGCACACTTTTGAGATCTCCAGATCTCTTCATCAAGCAAGATGTTACAAAAAGCAGGTGGACTGGGGGAAAGGAGGAAAAATGTCTGGTTTCCTGTTAAAGTCATGAAGTCTGCGTGGTCAGACTCTTAAGATGAAATGTGGGAAGAAGCTGCAGACATTCAAATTAGACTGTTCCAGGTGATGTGATGGTTTCAGGTTGCAGTTGCACCTGGGACCATCCCTAGGACCGCTGGGATGAAGAAACAAACAAACAATGGTTGATCCCTCATTTTTGAAAATATAAAATCCAGCTGTTACTCAGAATTGTCTCCATCCTGTCTCCTATGCATGTTTACTTAAAAATAAGTCTCACCAAGTTCAACGGGACTTATTCCCAGCTACGTGTGCATAGGATTGTATCCTTAATAAGCTAAGCATTATATTATAATGCAATTAGAAGTTGAAATTTACCTGCAGCAATCAAGAGAGATTACAGATGTGGTTCTAAAACATTTACTTGATTAAAACCCAGTTAACATTTAACTTAAAATCCATATATTTCCTTATGTGTTCATAAAGAGGAAGTAAACAGAGTGATGACTGCCATATAACTGTAATCTACTGTGGTTCATGTGCACTGTGCTGAAAGATAAATAATTTGGACAGGATACTATTTTTCCTGCCAATTGGCTTGTGTAATTCATTTTATCATGTGCAAAATGAACAGTGCGCTGGTGCTCAGAATACTCCCACCAGTGGAAAGCATGGGCAGTGGGGGGGGGGCATTTTATCTGAAGTCCTTAGGGCCACCTCTCACACTGTTTTGGAGGGTCCCCAAACCCTTGGGAACACTTTTTCAGGGGACTAAAGGGGAAGGGAGAGTATCGACAAAAAGTGCGTCCTCCCCCGTTCCATCAGCGGGATTCCCCCACTGGATCAGAAGCCTCTCACAGACATAAGGAGCCCTTTCATGGAAGGCAAAGTCTGGCTCCAACCCATAGTAAATGTAACATCACTACAGGCTTGAGATGAACTCTGGATTCTAACTTTTCATTAAAAAATAAATAAATCTTGCAGTGCATGTCTTGGATAAACTGCCTGAGTCGAGTGCCTGTGATTAATATTTATTTGTTTGTTTTGTTACATTTGTATTCCAACCTTCCTCCAAGGAGCTTAGCCTGGTATTTTATAGCCCCACAACAACCCTGTGTTGTAGGTTAGGCTGAAACTACTGAACCAAGGGCATCCAGCAAGCTGTGTAGTAGAGAAGCAACTTGGAACGAGGATACCTAGCAGACCATCTCCCTCTGTATATATCCAGCCAACCGTTAAGATCTTCAGAGGAGGCCTTGTTGGCTGTTCTGCGACTGACAGAATATTGCCATGTAATATCTTGAAGGTGGGCCTTCTCAGTGATGGCACCCATCCTATGGAAAACCCTCCTCCATGCAGTTCAGGAGACAGAACATCTGGTATGTCTCAAATGCCTCCTGAAAATGCGTTTATTCATTGAGGCTTTCTCTGGCTTGTAAATAACTACAATTGATCATATGTCGATCCATCTTACAACTGTTTGTATTGTTTTGTATTATTGTAGTTTTAAAATTGTTTAGAATCCTGTATTTAAAATATATTTGTTTTGTTGTTGTAGCTGAAATTGTTTTTAGTAGTGTTTTCATATTGTATTTAAATGTGATTTTTAACATTGGTATGTGAACCACTTGGAGATTTTTAATATGAAGCTGTATATAATTATTAATTAATTAATTAATTAAATAATAAATATAACATGTGTTGCTCTGTATAGTAACATTTCTCTTGACCAGAGTACAGGCAATATGTTTTTAGTGTCAAGCCTGCAAGCATCAGAAGATTCGCTTCAGTTAGCCAATATGAGTTACCTTTTCATCTTTTTCTATCTGCATTATATAGATTCCACAGCCGTTCAGTCCCCTTTTAGGCAATCATCCTTTCAGACACTCCCTGGTAGGTGTTAATTCCCTACACATCACCTGCCCCCCTTCTTACAGTTCATCTCTAAGCCTGTGCCCAATTGGAAATGTAACAGAAATGCTTTTGATTAGCTCAAGAACTACCTGACTCACTAGCACAGAAACAAGGAACAAGGCCAACTCCAACCCTTTGAGTTACATGGATTTCCATCACAGGGTTCTTAGTGGAAAGTACAGTGCTAGCCAACTGCAGAGTTACTGCTACAGGTAAAGCACCTCTGTCTGGAAGTATCCTTCTTTGTGTGAGGGAGGTGTTCTGTACGTCATCTCCTGACGGTCATTCACATACGGGAGGGGAACATACAGCGAGGCGCACACAGGAAGGGAAGTTGGAGGAGCGTGCATGCAACTCCCCTGGAGAGGGTGTATAACTCTCTAGAAAGCGATAACTAGACCATAACTAGACGGTGGATGGATAATGGCAAATCTGTGAAAATTCATAAATAGGGCTGTCACCCAGTTAATTAAAACTTAATTTCTTTAAGTGCATATATTTGAATGGATTAATTTCCTAAATCTGCATGCAATTGCAGATCAATTAAAATAGCTCTGAAGAAAAGAAAAAGCATCCCTTCCTTTTTCACTTGAGGCAGCAGCCTCTTCTAAAGTAGCATCTGCCACCCACATAACTTGTGATTACTTGTATTTAAAACAGTTTTTTAAAATAATAATAATAAAAAAATCTGCTACTTGATTAATCAGAGGTTATTCTTGAATAAAAATTTGTCACTTTATCAATTGAACCAATTTATTGACTAAGCCCTGGAGTCCTAATAATTAATAACCAAAAGTTGCTCAGTAATGATTCAGTACAATTGCGAAACATGTTGATGATAAACACACCGTTGGACAGCTGCTGTTTTGCAGTTTTCAGGGGCATATCATTGCCTACACGTTATGAAATCTGATGTGCAATTGGAGGTACTCCTCTAGGCATGGTCAGGGCAGCAGAAGTTGCTCTTGCATACAAACAGAAAAGCACAGCTGTAGACGTGATATGCTTGTCGACAGCCATAGAAATTTTCCTGGGGAAGACAGGATGTATAAAATGGATAAGTCATAAATAATCATTTTCCTTCTGGCCTTTTTGAGGCTTAGGCTAGCCACACACACAGTGGCAAACAAACCAGGGAATCCTTTGTCACCCACAAGGGATGTGCTCCTGCCATCGCAACTGACATTTGGTGCCATGGGTGCTCTTCAGTTCTCCTTCAGGACATTCTTTCCCAGCCCTTAAAATGCTCACACAGCTAAGACGTGAGTAAACACCAATGCAAAGTCAACACACCTACAATCCCAGCTCCTTTACCTCCTCCTGGAGAGCATGGAATGCTGGTGGTGTTGGGCAGAATGGGGGCCTCTCTCTTTCGTCTCTTTGTCCCTTTGAAAAATGAATGTCTTGCACTTTTGGATGCTCTATTGTATCACAAGTACAAACACAGATACTGGATGAAAACCTTAGGGGAAAGCAAAGGTGCATATAAACAAACGGAGAAACCAATGCTTTACATGCTCTCTCTAATCCCTATTCATTACACATGCCTGTTTATTTATATGACAAGTGGGGCATTTATTCCTGTGTGCACTTTTTGTTTTCTGTCAATCTACTTTCTCCCAAGCAGTGTCATCCTAAATATGCCACAGAATTAAAGGCAACCCAGACCAGTTTATACCTATCGCTGCTTTTGGTTTGGAGTTAACAGTAAAAATAACCACAGGGACCAGAGTCTTTGGAGCTCTGTTTAGACTTGGACATCTTGTTTTCTATATTTTTGCCATATAAAAGCTTAGGTAATGACAATGCCTCATGATTAGATGGTGATAGTTCCTTACGACAGCCTTCCCCCACCTGGCACCCTCCAGATGTGTTGGATTGTATCTCCCATCATCTCCAGCCAGCATGACTGAGGATGATGGAAATGGAAGTCCAGCACATCTGGAGGGCACCATGTTGAAGAAGGTTGCCTTAAGAAATTAGTATTCATGACCTGTGATGGTTGTTGACATTATCTTCATTTAAATCACTGGCAAAAACTTCATTTTTGCAATGTATTTTGTACTCTGGTACAGATATCCAAGTATAAAGTATGTGTGTACCAAAACATTTTGTAAAGTTGCATGTATATTTTAAATGTGGCTAGTTCCATTCCTCCTTTGTACTACTTGGACTATTCATCTGCAAGTTGACTAGAGGAAGGGAATGGGCTCTGCATGTACAGCTAGTGTGGCATAGTGGTTAGAATGTCAGACTATGACTAAGGATACTCAGTTTCAAATCCTCAGTCTTTCTCACCTCTAACCTATCTTTTTCTTGTGAGGACAAAATGGGAGAAAGAACCATATACACTGCCTGGAGCTCATTAGAGGAAAGGTGGGATATCAGTTAACTACTCAGTACAACTAGATGTCAGGGAGAAGGACTGTGTTCCCCACTTCCTAACATCTAACTCTCTATGTGTTTGGATTTGGGTGCGGGGTATGTTTGGCTGAATCTCTGGATTGGATGTACCCAAGAACTTGTCCTTGGACAGGGGACCAAGAAAACTGGATTGAGCCGCCCCAACTGATGGTGTCCAGCATTGGAAACTACCTAGCATTGGTCTCCTACTGGCAGAGTTCTGGAAGGGGGCAGGGATGTTCTGTTTACCTGACACTACCAGAATGGGGGCCAAACAGTCTCCAAAGTAAAAGGAACCATGACCAAGCTCTTCTTGGGTTTCTTGTTCATGGTGGATCAGGTTCTGGCTAGAGTAGAGCCCAGTGTTGGAGGCTGTGGCTCTAGTGAAGAATGTAAGGAGATCAAGGGATGTATCTGCTACAAAAGACAAAGACAAAGCCAACAGAAGGGGCGTGTCAGAGATGAGGCTCAAACGCATATCTCAGGAGCAAATGGCTGTAGGGGTTGGGTAGTGGGAAATGTGGGGCCCCAAAGCTGTTTTTTCTTGCAGAAAGAAGGAGAAGAAGAAGACAGCATTAAGCTTGCTTTTAAAAACAAACAAACAAACATGATTAATGTAACATGTCATTTGGCCCTGAGAATGGCTTCCTCCCTTTGCTTGTTGGTCATTAGGGAGATCTCATTAGAAACTTGGATGAAGAAAATAAGGCAGCAACTGGAGAGTTGATAGTAGGGACAACCAGAGTGTAGGAAATATCCTTAAGAAGGGAATAATGTGGGAGATCTATCTATCAAAGTACTCTAGGTGGGGGGGGGAGGGAACACAACCCTGTTCTGGCAGAGCCTCTCTCCCAACCAGGGATATGGATATCTAAATCCAAGAGTTCCCCCATTTCCCCCTCTTGTGCCATTATAGATTCAGTCTCAGAAACATCTGGATGTGCACTCCAGCCATATTCTTGGACCTAACTGAGGTCTGAAATTAGGGTTGCATTCCTACTTGAAAGATGAGTATTAGGCTCACTCCAGAAAGGCTAGGAATATGAGCGTGGAAAGCTAAGCAGGGTCAAGCCTGGTTATTACTTGGATGGGAGACCCCTCCTCTAGTTTCCTGCATTGAGCAGGGGGTTGGACTCGATAGCCTTGTAGGCTCCTTCCAATCTATGATCTATGAAATCTATGAATATGTGGAAGCTCCAGGGAAGACTGTTGCAAGTGCAACACTAACTCTTTTCCCCTCTTACTTTCAGTGCCCTCTTCCCTCACTTAAAATACCTCCTGCTGTGATCTGAAGAATAAGAATGGTCTTCAGAAGAGGAGTAGGCATGACTTCTGACAAGAATGGTGCCTTCCTATTCTCCTCCCTGAGGAAGAGGCAGAAGTAGAAGGGCCACACTCCCTCCCCATGCAGGAATCATGCCTGCATCTGTTGTGGGAACAGCTGTGTTCTGGTTGGGGTTGTGATGGATGACCCGATGGGATCCCACTGAACCTTGACTGGACTTGAGATGGATGACCTCATGGGATGCTATCACCAAATGCTGCAGGTCACCAGCAGGCATAGTCGGGGAAAGTGCTGCAGCGATGAGGTCTGGGTGGTTGCTGAGCCAAATGGTGTGTGAGAAGAGTAGACGCCTCTTCTAATAAGATAACCCAATTTATCCAAGAATGGCCAAGTGTGAGGGATCCCTGGAGGGGGCACCATGGGGGCCTGAAGAACCCACCCCTCTAAGACATGGGTTTTGAACTCCTCTCTGCCTAGGGACAAATTTAATTTTGGAGAAGCTCTTGGTACTGTATTCCAGTAGTGGGCGGGCTAAAGGCAATGGGAGAAGTGCCAAAATACCAAAAATACTTGCATATTTTTACTTAAAGCTCTTATTGCCATTAACTAAGCTTTACGAGAGGCATTTCAACCTTTTAGAATGGGGTGGTGGTGGAAACACACAAAAGCAGGGAAACAACCAAATGATCAGCAGTCATGGGAAAAAGAATGGGGCCAGGGGAAGGGGGCATGGCCATCTAGAGAACATCAGATTTGGCCCATGGGCCTAAGGTTTTGAACCCCTGCTCTAAGCTCTCCAGCACTCACCCTGGGTTGGTTGGCAGAGAGAAAGAGAGAGGAAGCCAACATTGAAAATAAGATGGCAAAGTCAGACAGATATGGCTAAGCCGATAGAGTTAGTCACACCATACCTTGGGTCAAATTCAACTTCCTGCCTTCCGATCCCAAGGACTTCTCCACTTCCAGAATGTCCCTCTGTCCATATCCAACAAAATCTGAGAGTGGAAGCAAAATCTTTATTTGTTTGCTCAGCAAAGTGATTGCAAAAGAAAGTCATGGAAGGGTATGGGCTGCTCTCTGCTGCCTTTTCCTTGTTGTTGATATTGCTATTGTTAGTTTTCTATGTGCCTCAGAGAGTCATTAGAAGACTTAAACTGCCTGTGGTGATAGAAGCAGGCTACAAAACATGCAGTCCAAATGGTATGCACAGGACAAAATGGAGGGGTGATGATGGATGATGAGAGGAGTAGTATTCTCTCCCCTGCCTTGATGTTGTTTGCACAAACGAGAACACCAATGAATGAGGTTTTTCATAAGTCAGTTGGCCAGGCACATAGACAGCTGTCCAACATGACAGAACAGACCTAAGATTATATTGTTTATAAACAGGTTTCTTGAAAGCCAGGGTTATGGCTTGCTTTGTCAGAACTTGAAATCTTTGTTTTTATTAATCCACTGCTGCTGTTGATCACAGAAAGAGTCATTTCCATCCAATTGTAGCTGCTTTTAAAAAGTTGCAAGATAGAAGCCAGCCGCTCAGGCTACGTTGCAAAGGTGGACACTGTCTGATGCAGCACTGTCCCACCAGCAGCACAAAGGCAGGGTGAAAGCCAGCTAGGACTCGCCTCCAGTAAGGTTTAGAGCAGTGTTCTCCACTGTTTTGTAGGCCAAACACATCTGGGGACCCAAGGTTGGAGAACACTGGTTTAGAGTTATGACACTTTACAGCTACCGTCCTTCATCTTCGTACACAAGGGTCCTGCTTTCCTTTGTCCCCAGTCAAAGGTATGGCTGATGCTGCATTGATCATTGACTGGAGTGGAAGAAGAGAAAGTGCGGGGCACCTGGCTGGATGAAGTCTCTCTTCCCAAACCAGGTACTCAGTGCCATCAGAGGTCATAGTGCCAATACTCTGTTCAATGGCATTCATACAGATGGCTGCATTGTTCCTGCACCCCAAGGTGCTGGGTGTGGGACTCCTCCCTCCTCTATGCACAATCCTCTCGACTTGAGCAAGAAGGGCAAACTGTGCAAGGGAACTTGCATCCATGCACACATCACTCTTTCTGGATGAGGATGATACAATTACAATGGACAATTTACACCCCGCCCCCAAATCTACATATTTTATCTATATGGCCCAAGTTTTCTGATCTTCTTTTGGCACTAGCCAATGAAGCTGTGACTATGCGATAAATCCACCAATCTGATGCCCACCACATCATCTCTTGTTATCCACCATGGGAGAAACAGGAGACTGGGGAGCTTTCCTGTCCTGACTGACTCCTGATGAGGAACTCACATGTTTGCTAGAGACCATTCCACCAGAAGTTTATTGAGGTTTTCCCAACAGAGTTGTAGCAGACTTGAAATAGGTTGCTCCTTCTGTCAGGAGCTACTAGGACTAGAACCGGGATCCCGTAGACCTGTGCTTTTCTGCCTCTTACGGCAAGTCACTCGGGGCTATGAGGTCATCCCAAGCTCTAGGGTGACTCCCATCTAAGCAGCCCATTGGTCTCCCCTGACCTCATAGATCTATGAAAGCTTCTGGGTTAGGTGTGGGCTTTGGACAAGAGTCAGCTTGGTCTCATCTGCTGGAGTGCTTCCCTGCCTGATGTATTCATCTCAGGTCCCAGTGTCAAGGCCTCAGCCTTCTGCTCTCCTTCTAGGCTGCCTATAGTCCAGTGCTATGATATTCTCCAGTCTCAATTAGGGATGGATGAACATGTCATTTTCACTTTCTCTCGCATTCCCATTTTTAAAATCTCAAGTTTTAATTAAAAAATAAATAAATTGAAATTTTAAAATCTCAAGCTTTCCCCCCATCTCAGATATGAAAGAAATGGGCAGATTTTGGCAAATTCTTATAAAGAATGAACTGAACTGAAATTCACACTGGCCAAATTGAATAGGCACAGTTATTTCCACGGAGACGACCGTGTTGTGCCTGCCTTCCATGTAGTGCCTGCCTTCCGTGCTGTGGCTGTGCCTGCCTTCCACTACATGCTGACATGATATCCTAAGCACATGAAGGGGTTCTCATGGAAGACCTCCTCTGCCCATCTGAAGAGTTCCTCTCGCACTGAAAGGAAAAATAAATGGGATATTATGTACATGGTGATGGTCAAAGGTGAACGAATATCCTTTGACCTTGGAAGGGAAGGAATGGCAACTTGTAAACCGAAAGTGTTGCCATGGTTTGCAAATCACTCGTCCTGAAGCAAATCGATAACTTCGCAAACCTTGTACATTTTCACGCCAGCGCTAGAACTGCAGTAATAAAACATTGGTTTCAGTTGTCTACTCAAGCTGAGCACCTGCAATTGTTTGAAGGCACAGCTCTAGGTAAAAAGACCTCTTTCCACCAGTACCTTGTCAATTCCCACCTCCTTCTCCCTCCTTAACAAATGCCGGGCTTGTAAGGAGATGGCGAGTCTAAGTTAATTACACAATAGGCTCATTCTTCCCTTCAGCCCATCAGGTATTATGTAAGTGAAATGTCCTCATGACATAAGCACAGTTGAATGCCAAGCTTATTTTTAGTAATAGCCTTGTCATTGCACGGTAGCCCTGATCGCAGATTAGTGCTATTAGTTCAGGTTCACTACAGAGGGGCTATGCGTTACAGGGGGAGTCGATGCTGAATGTGCCTACAGAGAGAATGGTCTGCATTATACACTGTATTCGTCAATGGAAATACATCAGTGACATATGCCTTGTAGGGGAATGGGATGTCAATCTTTCATTTGACGATGAAGAAGCTCCCCATTTCCCAATAAAGAGAGAATGAGAGATAAGGAGTCCTCTGATATTGTACTGGATCTTGCTTCAGGGCATAAGAATGAGCAGGAAGGGAATGGTTGCTTGTGTTGTGACAGATTTCCAGATGACTGTTAAAGTTATTATCACTTTGGTACATGGCAATTGTGATAGACAGCTTTCAATATGCTGCCACCCTGATGAGGACTGTAAATAAAATTCATGATATATAAGATATAAGGGCTGTGCAGAAAATCTTCCACCATGCGTGTGTGTGTGTGTGTGTGTGTGTGTGTATGTATATATATATATATATATATATATATGAATATGAGATATATATGGGGAAAGTGTATAGGGGGCAGCGGAATTGTGCCTCCCACCCAGGCTATCTGCACATTCAGTGTGAGGTCTGAAAAGGGGCACGTACACCTCTGCAGCTGTACGCATGAAAGCTTTCATGTGATTGGAGACCCTGTTGATCAGGGTTCCTGATCATGTGGAGAGAGCCTTCACACTCAAAGCAGTAAGTGCGTAGGTCCCCCTTTGGAGCTGTCACTCTGAACAGGTAGAGGGTCTGAGAGATGGGTGGGCATGGCGGTGGGAGGTACAGCCACGCGTTCCCCTCCATGCATTGGATGTGTGTGTGGAGGGTAGTGGCGTAGCGGAGGAGGCAGGGCTCAAAGGGATGCAGTGCCAGCATTTTTTGATTAGCTGACATCATCTGCGCCAGCCACCTCAGCACTCCATGTTCCCACTGCGCTTAGCTGCAATCCTCACAGCAGCTACGGGTGTGTGTGCAGCGGGGCACATGACTTTTCTCAGCAACACTATATTGTTCCCTGTTGTAATGTAGACTCTTTTGGGGTGGTTTGGTCTTGAATGGGCAATTAAGTCCCATCAGAGCCCGCGTGGCGTAGTGGTGAGGGTGCTGGGCTGGGACTCGGGAGATCTGGGTTTTTCTAGTCCCCGCTCAGCCATGAAGCTCACTGGGTGACTTTGGGCCAGTCACTGCCTCTCAGTCTAACCTACCTCACAGGGTTGTTGTGAGGATAAAATGGAGAGGAGGAGGATTATTATGTAAGCCACCTTGGGTTCCTTTCAGGAAAAAAGGCAGGGTATAAATGTAATAAATAAATAAATAAATAAAGTTTTACATAAGACCTGGTTGAGATGAAAACTGCTGGAACTGGCTTGTGGATATGGATCAACACCACTGCCTGGATTTGGGGATTCTCCTTGGGGATGTGGCTAAGGGGACTGTCATGATGAGCACTTGAATTTCAAAATTTACCACTACAGCAGGGATGGAGGGGGATCATCTGAATAGCTCTTATATTTCTGTAACATTATTTTCAACAAGTCCTTAGACCAATGTTCTCCAACCTTGGGTCCCCAGATGTTTTTGGCCTACAACTCCCAGCATGCCCCAGCCAGCTACACTACGCTGGCTGGGGCATGCTGGGAGTTGTAGGCCAAAAACATCTGGGGACCCAAGGTTGGAGAACACTGCCTTAGACATTGCAGCATGACGGTCTGCTTTCTACAGATAAACTCTGCTATCTACAGTTTGGTAACCATAATAATACCAGTTCATGCCCTCTGTTTCTTCATGCCACTGTTTCCTTATACAAATAGCATCTTCAAGTTCCAAAAAGGTATAATTATCTGCCTGCTTTTCATATATTCCACTCCCTTTTGGTAAACAAAACTGTGTTGTACTTATACAATGGATCTAAAGGATGTCATTGAAAAACAAGGTATTTTCATTTTAGTCTCAGCAATTATGTGCACACAAAATTGTGTACAAAATTGACACAAGTTGCACTCTTTTCATTTATTGAGAACCTGTTTGCTTTTGTGCTCCTGCCTTTTGATTTCAGGGAAACTGATCTGAAGGTGAAGATTTTATTTGGCGGGACATGAACATTTGTTCACATTTGTATTGATAAAGTTTTAAAATGTTTCCATTTGGACATTTCCTAGCATTAAAAATCAAAAGAATATTCATTACTTTTAATCAAAGTGTCATGGTGAAATGATAGTGCGTTTAAAAATCATAGTATTCTAAGCATAAACTTGAATCAACATTTCCATAGAAAATGGCCAAACTTCGGCACATAGAGCATGATCCCATGGAAAGAGGAACCTGCTGCACAAGCTCCACTGAAATGAGCAGATGTGCTAGAGCACTGCTGCACTGTTGTGCATCTCTGATTCATTTCAATGGGTCTTGCAGACCTTCTTGCTGGATCATGCGCTAGGGATGGACAAATCCAGCAATTTTGGTTTCTCTTGGTTTCTCATTTTTCCAATCTTAAGTTCAATTGAACTTTGAGAATTTCTGCAGTCATACATTTGGTTCATCCCATGAAAATTCACAAGCATTTTTGTGCACATCTCCTAATATATCCATTTTTTTACAAGCACATTTCCTAATATAATGCATTTTAAAAAAATGTAATTTCCCCTAATATACACATTTTTGTCGAGAGTTCTCCATTGCAAAATTTAGAGAAGTGTGAATTTTGAAGGATAACTGAGTTTCGGTTTGCACAGTGGTTTGAAAGTGCAAAATTAGATAAGTCTCCAATAAAATGCATACTGAATGAATTTCTTCCCCGTCCCTACATGCCTAGGGATGGATGAATCTGTAAGTTTCACTTACTACCACACTTGATTTGTAAAAATCTCATGTTCTTTCTGTCTCGTGTATTAAAACATGTGCACATTTTGGTAAGTTTTTATAAAAAAAACCAAACAGAACAAAATCCTTACCCATTTGTACTGGCTGAATTCAATAGGTACAACTATTCCCAGCACAGAGATGACTAGGTTGTACTTGCTTATCAAGTAGCTGTTAAAGATGAGGAACTGGTCAGTAAAAAGAGGGGGCACCCCTAATTCAGCACCTATCCCTAATCATGCCTATAGTTCAGGGTGATTGAGTATGCTCTGTATACAGGGCCGGTGCTACCATTAGGCCAACTAGGCAGCTGCCTAGGGCGCAGGGCTAAAGGGGGCGCCAGAAACGCCTTGGGGAAAAATACAGTGCTCTCAAGTGGGAAGGGGGGCGCTAAATATCTGATCTTGCCTAGGGCACCAAACTGTCCTGTCTGTATAATTAACTCTTAAGCAACATTCTATCTCCCCTTCCCCTTTAATAACAGACCACTTTCAGTTAAATGGACATGATTGGCGTTTGTCAAAATACAGCTTTGAACAGAACAAAATTTATTTCAACACACTTTTATTGCACCGGTGTATATATTTCAGTGCAATAAAAATGTGTTGAGATTCTTTCTCTCTGTTCAAAGAAGAGAGTGTGTGTAAATATATAAATCTATGTCTGTTATTTGGAACTGGCACATTTCCTGTCGGGAAGTGTTTGCAGAGGGTTTAATCAGTTTTGGCCAATTTGTATTCTTAGAATGTTTGATATTTTAGGTGAGAGGAGAGTCTGCAGGAATTGGTGGGCCATCTCTATTCTGCATTGTTGGGCTGGATATTAAATGCAGAAACTTGCACCTTTGTGAGGAATGAAATATTCCTTCTGCCTATCTTCCTTCACATATGAATCTCTGTTTATTCCTTGCCTTTCTCTCTTGAGAAATCGAAGTACAAGGAAGTGTGTCTGTCATTGATGTGAGCTGAATAACAATTGTAAAATTCCCCCATGCTCCAACTTGAATTCTTGTAATGTTTGGTAGGCTGAGTGGTAAAAAAACACTGGAAACAGATTTTCTTGATGCAGAATAAAGAAGTACTGAACAGCAGCCAAATGATAAAATAGTTTTTTTCCTCACATTTCTTCTTTTTTTAACGAATGCCAAGAACTCCTTAAAATTACCCCCATTGCAGATTTTCTTTCCTAGTCGTAATGTTTGCATAAGAATTTGGGTGGTTTCAGTCTTGGTTGTCCTTTTTGAGCTTTCTTAGTTTTCATCATCCTAAAACATACTTTAAAAATAATTAAAGGACTTCAGTGAGGGGGAAAGTCTGTTTTATTTAAGAAAAAGAAAAAGGAATAAAAATGTATTCTTCTTTACTTATCTTACTTAGGGCACAATCCATCCAAACTTAAAGCCTTTTTGGCTGCAGTCCTAGACACATGCACTAAGGAGGAAGCTGAATAGAACCCAGTGGGTCTTACTGCTGAGGAAATATGCCTAGGAATGCATTGAAAATCTGATTGAATTCACTTGGGGAGGGCTGGATGTATGCTTAGCTCTTTCATTTGAATCAGTGGGACAGATGCAACCCAATCCTTTGTGTGTCTACCGAGAAGTAAGCTTACTGTGTTCAGTCTGGGCAGGCACTGACTCTCAGTTTAACTACCTCACGGGATTGTTGTAAGGATAAACTGGAGAGAAAGAGGATCATGTATGCCGCCTTGGGCTCCTTGGAAGAAAGGTGGGATATAAATCTAAATAAATAAATAAATAGGGCTTACTCCTAGCATGTGGGCATAAGGCTGTAGCCATACATTGCAACCCTACACACACTTACCTGGAAACATGTCTCATTGAACTCAGTGGGGTGTATTTCATTCTGAGTAGCCACATAGCCCATGCATAGGATCACACTGCTGAAGTACTTAACTCCAGGTGGTTTGTAAGTGATTTTAGGTCTGCTGCCTTAGGGAGTAAGAGTCCCTTGAATTCACTGGAGCTTACTTCTGAATAAGCATGCATGGGATTGCACTTCATATCTACAACCCAGCCACGCTTGCTATGCTTTGACTTAAACCAGTGGCCACTTTGATGTTGAACTGTCTGCAGTAATACAACATCACTGTTGAGCCAGGGTGGCATCATCTTGTTTTATGACAATGCCTTGGAATGTTTGTAGTTCCTTCTCTCCCGCCACACAAATACTTACGGTATTTGCTGGCATAGCAAGTTTTAAATTCACAACTTAAAAGACCTACATTATTTATTTATTCATTCAAGCAAACATGTTTACTCCATCTTCCCATCTGAAAATCCACAAGGCAACAAGCAAAAATGAACCCAAATCCAGTACAATAAAATATATGAGACACAGAACTTAACACATGATGTCAGTGACCTGAAAAAAGAAAGAAGAGAGGCTTATTGTGATATGTCTTGTCCCATCAATTGTGTAATTTATTGTAAAAACCAAACACACCCTAAAAAAAACTTCAATAAGCAATAAACAACAACAACTAAACATCCCACTATAGCAATAATGATGATGATGATGATGATGATGATGATGATGATGTAACATGATAAAAATCAGCAGCTATGGCACACAATTATCAGCATTGGTGAATTTGAATCAGAATGGTCAAATGCCTGAAAAGGCCACTGGAAAAGTATCACCATTGCTCCATGCCTGATAGGACAGTGGGGAAGGAGAGAGGCACACTCTCACTGTGAGATGGTCCCACCTTGTGCAGCCACCCACTGTACTTCAGATGTAGAGGTGCATGGTGCAGGGCTCCTGAGGAAGTTCTTAATGGGTGGGTGGGTGGGTGGGTAGGGTCAAGATGGGAAAGACACTCCTTCAACCAAAGAACACAACAACATAAGAACGTAAGATGAGCCCTGCTGGATCAGACCAAGGGTCCATCCAGTCCAGCATTCTGTTCACACAGTGACCAACCAGCTGCCCGCGAGATCCTACAAGTGGAACATGAATTCGTATCCTGAACCAAGATCATTTATGACTGTGATTGGTTTAATTTTATTGCCCAAACTGAATGAAATGGGGGTGGGGAGGGGCATAACTGTAACAAAAAGCAACCGAATGATATACTCATTCCCAACATGGTAACAGATCTTGGAGTACGATTAGAAACAGGACTGAACCATGTTTCAAATGTGTGATTGAAAACCAGCTGGCAGCAGAATCTGTCTGCAATGAGGAAACCTCAGGCAAAAGCTCTGCAGGAACAGGTGCACGGACAGGAACCACCTGGAGATGCTGCGGCCGCTTCCTCTCCTGCTCCATCCGGATCCGGGGTGCACACCAACAGCTCTCGCAGCTTCTTTTGGTACTGTGTCAGACAGATTTCAAACATGACACAGGGGGTTGTGACACTTGAGTTTATGTATTACCTGTATAATTGCAGGTGGTTAACAGATGTTTGGGGCCTTAGAGCATGGTCTGGATAGATAGCAGAGATTCATTTCTAAAAAGTGTGTTAGTGGGAGCCCAGGCCCAGAAGGAAGGCAATCAATGAGCTGGTTGGAAGTCTTGCTGCCTGATATGAAATGTGAAGGAGGGGTGCGGAACCTCAGGGGGGCTAAATTCAGCCCTCTGTGGTTCCCCAGACGGCTGTGTCCCCTCCCCCTGGCCATACCCCTTTCCCTCAAACCATTATACTGGGGGGGGGGGGAGAAACGTAATGCAATCAAAAGCTCTCTGGCTTGTTGCCTTCATATTTGTGTCGCATAATAAAGATGTGTTCTTTGCCAAATGCTGCGTGTTACCGTTTATGGTGAAGAGGACTGATTTTTAAAAAACACATAAATAAATAAATAATAAAAAAAATACAACAGAATAGTCAGTAATGTCATCTGCCAAGAGAGAAAACAAAAGAAAATGTAGCTATAACTCTTCCTTGCATGAGTCTGAACTGGATATGAGAAAAGAGTGTATTCGGAAACACCCACACATCCGCACCCAGTGATTATTTGGTGTGAGATCCGGAAACTGGTAAAAAAAAATGGTGATAAAATTCCTCTTAGGATCTTCCTTCTGGAGCTATTGAGGATCTGGTATGTCCGATAAAACTCAGGAAAGGTAGCAGGAGTTCAGTGTGTGCATGGGTGCATAAATGTATGTGTTACCGTGAAGCCGTATTTTATGCAGACTACATGAATATTCATATTTATCTGTCATTTGAAAGATTTTATTTTTAGGAGGCCAGTGGGAGATATAAGACATCTGTTGTTAAATTCAAGGCCCTCCAAATTCTTTCCCTAACTGACCAACATTTTATCCTCTTTTCCATCATTTCCAAGGAAGAGTGATCTTAACCTTGGCTAATTCTAATGTTATTGAATTAAATTATATAAATAAAATTAATAATAATAATAATAATAATAATAATAATAATAATAGGGGGGAGGAGCTTCACCGGCTATGGAACAGTAGCTTTTTTACGGAGCTCCCAGAATGAGCTGATTATAACTGTAAAATACCCAGGAAAGACAGACTGTGAGTAAAAATTCCTTTGCTGTTTGCTTTCTGGAAGGTATGTGGAAGAAGCGGAGTTAAAAAGAAAATAACAGCATTTACACCCAAGATGTCATCTTTTTGTAGGATTGAAAAGTGGATGAAATGTTGTCATTTATTGAAGGCAAACTGTCAGCATTTCTTGAGGTCCAGAACTCAGTGTGGTTGGATCCAGATTTAGTCATACTTAAGAGTAGACCTATTGAAATAATTGAGAATTATGCTAGTCATGACTAAGTTAAGTCCTATTGATTTCAATGGGTCTACTTTAAGTATGACTGAATCTGGATCCAACCCCATGTGTGTAGCCCTAGCTGTATGGCAAACTGTATACAAATGGATCCTGCACGTGTGATTCCCCAGCCTAATCAAATAGCAAGAGCATTACGCATGCAGTCTTTTTAGAAAAGCTCTCACACTGAAGAAGGTGGCACCACAAATCCATATGCAAAGAAAATGATTCCTGTGGGGGCAGGAAGAAATCCCAACTTATTTCAAACATTTGGCTCTTTGTCAGAAAACATCTTAAAAGTATTTACGTAAGAACTGATGTTAGAGTAACACTTTGCAAAGGGCTGGATCCAGACTTAAGCTGGATCAACTGCAATGGCAGACGTGGACTTCTGCACCCTCTCCTTTGCATGGTAGTAGCTCCTCCAGCCCCCTCAAAACGTTACACAGAGAGTCAGGGCCCCCTGCTGAATGGGGTGAGCTGTAGCATGGGGAAGGGGGGATGCCCCAAAATCAGAAGAGGGCTCATCCGTGAGCTCTTCCTCTCCTGGAAGGCAGATCCTGGTTTATAGTTCCTGGAATAAAATTCCTGTTGATAGTATAGTTGCTCAGGCCTGTGGCTTATGCTGGCTCAGCTTGTCGGAGCGTGGAAAGCTAAGCAGGGTCAAGCCTGGTTATTACTTGGATGGGAGACCCCTCCTCTAGTTTCCTGCATTGAGCAGGGGGTTGGACTCGATAGCCTTGTAGGCTCCTTCCAACTCTGTGATCTATGAAATCTATAAGTGACTACCTTTCAAAAGATTTATAAAAAGACACACATAAATACACTAAAATATAAGGTGCCAGCATATAAAATGTGGGCTAACTGGGCACCAATATATTGAACTTAGTAGTTCTATAAAAAATGCTAAACTCATTTACAGTGAACACAATCTTTTATTACTAGTATTCCAGAAATCTAAATATTGTAATTCTACTAATATATACAAGAGGAGACAATAGCCTATTTCTTTCTTTCTTTCTTTCTTTCTTATTTCCCATGTGGAAATAAGTCCAAATGAATAAAGATCCTTTCAAAGTGCTCACCTTGTAAAGGATGTGTACTGTACATTTTCTCTAATGGGTCAAATAGCTTCATTGGGAAAATGGTAGAGGGGTGAAGGGTTGACCTCTCCCTTCCCCAGAATGGTGAACTCATTCCTAAGACATCCTATGACTGCTCTTTACACACTTTTAAAGTTATATGGAGCTCTTCTATGCTGGAGCCCCTTAAATTCTCCTACATTTTAATTTTATTCTAATAAGAAATAAAAGTGTACCATTCTAAAAATGTCAAAGGGTTAGTGTTTATGCCTTTCTATCTTCTATTATAATACATACACTTTTTATTAGTGTTATGTTTGTTTGTTTATTTATTATATTTATACCCCGCTTTTTTCCTGCAAGGAACCCAAGGCGGCTTACATAATCCTCCTCCTCCTCCTCCTCCTCCTCCTCCTCTCCATTTTATCCCCACAACAACCCTGCGAGGTAGGTTAGGCTGAGAGTCAGTGACTGGCCCAAAGTCACCCAGTGAGTTTCATGGCCGAGCGGGGACTAGAACCCAGATCTCCCGACTCCCAGTCCAACACTCTCACCACTATGCCACACTGGCTCACAAAGTCAAAGTCTTTGGGAGACTTTGTGAGTCTTTGTGAGACTATGCGCCAAAGTCTCCTTTTCCATTCTTTTCCCTTTTCCTCTTTTGAAGGAACTTGAGATTATTTGAAATGGGGGATCTAAGCAGCAGTAAATAAACTTCTAACTAACTTCTGATGAGTTTTCTAACCACATTAAGACATTGTACGGCAATGAAATTGCATGGGAGCTCATATCCAGTTATGTATTTTAAGTAAATTATGATGGGATCCAGGCTTAGTTATGCTTTGACTGAGTAGACCCATTGAAATAAATGGGACTTGAGCTAGTCAGGACTAACTTCTCCCATTGATTTCAGTGTGTCTACTCTAAGCCTGGCTAAGTTTGGATCTCACCTGATACCTTTCCAAAAAAGCTTGGGCATTAGTTTCACAACTACTGAATATACTTAAAAGCTTCCTCTGTTTGATTACCTCTCCAGACTCTAGAGTTACCTTAAATACAATCTTAAATACAACTATTAAAGCAAAGCAGGCTTGCAAATCATAGCCTAAAAGAAACATTTTAAACCAAGTTTGGTTTGGTACCAGGAGCTTAACATTCAGTTTAAATCAAAGTTAAACAGCCACACTGAAGAATCTTGAGGCACTCTTTTCACACACAGCTAGAACAGCAGCCTTTCCATTTTGTAGGGGAGAAAAATCTATTGTGCAATGGAAGGGTTAAATCAAAATAACAAGGGTGATTTATCTAGTAGCTTTGGCTGGCTATCCCCAAGTGGCCCAATCCCAAATCTATCTATTTGTCAAGTCACTGACAATAGCCTATTTCTTTCTTGCTACCATATGCTTTATTAAAGAAACACTTGACCTACCTGTCATATCAAGCGGCTTCCTTTTTCCAAAACAGAATAATATAGACATTTCCCTTAAGGGAATCCTGATGCAAATATATAAGGACAGGTTGCCAATTTGTTGAGCATATTAGGGTACAGCAAACTGTCAAGGGAAACAGCTGTAATACAGAGAGTTCTAACAAGCTCATTTTTCCTTTTCCCCCCAGCCGCACTTTGGGAGTCTCTCTCTCTAGTTTATATCACACCATTTATCCATTATATTTTTATAGACAGCTGTTAGATGCAACTGTCTTTTTTCTTTTTCTTTTGAAAAGAGACCACTTGGAGATCTTGCAGCATCTCTCTCTCTCTCTCTCTCTCTCTCTATCTCAGCCTTTGCCAAAAACCATTGCGAATCTTCCAGCTGCAAATGGTTGCAGGCAAAGGCATTGCGGTGAAGTTTAGAACAATTCTTCTGTGAAGCCATGGGAGTCTGGGCTGTGATTTACAAGAAGCCTGTGTTTTCAGATGAGGCTTTGTAAATGAATTTTCCGTTCTTCACCTGCCTGCCGGTATATTATAAGAAACGGTTGATAGCTACCACTAAACGTTTATTGGATCAATAGATATATTCTTGAAATTGCACACATGGCCCTGAAATGCTGTGTTTGAAAGGAGGTGAAAAGGTAAGCCAAAAGTAAGAGTAGGAATGCAACATAATTTAAAGATTTAGCCCAATACATGCTGACTTGGAAGCAAAGCACAGTGATTTTAAAGGAACTTGCTCCCGTGTGTGTGTACACTGAGCATTGCAGCCTAAAGAATAGATTATTTTTTTTTCAAAAAAAAACTTTCAGTACAGAGCTCTTTCTTAGCAGACGAGGCTACACACAGTTTAAAGTTACTATATGGTTGTGGTTTGTTTGTTTGCAAATCCTTCTATCTTTTCATCTAATTTTCAGCTGCTTTAGGCTTAAGATGTCCTGGAAGCATGCAACATTTAAGAATTGATTGGCTATTGCGCTTGGATTCTATGCTGGCTTGGGGGAAAACACAAAGACTGCACAGGGCAGCCACATGGAACAAAGCACAGATTAAGACATTGGCTAGAGCTCAGCTGAAATCAATACAGTTATAGCAGGGATTAATTTTGCCTGCTGCATTTGTTTACATATGTGATACTGTAGACTGTTTGCTGAACGAAAGTGATTGGGTGAGAAAGATCAAAAGTTCAGACCACAGAGCGATAAGGCATAGTTTGTAAATTGGGGGGGGGGGGAAGAGAAAAGAGAAGTCGGACTGAACCAGCCATGTTTGGTCTCTGTTTCAACTGGTTTATGTTAGTGAACATCAAAAACTTTGAATAGTGGATCATTGTCAACCACGTAGCTTGCCATTTGTTACCCTTGTTTCAGCCTTTGAATTCCCAGCTGCTGGGGATTTAAAATGGCAGTAGCAATTTGTCCCTCTCTTCATTCATCTATGGCAAGACTGCACAACTTGTAACCCACTGAGCTGAATTCAACCCACCCGCCATGGGTGGTGGACTGCCAGTGCCAGGTGTGCTCCTTCCCCGCACCCTTATTTTTGGAGTCCCAGGCAAATAACAAGGGAACATAAAAACATAAAGGGCTTCAAGCCCTGCTGGATCAGACCAAAGAGTGTAGGATCTCTTTCAGCCTAAGGGCCACATTCCATTTCAGAGACACTTCTGGGGACCTCATTGTGGTGGTGGGCAGGGCTGAAGGCAAAGGGGGTGGTGCCCAAAGACAAAAGGGGAGGGCCAGAAACACTAGTATACTTTAGCTTAAAGTTCTTACTATCGGTAACTAAGCCTTAGGGGAGGCATGTCAACCTTTGGAATGTGGAAAAAGTAGCACAAAAGCCAGGAAACCACCAAATGACTGGTGGTTAGGAGAAAGGGGGTGGGGCCAAGGGGACCCCTGAGGGTCATATTTGGCCTCCTGGTCTTAGGTTCTTGCCCCCCTTTCCTATTTAGTCCAGCATCCTGTTTCCCACAGTGGCCAACCAGATACCTATAGGAAGTCCCAAAGCAGGGCATGATGGCAATAGCTTTCCCCCACTGTTGTTTTCCAGTAACTGGTATTCAGAGACATGCTACCTCTGAGCCTGGAGGTAATACACAGCCATCATGAGTAGTAGCCATCAATAACCTTACCCTCCTTGACTTGGTCTGAGCAACTTTTAAAGCCATAACTGCATCTTGTGGTACTGAATTCCATAATTTCACTATGTGCTGTGTGAAGAGATACTTCCTTCTGTCTCTCCTGAATCTCTCCCACCATTCAGTGTCATTGGATGACCACAGTTTCCAGTATTATGAGAGGACAAAAATGTCTCCCTATCCAATTTCTCTACATTATGCATAATTTTATAAACCTCTATAATGTCCCCCCCTCACCATTGCAACCTTTCCTTGTAAAGGAGTGGATCCAGCCCCCTGATCATTATGGTTGCCTCTTTCTGCACCTTTTCCAGCTCTGCAATATTATTTTTAAGGTGCAGTGACCAGAACTGTACACAATATTTGAAGTGTGGTCACACCATAGATTTATTTAGAGACATTACAATATTGGCAGTTCTATTTTCAATCCCTTTCCTAATCATCCCTAACCCTAATGTGAATTTGCTTTTTTCACAGCTGCTGGGTCATTTTCATTGATATTTAATGTTCGACAGTTGATACTGGATTGTTGACAAATCCATTGTTGACCTCTAATCTTTTACTTGCATATTTATTTTAGAGCGAGCCCCACTAGTCAACCTAGTGGGAGTTCTGAGTAAACATGCATAGGATCAGGTTGTAAATGTTCGTTAGGCCAAATGCTGGAAACAATATTTGCAAACCACGGAGAGCTAAGTCTGGATTTTCCCCATCCATTAACATTTCTATGTAAAATGGGAACTGAATATACAACTAGCTAAAACTACTTTGTGCTTTCATCTTAATTATGCCAGTGAAATCTTTATTAGGTTCTGAAATGCTACTTGCATGACCAATGCAATAATAATAATACAGTAGAGTTCTTAATGTGGAATATTCTCTTAGGCCAAAAGATCACACGTTGTTAACCATATATTTTATCATTCAGTATTTAGTTAAATGACAGGCGGGTCCACGACTGTATCTAATTTCAAGCTTTGCTCACTCGTTTATGCCTGTCTCTCTTGTTTTACTGTCAGATCCAGCTCCTGCCAAGTCAGCGAGGCAAGGCCTTGGAAGCAAGGCAGGGCTGTGGAAGAGGGAGAAGTGAATGATCTGTGGCAGCAGGTTGGCTCCCTGTTGCTTCAGGCTAAAGAATGCTTGACTCACAGGCTTTTGTAGGGGTTCAGGTCTTATCACACAACCTGCTCTGGCAGGATATTGCTATTAATGACAAATTAACGTGTAATATTAAAAGTTAAAAGGAGATTATCGAAATGAAATGATTTTAAAGATATATGGAGAGTATCTGTAGATTTTGTTTTATTAAGGGGGAAAGGGTTTACACCGTCACAAGAGTCATTGCAATTTTGGAAGGCTGAATAGTTGTGTAGTTTAGTTGGTCCCGGTGGGGTTTGTGTGTCCTTATTATGATTATGATTGTTTTTTACGTGTGTGTTTGTATAGTTTGTATGTTTATGTATTTTGTATCTTATATGTTAAAATTTAAATAAAATTAAAAACAAACAAACAACCTGCTCTGGCCAATTGCTGTTCAATGAGCTTCTCTGCTGCTCTGGTTTGTTACCCTGCAATTTGGGTGGCAATGTATGAATGGCCAAAAGAGGACAGTGATCTGCAAGACATTTGTATATGCTAATTTATATGTCTAGATGCAAACTGAGAAATTATTATTATAGTTTAAATAGAAATACAATACACCTCACCAACAGTGTGGAAGACTGTGACCGGGAGACCACTGTGCCTTGCTTGTTCAGCCTGCTGTCCAGGTGCTGTTGGTGGGCAGCTTCAAGGGCCGGCTCTTCCCCCTGATGGTTCTTTTTCTTTATACCAGTGTGAGCCAGTGTGGCGTAGTGGTGAGAGTGTTGGACTGGGACTCGGGAGATCCGGGTTCTAGTCCCCGCTCGGCCATGAAGCTCACTGGGTGACTTTGGGCCAGTCACTGACTCTCAGCCTAACCTACCTCACAGGGTTGTTGTGAGGATAAAATAGAGAGGAGGAGGAGGATTATGTAAGCCGCCTTGGGTTCCTTTCAGGAAAAAAGGCAGGGTATAAATGTAATAAAATAAATAAATAAATAAATAAATATACCAGACTTGGGCTGGACAGCCCTTCAAACAGAGGACGCCTTCATCTGATGCATGAAGTGTTATCCGATCATAGATTTCACAGATCATAGACCTGGAAGGAGCCTACAAGGCTATCGAGTCCAACCCCCAGCTCAATGCAGGAAACCAGAGGAGGGGTCTCCCATCCAAGTAATAACCAGGCCTGACCCTGCTTAGCTTTCTACGCTCAGACAAGCTGAGCCACACTGGGTGCTGGTGGCATATTTTGCTCATATTGGGACATTAGGAACATCAATGATGAGCTCCGCATATGCAAGCCAATTCTGCTGTGCCAGACAAGGGCTGCTGTATCTTTTTGGCAGAGAGGGAAAGGGGCAGAAAACCTTCCGACTACGTTTGACAGCATACTATAGCCTGTAGGAGCTGCAGAGGGCTGTATCTCTCTAATTTGCCATGCATAATTTTATGCATGGCTTTGGCTGCAATGGTGCAAACCATTACTTGGCCACCATAATTAAAGCTGAGAACGTAGTATCGAGCCACCCAGGTAATATGCCCAGGCTAGACCTGTGGCTCAGGTTTCTAGTATGGAAGACCATGTACAAAGGCACAGGCAGGCCTGCTTCAAAGGAATTCTGGGACATCATCTGAAACCTCTTCAAATGTAAATAAAAATGCATTTAGTAGGCTTATTATTTTAAATCACACCATGATGTCAGCTTTCCCTAACCTGGTTCCCTCCAGATTTGTAGCACTACAACTCTCATCACCCCAGCCAGTCTGACCATAATTTAAATCATTTGTATTTAAATTCTAGGGCAGTATCCAGCACAGCCCAGTTACCAGCAGGACCCACCACTAGTGCAATGGGAAAGTAGTGGTTCCTAAAGTGGTTCCCTCCGCTGACCTGTCCCATTCCAGAAATGAGCATTTTGGCTTGTTTCCAGGGTTGCTGTAGGACAGTGTTCTCCAACCTTGGGTCCCCAGATGTTTTTGACCTACAACTCCCAGCATGCCCCAGCCAGCGGGCTGGGGCATGCTGGGAGTTGTAGGCCAAAAACATCTGGGGACCCAAGGTTGGAGAACACTGCTGTAGGAAGCAGTAGCTTCCTGTTGTGCTGGTGGTCAATCCCGTGGGCAAACAGAGTGAGCATCCAATGAGCATTGGATACATACTGCCCATAATCCTAATTTGTAAAGTTGCACCTGTACATGTAAATTGGCATATTTTGCACAAATTGGTATCCTCCTTTTTTTGGTGATGAATTTCCTCTTTTTTGGCAATGTATAAGAGGCCACCCTAGCAGCTTACCTGCGGTGTATGTGGGCTCACAAGGCACCCGAGAAACCTGATTTTCCTGCCTACCTGGGATGACCAAAAAAAGTGGGTATATTGGTTTATTTATTTATTATATTTATGAATTGCCCATCTGGCCAGACATCCGGCCACTCTGAGTGATGTACAGTCCAATAAAATACAAGGGGGGGTGGAAACACACACACACACACACACACACAGTATAAAACACAATTAAAAACAGTACAAAACTTAAAAATCCTAACCCACCCCATATTCCCACCTGAAAAGCCACGTTTTTAATGCACGACGGAAGCTAATCAAGGAAGGGGGATGGCGGAGGTCACTGGGGAGAGAGTTCCATAAATTGGGGGCTGCCATAGAAAAGGCCCTCCTCCTAGTCCCCACCAGCCTGGTTTCTCTGGCTGATGGGACAGGGAGAAGGCTGTCTGTGGCAGATCTTGTTGGGCCTACTTGATGTTGCTGGAGGCGCTCCTTGAGATAAACTAGACTGGAGCCATACAAGGTTTTATTTAAAGGTCAATGCCAACACCTTGAATTCAGCTCAGCAAACAACTGGTAGCCAGTGCAACTCTTTGAGCACTGGTGATGTGATCACGCTGGCGGCAGCCTTTGGTTGTCACTATTATCATTATTAACTGCATAGATGTGCCCAGAGCGCAGCTGACAACACAAGAACAGCAGTACAATAACAGGAATACATATCCAAGAGCATCATTACAATGACAATCAGCCACCAATCCTTTTCAAAATATAAATAGAGCAACCCAAATAAAGTGTTCATTTCAATAATACTAACATTATTAAATACCATACAGGCCACAATACATGACTAGTAGGCTGTGTTCAGCTTGGTGGGTCACAAGTTGTGCAGGCCTGCTGTACAGAAAATAAAATAACAAATTCAGTGCCACAGCAAGTCCAAAAGAAAAGGAATTTGATGTGAGGCATGTCTTCAATTTGTGGATGCGCATGGTTTGAATCTGAATATAAAATTCTCTTCAAATTAACTGTTCCAACAACAGCAATACTAATTAAACAAAATGACATGAAATAAAAATCTCCTGAAATGAAACTCCTAGAGTAAAGGCTTACCAAACAAAACATCAGGAAACATCACACAATAAAACGGAAGATTTGCTTCTTTTAAAAAAATGAAATATGAAAAGGCAACAATCAAGCCAAGTAGTGAAATGAGCAACTCAAAAGAAAGAATAAAATGATGCAAATGATTGAATATCAAAGGGAAATCCCATAAGAGAGAAATTCAACACCAAATGATAATTGAAATTATCATCTTTCTTCAACTTTATTCACAAATTTGGAAACAAAACCCCTTTCATTGCAGATCTAAACCAACAGCTCTTGCAGTAAGATGGTTTTAATAGTGCAGTGAAACATCTAGCTGACGTTTTTGTGTTAAACAGCATATCCTGATATGTTACTCATTTGGTTTTAATTCACTTTGCACCATGTGGTTACAAGCTCAGCTTGTTTTTGTTCCTGCTTATTTTTTAGCTGCTTTCAGTTATTTCCTCTTTTTTCACTTCAGCTTGTGAATTTCAAGGTCAGGCTGAAGTCAAACGTTGCCATTTTAGTGATGAAATGCAAGCAGATGTGGCCAGTTTGTATGACATTGTCCACACTCTTCCACTTGAGTTCGTTTCTGTGTGTGGTGCATGGCAATCTGAACAGAGTCTGATCATTTTCAAGATCCTTATTTCTTAGATTCAGATTTCAAAGGCAATGCCCGTCAGGCTAACGTTTATCAAAGAACATCTGAATAAGGAGGTTGACTATATATTATACAACACTTTGTTGATTGGTTTAGACAAACCCCCCAAAACAAAATACCCCCACTCTTCCCTTTTTATAGCCACAAGTACTGTTAAAGGCAATTTCCCCCCTAGATGCAGGTTTTGTTCTGCTTGCACGGAACAAATTCATCTTCAGTCTGCTATATTGACCCCCCCCTCCTTTGTTAAGATTTTATTCCCCAATTTCTCCCAGGAAGGAACATGGCTAAAAAAAATATATCCCCACTTCGTTTTAAAGCATTTTGGAAGAGTTGGAGAGTTGATTCCTTTCACGCAGTCCTTTAACTAGCTGGATTGCTGGAACTAAAGTTAGGTAATGGTAGAACAGGAGTGTTGAACCTCTTTCAGTCCACGGGACGAATTCAGTGTTGTAGCCGCTCTCAGGGGCCCCATTCCAGTGGTGGGTGGGGCAAAAGGAGGCAGAGCCCAACATGTAAAAATACCAGCATATTTCAGCTTAAAGTTCTTCCTGCCAGTAACTAAGTCTTAAAAGAGGCATTTCAACCTTTTAGAATGGAGTGGGGGGGGGGGGAAGCTGCACAGATGCTGGGAAAGTCCCAAATGATTGGTGGAAAGGGGTGGGGCCAAGGAACGGGGGCATGGGCATCTGGAGGGCTGGACTAAGACTTGAGGTAGGCTGTATTTGGCCTGCTGGCCTGAGGTTCAACACCCCTGTGGTCATGTGGGTAATCAATACATGCGTAGGTTCAAATGAAACCCATTTGTCTAAACCAAAGTCTTTTCACAATCATGTGTGAAGCAGGGTGAAGGGCTGAAGAATAAAAAGGCACCCACACGAGTGCAGCTGAGCTCCCACTTTCTGATTATCTTCCCACCATCCATTGCTCCAAGCACTTTTCTCCCAGCTAGTCTCACTTCTAGCAGAAGTGGGAATGAGCCTGAGGAGTGTTGGATTGCCGTTTGGTAAGCAATGGGAGGGATACAGTCAGACATCCACCTTTTATATTATATATTATATTTATACCCCACCTTTTTTCCTGCAAGGAATCCAAGGCGGCTTACATAATCCTCCTCCTCCTCCTCATTTTATCCTCACAACAACCTTGTGAGGTAGGTTAGGCTGAGAGTCAGTGTGACTGGCCCAAAGTCACCCAGTGAGTTTCATGGCCAAGCGGGGACTAGAACCCGGATCTCCCGAGTCCCAGTCCAACACTCTCACCACTACGCCACACTGACTCTTCTGCTTTATTTGCAATTGGAGCAGACACAAGTTTAAACCAATGGGTCTGCTGCTATCACATCTAATTTCAGCAAGTGGCCTTGCAAATGATTCTTACCTCTTTGTGCTGTTATTTGCTCCCATCTTCCCACAACATAGTTTCTAGCATCTTCCCACAACACGGTTTCTTTCTAGTTCTTTCTTCTTCTTGTGTTAAGGAGTGATGTGCTTGCCAGTCATCGTTGCTTACTCTCTGGAATAGGCAAACTTTTCTCTTTTAATGAGAAGAGACCTGACTTCCCAAACTGTATACCAGGTAGGCACAAGATTCTGCCCCCTCTTGGGGTTAAAGCAGTACAGAAAATTGATGTTACTCCTCCTCATTATTCCTGGTTAGTGTACTCCAGTCTGCTTTAGATTAGTACAATGCAGCTGTGGAAGAGAGGCGCAGATATAAGAGAATAATGGTGCATGTGTATAAAATTTCACCTCAATCGCCAAAAGGTTTTCTGGTGCGCTAGAGAATAGCAAAATAAGGGTTGAAGACCCAGTTTTACAAATGTTAGGGGAGTGGGGGGGGGGCGAAGTCTCATTTCCATAGACAGTGAAGTGTCACTGACTTTTATGGGCTTCGTTTGGGGATGAAGTTAATTGTATGCACATGTATGATCAGCTCCTTGAAGCATAACACTGCGGGTAGAAAGGGCCCACACTAGAAGGATAATTTTAAGTATCTGCCATTACCAAGAGAAAGCCTTAGGTTTATTTGTGCAATTGGCTGTATTTCCTTGGCATGATTAATTCCTGAGGCTTTAGGTTTGGGTAAAGTGGGCCTTTACAAAGAGTAGCTAGCTTGCCATCAATCCTATATGTGTTGGTTGAGAATTTAGAATAAGAGAGATGTGGCAAGACATATAAGCCATTCCTAAGAGATGACCTAACACATTTTTCTTGAGAGGCTCTGATGAAGACAATTTCACAGTTTCTCCAGTTAACTATTTCAATTGTTGTCCAACTGTTACTTAAATATCTAAATTTACCTTCTCATCCATTAAAGCCATGGCTATCATAACCATTTCCTAGTGATAATCATTGTTCCACAGTTTCTTCATGGCAGCCTTATAAATATTGAAATACCTTCATGTATAGAGACAACACCAGATGCGAGGGACAAACAATAAAGCGGGGCAGAGCCCTCCAGATGTTGAAGTCCAACTTCTATCAGCAATTCTCAAGCCATTCCACCAGCACGTTAGGGTCATTGGGCCAGAGCCAGCTTTAAAGTGAAATCAATTTTAAAAATGTATTTAGAATTAATCCCAAATAGACTGGGAAATACATCCAGGCTTATGTGGTGAAAGCATAACATGTGAGAAATCAGAACAAATAAAAGAACAGTATACACACGTTAAGTTTAGGAGAGGCAAAATAGAAGGAATGCTGTATACCAGGGCTCTCCAACCTTGGGTCCCCAGATGTTGCTGGACTACAGCTCCCAGAATCCCTTGCCATTAGCCATGCTGGCTGGGTATGCTGGGAGCTGTAGGCCAGCAACATCTGGGGACCCAAGGTTGGAGAGCCCTGCTGTATACAATCAAAAGGATACTGGGTTTACGTGGGGGGGGGGAAATCAAATCTTATTTAAAACACGAGAGAGCAGCTAATATGTGCAAGGATTACAAAGTGCTAAGTAAACAACTAGTTAACTCTAGTAAGAGTTATTTTCTCTTAGGAAAATCAAATAGATAGAATAATAAGCTGTACTAAGGCATCAGGTAATAGGACTTTTAAACCCAGTAACTGTATTAAACAAAGCTAACACTAGGAACCCCATGTACACCATCGTGAGTTCCATGGAAGAAATGTGGGATGCACGTGTAATGGATGAATGAATAAGCAATAGACTGTAGATACAACTCTTGTTGGGAATTGTGTAACAGCAAGGCCTTTCAATCTTGCATGTTCAAGTGTATGCTTTTTCTGAAATCCTGGGATTCTTTGTGGGGTTCTTGCGAATTGCGTATATGAGATCATTGTGCATTTGCTTCAGTGATTGGGAGATTACCCTCTCCAAGGAAATTTCCAGGCACCATGATTTTAAAAAGGGTTGTTATATTTATTTATTTATTTATTATATTTTTGAATCTCCAACCTCTATAGGAAACATGCCCCAAGGTCCAGGAGCAGGATCAGCACTGGCTCGGCAGTTAGCGTGCCCAACCGAGAAGGGTCAGAGTTCCCTGAAAAAAGGAGCTTAAATTAAAATAAAATAAAATGGGGAGAGGCTTCCTGCACTTCTGTTCAAGTGCTGGTACCAAGACCATGGACTCTTGCCATGCAGATGTGCTTGCATGCAAAACACAAAACCGTTATTGGTGGGTTCATGTTTTCCCTCCTTACTTTTTGCCATTGACTGTTATTACCCTGAGGCACAAAGAACCCCATAAAAGGCACAGTCCACTGGGAAGTTCTTCTGAATAGGCTGCAATGAGACAGATGGGTGCAAGAGAGGCAGTTGCTGCTCCTGTGTGGCTCCCATCAATTGCAGTGGGGCTCGTGCAAGAAGACTTCCTGGTGCATGGTGCGTATCGTGTTTCAAGGCCGATGCTGTTTCACTGTGATTTCGTAGCTCATATAATACATGCTGCATTGCAAAAAGGTGGTGTGTTGCCTTTTGGTAAGATCATTAATTCTGGGTTAAACTTTATCACAGAATTCCACGGCATTGGGGCAAGATTCCAGACATGTGTTTGCAATTCTCTGCATGTTTGGTCTGCCTTGGTTCTGAGAAATTGTGCCTTTTTGATATGTCTACCCAAAGGATTTTGCACTTCTCGAAGACCCGCGTTTGAGTTGTTTTGATGATAACCACAGTAGTCGAACTCTGGTTTCCAGTTTTCCTTCCAGCGGGCCTTCAAACAACCACCCATCTTGAAGTATGAAGAAATGCACACAGGCATTTTATTCTCCCCTTTTTCCTTTATATGGGCATGAAGAAAAAAAAAAAATCCAAAATATTTTCCACTGAGAAAAATCACATTTCTCCTCCTTGCAGCATTCTCAAGAAGCAAGTTTTCCTTTTTCCTTTTAATGAGCTCCGTCATGAATTACATAGTGGAAAATTCTTTGTTTATCATCTCTGCACTGCTATTACCTGCCTCAGTAATTTTACAAACTCCTCTCAAGGCAGTGCTGGCTGTGTGTTATATAAAAGGAACAATTACTGTTCTTCAAGAGGAAAAATAAATTTGGGTGTTTAATTTCAGAGAGGACAGAAATGTTCATAGCAGTATGATCCCACCTATTAATGCTTTTGATTTTCATTATTTCTCAATTGCCAAGAGTATAAAACCTCTTCCAATTAATGGTGTCTTTTATTGATGTACCTCATCCAGTTTCAGTCCTTATAATTTCTGATATACTGTGTCTCTCTTAGGGAAAGGACAATTTGTATAGAGTTATATGAAGATTCCCCCCCCCCCCCCCAGCATATCCTCTATTTGGGGAGAAGAATACACTTAAATTAATTCAGACTCAGAGCTTTATATTAGCTACCTTTAACCATAATTAATAATCATAAATGGGAATATGGGGGTTAGGTTAAGCTAGGCTGGGGATCTTTACCTATTTCACATGTGTATTATATTATTACATATAATTTTTAGAAGCAAGTAAAGGAGAATTTTTGAATTTACTGAGGGCACATTAAAAATCCTCTTAAGTATAAACTAGTGAAATGTATGCTATTATTTTAAATGTATGTTTATTTCTTATTTAATTCATATACCTGTGATGTTTTCATATCTCAAAATAGATTTAATAGTTTCATTTGGTGTGAATATCATAAATCTCTTTATGGGATTAGTTGTTTAAAATTTCTTATATGGATTAAAACAGAAACTAAATGAACATATATGTTAAAAATATTTAGCAGCTGGGAAAATATTTGAGATTCTGAATAATCTGATAGCAGGTAGCAATATAATCAGCTGATTAAAACTATAACACAAATAACTAAAATTTGCAAGCAAATTGCCTCTAGACTATAATGCAATCCAGTCCTATGTATGTCTACTCAGAAGTAAGCCCCATTGAGTTCAATAGGACTTACTCCCAGGTAGTTGTGCATAGGACTGCAGCCTTATAGTACAGTATACAGGTCTACTCAGAAGTAATCTGATGCTGAGTTCAAATGGACTTACTTCCAGGTAAATGTGTATAGGACTGAAGCCTAGGGTGCAATCCTGTACACACTTACCTGAGAGAAACCCTCATTAAACTCACTGGGGCTTACTTCTGAGTAGACATGAATAGGATTACATAGATGCGATCATATGCATTGCTGGCTGGGGCATTCCTGGAGTTGTAGGATTTTTTCTATCTAAACTTCCATCAGATTTCACCCTTACTGTATTACCTTTGAAGTTTTCACCACTATTGTACTGCTAAGTTTAAGAGTCTAAATCTTTAAGACTTTTCTGTGCCTGTATCATTATTATAGCATTGCAAAACTGCACTAAGTTTAATCACATCAAAATTGTTCCAGAAAGTCAAATGCCACCTCAGTTAATCTATATCTAAATAGAAAAGCTGCCATGCTATGTGTGGATGCAGTGTTAAGGCTCATATTGGGGATATATAGGGCTCAATTTGGGGCTTCAATTAATGTTGGAGCATGTTTACTTGTACTGAAATAGTAGCTGAGCAAAAATTTGCCACAAACATCACCTGTCAATGGGAAACAGAGTCCAGACTTAGTCCATCTACAGCAGTGTTCTCCAACCTTGGGTCCCCAGATGTTTTTGGCCTACAACTCCCAGCATGCCCCAGCCATCTGGGGACCCAAGGTTGGAGAACACTGATCTACAGCCTCCCTTCTCCAATGGATCAGCACCATGATTGTGCTGCCCTTAGGCAGTGCTGTCACAGAGCTCAGTAAGACAGGCAGGGAGTTGGCTTTAGCTCTAAATTCACTGGATGTACAGCAGGTGAGATCTCTAAGGTCTCACTTCCATCTGTGCAGGGATCTTCCAAATGTTGCTAATGCACATATAATTCAATGCGCATGGGCAATGGTTGCAGGCTCACTTTCCCGTAATTTGGAAATCAGTCGCACCATTTTCATCTATGCATGTTGAACTGCACACCAACATGCTTAGAAATACAACGGAGCAGGCTTTTCAGTGATGTGAAGCATGTATGTATGTGCATCCACAATAAATGTAGCAAGCACACATAAATATAGCATATATAAATATATACCAAGTAACTCTAACAGCACAGTCCTATAAACTGCACTGCAGGTTACAGAATTAAGCTTTTAAGATCCCACCTTTGGTGTAGGGATGGAACTATTGCCAGGACCAGATCCGAAGCCAAATATTGGTGTCTGTCCTCTGCCACTGCATGGGATCAGGTTTGATGATAAAAAGTTGGCTATTTTGTGCAAATAGCTGCTCATATGAACAGAGTTAACATCAGAGTGATGAATTATCTGAACTGGAGAACCGCAAGATACGATATTCAAGTTTATAAAAGAGAGATTGTGATCGGACTAAGGTGGAAAAGGAAAACAACAACAGGTGGTCACTGTCTCTAGGCCAGCCTTCCCCAGCCAGGGAACGTCAACATGAGCCATGCTGACTGGGAATTCTGTGAATTGCAGTCCAACACATCTGAAGGGCACCAGGCTGGGGAAGTCTGCTCTAGGCAATGAACGCTCTATCATACCACCACCAAGTTTCTGACACTCTCAGCTGTCCCCAGCCATACCCAGTTTCAAATGCTCTCCTATCCATGTGGTCTACTGAGAAAACAGAGTAGCAGTTAACCCAGTGGGTAGGATTGCTCACAGTACTACAAGACTTTGAAATGTCTTAGAGGAAAAATAGCCACAATGAGTTGTCTTTGGACTGAAAATTAAAGTACTGGAAAAATTAAGAGCGTCTGATCCTTTTGGTTCATAATATCCAGAAATATTTTCATAGTCTCAGAGCCAATATTTGTACAGAAAGCAATGACACTGGGCAAGAATGCCACATTCTAGCCAGTTTTCCCCCCCTTGGGTGAAATGATTGCATTTTTGGCCCATCTTTTAATAAATTAAATAGAGAAAGTAATTAAAATCCTGCAAGTTCTACAAATTTGTTGCAATGTAATTATTGGGTGGCGGGATTGGTATTAATATTGGTACATTTATTTATATTACCAGAAAACTAACATTTCACAGAATGGACTGATATTTCAAAGCCTGATGCAAAACAGATTGCACAATTGGTGCATAAGTGTACACACACAAAAATTGCTTATATTTAATAGGGAGGAAAGATGTAAACATATTTAAGTACCGCTCCAGAAATGGGTTTAAAATTGTTGGATTTCTGCTAGATATTCTATAATTGTACATTGGATACTGACATTTTCTGATGGTGAAAATACAGGTCTAGAAAGTCTATTTAGCTCAGAGAATTAAGTTGGTGCTGGAGCAATGAGAGATCCCATTTGTGCTGTCTGTGAGCCCTGTAACAAATTAAGACTATCCACATGGCAAATGTAAACTGAACTGAACCTCCAAAAAAGTGGTTGTACAGGGAATGATGATGTTTGTATGAGTTTCTGGTCCAGGGATCTACCAAACTGAGTGGGGTAGAAATGCTAATTCTGTGGCATTAATTCTGCAGCTACCATATTCCAAGTTGGCAGACACATGGCTATGTTGGCTATGTGATACCTTGCAAATAGGCACATGGCTCGAGCTTATTTTGGTGACTATATATGCGCTCAAAAAGGCCTAAAAAACTCCACAGAATTTATATCTATTTATAATAAAACTGGAAATCTGACACAACAAATCAAAGAACAACTTTCTGAGACAGATAAATAAAAACTTGGTCTAAAGATTTAATATGAATTGTGATGTGGCTTTTCGCACTTGGATAAAGTACAGCATGTTATGTTGAACCTGTGTTCTGTTCTGGTTCCAAGGAGGAGTCCATGGGACATGGTGGAGCAAGGCAGGTTGGACATCGCAGCACCAAGGAGAGCTCCTAGTGAACAACTTGCTCCAGGACCAGTTGTAAAACTTTTATGCCTTGACAACCGGTGCCCCCTTTCAGACTCTGCCCCTCCTTGAAAAGTGGAAGGCCTTAAAGCAGGGGTGCAGCCAGAACCTCTTTCTGCATGAGGGTCAAATTCCATTTTGGAGAAGCTTTCGGGGGCTGCACTCCAGTGGCGGGCAGGGCTGAAGGCAAAAGGGACAGAGCCAAAAATACCACCATATTTTAGCTTCTAGCTCTTACTGCAAGTAACTAAGCCTCATGAGAGGCACTTCAGCCTTTTAGAATGGGGGGGGGGAACTGCACAAAAGCTGGGAAACCATGATCAGTGGCTGGGGCAAAGGGGATGGCCATGGCCATTGGGGGAGCCCCAGAGGGCTGGATTGGGACCCCAGGAGGGCTGGATTTGGCACCTGGGTCTGAGGTACTGCATCCCTGTCTCAAAGGGGCAGTCCTCTGCCAGTCTTCTTTCTCTCTAAGAACTCATCCCAGGCTTGGGACTGGGGTACCTTAAGGTCTGCCTTCTCCCATGTCAACCTGCCTGGAAATTGAAATCTTCAATTGAGGTCCTTCTTAGAATGCCACCACCATCAGAAATCAAGCAGGTGGTGACAAAGGTGATATCATCTGGGATGTCTAGTTATATGGGACTCTATCCTCATGGAAGCTCATCTGGCACCTAGTTTATTATCTTTTTAGGCACCAGAACAAGAAATGTTTAGTCATTCAGGCATTTTAATAGAATGACTGACATTAATTGGTCCTGTGATGGATATGGAGGTTGGTGGCAGATCAGCAAGAGACGTGTTCAAACCTCAGCTCATAAAATATCAAGTTTTGCAGATTTTGTTCACATATTGACCAAACACTTTCCAGCATTTTCAGCGTGTTATTATGATAGGACATCCATCTCTCCAAATTGTACCAGTATGTTTTCTGGTCATGCCATTAGTGCTGCATGTTTGGTTCCAATCATGTTCAAAGAAATGTCTGTCCGTTTGTTTTTTAAACAAAATTCTGCACAGTTCAGGTCCCAGATTGATGAGAAAGTGATGCAAAAGGATGTCATCATTTTATTCCAGATCCAAGCCCATAGCTTTGTTAGTTTTTTGGTGTTGAACATTGATATATATATATATATATATATATATATATATATATCTCAGCTGTTATGTCTGTATCACTGGTAGGGATGTATGAGAAATTTGTTTCAGTTCCAGAATTTACCCAATTTGCACTACCCGTAAGTGAACGTCACCCTGAATGCAAACTGTGGTCAAAGTCCATGTATTTCCAAGCTTGCAATGTGATTTACGGAACAAACAAGAAAAAAAAGAGTTCAAAAATGCATATATTTGAAAAATGTGCATGAAAGTATGCATACTTTTGAAAAATGTGCACTAACCCACTTGAATAAATGGGAGAAAAATGCATGCATTTGGGGAAATGTGCACAAAAATATGCATGCATTTTCATGTGAAAAGCCCCCTCCCCAAAAAACACAATCTGATATTGACACAATTCAGAATGAGCTTCAAGGTGAATTTAGAGAACTTTGATGAGTTTGAGTTTTGCTGATGTGTTGATCAGCCCTCTCAGCTTTTATTTTATGTTTTATTTTGAGCTTTCAATTTATGTTATACCATTTGTGTATTCCAGGTGGCAAAAACATACGTTTAGGTTCTTTAAGATGCAGGAAGCTTGATGAAAAACTATTATGTATATTTCAATCCCCACCCCATTTTGTTTATTGCTAAAAATGGAATGGAGAGGAAAAGCTACATTTTCCCAATGGCTTCAAAATTTCAAGGAATTTTTTGTCTCTATCCCCCAAGATCAGCTTGTCTGAGTGTGGAGAGCTAAGCAGGGTCAAGCCTGGTGTATTACTTGGATGGGAGACCCCTCCTCTAGTTCCCTGCACTGAACAGGGGGTTGGACTCGATAGCCTTGTAGGCTCCTTCCAACTCTATGATCTATGAATCTATCTATTCTGCCATTTCCTATATTGTTGAGTCCAGTCCAGACTCCAGGCTATCTGGCAATCCTAGCTCAATTTAGCAATCAGATTAGTGTCGTATGGCCTGATCTGGTAGGCTTTGTAAAGTTTACAGTGTCAAATAATAAAATCCTGTATAATTAATTTCATTCAGTTTGCTGACATAGTATCTTCCCAGAACACACACATTTTATTGTCATTGCTTTTGCCATGTATATATGTCCCACACCAACTTTATCAGCTCTAAGGATTATCCATTAGTTTCTCTTGTTCTTTTCCCACTCAAATAAAATTTATTTCTGGACACCACAATTTATTTTGCCACAACTTGTAATAAAATTATACCATTGCACTGGAAAATATTTTCAGTAAAACATTTTGTTGATAATGACTTTGATCTAAATTACCATCAACATCATTATTAAAATATTTTTATACTGCTGTTCAACTTATTATACAAGAACAGTATATAAAGTGTAATTTAAAAATCCTAATATGATATACATTAAAAACAATAAAACAGCAATATCACTATAAAACACAGAGCATAAAACAGAGCATAAAACATCTATCAGCCGCCTTAAAATGAACCAGTTTAAAAGTCCTGGGCAAACAAATAGGTTCTGTCCCGACACTGCAAAGAATATAGCATTGGTGCCAGTCACATTTTCATAAGGGGAGAGTATTGCACAGTTGGGGTGCCACAACGAGGAGTCCGTCTCCCTTGTAGTCTCATAATGTATCCAAGGTCCTTCGAGAAGAACTTCCCCGACAATCTGAAAGCACGGGCAGACTGTCACAGCTGTTGCTAAAGTTCAGACACAATGCCTTGCTCCACCATTACTTGTACCCTTCCCCACCCCCAACAGAATATATTCACACTAAAAATGGATATTAGTTCTATATTGTTTTAATTGTTTAAATTTTAATTGTTCTATGTTAATTTAATTAGCTGCTTCCCAAAGAATCCTAGGAATTGGAGTGTAGTGCATGTGCTGGGAATTCCCTGTTAGGAATCCCAAATACCCATCACAGAACTATAGTTCCCTGGGAAGACAACCAAACTAGTTTAAGTCTGTAGAATACACACTTGGTGCCCCTTTTGCTCTTTGTACAAAACAGGCCTAAAATCCATATATGCCTAACCCCCAAGCCAGATCACTTTCTCTCCACCATAAAACTCTCCATGTAACATTAAAGTGGATTTAATATTACTAGCATCTGTTGATCACTGAGTAGATCCACGGGGCTATTTTTTTCCCTACCTTTATGAGGTGACCTTTACATTCTCCTTGTGGTGCAGCTGTAAGAAACTAGCTTATGATAAATGTTGAATATATATGGGATTTCATGCCACTGTCAATTTGGAAAAAAAATCAGAAATGTGATTTGTTTAATTTGTTTTGACCAGGAGGAACTGCAATGTGCATTGGGCCCTTCCCGGGGCGTCATTTCATGTGGCTTTCACAAACACAAAATGAATTTTTGAAAAGCCACCTTATGGTGTAAAATATTATTGTGTGAGTTTGTTTATCATTATTTTGTATTCCTCTACATGTCCCCCCCACCCCACTTTCAAATGACAGTTGTCCCGTATAGAATCCCATTTCCTATGTTTCTGAAATATACAATTTTCAAACCATGTTCAGCACATATGTTCTGGGAAAACAATAACAGATACTGAAGAGGGCGAAAATAAATGCTGTTTGTAGCACCCAACTGAACATTTTAACACATGTATCTGCTTTCAGTATTTGTATAATAAATGGCATCATCATAAAATAAATGTTTTCTCTGAGCAAATTGGTTTTCGTGGGTATGGGGACAGCCTCCCAAAAAATATAAGGGCAGGCCTGGTGCGCAAGTTTTATTTATCGCAGGGAGGGGAGTGCTACAGCGGCAATGTCTAGAGCAGTGTTCTCCAACCTTGGGTCCTCAGCTATTTTTGGCCTACAACTCCCAGCATGCCCCAGCCAGCATAGCTGGCTGGGGCATGCTGGGAGTTGTAGGCCAAAAATAGCTGGGGACCCAAGGTTGGAGAACACTGCTCTAGAGTAACTCAGCACATGGATTCCTGCCACCACATGAAGGTCTTTGTGCATTTGCTGGACATTCTTGGTGGTGGCTGCTGCTGAGAAAGGAGACACTCTCCATACAGATCATTCCATGATCCATGAGAAAGTTGCCCATACCTTATAATTGCAGTGTGGAGCACTCACCAAGGGGAGGCTGTTTTTGAAGATCAGTGTCATGTGTGTACTTAAGCCTTAGCTTAGTAATTTAATGTTAGTGAATGCTGTTTCTAATCGTGAAATCATTTAATGTGAATTAAATGTAAAAAAATATATCTGTGACTATTTAACAGAAGGCTTGCAATTTGAGTTTTCGTATTGGAACTTTGGTGAAGATGTTGAATTTGAAATGTGCTTCCTGGACCTGGACTCATTTCAGCTCAAACGGCAATATAGAGGAGTATGGCAAGATTCCACCATCTTGTTTCTTTTCATTTTTCCTCCTAAGCGTTTCATCTCCATCACTCAAAATCCAAGCATTCTTCTTCACAGAATGTTGTTTTGGCTCCAGCTGACCGACAAGTATTTTGTTGTTTTTATGTAACCCAATTCAAAAGGTACAAATATGGTTTGTGGCCACATATTTTAGACAAATCAATTTTCTTCAAATACGGAGGGCCCTGATTATATGAGACATTTGGTTTGATGGCTCTCAGATGAAAACCCACGTGAAAGCTCAAAAGAATGGTTTAAAGCAATTCAGATTGCTCAACAATGTGAGGCATGCAGTGGTCCTACTGGAAGGTCTGGTTCCTGTTAAATGGCTCTTTTCCTTGCATTATCTGTATTGTATCTTATAATGTGGATGATCTGCATCAGTGGGTCTTCTTTGTTGTTATAGCCACACTCAATGGTAACATTCAGAAAACTCCTTGTCCTTGAGTATTCTCTTGCCATAAAACATCCCAAACTGGCTAGCCATAAGAAGCAAAACATGAAATAATATTGCCTGACTGCTTAATCTCCCACAAGGCGGTAGAAGTGTAATTCATACCACAGTGTGCACTACAAGAGCTTCTGTTGTTGTTGATGATGACGATGACGATGATCCACTGAGAGCCAATGCTATTGACTCTCAGTCCTAATCAGCAGGGCCAGACAAAGACATTTTGCTGCTCGAGGTGAAGGAGAAGATGCCCCCACCCATTTCAGGAGCTAACTGGGCTGACAGTTGATTCTTTCTGCAGCACTGATGACAGGACAGTATCCGCTACTCTATCATGCCGAAAGCAGCAGGCTAGCTTAGGGGCACAGGGTAGGCCATCTGGAGCATGCAGCTCTGAGCGGCGTCAGCACACCTCATTACCTCTCCCTGCTCCCACTCCGAGCATCTGCTGCCTGAGGCGGCTGCCTCACTCTACCTAATGGTAGGGCTGGCTATGTGATTTTGTCCATTGTGGGACACACACACACACACACACACACACACACGTATTCTAGAATGTTGTACAATGATCTCAGCTTTCATTTTTTAAATGCATTTTCTAAAAAAATGCAATTCTTTTTTTTTTTTTTAACGCACATTTTAAAAATGCAGAGATAACCTCTAAAAACTGGTAGGTTGTGTTTGCTAAAATTTCAAATGCCAAAGTGCAGCTAACCAGAACCACTTCAATCGAAAGTGGGTGGCTGAGGTTGTATGTATCTTTTTTGTACTTGGCATATTATGGGAAGTGCACCCTTTCATCATGTCAGTGAGACAAGGCAGGCAAGCAAGACCTCAAGGCTGCAATCCTGACCGTTATTAGGAAGTCAGCCTCATCAAACATTGTGAGACTTACTTCTGAGTAAACATGCATAGAACTGTGCTGGAGGGGTTTATTCCAAACACAGTATCACGATGAGCCACTCATTTCATTCATTATTAAATATGGGATTGGAAAAGAGATATTTAATGGTCATTACAGCCCCTTATTATCTCATATTGCAATTTCGGTTTTCAGAATGGTTATGTCTTATGTATTAGTGTGCCTTCTCTTTCTGCAAAAAGAGTACTTGTGTTTTTCTTTAAAAAGATAGACTCGCTATCACTCTTCATTCGGAAGCTCTTTTTTTCTTCCTCAAACACATACCTTTGAAACTGAAGGCAGGACTGACTGATGCTTGTTCCAACACTTTTGCCATCACAAAAAATATGGACAAGCTCTATGCATAGTAACTTCATTTGACAGAGGTCCTTCTAACAACCCTCATAATGCTCATTAGTAGGTAGCGACTCTTGGGATGGTGCTCTAAAAAGTGTTTTACATAGCCTTGCTATGTAAGGCTTTCTCAAAGGCCCCATCTTCTTTCAGCTCATGCATGCCCAATCTCCACAGATTTCCCAGCGTCTGTTTGCCTGATAGAACCCTGAAACCATTTTATATTCCATGAAAAACTTGGAAGCTGAAATTAACCAGCAAATATAAAATCTATGCAAATATTTTTAGTTTGCAAAATGTCTTCCACTTGCAGATTTGGCTTTTCTGGTCTTAGCACAGCATTTTGGTTAACATGGTACAGTTAAAAAACCCAAACAAAAACATTCCACTCAATCCTGAATACAATATATTGAAAGAAATTCCTGAATTAGAGCAAAAAAGGATTGTACCCTGTAGTGTAACATGCTGAATAATAATTTAATAAATGAGTGCATTCCACAATCTTTAGTAGAGCAATGTCTTTATTCAGCTTTTTCTGAAGAAAGTAAAACTGATACCCATTCAAGCGTAGGGCAGTAACATTTTGCCCTCACTGAACTGATTTCTTTTGTGCATATATCTACACCTGGTTAGAATTTTTCTTGGAACAGAAATATACATGTTGGAAAAAGTAATTTTCACACTTTACTTCAGCTTCTCAACATCTGTATAACAAGAAAGTAGGTATGATTGCTGCTTGGTAGGTGGCAGAAGGGTGCCAAGGATTGCTAAAGTGACCTGCCGGAGAGTATATAGAGAGCTACTCTCAGGATTTTAAGGCTAATTGTAGGAATGTGACCAAAGCTCCGATAAAGAATATATTCTGCCCATCTCTTACCTTATTCGCCTATGTTATGCTTGTCTTGAGAGAAAGAAATGCTATGACATTTATAATATATTCTCTTTACTAAGCATGCCTACTTTACTTTCAGAGGAAATATTAATGAACTTTACAAGTTAACACTTTAGCAGTGATACATATTTGGCTTCTACACTTACAAAAAAGGGGCTGCTGGCCAATTCTGTAATTGGAAATAGTTTCTTAAATAACTAACACACCAGAAGATTTCATTTAAAATGTTATATTAATGAGAAAAACACCAATTGTGTGTTTATTTATCACTGATACTGAGTTTTGGACTTCAAATTTTCCTCTATGTTTAACCAAGAACTCTCTCTCTCTCTCTCTCTCTCTCTCTCTCTCTCTCTCTCTCTCACTCACTCTCTCTCTCTCTCTCTCTGTGTGTGTAGATAGATAGATAGATAGATGTGTGTGGCACGCACACAATTTCACAATCTACCTGTTATTGCTTAAATTAAAACTTTGGGAAATGTTGCTACTTGGTAATTTTAGTTCAGCTGGTTTGATTTACTATATACTTGCAACTTAGTGCCTTAATGTTTATTAACTTCTCAAATGTCTAGGAAAATCAAGATTACTGAAAAGTTTGCACGGGATACAAATCTATTAGTGTTATCCTCTGGCCCTTTTGAAGAGCTCCAGTTGTATTTTCTCAGCAAAATAAAGGCTAGGTTAAAAAAACAACATCACTGAAAATGGGTACTCAGTTTTCCCCCCACATGAGATCACCACCACTATACTGGACTATGTGTAGATCTCCCCCCCTTTACCCCAGGAACTCAGATTTAGTCATGCATCCGAGTCAGCACTTGTCAAGGTATGGAGTACTAGGGATCTGTTCTTCCTTCGTCTGGCTCCAATTAGATATTAGCTCCCCTAACTGTTGCTGGAAAGTCACAGATATGTGCAGCTTCTTCTATGGTTTAATGCCCCCCCCACCTCCTGAAGTGCCCATGGTCCTGCTCTGAATCAGGGCCACACACTTTTACACAAGAATAAGTAAAACTATCACAAATAGCTACTGAGTACATGATTAGGTGAACGTTTGGTTTGGCCCTGAATCTAGAAGGATGGAGGATTGCCTCCTCCTGTATGATCCTGCCCAAAGTGTGAGCTCTTCATCATAGGCCCTGTGGTGTGACCTGCTATGCACCAAGGTTGGTGGGTACAGGAGAAGGCTTTTTCTGTGGCAGTACGTCAACTATGGAACTCCCACCCAAGGAAGGTCAGGCTGGTCCCATTGAGTTTTGTACAGAGGGTAAAAACTGTATTGTTTCCCCCAGGCCTTTGGCTTTTAAAATTGCATTTGGCCTGTTTTTAAAGAATGGTCCATTTTAAAAGAATAGTCTGTTTTTATGTTGTGGTTTTATTGTATATTTTTTGAGGACCCTGGTGGACAGAAAAGCGATATATCAATATTTTTTAAATAAATCAATAAAGAAGTGAAGTTGTGGGTCTCTGGATGCAGAACTATCAGGCTCCAGTTAACAAGCAAACTTAGTGATATTGCATTTTTATTTAATCTAGTTTAATTCCACTGAAAACTAAATAATGGCCAGACTGCCATGGCTGCAATCCAACATTAGATGTGTGTGTGTGTGTGTGTGTGTGTATACGCTGAGGGAGAGGAGGCACATGTAACTGGCTCAGAGTATCAAGATAATGCATCTGTGTTCCAAAGGTACAGCCCACATGGCCCCATCAATGTTAATGGAAACTGGTGGATTGCACTTCCAGCTGTCAAAACCAAAGAAGTCAAGCTGAAGCTACAAAAGCAAATGAAGTTTAGCAGAAAGCATCAAAGTGAATCACTTAATCTCAAAAGGTGCTAATGCTAAATCAAATCTGAGTGTCTCTACAAGGGGATAACTTCTCCAATTTGATATACAAATTGTGTAAGGCATGACAATTTGATGTATTAATTGGGGAAGGTTAAAGAGGCAAGATTTGAGATTTTCCTTCACTAACTTGCAGCAAAGTACCGTAGTCTTTCAACATTAGATCAAAACAATCAATCATCATCCACGAGTCTTTGCAAGATCCCGTGGTATTTCCATATGTCCCAGTCACGCTTATAGAAAGGCCAAAGAAGAAGCCTTTTAAGACGAAAGTCAGGAAACAAAATAGCGGCAGCTTGAAAATCTGTTCCAGAGTGTGGGATTTAGAAAAGAAGCAGCTGCCAAGCAGGCTGCTTGTGTGGCAAAGGGGTGTTGTCTTTGGGGCTGAACCAGAGTCTGAAGAACATGTGGCATTCAACAGACAACCATGGAGAGGGAGAACTGTAGAAGACAAACTCCTTCAGCCATTGTGTACCGTCATTTGGAAAGTGCATCTAAAGAAGATGCATTTACCTCTCATGTTTTAAAGAGCTAAAGGGACAAAAGGGTCCGATGCAACTCAGTGCCTCCAGTAAATCTCAGGCTACCATACTGAGGTAGATTCAGCATTCGATTTGGATGTGAGAAGCCCAGGTTCAAAATCCAGTTCAGCCATGAAGCTTCCGGAGCGGTCATGAGCTGAGGCCACCTCACCGGGCTGTGCTGAAGATAAAAATGGCAAAACATTTTACATACCGCAAAGTGCTATAGAAATTATATCAGGTTTAGTGTTCTCAGTCTCTACGCAGTGGCAGACTTGTGTCTGGGAACCCTGGTTGCTGATGAGCAGCTGAAAATTGGTGGTGGGAAGGGCCTGATTTGTCCAGAGGGGACACAGCATGCAGGGATGAGGGTGCTTAATCTCCTTTCCTCGCTCACAGCTTGTCCCCCATGTTTCCCTCTTTCTCCCCATCTGGGTGGGGAAGGGTTAAGCACCTTTCCCTTGTGCCCACTACTGCTTCCCTCCGAATGGTGCCTCCTTCCACTGCTATTCAGCTGTTCAGTGATTTCCGGAGTTCCCTGATCCAGTCTGCTGCTAGTTCATAAAAGAAACTGAAATATACCGTACATTTTATTCCAGTCAATACAAGGCCCATTTTAAGCCCTATACAGAATTAACCAAACAGTAATGTGATGTACAAGAAACAATGTCTCAGGACCAGCTTTCTTACCCTGATGTTTTCACAGCCTTTGCAGCATTGTAAACCATGTTTTACTTCTGCTTTTTAGTTGTATTTGATTGTTGTTTATGTTTTATCTATTTATTTATTTTTATGTGTGTTGCCCTGACAGTTTTGGCTATAGGGCAACTCATAAGTTGAATCAATAGATAAATAAATATGGAGGAACAGTAGCTTTAGCATTTTTCTGAATCAGTTTCCTTAGTGGTTTTTGGCATAGCTTCTTTTCCTTGAGAGGTGGGCATGGAGCTTCACCCAGAAGTCCCGTTCTCCATCTTTTGCTCTTTCTTTCTTCCTTCAAACTTCCAGAGCAATTTCTCCCTTGGTAGCATTTGCTGACAGACATGTCTTATTAGAACAAATGTGCTTTGCAGGCAACTTGTCTCTGGCACACCTAATGATTTGACCATGAGTATACTGAACATAAAAACCTTTGCAATGCTTCAACTGAGAGGAAATGAGATCATTTCTATGATCACTTGGGGGTTTTTCTTGGTGGGGGAAGTGAAAAAAGAGCCCAAATTTGAATGGAAAGACCTTATTTGACAGCAAGAGTGTCCATAACAGTCAGTTGTCAAGCACTTCATGATGTTGTTGAGAGACCAGCTCCTGCACATCAACACTCACTCCATCATTTTAAAGAGGAGAATTGTCTGCCTTCACTTCTGACTGTTCCTTTGTTCATTATTCTCGGGTGATGGTGGCAGCAGTGCTTTCTCAGTACATTGGAACCATCCATGTTTTTCGTGACTGAGGTTATCTAAACACATGAGAGAAAGTAACAGGCAGTTTGCTGTGGTCACTATTGCAGCAGATGTGGCACAGAACGAAAACTCTTCATTTAGAAGTTTGCCACTACAGTTGGCCAGGTTCTGATACTATTTTTTTATTTACATGGGCTTCAATTCTAACTCAGCTTCCATGAATGGAAGGGCTCCTTCTGTTCATGGATGGGACAGAGCTCCAGCAGAGGATCCGGCTGGCAGAAGGAGGTGATTTTTGCTGATCCCCCCCTTTTCCCTGCAGCCCCACACACAGTTCCAGATGGTCTCCCAACCCTCTGGAGCAGATTTTGGGGTGGGGGCACAAGGGGCTTTAGAGAGAAGAGGGAGTTGGTGAAAGACTCCTCCCCCCTTTTTGCTGGCATCCACTGAGCAGAACTCCAGTGAAGGGACCCTCCTGCCAGTGGGAGCAAACTCAATCTCCCATCCATCATTAATATACCAGCATTTCACAAAGTTGCAAAATTCTGCTTGATCATATTCTCCACCTGCTTAATAACAATGAAGGGCTTGCTTTGTTTTGTTTTAAATTATTGTTATCAAGGAGCAATTTGAAAGAGCCTTTCTTCTGATCCTCACTGAAGCCAGGTTTTGCTTATTTTAGCCAAACTGTTTTGAGACTCTGCATCTTTTTTGGATTTTGAGATTTTTAAAAATGAATTATGTGATTTTCAAAAATACTGTTCTGACATCTACCTGGGATTTTCTAAGGATCACATCTTACCCTCAAGCATTAATACTAAGCACAGGGCTTGATCCTGATCCTCCAAACGATGGTTTAGAAGATTGGAAACATTACATGATCTGAATTAATCCATAACCTTTGGAGTTTGTATGTAGGTGCATATTGGATGATGAAACACAGTGTTCTTAGAAAAATTCAACAGTTAATTAATAGATAATACAATTTTTAAAAAAATAGCATACTCAGAGGTGTAGTGCAATAATCTGGGCAAAATCTGGGCAGTGAAATATCCATTCTTTTACCAATGCATTGGTTGTTCAATACTTTGGGTTGGATATAATCATAGTCACAATTAGAATAGACTCATTTAAATCAATGGGAGTTAAATTAGTCATAGCCAGCTTAAGTCCTATTGATTTCAATGGGTCTACTCTAAGTATGACTAAGACAGAATCCAACTCATACTGATCTGGTTACTTTTAAATTTATAATTAAAATTTTAGCCAATGTAAGGTCTAATAAAGCTAGTAATGTGCTGAATGAAATCAACATTAAGAGAATAGAAGATAAATATGAGGAATTAGATAATGAATGTAGAAAGAGAAACCTAAAAATTAGCAGACTTAAAGAGAGAGTTGAAGGACACTGTTTAGTGCATTACCTAGACGATCTATTTTCATCAACTGGGGGATCATATTCCAGTAAAAATATATCAATTGAATATATTCCATTAAATGGGAGCTTGAAAGAGAAGAGCAGAGACACTTTAGTATTTTTTCCAGAATATGCATCGTCATTCAGTGTAGCTCATATCACAGATTCCTTCACAAAGCGGAAAAGAGTTGTAGACCCAAGAGTGGTCAAGGATCATACCAGCATGTTGCTAGCTTCTGTCACTGCTTTGCCCACTGAGCAGACACCCCAGAAAAGGTTCGAGTTTTTGTTCTTGTTCCTCTTCTTCCACCCATGCCCCAGAAGGAACTGCCTGTATGTTGATGGAGCAAAAGTGGCTGACTACAATACAAGCCTCCTGGTTGAGCTGTGATAATTTACAACTCTAAAATGTATTATGTGTTAGTTAAAAAATGTATTATGCCTAATGTGAGTACATTGGCCACAAGTGTAAAAGCTTTGAAGTAACTTCTATAAATGTTTAATATCTGCTGATTTCTCAGTGCCAAGAATGTATATTTGTAAAATGGAAATAAAAATACAAACAACTTAAGAGTTATACTAACTCATTTTCTCTATTCATGTCAAAAGGCAGATAACTTTGGTTGACACCCAGTAGTCTGTTCTGTGTTTTTGGTTTAGTTACTTCTTTGGTTAAGCCAAAGGGCAGTATACATTTGCTTTTTTTGTTGTTATTAACAAAAATGTAAAATTATTTTTATAGCGGGTCTTTTTGCATTCACAAAATGTAGCTATCAATCAAACTTACTTTAGTTATTACTTGAAAGAAATCTGATAACAAGCTAAGCAGGTCTGAATCTGGTCAATTCCTGGATGGGAGATGGTCAGGGAGCTCCCTGTCGGCTGCTTTGAGTTCCCTGATAGAAGAAAGGCGGGATATAAAGGGCAGTATCCAGTGGGGTTGCTCTGCCTCTGCTGGTTCTGTTGCTCTTGCAGGACCCACTGTTTGTGCAATGGGCTTTTGTGCTTCTAACCCCAGAAATGAGCAGAAATATTAGTTACTGGATCAGGACAGGTCAGTGGAGCTCACTTCTACAAGCTCCGCTGAACTGCCACATTCTGGAAACCAGCATTTCCGCTCATTTCAGGTTTCTTTTAGAAGCACCAAAACCCCATTGCATATGTGATGGGTCCCGCAAACACAGGGGCACAATAGTATACTACCTTAGGGGCACAAAATAAATTTGTGATGTAAACTATTTGGGAAAATCCAGATCTAAAAGTTAATAGTACAGAAGTACATTTTCTGGCAGACCTCTGCCCAATAATCTTACAGAAGAGATAGGAGTTTTAAGGGTTTTTTTTAAAAAAAAACAAAAAACACAATAGATTAATAAAATAATTGATTCTGTACAAATGGGGGAAAACCACCAAGAGTCTTGTGGCACCTTAATCACTAGCAAACTGATTATGGCATAAGCGTTCATGGACTAAAGTCCACTTCATCAGATGCATGGAATGTTATCCCAAGTTGGCAGGAATATATAAACATGGGAATATATATATCTATATACAGAGAGAGAGAGAGAGAGAGAGAGAGAGATGTTAACACTAAGGGAAAAGGGAAATGAAATGTGATAATTGTGTTAAAGCTTAAATGTTTGTAAAACAATTGCAGTGATCATTCACAAAGCAGTGTTAAATGATGACACATCCTAGCATCAGTAAGCCAATTAACGCTTGTATCCATCAGATTTCAAAGTAAAATTATAGCGGGGGTGCATTTTCATCGGTATGCTGATGATACGCAGCTCAATATCTCCTTGTCATCGCTTTCTTGGGAGACTGTGGAGGTTTTCCATCAGTGTTTGGAATCAGTAATGATCTGGATGTGAGTAAACAAACTTAAATTAAACCCAGACAAGACAGAGCAGTTATTGGTCAGGAGGCCTACCAGTCCAGGGGTAGGATGGCAGCCTCTTCTGGATGGGGTTGCACCCCTTAAAAGATCCGATTCATAGCCTGGGAGTACTACTGGACCTGGTCTTTCTAACAGATGGTCAGGTGTTGGCTGTGGCAAGGTATGCTTTTGCCTAGGTTCAGCTGGTGCACCAGGTGCGCCCACCCCATTCCTGGTATTGTTACGCATGCCCATGGTCCTAATCAGGGCTTTTTTTCTGGTGGAACTCACCAGAACTAAGTTCCAGCACCTTTTATTCTATTAATTTCATTACAATTTAATCGCCATCTACTCCCGAGGAAACATAATCCAAGAGTTCCGGTACCTTTTTCTCCAGAAAAAAAGCACTGGTCCTAATGCATTATTTACATCTTGATTGAACAACTATAGCACACTCTATGTCAGTGTTCTCCAACAGTGTTCTGGCTGGGGCATGTTGGGAGTTGTAGGCCAAAAACATCTGGGGACCCAAGGTTGGAGAACACTGCTCTATGTGGAGCTGCCCTTGGAAAACCACTCAGAAACTTCAGTTAGTTGCCTATATGATTTATATGGACATTAAACATTTAAGAAAAGGGATTGCTTATATGATTGGTCTGGATTTCAAATATAAATGGTGATGTAAGAGAAAATATTATTATTAAGATATAAGCATATTAGGTCTGTTTGGAAATATTTACTTAAAAATGTCTTTTTAATCTTGTGTGGAAGATTTGACATATTGAAGGGGAAGGTTGTTCTTTGTTTTTGTTTTTTGGAGGTTTTCTTTTATTTTATTTATTTATTTATTTATTTATACCCTGCCTTTTTTCCTGCAAGGAACCCAAGGCGGCTTACATAATCCTCCTCCTCCTCTCCATTTTATCCTCACAACAACCCTGTGAGGTAGGTTAGGCTGAGAGTCAGTGACTGGCCCAAAGTCACCCAGTGAGTTTCATGGCTGAGCGGGGACTAGAACCCGGATCTCCCGAGTCCCAGTCCAACACTCTCACCACTATGCCACACTTGTCTTTTACAAGTAGAATGATGACTTATGTGCTTCTGTTGTTTGGTTAGCTGTTACTTACTTTTTAACTTTCAAACTTTTCTCTAAAAAAAAAAGATATCTTTAAAATTAAAAGTGAAGTGGTTTATGGATAGATAGATAGAAAGAAACAAGGAGTAAATGTACTATACTAGAGAGGGATTCTTAATATTCTTAATAATGGGATTTTAAATTGGATTAAAATGTTGTTTTGCTTTTGGTTTGCCGTAACTGAATGTGAGGTTTTGTTAACAGAAAATGTTGTAAGAATAACTGTGGTTGCTTAAGCTGTGGAGAAGATTGGAAGTCCTTTTTAATTGTGTATATTGTTTGTTATATATGTGTTTTTGTGTTTGTATGAAATGAAATTAAAAAATTCACAAACCATAAAAAAAAAGTGGGACTTACTTCTGAGTAGACAGTATTCATAATGTCAATTTCAATCAGGTACAGTGCAGGAAATAAATCTATTAGACCTTAAACATTTTCCCCATTTTACATATTTATCACCTATAATTATGAATACAATATTTTTAATTAAACATTAAGTAATTAATAATCTGTTTGGGGGGGGGAAGCTAATTTTTTAAGAAGGCAAATGCTGATATCTTTCTTTTTTTAAAGACCTAGCTACTTCTAGCAAAGGACTCATGTCAGTATTCGTGTCATTTTATAATAACTTATCAGAGAACATGCTGAGGCTGAACCCCGACAAGACCGAGGTACTTCTGGTGGGAGACAAGGGGAGGTTAGGGGATGTTGACCTGGTACTGAATGGGGTACATCTACCCCTGAAAGACCAGGTCCGCAGCTTGGAGTCATTCTAGACTCCCAGCTGTCCATGGAGGCTCAAGTGTCCGCTGTGAGCCGGGAGGCGCTGTATCAACTCCATCTATGGCAGCTGCACCCCTACCTTCCTAATCATCTGCTCCCATCAGTGGTTCATGTCTTGGTCTCCTCTCGCCTAGACTACTGTAATGCGGTCTACGTGGGGTTACCCTGGAAGACGGTTCAGAAGCTACAGCTGGTACAGAACACAGCGGCTCGCCTGGTTAAAGGCAGCCAGCGGCGAGATCACATCACTCCGGTGCTCAAGGAGTTGCACTGGCTACCAGTTGCTTGCCGGACCGAATTCAAGGTCTTGGTTTTGACCTTTAAAACCCTATACGGCTCCAGTCCAGCTTATCTCAAGGAGCGCCTCCAGCAACATCAAGTAGGCTGCTCAACAAGATCTGCCATGGACAGCCTTCTCCTTGTCCCATCAGCCAGAGCAGCCAGGCTGGTGGCGACTAGGAAGAGGGCCTTTTCTGTGGCGGCCCCCAAGTTATGGAACTCCCTCCCCAGTGACCTTCCTTCGCCATGCCCCCTCCCTGATGAACTTCCGATGGGCTTTAAAAACATGGCTTTTCAGGCGGGAATATGGGGTGGGTTAGGGTTTTTTTTTTTTTAACTCTTATATTGTTTTAATTGTGTTTTAATTCTATGTTAATTGTGTTTTAATGGTGTTTTAATTGTGATTATTATATTTATCTTGACTGTACATCGCCCAGGGTGGCTGGGTGACCAGCCAGATGGGTGATTTAGAAATATAATAAAATAAAAATAAAAATAAACTAAATAATGCTACATGGTACAATATAGCAATATAAAATACATTTCTGTAGTACTTGTTAGGATTTAATATGGGTCAATTCTGCATATCCTGTACCCTCCAAAAAGCTAAAAATTGCTGCTAGATACATAAAATCTAATTTGCATTTTGTTCAAAAAGCCCAAGTGACTTGAGTAGGATGTAAGGTATAATCTTATGTGTGCTTAGATAGACAAAAAAGGCCTACAATTCCCAGCATGTCCCAGCCAGCCATGCTAGCTGGCGCATGCTGGGAGTTGTAGGATGTTTTTCTGTCTAAACACACATAGGACTAAGCCCTCCTCCTCCTCCTCCTCCTTCCCGAGAGTGACTTTGATCTTGACCAATGGTCCAGATCTACAGCTACTTATTTCCTCACTTTTGATAATCTGAGAATAATCGGTGATAATTCCAACAGGATGCTACATCCATCCTTAGAAAGCAAAGCATAAGCAAGACAAATGTTTTAACAAATACATATCCTTTACTAAGATATTTTCAGAAAGGTATTATATCTAATAGATTATAGATATGAGATTTTTCCATCCTAAATCCAAAGATGTCATGTTCTGTTCAATCTCCCTCAAGTGAATCTAGAACAGACATGATATTGATGGCTCCAGCATTTTAATAATGGAAACAGAGATTCTTTCAGTTTCTGTTTCTGATTGTGCTGAAATAACTGCTGAAGCATAATCTCAATTGAGCAGACCCATCTTTAAAAACCCTGGAGATTAAATACTGTCTTCCTCTAAAATCAAAATGTTAAAATATCTAGTAATCTGACATAATATTTTCCTTTCAATATTACACCAGCTAAATCAAGATGAATGATCCAAGATGCAAGCAAAGTTGTTATAAGGCAAGTGCTCTCTCTCTCTCTCTCTCTCTCTCTCTCTCTCTCTGGGCGTGTTCGCATGACACGGGAACTGTGGGGGAGCAGAAGTCCCCCGCAGTTCCCGTGTCGTGCAAACGCTGTCCGGGGGTGCCCCCGCGGGACGGCCACATGCGGGACGCACGCAAAGTGATCATGGTCGGTAGAGGAGTAAGCCCCTACCATGCGTGGCCACCCTGCTGTGCGAACAGCGGGCGGCTGTCCCGCCGCTCCATCCTGTAGGGGCAAACTGCCCCTCTGGGCATCCCGGGCCCCGCCCCCTAGTGCTGGGAGGCCCACACTGCAGTGTGGGGACTGCTGGCTCCACCGGGGTCCACCCACGCGCACGGGGCACAGGTCATCTGCGGTGCCCCGCCGGACCCCGCAGATCGCCCCGTGGTGCCTGCCCCCGCCTGCAGCCTGGGTCGTGTGAACCGGCCCTCTGTCTGTCACACACACACACACACACACACACACACAGGAGCAAACAAAGCTTGAATTCTCGAATGAACTTAAACTTTTTAGGAGCCAATTAGAGTTGATAAACACACATGAAGCATAAAAGCTTTCAGATTATACTGAGGAAGGAAATAAGGTAGATAAAACATGTGCTATAATATTAGCAGGGGAATGAAATTTAAAAAATGGATCTTTCCTGTATTTTAAAGAAAGGGAACTCAAGATCAAGCTACTTTTAGCCAACGACTCATAGCAGAATTTATGTCATTTTATAATAACTTGTTTGTCAGATAACAGCCTCAAAAGAATGCTATCCCAAGGTTGAGTGAAGAACGTAAACTGTTCCTAAAAAGTCATACAACCATACAAAAAATGAAGCAAACCATAAAGAATGTGGACTTAAACAAATATTGAGGTCATTATGGGTTTTCATCATGTACTCTAGGGTTGACTTCCTCCCTGCACTATTAATTAATCTTTTTTAAAAAATGTATGCCTGCCTCAACATCAAATTTGTACCACATGAAATGAAGCTTTGCTTTAATTATTTCAAATTAATTATTAAAACTGATTTTAAAGCTGAACCAAGACTATAAAATGTACTGTTCTTGCCAATACAGTTGATGTGGTGACTAGTAGTTACATCAGATTGGCTTTATTACAGCTAGGCTGTTTTCTGATTGTACTACATGGATATTGAAAATCATCACAAAATGTACCCATGATGTAATCCACCATGTGCTATGGTAAACGTTCTAGAATGGATGAGTGCAGACTCCCAAGGAGATGTTTCCTGGGACAAGTTAAAATATATCTAGAAACAGTTTCACACAGGACAACCTTGCAGAAAATTTAATATTCAACTGTTGTGGTAATGAATACAAATGCGTAATTATATAATGCCATCTAAGATATGGCCTTTAATGCAAAAGTGCAGGGAAATACTGCCTGTGACACACAATATTAACGTTTATATATACATCAGTTATGATTATAACTGTTATGATTATATGATTACAAATATATAACAAAGGATATTGTGCAACAATAAAACATATTGGGTTGGATCCAGACTGAGTTATAGTAGACCCACTGAAATCAGTGGGACTTAAATTAGCCATTATTAACAGTACAATAGATTCAAATTGCCTAATGGCTCCCACCAACAATTTAAAGGGAAAACTCATCATTACTGAAGAGGTTATTTAGCAGAATATACATTGACTGATGACTGACAACAACAGTGTGAAACATTGCCTCAAAAGGCAAAATAATGCACAACCATTATTATTATTATTATTATTATTATTATTAATATACCGCCCAACAGCCGAAGCTCTCTGGGCGGTTTACAACAATCCATAAAAACACGCAATACAATATGCAATAAAAACATTATACAAAATTTAAAAACCCAATTTTTTAAATTTTGAATATTAGGTATGCTGCTGATAGGATTTTCAGGTACAAGAACATATGGGAGTAAAGGAGTTAGGCCTTGTGCTCTGAAGAACATAGATGAATTGACAGTAGATGCTAGGGAGAGACAACGGTAGCCCTGTTCTTGCATTATTAAAAGCTCTTACTTCTGTGTCCCTTCTGCAGCTGATGTGCAGATGCCAGCGGCCGGGCTACTCAGCATGGCCCCATCCGTGTTTCTGTGTTTAAGAACTTTTAATAACACCTGAATAGGGCTTATATATTTATTTATTTATTTATTACATTTCTATGCTTCCAAACAGTCAAAGCTCTCTGGGCGGTTCACAACAATTAAACCCATGAAATACAATATGATAAAATACCTCCTCCTCCTCCTCCTCTGATGATGATGATGATGATGATGATGGTGTCTATACTTCCCAATACCCAATACTCTCTGGGCGGTTTATAACGATCAATAAAAAATACAACAAAATACAATATAAAATATACACAATAAAAGCATATTTTTTTAAAAAAAAAACCAAATTTAAAACAACTCAAATAACTAAAACAAGTTATACAACATGACCGGTAAACAGGGCTTTTTTTCTGGTGGAACTCACCGGAACCGAGTTCCAGCACCTTTTCTTTTATTAATTGCATTACAATTTAATCGCCATCTACTCCCGAGGAAATGTAATCCAAGAGTTCCGGTACCCTTTTCTCCAGAAAAAAAGCACTGCCGGTAAAAAAAGTTAAAATAGCCACCCCATCATGCACTATTTAGAGTTGTTAAAAGTCTCAGCAGAGAGGGCAGTCTTGACCTGGTGCCAAAAAGATAGTAGAATTGGTGCCAGGAGGGCCTCAGGGAAGAGCTTGTTCCACAGTTGGGGGGCTACCACAGAAAAGGCCCTCCCCCTTGTTGCCACCCTGCAAGCCTCCCTTGGAGGTGGCAGTCGGAGGAAGGCCCCAGATGTTGAGCATAGTGTTTGGGTAGATTGTGGTTGGGAGAGGTGTTCCATCAAGTATTGTGGTCCCAAGCTGTGTAGGGCTTTAAAGGTTAAGACCAGCACCTTGAATCAGGCTCAGAAGCATACAGGCAGTGTTCTGCCAAATGTTTTCCCAAAGGGCTTGGCAGGGGTTCTTTAATGAATTATCGTGCCATAATAAATCCAGGAGGATCAAGCCAAACATCTTTTATTGGGAGTTAAGATCCTTATTATACAGAGTACAACAATCCCAAGTCCCCCAGTAAGACCCCCAGTCCTTGGACAGGCAGCAACCACAATATCACCAACCAACCAGTCAAGAAGCTCTGCCTCCAGTATCAGTTGGGTCTTTGCTGTAGTCACTCAGCCTTGAGGTCTCTCTCCTCCTCTGTTCATGTCAGGGCTCCTGCTGGTTCTTTGTCCTTCTTCTGGCTGGCAGCCAAACAGCTCCTTGATCTCTCTCCTTCCTTCTCAGCGCACTTCAACACAACCAACCAACCAACTAAGCACCACTACCAACCACCACACCTCAGTCTGCATTTGCTAGTCTTAAATACCATTCTAGCACCAAGCTTCATGGGCTGCAGATCTCATGTTTAATTGATAGCACCTGTGCTGTGTCATTCTTCTGGCCCGCCGCCAGGTCACACACCGGTAAGTTGCTGAAGATTGTATTGGGCTGGCAAGCAGCCAAGTAGCCAAGGCCATTTGCTGATAGCACAGCGCAGTAAAATTCAGCTTTTTAAATCAAGCCTAGAGCATAGAGGCAGAACTTTGTACAACACTCCTGTACTCCTCGATCATCTTCCGCAATTCCCAGTACAGGCAGCCAGTGCAAGTGGGCCAGAACTGGTGTTATATGTTCAGACCTTATGGTTCCAGTGATGAGTCTGGCTGCCGCATTTGGCACAAGCTGCAGTTTCTGAACAGTCTTCAAGGACAGCCACACATAAAGTGCATTGCAGAAGTCTAGTTTAGAGATTACCAGAGCGTAGATTACCAAAATCAGGCTATCCCTGTCCAGATAGGGGAGTAGCTGGGCCACCAGCCAGAGCTGGTAGAAGGCATTCCATGCCACTGAGGCCACCGGAGCCTCAAGTGACAAAGATGGCTGAAGGAGAACCCTCAAGCTATGAACCTGCTCCTTCAAGGGGAGTGCAACCCCATCCAGAACAGGTTGAACACCCTCCATCCGGTCAGAGGAATCACCCACTAATAGCATCTCAGTCTTGTCTGGATTAATCTTCAGTTTGTTAGCCCTTATCCAGTCCATTGTCGCAGACAGGCACCAGTTTAGCCCATCCACAGCCTCACCGGCTGAAGATGAAAATATAAAAGTTTAAAACTACTGTATAAAATAAAAATAATCAAATCAAACCTAGCAGCAGTGGAAAGATTTAAAATATAGTAATAGAGTTAAAACAACAGAAATGAAAGACTAAAATGCCTGGGAAAATAATAAGGTCTTCACCTGGCACCAGAAAGAGCACAACGTAAGTGCCAGACGAGCCTCTCTGGGAAGCCCATTCCACAACTGGAGTGCCACAGCAGAAAAGGCCTTCTTCCTAGTAGCCACCCACCTCACTTCCTTTGGCAGGGACTCCCAGAGGTGGATTGCTGAGGATTATTTTAGTGTCCAGGCAGCTACGCTGGCTCAGCTTGTCTGAGCATGGAAAGCTAAGCAGGGTCAGGCCTGGTTATTACTTGGATGGAAGACCCCTCCTCTAGTTTCCTACACTGAGCAGGGGGTTGGACTCGATAGCCTTGTAGGCTTCTTCCAACTCTATGATCTATGAAATCTATGAAATATATGGGAGGAGGCAATCCTTCAGGTACCTGGCCCCAAGCCATTTTGTTAATAACAGCAGTTTGAACCTGACCTGCAGGTGGCATCGAGAGCACATAATGCAGGCCACATGCTGAAGCTAAAGCAGGTATGAGCTGGGTCAATGCATTGATGGGTGACAGCCTGGGCTGCCCACATCTGTTCTCCTGCATTGAGCAGGGCCCCCAACTCTACTATTCTATGAATCAGGCCTGGAAATGGACTGGCAGCCAGTGCAGATGGTAAAGCACTGGCCTAATGGCCCATTCCCATTAACAATCTCGCTGCCCTATTTTGGACCAGCTGAAGTTTCCAAACCTTTTCAAAGGCAGCCCCATGTTTAACCCATTGCAGTAATCTAGACGAGAGGTTACCAGAGCATGGATAATTGTAGCTAGGCTATCTCTGTCTGGATAAGGATGTAGTTGGTATATCAGCTGCTACACGGTGCCCTGTGCTGGATCCAAGAGCACCTCCAAACTATGAACCTGATCCTTTAGGGGGAGTCCAGAACGGGTTGAATATCACTTAGCTGGGCAAACAAAACACCCACTTGTCATTTGGGAATAATTAAGTTACCCACATGCCGTACTGCCATATCTGCCTATGATATAAATCAGGCAACCTTTGCTTTGCCATTTCCCTTAATCCCTGAAGAACTAGAAGTCTCTGTAATGGAAATGGGAGGCCAAGTGGAGTGGAGCTGTTCCAGAGGCACTTTCTTTTGGAGATGCTCAGTGGTGTCACAGTGAATAACAAGGCTCAGTAGCCCCAATCCTGAGCAAGTGCATTGCACAAGCCACCAAAATGCAGTTAAAACTGACTCACAAAGGGCTCTGCCTTATAGCCAGCTCAACCACATAGGCAAGCCAAGGAAGCCATGGTTCAAGGAACTCACGATATGTCATTATAGTTGAAAAATATTTACCGTATATCTCTCCTTTAGTCTTGAAGAGGTGATGGCAGAACAATGCATGAGACCTGGCTCCCCACACAACTTACGATTGTGTCCCAGAATCCTTTACAGCCTGTGCATGTGCATATGAATGGCTGTGTGTGTTAAGTGTGAGAATGTTTAGGTATGAATGAAGGGGTTGTGTTATGTGTGAGAATGGATGGGTGTGTGTTATGTGTGGATGTGTATCTGTCTGTTATATGTGAATGTGTGAATTATGTGTGTATGTGGTGTGTGTGTATGTGTGTATGTGTGTGTGTGTGACAGAGAGAGGGGTGGTGGTGGTGGTGGGCTCTGCCCACTCTAGCTTTGACCCCACCCACATTTTGTAGGTGCCCCCCCACCTCTGGCATGTTGCCCCAGTAGGTTCTCTGGAAGAAAATGAGGCATTGGGGTGAAAAATGGTCCCCTACCCCTGACTTCAAGCTCTGCTTAAACAAAACCTACTTGGGCACTTTCATTTTGGCAGAGGAAAGAAATTTCATCTGAATGAGTATCTCTGTGAATTTTGCTTGTAGAAATATGGCAGTTCAGCTTCTTACTGGTTCTCATCCAACTCCTTTCCTCGGTCAGTAATAATAAACAGCCATGCATAAAAAAGACTGTAAAACCAGATCAACTGCAAAGGATATGATTATTTCTGGAGCTGTAGAAAACCTTGTGGGTTCAGGTCCACCTGAGGCCAATGTGAAACCAGCCTTCCCATCTTTAATTGGCATGCAGATTACCTCCAAGTTCCTTCATCTCAAGGCAATGCTTTTCAACAGCTTGTACCATACATTCCACAACTATTATTCTCTGTGTAGATAAATGGCATGCAACCATGGGCTGGTATGTTATTGTAGGGCAGAGCTAATAAAACATCTGGCTCATTCTCAGGAAACTTTCAGATTTCAAAATACTCTCCTAATCTTCAAGGTTACCCTGTTTTGCCTTTTCACCTTGGGTCTATATAGTTTTGCTTTAAAACCTTTCATCTTAAGAAGCTTTTCCGCTTTAGAACCTAGGCAAACTTAAATGAGAGGAAAATATTTCAGGTTACAATAACTGGTTAATGCTTTTAATCAACATGGGCTAATATGTGTTCAATTTAGATGTACTAAGAGGGTTATTAAGCATTAAAACCCAACTGCTTTTAAAAGCAGTAGCTATCACAAGCTATACATCTTCAAAGAGTTTGATAAATATTAGATAACATTTTGTTCGTATGGTGATAGGAGTATACACAAATAAAAAACAATGTGATGGTTAACACTTGAATGCACATCACTTGATCTCTCATCCCTTGACTACTGGACACTTGATGATTCTCAACGGAATGTGTGTACCATCTCCATTGAAAAGGAAGGTGTCTGTGTTGCTATTGGTGATATGTAAGCTTTGGACTGTCACAATCAATTTGTAATGGCTCATTTGGAGATGCAGGTGAATGATGCCACAACTGAGGGTGAACCACCAGCCCTGAGTGGTTCGGGATTCACTTGCATGTAATCCCTCTGATTTCAGGGGAATGACAACTTTATGACTTAAAGGGGAATTGATGACATATGGTAAAGCAGGACACCTGCCCCGCTTGCCACATACAGAATGCAGTTTTAGCTGCCATGGCACAACCAGAGCTTACTCCACAAGTGAGTCATAGGAATTGGGCTGCCCAGTATCCTACAGTGTGGTAACAACCATATTCATTCTTTTTGGGTGTGTGTGTGTTTATTTTTTATTATTAACAAAAAATATATAAAGAAAACAAACACTACAAATACATATAACAAACAAAACATAAAATGGTCTTCCGATTTTCTTCGCAGCAAAACTTTAAAAAAGAGAGAGACTTTTTCTTACTCTATAATTACAAAGAAGGCACTCTTTTTTCCATTAACCCAATTTTTTGTTCTTATTCATCAAACCCACAAATAAACAAATCATTATTTTCTAGACCCTGCAAAAAGTCTATTAGAGATTTCCACTCAACTGTAAACCTAGATGTTGATAGAGTATATTTATACTCTAATTTATACTCTAATTAAAAACGTACGTTTAGCCATCTCCGCTAACTCCAGTATCTTCACCATCCATTCTTCTGTTGAAGGTATAGTTGGGCATTTCCATTTTTGCACATACAGTAATCTTGCTGCCGCTATCTACTATATAAATGTGAAAGTATGTCCGTCTGTATGTACGTATGTACGTACGTATGTCCGATTGGCTCGCGTGCATCACATAGGCTCCTACACGGTTGGACGGATCCACCCCAAACTTGGCATGCATACTCTCCATCACCCAAGGACAAAGACTGGCAGGTACAAATCTCCAAAAACCCCTCGCCGTGCCTGTAGTGTACAGCCCAAAATAGATGAGAGCCAATGGCGTTACTTGGAATGCACGCAGTGGCCATTCAGGAACGGTTATGCAAATCACTCCAATGGCATTTAGAATGTTGATATGCACTGCCACAGGGGCCCAATCATGAGCGGATATGCAAATCTCTCCTACGTCCAAACAGAATGTTCATATGAACTGCAGCCGGGACCTACATGGGGGGTGGATTTCAAACAAATAGTGCCTATAGGAAAATGACGACCCGGGCAACGCCATTGTGTAGTCCCGGGCGGAGCAGGGATTTCATTGTGTGGTCCTGGGGGGGGGCAGCAGGGAATTTATTGTTGTGTGGTCCCGGGGGGGGGGAGCAGGGATTTCACTGTGTAGTCCAAGGGGAAAGGGAGCAGGGATTTCATTGTATGGGCTGGGGGGGGGGGAAGCAGGGATTTCATTGTGTAGTCCCAGAGGGGGAGCAGAGATTTCATTGTGTAGTCCTGGGGGAGCTGGGATTTCATTGTTGTGTGGTCCCGGGGGGGGGGAGCTGGGATTTCATTGTGTGGTCCCGGGGGAGGGGAACAGGGATTTCATTGTGTAGTCCTGTGGGGAGGAACAGGGATTTCATTGTGTGGTCCCGGCTGTGTGGGGGAAAGCTGGGATTTGTGAAGTCCCGGTGGGGGGGAAACAGGGATTTCATTGTGTAGTTCCGGGGGTAGCAGGTAGTCCTGGGGGAGCTGGGATTTCATTATGTAGTCCCGGGGGACCTTACCTACGGAGGGATTCAAAACAGCGGACAGCTACCTTAAGGAATTTCGAACAAATAGTGCCTGCAGGAAAATGACGACCCCGTGCAACGCTGGGTAAAAAAAGCTAGTCTATATATATAAAAGAAGAAGTCCTGACTGGCTGACTGACTCATCAACGCCCAGCTCAAACCGTTAATCTAGGAACGTGAAATTTTGAAGGGAGATTGCTTTTATGACATAGACACCCACTAAGGAAGGATTTTTGGAAATTCCATCCCTAAGGGGGTGAAAAAAGGGGGCAAAATTGCCCCACTCTCATATCTCCTATGGGCAAAACAACAGGGGAGCAGTTATGCAAATCGGCCTCACCTCATAATTGCTTCAGGAGCCAATAGGAGCAGTTATGTAAATAGCCCATACGACACTTAGAATGTTTGTATGAATTCCTGCAGGGGCCAATAGGGGTGGGTATGTAAATCTCCCCTAGACCATTTAGAATGTTCTCTGAGGGGGTGAAAAGGGAGGGAAACTTTTTAAATGACTGACTGACTGTTGTGTGTGGGGCGTTGTCGCATAGGCTCCATCATGTTTTGACAGATCTACCCCAAACTTGGCACGGTCACTCTTCATCACCTGTAGACTCTCAGGATTAACCTGATTTTTCTTTAAGATCAGATATTTCTGTCAGAAAAGTTTTCTGCTGCCAGCACCCAGCCTAAACGTTACACTTTCAGTCAGAGACACTGTATCTTTTCCATTGTACCAAATCCTAAAATCCACATGAGCGCAGCCACAGGCAACAGCTAGTCATATATAAAACTAAAGTTCCATGGCTTCTTTCCAAAACTGATTATCCATTATTCCCAAGAGGAACAACTCTGATTTCAATTGTAGATTAGTTTTTAAGATTTTCTGAATTAATAAGTGTATTTGTATCCAGAATTTTTTAGCTTTCCTACAAGTCCACCACATATGGTAAAAAGTTCCTTGTTTTGACATTTCCAAAAGGTGCTCAGAGTACCCCTATACATTTTAGACAAATTCTCCAGAGACATTTACGGCAACAACAGCCATATTCATGAAGCTTGAACTGCCTTCTCTATTGGGTAATACATTAGACAGGTGTCCTAGGTCTATGCAGCGCATGGTTAATGTGCTCTCGTTCTGCCTGATATGTCTTCATTGATCAGGGGTGGTTTTGCCAGAAGGCCCAGAGTCTTAGTCATAACAATAGAAAGGAAAGAGATGGGCCAGATGAGAAGAACCTAAAATTGATGGACATCATTCTGAAAAACACAATGGATCCATTGTGGAGTTTGCAAAGGACTGGTACTAAAGGTCAACTTCATATTGATAGGAAAAAATGTAAGTCATAATACCAGCAAGAGAAACAGCATGCAAATGAAAGATTTTTGACTTCTGCTCAGACATTTAATACACAGCATCTCTTTGCGAAATACATCTACTGATGGCATAACCCTACCTCATAAATTTAAAACCATGTAAATAGTCACATAGAGTCATTACATCTCAATAAGTATATATTTTAAATCAACAGGCATTAAAAGAACACAGAATATCAGCATCACTGGAAATAATCTCAGGATTTGGTAGAATTGGAGTGAAAAGCTAAAGTTCTTGAGAAACATCCTGTGGTTTTTAAGTAGGTGCTACTGCAATATAAATTCTTACATATTAGTGATTTTCTGAAGTACCTGCTATAGATGTATGTAATCCAATGAATTACAGACAGGGGCCCCTGTTTTAGAAACTACTTCAAACATGATTTAGGCTGCAATCCTATGCCCATTTACATGGCAGTAAGCACTACAGAACTCAATGGGATTTACTTCTGAGTAGACATGTATAGAATTGGGCTGTTAAAGGTATAAAAAAATTCTGGTTTGGTACATAGTAATCATCATCATCATCATCATCATCATCATCATCATCATCATCATCATATTTATTTATAACCCGCCTTTTTCTCAAGATAAATCCACACCAAGTGGCTTAATAAGATACAGAGGAGCATAAGAAGAGCCCTGTTGGATCACTGAAGGCCTGCCTAATCCAGCATTCTGTTCCCATGGTGGCCAACTAGATGCCTAGAGGCCACCCACAAGTAGGACATGAATGCAAGAGCACCCTCCCACTTGAGTTCCCCAACAACTGGTATTAAGAGGCATACTGCCTCTGATACAGGAGGTAGCATATAGCCATCCTACTTCATGGTGTCAGTGGTTTGAAAATTGCTGTGCTGCACATATTTTATTTTTAATTAATTATTATTTTATATCTTACTATTTTAACATTAGTACACACTTTTTTTCTATGCCAGTACACTGATCTCAAGCCGGCTGCTAGGCATGGCCTTGATTGTTCATGCATTCATGATGATTGGTCAAGCCACTAAGCTGGACAACACATGACTCATAATAACACCATGCACAAACTCATTCCAATTACATTCATTATAGTCCATAAACAAACCCTTCCTCTTGTCTCTTCACAATGGAAATGTGGAAGGAAGGAATACACAGCAAATGTGTCAGAAAAAGATGGTGACTTCTCACAGTCCTGTGTCTTTCTATGGTCCAGTTATGAATAGGACAGAGAAGAAACTAATCATTTTGTGTTTGTTTTTTGTGAATGTGGAAAAGTACAGTAATACCTTGGATTACAAGTAACTTGGTCTGAGAGCATTTTGCAAGACAAGCAAATTTTTTAAATAAATTTTGACTTGATAAACAAGCGACGTCTTGCAATACAACTTGTTGAGAACACAGTTTGCAATGTTCCAATACTGTTCTTGGCATCATTATTCTTTCTTCTTTGTCTGCCCAATCCAAATTGGTTCTGGTGATCCATGTGATTTGGTTATTGATGTCATTATACCATTCTGATGTGGTGATGTCATGGACTTTCATAAACAAAATCACATGGGTCCCTACAGTTAATCATATTCAACAGCAGGGTGGGTAATGAAGTCTAGGATATGGAGTGTAAAAAAGAAGAAACATGGTGCTAAGAAGACGTTCTCATCATCCAGGGGAATAAAAAGGCAGCAAATGGCATCTGAACATTGCAAAAGTTAATTGAGGTGAGATTTTTGGGGGGTAATATGCTGCACCTAATATGCTACTTTTGAAGCAAATAGTAAAATTAGAGAATGTTCAGTACAGGCCTACTTATGACTATTTGTTCTTTCCACTATTATGTTTTCAGACACAGAAGTGACTTCTGAAAGAACTCCTGTGTCATGGTTTTACGTTGTTGGAAGCATTCATGAATCTTTCTTTGGGTTAAATATAGTGTAGAGAGATGCAACCCATTATCCTTTGTGTCCTGCCTTTCCATTTCATTTTATAAACATGAACAGCTTCATGAGGAACTGCCAAGAAACAGCTAATGCATTATTTGCTGACAAGCTTGTGTTTTGTAATATTTGGGAGAAGGAGGGAAATGCAAAACAGACTCTAAATGAAATAAGGTTGTGGAATCTATTGAAGTATATCTACAATTCATATTCTACAAATCCTATTCTACAAATATTCTTTCAGAAGTAAGTTATGAAATATTTGATAAGTATCCCCCTCCCAAGTCTGCCAAATTATCTGTACCTAAAAATGGAGAAAAAGAGAAATAGGGTGGTATTTCAGAAGAAATAAGTCAATTTCACAAAGGAGTTTGTGGAACCATTCAAATGCATAATGGAAACAAACCCTTCCCAATCCACACTTCTGTGCTAGGTTAAAAAGTTGCATTGGAAAAAAATGTGAATACAGTAATACCTTGGACTGCAAGTAACTTGGTCTGAGAGCGTTCTGCAGGACAAGCAAATGTTTTTTTAAAATTTTGACTTGATAAACGAGCAAGGTCTTGCAAGACAAGCGTAGGGATGTAACTGCTCGCCTTGAGCAGGCGTAGCGGGCCGAAATCAGCCCTGCTCACGCCCGCCAGAGACTCGTTTTGATATAAGAGTGTTTTGGATTACAAGCACGGTTCCGGAACGAATTATGCTTGTAATCCAAGGTATTACTGTATATACATCTCCCTCCCAGCAAGAGGAGGTGGGGACAGATCTTAAAGATCCTCAGAGCAAGGCATTGACTCATCTGGCTGGTGCTCTGGAGAATGGCCAGTGTGGTTCTCCAGAGTGCCCACCCAATGCCTCGCTCTGGGGGGCCTTCCTCAGAGCGAGGCATTGTGGCCAAGGTGGCCCTGGAGACTGCCTGTGCTGCCACAGTACAGGTGGTCTTCAGGTCCATATCACCCACAATGCCTCACTCTGAAGAAGGATGCATCAGAACAAGGCACTGAGGGAGGGGGACAACAGGACTTATTCCTGAGACAGTCTGACCTAGCAACAATTATCAATTCTTGGTTACATCATGGTTAGACTATTACAATGTACTCCATGTGGGGCTACCCTTGAACAGCATCTGGAAGCTTTAATTGGTGCAAAATGTGCCAACTAGACTGCTAACTGGTACACAGTATCATGATCGCCTCACCACAAAACTGAAAAGACCTGCACTACTTGACAATTGTTTTCTGGACTCAGTTAAAATTCTTGGCTTTAACCTTTAAAGCTCCAAATGGCTTAGGGCCTGGCTGTCTGAGAAACCACCTATTTCGGTATGAACCTGCTCGGTTATTAAGACCTGCTTGGTCATTAAGCGTGATAGTATTTGCCGTGATTCTCCTGTGTTCAGTTATTAAGACCAGCAGGAGGGGCCCTTTTGAAGACGCCCTCACCTGCAGAGGCCTGCTTGCGGGCACAAAGGAAAGGGGTTACTTCTGTGTTGCTCCCAACTCTGGAATGCACTCCCTGTGGAGTTCTGACCGGTCCCCACTTTCTCTGCATTCAAGAAAGGAGTTGTGACACACCTTCTTAACTCGGTTTTTCAAAATTGTTATTATGGTTTGTCAGGTTGCTTTTTGTGTTTTACTATGCTTTTATCTGATTCTTATTTTTATCTGCTGAATAAAAGGCAGCGGGATGTCTTGTTCGGCCTTGGAGTTAATTACAATTTGTCACATCCTGGTGGCTCAACTTTGGAATGGGACTCAGAGTTGTGAAACAATGATATTGCTCAAAGCGCTGGAACATGATCTACCACACACCAGACTTTTCACCTACTCCTCACCAAGGAACCATGAGGATAACAGAAGGCTACCCTCCTCTTCTTGTTCTGGCTAAGGACCAGACGTGCCATAATGTTAAGCACATGATTGAAAAACATGCTTAGGCTGCCCACATCTCTTACTTTATAAAAAGCAACTTCACGGCTGTGACCTGGACTGTGGTGCGTTTGGGAGGGAAGTTTAGCCTTTCCCCTTGTGCTGCTTTCCCACTGAAAATTACCTTTTGTCAAGCCACTGGTTTTTGAAATTAGGACACATAGCAGCTTGTGCATGTGTGTGGGGGGAGGGGGGTTTCCAGTTGGAAAACAGTGGTTGAGGGGAAAGGGTTTAACGAGGGTGGCCGTATGTCCACTTTTACAGAGGAGAGTCCTCTATTTGAAGATGTCTTCTGTTTGAAGGGTTGTTCAGTACAAGTCCAGTTTAAAGATAACGAATCATAAGAACTGTTGCCCATCAACAGTTAGCACCTGGACAGCAGAATAAGAAAGGCACATGGGTCATCTGGTCAGTCTTCCACACTACAGTGAGATGGATTGTATTTTTATTTAAATTATAATAATTATTTCTAAACCTGCATTCATGCATATAAATTAGCATATGCAAAGTTGTGCAAATCATGGTCCACTTTTGTCCTCCTTTTGGGTGATGCATGCCCTCTTTCTTTTGGCAATTCATAAGTGGCGACCCTAGGTTTATTCTCCCTGCCATGGTATCGATTTGGATTGGATTCTGCCCCCACAGCTGCTTTTTGTAAACAAGAGAGGCAGCCATATTAAGCAGATGCTTCAATCGTGTGCTTAAAGTTACACCTTGTTTGTGAAGGTGTTGTGACACAACCCTGAAGGCACGCAAGCCTCCTGGAAAAGCAGAGCGCTTCACTTGTGTGAGATGGAAGATTTAAAATCCTGCTCCTGTGTGCAAACACCCATAAATCTACACACAGAAGTTCAGACTTGTCTCTCCCACTCCACACAGCATTCCAAGCGTATCGGATGTCAGCCAGTTCAGCCTCCTCCTTGCAGATCCCAGTAATAAGGAAATAACTCTGTAGACTCCACAGGTTATTGTTCTACCTGTTTATTACTATAGCAAGTATATCCTACAGAGCATACATCCCCTAATTACAGTCCATGTGCAGAGACCAATGCATAGCAAGCATTAATCCAGTGGAGCAAGTTGTTTATCACTCCACCTCAGTTTAAGACGTTACATGATTGCATTAAGTCCAGCAAGCACTAGTCAGAAGCACAGAGAGAAGAAGAAGCAAACAATTCCACCTCTCTCCAAAAAATGGCCACAGAACAGAAAACTAACAAATCAGTACGTCACCAGAAAGTACAAACCATGTGACCAGCTCGTATTTCTTTCACACCTACTTTTCCCATGAGAAACAGGCAGGAAGTAGAAGACTAAACATGACTTGTTTACCAGCCATTCTGTACCTTACATATGTCAACAATGTGCCACAGCTGGTGTTTGTGCTACATGTCACAACATCCCCCCACAAGCTGTGATACATATTGTTTACATTTACACAATGAGGCCTAGTGCCGTCATTAGTTTCCTGTGTCTTACTACAGGCAATGGTTTTGCGAAAAGATCTGCCACCATATCCCCTGTTGCACAGTACTTGAGTGTTACCCACCCTTTTTGCACACAGTCCTTTACATGAGAGTAACAAACATCAATGTGTTTGGTTCTTGGCCTACTCCCTTCATGAAGAGCCATGCTTATGCAAGCTTGGTTGTCCTCAAAAATTGTAACAGCCTTGTCTACTGGTATGTGCATATCAGCAAACAATTGTTTGAACCACTCAATCTCATTACATGCTTGAGATAAACTGATGAATTCAGATTCTGCGCTAGATACAGCCACACAAGATTGTTTTCGTGTATACCATTCAATTAAACTTTGGTCATACATGAGCACAGTCCCACTTGTGGACTTCCTATCTGTAGCAGATCCCCAATCAGCATCAGTGTACACACAAAAACCTCCCTCTGTGTGTGATGACAATTTCAGTTTGCAATTCATGGTACCTTTTAAATACCTTAACACACGTTTCACAGTTAGCCAATCATACTTAGAAGGATTTTGCGTTTTCCTGCTAAGTATGTTTACAGCATTGCTGATGTCTGGCCTACTCACATTTGCCAAATATAGCAGGCTTCCAATAACACTCTGATATTTGCCAATATCTTCAAATCCGGTGTTATCTGTGTGTTTCTGATATTCAAGAGTCATTGGAGTAGTAACTGGGTTACAATTCTCCAACCCATGAATTTCCAGCAATTTCTGAATTTTCCCATTTTGTTCAACTATGAAAGAACCTTCCTCATCTTGAGATAATTGCATTCCAAGATAGTGTTGTACCAAACCTAGATCTTTCAGTTCAAAGTGTGTTTGCAATTCTTGTGCAATTTTGTCTTTTTGACTTACTGATTGTGTCACCAGCAATATATCATCAACAAAGACCAACAAATACACCCAGTTTCCCTGTTCTGTGTGATTTGTATACAGACAGTGATCAGCCTTGCTTTGTTTGAATCCCAAACTAATCAAAACTCTGTCTAGTTTCTGGTTCCAGCATCGAGCTGCCTGCTTCAACCCATATATGGACTTGTTTAGACGACATACAAGACTGGGATTTTCTACAAAACCTTTTGGTTGCTGCATGTAGATTTCCTCTTGTAATTCACCATATAAAAAAGCAGTTTTTACATCAAAATGAAATGCCATCATTTTTCTTTGTGCTGCCAATTTCAACAACAGTCTGACAGTTGCATACCTTGTTGTTGGTGCAAACACGGAATCAAAATCTACCCCATGTTTTTGTGCAAACCCCCTTGCAACGAGTCTTGCCCTGTATCTCTCCACCTGCCCCTGGTGATTTGTCTTCACCTTGTACACCCATTTACAGGTGATGGCTTTGCGCCCCACAGGCAAAGATACTAGACTCCATGTGTTGTTTTCATGCATTGCATTGATTTCATCCTGCATGGCCTCAAACCAATCATTCTTCACTTTTGGTTCCATGCTTTGAATTTCCTCAAAACTTTGTGGTTCTAAAGCTATTTTGAGAGCTTTATGTACAACAGTTTTCCCACTTTGGAATTCATCCTGATATCTAACAGGTGTTTGGCATTCTCGAGTTGAACGCCTAAGAGATTGTTCACCTCCCTCCTGCTCCCCAGATATCTGCCCAGTGGCTTGTTCTGTCCCAGAAGCATCCTGCTGTGTTTCAGACATTGCATGCATTGGCAATTCCACCAGCTGTTTCTGGTCATTTGTTTGCTCATGAAAAATCACATCCCTGCTCAGAATTACCTTGTTGTGGTGTGGTGACCACAACCTGTACCCTTTTGTTTGTGCATCATACCCCAGCAGAAAACATTCAAAGCTTCTTGCCTGTATATGAACAAAACATTTACATCCAAAAATGCGCACGTGTGCTATCTTTGGTTTCCTCCCATGAAACATTTCATATGGAGTTTTCCCAATTGTGGTATTTGGTAACCTGTTCAGCAGGTAATTGGCATTTGACAGTGCATCCCCCCAGAAACGGTTTCCCACCTGTGATTCAGTCAATTGAGCCCTCATCATCTCCTGGAGTGTTCTGTTTCTTCTTTCAGCAACGCCATTTTGAAATGGGGAGTATGGGACTTTGTGCCCTATACCCTCACTTTCCAAGAATTTCTTGAACTTTGTACTCATGTACTCTCCCCCACCATCTGAGAGTAATTCTCCTATTGGATATTGTTTATATCTGTTCCTAGCCCATTTAACAAATGATTCAAATCTCTCTTGAACCTGAGACTTATGCTGCAGAAGATAAATAAATCCAAATCGAGAAAAGTCATCAATGATGGTCATATAGTACCTGTTTCCCCCATAGCTATTTTCAAATGGTCCAGCAACATCAGAGTGTACCAGCTCAAAGATTCTTGTGCTAACTCTATCACTGTGTTTCTGAATGTTAGATCTGTGTGACTTTGCTGTACTGCATACTTCACATTCCACATAATTAGAACAAGGTTTCATTTTCATACCCTCACACAGACCCGGCATCTTCTCGATGCTTCTGTAGTTGGCATGTGCAAACCTCTTATGAAAAATATGCACACAATTGTCATGGGGTTTACAATTTGCATACTTTGCCCTCTCATCATGTGTTACAAATGGATTTATAACATACAGAGAATTCTGCAAATCACCTTTTGCACAGATCACCCCTTCATGTGAAATTACACAGTTGCTGTTAGAAAAACATATTTCATATCCATCATTAGCCAATTGTGATATACTTATCAAGTTTGTATCCAATTCTTGAACAAACAGTGCCCTTTGTTGACCCAAAGTAGCAAAGTCAATTGTTCCTGCAGCTGTCACCTGGATTCGCTTTCCATCAGCCAATTCAACAAATTGATTTGTATATCCATCATCCAGAGATTGAAACATGTCTCTGGAATTTGCCATGTGGTGTGATGCCCCACTGTCCAATACCCACATGTTGTTGTTGGAAGTCCCCACCCGAGCAATCAAACTTTTGCCCGTTTTAATTGCCTCCTCAGGTGTACTGGTAGCTTCCTTTTTGGTCTTTTTCTTCTTGCTCTTAAAATTACAGCCCCTTTTAAGATGCGATGTCGACCCGCACGAGAAGCATTTTTTCACTTTTAAAGCTGCCGCTTGGGTAACTCCCACCAGCTTGCTGCTACTCCCAGCTTGGCTGTTCCCCGTGTCAGCCGCGCTGTTTGCTGATTTACGTCCAGCATTCTTTCCTTGCCGTTTCTCCCACTCAGAGAGAAGCTTGCCTGACACATATTCCATGGTCAAATTTTGATCTGGTTGCCCCTCCATTAATGTCACAATTGTATCATATGAAGAGTCCAGACTGGATAACAGAATAGAAACTTGATGCAAGTGCTCAATTTGCATCCCTTGTGCTCTAAGCCTGTTAAACATGTCCCGAATAGTACTCAGATGCTCAGGCATGGAACCACCTGGTTGTAAGCTCAGCCTGTACAGCTTACGCGCAAGTATGATCTTACTCCCTGCTGTTTGCATCTGGTATGTCCCTTGTAGGGCCTGCCAGATCTGCTTTACAGTGTCCAGAAACTGTTTTTGGTCTCCCACTGCAACTGCAACTGCTTCCTGTATTACAACATTCCAGAGCCCCGCATGAGTTAAATAATGCTGCATCTGGAAGCTCCATATTACATAATTCGACCCAGATAATTTTTCAACTATCTGTGGATTTAGGGCTGGTGCTGCCGCCATTCTGGGAACAGGGGGAGTTGCCGCCTCGTCCCCTTCAGAACTTTCGGCCTCGCTGTCTGAGCTTTCGGCTTTGAACAGAGCCTGTAAGCTCTCAGCATACACCTCCCACTCTTCTTCCCCTTCCTTACTGGACGAAGGCCCAGGAGATTTCTCTTCCGCCTTGATGTCCTCCTCTGCCATAAATCACTGCATCCCCGGAGTCAAAGCTGTTGACACACAGCTGCTGGAAAACAGGTCCCGCTGCTGCTGCCGGCGTTGACCCTCAGCCTGGTCCCGAACTGGCTCCGGCCCTGGCACTGGTCCAACAGGTCCCGCTTAATCCGAATTTCTGGGCACACAACCTTGAAGGTGTTGTGACACAACCCTGAAGGCACGCAAGCCTCCTGGAAAAGCAGAGCGCTTCACTTGTGTGAGATGGAAGATTTAAAATCCTGCTCCTGTGTGCAAACACCCATAAATCTACACACAGAAGTTCAGACTTGTCTCTCCCACTCCACGCAGCATTCCAAGCATATCGGATGTCAGCCAGTTCAGCCTCCTTCTTGCAGATCCCAGTAATAAGGAAATAACTCTGTAGACTCCACAGGTTATTGTTCTACCTGTTTATTACTATAGCAAGTATATCCTACAGAGCATACATCCCCTAATTACAGTCCATGTGCAGAGACCAATGCATAGCAAGCATTAATCCAGTGGAGCAAGTTGTTTATCACTCCACCTCAGTTTAAGACGTTACATGATTGCATTAAGTCCAGCAAGCACTAGTCAGAAGCACAGAGAGAAGAAGAAGCAAACAATTCCACCTCTCTCCAAAAAATGGCCACAGAACAGAAAGCTAACAAATCGGTACATCACCAGAAAGTACAAACCATGTGACCAGCTCGTATTTCTTTCACACCTACTTTTCCCATGAGAAACAGGCAGGAAGTAGAAGACTAAACATGACTTGTTTACCAGCTATTCTGTACCTTACATATGTCAACAATGTGCCACAGCTGGTGTTTGTGCTACATGTCACAACAGTTTGATCCTAAGATAAGGATATCAGTGAAGCAAACAGCAGATGAGATGGGAATACTATTCCTGGACTGCAGATAGTGGTAGAGGATTGCATATGGAACACTCCCTCATGAAACATACACAGATATCAGGGATGTTGAGAGTCCTTGGTCCCGAGTCCCGAGTCGAGTCCCGAGTCTTTGGACCCGAGTCTAGAGTCGAGTCTAGAGTCCGAGGTCCAAAATGGTGACTCGAGTCGAGTCCCGAGTCCCGAGTCACTCCCAAAGCGGCGGCCCATGGAGGGAGCGGGAGGGTCTCCGCGAGAGGAAGAAGAGCTGCCCTTCCTCCCGCGGAGACCCTCCTGCTCCCTCCATGGGCTGCTGCTGCCGCCACTCACCGTCCTTCCCTCGTCCCTACTCCTGCCGCCGCCGGGGGCAGGGATGTATTACTGAGCCCTCCCTGGGCTCATAGTTCCCCGCAGCGGAGCGGCCCAAACTCGCTCTTCTGAGCGGCGCGGAGCATTCTCTGCACCAGCTCGAGTCGCTGCTGCCTCGACGCCTTGCCTCGCCACCACCCCGCTGCCGCCCTCACCTCCACCTCTGCCGTCCTCACCTCACCTCCACCGCCGCCGCCCTCACCTCCGCCGCCGCCGCCCTCGCCTCTGCCACCGTCGCCGTCACCGCCGCCGCTGCTGCCCTGACCTCCTCCTCCACTGCCGCTGCCGCCATCACATACAGCACGCCGCGTCACGCCGCCAGCGCCGTCGCTCTGTTTTTGGCGGGGTTGCTGTGGTTCCTCCCGCCAAAAACAGAGCGACGGCGCTGGCGGCGTGACGTGGCATGCCGCGTCACGCCGCTAGCGACGGTACTCTGTTTTTGGCAGGAGGAACCACAGCAACCCCGCCAAAAACAGAGCGACGGCGCTGGCGGCGTGATGCGGCGTGCTGTGTGCGATGGCGACGGCGATGGCGACGAGGTCGGCGGTGGCAGCGGAGGAGGAGGAGGAGGAGGAGGTGAGCGGCGGCGGCAGAGGCAGAGGCGACGGCGGCAGAGGCGAAGGTGAGGTGAGGGTGGCGGCGGCAGCGGCGGAGTCCTTGGGCTCGAGTCCCGAGTCAAGTCTCGAGTCCCACATAAATGATTGGGACTCGAGTGGGACTCGAGTCAGAGGGGGGACTCAGTCGGACTCACGAGTCGAGTCCCCGAGTCCGAGTCCCCATCCCTGTCAGATATACACACAACACTATGCATAGAAAACTAGCTTGTCAAGGAAAGGCTAAGCTAGTAACAAGACCTCCCACAAAGCAAAAGCCAGTAACAAGCAGACCATGTTCTTTAGGAAAGAATAGTACCACCACCCCGAGGGCTTCTGCTGTGCCTTGAAATGGAAGTCCTACATTTTACGGTACAGCAATGGCAACAATTTCTCAAATGCCATGGCTCTGAACTACCAAGGCCTTTCCTTTCAATGAGAGAGTCTGGTGCACGGCATAGTTTGCCTTCCAGCTTCAACTGTTAGCTTTTGAAGCTGTTCCTTTTTTGGTGACAAGCGACTATAAAGCTCTTATTTGCACTGGCTGTTGACTCATCTTAGGTGGAATTATGTACAGAAATAAGTCAATAGTTCCCCATTCATTGTGATCCACATACAGCTCAGGCCGATGATACAATGCAAAGCTCCTGTATAGACAAGATTCTTGTTTATTGTGTACTTTTCCAGGTCGCTTAGCACGTTGCTTCATAAACGTGCCTTTAGGAGTGCAAAGCCTGGTGTGAATGGACTTTGAGTTTATGTAGAGCAATTCACCCTTGAAAACTAGCAGAACTAATTTTTAAAAATTTGCACTGCAAACACAATTAGGGATGAGCGAAGCTATTCCCAGCAAGCTTTGGATACCTCCCCAAATATTCGGCTATTAGGAGATACTGTGTTTGTTTTTAAGGCTGTGCTATTATTCTCCACCTTTGACGGAGGTATCATCCAGGGTCTATAATTCTTGGAAGCAGATCTTGGAGAAAACTGCTTGTGGGAAAGATTTTGCTGTCACTGGAAGTTTCTTTTGGAAATTTTTCCCATCCTTTCCCCAAATATTTCCTAAGCGCAGTCCAAATTATTGTCACAGTCACAGACATATTTCTGCTTGGAGAAGGTGACACCATGACATAAATTGGCTCTTTCCATTTTGAAAAGAATCTTGGAAGTCAAAAGGAAATTTAATCTCCTTTAATATCAAACATGCACATTGACTAAATGAAAGAAAGGATCTAATTTCCATTCTTATTACTAAGGCATTTTGCAGTTAATTGTATGGAGGGAAGAGTAGGGCCGTTCTTATGGGTCAAAATGTGCTGTGCCAGCAATTAAATGCTTAATATAAGTCTGAGATAGACATAACATAGCCTTGATCCTCATGCACAGCAGAAGCTGCAGGCATGATCCTGTATGCCAGTGATGGCGAACCTATGGCACGCGTGCCACAGCTGGCACTCAGGGACCTGCTCTGTGGGCACGCGAGCCATAGGTCACCAGCCCTCGAGCGGCTTTGGGGGCACAGGGGGGTGAAGCCACCGAAGGACGGAGGTGGGCGGAGCAGCCGGGAGGCTGACCGGGTCCCTGGAGGAGGGCAGTGGCGAGGAAAGGCAGCCCCCCCTCTCTCTCTCACACACACGGGTTTAATTGCTGTGTTTAAAAACTGGTTTAATTCAGGTTTAATTGTAGTGTTGGCACTTTGAAATAAATAAGTTGGTTTTGTGTTGCAGTTTGGGCACTCAGCCTCAAAAAGGTTCGCCGTCACTGCTGTATGCATGTAGCTCCATCATCGCAGAGATAGTTAAGAACATAAGAAGGGCGGTGCTGGATCAGAGCAAGGGTCAATCTAGTCCAGCATTTTGTTCACACAGTGGTCAACCAGCTGCTTGTGGGAAACCAACAAGCAGGACATGAGTGCAACAGCACCCTCTCGCCCATGTTCCCTAGCAACTGGTGCACATAGGCATACTGCCTCTGATACTGGAGGAAGCATATAGCCAACTAGGACTAGTAGCCATCGATAGCCTTCTCCCCCACGGATTTGTCCAATCCCCTTTTAAAGCTGTCCAAATTGGTGCTGATCATCTGTTAGGCGCAAGTATTTGCAATAATTCTCTTGGACCCATACATAATTGGCATTGCCAGTCCTGACAGCACCAAGTGCCTGCTTGAGAGCACAAATGCAGCGCAATGAATGAGAAGCAGGGGTGAAGTCAGCAAAGGATGCGTCTGACTTGGCAGGCGCTTGCAGGAGCCACTCAGGACATGAGTAGCACACAGAGGAGGCACTCAGCTCTGCAGCCACTGTGTGGGGTGGGACCAGATGACATCAAAGGAGGGGCAGGGCTTCAGGTGGCCCCTGCCCTCTTTACATCGTCTGGTGCACCAGCTTGGTGCAGGGGGCCAATCCAGTCCCTGACAAAATAGATGTACATCCGGCCCCAGCTCTAGATCTAAACATGTTCTGCATTTCCTTACATATGGCAAATGAAAAGTCAGCCATGCCCTAGACCAATTTGGTCTCCAGTGAGGCCAGGCTCAGCATCCCACCCCCCAAATATCTCCCCCCTGATTGGAGTGATTCCTTTATTCACTTGCACGGGGGGGGGAAGCCCCCCTGCTGAAAAATGACTTGAGGGGGGCAACAGGTGCTTGGCAGGGTGGTGACCTTCACCCTGCCTCCACCTGATTTTCAGCAGGGGGCTTTCTCTCTCCCTACTAAATGAGCCATTGCCATTGGATGCACAGAAAAGCTGCCCTGGTGAAAAATAGTGTGTGGGGGGCAAAGTCACTCCCCATGACATTGGAGCAGCAGGTCTTGCAGACAAAGTGCTCACCCCCTTTATTTTTTTAGCGGGACTTTCTCTCCATTAAAAATGGAGTGTGTGGGGGGGACAAGTCACTCCCCCAGAGGACCATTGGAGCAGCGAGAGGTCTTGAAAGTGACCTGAACCTTCAAGCCATTTATTTTTTTTTAGCAGGGGGACTTTCCCTCTCCCTATTAAAACCAATGGATGAATAGGGGGGGGGGAGAGACAGAGACAGAGACAGAGAGAGATGGAAGAGAAGGAGAGAGAAGGAAGAAGGAGAAAGAAAGAAGAGAGAGGGAGAGGCGAGAGGAGAGAGAGAGAGAGGAGAAAAAGCAGAGACGAGCGAGAGAGAGGAGAGGCAGAGAGACGGAAGGAGGGAAGAAAGGGAAGAAAGAAGGAAGGCCAGAGAAAGAGAAAAGATGGGGGAGGGAGAGAGAGAGAGAGAGAGAGAGAGAGAGAGAGAAGCCAGAGAGATGGAAGGAAAGAAAGAAGGAAGGAAGGAAGGAAAGAAAGAAGAGCCAGAGAGAAAAGATGAACCAGAGAGAGAGAGAGAAAAAGAGAGAGAAGAGAAAAGAGCCAGAGAGAGCCAGAGAGAGAGAGAGAGAGAGAGAGAGAGGCAACTGCACAGGGTGCACATGCATGCACACACACACACAAACACAACATATTTCTGATTGCCCCCTCCCAGCAGTCAATTTGCGGTGGAGCCCAGGGCACTTTTTAAAAATGCCAAATGTGTCCACACAACCAAAAAGATTGGGGGGGGCCTACCCTGGAACCCCTGCCCCCACCACACACAGCGATTTCTCTTTTAAAAAAGCACACACCTTAAAATATCTAAACCCATTTTTTCCCTTTACAAAATAACACTCAATTCAACCAGAAATCCATAGTTTTATCTTTACATTTCATGCACGCAGTATTGCTTATTAATGGTTCCTACTATAAGTTTTCAAATATCTAGTTTTGGGGTTGGCCATCTTTTTGTTACACTTTTTTGAATCTTCAGTATAACGTTCTGCATTATTGCTGTCAACTCCCCAGTTCTGAGGATTTTCTCCCATTCTGTGTAGGCTTCTAAGTGTCATGGAATGTGACTAAGCCAAGGCTGGACAACTTGTGGCCCTCCAGATGTTTTGGCCTACAACTCCAATGACCCCTCTCCCATTGGATGTGCTGGCTAGGCCTGATGGGCGATGTAGGTTAAAACATCTGGAGGGCCACAAGTTGCCCACCCCTGCTCTAAGCGACAAAAGCACACACACACACACACACACAAGGAAAATGCAGGGTGATATATCTAACCATTTATGAAAGGGGGGGAAATCACCATGCCCCTATCCTCTCCTGTGGCAAAGCTTTATTGTGAAAATGTGTATTACATTTATTTTATTTATTATTACATTTATATCCCACCTTTTTCCATCCAAGGAACCCAAGGCATCCTACATGATCCCCTTCTCTCCATTTTATCCTGACAACAACTACCCTGTGAGGTAGGCTAGGCTGAGAGTCAGCAACTGGCCCAAAGTCACCCAGTGAGCTTCATGGCTGAGCAGGGACTAGAACCTGGATCTCCCAAGTCCCAGACCAACGCTCTAACTGCACTATACCATACTGTCTCCCATGCAGATTAATATGCAACCTCTGGACCAGATGATCTAAGCGAACAGCCTAACCTAGCCTTTAATATAAAAGCACTATAACTGATGAATACTAAAGGAATAATTGCAACAGTCATTTTGATGCTTCTGTTATCAAAACCCAGCTCACCCCACGCAAAGAGACTGGAGCATCTACTATTTCCAACTAGTGATTACAGAAACATTTTCTTCTGAACACACCACCAGTGTTTGTTGAATTTGCTACTCTTTAAACCTGCTGTAGTTTGTGGTATTTGAGGAAGGCCAGGCTCTCCAATGCTATCTTTATTACATCTGCAGCTGGAGTGGCATTGCTATTGTCAAGAGGATTACTTATCCTCCCTTTCTCAAATATCGGAATATTTCAATGGCTTCAGTGTCATTTGGTGACAGCATGACATAGGTTTACACCCACCTTTGGGCTGCTATGCGCATTGTCAGTTGACGTTTGTGACTGCGATTTGAGTATAAAAGAAGGCAAGCTAATTAACAGCATGTTTTGTTTTGTTAAGATTTTATCAGTCACCAGGCATTCTCAGCAAGACACACTAACTATGTCTGGCCAGGTCTTCACAGCTGTGGAGCACAGGGGAAATCCGACCAACCCCACTCATGGTAAAGTGATAGATTTGATCATATGGAAGCACATCAGGAAAATAGGCTGCGATTGTATTTGTAATACAATTTATGTGGATTAGAAAGGGAGTGTGATGACAAGAAGTAGAGTTCATTCTAAGTAGTGAGAACAAATGTTTGCTTCTTCAAGTTACTATAGTCTATGAATTGATTAAGACAGTTCAGGCAGCGCAATCCTGTGGCTGCTAGACAGCGTGTAGACAGCCATAGGATTATTCAGAGTCCCAGCTCCAATCCCGGAAACTCTCTCTGAGGCCTTCTTCGCCCTCACTCGCAGGAGTCGCAGCCGGTGCAGATAGAACCGTGCCAGCTACTTCTCCGAGGTCACAAATGCGACCTCGCAGAAGGGGCTCTGTGGGCATTCTGGGGGCCGGGAGGGGAGGAGACAAGCACCACCACGACACGAAGTATCCTGGTGGCAGCTCAGTCTCCTTTCCTCCAGCTCCGAGGCGTCACACTTAGCCGAAATTGGCCCTCTAAGTGTTTTGCAGGGTGGGAGGAGCACAAAGCCGACCTTCGCTTCTGTGCTCTTTCCACCCTGCATAGGATGCTGGTAATCCTCCTAGTTTGGAGGGCTACAGACATCCGGATTAGACTGCGCCCTTGGTGATTTAGTACATTCTAAGTAAATTAATCCCAAATTCACAGTTGGGGAATATCTTCATTAGGATCACCCAAAATGCCACAAAAGGTTGCGCAAGCTTTTGAGTTCCCCAGGACTTTTCATTAATCTAGGTGGTAAAAAATAAAAATAAAAATAAATCCTGAAGCCAGCTGAAGACCCGCTGGCCCTTTGGGAAACAGTGTGGGCAGTGTAAAAAGGAGACCCACCAGCAGGATGGCACTTACACCCCTGGAGGAACCCTCAGTATGCTGATGGAAAGCTCTGCTGGTGTAGATGTACTGCCAGCTGTGTTCTGCCAGCAGAAGGGGCCAAAATGGGGTGTGTTGGGGTGGGTCCGGATGGAGAGGCCTCGGATCCACAGGACATAACAGCCCCATATTCCCCCACCATGTTCCCCCGAAGGGCCCTCAGCTTCACCAGCACTACATTTGGGCATCGTTCATTACCTCTCAAAAAAGGAAAAAATGAAGTAAAAAGAAATAAAGAAATAAAGAATAAGCCATCCTCCACCTCCCCAAACTCTCATGCTGGCCAGAGTAAGCCCAAAAACAGCAAAGGCTGCAGTTGATAATGATAACATGTAAACAAAAGTGCCACGGAGCACACAACTGCACAGAAAGAAAATATATTCTCGAAAATTATCACGGTAGCCCCTCAGAAAGAGATATGTGTCGACTGACCCTGACAAGGAATAAACAAATATATATATATATATCAATAACTAACAGTGAAAAAACATGTTGTGATAATCAACATGAGATATGGTACGTAGTAGTAACAACTAATAATGAAGACACCAGAATGCTGCAAGCATGTGCCAAAATATATAATATAAACAAACACAGCCAATCAACAATTGATGAAAAATATAACACAAAAAGTAGGCAGGTCAGTAACAATAAGTAAAACTACAGTAAACAAAGTATAAGCAAAGGCAAAATGAGAGAGGGGAAGTGAAAAAACAATCTGAATGTAATGATTAACAGGTAACAAAATCAAAGCAAGGCTGACGATAAAGACAAGAAGGACAAACAATGTTGGCAAGTAATAACAGTAGATAAAACTATTATAAGCAGACTGTTATACAGGAATCTGGATTGTAAAGCCTGTTTCGTCATATGTGACTTCATCAGAACAAGTCTTCTTAAGGTCCCTGCTTACGAGCAATTACCGAGGAGGTACAAAATAACATGGTTTCCATCTATAAAACTTATAGTTTGGACTGCACCCGTAGCAGAAAGTTCCGGACTGAAAAATCCTTTGTTCATAAGCAGTAGAGAATCCCCTTCCAAAGTGGCCAGAGTAAGCCGGCAGGGTTTTGGATGTTGCAGTTGCTTGCTCCCCTATGGAACCTCCCCCAGTCCCACACAATAGATTTGCTTTGTTAGGTTGCAGCCCGATACCCACTTATCTGGGAGTAAGTCCCATTGAACTCAACGGGACTCACTTCTGCATAGATATGCATAGGATTGCACTTGTGTGACCCACCAAGCTGAATGCAGCTCACCAGCTAGGTATGGTCGCCCACAAAGGGCTCAATATACGTGGTGCTGTTGCTGCCTGAAGGGACTGCAAAAGCAGAAATGTGGTTAAGAACCTGGGAGACCAAAATGGCTTGGTGGTGGGTCACAAGTTGCATGGACCTGATAACTTTGTTGCAAGCCATCGTAAGAACATTGCTACAACAGGGGAGGCTGGTGACTCCTATTTCGGTTGGGCGCCTTTTCCATTGCAGGTTTTACCAGTTTTATTTGGAACTTTATAGGCGCTATCCATGGTGCCGAACTCCATAGGTTCACCACCATGGAGCACCATGGATAGCTCCTATGAAGCTCCAAATAAAACTGGTAAAACCTGCAATGGAAAAGGAACCCCGCCAAAATTGGAGTCACCGGCCTCCCCTGGCTACAGGGCAAGGTCCATCTAGATCAGCATCCTGTTTACCACAGTGGGCAACCAGATGCCTCTGAGAAGCCCAGAGCAGCACACCAAGGCAAGCATGTCCCCCACTGTTGCCCCTCAGCAACTGCTATTCAGTGGTTTACTGCTGCTGAACATGGAGGTTCCGTTTAGCCATTGTGGCTAATAGCTCTTGATAGACCTATCAGCCATGAATGTATCTAATTGTCTCTTAATCTATCTAAGCTAGTGGCCATCACTAGGGTTAGGCGAATCTGCCAAGTTCATTTTTGGTAAGTTCATTGGAATGCCACAGGTAAAAACCCATCGCTGCATCGATCCGCAAACTGTTTTAAAAGAAATCCACATGAAAATATACACATTTTTGTGTGCAATTTTCCAAACGTACACATTTTTATATGCAGTTTTTTAAAAATGTACACAGTCCCGCCCCACACATAGGCTAAAGTGTGCACATTCCCCTAACATGTGCATTCTGTGTGCACTGTTTCTTCATATGAACATTTTAATGCATATTTGTTAATCAATGAACTTGAGCTCAATCTTTGGGAAAGTGCAGATTTTGGAGCGTGACTGCATTCCGGTTTGTGCTGTGATTCGGGGAGTGCGAATTAGGTATGTTTGCATCAAAATGTGACCCGAACCCTGGACATCATTCACCACATCTCGTGGCACTGAGTTTCATAAATTAATTACGAGTTGTGGGAAGAAATACTTTCTCATGTCTGATCTAATGGGATGTGGTTTCCCACAATTTCCAGCAGTGCTAGTAAGTCCTTAGGTGAAGCAGGGCCAGCCCTCCCATTAGGCAGAGTGAGGTGGCTGCCTCAGGCAACTAATTGGGGGAGGGGGATGAAAATGGCAGCAAATTCTTTTATTAATCATTATTGTTTTTTTCTTCTCAGAGAGAGGCACTTGTGGGATTTTTGTGTGTGTCTTGGGTGCCAAAATAACTTGGATAGTATGCACCTGCCTCAGGTAGCAAAATGTCTCGGCCAGTCCTGAGATGAAATATAGAAATTGGTCATACAAATAACATTTATTTATTTATTATATTTATACTCCTTTTTCCTGCAAGGAACCCAAGGCGGCTTACATAATCCTCCTCCTCCTCTCCATTTTATCCTCACAACAACCCTGTGAGGTAGGTTAGGCTGAGAGTCAAGTGACTGGCCCAAAGTCACCCAGTGAGTTTCATGGCCGAGCGGGGACTAGAACCCGGATCTCCTGAGTCCCAGTCCAACACTCTAACCACTACACCACACTGGCTTTCCCAATATATTTATATTCTAAATATATTAATATTTAGAATATAATAGTAACTGAATAATGGAAAGAGGGTGCATTTGGCAGTAGATACAACTGGTTTGATACAAATAGCAAGCACAAACCGCAACTATTCAGTGCATCTTATATTTACACATGGCTATAATAAGAATGCTGTTATGCTAATGAAATAATAACTTCACAGTAGAGAATAGTAAGTAACAGAAGCAAGAATTCTGTTAATTGACTTGTGGCTTTCATTCACACCCACCCCTCCCAATTCTGCAGCTTGATAGCTGAACATAGCTGTGCCAGAGATAATATAGGCAAAGAAATTCATTCGATTGGCCCAATATCAGCAGGAATTATGCACAACTCTTTACTATTCTGCCTGTAGAAGACTTTTCTGAAGCTTGAATACATTGAAGTTCTCACAGTGTGCCAGACCAGCACACTGCTGCTCATATTACTTGGAAGAGTGCCCTTGACCTCAGTGGGACATAGATGCATAAAATCTGTTTAGGATTATTTATTATTTAGTCAGTAATTTATATCCTGCTTTTCTTCACAGGGTGAACTCATAGCAGCTCACGTGATAAAAACATAATGCAATGCATACAAGCAAATGAAATGTATAAATACAAAAATCAACCAACCAGCAGCATAGCCATATCAGACATGAAGGTAACAAACAGGGTTGGATGTAAGTGTTATGGATTAAGTGCTTAACAAATCAATCAATTAAACTAATACACTTTTCAGTTTGATGATTTGCATATGTTCATGCAAGCTGCCATGCAGGCCCAGGTTTTGGGAGGAGGACTTCCTCGCTGAGATGTCCTCTGAGATGTCACAAGCCTCTGTGGTGTCATTGTGTCCTAGATGATGCTTGTAGTTTATGATCAGTTCTTTCCTGTAGCTGAGCCAAATGAAAATAAAGGTGGAATGCTTTCCTCAATTTGCAAAGCCAGAAGCATCTTGAGTGAACTCCAAGCAGCAGCTAATTTGCCTGAAAGTCAGGGTCTTGTGCACTGTTCCAGCTCCCTGGAACAACTACGTAGCACATACGCACAAGACAGCTTTGGGATCAACATAAACCTCATAAATCCCCTATGAAAAGGTAATGGGAACCAGACATGTTTTAGCGCATGGAGCACAAATACTATATAATATAGGAATTACGTCAGAGAGGCATAGTCTGTAGAGAGGAAAACACCTATTAGCTGATATTCCAGTTAAGCCCATGTGGACCACCACAAAGTTATTTCTTATATTACTGTAGGGTTTTGTAGGTCAATACTTAATCCAGTTTACTGCCCAATGTCTAGTTAAGAGGTTCCAAGTAATGGGAATTCTACCACATAATGTACTACATTATTCCCCTGTGGTAGCTTTAGGCCTATGTGGTTGGATAAGGTTTTGCCTTTTCCTGAGCCCTGACTGTAGAAATCTGGCAGCTTCTCGTGCAATGCAGTTTTACACATGATTGGTAACCTTCTCATGCTACAGTCAAGGAAACTCTAAATTATACTTGAATCAACGCATGACGGGGAGTACAATCAACCCTGAGTGGGCAGAACCAAGATTAAGAAATGCAAAGCCGGGGCAATTTGCTTGTGTTTAATGCTCAGGTTTCTATCCTCCCTCCATACCTTTGGAGTGATCAGCATGAGTGATCACTCAATAGCCATTTAGGGTAAGAAAGGAGTAGTGTGAGCTCAGCTGTGATGAGAGATCCATTACTTCAGTTGTTAAAAGTGTGCATTTGGTGGTGGTGGTGGTGGTGATAGGGATTCTGCTTATTTTACATAACCAAGGTAATTTGCTTTTTCAATTAACCAAGGTAAGTTGCTTTTCAGTTATTGGCTAAGAACTATATATTGGGTTGTATCCAATGGCATCCTTCTGCTAGTGAGATTGACACTGCTGGCAAATTGAATTCCCCCTCCCCCCTGTGCACCCCCCCAAATCTGCTTTGGAGGGTGTTGGGGGACCCTCCAAAGCAGATTTTTTTGGGAGCATGGGGGGGAGGGCTGCAGGGGGATAAGGGGAAGGGAAACTCCTGTCACAAGAGCAGAGGTCCACTTGCATAATGTTGGATTTAGCCATTAAAAGCTAAACACAATATTATTATAGTGTTCTGCAATATAATATAGTAGTTGGTGATTTTCACTGCTTAAAGTGAATAGTTTATATGCATAACTGGTAAACGTATTTTTAGAAAGACCATTCAGTGCTGATTTCTATTTGTATAATTTACTAGTGGTCCAGTATTTGCATTGCTGTAGTGGTCTGACATGTCCTGACCAACAATCAAATTAAGCTAAAATATGAGAAATAAGTGAAATGAAACTAGCTGAAAACCTGCTATCTAGTTTATGTATAAACAGGGCCGGTTCTACCACTAGGCCAACTAGGCCGCTGCCTAGGGCGCAGGGCTAAAGAGGGCGCCAATCAGAAGCCCTGCAAAACACACTACTAGAGGCACTAACAAGGCGGCGGGAGCACGGGACAGTGAGGAGTTGGGACAAACCGCTGCACACGCGCCCCTACCACCCCAGTGTTGCCTCCCTGGGCTCAGGGCTCCCTCCCCACACGTTTTGGAAAGGGCTGCCGAGCTCAGCTGAAGAGAGCTCAGCTGAAGAAAGCGTTGCTCCTGTACTTCAGGCAACTGGGAAACTTCAGAAGAAAGATAAAGAGGAGGGGAGGGCGAAAAGGCGCAGCGAGTCCTGGGCACTCTTTGGCGAGAGCAGTTCTACCCCCCTGAGAACTAAGGTTCCCAAGCGGTCTCCTTTGCTCTACTAAACTTCTGGATCCTCCGTTTTCTGCCTTCCCTTTCTTTCTTTTTTGCTGCTTTCCAAAGGGCATCGCCAAGCAGAGCAGATTACAGGGACTGTCTTCAGGGATTTGCAAAAGAAATGGGAAAAGAATAAGAGCTGAACGCTCAGAGCCCAGCAATAGGCACAATGAAAACAGTTCAGGATATAGATTCATAGATTCATAGAAAAATAAAGAGGAGGGGTGGGCGAAAAGGCGCGGCGAGTCCTGGGCACTCTTTGGAAAGCAGCAAAAAAGAAAGAAAGGGAAGGCAGAAAAACGGAGGATCCAGAAGTTTAGTAGAGCAAAGGAGACCGCTTGGGAACCTTAGTTCTCAGGGGGGCAGTCTCTCCCACACACATACACCTTTGCACTTCCTGGTTCTGAAACGTCCCTCCAAGAAGCAATGAATAGCATTTTAAGGAATGAATTGTTTGCAGCATCCTGCAAGCTCCAGAAAAGAAAAAGAGGTGTGTGTGTGTGTGTGTATGTATGTAGAGAGGAAGCCTGTTGCTTCTTGCAAAGTTTGGTAACAAGACTGCACAGGGCTGCAGTGACCTCTGTGCTACAACTCCCATCATTTGGTTTGTAGTCCAACATATTCAGAGGGCACTGGTTTGGGGCAGGCTGCTGTAAGTAAAATATTTTTTTAGTGTCATGTATGAAAACAGACCTTCGTCCCATTTTATTTCAATGGAACTCATTTCCATGTAAGTTGCTTGGGGTCCAGGTATGAGTATTCCAAATTCTATTGAAACTGTATGATTTCTCTCTGCTTCTGCTTTTATAGTTGATGTTAAAATTTGATCTCTTACAATAACAGTGCTTAAATCTAGATCCCTTTTACAGTATTGTGTCATTTACCATTTAATCCCCTTCCTATATCCTCTTTATTTATGAGCTCAAGAATTTATCATTTCCACAGGTAGTTTCAGATTGAATGCTGGGATATAATTCACATCTACATAGGTTTATACATTGGATATTAGAGTGGTAGCTCTGGGAAATGATTAGCCTTCTCACTCTATCCAATCAGACTATTTGTCCATCTAACCAGTATTGCCTACTCTGAATGGCAGCTGCTCTCCTGGATCTCAGGAAGAGGGTTTCCACATCACCCAAATCATTCTTTCCTTTCCTTTTTTCTTTTTCTTTACAGGATGTGCTAGGGGTTGAACCTGGCATTTCATGCATGATGCAACACATGGGCTCTACCACTGACCTATCTCTTCTTCCAGGCATCTCCAGCAGTTCTTATATAGGACTAAATGAATTCGCACCAGCATTTCTCATGGTGTAAAATGCATACACTATACAGTAAGAGACATCACCTATTGCCTCTGTACTTTGCGTCTCTTTGTCTGTCTGCAAGCAAAGTACTCAAGGATGTGCTGGTGTAGCGTAGTGGTTAAGAGCATGAGCCCTCTGTCAGAAATTATCAGTTCAATTCTCAGTCCACCTATGAACTCTCTGGGTGGTCTTAGGCAAACTACCAGTTTTTCATATGGTTGACAACAGTGCTTTTTTTCTGGAGAAAAGGGTACCGGAACTCTTGGATTACATTTCCTCCGGAGTAGATGGCGATTAAATTGTAATGCAAGTAATAGAAGAAAAGGTGCTGGAACTCAGTTCCGGTGAGTTCCACCAGAAAAAAAGTATTACTGTTGACAACAGTAATACTGGCCTGGTTTTCAAGGTTGCTGTGTGATGATGACTGAGATAATATATGTGATGTGCTTAGAGAAGTTAGAGAAAAATGTAGAGGCAGCACCAGAGGAAGTGTGGAGGGCAAGGACTCCCTAGAGAAGGGGAGTGCTTGCCCCACATGTACATTGCTGGAGCCCCATAGTTATTTATTTGAGGAAAAGGCTCTTCTCATAATCACATGCTCTCTCTCCTCTCCCCCCAACCCCACTGAAATGCACTTTGACCCTTCTTTGCCTCCCTCCATATTTTTTTCTGGTGCTTCAAGTGGAAAGATGCCATGCACTTATTAAATATTATTGTAACTAAGAAGATTTGAATTAGGCTTCTGATTATTTGCGATCAAGCACTTCTGTATATTCTCACACTTTAGCACTCCATCCTCTCTACTTCCACACTGTTGTACCCATGAGCCACGCCCCCCCCTAATAAATGTGAATTCTGTTGTCCAAGACTTAATGAATTAATTATCAAGGAATGAAAGCACCACTTTCCCATGGCTGCATCCTATTTATACTGGAAGATGATGGGTTCCACAGCAGGGGTGGGCAACCTTTTTTTCTGTTGCGGGCCACATCGCCTCATGGATAGTCTGTTGGGGACTGCAATGAGTTTCAGCTCATTTCTGATTGCTTTAGGAACCACTAGCTTTGTGGGTCCAACTAGTGGTGGGTCCCGCATTGGATATTGCTCTACTCCACCTCCCTTTGTAGTTCAACAGGGCAGCCACACATGCATAAAATGTGCCTGTTTGGTCCCCAAACAGGTTTCATTCAAGATATATCCCACCATGGAATAATTTACTTATTGATGATGGAAATAAAACTGGCATAGAAGACCGTTGAGAGATTTTATTTCAAGTATCAAAAGGATTGAAATCGTAGAATAATATACTGGAGGGATGGGTGAACGAGCAGTGTTTGAGATAGTTAGGATTCTCCAAACATCATCTTGCCGCTTGTCTCATTCCCAATTCCTGCTTGCATTTGTGATCCCTGCTCACTCTGTATGAATGGGGAAATTGCACAAATTGAGTAGCGATCAAACGTGAAATTTGTGCAGATTTCCCCAAATTTGAGCAACTTTCCTCCATAGACTAAAGTGGGACTGATTCAATCAACAGGGAAATTTGCGCAAAATCAAACTGGGAAAGTTGTGCAAATTGAACGCAAGCACATGTCCTGCAGTTTGCAAACATTTTTGGTGGACACGTGCTTGTGTTCGTGTTCGGGGCTTTGAACAGGGCATGCTCACATATTTTTCCAGCAAAAATGAAATTCTCATACATCCCTAGCGTTTGTCCAAGTCTGGTGTCAGCAGTCAGTGTGATTGGGAATCTGCTGGAGTGCACACACCAACAGAGGGCCGAAAGCCTTGACTTGTTTCAACACCCCTACTGTCATCTCATGGGTTTGCCTGCTCCCTCAGTATCATGAATAGCCTTTTTGTTTGCCTTAGGTTGGGAATGGGATTCTCCCTCCTTGTCAGCATTGGATAATTTGCTTTGTCCCCTTCTGACAGCCAGCACTGAGAGCATCATCACCTCCACAGTAACTTGATTACCATTTCCTTGCCTGTTGCTGTGAGATCACTCATCTGTGGCAAATGGGCTGCTCTCTATGGTTCCCTGCATTCTCAGACTTCCATACCGTGGCTGTAGCAGTGGCTTCTCATGGGAGTGGTGACCAGTAGTGGCTTCCTACAAATTTTAAAAATGGGCTGCTCTCTATGCTTCTCCTGCACTTGTAGACTTCCATACCATGGCTGTAGCAGTGACTTCCTACAAATTTTAAAAAGCCACCACCCTATCATAGGTTAGCCACTGGGGAGCAGTGGGCTTGATGTTAGGGTTTCTGTCATGCTCCTCAGATGGACAGCATGATGGTAAGATCTTTCCTTTAATGAGTGCCCTTTAACAAGTGGCTCTTGAAGTGCTGTCCATGTGAACAGCAGTGGCACTGCTCCAGCATTTTGTCGCCGAGGGCCCACAGAATCCTGGAAACAGTACTGCTATATAGCATATCCATTCCAATTCACATGGGAAAGGCCCAACACCAATATCCACTCCTGTGCTGATTCCATGGCATGTTTCTTGACTCACCAATAGCAAATCTATGTCAAGACAGTGGTCATGTGACAGATCAGTGTGGATGATGATCTGTGTGGCTATTATGGATTTCTTTATTTATATCCAATTTTATATCTTGCTTTGCTGTCAAACAAGCTCTCAAAGTGGCACATAGAAAAGAAATACAAATATCATTAAATTATAATGGAATAATAAGAACGTAAGAAGAGACCTGGTGGATCAGCCCAATGGCCCACCTTGTCCAGTGCCCTGTCTCCCACAATGGCAAGACAGATGCCTGTCAGAGGGGGATGAAGGAAGTAGCACAATGCAGACAAAGAGACACACACTCTGAAACCACTTTACTTAAAATACCCCAGCAGCATACTAAAATAGATACCCCCCAAGGCCACCTTGGTAGAAATAAAAGCTTTAATCCAGAAGTGGGGAATGGGTGGACCTCCAGATGTTGTTGGACTACAGCTCCCATAATCTCTGACCATTGGCGATGCTGGCTGGGGCTGATGGAAGTTGTTATCCAGCAACATCTGGAAGGTCACAGGTTCCCCCTCCTGATTTAACCAATATATAGGGTTTTTCTACATGAAGCTTTTAATCTGCCACTTTACCGAGGCTTCTGCTTCCAGATTCTTTGTGGGATTAAGGTCGGCTCCTTTACACAAGTTTTTTCTTGGGTTTTTCTTTCTTTGCCTTTCTGTATGTTCCATTACTCAACCACTAGGTGGCACTGTGATATAGCAGAATTGCACAAATACATGAGGGTTTCATGTCGCCATTCACGGATATGTCAGACATTCCTCGTTAGGAAAATAAACACTATAATGGTTTCAAAGAACGGGAGAATCCCTGGAGGAGGATGACATCGTGTAATGCACCCACAAACTACCATGAATGAGTAATCTTGAGCACAATGAATGCCTCATGTAGAAAGGTCCATAGCTTCTGATAGAATGAACCTGATGGATTGCACCTGAGAAGGGACTCCAAGTGTGAAAATGCCCAATATTGTTTATAATGAAAGAATGGTATGTGAAGACATGGGACTGCAGAGATGGTTAAAATTTCGTCACTATTTTAGAGAAAAGTTAACATTTATGATGATGGCTGAGCAGGAACCTCCAATAGATCTTTTGTAGAAATCAGAAATAATGATCTGTGTATTTGAGGGTCTGATAAATAAGAAATGGTTTGTTTATTTGTGAGTTGGATGAATAAAAAGAATAATTTGGGACAATAGAAAAAAGTGATTTCTTTTTGTAATAATTGAGTAAGAGAAAGTATTGGTACTTATATTTGTTGTAGATAAAATTGGAAGTCCATTTTAGATTGTAGTTTGTTAATTGTTGTATTGTTTTTGTAGTGTTTGTTTTGTTGTTTGTTTTTATATTTAATAAAAATTTAAAAGACCCCCCCCCCCCCAAAGAAGAAAAAAAGAGAAGGGACTCCAAGTGTAGGTGCCACCAGTGAGAAAGCTCTATTCCTAGTTTAGGACAACCTCACAGTGGATAGTAGTAGTATCTGATAAAGTACTTTTCCAGAGTGGTGTGAGGGAACATATAAGGGGAGGCATTTCCTGATGTATTCTGGGACCAGCTCATTTAGGTTTTTAAAGTTTTGAGCCAGCACCTTGAATCTAGCATGAAAACAAACTACTAGCAGCACTATGGCCATCTTTATTGCTTCTGGTCAATCTGTTTTATTTGAAAGTGGACTGCTTGTTATTTTTATTGCTATACAAACAGAAACTACAGAGAACATATGTGGAAAACTGGCTTATTCTTCAGTTGAGGGTTTGAGAGGTACTATGGAATAACCCGAACTTGCTTGCTTGCAGTGCACTGTATGCTTCAAGATCTGTTTTATTCCAGACTCCTGAAATCTGAAGCTGGGTAGAAAACTGCATCACAGGCTGGTACTTCTCCTCTGTTATGACAGCTTCACTGGCTCCCAGTCTGTTTCCGGGCACAATTCAAAGTGCTGGTTATAACCTATAAAGCCCTATATGGCTCGGGTCCAGGTTATCTGAAAGACCGTATTCTCCCTGACCCTGCCCATACCCTGAGATCTTCAGGGGAGGCCCTTCTCTTGGTTCTGCCACCATCTCAGGCATGCCTGGCAGGAACTTGGCAGAGGGCCTTCTCTGTGGTTGCCCCGACACTCTGGAATTCCCTTCCCAGGGAGGCTAGAATGGCACCCTCCTTGGGATGCTTCTGGAGGCAGGCCAAAAAAAATCGTTCTGGCAGGCCTTTGGGAACAGCCTTGACCTTTAAGAATGTGATGGATTCCACTGTTTATATTATTACTGTTTTAACTTTGATATTTTTATAAAATTTTAATATTATCGCTAATGTAATTATATTTTTAACTTTTGTATATTCCTATTTATAAATTTTAACTGTACAAGTTTTAATGTTTTAATGCCACCTTGAGTCCCAGTATTGGGGAAAAGGCGGGATATAAATAAATAAAAATAAATAAATAATTCACAACAATTTGCATCATGTCAAATCTAGATTTTTTAGTGCTATTTTCTGATCCACCGCTATCTAGGCTGAAAAAAATATGAGACCTGCCACACTGGCAGTGGTTATTGGAACTATTTGTAGTGGAAAGGCATGAGGTAGCTTCTGGAAGTAATTTGGCAATTTTTTAAACCTGGAACTGGATTCTTCAGTGCACAATAGTATTTTGTAACACACACACACACACACACACACACACACACACACACTTTTCCTGGATAAATGTAGAAAGAACAGCATTAAATGCACGCACACACACACCCAATCTATATAATATTTGCCTCTGAGTGATCAAGGTACAGTAAACACAATATATGAACAAAAATGTTTCAGTGACATTGTGGCTCCCATGTTTGTAGAGACAGAATCTTGGGGTTTGTGGGATGTCACAATCTAAACATTTATATTATACAAATGGGAAATAATTTGCTTAGACATAAATTAGCCTCAGCAAGACAGATTTATTACTGTATGGAATGTTTTAATGAGAGAGGAGAATTCCTGGCAGGGAACAGTTTGCATAAAAATGTGAGGACTGTAAATATGGATGACTACCTTTTACTCCAAAAAGTTTAGCACTTTATCTAGGAGATTTGAGAGGAATTTTAAGGACCAGAGATGTGTAAATCGCTCTTTTAATTACATTCTGACCTGACATCAGTCTTACGTAAAGGAGGTGTCATATGACCTATTTGAAAGAAAGAAAGAAGCCCATTTAAAGCCATTATTGCTACAAGCAATTAAAAATGCATATGCTGTGTTTCCACTATAAAGTGCTACCATAATTATAAGTATTTATCCATAATTTGATTAAGGATGATTATTTCTTCATTTAACCCATCAGGAACACCATATTCACTGTTAGTATTAAGAACACATTATTAAGAAGACAGTATTCAGTAAACTGCGGTTAGTATTAAGTATTAATAGTAAACTGAAGTTAGTATTAAGAACGCAATATTAGTATTAAGTTAGTAATGGTATTAGTTAGTATTAAGTACAGTCATGCCTTGGATTGAGAGCATAATTCGTTCCGGAAACGTGTTTGTAATCCAAAACACTCTTATATCAAAACGAAATTCCCCCCAAAAAATTTGTACAGAGATTTTTAATTTAAGTCGTACTACAGTACTTGTATTACAAGACGTCGCTTGTATATCAAGTAATTTTTTAAAAAATAAACATTTAAAAATTTGCTTATCTTGCAAAATGCTCTCAAACCAAGTTACTTGCAATCCAAGGTATTACTGTATTAATACTATTAGTATTAATAGTAAACTGGAGTTAGTATTAAGAATGTAATATTAAGAATATTCAGTAAACTGAAACTCAATCCAGACAAGAGAGAAGTACTGTTAGTGGGTGGTTAATCTGTCAGGTGAGTGGCGTTCAATGTGTTCTAGAAAGAGTTACTTTCCCTGTAAAGGATCAAGTATAATATAATAAATAAATAAGTTCATAGCTTGCAGATGCTTATAGATTCATCTTTGTTGCTACAGGCATGTGTTTCTTCTGTGTCACAAGCACCGACCCCCCATGTATACACACTTTCCTGTGAGTAAGTCCCATTGAAAGTAATAGGACTTACTTCTGAATACACATGCATAGGATTGCACTGTTACTCTGTTTTCAGAGCAGTGGTAAATTTTACTTGGCTCTACCTGTGTACCCCATGTGCAAGTCTTTTAATTTCTAACACATGCTGAAGTGCCATGGGGAAAGCTCTCTACAGTAACGATAGGATTATTCTGCAGGGATTTTGGATTGGGTTTTTTTACAAATGCATTAGAAATTTCAAAAAATTAAATTTTTAGCAGAAAACACACTCTCCTCAAGAGAAAGAAAGAAAAAATCCCAACTATCTCAAATAGCAGCAACAAACATCATCATTCCATTTTGGCATTATTGTTCAATCACAGTGTTGTTCTTGGTTTTTTTTAAATAAAGTACAATAGAGCCCACATGTTTTTTTCTGAGTGGAGAAAACAGGAGTTTGCAGGGTGGGCCTGCGAACCACTTTGCACACTCAGAGATATCTAAATGTTAAATATTACTATTTATTTGGCAAACTACTAATGAGAACAAAGCCATCATGGAGGGGTCCATTTTTAAAGTGGGAGGGAGATCTTTAAAACAAGGAGTTTCCTGCACAATGTGGGAAAAGTAGGCTGAAAGTTATGTTTGACTGATATAATGGCATATTCCTCCCCGGTTTACCCCTTCCTACCATTTGTTGTCGCCTCTATATTACATTTTAGATTGTAAGCTCTTTGGGGCAGGGGACTGTTCTCTTATACTCTGTAAAGAACCATGCACATTGATGGTACAATAATAATAATGACAACAACAGCAATCATCATCATCATCATGGGTCTGGATGATGGTGGCTTCAGAGTGGTCAGAGCCCTTAAACAGCTAGAGCATCCTGGGGTGGGTGGCTATACCCTTGGCCACACTCTCTTCATCACACCTTTATGTTGCTTAACCATACCTCTTACAAATTCACGTGTGTCCCTATTTTCATCTGTGAAATATTGGAGGGTATGTTAGTTACTACCCTCTAGTTGTACAAGAGAACTTGGGAGCTGATACTATAAAATCTGTCAGAACAGGTTTATAACTTATCCTCAAAGAACCATTTGCACACCAGTTGGTCTGCTGAGGAACTTCTGCACATTGCAGAGGATTCTGGGATACATTCTAGGGTACATTTTCAATTCACAGAGGATACCTGCCATGTCTAGAATGTACCTAATATTCCTCAAGCTTGTCTACTATTTCTGGTCTTTTAATTCACTAAGCCTTCAAGAAACCCTAGGCTTTCCAGAAACAGCTTTAAAATTGCTGGCCTCCTTAATTGTTCTTGGGTGGTCTTTGGGTGGTAGGGTTGCCAGCTTTTTTCACTGGCTCTGCTCCTGTGCCTTTGTCAGAAGTTTGAAGCTTACCTGTCACATTAGCTTCATCTGATCAATTGCTGCATGTCAGGTGATTCTTAAAAGCACAAAAGAGGGCAAATAGAAAAGGTGGAACCCTGTTTTTTTTAAATTAACTCATAATTATGCTTGAACTATGAAAAAAATAAAATAAAATCCAAAAAATGGTCATCAAAAGGCTCCAAATATCACACACACACACACACACACACACTCACTCCATAAGACATTCTAGATTTATATTTGAAAATGTTGCCGGTAGCCCTTTCTCTCATCTCATTTCTTGTCACTCCAAATGTGTGCCTTTAATTTAAACAGTTCCCTGTCTAGTTTAGTTATATTGCTGACTGTCTTTCAAAAAGCATTTTAAAGCCATTAAAACTTGGGTGCATGATGATGTTGGTATATTTTGTGTGAGCCGGGCATCAAGTCGCTTTCCTAAGATGTATTGGTCTGTTAGCCATTTCATAATTCACTCTTGTGGTTTAATGTTTTCAGTCTCTTTATGTGGCTTGAGCATGTTTAGGAAGCAAAATCCTGCTTTGACTGGACAGTGCAGGGAAAGAGAGAGAGAGAGAGAGAGAGAGAGAATCCTACAATGCCAAGAGCTGTCTGGGTCCTGTGAAATAATGATTAAATAATAATATTACACTAGTTGGAAGCAGACTAAAACTTCCCATATTGCTTACATGATGGAGACTCTTAGGAAGGTGGGGGTTTTTTTGTTGTTTTTTTTAAACCACATTGTTTGAATAAATACAGACAAATGTGTCCATGCTTTATGGCTCAGAGTTGTTCAGTTTTCACACCTACCCAAGGTTTATGAGGCAAACAAGTAAAGCTAAATGTTGGCCTGTGAAGAAGTGTTCACAACAACATTTCACAAGAGCCAGAAGGAATTTAGGTTTTGGACCTGAACGCAAAAACCGAAGAGCTAATTTTTCATTCAAAGTTCTTCAACTTTGAATACACACATGCACACGTGCACCGACAGACCCACACACATGCCACATACACTTGCTCAGATTAGCAGGATTTCTTTTTAAACCAGACAAGCCTTGTAATCATTTTCCATAACTGACAATAACTGAGGATCCTCTCACACCATCCATCTGCATCACTGGATAATATAGCCCAGGACACATGCTGCTGCTGCTGCTGCTATAAGAGTAGATTCACCAACTTTTATGGAGAGTTATAAGGCAGGCAGAAATCAACAGGTACAGCTTTGCCCACCTCTGTATCTCCATGTCACGGGGCTGGGTGGGTGGGAATCACCTGATTTCTGCCTGCTCTGTAGTTGTATATGAAGTTGTATATGCACTCTTGGATTAAGAACTTATTGCGGGAAAATGGAGTGACACATCCTGCCTCTTTAGTAATGAATATCACATCAGATAGTGATGTCTGTCTTACAGTGCTCAAATCACTGCACAATACCATTATATTAGGTCTGACTTTTGCACCCATTTTCCAGATGACTCGACTGTGGCTTGCTTTGACTTGAATTATTTTAACTGAGCGATGCTGACTTGGACCATCTGATGTTCTGTGTCACAGAAAAAAGAAACAAAATTGGGGTAGCATTCACACTGATTGAAGTCATAATAGTGCAGGATTCTGCCCCTTTAAGAGCTCTGGAGAAGATGCGGGATCTTTCTTCAGGTGCAGAATCTCTCAGCAGCTGCCAGGCGTTGCACTAAATTCTTAAAATGGGTAGAAACCTCTGTGGTTCTTGAAAAGTCTTGACAGGCCTCTGGTCTGGCTGCTATATCTTCCTCAGCAGGGCTTTCCTGGGTTGTGTTAAGCAACATGAATTCCCTCTGCAGAAGTCACTTTCTGTATTGGAAATGGGAGGAATCCCCTGTTGTCAGCCATTTCCAGCTTGGTGCCCTCCAGATGATTTGGACTTCAGCTCCCAACAGCCCCAGCCAGCACATCCAATGGTCACGAAAGCTGGGAGCTGCTGCAGTCCAAAATATTTGGAGGGCACCAGGGTGGAGAAGGTTACCCTATGTAGCTCACCTGTGGGAAGCCAGGACCTAGGAGAGGGCAAATGATATAAACTGGGCAGTGTGTGCGTGCATGCAACAGTCTGTGCATCGTTGTTTTTGGTGCTTAAAGCTATTTGGAGAATTACTGCCCAGGGCAGGGTGTTCGGTCAATAATAAATGGTTTCATGGGCACTGGAAAAGCCTGGGAATGGAGTACTGGATTTTTATTTATTTATTCATTTTATTATATTTATACCCCGCCTTTTTTCCTGCAAGGAACCCAAGGCGGCTTACATAATCCTCATCCTCCTCTCCATTTTATCCTCACAGCAACCCTGTGAGGTAGGTTAGGCTGAGAGGCAGTGACTGGCCCAAAGTCACCCAGTGAGTTTCATGGCCGAGCGGGGACTAGAACCCAGATCTCCGGAGTCCCAGTCCAACACTCACACCACTACGCCACACTGGCTCTTCTTGCTTACTTTTCTTCTTGCTTACTTCAGTCTACAGGCTCCTTCGCTACGATAGATCGTGTGGATTGTGGCGTGCCCATTTATTGTTCCATGTTGACTTAGAGATATATCTGCCCATTTGTTATGTTGGACTCTGGGCAGGGAGGGGGGCATCATGTAGACCAGCCAGTCCCCACAGTCCAGATACGCAGCAGATATTCATCCTCTTCTGGTCTCTTGTCTATCTATCTAGCTGACAGCATGAGCTGAACAGTCTGCATGGCCAGCTTCCATCCTTCCTGGTCTCAGGGGGAACAAGTCTTTTTCTTTTGATAGCTTTATCAAGATGGAAGCAATGGGCAGCCTCCCTTTACTCAAGTTCATAAAAGAAATCTTTGCCCAGAACTGGCATGAGAGTCCTCAGCTTATCCACAAATTATTTATTCTTGAGTAGGCCAAAATTATTTAGGGACAGGTTTGGAGTGGGGTGGCCATGTACTATGGATCGAGAGGAAATGCATCTCCCCCCCCCAATGCATAACATTTGCCTATGCTAATGTATATGAATAGATGCAAATTTAGAAATCATTATTATAATTTAAATAGAAATACAGTCCATCTCACCACAGTGTGGAAGATGGTGACCACCTGCGTGCTTTGTTCAGCAAAGTTAAGTCTGCTGCCCAGGAGCTAAGTATTTATGGACAACTTCAAGGCCCAGCTCATTCCTCTGATGGATCTTTATCTTTAGACTTGGACTAGACAGCCCTTCAAATAGAGCAGTGTTCTCCAACCTTGGGTCCCCAGATGTTTTTGGCCTACAACTCCCAGCATGCCCCAGCCAGCTATGCTGGCTGGGGCATGCTGGGAGTTGTAGGCCAAAAACATCTGGGGACCCAAGGTTGGAGAACACTGAAATAGGGGATGCCTCCAAAATAGAGGACAGTCCTCTGGCAGTCCTTCAAATAGAGGACTGTTCTCTGTAAAAGAGGACACATGGCCACCTTTGGAGGGAAAGCTTAGCCTGTAACAAGTCCAAGTCTTCTTCTTAAGGTTTCCACGTTTTGTTTCTAGCAAACTGCTGGGCAATAGGCAGATATTCAACAGGTGAAGACTTCCATGGCTGCAGCTCCATGCTGACAAAGCTTCATTGACTGATTTTCTACCTGTTGTGTAATTGTTAAAGGCCTAGGAGTCCTGCCAGAAAAAGGTGACTACTCTACTTCCTGTTCTTGATAGAGAGCTTGTTGTGAAAAGCATAACACCTGGGTTTTTCAAAACTCATTTCAAATAGGCATACAGCTGCAAAAGTTAGAGAAGCCCCACTAGATTTCTGAGACAAATAATACAAGCAGCGCTCCTCTATATAGACTCAATACAAGCTCTGTTAGAGAATATGAATCTTTATTATGCTTCTGTGAATTAAGTAGTCTCTGTTGGGCACTTATTCATCTCATGTTCCAGAAGATGTGGCAAATATATATATATATATATATATATGAGAAAAAGTACACTGAAATGTAGGTTTTCATGAATGATTCTTATTAATAAACTGGAGCTGAATAAACTGTCTCAGTGTGACGACTAAATACGTGGATATATATATATATATATATATATATATATATATAAAGTTGACTGGCTTTAACACAGGAACAGGAATTAATTTATCCGCTTTTTAAAATGTGACATATGGAGCAGAAAATAAATACTGAGTAGAATGTTGTATTTTAATAGGGTCAGCAGACTCTAATGAAGAAAGCCTGTGAAGGTGTAACTACGTCGGGGCAGTGCTACACATTACGGCTGCTGCAGGAGACGCCAGTGTTATACTGCTGTTTTCCATAGCAGACATGTCTAGTGTGAGAGATATTTATGTGTGTATAGGCATCTTCAAATACCAATGATTTGTTTGATTGGTCCCTGTTTCCTGGATGTGTGTGTACATGGGTGTTTAAAGATACGTGTATACACATGCATGTATTACTGGCACACTTGACACACATTTTCTGAAGAAAACATTAGTGCAATCCAGTGTTTCCTGCAGTAAAGTGTAGCGCTGCCCTCAGAGAGGCACATTTTAATAACCTAGTGAAGATCAGGAAAATGAAGAGGCTGGTGCTTCCAAGCACTGCTTTCCTGTACTGAACAATGCCATGCTACAGCTAGTGCCAAGTGATCTATATTATGTTCATATCCCTCCAGGGAATTTGGGAAGACATACGCGGAGTTACCCCCCTTTATCCTCAAACAACCTTGTGGTGTAGATTAGGCTGAGACTTAGGGCCAAACGAGAAACGATGTGAAACGTGTCACCTCAAGTGCCGTGTCTCTGTCTTTTTACAAGTACAAATAGCTGCTGTGGGGGGAGGGGCTTGCATAGGGGCTGTTAACACGTTCCCTCCACCCCCATGGTCTGAGGAAAACCTCTCTCCCAAAGCTATTATTTTCTGCAGGAGGGAAGCCTCCATTGGCTCCAGTGGAGGCTTCCCTCCTGCAGTGAACAGCAGCTTTTGGGGGCAGGAGGAGAGATGGCTTCAGTCAGGTCCATGGTGAGAAGAAAAGAGCCAATATTCCCACACCCCATGCACTGCAGTTCTGATGAAATTGTCCCTTGCACAGCTATTTATATTATACTTATAAAAAGAGACACAACACTTGACATGAAGTGAAAACATACCTTTTCCAGGAGGTGTTCCCGGGGAGGTAATCATGTCTTGTTCTTGTTCTTAGAAATTTCTTTAATATAAGTGATTCATAAATATTGTTAAATAAATAAATAAATAAATAAATAAATGACACATTTAGGATCATGTTTAGTTTGGCCCAGAGTGATTGGCTCAAGTTTATCTGAGTTGCTATAAGGGTTCAAGCCCAGTTCTTCCCAGTTCAAGTCCAACACACCATCTATCACCCCAGTCAGACTTCATATGATGGTGCAGGAAGACGATAATGTAATATAACATTAGCAGATGTTAGGGGAATCCATGCCCCCCACCCGCAATTTACAATAATGCAGTGCATACCACAGTGGTGGGAGAAGGCCCTAGAAAAGCTCATCTGGGACTGTATGAACTCTGATTCCACATTAGAAGTGGATATGGACCTGATGATCTGGATCTGGTGGTGCTCTGAGACATCTTGGACTACTTGGGCTACTGGGCTGCTCAGAAATCAAGTCTCATATTGTCTACCACAACTATGGAAATTGGACATGATCCAGATAGTGTAGATATTATAAAATGTATGTGTAGGGATAAATTCTAAGATTCTGAATCAAAGCAGACCCTTTCATGCTTAGTAACATAGCTAACTGAGAATCAAGATAATTATGTAATGAGTGGAATATCCACTGTTATCCAACCAGAGTCTATGGCAGGACAAGGTTTAAGGTCAGCAGGAAGCTGAGTACCCTTGCCATATTGTCTAACACGTAATTTCTATTATTTAGCAAGGACATTATCTTTTTGGAACTGAAGTCAAATTCAGCAGACTTTGGCTCCATTTTCATCATTTCTACCAGGTTGTCCATCTATTTTGCCCTTCATGCTTGCATTGCTATTAGACAATTTCATCTCAGTGCCAACTGTCCTGGAGGAGAAAAAACACAATACTTACAATGAATCTAAAATAGCAAATTAACCAGCTCCCGATTGATTTCTGACTTTCAGGGTTGCCCTAAGGTGAAGAAAACCTGAATTACAGAAGATCATGTTGCAATTAAAACAGGTCTGTATGAATCACCATCACAATCCATGTGCTAAGTAAGCATCTATACAATTAAGTTGATTTAGCAGAAGGGTTTTTTTTTTTGGGGGGCAACTCTATTGTACTGTGCTCACATTATTAGGCTTACCTTTAAGACCTTGCAGCAAACAATAGCTCATTAGTGGATTAGCAGTAATTACCAGCAGCAGTCATTTTCCCCTAGGTTTAACAGGCCAATTTGCTGCTGTAATTGGACCCCACTATTGTGGCTCTCTGGCCCCAAAGCTGTGGATTTTGGAATCCACACCTTAAGCCATAGCCATTCACTAAAATGTCAACTATACTTGAAAAACTCATCTTAACAAACTGCTTAGCTAGAGCTTGTCAGTGGCTTCACACAGTACTTTGCAACTAAGTGTGAGGTCACAAACCATCACAGATGTCTTCTTAAAGATACCCTAGTTATACAAGAACGCCTTGTGGAAAAAGAAAGCTGAAGAAATTCAACAACTTGCAGAATCTCATGATGCACGGGGCTTTTTTAAGGCCACAAGGGCCATTTATGGACCAAAAACCTATGGTACAAACCCTTTACAATCAAAAGATGGCACCAAACTCTTAAAAGACAAAGAGTCTATTGCACTGCGTTGGAAAGAGCATTATTATGACCTTTTAAATCGTAAATCTAAGGTGGATAATGAGATTTTTTCGCAAATCCCACAAAAACAAATTAAAGAGGAACTTGCAATACTCCCCACTTTGGATGAAGTAAAAAAAGCCATTAATCAAATGAAGAACAACAAAGCTAGTGGACCAGATGGGATTCCTGCTGAAATCTTTAAAGAAGGGGGCCCCGAACTTGTACAACATCTTCATAAACTCATTGAAAAAATCTGGATAAGAGAAGAGATCCCAGAAGACTTCAGGGATGCCATAATTATCACCCTCTTTAAGAAGGGTGATAGAACAGACTGTGGAAACTATCGGGGCATTCCTCTCTTAGCAACCGCAGGTAAAATATTTGCTAGAATTCTCGCAAACCGTCTTCTATCTATTTCAGAAGAGATCCTCCCTGAAACTCAATATGGTTTCCGCCCCTCTAGAGGGACAGTAGACATGATTTTTACTGCACGTCAGCTCCAAGAAAAATGCCGGGAGCAAAATCAACCCCTTTATATGGCATTTATCGATTTGGCTAAGGCCTTTGATACTGTAGACCGTACAGCTCTCTGGACTATCCTTATGAAAATGGGATGCCCCAATAAATTTGTGAATATCTTGCGACTTCTCCATGACAACATGACGGCAACGGTTTTGGACAACAACGGCTCTCATGGTGCTCCATTTAAAGTGGGATCAGGTGTTAAACAGGGATGTGTTATCGCCCCAACATTATTTGCCATTTTCATCGCCATGGTTTTACATCTTGTCAAGGGGAAACTTCCCACTGGTGTGGGAATTATATATCGAACAGATGGAAAGCTTTTTAATCTCAGCAGACTGAAAGCAAAAAGTAAGGTAATTACAACCTCCGTTGTGGAACTTCAGTATGCTGATGATAATGTGGTCTCCGCACATTCAGAGGATGATCTCCAAACTATCCTAAATGCTTTTGCAGAAGCATACGAAAAACTTGGTCTCTCACTTAACATCAAAAAAACCAAAGTGCTTCATCAGCAAGTGCAAGCTAACCCTTTGGTGATGCCATCTATCCAGCTTGGCGGGACAATACTGGAAAATGTCGATCATTTTCTCTATCTTGGCAGCTATCTTTCTGTTACAGCTAACATAGACAGTGAAATCCAGCATCGTTTGAGCTCCGCAAGTACCGCATTTTCTCGAATGAAACATAGAGTGTTCGAGGATCGGGATATTTGTAAGAAGACCAAAACACTGGTTTATGAAGCCATTGTATTACCAACTTTATTGTATGCCTGCGAAACATGGACTATCTATAAACGTCACTTCCACCTCCTTGAAAGGTTTCATCAACGTTGCCTCCGGAAAATCCTGCGAATTACTTGGGAAGATAGACGAACAAATGTCAGTGTACTGGAAGAAGCAAAGACTACTAGCATTGAAAAAATGATCCTTCAACGCCAACTTCAGTGGACCGGTCATGTTGTTCGAATGCCTGACTGCCGTCTTCCAAAGCAGTTACTTTACTCCCAACTCAAGGATGGAAAGCGGAATATCGGTGGTCAATATAAGAGGTTTAAAGATGTTCATAAGGCTAATCTAAAAAAATGCAATATAAACATCGAAAACTGGGAAGCTCTGGCCCATGAACGATCTAAATGGAGGTTGGCCTTTCACAAAGGTTCCATGGACTTTGAAGAAGCCCGAGTGCAAGGTGAAAGGGAGAAACGTGCTAAGCGAAAGGCACGTCAAATGAATCCTTTACAGGACCATCTTCTATCTGGTAACCTGTGTCCTCACTGTGGGAAGCTTTGTGGATCTAGAATTGGCCTCCACAGTCACTTATGGACCCATCGCTAGAGTCTACACAATCTTCTTTAGAATTTCCTCCTTTTATCCCGGAAGACAATCTTACTCGGTCACGAGTGATCGCCTGATGATGATGATGAGTTATACAATGGATGACATGTTTATTTATTTTTTGGAAGTATTTTTATGCTGCTCCTCCTCAGCCAAAAACGCTCCCAGCATGACTTACATGTAATCAATTAAACACGACAGCCCCTGCCCACAACTTAAAGTCTAAAAAGACACAACACACAAGGAAAAAGGAATGGGGACGGAAGAAGGGGAAACAACTAATTATTTCAGCAGGGCTGATGGAATGGCCCTCTGTTCCCCTTTCATCTCCCTCAGTACAGCCTGTTGGAATGGATGCTGGTATATACATTTACTAGCTGTTGCCCACGGCTGTGCTCGCGTGGATTTTAGGCTTTGGTATAATTGTTTTAAAAAGAAACATGTATGGAAAAGATGCAGTGTCTCTGACTGAAAGTGTAATGTTTAGGCTGGGTGCTGGCAGCAGAAATCTTTTGTGACAGAAATATCAGTTCGTAAAGAAAAATCAGGTTAATCCTGAGAGTCTACAGGTGATGAAGAGTGACCGTGCCAAGTTTGGGGTAGATCCGTCTAAATGTGATGCAGCCTATGCGACGATGCCCCCCACACAACAGTCAGTCAGTCATGTAAAAAGTTTCCCTCCCTTTTCACCCCCTCAGAGAACATTCTAAATAGCCTAGGGGAGATTTGCATACCCAGTCCTATTGGCCCTTGCAGGAATTCATACGAACCTATTTGCATAACTGCTGCTATTGGCTCCTGCAGCAAGTTGGCTCCTGCAGCAATTATGAGGTGAGGCCTATTTGCAGAACTGCAGATATGAGAGTGGGGCGATTTTGCCCCCTTTTTTCACCCCCTTAGGGATGGAATTTCCCCAAATCCTTCCTTAGTGGGGGTCTATGTCATAAAAGTAATGTCCTTTCAAAATTTCATGTTCCTAGATTAAATGGTTTGAGCTGGGCGTTGATGAGTCAGTCAGTCAGTCAGTACACCTTCTTTATATATATATATATATATATATATATAGACAAGAATGCATTGATAAGGCATACATTTGTTGTTGTTGTTGTTGTTGTTGTTGTTGTTGTAGTTATTGTTGTTGTTGTTGTTATTATTATTATTATTATTATTATTATTATTATTTCAATTTATATATACCTTATGACATCTAAAGATATTGCTAAGTGGTTTACAGAATCGGAGATTAAAATACATCATAATAAATACATAAACTCATCAGTTAAAATATTTAAAACCAAAGCTAAATGCATAAGAATTAATAATAATTAATAAACAAACTAACTAGGCAGCACAATCATTCAGAGAAGACTTGGGTAAAGAGCTGGGTCTTCAACAGGTGCCTAAAACATGCCACAGCTGACGCCTCCCAAATAACAAGAGGGAGGGCATTCCATAAGGCAGGTGCCACCACGGGGAAGGCCTGCTTCTGGGTTGCTGCCAGGTGGCAATCTGCAGGCTGAGGTACAACCAGCAAGGCCTCCTCCAATGATTAGCACACGTCTATATTGGGGGAGGCAATTGCCCAGGTAATCTGGTCCCAAGTTATTCAGGACTTTATATGCCAACAGCAAGATCTTGAACCTGGCTCAGTTGCTGGAAGATAGCCAGTGCAGCAGCTCCTTCAACACCACCATATGACCCACTTGGCTGCCTGGCTGCCACAGCTTCAAGGGTAGCCCCCCACCAAAAGATTTATCAACCTTTGTGCATATATATTATTATATGCTTATTTACTGTATTTTATTGTGGTTTTATTTTTGTTTTAACATTGATTTTACTTTCTTTGGGATTTTTATGGACGGGCTATGAATAGAAATAAATAAATAAATAAATAAATACAGAATGCCCATAAAATGTTATTCTACCAGTCATACGTTCATACATTTAGAATAAGAATATCTGCGAAGATGGTCAGCAAAAGAGGTAGGTGAATGCAGGCAGGTACAGGAAATTAATAGGCTGCATTTTCTTGCGGTGTGCGGAGTTTTATGGATATAGGTGTGCGAGTGAAGGCATGAGGATATGTTGGGTGATGTGTGTCAGGAAAATAACTGGATTGTAGAGAAAGATTTCAGAGTTGCAAGCATTTCACAAGAATGACTTACTTACTTCAAAATTTGAAGAGATAATGGTACTTGGATTTCCTCAAGATGGTGATAATTAGGATAAATATAGAAGTACATTGATTTGGAGCTGCTACTGCATCTTTGAAAAATATCTGTATCTGTAACGTACATTTTTAATAGAATCAAAAGGAATGGATCCATTCACTTTGGTGTACAGGTTAAAATCTACAAATTATCAGGCTGTGGGCTATTTGGTGTGAATAGAAGAATGTTGTGAACCACTGTCATTCCTGTTAAAATTACCAGAGTATGCTGCCCAGTCCCTTCTGATACATGCAGAGAGGGCATTCCCTCCAGAAATCATTAAGCTGCCTGGCAAATGTAAAGCAATGGAACATCTGAGATTGCTAAAGAAACTTTCTGTGCTCTCCTGAAGCTGTTGGGGGGGGGGGCGGGGAATGCTTTTAAAGGATTTGGCAAGTCCTGATAATCAGTTGATTGCGAGCCTTATGACCTGCTTCCTCACTTTAAAGTGCTGGGGCTGAGAGTGCCTCCTTTGTGGTTTTCACCCCCAGATGACATAGGTTACTGCTGCTCCAGACTTCTGCTTTCCAATTGGGCCTGTGCCCAACTTGTATCTCCTGTTCTTGCTCTTTCTAGCCTCCTTTATTGCAGGATTTGGTGCCTGGCAATTGAATCTCTCTCTCTCTCTCTCTCTCTCTCTCTCTCTCTCTTCCAATGATACATAAAGTTGTCAGATGCCACATCCTACCTCTCTCTGACCTTGGAACTAACAAATTTGGCTTTTGGTGGCCAAGTTTACTCACACATGATCACCTGAATATGCATCATAAGAGGCCCAGAACCTGTGTGGGCTGGTTCCAGTGCATGTTTCTGGAAGTAGAGGAGACATAAATGCGATGGCTATTTCATGAAAGCTTATGCCATAATAAAGTGGTTAAGGTACCACAGGACTCTTTGTTGGTTCATTTCTGTAACTTTGTAAGGTACAATGTACACTGATGGCACTGTGTAAATAACAATAATCATGAAGTTTCTCTGGATGTCCATGTGTGGGTGTAATGTTTGCATAGGGTGTTTGCAGCAAGGTCCAGGCCTATGGCCTATGTGCATTGGATTTTATGTGTGCAGGCCCTTTGCAAATATTACACCCACATTTGGTCAGCCTGGAGATGGACAGTCATTCTATGTGGGTGAGGAAAGAAGTATGACTTTACTTCCTCATCACCTTCTACTTTTAGAGAAGTTCATCTGATCAGCTTAGTTTGGTTTTAGTATATATAGATACAATTACAATTGTTGGCTCATTAGAGAACTATAACATGTGCTCCCATAAACTCTAATGGTATTTTTAAGAACATTATACCTGAAGTGAGTACAAAGCCGGGGGGGGGGGCATTAGAAAACCCTATATATGCATAATTTTAATCCTGTTAGTAGGCCAAGTAAAATGATATTGATGGCTGTGTTTTCCTTTCTTCGAGTTAAGTTTTTCAGTCTTCTACTTCATTCTAGAGTGCCCTATCATTTTTCTTCTTTAAAGAGAGGATTAAAAAAAAAACAAAACAAAACTGGTCTAATGCTGAATGTGAGTTAAGTGCTGCTCCTTCAGACTTCTGTCAAATCTGGTAATTTGGAGTAATTACCATTGTGAGGTTTGTGAAGAAGTTGTGATGTTAAATCACCCAAGATCTATCCATATCTCTTTCTCCTATGAGAGGAGTTTTTTGGGTTTTTTTTAAAGGCTTAGAAAATAGTGTAGGAATGAACAAGCAAGGAAAGTTAAAATTACTACATTTTTATATTTAATATTTTGTTACCATTTTGTTCCAGCTCATGTATCTCTGTCTACACAATGCCTATGGATTGGTGAAGTCAAAAGAATTCAATTCACATTGTGGAGAAGATAGCAAATAGAGTACAGACTGTTTATTGAGTGACCTCAGGCAAATCACAACCCCTCAGCTTCTCACCCCAATCATAACATTGTTGCAGCATCAAATAACAGTAGCAATTACAAATTAGACTGAGCACTAAAGAGAAAATAATAAAATGATGAATAAATTAAAAAAAGAAAGCTGAGGTCATAAAATAGCATTCTGTGCCACATTTTAGAGCATTAATCAAATGTGTGGGAAACAAATGGCTCTGTCCTCGTTTACTGCACTGTTTGATGGGTTCCCCCCCCCTGCACTGCTTTTTAAAATTGTCATGTGATATTTGCAACCAGTTGTGCTTCCAATGGCTTTTGACTTAATGGGAACAGTTCAAATCCATTCCATAAAATGATCTCCATTCACAATGGTAAAGCACAGTGCCTCCTACTACAGCTCTTAGGAAAGCTTTCCTTAATTCACATGACTGTATCTTTTTTTTGCGGGTGGGTGAGATGCATTAACAGGTACTATAGAAGCCTCTGACTTACTTGTGGCTGGTGTCTGCCTTTTGGCAAATAGTCAAACAAATGACATGCCTATTCATTAGGTCAGGCGAGGTTTCTGAGTAGAGCACTGGGATGTTGCAATCCCAAAGTACCCTATTAACAATGAACATCATAATGCACATTCCCGTATCTTAAATTGACATTGGCACTAATAAATTGTGCATAGCATTTTTCTGAAGTGTAAGCTTGATCGTTGAAGTCTGTTTCAATCAACCAAACAGTGACTCACTGAAGCTGCATTGTAAAAGATGCTATTCTTTGGCAAAGTAACAATAAGCCGATTATTGCTGTGTAGCTTCCCTAACTATTTTCTCAGGTGGGTGGATTTCTTAAAAATTGCATCAAGATAGGAGAGTGCTATATGTTTGTTTGGACAGGTAGGTAAGCCAGTTAATGGGGAATGAATTGGGCAAAGGACTACTGGGCGTTTACATCTTCTGTGTGTGTTTGTCTTCTGAGAGCCAATATTTGCAGGAACAAAATATGGAGTATCCATCTTTAAAGGGAATTTGGCCAACCAGCTCATGAATGGTAAATGTAGTACAGTGGATCAAGTTTTATACCTCTCCACCCAACTGATGTATGAGTAGGAAGAACTGTGATGTGGACACACAGCTCCCCCTTCCGGAATGACTTCATTGAAGAAAAACAACAATGACACAAACAAAACTATTCCCCAGGGCCCAGGCATTCAAGTGGCTAGAACCGAGCCAAGTGACCAGTCCTTTGCACTTGACCACTCACAGAAATTGAATACCACAATTAAACCATTCATGATATCTGGAAACCATTCTTTTAACTGTCTTTTGTTTTTGTTTGCATGATTGTGGTATCAAATATTTTTACAGTGGTTTCAGTACATTTTAATGGGCAAAAAAAATCAGTTGTTGTTGTTTAGATGACCCAAATCCAAAACTTACCACAGATGAAGTATACAAAATAAAACAAGAAAATGTAATTTCCCCTCAGATAATTATTTTTTAAAATCAGAATCAGTGTTTTCAGTGCTTATGTTAATTCTTATGTTCAGTGCTTATGTTAGATCATCTTTTTTTCCTTCTTTGAACAATAATTACATACAACTCATCTAAATGAGTAGTAGTAGTAGTAGGCGATCACTCGTGACCGAGTATGATTGTCTTCCAGGATAAAATTACAAAAAGAAAATTATATAAAGAGGAAATTGTATAAAATTGTGTAGACTCTAGCGATGGGTCCATAAGTGACTGTGGAGGCCAATTCTAGATCCACACAGCTTCCCACAGTGAGGACACAGGTTACCAGATGGAAGATGGTCCTGTAAAGGATTTGTTTGACGTGCTTTTCACTTAGCACGTTTCTCCCTTTCACCTTGCACTCGGGCTTCTTCAAAGTCCATAGAACCTTTGTGAAAGGCCAACCTCCATTTAGATCGTTCATGGGCCAGAGCTTCCCAGTTCTCGATGTTTATATTGCATTTTTTAAAGATTAGCCTTAAGAACATCTTTAAACCTCTTATACTGACCACCAATATTCCGCTTTCCATATCTAAATAAATCTAAATGAATAGAGCAACAACAAAAGATCTATTAACACTGAATTATTTTAGGCTTAAATCACATGTTACTTTTGTAGTGCAAATAAAGAAAAGAAGACGAATTGAATAATTCATAATAGATTCCTCTATATTCAATGGGATTTTCCAGTTTCTCATCTAAAAGCTTAATATTGCCAATGAAGGGCCTCCTGCGAGTTGGGACTGCTGCCCCCTGTGTTCCCACAGTTAGAGACAAGTCCAGAAGACCCCCCAAGCTAAGGACGTGATCTTTTGGTGGTGTGGAGGGGTGCAACCCCATCCAATACCAGTTGACTCCCTTTATCCAGATCAGCAACAAGCACTCACAGTACATCTGTCATCTGCATTAAGTTTTAGGTTGTTTCCTCTCGTCCATCCCCAAACTGCCTCAAAGCACTTATTCAGGGGTTCCAAAGCCACCCTAGGATTAGTAGGTAGAAAACAAAGGTAGAGCTGCATGCCATCTACATATTGGTGATATTGGCACCCAAATCTTCGGTTGACTTAAATATAATGGGGTGTGGGAGATGCAGGGTGGCTGCACACAAAAAAGAGGGTACACATCACCAAAAAAGCGGACAAAACAGGACACCAATTTGAATAAGACTTGCATATGCTGATTTATATGTATAGGTTCAAATTCAGACATTATTATTATACTTTAAATAGAAATGCAGTCCATCTCACTATAGTGTGGAAGACTGTGACCAGGTTACTTGTGTTCCTGCTCACTTTGCTGTCCAGGTACTGTTGGTGGGCAACTTCAAGGCCCAGCTCTTCTTCCTGATGGCTCTTTATCTTTATACTGGACTTGGACTGGACAGCCCTTCAAATAAAGGATGCCGTCGAATAGAGGATTGTCCTCTGTAAAAGAGGACACATGGGCACTGAGAGATATAGCTGTATGCTATGTAACCTGACATCTGTGTTACAGCTTGCCTGTGTACTGGTGGAAGCGTTCTGTGATTCAGTGCCAACTTAATGCCTCAACCATAGGTGTCTGGATGTCATTCCAATATGGGTGTGGCAGGAAATGGCGGTGTAGCTGAATTTGTTTGATTCGCTTCCTATTGAACTCAGTGGAAGGGGATTTAGCTACACCTTGACCTGGTGTGACTTTGATTTTTTTTTTGAAGCGGCCATGGCTATGGAGTGGAAAAGGTTTGGGCTGGGTTCAGTGTGCCCCTCACATGCCATGCCAATGCCAGTCCCCCTTTTCGGGCCCTCCACCAGCTTCTCAGCCCTGGTGCAGTGGATATGCTGGCTGAACTCCGGGGCAGGTGGGGGATGGAAATTCATTGGGGCAGTCTGGAGCAGCTTGAGAGAGAGAGAGAGAGAGAGAGAGAGAGAAATACAATTATGTGATTAAACACTAGCACTTCTGAGATGATGCTTTAAAAAAATCATTAACTATATGTGCAAGTCAAAATCCAGGACTTACTGAAGGGAAATGTAATTGTCCTTGTCAGGCCATGACAATAAATCAACTGATATAATGAATGTAAGGTAAAGACAGAAGGTGGGTGGTAAGAGAGTTTCCTTTGTTAAGTATTAATGAAAATGTATGTATTGAGCAAGATAATGATATGGACCATGTAAAGAAACATGGTCCATATCATTATCTAAACCAGAACATAATTAAGGTACAAACAAAAACACTGAATTCTTCTTAGAACCTGAGATGTAAACAATTTTTAATATATAAATGTTTTATTTCATTTTTTCCTACGGAACATAACAATTTTAACAAATAACCAAAGCATCAACAGTACACAATACATGCAGTTTCTTTACATTGTTTGTCAGATATGCTAGTAGATATGGGAGTTTTTGAGTTTGAGATGAGATACATGACTGTAATATAAGTTTCACCTTCTGTTGCTATCAATGACATTGCTGTTTCAACCTCCAGTCTTTCTAGATGGTATTCCCTTCCAAAAATATGACTGTTTGGTGGATGCTGGTCTGTGTGTGTCTGTGGAGCTTGTATCAACAAAGGCTACATTTCCATTTCTGGAGGCCATACTGCAGTGTTTTTTTTACCCAAATGTGACTTGCAGTTATTAGTTCATTCAATCAGCCTAATCAGAAACTCCCTATATGCACACAGGTGCTCTAATACAAGTGTTAGGTTCCCATACGCACAAAGTGTCCCGTGTGCACATATTCCCATAACCTGTGCAGAGCTGCCCCTGCCACTCAAGTTAGTGGGGAACACTTTTTGCATTGCAACTCTTTTTTATATGCATGGGAGGCCACAAGACATTTTGAAATGTATATTAAGAAATAAATCTATTGTAATATGACAGAGGATTAAATTCCAGCAGTATCATTCTGTTGTGGTAAAAACAATGGAAAGTCTAGTAGTGCCTAACACACTATTAATAGTGTATTATTATACACTGTTAATATATACTAATACATTTATTGCTATATAAGGTCATGTATGAGGCAGGGCTGTTACAGGTAAATCTATCCTACCATTCCATAGACTCTAGTGGTCCATTCAAGTCCACTGTGAGTCTTGCACCAACAATAGGTAAGAGCGTGCTGGATATTCAAATAACAGCGCAATCCTATGAGGGTGGCCACAACCCTCTGAACCTGAAGGATTGTGGTCCTCCTATGCAGGGTGGGAGGAGCATGGTGGATAAGATATCCGCAGTATTCCCCTTGCCTTCAGAAACATCTAGATGGCCGATTTTGGCTTTCTAGATGTTTTTCCTCTCCTTGTGAGGAGAGACTGAGGTGCCGCCTGGATTCCTCAGAATATGGTGGAGCCTCACTCCTCCCCAGGAACACCCGTCCCCATGGGGGAACCAAAGATGGAAGACCGTCTTTGGTTCCCTGCCAACATGGAAAGAACCACACTGGCTACAAGGTGGGAGAGCAGTGGGAATTCCACGGTGCTTGGAAAAGACAAGGCCAGAGGGACATAGGATTGCGGCCTAAATGTGGTTAAGTTCTAAATATTATTCAGAAGTTAGACTCAGCCTAATCCAGCCTGCTGAATTTTCCTCAAATTTCTAGGGACTCAAATGAAAAATCTGGGTTTGTTGAAAGTCAAGTTTTGTATTTAGTTTTATTGCTGCCACAGTATAAAAGCTACACTCTGAAAAACACCAGTAGTTACAAGTTCATATATAGTTACATATAAAGAAAACACTTATAAAAACGTTATAGCCATCCTTGTTGGATAATTTCAATAAAATATATCTACATTATTTACAAAACCCATAAGCATATGTAAGGCCACTGCATTCTACATGTATTGTACTGATTGAAACAATTCCTCTAAGTGCTTCCAGCCTTAAAAATCAGTCAGAACAAAACAGACAGAAGGATGAATCTCCTGCTATTGGTAATAAAAATGATACTTTATCAGCTAAATGATTGGAAGAATTTGTTGTTTCTATGAATGCCCCAGTTTTGGCTAGGAAGTATAATTACATGTGTCTATACATACATGTCTGTATCTATATATGCATCCGAATAGGATCCTTAAGAGAATCCTCTGTTTCTAATCACGTTACATGCTTACATTGTTTTAGGCAGCAATTCTATACCCACTTACCTGGGAGTAAATCCCATTGAACTCCAAGAGACTTTCTTCTGAGTAGATCTGTATAGGATTGTGCTGTTAAGTAATTTTTGTGCTGGAAAGCAATTCGTACTTTTAAATATATTTCCTTTCTGATACTTAATTTTGAATGACTTCATATATACATACACACACACACACACTGTACCCATCTTCGCTTTCTCCTGTTCATCCGAGGGCTGGTTTCCTGTCAGTCTTTTGCAGAATCCTTGAGGCTGGAGCAGACAGGGCTGGTTGGGTAGGATTTTCAGTCCTTTTCACATTGTTACAGAGTCAGTTCCTTGATTTGCTAAGTGGATGGGGTGGAGCGATTTGCTCCTAAACCTGATGGTCATTTCATGATAAGTGATAATGCTAATAATCCCCAGGTCCTTTTTGCCTTTGAAGTGAATGGTTTGTCTGTCTCGACCACAGTCGCCTTTTTGAACTGTCAGTTTTAGGGGATTAGATACATGTTTAGGCTGGGTGAACTCATGAATGAAAATATTTTGCTTGGCAGTTTCAAAAATGTGGTTTAGTCCCCCCACCCCACCCCAATCCCTCTCCCAATCTCCATAGCGGGAATGCTGAACCCTTTGGCAACACAACCTGCTTTTCACTTAGATTGCCACTGTCATTTTGGGAGGTCTTTTCCTGTAGAATAAACAATGGAATTCTAATAACACTATAAAAGGGATTTGGGCTTCTTTATTTATATTTACTTTGTTGTCCCATATTTATGATAGGATCTCTGTGTGCAGATGTAGCACAGTTTCTAGCATTGCTTCAAAAGGATATATGAACCTTTTAGATATTCAAGCAAAAGACCATTTAATTACTTCTGCAAAGCACAATTGTATCAAAATAATACAGAAGCAAGAAATTAAAAATATGTTCCAGCCTCTCCATGAGAAAGCGATCATTATGCCACATCTCTCACTTTTACATTCAGAACTGCAAAGCATAGTTCTGTTTTATTGTTTGGTGTTTTTTTATTTATTTAAGAATTGTCTTTGTCCATCCCATTTAGCAAGTCCACTTTAGTGCACTGAAGTGTACTAGGTATTCTAACTCGTTGCTAACTCATTATAAAGGATTTCACATAGAAATGCTCTTAGAAATCACCCACCCACCACAGGCTGACATAAGAAAATGAAACAGTTTTCATTTTCACAAGGAGCACAACAAAATAATTTGAAATGAAGTCCAGAAAGAATTTTATGCTGTTTAAAAATGACTAGTAATTAAGATTTCTCCCCCCTCTTTGTAAAAATAATAATAATGATGCTTTGGCCACATTGGTGTCATTCGCACCACAGTGCAAAAACATTCTTCTGAATAAGACTTAATTCAATCTGCAAATTTTACAGTTAGGGCATTTTTTCACTATACTATGTGTTCTGATTGCATTTCAGGTCTTTGGGTTGTATCCAACACTGATTATCTGCCAGTGGAATGGGAGCCAGTGGTGGTTGGGGGACCTTCTGGAGCAAATCTGGAAGTCATGTGGGGGGCTGCAGTATGGAGTAGAGCAAGAGGAAAATCCCATCTCATGAGTAGTGGACATTGACTTTAAACCGATTGGCTTTAATGTGAATGTAAAGCATGACTTGACTGAAGTGTTCATTTACATCACAATCCTATAAACATGTCTACTCAGAGCTTACAATGGAGCTTACTCCCAGGTAAGTTTGTATCTTTTAAAAACATTTCTCTTCTGCTTTCCATCTTAATTACATTCATTCAGATGGATAAGAGCGCAAGAGAAGCTGAAAGGCTCTTAGTGTCATGTCCTTAGCTGTAAAAAGAGAGAGCGAGAAAAATGCCATGGCACCTTAGAGATTGACTATGTTATTCTGCCACGAGTTAATCTGATGAAACAGAATATTGCCCACAAAAGTGAAAGCCACAATAAACCAATTAAGTCTGGATCCAATATAATTTCCATGACTGTATTATATTATGGAGTCTATAGACAATAATTAGATGCTGCTATGTCCCCTGTATTGTTAAAATTGTTCTGGCTATTAGTTTTGATAATACATGACTGTCACTAGATTGTCAGTTCTATTCATTTTAGAATTATGAAGACATCAAGCTGAACACAAGACAATTTGACTGCCAGGACCAATTTCACCACATTATCCTGAATAGAGATTTTCAGTTCTAATGGACATGATGCATTTTATTCATTGTCAGGTTAATTCAAACATGTAGCCATCTTTGAGCAAGCAAGCCCACCAGTTCTAGAGCCTAAGCCTAGGGGATCTTTGGGAGCATCTTTCCCTATATGAACTTGACTGTCCATTGATGGAGGGGATGCTTGGTTTTATGTCCCACCTGGCTATCTGTGATGTTAGTGCCAGGTTACCAATTACAGATGAGAGCCAGTTCAGTCCTATTGAACATGTATGTTTTCCCTTCTGTTGCTAATTTGAGCTTGGGGTTGGGTGGATGATTTTCACTGGGTTATCAGCACAAGGGAAAAAGTTTAACACCCACCCACCCCACCTGCTCCACAGTGCCAATATAAATTGGGAGTCCTGTTGCTGCTTTTGGTAAGAGAAAAATATATTAGGATTTACCACAGAACATATATTTTGGCCCTTACCTTGGTGACAATACATGGTAAAATCTTCTTTGTTGTAGAAACACTCCATGGGAATTCCCTAGAACAGTTTCCCCGAACCTGATGCTGTCTAGATGTATTGGACTACAACTCCCAGTATCCCCAGGGGGTTGTCCAACACTTCTGGACAGTGCCAGGAATGGGGAAGGCTGCCCTAGAGAGGGCTGCCTGAGTTCTTACTTGCAGATTTTTGGGAGGCAATATTTCCCTTTTGGTCAGTATTTGGCATGTGAAGTTGATTTTTAGTTTCATGGCTTTCACTGCCATCTTGTTGGATTTTGTATTGGTTGTTATCACACATCGCCTTGGGCAGACATTTCTCTGAAAATATGGCAATGAATAAAACTAAATAAAACATGCCAGCTTGCTTGACAAATGATGCTCAAAACAACCCTATGGGCCCTTTGAATTTTGATATCAACCTTTGATTCAGAAGCAATGGCTTCTTGCTTACTTAAAAAAAAAAATTTTTTTTTAAAGGAGGAGGAGGAGGAGGAGAAGTAGCAGCAGCAGCAGCGGCTTCTGGCTTATCTGGGAGCGTCCTATTGTGCAGGATGGAAGAGGAGTGGCTGGGACATGCAGCTGCTCACTGCAGCACAGGGGTTGGCTGGGCTGCCAGCTGGGGCCCACACTCAGGAACCAGTCAGGACTCTGGTTAGCTCTGCACAGGGTGAGGTTCCATAGTGGTTCTGAGAAGGAAGCTCTTCTCTCTGGTCGGCCCCTGGCCTATACACTTGGGCCTGGGCCACCACATGAGTTGTGCCAATGCCAACACACGTTGTTTCATAGGTTTCATAGATTGTAGAGTTGGAAGGAGCCTACAAGGCCATCGAGTCCAACCCCCTGCTCAATGCAGGAAACTAGAGGAGGGGTCTCCCATCCAAGTAACAACCAGGCCTGACCCTGCTTAGCTTTCCACACCCAGACAAGCTGAGCCAGCAGTGGGAATGCCGTGTATGGAAGTCAAATACAGTTATGCCTTGGATTAAGAGCATAATTCGTTTCGGAAACGTGCTTGTAATCCAAAACACTCTTATATCAAAACGAAATCCCCCCCAAAAAAATTTGTACAGAGATTTTAATTTAAGCCATACTACAGTACTTGTATTGCAAGATGTCGCTTGTATATCAAGTAATAAATAAATAAATAAATATTTAAAAAATTGCTTGTCTTGCAAAATGCTCTCAAACCAAGTTACTTGCAATCCAAGGTATTACTGTATCGACATAGATCTACAAGTGGCAAAATCTGAAAATTTGCTTGACCTATCCCCCCCCTCACCCCCCAATTCTGCTTCAGAGCTGGAAACAAATACATTCAAATCTGTGGATTCCCGTTGTGAACAGATTACTTATTGAATTTATGAATGGGCTAGAATATTTTATTGTTTGAACCATTACTCCCATTCAAATCCTATGGGAAACTCAACATCATATAACGAGGTTGAGCCACTTTAGTCTGGACAACTTTTTCAAATACTTCAAGCTAAAATCTATGCCAGCATTTGAATTGCATGGCTGAAATCTGCTGAAGGGTGTAGGAAGCTACTTCATGCAAACAGCTTCTCATATCATCCCTATAAGTGACCGAGTAGTTGCTTTGCAAATGGCCACCCACATGGGCCAGTGTACTTGTGAATAAGGTCATACACACAGACATCCGTGATTAATTTCTTCTTGAAATAGTCTAAGGTATCACACAGATTTCTTAAGATTACACAAAACTGTGTTTTGATGAATAAGATTCAAATGTTCAGAATATAGGTTTGAGTCTGTTCCAGGGATAGCTGAAATGTTATTATAATACTGCTGTGTTCAATTAACTGTAGATGGAATGGAGTGTGGTATGAATGGGAGGCAGCCAAATAAAATAATTGTCTTTGTTTAGATTCCGAATAAATGCTGAAAATCTAGAAATATACTAGAAGCAGGGCTTTACCAACAAAGAAAGGAATTGGCATGCTTGTGGTGGTGGTGGGATCCTTTGTTTTATTTATGTATTCTTGTACATTTTCTTTTTTTAAAAATGAGTCATTATACGTGGAGTGGGAACAAGTATTTGTCAGTGTTCAGACAAAGTACATTCACCTGCAACAACACCTGATCCCATTTAGCCAGCAATTTTGAATATTAGCACTGGTTAGCTGTAAGTAGTTTGACAAATGTAAATTCAGTCATTGCATTTAGGGTGGATATTGTTATGCCTAAGATGTTTATACAGCCATGTTTCATGAACTTTTAAAAATGTCTTGATTAAACAATTAGAATTGTTTATTACATGCTTTCATTTTAGTGACTACTGGGGTATCATTAGATCCTTCAGGATTTGGTCTGAGTGCATTTCTGTATTGGGAAAGAATACACATTTGTTTTTCATTATGGGCATCTCTGTGTAACAGTCTGGAACTTGTCAGCACTTGTTAGTAAATACGAACCAATGATAGTTGGTTCTCCAAATTTCTAACAGAGAACAAAAGAGGCTGCTCACCAGCCTCAAGCACATGCCCCAAATTGCTGAAGTATGCGGCCAGCCAGCCTGCCTCAGTTTTCCTTCTCTACTCTTCTTTGCTACAGCCACTACACATGCTTCCTTGCTCCTTAGGCAGGCAGCCTACAACTTTCCTCTATGGGGCAGTGAATCCCAGATGGGTTTATCTTTTAATGAAAAATATCATTGGGAGGCTGTGATGTTGAGCAGAGAAACAGCATGGGGTGGGATGTACTTAACCCATTCCCCACCCACCAATTTTCTTATTAAAAAATACCTTTCCCAAGCTGCTTGCTCCCTGGGAAAAAGATAGAGGACTCCTGTAGGGGGAGCAAACAACTTTGTGAAGTTGATTTTTGTTAGAAAAAATAACTTTTGGGGAAAGGGTTAATGTAGCCAGTTTAGTCTGCCTAGACTTTGTTTGTAACTTGTAGTTTGTTCCCAGATAGAACCAATTTCCTGCCTCAGTGCATCATCACAGACCTAACCATGATGGTTAATGTTAATACTAGAAGTGTTGCATTATTGGAATCCCACGACATTCCCATCTTAAAACCTCAAGGCACAGCTAGTAGATACAGGCAAGACTGACCCAATAACAAGTCCTAAACAAATTGCTTAGGAAAATTAAAATTAAAATCAGCATCAAGTTGAATAAATAATTATGAATTTGGAATGTGATTCCCCACACTGTTGATTTGCTTGGTCATCCATCATTACAGTTGATCCTGCATATTGATAATTATAATTAATTAGTACAATTGCTTTCATTAGGGATAATGATTCTAGTTCTTGGGGGGTTGGATAATTTGGCTAAAAGAAAACATTTTCTCATTTTGCCTCTGTAAAATGAGCAATCAAATCTTAGTGTTTTCCCAATATCCAGTGATGCAGTGCAGGGGTGGGTAGAAAGTAGATCTCCAAATGTTTTGGACTTTCAACTCCCAGCATTCCTGACCATTGGCCATGCTGGCAGGGGATTCTGGAAGTTGAAGTCCAAAATGTCTGGAGATGTACTTTCTGCCCACCTCTGATGTAGTGGAGTAGGAACACAGTGAAGCACAGTTCCAGACTGGTGCCGGGGGTTGGAGGACAGATCAGACTTGGCATGATCCTCTGCTAGATAAGTTAAGCTCAGACAGTGACTGGCCCAAGGTCACCCAATGAACTTCCTGGCTGAGCAGGGATAGGAACTCAGGTCTCCTAGCCATATATACACACAAACATGACATACATGCACAGCTACCTATGGATCAACAGAGCTGCCTGGATTTTTTGACTCCTCCAAAATCTTTGGGGTGTGTGTCGCTATGGACTCTTCTTGAGTGTGGCTAGGGCTGTCATGGTGAGCTCCAGCACTTCAACATGTACCACCACACCGCTGCCAATATCTCAGTGTGCCTGCTCTCCTGGTAGTATAGACTTGGATATAAGCAATATGAAATGTTTGCTTCCGCAGGTAAAATATTTGCTAGGATTCTCGCAAACCGTCTTCTATCTATTTCAGAAGAGATCCTCCCTGAAACTCAATATGGTTTCCGCCCCTCTAGAGGGACAGTAGACATGATTTTTACTGCACGTCAGCTCCAAGAAAAATGCCGGGAGCAAAATCAACCCCTTTATATGGCATTTATCGATTTGGCTAAGGCCTTTGATACTGTAGACCGTACAGCTCTCTGGACTATCCTTATGAAAATTGGATGCCCCAATAAATTTGTGAATATCTTGCGACTTCTCCATGACAACATGACGGCAACGGTTTTGGACAACAACGGCTCTCATGGTGCTCCATTTAAAGTGGGATCAGGTGTTAAACAGGGATGTGTTATCGCCCCAACATTATTTGCCATTTTCATCACCATGGTTTTACATCTTGTCGAGGGGAAACTTCCCACCGGTGTGGGAATTATATATCGAACAGATGGAAAGCTTTTTAATCTCAGCAGGCTGAAAGCAAAAAGTAAGGTAATTACAACCTCCGTTGTGGAACTTCAGTATGCTGATGATAATGTGGTCTCCGCACATTCAGAGGATGATCTCCAAACTATCCTAAATGCTTTTGCAGAAGCATACGAAAAACTTGGTCTCTCACTTAACATCAAAAAAACCAAAGTGCTTCATCAGCAAGTGCAAGCCAATCCTTTGGTGATGCCATCTATCCAGCTTGGCGGGACAATACTGGAAAATGTCGATCATTTTCTCTATCTTGGCAGCTATCTTTCTGTTACAGCTAACATCGACAGTGAAATCCAGCATCGTCTGAGCTCTGCAAGTGCCGCATTTTCTCGAATGAAACATAGAGTGTTCGAGGATCGGGATATTTGTAAGAAGACCAAAACACTGGTTTATGAAGCCATTGTATTACCAACTTTATTGTATGCCTGCGAAACATGGACTATCTATAAACGTCACTTCCACCTCCTTGAAAGGTTTCATCAACGTTGCCTCCGGAAAATCCTGCAAATTACTTGGGAAGATAGGCGAACAAATGTCAGTGTACTGGAAGAAGCAAAGACTACTAGCATTAAAAAAATGATCCTTCAACGCCAACTTCAGTGGACCGGTCATGTTGTTCGAATGCCTGACTGCCGTCTCCCAAAGCAGTTACTTTACTCCCAACTCAAGGATGGAAAGCGGAATATCGGTGGTCAATATAAGAGGTTTAAAGATGTTCATAAGGCTAATCTAAAAAAATGCAATATAAACATCGAAAACTGGGAAGCTCTGGCCCATGAACGATCTAAATGGAGGTTGGCCTTTCACAAAGGTTCCATGGACTTTGAAGAAGCCCGAGTGCAAGGTGAAAGGGAGAAACGTGCTAAGCGAAAAGCACGTCAAATGAATCGTTCAGGCATTCTTGTGTAACTGTGTTTGTGGGAAGTGTGTGTGATGGAGAGTCGTGAGTAGAGAAGAAGAGCATATGTCCTGAGAGAGTGAGAAGAAGAGAAGAGGGGAGCATATTTCCTGGCAGCAGTTCTTCAATTCATTGCAACAAACCACTATTGGAGCATGGACAAAGCAACATTGTAATTGCTAGCACATGGAAACAACTGCCATAGGGATCATTAACCTGAGTCTTGAGGTGAGCTCTAGTCCATTTTGTTTAATATTTCCTAATGATAGAGAATTAAGGCATGCGAGACTATCATAGCATTCCTAGGCTGAACAATTTTTTTGCCCATTATCTTCATCTCGCAAGTGCACAACTTATTGCAAGTGTGATTTAAATAACAACTACTCATTCATTACAGATTTATATTTAAAATTATTTTATAAAATATAACACAGCTTGCCTCTCAAACAGCATGAGGAGCTAAAAAAACCCAACCCACCTCAGGTTATGTACATGTCTGACTTGGTATGAGGCAACTTCCTAGGTTGCATCTGATGTGGTTCTTCCCAACATACTCATAAACCTTTTCTGGATCATGGCTATGGGTGCAAAACAAATGTACGCCATTGACGATACAGTTCATTGTATTTCTGTATTCAAAGTATTTTAAAGCTGGTGGTAGCTGACAATTTGCTAACATTGCATTTCACAGCTTTCATCTGTATATTGGGTACGTTTGGTTTAATTCACCTATTTGGCATTTTTATTTATTTATTATTTGCATTTATTTATCGCCCATCTGGCCGGCAAACAGAGGCACAGGCAAGATCGTGAAAAGCAGCAGGGGTTTCTGCTACTCTTGCCGAGAGGCTCGCTAGCCAATCCCTGCAACCCACAAAGAAATTGCTTTCCTCGGTTCAGATGACATGAGAACCCATCGGGGTACCCTAGAACAAGCCATGGGTTGTCAGGGTGACTTGTTCCTGAAAAATAAGCCACCCTGCAGGAAGCGGTCTAAGTCTGGACAACACAAAACCCCATCATGGCTAGTTACCCATGATGGATTGTTGTGTTGTGTATACCCAGAGAATGGAGTGAAAGTTCATTTGCACACACTGGACAACATTCTGCATTTTACATTTGAGAATTGTCTCAACCCCTACACCCAGTTTCAAGAGGTCCAGGAGAGATGTAATAGTAATACACAACATGATATAATATAATATCTCCCCTGAAGACTGAGGCATTAGAATGAAAGTTAGTGTTTATATTCAGGACACAACTTGGGGCTGGTCCAAGACATTTTCTGTCTGAGGCAGAACAGCAAATGGCACTGTGTGTACACACATACACACACCACAAGGTATGCAGTATCCAAGGCATAATACCCCAAAGTTATTTTGGCACCTGAGGCAGAAAATCTCACAAGTGACTCTCCCTAGGAGTAAAAATACAGTAAAAGTAATAATAATAGATAACTAATCATTTGCTGCTTTTTCTTGACACCCCAAACTAGCAGCCTGAGGCAGGTGTCTCACTTTGCTTATGGATACTGACAATGGATAGGAAGTCACAATGTCTCCTGGCACCAGGAAATTGAACTCTGAACTACTGTACATCTCATGAATTGCAATATCTCATTCCCCCTGCGGGGAGAAGCAGGTGTGAAGTAGGTTTCCTATATAAGCCATCTGAAACCTTTTCTGCTTGTACTATACTTCACTACCCGAACAGCACCAAATTTGAGCTGTTTCAGCCTTGTAGGTGACTCGTTATTCCTCATCTCAACCAAGGTGGGCTTCCCAACAACCTTCCTACTTTTGCCACATCTAAAAGCCCCTCATAAGAGTACTAAATTCAGAGCCTAAAATTAACGAACTGTACTACTCTGTACAAGAAAACCAAAATAAAAGGACAGACACAGTACACAGCTCTCTTAAGAATATCATATCAGATATTTTATGGCATCAATGCCCTTATCATAACATTGACAACTTCACATTACTTGTTTGATTTCTTTCATCTTGGAAACATTGGTGAGTACTCTCTAGAGCTCCAACCTGGTGCCCTCCAGATATTTTGGACTACACTTCCCAGCATTCCTGACCATTGGCCATGCTGGCTGGGGCTGATGGGGTTGAAGTCCAAAACATCTGGAAGGCACCAGGTTGGGAAAGATCACTCTAGAGAGTAGCAATGGAGTCTGTGGGGAGTGTCTTTAGCAGTGGGAGGAGAAAGGGGTATGCTTGAGCAGGTTTTAGGGTTCTAGAAGAGACTGGAGTACTCACTTGACTTTTTACATTGTTATCAGCCACTTTTTACATCACACTAAACAACTCCTTTGAACCCACAGTTTTCAGCAGCAACAGAAACCTATTTCAGAGCAATCCCAGTTGCCAGCAGAGGTGGTGTTAGGGGGCAACCCACTTGGGCTGGAGCCCCGAATCTTTCATTTTGGGGCCCCAAATTTCTGGGAGGCCACCTGCCCCACCACCCTGCTGTCCATGGGCACTTGCTGAAATGAAGGTACAGGGGCCCTGATGATCTCTGTTGCATCTGATCCCCCTGGATTAGCGGGCGTTTTCCCCACATGTGCCTTACCTCCTGCTGCCCCCCCCCCCCCGAATCTTTCTGCCTGAGAGTTTTTCTGAAATCAAATGCCCTCCTCTCCCCTGTCCATACATCCTTTTTTTACAAATAGGACTGTCCTTAGGAGACAGGGTTCTTTAAAGACACACACACACACACACACACCACACACAGACATATGTAACTCACCATATGCGAAACTGTGCATTTTTTTGGTCCTGTGGGCCTAAACCCCAGATCTCTTCGGTACCTAGCACAGCCCCTGGCTGCTAGTAAAAAAAGTGCATTTTTTAAAGTGGGAGGGTAGGGCACCTTTGTGGGCACCAAGAAAGGTATATGAGGGCCTGTGGGCACCATGTTGCCTACCCCTGACATTAATAGTCTTATTCTTATGTATATGTGTGATCATAAGAAGCCTTATGCCACAAGTTCATCTGGTCTTCTCTCTCCCCCCCCCCCCATATCCTTCTCCCTCCCTAAATTACACAATGTAGCTGATTGTCAATAAATTAAAATCTTCCTTTGAGTAACCTTTCCTTGTACAGGCCATTTTTACATAGTAGGGAGGACTTGGAAGAAGAGATAGAGAGATCAGGCCAGAGGCACCTATTGACATAATAACAGGGAAACGGGGCAAAGTACTTTGCCTAGTTTCCCTGTTATTATGTCAATAAGTACTTGTGGCCTGATCTTTGTGTATCTTGGACACAGAGGGCTAGTGTTGCTTTATTTCTGACCCATGGAACCCAAGGGAACCCACAAGAAGACGAGGCATTGGTGAATACACAACCCCTAGAAATTATTGGTGCCTCTAATAAAAATAGTAGCAAAAACCACAAGAATGCACCATATTTTCTGGGTGTTATTCAGCCCAAGGGCTTTCTCTCCCATCTTTTTCTTTTCTTCTTCTTCTTCTTCTTAGCAAAACAGTTGAGCAAAACAGCTCTGCATGTGCTTAAGTTTGGCTCTAATGAAGATGCAAAACAGGATTGGTCCTGCAGCAACAGTTGTTGAAACAAGATTTCATTATGTTTCAAATGTGTCAAACAGCCTCACTAATTACCACATTTCCCGTCAGTGTTGGAGCTCTACACTGTGCAGGAGCAAACTGTCTTGTTCTGCTGATTAGAAATGAGTCGGAGGCAAGCTGGGATCCTCAGGCGTAGCCTCTGCAATGTTGCAAGGAATATCTACAATATAAATCTCATTAGCACAAGTTTGAGCAATCATGCTTTCTGCTCAATATAAGGCACATCATGAGGTAAAGGGGACGTATCTTGCTGAGTTGTACAACCCACCAGCCCACCCTTTCGTGCAAGCCTCTTGATATAATTTGGTTGGCATTTGCAAATATCATTGAAGGGGAGCAGGGGAAGACCACACGGTCTGAGGTCACTCTTTCACCTCTGCAAATCAGCATACAGGCTATTAAGCAACATTTTTCTAGGCATGATCAGGGTAATTACATCTATTGTGCAATACAAACTGGCACTTATTAAATGTCAATATTTAAAAAATGATTGCCATATATTTGAAGGCAATTTTATAGCTATATTTTAAATGCTCACATCTGGGTTGCCTTTCTTAAAACATGATACTACTGGGAGGATGTTTCGTTCATAGCATTTGGGAGGGGGAAGGCTATTATTTTACTTGCCCCTTGTTTCAGTTTTAATATCATCTGTTTTCAGAGCTGATTCGAGTTCATGAGCCTGTGGCTGAAATTAGGGCATTCTTGTACTGTTAAGGGGACACAGAACTTTGAAAGTTACACAGTGCACGTCTTGAAGTATGTTTTAGTATGCAGTTTTAGTTCTAATATCTCAATCCAAAAATGTCTGGCGATCTAGCAATGGGGCTGCTTCCAGAAAAACTGGAAGAAGAATCTGGGTATGGTACACTCTGCCTTGAAGATAACAATCATGATATGGAGGTAAATCCCATTGATTTCAGTGGGAACGTCTAAAAAATCAGCCCGATTCAGTGACTGCTGCTGGCAGGTGCTGGAGCTCTTTTGTGCACAAGGCTTTGGAATGTGCTTCAATGAAGGGGACAGCTCTTTGCAAGATATCTGCATAGAGCTGCTCCTTTCATTTTACTAAAGCCTGCTCATTTGCACTGGAGTGGAAGGTGACTGTTTAATGGCCAAGCAGAATTACATAACCTGCTATTTCAGACTTGGATAGCTGGACTGGGGCCTTAGTCCCCCCCCCCCAAAGACAAGGTATCTTTTAAAATATTTTATCTATGTATGATCTGATAGCAAGATCACTTAAATAAATTGCTTTGTTTCTATGTATTTAGTGTTTAAAAAACTACTTGTCTTTCATTTTGCTTGAGGTTAAAAGTAAGTTTACAGGTGGTGGTGGTTGCTTTTAATATAGGAAGATATCCCATAAAATCAGATCACACTTCAAAAATGTGGTGCCAATGGCAGCTTCTCTCCTCTGGGAAAAGCAGATGGAGGTGATTTTCACCGAGACCATGGCTAGAGATGGACAAATCTGTCCATTTTGGCTTCCCTCAGTTTCTCATTTTTCCAGTCCTCAGTTCATTACATCATGTTTCCGAATCAGTTTGTGACCTTTCCTTTATGCCCTCACCAAAAATTTATGCACATTTATTTATTATTTTATTTATTTATTTATTTCTTATATTTATTAATCGCCCATCTGGCTGGTCACCCGGCCACCCTGGGCGATGTACAATTAAAATACAATAAAACAATACAATAAAACATAATAATTAAAACAATATAAAAAATTCTTTTAAAAACCTAACCCACCCCATATTCCCGCCTGAACAGCCATGTTTTTAATGCACGGCGGAAGCTCATCACGGAGGGGGCCGCCACAGAGAAGGCCCTCTTCTTAGTCCCCACCAGCCTGGCTGCTCTGGCTGATGGGATAAGGAGAAGGCCGTCCGTGGCAGACCTTTTTGAGCGGCCTACTTTATTATATTTATACCCTGCCTTTTTTCCTGCAAGGAACCCAAGGCGGCTTACATAATCCTCCTCCTCCTCTCCATTTTATCCTCACAACAACCCTGCACACTTTTGTATGCATTTCTCCCAATATACACATTTTTGTACACCATGTTGTGGAATATACACATTTTAAAAGTAGTTTTCTCTTGTTTAGTGCTTTTTTGTACACTTTCTCTCAGTACTATATATGCATTTTGTGCATGCCTTCCCCTAATATATGAATTTTTGTGGACATTTTTTGTTCAGAGAACTACACAGCAAGATTCTGAGAAGTGCGAATACCAGAGGATATCTGCACTCTGCAGTATCCATATTGAGTCAGGACATGTGAATTTGAAAAGTTCTTATTGGAATGGAAACTGAATGAAATTTCCCTCATCTCCAACCATGACCCAGGGGAAATGGTTAACTCCCTGCCATGATCCCAATCATGATCAGAACACACACACACACACACACACACACACGGTATTTTGAAAATAAAAGCAAGACACACTTAATGAAGATATGAATTTAACCTATCATCTTGTTTGGCCCTAATTACAGTAAAATACCAGCTATCACCACCACTTACGCATCCCAGCAACCACCGAAACCAAACAAAAGCAGTCATGCAACAAATTACGATATACAGACAAATCCTCCAATCACTTATGCAGACAATCAGTTTTCGCTCTTTGAAGTGATGCACAATTTTCACATCTCAACTGATGGACATCCATCACAGCTAGGACATCCCAATCCATCACCAACAACGGGGATGCTTCAAAATAATTGCTGCTCATGAACTTATGCTAGTATAGAATTAGGTGTAGTCATCCTAAGCATTTATTTGAGGGTGAAGGAAGACTTGTTAGTATGGAGCTTGCAACGGTTGAAAAGACTGGACTTATGGAAAACATTTTTGCAGACAGAATCCCTAATGTATGAAGAAGTGTCCTCTTTCATATAAAAACCTTGCTTGGAATGAATATAATAATAATAATAATAATAATAATAATAATAATAATAGAGGTGGGAGTGGGGGAGATGGGAAGCTAAAGTTTGGCAAAAGTCCCAAATTCACAAAGAATACATCTGAAATTGTATCAAAGTTGGAAAGCTTCCAAAAGGACTGCTAATCCTTGGGCAGGGGTGGGGGTGACCCACTTTGAAATATGACAGGTCTGAATATTTGGCCATGTAGCAAAATGTATGGCACATTTATGCATATGAGGTTAATCAAACGTAAGAACATAGATTTGTGGAAGCAGGCCCCTATGCTCATACTCGTATCCCTAACTGGAAGAAGAATTAAGTGCACACACCGTTCGATGCACACTTTCCTTCGGCCACTCCAATAGCTGGGCATAACTCTCTTAGAAAATTGGTGATAGTGCTAGAAATTGGTGATAGAGTTTAGGAGGGGCATGGATTTAATTCCTCTCCCCCAAACAGTTGATTGGAACAACTGGCATTTAATAGGGCTACATAGGCACAGCCTTAGCGTACACATTGTGTTCGGGATCTAGGGTTGTATCTTTATTGTGGCATATCGTTTAGTATTTCATTCTAAACTCAGGCATCAGGAAGCTCATTCCACAATAAATGATTTAGGCTGCAATCCTATACCCACTTACCTGGGAGTAAATGCCATTGAACTCAATGGGACTTACTTCAGAGTAGACAGGTATTGGATTGCACTGTTATGCACATTCTATGCACACTGGCTGGCCAGTGAAAAAAGCCCATCATAGGACTTACTTCCAAGTAAACATACCCTAGGACTGCAATGCTAGTCTTTAGGTTGTCATAGGACTATTCGTAGTTTTGCTGCACCCCTGCCTGCCACGCACACGAATATGGTGATTCTTCTGGGTTTTGTTTTGCTTCAGAAATACTTGCTTCAGAAATACTGATTCGCCTTGCCAATTCTCTAATAATACATTACCTACTTTGAAATTATAGCTCACAAATCTGCCCGTCACAACATAAGTAGCAACAGTGTTTTTGAACCACGAGTGACAAATCAAGCAATTACATATTGCCTTTTTTTAAAAAGCTTTCATTTAAATTAAGGTATTTGAATTATTGTTTTGACAACTTACTACAGTTGCAGCCTAATTTGATCAATGTTTGAGATCAGAGTGCTATAGCCCCACAAATTATATATATTCAGAATATCTGAAACATTCTGGCTTCAATCCAGAGAAAGTTTGTGACATTTCAGTTCCATTAAAATCAACTGGATAGTTAGCACCAAGTGCTTCCTTTTGATAGTACTGAACTACTGCCCAGAGAGCTTTGGCTAATGATATAGAAATGTAATAAATAAATAAATAAATAATAAATACTGCCAATACATTTTATTAGGGGACCCCAAATTCTAGTTTTATAAGAGACAGATTTTTCTTATCCTCTCTTTCCATTCCATTCATAATTTATAAACCTCTATCAATTCTCCCAATACCCATCATTTTTCATTAACTATAATGCTACCAGCTGAATGCAATATTCTAAATGTGGGCACACCATAGATTATATCATGGTATTGTGATCATTGTTGTTTTATAAACAAATCCTTTCATAATGTTGACTTTGCCATTTTCAACACATTTGAGATTTTTGGTTTTGGTTTTCCTCTACAACACTCAAGATTCAAATCCTCCTCTGTGGTTATACGAACTTAGGATGTTTTCTAACTTTATCCCTATATTTATCTCTAGGTGCAACTGTGGCACATCTAACCCTTTTTTTTTTTTAGATCAAATTAAAAAAATATCCAGATGCTCTGGAATACAGTAATACCTTGGATTGCAAGTAATTTGGTTTGAGAGCGTTCTGCAAGACAAGCAAATTTTTAAATATTTATTTAATTTTTTTTTACTTGATATACAAGCGACGTCTTGCAATACAAGTACTGTAGTACGGCTTAAATTAAAAATCTCTTACAATTTTTTGGGGGGGGATTTCATTTTGATATAAGAGTGTTTTGGATTACAAGCACTTTTCTGGAACGAATTATGTTCTCAATCCAAGGCATGACTGTATAGTAAAAATTACATGAAATGAAACAAAATAAAAAAGGATTTCTATATATGATATGATTCTACTTAGCGCTTAAAGCCATCTCTATCAACCAAGCTGAGAGAGATGAGGCAGAGTGTTTTTACTTGTGTGCAGTAGCTTGTATGTGCACAGTGAGGCTGTTTCCCTGTTTTGAACAGCAGACACCCTGTGCCACATCACAAGCTGCATCCCTTGCTTGGTGCCCAAACCACCTTTGTCCTTCTCTGGATCTCAGCCAAAAGGTGCAAGAAACTGGAGTATCATCCCTGACGTCAGTGACCTGAGGGGTTGCACTCCTTAATGTCAATCTAGATAAGACCAACATCAATGAAATTAAGGCTAACCTGCCTTTTCATTTGGAAATATTTCCCATTGATTTTGAATGGCACTTGCTTCCAGAAGTGCTTATGATTACAGTCTGGCAGCATAATCCTGTGTATGTCTACTCAGAAGGAAGTCCCATTGAGTTGAATTGGACTTAAGTGTATAGCGGAGCATAGATTTCATAGATCACAGAGTTGGAAGGAGCCTACAAGGCTATCGAGTCCAACCCCCTGCTCAATGCAGGAAACTAGAGGAGGGGTCTCCCATCCAAGTCATAACCAGGCCTGACCCTGCTTAGCTTTCCACGCTCAGACAAGCTGAGCCAGCATAAGCCACAGGCATAGCCTAAGGGTTAAATCTAGTGTTAGTCCTCCTTAGAGTAGACCCATTGAAATGACTAACTTAAATCCCAATCATTTCAATGGGTCTACTCTAAGTAGGTCTGACATTGGATTTAACCCTAAACTACCCTAAAGAGGATGTAATAACCATGGAAACATTGATTTTTTAAATTTATGATTCTGCTTTTTAGAGGGGGAGAAACAGTCCAGTCAACATCAATTAAATCATGAGAATATTTCTGCTTAGTGGATTTTGGGTTGGGCCCAAAGCTTGTTTTAGTGTTGGACTCTAAAACATACAGATATTATTTAATGCAAAACAAATGAAGAAATCATACTATAAGAAATTAAAGATTTATAATGAAGGCTGTAGCATATCTCCTTGTTTAGAACTTGAGGTTAGTCTACGTATACTGCTGCCTCATCTTCTTGTAAAGATTTCCAACAAGTTGTAACAATGTTCAAACAATCTTAATCCCTCCATGATAACTTTAGGAAATAATTATTCAGGTGGTTTCTTTCTTTAAAGAGTGTAATATTGCTATGGCTGTTAAGTAAGGAGGCAATATTTTCTCTTGGCTTCTGTTTAGCTACTAGCTAAAGATTTACCTCAATATATATTGATGGCTAGGAGTTTCAAATTCAAATATAGCATTGATGGCTGGTGGCTTTTTAAAAATAATTATTTCAATAAAATTTCCTTAGTTTGAGTAAAATTTCATTCCTACTTTTGCTTTCCATGGTGCTTTTTTTAAAATAGCACATTGTTGAAAATGACTTCAACTTAATGTAAAAGTGGTTAGAAGAAATGTTAGATTTCTTCTTTAAATCAACAAGCATTGGATTAAACAGAGAAAGAGGGAGGGTGGGAGAGAATGTTTATGAAATAGAAAGCTACCTTGCTTACAATGCAATCCTATTTATGTCTACTCAGAAGTAAGCCCCACTGAGTTTCAGTGGGACTTACTCCCAGGTAAGTGTGCTCACTAATTGCAGGAAGATTTGTGAAGATGCATATCTAAATGAGAGCCCAAGGATTAAAAAAGAAAAATAGAGAAATGGTGGAGTCTTTATGGAACCCCAAATATAACAAATCAGAGTTTATCAATAAAGAGCTTTTACAGTTTAATCCCCCCCCCTTCTGTTCCCAATCGGTCAATCTATAAATTGCTGCAAGCTAATTTTTTAAAATATTTCTCTCTCTACAGTACCACAGAAATCAATGCTTGAAAGCTGAGCTGCAAGTAACATTTTACTTACTACATGGATCTAGAACTTGGTCAAATAGTAATTCAGAATTCCTAGTAATTCAGAATTCCTGTAGATTTCCTAACAATTTTTAGCTCATTGTTTTATTCATTAAAGATTTCTGCCAATATACTTGCTATTGGCTCTGTCCTGAAAAACACAACACAACACAACAAGTCTCATTCACTTCAGTGGATCTATGTGGTCCCATTAACTTCAGCGGTGCTACATGTACATAAAACTTGGCTGGATTTGGGCCTTTGTTTTCTCAAAGGGTCGATACAATCTAAACAAGGTAATTATAAAACTGACAGGATATACATAAAACTATGTTTTGTGCCCTTTGCCAAGCCCAATAACAAATACTTTGTTTAATCTCAAGATCCTTCAGCTTGTTTGTCAAACATCCCTTCGCTAGTGTAGACCTTTCAGTCAGACAACAGACTTAAGGGCCTGTCTATAGAATCCACCTTCTCAAACATCAGGAAAGCTGTTTGAGAATGAAATTGGCTATAGATTTCTCAAACTTTCCATAGGTGACAAATTATCCTACAGAATTTTTTTAAACACACACATGTATTAGCATACTTTCCTAACGGTTTCATATACAAATAAAAGTTTTATAAGTAAATGGTTTTGTGTCAATGGAATCTGATGCTTTGATTAATCATTCCAGTTGATTCATTCTGTTCTCAAGCAATTAAAGGCTTTTTGTTTTGTGTTCATTCCTTTTTTCCTTCCTTCATTCACTTTAGTGATTAAAATGAGCATCTCAACAGAGAGCTGACATTTTTAGGATATTTTATTCATCTTCCGATGACAGAGGTAAGGACAGCATATTCGAAGGACAATATATATCAGAATCAAGAGGAATCATCTACACATAAAGGGGCAATATGCTTCTTTGTCTTTGTTCATCAAGCTGCTCCCTTTTTTTTTTTTGCTTCATCACTCCAGTAGACCTGCTATTTTAGCAATGTACCTCACCCATATGGCAACACCATCTTCATCTCCATTACTTGTAGTCAATCCATAAAGTCTCTCCCCATTCCCAGGCTTTTAATTGGAATGTAGATTGTAGACTCTCTGAGCAGGGATTGCCCTGGTTCACCTGTAATGTTAAACTTTGGTTTAGCTTTAGGTGTATGAGCCCGAGGGCTCGTGTGCTCCCGCCTCTCTTCTCTCCCTCCAGCATGGATGCAAGGAGATTGGAACCTTTCACTTCATTTTCAACTAATTGCATTTACTTGTTGTTACGTCTGAACCTGGACAAATTATGGTTAGTGTTTAGCTGTGGTTTAGGGAAACAAGCCAACTTCAAAAAAATGGTTAAGAAGAACAAAGCATGATGTGTTCCTCTAAACTAGGAGTGGGCAACACCTGTGGGCCGCATGTGGCCCCTGCCACCCCCTGGTATGTCCCCCACAGTGGTAAAAAAATATATATTGTGGTTTGCTGTCAAATGTTGGCAGCAAACTGCTATGGAAGGCTAAAAAGGGCAAATTTAACTTGAAAACAGGTTACATTTGTCCTCTTTCTCCTTCCATAGTGGATTGCCACCAAAATTCAATGGCAAGACACCAATCATTTTAGCAGGAGTGTGGCCCGCGGGGGTTCTGGGGATAAAAGTGGGCCCTGGATTTCCCAAAGTTGCCCACCCTTGCCCTGAACCATAATTAACACTAGTCTGAGTTCAGACATAACAAGTAACTGCTATGGACTGAAAGTGAGATTAGAAGTGATAGTTCCTGAGCTCCTCCTTATGGCTGGGTGGGGGAGGGGCAGGTAGAGAAGGGGAAGTGCATAAGCCAAAGGCTGGCCCAGGCTCGTTCCCAAAGCGCTAAATTATAGTGTAGTATTATGATCAAACACAGCCACTCCTGTGTTCTGTACATCACCGGGCACTAATACCACTAAGACTGCAATCCTGTAAACACTTACCTGGGAGTCCCATTGAACTCAATAGGACTTACTTCAGAGTAGACATGCCTAGGCTTGCACTGTAAATAAATGTTTAAATAATAGTAATGGGTTTAATTTAATGCAGGAATGTGCTGTTTATGAATAGAGGCAATTTCAGATATTATGCAGCAGCAAACCTGCTAGGATGTATGTTTTTGCCATATTCACACATTGCTTGTTTAGGCATACACGTAAGATATCTTAGCTGTATGCCTAAAAATGTAACGTATAAAGAGGTTCTATGTTTCTAGTTGGACTCCCCACTGTGACCTCAGAAATCCCTTCTGCGATCACAGTGGGGAGTCTGAGCATGGAGCGCCCCCACCACCTTGTAGCCAGCATGGTTCTTTCTGCGCCGACTGGGACTGAAGATGGAAGACCATCTTCAGTTCCTCCATGGGGTGTGTGTGCCCCCGGGGACAGGGCAGAGAGGAGTGAGGCACTGCCGGCTTCCACAGAATCTAGGCAGTGCCTCAGCCTCTCCTCCTCAGGAGGAGGTGTAAAAGATCTAGATGGCCAAAATCGGCTGTCCAGATGTTTTTTGAGGGCAAGGGGAGTGCAGAGGCAATCCTATCTGCCGTGCTTCTCCCACACTCAACTGGATGCCTGTAATCCTCCGGGTTCGGCGGGTTATACTCGTCATTACTCACCCACATAGGATGGGGCTGCCCTTCTCTTAAGTGCTGAAGATGTATGAAGATTTTGAATAAAGTCAAGCCCTGCAGGCATAATATACAGGACTGTGGGTGTAATATTTCAAGCCCTGCAGGTGTAATATGCAGGACTAGAGGGGCGGCATGGACAATTGTTTACCTGCTCTCCATGCCATTCAGATTCTCATGTTCTTCCTAGGAAGCACCTGGGTATTATTAGGAGAAAGGATTGTGAGCTGGATGGACTGTTACTTCATTCAGCCTAAAGCAGATGTTCAAATGTTCTCCTCCAGTCTGCCCCATCCCAACGCCTTCCAGGTGTGTTGAGATGGGGGAGATGGGGAGAATTCTGCACTTTAATGCAAACTTACCTAGTTTTTTTTTTTACTTTTGAACCAAAAGGTGAACCAAAACTCAGTTATCCTTCAAAATGTGCACTTCTCCAAATTTTTCAGTGGAGTTTTCCCACCAAAAAAATGGGTACAAAACTGCATGTGTTAGGGAAACATGCATGCAAACATGAATATGTCTGTGCAAATAATGTTAAAATGCATCGTATTTTGTACGCCTTTTGAGCATGTGATAGGATAATTCAGAGCTCCATCTCCGATCTCGGAAACGTGCTCCAAGGTCGGAGCTGGAACTCCGCACTCGGAGCACCCTCCCTCCTCCCTTGCGGCTGGCGTGGAAAGAACCATGCCAGCGGTGGCTCTGAGGTCGCAAGGAGGAGACAGGCTCCGCCAGCATATACAGCAGTGTTTCTCAACCTTGGGTCCCCAGATGTTTTTGGCCTACAACTCCCAGCATGCCCCAGCCAGCATAGCTGGCTGGGGCATGCTGGGAGTTGTAGGCCAAAAACATCTGGGGACCCAAGGTTGAGAAACACTGATATACAGTATTCTGGTGGAGCCTCAGCCTCCTCTCCTCACAATCCGGGGCAAAACACTTAGATGGCCAAAATCAGTGTCTTGCAGGGTGGGGGAAGTGCCGAGGCCCTCCATAGGATGCCCCTAATCCTCCAAGTGATGGAGTTACGGAGGGCTACGGGCAGCCTCATTGGATTGTGCCGCCCATATAGTAAAATCTCTAAGTGGTTTACACATCCTTGTCCTCCTCTGTGTCGGGTCACCTTATTTGGTGCATTCCTTGATTTTATTGCTTTCTGCATTGCATTCATCTGAGCTTAGCTAAGTAGGCTCAGGTATCATTTGTATAAATATATGAGACAAATCTGCTATGTAAACAGTAAATAATAGTTATAATGACAAAAGCCAGTGCGGCTTCACATAGTGGAATCCTGCAGCGTGGAGTAACAAAATGAAAGGAAGTCAACTGAGTTAGAGAAAGAATCAGCCTTGTTGGCCATTAATGAATAATTCTAAGGAGCAGCAAGCCAAGAGTTCAAATAGTATCAGGACTATTCTTAAAAGTCAGAAAAGTACCCAAGTTTGTCCATTGATTGAATAAGCAACACAAAGGGCTGCAGAACTGCCGGCTGGGTAATCAGACCGTAGATCAAATACCACCTCCGACAAAGCTGCCTTTCTCATTTTTATTCCCTGTGTCAGAAACTAATTGCCTGTATGCCACTTTCTCTAAGGTTGCTCACACACTGCAGATACAGTTGGGCTGGGATCAGCGTGAACTAGTTCAAACACACCTGACCCAGGTGGCTGCTGCCTTCCGCTCTATAGCTGGCAACTGCTATGGAGACCAGGGCTCTGTTTATGTTTGGCATCGTGCTGTTTAGACACCAAACTGGGCCAGGTGAAAAAGAATCTCACAAAGCTTGCGTTGTTGTACAGTGCATTGTTGAAATGTACTGCAGCAGCATGAACATCTGGGGTTGGGAGAAAGGCAAAAATCAAAAGTTGATTAGCAGCCAAGCTGTGAAAGGGATCCTTTATGCTGCCCACTAAGTTGAATGGCTCGTCATCTCTTCAGCCCTTTACAGAACTGTGAATGTATACTGTGTGTTCTTTTGCAGAAATCTGTTGCAGTTAGCCAGGAATGAGTCCATTGTGCTGTTTCCGTCATTTTTATTTACGGAGACAACATGCCATTCTATATGTTAGACATCCTCTGTTGCAGGATGTCCTCTTTTTCTGTTCTCGGTAATCCTCTGGTGAGTCTTCGAAAGTTTATCCTGGAAGCAGTCACTGTGGACAAACTATACTCAAAGACAGCTTCCTCAGCAGCACGACTTCAAGGGCTGTTGGGTTGGGTGTGCTCTAGGGTGAGAACTCAGGGCAAATGCTAAACATGTCACTTGTATCTTTCATAAGAATATAAGAAGAGCCTTGCTGGATCAGACCAAAGGCCTGTCTAATTCAGCATAGGCCAACCACATGCCAACGGGAAGCCCACAAGTAGGACATGAGCACAGTAGCACCTTCCTGCTTGTGCTCCCCAATGACTGTTATTGAGAGGCACAGTGCCTTCCTTACCGAGGTATTAATATATAGCTAGAATGACTAGTAGCCACTGATAGCCTTGTCCTCTATGAATTTGCCGAAGCCCCTTTTAAATCCATCTAAGAGCCAGTGTGGCGTAGTGGTGAGAGTGTTGGACTGGGACTTGGGAGATCTCTGGGTTCTAGTCCCCGCTCGGCCATGAAACTCACTGGGTGACTTTGGGCCAGTCACTGACTCTCAGCTTAATCTTCCTCACAGGGTTGTTGTGAGGATAAAATGGAGAGGAGGAGGATTATCTAAGCCACCTTGGGTTCCTTGCAGGAAAAAAGGCAGGGTATAAATATAATAAATAAATAAATAAATAAATAAATAAAATCTAAGTTTTAAAATTGCTAATAGCAGGCACTGTGGTTGGGTGGGTGGGGGGGATAACTGGTTTTCATTCATATCATGGTGTGTGCGGAGTGGCCAGACAGAGGAAGGCCCAGTTGCAGACTGCCCACACTTGCAGATGCTTATGTGTTAGAGACTTGCCAGAGCATGGCAAACAGGTATTTGTAGGCCACAAACCCTGGCTCACTAGACCTACCTGCCACTGCTCGATTGCACCTGTTCCCTCTTGACACCGGACAAACTCAAGTGAGCCACTTGAGGCAGGAACAGCATTATATGTGCAATCCCATTCCCAACCACCACTACCCGTCCCCACACCATCTGTGCATAGCCGCAGCGTGTGCATGCATGCAGATGTCTTACTGCTCCCAGAGCTGAACCCTGAACCATGGCTACTCTAGGAACTCACACTAACAACAAAGTTAACGAGGCACCTTCAAAAGGCAAAAAATAGGGGGAGTGGTTTACCATGGGCAGATAACAGAAATTAGGGATGTTCCCTGGCATTTAGGAACAGTTGAAGTGTATGGTTCTGATTTGGCAAGCTAGCCTGAACAAACTCAGAGGAGATGGCATAGAAACATCACCATTCAGTTATTTTTTATAGCACTCTTCATGTGCCGGGTGGGTTCCACTGCTCAGTCATCTTCCTAAAACCCACAGCGAGAGGTGATTTCCATTTCCATTTCACTGAGATCAAGATGTATAGCCATATTCCTAATTCATTTACCGAATCCCTAGTTATGCTAGGATTATGAAAGCTGATTACCAATGTGCCAGATATGATGTATGCCTGAAAGCAGACTTCCCTGTGTGAACACCTTGCTGGGCCAAGGCTTGCTGTGCAAAAAGGTGCTGTGGGAGAAAAAACAACAACCCTGCATCCAAAGCACCTACTCTGCCTTCTGCTGTGCTCAGTTGTTCAGCTTTCACCCTGTGGCAAAGGATGCTGTTATTGTGCAGTTCCACTGCCTCATTCACAGAATGTTAAGGAGGGGTCCACAGATAATGGCATCCCCTAGTCGTAACCCTCCTGTGTTTTCCCACTGCTTCTTCTGTCTGTTTGTTCTTACCAGAAAAAAAAAAAAGAATTCTGTTAAGGAAGAAAAGATGGACCAGCTCCACAATGCCTTTTGATTATTTGCAATGGGAGCCCTCTGTATGGAAGCACCCAAAAGGGTGGTGGTGGTGGTGGTTACAAAGCCTTTAAGAGTGAAGCATGCTTTATAGATGGTTTCAAAAAGTGACTTTGGTGCAGGAATGGGGCAGAGAAGGAGGTGTTAGTGGTTAGAGTGTTGGACTGGGGCTTGCTTGCTTATTTATTTATTTATTATATTTGTATTGTACCCCACCTTTTTCCTGCAAGGAGACTTGGAAGATCCGTGTTCTAGTCCCCAGTTAGCCATGAGGCTCACTGGGTGACTGGGCCAGTTGCTGCCTCTCAGCCTAACCTACCTCACAGGGTTGTTGTGAGGATAAAATGGAGAGGAGGAGGAGGAGGAGGATTATGTATGGGTCCCCTGCAGGAAAAAAAGGTGGGATAGATAGATAGGAAGGAAAGAAAGAAAGAAAGAAAGGGTTATATAATGCATGTATGATGTTGATGCCTATGTTTTCAGCCACCACAGAGCCTGCAAACTCCAATAAACCTTTTATAAAAGGACTGCAATGACTAATAGGCATAGAATACAATTTTGGGGGTTATATTTATTGTTTACCACCCTGACACCTTTTGATGAAGAGCAGCAGTTTATATATATCCAAATCAGCCTTTCCCCAGCCTGGTGCTTCCAATTTGGGGAAAGGTTGGGGAAACTCCCATCAGCCCCAGCCAGCATGGGCAATGGTCAGGAATGCTGGGAGTTGTAGTTTTGGGGGATCCAAATAAATAAGAAAAAATAAATACACATACCTTGGCAGCTACTTTGACACATTAATCTCTCTGTGTGTCATTGCACTTTCAGAATCAGTATGTAAATATGAAAGGTAGATGTTAGAAATATGATGACAGAAATGTACCAGCTGTGATAGAAATATTATGGATTTTGTACACCTTTTGAGCATGTGAATGGTGAGTGCTTTGGCTATTGGGTGCTATATAGAAATAAAATAAATGAAATGAGGGCCTTTGGAATACCCCCACCCCCGGCCCCGGATATTAACAGAGATATCTATGCAGGAATAATAAGGAACAGCCAGGCAGGAAAAGGTCTTGAGCTCAACCCATCTCCCCCGGCTCCCCAACCCCTTCAGTTACGGCTTATGTTAGATGGCTGATTTCCCTGTTGTTTTCAATTCAGCTCTCACCCTCTGGCCTTTTGATATCGCACTGTCTTGCTTTCTCAAATGCAATTTACATTGTTAAATTCAAGAAATTCATCTGGCAGTTCACACTAGAGCCGTTCTCTGTGCACCTGAAACAGCTCAACTTGGCTTGATTTCCCATGCCTTTGTTGTTCCCTATCTATGTGATCAAGGTATTACTTTAGCCATTTTCTCCTTAACAACGGCGCGTCGTCTGTCCTACCGAGACTTTGGGAACCTATGCTCTGTATGATGAACTCAGCTGAAGGTGTCATCCTGATTATACAGCTTTGCAAATGCAAGGCCTACCCTGACAGAGATGCCCCTTGTACAATCACTACCTCGCTCCTTCCCATCGGTATTCTCTGCCTTCACTGATGAATCCTGGTTTCCTTTTAGCCATTTGTAGCTTAGTCAACATTGAGTTTTAAAGCTGCATGGATTTCTCTGCAGTGACCTGTAAATCCCTTTCCTGGTCAGTATGCTGTCTTACCGTTCTGTATAATATCCTCCTGTTTTGGTTTGCTGGCCCCAGACTTATTATTTCGTGTTTCTCTATATTAATCTTAATTTTCCATTCACTGGTCCAGGTAGCTACAAGTCTCAAATCCCTTGTTCCTTGTTATTTGCTCCTTCTCCAATTTCATACCATCCTCAAATTTTGATATTCTCGTGGCTCCTGTTCTCCTCCATATTATACATGAATTCACCCCATCAGAATTCTCATCCGGGAACTCTTCCGAGAAATGCTTCTGATAGGGCGCACAAATATAGGCAGCTATTAATGGATGTTGCATGGCAAAGTCTTCTCAGCATTATAGGCAGGATGGATGAAGAGCTGAATTCCGTTAGCTTCTACTTCAGGTGAGGTTAGAGAGGAGAAAAGGAAAAGAGTTTTTAATCTATTGAAGTGTGTGGTTATTCTTGGTCAGAAGTCTTTTTAAGGTAGGTTCTGATCAATGAAGAGCTGAAGTGTTGAATGACATGGTGAAGCCCATAAGGATGATTTTCCCCTTTGGGAACCAGTTGTTTGAACGCTCAGACACAATGACTGGGTTCACATGACAGGACAATGCATTGTGGGTGACAAGCCATGGTGGGTTGATGTATCATGCAAACCTGGACTGATTCATGCAGGGTGGCTTGTCCATGGGCAACAAGCCACACCAACAACCCATGGCTTGTTGTTGAGGTTGTTGGACCCATGATGGGTTGTGGGAAGAGGATAGTGAGGTGCTCAGCAAGAGTGGCAAAAAACCCTTGCTGCTCTTGCTGAGCTAGCCCAGGCCACTGTCAGGGCCAGCCACCCCATTGATGCCCAAGCGGCATGGTGGAGTGATTGGCACTGGCTTGGTGCCCCCCCCACCAGGATTGTGAGTCCTTTTGTGCTTGCTTGCTGCAGTTTCCCCCCCCCCTCACCTTTTACCCTTCCCCCCTTTTTTCGGACATCACTTGCGCAAGTCCAACTAGAAAAAATAATTTAAAAAATACAAAGAACTTTGTGCACATTTGAGGTGCATTAAAAAAAAAAGTGTCTCAAACTGTGACAAGCCCCTCTAATGTGCTGCTTCGGCACTTTGAAGGGGCTGTCAATAGCTGTGAAATCTGAGATCGTGAAAAGCGATGGCCCAAAAAAGAAAGGGAAAAAGGGGAGGAAGCAGTGGTGAGCGCAAAAGGGTGTGTGGTTGTGTCAGGGAGGGCAAACAAGATGGGTCCTGCTGCGGGGTCCCCTGGGATACCCATGGGAGGACCAAGGGGAAAGGAGGCGGTTGTTTCACAAACAACCCATCCTGATCCTGTGTAGCTTATTTGCAGGGTGGGTTGTCGTGACATGCAAACCTGCCCACTGAGATCAAACATGTTTTCCCTCCAGGCACAATTCCAAATGTAGACATTCCATGATCCGTGGCATGTCTGAGGATTCATACATTTGTATTGCTGTACTTCTCCCCAACAATCACTCCATGATGGGTTCACCATGTCCATTACTCATGCCAATTTGGAGAAAGTAGAGAAGCATCAAATGAAACAAGGACCTTGCAAGAATGTGGCATAGCTGCAGGTATATTATGAGTTGCCCTTCTGCAAATAAAAGGGCTCCTTCTGTTCATGTAAGGGACAGGGATCCAGCATTGGTCCCCACTGGACGGGGCGGGTGGGCGGGGAGGTGATTTTTGCTGATTTCTCCCTGCGGCAGCCTGCACTATCTCGCCAACTATTCTGCATCTCCAGTGGGCTCTCTAACCCTTTGGAGCAGCTTTTTAGGGGCCACAGAGAGTGCAGGGAGAAGGAGGAATCTATAAAAACCACCTCCTTCCCCTTCCTCCAGAGGGAGTAACCCATGAGCGGAGTTTTGCTCATTGGTACTCTGGATCCAAGACACCATTTCCTCGTGTATCATGATGAATTGTAATTTCCAAATTTCCAAAGCTGAGCACGGTCCATGTATGAATACCCTTACCTTTCCAAAAACCAGTGACCCCGTCTGATTTAGGACTGATCCTCACTTTTTCTACTTGGTTATATATAAATTCCAGTTTATGGCAATCAGACCATTGGTCCATCTAGCGCAGTATTATCTACACTAACTGGCAGTGGCGCTCCAGATTTCAGTCAGGAGTCTTTTCCAACCCTATCTGGAGATGCTGGTGATTGAAATGGAGACCGTCTGAAAGCATGTGATCTACCACTGACTTACAGCCCTTCTATAAATATCTTTCACCATAAATGGATACATGCAGAATACATACACAAAGAGAACTCATGAAAATGCATAACAGGAAGGCACGTCTCTTGCAATATGCTTCGTTGATTGAAAATTTCTAAATTTTGTCATTTTTTCTTTAATTCTAATGTTCTGTTAAAAGACAGAAATCATAATTTTTAACAACTTGTAAAGACTAGTGATGTGCTAAAAAACTTCTTGCTGAAGGACATGGGGAGCTAGCTAGGGTTTATAATATTCAGAGTTAGAAGGGAGCTATCTCTCGAGCCTCGAGCAAAAGATCTTGCTGATTCGCAGCTCAATTGTGTTCACCTGTCAGGTCCGTGAAGGGGGAGGAAGGAAAATCGGACTAGCTCGAAGAATTCGTTGGGCAGCCGCTGCAAGGCTCGCTCCCACTTCTATCAGACCATCAAGCTGATATACTTTTCTGCAATTATTATTTTAGTGTGATTTTTGCCTGTGTGATTTTTTAAATAATAATGACAACACCACTAATTTTTAGAAAGAAAATTAAAAGCCATGGATGTGTCATTAAATGGAGCAAAATATGTACTATTTATTTATTTATTATATTTTTAATCCACCCAATAATCAATGTTCTCTGGGCAGTTTTATAAAAGGCAGCTAGGAAAGTTTGACATACCATATAGCATAATAGTGGTGTGTGGTGAAATGAATTCTGAAAAATCTTGTAGTAGATGATCAAAAAAGCAATGTGACAGTTCAATATGCAATATAGTGTGTTTACAATAATAAAATGGAAAATCAAAAAGAAAAAAAAGAAGATAACTGGAATGAATCAGTTGAGCAACTAGTCCCAGTTCTTGATTTTCTTCAGCTGAGCTCTTTCAGCTACTCACTTCCACATCAGAAAGGAAAGCTAAGCATTTCTCAGTGACCTGCACAGGTTGTAACAACATGTGTTTGGGTAAAAGCCAACCATGCTTGATTGCTATATTGGTATTTATTCTTGTCTTTCATAATTCTTATCAATTATCCAAATAAGACATGTTAGAGCTACTAAGGGAGAAATCACACAAACAATCCTTTAATCTTCCATAGGATCGACAATCTGCGTCCAATGTGCACACATTCATCTCTGATAAACATCTCACTCCCATTTAGAGTCAAAGTCTAAATAGGGGGATTTTGCCAAAGAATTTCAATAATTAGTCTTCCCCAATATTCCCCAGATGTTGTGCTGTATAGTATATACGTACCTGAAGAAATCATTCATATACTCAAAGCCCCTTTAATGTAAGATGTTAAGAGGGGTGAACTTTAACTTTTAAACATACCTATGAAAAACAGATCCATGATAAGTCTGATGCTAGCCCCCTTCAAGATGATCTCAACTCTTAAAATATGATGGTTTTAGTTGGATTAAGAGCCTCTATTGCTGCCGATGAGAAAGGAGGGTGCCTCTTTAAATTGCTGCTCAAATCTAACTAACAATTGCCACATGTTGAGCAAGATTTAAGAGTTATTAAATAGGGATGCCACTATTATGTTCTCCACTTGAAAGACCTTTGTTTTTCACCAGGAAAACAGAAAAGAGAATAAAGGAGCAATCCTATGGCCCCTAGACTGTGTCTGAGGGGCCAGAGGATACTATGGATTCCGAGGTCGGAGGCAGCACTCCAACCTCAGAGGGGGGGATCCACAATCCGTTCCCCCCTCCCCCTTGCAGCCAGCACAGGAAGAACTGTGCCAGCTGTCTCTCCAAGGTTGGGAATGTGACCTCAGAGGGGGGGGGGCATTCAGTGGGCGGGGAGGTGTTTTGCCAAATGTTTTCCCAAAGGGCTTGGCAGGGTTCTGTAATGAATTCTCATGCCATATTAAATCCAGGAGGATCAAGCCGAACATCTTTTATTGAGAGTTAAGATCTGTATTATACAGAGTACAACAATCCCAAGTCCCCTAGTAAGAGCCCCACCCTTTGGACAGGCAGTGACCACAATATCACCAACCAAGCAATCAAGAAGCTCTGCCTCCAGTATCCTTGATGCAGTCCTCCATCCGTGTCAGGGCTCCTGCTTCTTTGTCCTTCTTCAGGCTGACAGCCAAACGGCTTCTGGATCTCTCTCTCTTCCTCCTCAGCACACTTCAACCTTACACACTACACCACACCACCACATACACAACCCACCACTCAGTAGTCTGCATTTGCTAGTCTTATACAATTCTAGCATCCAACTCCATGGGCTGCAGACCTCGTGTTTGCATGATAATACCTGTGCTGTGTACAAATTCATTATCCTGGGTGGCAGCCAAGTCACATGCTGGTAAGTTGCTGAAGATTGCATCAGGTTGGCAAGTAGCCAAGGCCATTTGCTGATAGCACAGCACAACAAGCTTTACATTTTAGCTTTCTTTAATCAAACCTAGAGCATGGAGGAAGAACTCTGTACAACACTCCTGTACTCCTCAATTATCTTCCGCAATTCCCAGTACAGGAGGGAAGGAGACTGGAGAGGCCAGAATACAAGCCTCTCCAGCCTCCTTCCCTCCCCCTCCAAAACACCCCAACTAGATGGGCAAAAAAGCCTTTTTAGAGAAAATCCAGGGCTCAAGGATGAAGAGGCGGAAACTGCCTCTGCCACTTCTACCACCCTATATAGTCTCCAGGTTTGGGGGCTTATGATAATCACAATAGGACTGTATCCGAAGCACACAATCCTGTGCATGTTTAAATAGAAAAAAAGTCCTACAATTCCCAGTATTCCCCCAGCCAGCTATGCTGGGGGGGGGGGGATGCTGGGAGTTGTAGGATTTTTTTCTGTCAAAACATGCATAGGATTGCACCCTAAGATGGAAGTGTCACAGCAAGTATCCAAATTCCAATAGAATGATATTGATTTCCATTCAGGACCAATGCTCGCCTGTATTTCATCTTCATTCAGGACCTATTTATTTATTATATTTATACCCCGCCTTTTTTCCTGCAAGGAACCCAAGGCAGCTTACATAGTCCTCCTCCTCCTCTCCATGTTATCCTCACAACAACCCTGTGAGGTAGGTTAGGCTGAGAGTCAGTGACTGGCCCAAAGTCATCCAGTGAGTTTCATGGCTGAGTTTCATCCCTGCACAGCTGCATCTTGGTTCTGTTTGAAAACATCTTCCTTACTAACTACCAAAAATGTGATCAGACTGAATAATTTGCTATAACCAGGTCAGTCCATACAACAATCCCACAAAGATCAAAGGATGCAGGCAGGACTACAAGTATACTGATTTAGCAGGTACACCATAGAAAAGGTGATGCAGGGCAAATGTCAAGTCAAGGTTACTATACACACCTTTTCTGCAATTACCGCACTCAAAGTGGGTTCACAACAGTTACAGATACAACAACATAACCACTGAGTTCATTACAAAAAATCATCATCAAAACAATAATCATAGAACATCTAATTTCAGTAATCAATATAATACTCAATTCCTAACAATTCATTACACTAAAACAACCAACAACTCTATGATACAGCATTAAATCAAAAGTCAAGGTTCATATAATGGCGGCAAAAGTATCCATTATGAAATGTTTTTCATCACATGTATCATAAAAGATGTTGCAAGAAAGTCTTTCTGAATTTATATTCCCTCATGGGTTTTTTTTGTCATTCAGTGAAGGAGGCTTAGACTCAGAGTTGTTTTATTTTTCTTTAACAGTATTTCCTTTACATCATCAGAAACATCAGTAGAACTGTATAATATCCATTGACAGGAATCTAATAATTAGAACAATACTATACCCAGAGAGATATTTTGCCCACATCTGAAATTCCAGAAATAGGCAACTTAGAGCTGTTCCTAATGGTTCTATGCTACATAAAGATTCTCCCGAAAAAGCAGTAACCCACTGCTCCCATATTAGTTTAGCGGGTCAGAAATCTGGCATAGCATGCATCTCTGGCCTAGATTCTGTCCTCAGTGAAGTTAACTGATCCCTAAAAATCCCTTGGTTTTGATTTATAAAGCCATTTTGCCCACAACTAGATAAAATTCATGCATTACCGTACATAGTGCTACTGTTCAAGCATGTGAAGTGTGAAGGGGAGGCATGCACCTCCAAATGCACAGTAGATGCGCACTGGGGAGCGGCAGCCATTCACGTTATCCAGGGGCATCCCCAAGTAGTTAGGAACATTTACTTAATTATTTATTTTTATTTACAGCATTTATACCCCACCTTTTAGCCAAAAAGGCACCCAGAGACAGAGTGGTGTTGCATGACATTCCCTGCCCTCAGGCTGATGATCTAAATATAAGATAAGAAACAAGGTATAACAGGGATAGGGAGGATATAGAAATAATTAACATAAGAACATAAGAAGAGCCCTGCCGGATCAGACCAAGGGTCCATCTAGTCCAGCATTCTGTTCACACAGTGGCCAGCCATCTGCCCACAGGAAACCCGCAAGCAGGACATGAGGGCAACAGCAGCACCTTCCCGCCCATGTTCCCCAGCAACTGAAGCACCTAGGCATACTGCCTCTGTACACCAGTTGTTAAAAACTGTTAAATTGTTGTTGTTGTTTTTTTAAAAAAAACACCCAACAATTTAACAATTGTTTTAAAAAAAAACAATTAAAATGTTTTTTTTTTAATAATAAAAAAAATTGAAGTATTTTTGAAGAGATGGTGATGGTGATAGCTTACTTCATCTTCCCCTCCTGCCAGTGGCGTAGCGTGGGTTGTCAGCACCCGGGGCAAGGCAAGTAATTTGCGCCCCCTAACCCGTGGATTTTAGCACTCAAGTCTCTTCCACTAGATTAGTTAAAGAAACCCTTACCCCCTAAGCACATGTATTGTTTGTTATGAAAATACTGATGTAATTAAAGTAAAATGCATCTAAATACAAGTTTATTTTCAAACACTTTATTGAGTGCGAACATGCATTACACATTCTCCATATTTTCAGCAGGTCTATGAATACAAATCTACAAATGTAGTAACCTAGCATGGGCCATGCTATTATATGTCGTCTCACAACCATCGTAAATGACAAAAAATATCAAGAACAAAAACTAAACATCAAAATGGAACCATACCCTGGAGATGATCCAAGACTGGGCTAGATGGAGCCAACTTCCTCAATCCTGTACCTCTAATTGTAATTCTTTAATAGAAGTGCAAGATATCAATCTGTATATAATATACAGATTAATTTAAATTCGCCTGCTTTTAATTAGCGCAAATTTTTCAACAACGGAATTGAAATCTACATTAAAGTCTCTCTCAATGGACAGTATTGCTAGATTACTCAGTCTTTCTTGGCTCATTGTAGATCTCTGATATGTTTTAATTATTAAGTTTTGAGAAACTTCTTTCACAACTCGCTGTAGAAACAGTGATAGTAAGAAAGATTCTTAATGTGACAACAAAGTTAGTTAAACTTTCTTGCAGCCCGGACCCGATCACAGCAGTCAGCAGGCTCATACTGACAATCACAAATGCAGATTAGAATACTTCCCCTGCCTCAACCATATCCTGGGAGACCCAGTTTTTTGACCATATGTTTTGAGTTTGACAGGATGGTGAAAATATGTAAAATGGCAACTAATCTGCTGTAGGTGGCCTTGAATACATGCCTTAAGTGTATTTCGTACCCAATTTTTGTTCTACAAAAAATATGGCATAATGGTGTCATCCTGCTTCCTGATTTATCTGAGCATTCACTACTAATTCCTTAATGTATCTAGGGCTTTTTAGTCCAATGGAAACACTCTCATGAGCAAAAAAATAAATTAAACAGTGCAGCACTGAGCTCCAATGTAGATAAGGAGCCATGGATTTGACTGGTATCTAAAAAGCACTGCTATACAACTGCAATCCTGCACTCAGTTACGCACAGAAGTCAATGAGTTTAAAGTGCATGTAACTGGGCACCAGACTACAGCTGAGGTTTCCTGCCAACATTCTTTTTTCTTTTTTACAAGTAACGACATGAGGAAACCTATTTCCAATTCTCTTTTTAATTCTCATATGTGTAAGTTGAATATATGCAGCATTTAAAATAATTTTCCCATAAGAGATGCCTGGCTCAGAACAGAACAGTGATATTAGCACTGGCTTCATATTTCATGGAGAAATGGCACTGACATGAATTTTACTATGGCACTTTAGAGATCTGACATCATGTATATGGTTAAATTGCTAATAAAGCCATCCATACCCAGTCCAGTTTTCATTAAGAAAATACTGTACCACACCAGGCTGGCTCCTCTTTCTCTTTTATTCTTAGAAGCCTCAACACTCCTATTCTTTGATGGGCATCTGTCAACCACAGGCTGATTAGGTTCTTGTTGCTCACTTAAAAACCCAGCAAGCAAAAAACAACAGCAGGGCTATGGCATCTCCCCTCACCAGTTGTTCTCATGCAAGCAAAACATACAACAGGAAAAACCAATTATATTTGAGGGTTTTGTTCAAATAACATTGAACATTGTCAACAATGGTTATTTCTGAGGACTATTTCTTCACTGCACAGCAGAGTACACCAAAGAATGCTAGCATTTCCTGTGGAAACTACTTTTTGCCAGTAACATCCCACTATTCCCCTACCCTTAAAATGTTGGGTGTTGTGTTTTTTTGTGTGTGTTTTTTTAAAAAAAAAACATAAATAGATGCAACATGGCATTTTGACAATAGCCACAATGAAATGTTTCCCCGGCTCACCACCTTGCAGACATTTTTTAAAACACACACACACACACACACACACACAACCATCACCAGGAGAGGAAACTAAGGGGGGGGGGGGGAGAATTCAGCAGAGGCTCTTACCCCCACAGAAAAGATGTCTTGGAGATGTCAAAGTCATGAGTTATAAGTAGGAGGTAGGAAGAAGTGAGCACGTCCACCTCTCTCTCTCTTTTAATTCCTCATTGATCTCTCTCTCGTTTCCAAAGTGTTGCTTATTTCTACCTGTTATTTGATATGTATGTATTCAAAGTAGTTTAAGAAGCTTTCTCTTTCAGAGTGGATGGCTACATGATCCTTCTGTACACTAATTAGATATAGACACCTCTCCCCCCCCCCCCTCTCACACACCATTCCCTTTCCTTGTTCCGAGCCTTTCCTGCTGTATGCGATTTCCAGTCCCATTTTGGCTATCCAATTTTATTCAGAGCCCTCCTGGCTGGCAGGAAACTGCTCCACATGAGCAGAAAAGCTTCACGAAAAAAGAAGGTACAAAAGAGGCGGCGAAACAGCACAGCAACGCAAGCAACAAGAGGGACCCGCGGCCGCGGGAGCTGCAGCTGCTGCTGCTGCTGCCGCCGCTGCTGCTGGCGCGAGACTCCCTCTGTTCCAAGAGCCCCACAGCTGCGGCGTTACTATAGAGACATCACCGCTAAACCCTTTCTCGCTAGGGCGAGTCTCTCCCGCAGACCCCGAGAGGGGAAGGGGTGGTGGTGGGGAAGTCCCAAGCAAGCCCTGCTCGCTTCGGCGCCTTCTCTGCCTCCTTCCCCCAAATGCAGACAGCCGAAGGGGGCGGGCGCCCCAATGCAAACTTGTGGCAGCCGCCCGGTTTGCATTGCTGCTGCGAGTGCGAGCGCGCCCCCCCCCCAGATGTTGCGCCCGGTGCGGCTGGCCCCCCCTGCACCCCCCACGCTACGCCTCTGCCTCCTGCTCACAGGGCAGTTGACTGAATGGCTGTGAGGAGTCCAGTTCTGGTTTCATGAAGCAGCAGCAGCAAGTGGGGAATATATGTGTGTAGTGTGTTCCCTTCATACTTAATGTTGTGAACTTCAGGAAAAACTGACCACATACTCCAGTTTACCCATGATGCTGCATGAAGTGTGAAACATACCAAAGTGATTGGAAATGCTCAATCTTATTGTGAGTTTGATTCTATTGTGATTTTGTGCAGATGAGCTGCTAATGATATTATAGACTCACTGAACCCCGCCAGGAGATACAGAAGAGGAACAGACATATGTAAGAAGATCACACATCCCTTCAGGAACACGATGGGTGTCTCTTCAGAATGCTATAATTGTCCTCTGTCCAAGGACAACAGGCAAAACCATCATGGGGTGTATCTTATTTTGACAGTTTAGATCTGGGAACCTCAGGCCTGAATGATGCTATGCTATGGTAAATCTTCAAAAGTGTCCTTGGACCCGTTTCCATTATTTTAAGCAGGTTGAATGATTTTGTTTTCATCATGTCTGGGATAGTGAGTGAAGTATCACTGAGCTAGCATGCATTTTTAGATCCATTTGTGCTTAGCTAGCATTTTACTCCATTTCGGTAAAGTGCTTGGAGACACATGGGTTATGTTTGCTTGTTTTAAAAATGCCATCATTTTATTAATAAAATTCCACACTGTGTGCGGTGAAGTCTGGTGAAGTCTGGGCGTAACTAGCTATATCTTCTCAGAAACCCAATTTTTTTTTTTTTTAAAGGAAAGGAAAGGAAAGGCCTCACATACAGTATACAGTTGCCACTTTCCTTCAGGCAGAAACAATGGAAATAATAGTGCACCTTGAGCAAACACTATGTTAGAGACTGCAGGAAGCAAACTGAAGAAAGCCAGGGGGAAAAAAGGGGGGGAAATGTATTTTTGCTTTTTAAAATGCCTTCACACATGGCCAGCTTGTCTGGGCCCGGAAGGATATCCTGGGGAGACAGGTGGGCCAAGCAGCGTGCTAAGCATGCACATCCTATTGGGTGAGGGGTGGGGCTTACAGGGCAATATTAGCTCATGGAACCCCACCCTCACCCCCTTTGGAACTTTCAGCTCCCTCCCTCCTTGTATACAGTGTGGGTTACCTGGTTATCCGTCCATCTTGTCCTTCACTTAAAGCAGCAAAATGTCTTGGGCTGGTCCTGCCACTAATAACACCTTGCCTTCTTGGCCATCCAGCAGTCTCACAAGCATAGGTTTTAGTTCCTTCTATAACATCTGGAGTAGCTTTTCAGCAGCTTCACCGGGTCCAAGGACACTTTCTCAGCCTTTGCCTTTGACCATCAAATCATTCCATTGATACATTGTAAAAACATAAGAAGCACTGTGCGGGATCACACCAAAGGCTTATCTAGTCCAGCATTCTGTTCCCATGGTGGCCAACCACCGGGAAGCCCAGAAACAGGACACAAGCACAACAGTGCCCTCCCACTCATGTCCCCTAGCAAAAAGGTTATGCCTGCCCCTTTCATGGCATGTGATTGGCCCTTCCTTTTCAACATTGCAAGTGTAAAGTCAGATGCACCAGGTGACTGTTTGGGGCCCGAGTAGGAATTTTGGGCAGGCAACATGATTGGCTGAGGGCTGCTTGCTTTTTTTGCCTACTCCACACTGTTAGAGGGAATGGGTAGAGTTTGTTCATAGGTTAATTGGCTCATAGGTTGATCCGATCACATTTGGGCAGGCAGTTTATATTTCAGTTGGGGTTAGGGTTGGTGAGCATCCATAGGCACCTTTACAGTGATCAGCATTTCCGGAGGTTTCACACTCAGGGTTGTGCGACCCAGTGTGGACATATGGATTGCCTCTGAGGCTAACTCACCTTGCCCACTCGGAGTTTTTTGCGGCCCTGGGAAGGGGTGATGTGGGAAAGCCTCCCTACACCGGGATGGTATAGACCTGGGGGGTGGCGAGTGGACAGATGCCACCTGATAGGGCTTGGATGTCTTGCCCGATGTCATTACAGGTCAGTTGCCTGTAGAGACTAGACAGACACCCACACACTGTCCCCTTCCTTTGCAGATCCTTTTTAAATAAATGTGACCCAAGTTGAACCAAAGTTCTGTGTCTGTCTCATTTGATTTCCTCCCTCCCTTTCACTCAGAAAGACACCCACATGGCAAAAGAAACAATACTTCCTATTACTTTTGCCTCAGTTTGCTGGACTATATCAGACAGTGGAAAATGTGCCTGAACTTTCAAGCAATTCTCACTCAGCTGGCCTCTGCTTATTTTAGGCTGCAATCCTATTCCCCATTACATGGCACTGAGCCCCATTGAATTCAACGGGACCTACTCTGAGTAGGCACATATAGGATCGTGCTGTTAAACATTTATAATTAATGTTCTTTTATTCGGTCGTGTTTCATTATCTTTGGCACATATTATCCCACATTTTAGAGTAATTAGATGTTATTTGCATCATGCTGGGATCAATGGCCCTTTCACAAAGCCAAAGGTGGACTGGAAATTGGAATTCTATCATTTAGAAAGGCTGAAACATTTAAAGAAGACCACAACTCAAATTCCCCTTGCACACAATTGTTAACCGAGTGCTTAAAGATTCCTGTAAGTTATTACAGGACAACATTCATGCTGAAGAGGTGAAGTTTAAAAAAAAAAAAAAAAAAACACCCTTCTTTGTTACTGAAGCATAACCCCTGAACATGTTGATTGTTTCCTTTCCAACAGGGATTAGAGGAGGAACCTATTCCAGCCCAATGGTACAATCATGGAGATAAAGGTTTGTTTATGTTCTGTACAAAGGGAGCCTTAACGTACCATGTTCAGGTATGTGAAAATATCCCTTAGAGCAGCCTTCTCCAACCTGGTGCCCTCCAGATGAGGTGGACAACAACTCCCATCATTCCCAACCAACATTCTGTCTGGGGATGATTGGAGTTGTGATCCAACACATCTGTAGGGCACCGGATTGGGGAAGGCTACCTTAAAGGGAAACTAAATAAAGATGTAAGATCCAGGCATCCTAACTCGTTGCCCCAAATTATAACATGGAGTAATTTTCACTTGTCAATAGGAAGTTGCTCACATATGACAGTTTGGATAGATTACTGTCCAAAATTATGTCACAGATACATTTGATGGTTTCCTTTCATTTCTCAGCAGTGTAACCTGTGTATATGATGTGACGTCTTAAGGTCAGCAGGCATAACGATTACTCACATGTTCCTGAATGTTCCGAAGCACAAAGGGGGACTAACTAATGAACAAAAGTGTGTTGGAAATCTGATCAAGATGGGACATTTTAATGGAAAGAACAGCCAAAGAAATTCCAAACATAAAAGTTGGTGCTCCCAGCTCAGACTTCGTGATGATCGGTGAACTCCCGTCAGTTAGGTTCAGAACTGGGCCAGCAATTACAAGCAGCATTGAGAATGCTTGGGGGGGGGATGTGTGGGGGGAGAGGTGAGTCAAAACGTTGGTTGCACCATATCATATTGCTTTAACATTTTGTCTCATGTTTACCCAAGTCCTGGTCAGTAATCACAGGTCAGCTAAAGCTAAGCAAATGATAAGGGGGATTTGATAGCTCGCATTTCTTTAACACTGAGGCTTCTGAGAAGAAAGCTCTTGGCCTCGCCATAAGCTACAAAGATCAAGAGAATGCAAGGCTAAGGGGAGAGCTAATCGAGATTGCATAAAAGTGTTGCATGAATTAAATCAGTGTTATAGTCTGTTTGGATTGATGTACTGGGGAAGTTTCCCAGAGCTTGGTCAAACCAACACTCAGAAATTGCCTACTTCTTGCACACACACCCAAGATGTTTGATGTACAATATGTCTGAGCTGGACAAACTAAGCACATTTGTATGTTCAAGTTCAACCAGGTACTTATGAGCTTTATCAATATCAGTGGCTCTACCCTTTTTGTCTGTTTGCTTGTTTTTGTCTTATGTTTTTGTCTTATTTTGTCTTATGTTTTGTTTTTGTCTTATGTTTTTACAATGTATCAATGGAATGATTTGATGGTCAAAGGCAAAGGCTGAGAAAGTGTCCTTGGACCCGTTTCCATTATTTTAAGCAGGTTGAATGATTTTGTTTTCATCATGTCTGGGATAGTGAGTGAAGTATCACTGAGCTAGCTAACCTGCTTAAAATAATGGAAACGGGTCCAAGGACACTTTCTCAGCCTTTGCCTTTGACCATCAAATCATTCCATTGATACATTGTAAAAACATAAGAAGCACTGTGCTGGATCACACCAAAGGCTTATCTAGTCCAGCATTCTGTTCCCATGGTGGCCAACCACCGGGAAGCCCAGAAACAGGACACAAGCACAACAGTGCCCTCCCACTCATGTCCCCTAGCAAAAAGGTTATGCCTGCCCCTTTCATGGCATGTGATTGGCCCTTCCTTTTCAACATTGCAAATATTATAACTGAACGGTTTGGGGCCAGGTTATCTGAAGGAACACTCGTCCCATACGTGCCTACCTGAACCCTGAGATCCTCTTCGGAGATCCTTCTCAGAGAGCCCCCTCCAAAAGAGGCTAGGAGGGTGGCTACTAGGGGAAGGGCCTTCTCAGTTGTGGCACCCCATCTCTGGAATCAACTTCTCAAGGAGGTGCGCCTGGCGCCTACACTTTATTCCTTCAGACGCCAGGTGAAGACCTTTTTATTTACCCAATATTTTAATGGTTAGATTTTTATTCCCATTTTTATTATCACTGCTGTACCTCCGGTCTGATTCATCTGGCTGCTTTGTTTTATTGTTTTGTATTATATTTGTATTTCTATTTCTATTTTAATGATATTTTTGGTTTTAAGATTGTTTTTATCCTGTTTTCTTGTAAACCGCCCAGGGAGCCTTTGGGCTGATGGGCGGTAAATAAATATATTAAATAAATAAATTAAATAAATAAATAACTGCTCCTTGGAAAGAACTGCAAATGCTTCTGTGTCATGGCAGCTCAGCATGGGGACTGCAATGTGGGAAAGCCACTCATTCTATGGATCACCCAGTCACATGGAGAAGCTCCGTGGTAGCACCAGCAGCTATTACTGTTGTGCACCTGAGTGCTTTGTAGATCAGCAGATCTCAGCCCAGTTCAGTAGACTGCAGGAACAGTTTGCCCTTGGAACAAACTGCTTTCCTTCTATAGGTCACAGGAACTCCTGCTGACAGCGATGAAAGTGCTTAGCTTGTTAAATAAACCAGTGGTGAATCCATAAGTTTAGACCCATCTGCCTGTCAGCAGTTTCGATAGACAGGTTCAGAATATGGTTTAGATTGGAGTAGAAGTGAACAAAGAGAGAGAGAGAGAGAGAGAGAGAGAGAGAGAGAGACTGCAGCAAGCATTATTTCTGAATATGTCATGCAGGAGAAAGTACTATCTAATGAATTCAACTGTAGCCATTCTACTCCTCCCTCTTTGACAATGCTTTTCTATAATTCATTCCTTATATTTTCTTTTCTTTTATATAAATGATGACTGTGCTCCTTAGCAGATGACACACGTCACTAGCAGAGGAGAGATGACGAACAAACAGAACACTCTGTCTGGCAATTACGGTCAAGGCAAAGAAAACTGCAAGGTCTGCCTCGCAATACTGATATATCAATGAGTCTCGAGTGTCTTTTATAGCTATATTTATGAGGTGCTCTAGAAAGTTTCTTATCAAGGCAGGGGGACTGTGGAGCCAACTAAAGCTCTTTAAAAATCTTAGCTTGTTTCAGTGTCCAAACTAAGATATGACAACATTTCAGAGTGGGGTGGGAAAAGAAAAAAGATAGCTATCTTGGTTGTCACACTTCTATGACTTTCCCTCATCCTCTTCTGCTTCAGGGTAGTGCCATTATTCATAGCCACAACTTAGAGCTTCTTCTCAGAAAGCTCATTCTTTTCCTTCCTAACTGTACAATAAATAACCTTTTAAAACCTTCAGATGTTTTGGACTACAATCTTCAGCATTCCTAAGCATTGTTCATGCCGGCTGGGTCTGATGGGGGCTGGATCCAAAACATCTGGAGAGCACCAGGTTGGGGAAGGCTGCCATTTTATTTATTTATTTATTATTTATTTATTTATTTATTATTATATTTATACCCCATCTTTTTTCCTGCAAGGAACCCAAGGCGACTTACACAGTCCTCCTCCTCTCCATGTTATCCTCACAACAACCCTGTGAGGTAGGTTAGGCTGAGAGTCAGTGACTGTAATAATTTGCCATTGCAAATTATAAGTTGAGTTAGACGTAATGAGTTCACGAAAGTTGAGTGAAATCAAAGCCTCCAGCAGCCTTCTTGCATCTAATTACATCAGCTGCAGTTTCATTGGAAAGCAAACGAGCAATAAAATGTAATCAAGCTTTATTGGGCATTTTTCTGTAGCTCAGGTGCAGAGCCCAAGAGAAGTATGGTTACTACCAGCGCAGCTCTTAAGCTTATCATTTGGTCATTCTGAGCTCAGTTGACAGAAGGATCATGGGTGTAGCTGTAAATGAAGTTTACAATGTTTGTAAGTATTAAGTGACTTGTAGCTTAATGCCATAACTATAGGGAAAATAAATTACCAGGTCATTAAAGGGCTTTAGCGATTCACACAACATTAGAGAATAATAAGGGGGGCAGTCCCATTTCTCTAACAACACATAAAATCCACTTTTCAATTAAGAGCGTAATAGGTTCGCCTTGGCATTATGTTACGGTCTCTCATGAGTTTCATTGCTAAGAAATTATTAGGGCTCTGACTGTGCTTCCAAAGGCATGCACGGAGAGACGTGTGGGGTGGGAGGGGGAAGTATCATCCGTTCTCTCTCACAAGTGGGTTTAGACAGGAGCCCTGTAGGTAACCTCATGAAGGAGCTCTATATATTTCAGAGATGTGAAAACTGAACAGGGCACAGGAGAGGTTGTGTGCATGTATTCCATACTTTGGGTTTGGTAGTCTCATAGGCTAGACTAAACTTAATCAGAAACGACTGAGCAAATATGCCAGCCGTGGAAATTAGTATCAGCAGGGGGGGATAGAAAGGATTCCAGCATGTTGGGAGACATGAACCACATTTCTTCAGACATGATAGCCAAGCTTCTTTTTACCCAGAGGCCCTTGCTGTGGGAGGAGCTTTATTAACTTTTAGTATTGTATATTTTCAACTATGTTTTTAACTTTGGTTTTAATTTATTTATTTTTAATTACAACGTTGTTTTTATTGTTGGTTTTATCTTGTTTTTATTGTATGGATTGTTGTGAACCGCCCAGAGAGCTTCGGCTGTGGGGCGGTATAGAAATGAAACAAACAAACAAACAAACAAACCTTGGTCTGCACTCTGCATCTCCCTCCTCCCATTCCTTAGGGCCCCTGGAGACAACAGCCTTATGCAGGCATTCCATTCCAGTGATGAGTCAAGCTGTGAGGAGGGGGAAATACATTAGCCCCACAGCCCGTTCCAGGGTTCCAAATCACAAAAGGGAGCCGTCACAGACAGAGGCGGCTCTCCCCTCCAGAAAGTCACCCTCCACATGGAGAGGGGGTGACGGGGCTAGTGTCTCCCCCTCCTCGCACATTTACTCAACACTGGAGCGGAATGCCTACATAAGGCTAAGGTTCTGCGACCAAGTAGCACGATTTCCAGGGACAATCCTGACCCTATTTTGACAGCATGTGGCAGGAGCTGTACTTCCTAAGCTCTTTAGAGTAGACCCAATGAAATCAGTGGGATTTAAGTCAGTCATCATGGCTATCTTAACTTTCTACTCTGATTAAGTCTGTATCCAACCCATAGAAAGTAGGCTTTTTTCTTCAAACCTAGGTTTTATCCACATGCCAATGTATTCAAATTTGGTCAATTTATTAATTAATCAACCAGAATTCTGAATTGATGAAGTTGTGTTTAATTATATGACAACTCTAGTTATCAGGGATTTCTCAGTGGGATAAGTAATGACCGACAAGCTTCTGCATATGAACTAAGTTTTTGCAAGAAGAATATGGCCCAGAATTCTTTGCAATATCCAGGGGCGCATGGAACAAAGGTCAACAAATAAAGAGTTCCAATGAAGGAAGAAAGTTTGAGCCCATGGGTGGAAATGGGAAGTCAGTTTTGGCTGAACATCAGGATAATTGTCCTAAGATTAAGAGCTGTTGGAACAGACTGTCATGGGAAATACCTTCACTGGAGGCTGGATGGCCATCTGCTAGGGATGCTGTAGTGGAATCCTGCATTACAGTTCTTGCATTGAGCAGGAGAGTTGGACCAACCCGCCTCCTGTGCGGTTAGGATGTATTCACCAAAATATTGGTTTTTTCCCGGCCAATGGCCGGGCTAGGTTAGTACCGCCCTTCGCCCTTCACAGATCTTCAATTCAATAAATGTGGCCCTGATTTGAAACCATATACTCTGTATCTGACTCTTCTTTATCTCACCCATACACTTGCAAATACCTTCACTGGAGGCTGGATGGCCATCTGCTAGGGATGCTGTAGTGGAATCCTGCATTACAGTTCTTGCATTGAGCAGGAGAGTTGACTAGATGACCTGCAAGATCCCTTCAAAGCTACTGTGATGTAGCAGTAGCATTCATTAGGTATCAGCCACTGAACACCATGGCACATCAACTACTAAATATGGTCAAATATCAACGATGAAAGATTGAAATAAAATATAACTGGATATCAAATATCTATCATCTTTCTTTCTTTCTTTCTTTTATATCTCTATCTATCAATCTCTATTGTCTGTCTGTCTGTCTGTCTGTCTGTCTATCTACCTATCGTCACATTTATCAAATATCCAGGTATTCTGACAATATGCAAAGAATATTCAGCCTCAAAGCAAAGGCAAATCTGCAAATTACAGCACCAGGGATGCTGTAATTGCATCTTGCATTTGCAGTTCCTTCACTGAGCAGGGGGCAAATTTGCAAAGGCAAATTTTGAGTAGTGTCTTTGGGAGCAAATTCATTCCAGTTCTACATCTATAATGTATAGAAAAGTTACAGGGTTTTTTACTTCCAAAATTAGGGAGTAAACTTTGTGTCAAAAACCAACCAACCAACCACAATTTGGAACTTTATGTCTTTTATTGTTACACTCAGGAAAATAGAAAGTATATGATTAATTACTGCCTTCAGAAATGTACCAATATTTCCCTCCCATTTATAATGGAGAGAAGATGGGGTTTTAATCAGTTTTAATGTTGTCACATTGTTCCAGGACACAAGTTATTAGTGTTGTAGGAGGGTTAGTTTAACACAGTGCCAAGATTGCTGCATTAGGAAAGGCTAAAAGTATTTCTTTTTTTAGCTGTAAGAAGAGAAAACATTGTTTCTATTAAAAAAAATAAATGTGAATTATAGACTTCATAGATCATAGAGTTGGAAGGAGCCTACAAGGCTATCGAGTCCAACCCCCCCTCCCCGCTCAATGCAGGAAACTAGAGGAGGGGTCTCCCATCCAAGTAATAACCAGACCTTTATTTATTTATTTATTATTTGCATTTATTTATCACCCATCTGGCCGGCAAACCGGCCACCCTGGGCGATGTACAGAAAATAAAACAGAATAAAATACATTAAAACATTTTTCTCCATTAAAATACATTAAAACAGTATAAAATTTTAAAATCTTAACCCACCCCATATTCCCGCCTGAATAACCAAATTTTTAATGAGCGGCGGAAGCTCAGCAGAGAGGGGGCATGGCGGAGGTCACTTGGGAGAGAGTTCCATAGTACGGGGGCTGCCACAGAGAAGGCCCTCTTCCTCGTCCCGACCAGTCTAGCTGCTCTGGCTGAAGGGACAAGGAGAAGGCCGTCTGTGGCAGATCTTGTTGAGCGGCCCACTTGGTGTTGCTGGAGACGCTCCTTGAGATAGACTGGACCGGAGCCGTATAGGGTTTTAAAGGTCAAAGCCAACACCTTGAATTCAGCTCGGCAAGCAACTGGTAGCCAGTGTAGCTCCTTGAGCACTGGCGTGATGTGATCCCGCCGGCGGCTGCCTTTAACCAGGCGAGCCGCCGCGTTCTGTACCAGCTGTTCTGTACCAGACCTGACGCTGCTTAGCTTTCCACACTCAGACAAGCTGAGCCAGCTGTTAACAAGAGTTCTTAAGATGTGCTTCAGCAGTAGCTACTTTAGTAAAATGAATTAAGATGTATATATTTAAAAGTCTGGATGGGGAATGGAGGAATATATGGTGCTGGATCCAGACTTAGACATGCTTAGAGTAGACCCATTGTAATCAATGAGACCTAATTTAGTCATGATTAACTGAAATCCCCTCGATTTCAAAAGGTCTACTCAGTCTAACCATGTACTAAATCCCACCCATTGTGAGGAGGAGATTCCTCTAGAACAGGGATGCACAACCTTTTCAGCCCCAAGGGCCACATGTGATGTTGGCTCAGGGGTTGGTGACTGCACACACACGCACACGCACACACACCAGTGACCCTGATATGTATCATCATTTCCTTGCTGCTAGCAATGGTGGGGAAAGAGTGGTCTATATGAGGATCTCTGGGGGAGGGTGTGGAGAGTACAGGCCACATGGAAATTGATGGTGAGGGGTGGGATTTGGAGGTGGTTAGGTGATCAGGGCACCCTTGGGGACCGCAGTAAAGACCTTGGGGGGCACAGGTTGTGCACCCCTGCTCTAAAATCTAGGCATGTCATTTCCAAACTCTATTCCATGACTGGACTGCTAGTATGCTATGTTCACATTTGTAGACAGAAGTTTCTAAATAACCATGCTGTCAGTTGTCAAGATGATAATTAATTGTTGTCACTTAGCCCTTATAATCTGTTTAATTACAGCACAATTGTATGCATTGCTACTCAGAAATAAGCCCCATGGTGTTCAGTGTGGCTTACTCCCTAGTAAGTGTATTTAGGATTGCAGTCTTATTAATTGCTCATATCTTTTTGTATAAATACTGCCAATGAACAAACATGAAAAGTTGGTAAGTGTTTGTTTGAACCTTGTTTTAAGAAATTGCTTTACTTATTCATTAAAAAAAATATTTTGTTTTATGTTGCCATGACCTACGGCCATACAATTAATATATTACTTACTGCCTAGTATGCTATGAAACAGTGGTAAACAACCTTTTTTGGGCAACAGGAACATTTGAGAGATCGTCCTGGGCACCAGCACAAAATGGCTGCTATGGGAAGTATGGTAAAGGAAAAAAACCCCTGCACAAATGACTGCGTACAAGGCAGAAGTGGGGTCTGAGCCCCAACATACTAAACAACTCCTTTGAACCTACAGTTTTCAGCACCAATAGAAACCTATTTCACACCAATCCTAGCCAATGGTAAGAAAATGTGTTAATTGTACATTTGTGGGCTCCGAGAAAGGTGACATGGGGTACATTGGGGCCCACAGGCACCACATTGCCTACCCCTGCTATGAAATAACAATTGATTCAATATTTATTTTAACAGTTTACACCCCCTTTTAAAGGTTACTCAAAACTGCTAATAAATAAAACATTAAAAACAACAAGCAGCTAAAATGCAATAAAAAACAAAAGTAATCCAGCAATAGGACAATAAGAATATATGTAATTTCTACCCCTTCCCCCATAGTATGAAGTGGTGTGGTCCTCTGTCCCATCCCCCCCCCCGCCACACACACACACAGTGACTTGACCACCTCCAACTGCAGCAGGCCTGTTTTTGGCCAATCCTGAGAGAATTCTTAGGGATCTCCCCAAAATTGGGTGGGGCAGCCATCATCCTTGCCTAGAGGGGGCACTATGAGCTTTCCAGCTCTCAAACCGAGGGACATCCAACCCTACCTGGTAATCGAGACCAATCTGAGTCTTGGCAGCCACCTTCAATCCCTGTTTTGCCACAGGTTCCCCAAAAGGGATTGGCAGAGGTTCTTTAAAGGATTTTCAGACCATAATAAATACTCCTCCAGGAAGTTAAAGCCAAACATCTTTATTGCAAAGCTGAGCATGAAATACAACAATGCTATGCCTTCCTCCAAGTTCCCTGGTGGAACTCCCACCCCTTAGCTACACAGTCACTGCATTATTTCCAACCAGCCCTGCTAGTTCCAGCAGCTCTCCGCCTGGGTATCAGCTTTCAGCATTGGGGCTTCAGCAGGGCTCTCTGAACAGCTTCCTCTGCTCCTCCTTGCTCCTTCTGATTCTTCAGCACTCCACCACTACACACACACAACCAACCACTACCAACCACCACCACTACCAACAAGCACCCGTTAGTCTGCATTTACTAGTCTTATATACTTTTCTAGCACCAAACTCCATGGGCTGCAGACCTCATGCTTAATTGGTAGCACCTGGGCTGTTGTGCAGTGTCATTCCTCCGGCCTGCAGCCAGGTCACACGCCAGCAAGTTGCTGTAGATTGCATCAGCCTGGCTAGCAGTCAACTCACAATTTAAGCAAGGTCATGCCTTGCTATTACAGAGCAAAATACAGGGTATAATACCATACAGAGCATAATACAGAGCATAGTATCATACAAAGCATAATACAGGGCATTGAGGCAGGACTGTTGTGCAACACTGCACTCCTCGCCATCTTCCGCAACTCCCATTACACTCCCCAATCCACCTGGTCCTCAAATTCTCACCCATGGAGAAGTCTGCCCACTGCATCTCTGCATGATTCACTTCTCTGGCCTTGCCTCCTTTCTATCAGGTTTCACTTGGGGGTGGGAGATTAGTTCTGCTACATCTCTACATCAGGAGTGATTGGATCAGTAATCAGTAAAATTTCCTGCCTTCAGAGCAATGGTGCTACCAGGGCAGGACTTTGGGGCAGACATTCAGGACGCCACACAGTAGAAAGAGCAGACCAATATTTGGGCCCCAATACACAGCAGGGCTGGCTTACCACATTTTGAAGTAAGTGAAGTAATACACATTACCATCTAAAGAGAGCCCTCCGCCCCCCCCCGTAAGACCATTAATTCCATAGTCTAACATTTTAAGATGCGAAGAGTGGCTAGCACAGAAACATGGGGGATGGGGTTCTCTGAAAATGTATAATTCTCACTCTTACATGCTCTAAGTGGAAATATATATATATATATATATAGGCAAAGTGTGCCTCCAATTTTATTTCACAAGAAAGTGTTCATCAGATATTTTTGATGCATTGGTGTTTAGATATCAGATGTTTAGGATGCATTGGTGTTTAGAGGATTCTTCTTCCAACAATTCTATCAGCATATTCTGTCAAATGTCAGCGTGATAAATGGACACAACAGAGCTGTGATGTTTGCCCTGTAGAATTTCGAGGACTTTGGGTGTTCGTTTGCCTACATTAGGCATTTTGTAATGTTCTCTATGCTATGATACTAATTCATGGGATGCCCCTCAAAATGGGAAAAGTGACAACCTTTCAATCTGATCTGAGGAGAGAACAAGCAAAGGTGGAGAGAGACGTTCTAAAGGATTAGGTGGTTAATCCCATTATCAAGCGAGAGTGTGGAATAAATTCAGAACCAAGTCCTATTTTGCAACTCAGCACTCTAACACACTGTTATCTTGAACATTAAAGGGATGTGCTTATAAGCTTTCAGGGTTTCAGCTTCACACCCACTGAGTGAAAGATACGAGAGTGATGAGAGAGTGAAGAAGAAGAAGAGACATATCCATGTGTCAATCTGAAAGGGTGGAATCTCACCGATAGTCATTGACTGCAAACAAAAATAAGGCCTCGCCTGAGATTCTGGGATATCTCTTGGCATGACACAGGCTTCCAGCATAACCGTCCTTCCCACAACAAGTCACAGAAACAGGAAACCCGACTGCGATGTAGTTTGAGGGCCAAACCAGATGTAATGGGAGTGGTGCGGGCAGACCAGCATGCTGGCACTTCAGGCATTTTTCTCACCAACCCACCTAAGATCAAAGCCAAGCTGAGAAAGAAGGATTCTGGAGAGTAAGGCAGGGGAAGGGGAGATCTTCATCAGGAGTGTGGCTGCGGAGGGAAACGTTAAATCTCATTTCCCTTCACACTGTAGTCCAAATGGAAATTGCCCCCTTCCCTGTGCCTAGAATTATTTTTTAAAACAACAATGACAACAGCCTGATGTGGTCATGCTATTAAAGTAACATGTAGTTAGGCCCTGAAATCCCACACCACAGCTTTTTATGTGATGGGGCAGACATGGGGGGGGGGAACTGTGGCCGCCATTATTCCATCTAGTGTGGCCATGGCCCCCAGCTACAAAGCAAGATCATTTACCCAGTGGTCAAGCACTGTATTCTAGCTAGAGCACACATGCTCTGCAAAGAGATGACCACAGAACAAGTAGCTGTAGGTGACGTTAATGGGTGAACCAGCTGTGTAATACAAGAGATAGCCAAAAAAAAAGTTAAAATTAAAATGATAGCACTTTATAGCAGATAGGATTAAACCATGGCTTGTTTTTCTTCCTTGGCTCACAGCATACAATAGAAGACTCTTCACATGTTACCATGAATGCATGTGGAGGCACGGAGGAGGATTGTGCTTGCTGTCAGACATCCTCAGTGGGCTCCCTCCCTCAGTGAGACTACCTTCTTACTCCATTGTCACCAGCTGCTATATTGCTCCTCATCTTCTTTCTCATCATATTGCTACTTGCTTGTTTGACAGGCAGAGACAGTGAACAAGTAGGCAGTGGCATCTGCTCCTCCTTCTCACCATCACCGTTGTCTGGGCCAGAGCGAGAGGCTGGTGAACAAGCAGGTTGCATTGACGAAGAGGAGGAGCAACTCCAGGGATCTCTTGTCAGTGGGCCCCTGCTGGGGTGTGGGCCCTTGGCAGCTGCCCAACCATGCCTACCCTTGACGCCAGCCCTGCCTGCTGTCCTCACCTTGGCTCCCCACGTGTATTCAGCATAACATCGGAAGGCCCCTATATACACATACCTACATCTCCGTGTGACTGGAGCCCCTGCCTTTTCAAGATCCTACATGCACACTGTTTTGACTTTGTGTTGGATTCACACATTGGCTGTTGAACAAGCACAGCAGGTGGGCATTCATTGTACATTCTGTGCACATTTATTGCAATGCATCCTGTAGTAAGCAACTGATCTGGTTTTTTGTCCGATTGTGACACTTGCATGACACTCCTCCTCCAAAAAGCTTGGAGGCGTGATTCCCATCAGCAGATTCCCATTTTAGGTTTCAGTTGGAGGCAAATTGGTTTCAGTGGGAGTGGAAAGATTCCCAAAAATATTCAGAAGGCCTGCACTAGCATGACCACTTATGCAATGCCAGAGAGAGACGAGAGAGAGAGAGAGAGGAAATGCACCACCAAAAATGAGGACAAAAGAGGTACACAGATGTGCATATGTTCATTTATATGTATAGATGCAAATTTAGAAAGAATGACTATAATTTAAATAGAAATGCACCATAGCGGGAAGACTCTGATCAGATGACCTGTGTGCCTGCTTAGTCTGCTGTCCAGGTGCTAACTGTTGATGGGCAACTTCTAGGCCCAGCTCTCCTTACTTTGGTTCTTTATCTTTATTGCAGACTTGGCCTGGATAGCCCTTCAAATAGAAGATGCCTTCAAACAGAGGACTGTCCTCTGTAAAATAGGACACATGGCCACCCTAGCCTACACTTGGAATCATGCAAGACCAAGAGTACAACCATGTGCATGTTTCGACAGGAAAAAGTCCTTCAACTCCCAGCATCCCCCAGCCAGCATGGGAGTTGTAGGACTTGTTCCTGTCGAAACATGCATAGGATTGCACCCTAAATTACTACCCCAAAGCAATGCAAGCCAGGAATTCATTCCCAGGCAATCTCCCATCCAGGAATCTCTCAATTCAGCTTCTGCAGTGGATCAGCCATATGTCTTCTATTCTCTGGGAATCAAAACAGGAGTACAGTGCTAGGTAACTGGGGCCCCAAATCAATAAACCTATTGCTAAGACTCCCCACTACATGAAATACATATTGGAATATAGTCAGCTTGTACAACAGTTTCAAAGAAACTTTAAAACATACGACGATGCCTAAGGAAAGTCTTTAGTCCATCACTTCTTTATTTTAAATGACTTTTAAAACTGATAATCTGTTTTGTAAAAAGTGTTTGAAGTCCTTGAATTTACCCCTTGGGCACTTTTCAGACTTCTTTCTAAGCTCCTAATAGCCTAAAATTAATCCCTTCTCTGTAGCTGAAATTGTTGTGAAACAACATTTGGGAGATTATAACTTTTAGTCCGGATTATAGGCACATCAAATAGACTGCATATAATTGTGATGCAAATGTAATAATCTCCCCCCCAAAAAACATGTTTATGACATATTTTAACAACCTGGACAAGCAAGGCTGCAAGACATTTATTAGGGAGCTGTCATTTAAATGGTGGCCATGGAAGCACACATTTTCATATAAATATGAATTTTTAAATATTTTTTTCCATATTTATGAACTGTAGGTACAAGAACAGCGGTAGTGAAGACATCACATGCCACATACGGAAGACTGACGCAATCCAAAGAGAGTTAGGTGAGCCTACGTCCCATTGCTGCTTAGCTATGAGCTCAAATCCCATTATGACATTTCCACCTTAGAAACGATCAGGTAATGCTGCAGGTTTCTTAAACTAAGTGTCGATATGAATTAACCCGTAGAATGCAACCTGACGGCTAGTGTAGAAATGGACAGCTGTTTAGGTTAGTAGGTGGTTTCACACTGAGGCCCCACCACCTCATAGGCCTTGCCCCTGGTGGCCTCCTGCCTAACATCTGAAGGGGGGTGGTGCCCATATGTTTATGTGTAGCCCCCAGTTCATGTTAAAGGTTATGTGCTCACTAGAGGAGTGTATCTGAGTCTGCTGTGGCTTGCTGCGCCCCGCCATATTCACAACATACATACTGAGGCCAGGTGTGAACTGGCTGTTTGCCTTTCAGATATATATATTTTTAACTAGTTGAAAAGAATAGATCTTAGAACAGACCACAATAACTGAAACCAGACATTAATGCTGCATAGAACAAATTTAGATACCTCCCCCCCGCCAGCCTTTCTTTGGACGTCGCTTTACAAATTTTATTGATTGAAAGCTTAGCTTATTTAACCTGTAGCCTTGTATTTACATTTCGTCAAGGTAAGTTATGAATCACAAGTAATCCTTTTGATCCAAGAGTTGCCATGGGTCACTAGAGAAATGAGTCGGAGAGGTATAATACTCTAGCGAGCTAACTGTGTACAAAAGCATACATTAAATAAACTCCTCTTTAGAAAGGCTCGGCTATGACAAACTCAGTTTCTGTTTGACCAGAAAACATTGTGTTGGCTTTTTTCTTTCCTATTGGTTACTGAAACTTAGTTATTAGTGCTAACTGATGGAAACATGGACCTTGGTATTTTCAGTCCGATGAATCACCCTTTCTAGCAATGCTGCCTTTAGCAAGGAATCTGGGTCATGTGTAGAGGGAAAAGATATGACCAGGTGCTCTGCCTTAGCACAGATTAATACGTAGGATGAACCAGTACTAAGCAGGTGTAGACAAGTGAGGAGGACTGGGCCAAAACTGGTCTTAGACTCTTAGAACAGAAACATAAAGCTTGGGTTCATAACGACCATGGGTGGAATCCAGACTTAGTCATATTTAGCGTAGATCTATTGAAATAAATGGGACATAAGGTTGTCAAATAAGGGCACAATCCTATGCATGTTTAGACAGAAAGAAGTCCAGAGAAAAGCATGGTTGGCTCGGGAATGTGGGAGTTGAAGGACTTTTTTCTGTCTCAACATGCACAGGATTGCACCCTAAATTTAAGTTGATCTCAACGGATCGACTCTAAGTATGACTAAGTCTGGATCCAACCTTATGTCTTTTTTTGTCATGGGTTTGCATCATGTAGTCCACTGACTTTCATAAAGTAGTTAGTGTTATTTATTGATTGTAAAGCAACATTGCTGAACTTATCATCATACAGGCTAGAGACCTAAGTATTAGATGATCAGGCAGTTGTACATTCCACTGTCTTGAATGTTGCCTACCCTGCGTAAAGGCCATCCACCCTTCCTCTTCCAGAACAGCTTCCATCAGCAGCTCCTTGCAGAGAAAGAGGTGAGATAGCTAGGCCGACTTCATCTGCCTGGCTGGGACCATTTGACATTTGGCTCCTCCTCTCCCAAAACTGTCTCCCTCAGAGGCCATTCCACCCGGTCTCTATAACATTTATATAACTTTATGAAAAACTGGAACCTGAATTTTCTTGTTTTCCTTTCCCCTCTGCATCCCTTTTCCCTTTTGTATAGTATCTCTTAGATTGTAAGTCTGTCGGCAGGGCACACAGCCCCTAGAATTTTTTTACACAGCACCTGCAAAATGTTAGTTGCTGTATACATAAATTTATTATTATTATTATTATTATTATTATTATTATTATTATTATTATTATTATCTTTTTGTCACAACTTTGTTATCCCTTGCTCTTTGTAAGAGACCTCTGTGTGCATCTTTGGACTATAGCACAGGTCTTAAAACCACAGACCTTGTTCATTTAGCACAATATAGAAACCAAGTGGGTTCGTTGAACTTTACTAGCTTCCTTCAATATCTGAGATGCAGAATGGCCATCAGAAACATATGATGAGTCCCAGATGTTCAACTCTAGGAGATTACTAAGGAAAGCAAATACTGAGAAACTTCTTTTAAAGAGGCTTTAAGATGTCTGGACTGTTTTAGGTTAACTTGCTAAAAGTTGAGTGCTGGCCTCCCTTTATACAGATACATGCAGAAGCCCTGAGGACATCACGTTATGAATGTTTAAAAGCCCTTGCGTTTGCAGATGGGTCTCCAGATCACGTTAACTATATAGTCTTGACAGGCTGAACAAGCATCATTCCAACCTCTTGGTGGAATGATTACATGGAATCTGTAATCAAATTAAACACCGTAAACTTCAGTAGCATCAAGATTTTATCTCTATTTTATCTCTATTTGTTTTTTGCAAACATGCCCCCATGCTGTAGCAGTATAAATTTACTATGTAAAATAATTCAACTTTAAACAAAAAAACAACCTGCATCTATGATGACCAATGGGACACACATAGAGATGATAGGTAAAAACATAGTTCTTATATGTTTTATACATAATATTAAAAATTGCAATGTATAAAACTTTTCAGTGGTGGCCTAGTATCTTTGGAAATCTCTTCCAAATGAAGGACCAAAAGTGGCCCCATTTTTTGTTAGTTTTTAAACAGATATTTACAAAATTACAAAATTACAAAATGAGAGCCAGCGTGGTGTAGTGGTGAGAGTGTTGGACTGGGACTCGGGAGATCCGGGTTCTAGTCCCCGCTCGGCCATGAAACTCACTGGGTGACTTTGGGCCAGTCACTGACTCTCAGCCTAACCTACCTCACAGGGTTGTTGTGAGGATAACATGGAGAGGAGGAGGACTATGTAAGCTGCCTTGGGTTCCTTGCAGGAAAAAAGGCGGGGTATAAATATAATAAATAAATAAATAAATAAAATTATTTGTCTCAATCTGTGTTCTGTTAAAAGCATTGAGTTTTAAACTGCCGCTGTTTTTAGTTTTTGTAACTGGATTGTTTTATTTGCATTTTAAAAGTGGCTCGATGGTATTTGTTTCAGTTGACTTCTGAACTTACTTATAAAAGCCAGCATATGGATTTCAGAATGCTTAATTCTATTTATAGCAAAGAATCCTTGGGACTGTAGCTTGGTGAGGCTTCTAAGAATTCTCTTTGCACGATACCTGGCCTCCTGCAATGGCGTTACACTTCCCAGAGTTCACTGGGGAGAGGTAATGACTCTTAAACCAGTTTTAGTCTGTAGTGTAGGTCTGCCCTCAGGGTTGTCTATAGTCAATTTCAAATCTATCAATCCACATGTTCATCATTTTATTATGCTGGATTAAAGGGGAAGTACTTTAAACCCTTCTGCTTTTGATTTGGATGGTGATGACGGTATAACTAATTTGCAGCCCCAAATGAGAAATAAGTCTTTATTAAACTCCATACAACTGCACATCTTTTTTCCATGATTCTTCTTTTCCCTTATTAAAAAATGCATATAAATCTACCTTGCCACCTACTTGAGATTCTGACTGTCCCATATTTGTTTGTCACCCATTTTTTCTCCTTCTAAACTTTTACGGAGTGGCTTTCTTCTGTTCTAGGTAAAGTATATATTCCTAAAGATCTTTTTGTGCTGAAGAAGATTCCCATTCAATGCCCTAAGGCACAATTCTCCAGCCATCCCAGCAGCACGTTAGGGTCATTGTGACTTGTGTTCCCCAGAATCTCTTTGAGAATCAGGTCATTCTGGATTTAAAAAAATCCACAGGTGAATTTGTCCTGTTGTTTTATTTAAGCTTTCAGATGTTTTTTAGTTTGCTGAAACACACACAATTCTAGACAACCACAGTGCAATTGCAAGCATATTTACTCAGAGGTCCCACTGTGTCCAGTAGAGCTTACTCTTTAGCTCCTGGCCCAAACCCTAACCCTTGCTGAAGCAAGGCAGGTCTGGCCAATGCCTGGATGGGAGACTACAGTAATACCTTGGATTGCAAGTAACTTGGTTTGAGAGCGTTTTGCAAGACAAGCAAATCAAGTGCCACTAACCCCCCCCCCCGGGGTCAGACGTCAGCTAAGGAGGATGGACCAGCTGAGGAGTGTCAGGGGCTTCAAGAGATTGGCCCTGAGGAATAAGGAACCGCCTTACGGGTGTGGGTGTGCGTAATTTGAGTCTGGAAGGGAGGACAGGTTTCCAGTTTAGAATCAACTTCTCAACAATAGGGCAATCTTCCTTAATGGCTGGTATTCTAACTAAGCTTGTTTCTTTTGTGATTGACTCTGCAATCCATTTCTTTTGTACTTCTAAGCCAGTTTGCTAGGTTGGTATCTCTTCTAATAAAGTTTTTCAGTTAGAAGTAATTGTTTGGATCTTCTTGGAAGGAGGAGCCAGTGTGGCATAGTGGTGAGAGTGTTGGATTGGGACTTGGGAGATCCAGGTTCTAGTCCCCGCTCAGCCATGCAACTCACTGGGTGACTTTGGGCCAGTCACTGACTCTCAGCCTAACCTACCTCACAGGGTTGTTGTTGTGAGGATAAAATGGAGAGAAGGAGGAGGAGGATTATGTAAGCCGTCTTGGGTTCCTTGCAGGAAAAAAAGGTGGGGTATAAATATAATAAATAAATAAATAAATAAAGTAAACCCTTGACATTATGCCACCTTGTGTTCCATGATGGAAGAGAGGTGGGATATAAATGTACTCAATCAGGAATTGGGAACCTGTGCCCCACAGATGTTGCTGGTTTCCAACACCTATCAGGCCCAGCCAGCATGGGCAATGGTCAGGGATAATGGGAATTGTAGTCCAACAGCATCTGGAGGGCCACAGGTTCCCTGCCCCTGAACTAGATAAATTGAAAGATTACCAAATGTCTCTGAGAAGATCAAAACAAAACCCAAGATCTGATGTAATTCCCATGTAGTGAGGGTTCTAGGCACTGTAGAGAGGGTTCTAGGCAAAAGCACTACTGCCTTCCACCTTTCTCAGTTGAGGGATGGGGGGGACTCATTATGAAACTGAATCTCATGGTTGTTGTTTTTTGACAGATCTATGTCTGACTTATTTAGTGTAAATTGATACAGGAAAAGAATGAAATATTTCATAAAAACAGCTCAGTGGAAGGCTATACAAATAATAGCTTCTTTATCTTCCGGTGGTTGAATGTTCCCCTCTGTCCATTCTGAAAGGCAGGCAAAGCACTGAACTTATCATAGTAGCTACACTAGATAGATGTGTAGCAGTTGTCAAGTAGTAAGAACCTGGCCAGTGAATAAAATATTCTCCCCGTGTAGGCTGCGGAAGATTCTTTGCGTCAAACTGTACTTTGGAGGGCGGGCAACGTTTGGCTGTCTTGAGAGGGAGGGAATGAGGGGTCCAAAGTGCACCTGCTCTAGTCAGTAGTTTCTCTCCAAGGACAACCTAAGAGTAACATTTGCTTTGCCATGCAAACCACTGATGCTGTAAGCGCCATTTAATCCCCCCATTTGCAGCTTCCACACCAAGTGGAAGGACTAGCAGCATATGGATAGTGTTGATGGGGGCATCGTGTGAAAAGTGAAATCCTGGAAATTGGATTTCCAGCTAGGCTTAGATTTTGAGTCACCAAGAGGATTTACTTTGCCCCATTTCTGACTATGACATGGATCATTCTGTACAGGTCAAGACTTAGAAAAATTAAAGTAGAAAATCCCCTCAAGATTCATTATTGCAGAGATCCGGCTTCAGCCTGATCAGATGCTTGATGAATAATGCTAATAGAAGATTTTTTCATAGTTTTATGTGGCAGCTAATTAATTATTAGCATGAGATCCTTTGAGTTGTGGAGATATTTGAGAAAGAGGGGAATGGGTTAAGGAGCAGCCACCACTGTCAGCATGCAAAGGGTACGGTATCATCTGCAACAGCTGATGAAATAATCAAATGTATTTTCAAAATAAATCTTGGCTTTTGAAGAAGCTGTGGAAAATTGATTTCTCGCGGCTTCAATGGTCTTACAGGAGGATTCCGTAGGATAAAAACTGGAAATATTTTTCATCTAGTCATGCTATTAAGCAATGTTTCTGTCCAGCAAGATATAAAAAGTAGCAGACATCTGTTCAGTCAACAACATGTGCTATCATTTCTCAACCCTATTCTCTTTATCCCTCTTTTGCAGAGCTACTAAAAGAGAGCAACAAAAGGAGGAGGAGAAGGAGAAGAACAAGAGACTAAAGTCCGTTCAAAATCAGGAACAAGGCTGGGCTGCTGAGGCCAGCCTTCCCCAAGCTTGGTGGCCTCCAGATGTGTTGGACCACAACTCCCATTGTTCCCGACCATTGGCTGTGCTGTCTGGGGATGATGGGGGTTGTGATCTAGCACATCTGGAAGGCACCAGGTTGGAGAAGGCTGCTGCACAAATTCAGAGGGATGCCACTTGCATGATGGATGATGTTGCCAAGAAAGCATGCCCCGCTGCCATGTTTAAAGTGTCTCCCTAGCACAGTGTTCTCCAACCTTGGGTCCCCAGATGTTTTTGGCCTACAACTCCCAGCATACCCCAGCCAGCGTAGCTGGCTGGGGCATGCTGGGAGTTGTAAGCCAAAAACATCTGGGGACTCAAGGTTGGAGGACACTGCCTAGCACCTTGACTCCAAAGGTCTCCATTTTGCTTGAAAGTCGAGCTAGGACAGGGTTGACTACATAAGGTGAAGTGGTTGCAAGTGCACGCTAGCACACTCTGTTAGCATGGGCTAAAAGAGTGGTTCTGCCCTCAGCAAGAAGGGGACCTTCAGAAAGTGTCAGTGCCCTTCCCACCGAGCTCCAATCTAATCAAGCTTCAGTGTATACCCATTGAATTGGCTTTGAGATCCTTCAGAGCTGTGTAACTATCTGTAGTGTAGTGTAGCAACAATACTATGAATACTCAACCACCCATTAGCACCCATTAAGTTTCAGTACACCCAAAGGATGCACACAGCCTCCTTTTGCACCATATAGCAACTTTGCACCTAACACCCAAGGCATGGAAATAAAAACTTCTCATTGTCATCTATACCCCTTTGTCTTTCTTTTGTATTGGGGAAACCTCTCCCACAAAAACAAGCCTTTAAGAAATATTTTTTTAAAGGAAGTAGAGAGTTTGTTCTTCGCTTAGCAAGATTTTCCCCCCCCTTTCCTATTTTTGCCACTACATTCATTTTTGCACCATCTTTGGAGATTCAAGCAGAATGCAGGTTTTTGTTTTGAATATGTTCTGTGCCATAGAGGGCTGGGTTCCCCATTAGACAACAAGCTGCATCTTGTTATTATCTAAGAGCAAGAGTGTCCTGGCCCATTGGTAACTCATAAGAAATAACTCATACAATCCAGAGTTCTGGCACAAAGGATGCCAGATAGTTTACTGGAACTGGTTCATAGCAGACCCTTTGACATGGAGCCTCGTTCTACCCCCTTCACCTTGGAAGAGGTAATATCTGTACCTCATTTCCCTTCCTAATTCGGTTTTCTCTCTTGCTTCCCTAACTTTCCAAGCAACTACCAGTGTCACCTCAGGTGAGGGATTATTTACATTTTTGGTCTCTCTCTCCAACCCGATTAGGCTCCTCCCATGTTTATCTGGCTTCCAACACTCTCCTAACTCTTTATTTGGTGTCAGGTCCTTCTCCTACGCCTTCCTATATTGCCCCCTCACTGCTCTGTCTTGCCTGGTCTTCTCCCATCCTCCTGCAACCTCCTCCACAGATTTAACCAAATAATTTCCAGTTCCATCTCAATGTTGCTTGTGTATGTATTCTGTCTATTTTTGTGATAAACAGCCTATTCAAGTACCCTAATCTCTGGCTTGTTGTCTCATTACATTCCCCGCCACTTAGCTGGCTTAATTCCTGCCGTGGTACACTGTGGCTTTATTCAGGTCCAAGATCCCAACATCCCATCTGGTTATATGTGTGGAGTGTACTACACATGTGATCGAGGACACATGGTAACAACAGCAGACAAGACTCTCTCACAGACTGCAAACTTGTTTCTTTCTTCCTCCATATCCTTCCCTGAGCTGGGCCTGCTACAATCAATGTAATTATTGTTTAAGCTTGATCTTCCTGGTCAAATTCTGAAAGAGAATTTGCTCCTGCTGCCTCCATGTTTCTTGTCAGTTACTGGAACTGAGGAGGTTAGACAGTGGTCAGCTGTAGAGAAGAGTGGAGGGAAGAAAACATGCAGCATTTTTTGTGTAGAACTCTTCTTCAGTCTAGCCCTGGGGTCTACAACATAGTGCCTGTGGGTACCACTGTGCCCATGGACACGTCTCCTGGTGCATGCCAGGCTCCCTGCCCCTCCTGATTTTTATTTTATTTTTTAAGATAATAATAACAACAACAGCAGCAGCAGCAGCAATAACAATAACAACAACAACAACAACCCCCGTCAGGCTAACATATTGCAAATTGAAGCACCGGTCTCCAGCTCCATCTTTATTTGCAAGAATGCCTCTGGGCCTTATGCAGCATTCTTGGTCAAGTTAATTGTCCCTGAGCCCCATCAGTTTGTGCAGAAAACTGTGGGTACAAAAGAGCAGATTTGTGTTTTGGATCTCAGATCCCACCTATGCTTTATACTTGTCTTTGGGAACATTACTTTCCTTTTAGGCTCACTACTTTGCCTTCTAGGAAATAGGTGTTTTATGACTGGCCACGCCCACCATGGCAGCCATTTTGTGAATTGCCAACCCCCTATGGCAGCCATTTTCTGAGAGTGCCCATTATACTCTCTCAAAGTACCAAATGTTCCCACTGGCTAAAAAGGTTGGGGACTCCTGGTCTATCCACTACCCCTCTCGTTTCTCAGAGGAATGTAAATGGCTTTTAGCACTGTTTTGGGATAATCCACCCTGTTCTCCCTCTCTCTTCTGATGCCTGGTCAGGGTAAATTTTGTGAACTTGTGATGCATCAGAACTGCGACAGAATTGGAACAAACATTTAAAATATTCATTCAACTAGAAATCCCACAAGCGAATTCACCTGCTGCAACAATTCATTTTAAAAACAAATAAAAGAAAATGCCTTTCAGGCTGAGTTTCAAATCTTGAGTATTTTTGACTTGGGTGTTCTGAATTTTGAATTTCAGTGTGAAGTTCAGGTTCTGAATTCTATTTACATTATTACATTTCTATGTAGCTTTGCATCCAGTGCTAATAATCGAAGCTGCTTATTATCAATAACCGGTTTTGAGGTTTTGCCTAGGCTTGCCACTTTTTAATGGACAAAGTTTATTTATTTATTTATTATATTTATTAATCGCCCATCTGGCCGGTCACCCGGCCATCCCTGTAACAGCTGCATGACAGGTAGGCTCTTCTGATCTCATACACACACTCTCTCCATGGCAGGAGATGCTTTCCTGGTTGATTTCTGCCTGTGGCCTAAATCATGGGTTATCTTGGTGTTGATCTATGTTTCTGGGTGGCTGGAGCTCCATATCACAGCCATGGCACATACAAGCAGCAGTCATGCTGGTTACCCGGATTTCGTGGTCACTTCCTTTGCCCACATTGTACTTCCCCAGTGGGACCATGCGACGACACAGCCCTTTACACTTTAGGACCCGCTGCATAAACCCTTCTCAGGCTAAGCATCAACACTTAAAAACCTGAGGGGAGGGTCAAATGAAACCTTTTCCCTACCAATGAGGGAAAAGATTAATGCTGGTTATTAAGGATCTATTTTAAATCTATGATACTGAGGGTGTGTGTAGATTTAATAGTAATACAGGTTAATAACGCCAAGCTGACACGTAGGATTTGGGTAGCAAACAAAATAAAAATAAGTTTATTTTAATTCTCAAAATCTTAGTTCCAGAAAATAACTTTAAACCTGCCTACCCGCAAACACTTTGTAATTAACCTAAGTCCCTATAACTCCAAATACTTTCACTCCTCATACAAGCACTGATTTCTCTCAAAACTCCTGACAAGACACGAATAACCCAACTAACCTAACTCTCTAACCCTCCCAACACACACTAACTAACTCTGACATCACTCAAACACTCCTTATATTCTCCTCCCCCCACCCTTTCCAAGACATCACAAACCACACCCACTCAGTTCAACATTCTATACTCACTAAATATACTAAAGCAGAAATACACCAGGGAACTGAATTGTGGGGTTACACCACAGACCAGTATGACAGTGTGAGAATGAACTCTGCAATCTGGGAAGTCTCTGGGGCTTCTGCTTGCATATGTTACTCCAGCAGCAGCAGAAACCATGTCACCAGTCATGCCTACCATACAACTCCCAAAAGCACAGAGCAAGTCTAGTTTCGGTTCCAAATTTCTAAGACCTTAATGTCCAGTTCAATGAATAAGTCACATAGAAATAACAGCCTACCAGAAAGACAGCTTCCCTTGAAACTTACTATTTTTATGTATTTTTTTGTTGTTTTTTGAACATTTCCCCCACTCTGTCAAATCTTAGGCCTAGTTTTCATGCTGGCAGTAAAGCTGTGTCTCAGTTGTACCTCTTCAGTCCGTAGGTCTCACATAACGGAATGTTCCTCCATATGGAGGGTGGGGAGAATACCAAAGATAGAAAATTAGCCTGCCATAGAACAAGCTAGGCTAGAACCCCCCTCCCTCACGTTTGGGTCCACACATGCCCCATCCCTCGGCTACACCATGGAGATGTGTTAGCCAGTATGTTAAGAATCCAACCAACATGATCTGACCTCCTTCAGCAAAAAGTCTCTCTCTCATCATCAAGTTATGCAGCCAAGATCATATATTCTTGTTCAGTTCGCACAGAAGTTGAACCTTGCATTTACTTATGTTCCGGGATCATGGAGGCAGCATTATTTAATGACCACAGAACAGCTTTTCTGGGTCATTTTCCATTTTCAAGACTTTTATTACATTGTACAGATGTTCTGTGTTATACTTTGTAAGAGACTCAACTATGGGAGAAAGAGAAAGATCCTGCTCATGGTTGTTTTCTGTATCGAGTTGTTCTATTGATGCATGGCTCAGCAGTAATGTGGATTGTACAGCAAGTAAAAAAATATGACACACACACCCCAGATTTACTGCACAAGCAGCAACAATACCGTATAGTAAAGCACCACTGAAAAAGGTATGAGCTGTGGTGTGGGGGCGGACAGAGGTTTCCATTGCAAATTCAGTATTATGAAGGACTCTATTTGGATACTGTTAAGTGAATTAGGCTGTGGAACATAAATCCTATCTTTCCATCTGTTCTGGTTTACTATACAGCATGAATATGCTCTGTATATATGCATGTATAATCTCCTGTCACCATGAAACATTTTTCATGCACAGAGCCAATTTTTGGTGGGTGATCTGCTCTTTGAACCTTTACAGATTTAAAAGACAAGTTTACAGAAAATAGTTTATCTTCCTTCCCCACTCCCTCCCTTTCCTTGTTCTTTTCCCTCTCAGATGCGTGCTATTGTTCCTGCAAGGGAAGCTATTATTTTTTTGGGGGGGGGTTACGAGCTTGTTTTCTGCTAGACAGGAATAAATGAAGTGACAGAGCAGGTGCTGCACTAATGGCACATTTACAGAGATGATGTTTTGGCTTCAAACAGCAGTTCTACGCAGCACACATTTCAGTGTACAAGCCAAACTATAGTATGGGTTGAAAAAAAAAAAAACCTGTCCAGTTTTTTTTTTGTTTTTTTTTGCTTCATCCTACTGTTTTATGACCAGGACTGACCTATGTTATTTGACAAAGCTGTTGGAGCTGGCACTAATGCCTTGGGTTGGATTTTCAAAGACAAACATGGCATTTAGGAACCCAGCTCCAACTGAAGGTCAATGGGATTTAGATGCCAGCTGTTGCAGCTGAGTGCTCCCTGAGGAGCCCTCTCTAATGATTGTGTCATTTTGGTTTCTCTTTATTACCAGTCTCTGGAATAGTTTCCTTGGCCATATATTGATGTAATCCTCCCATGAAACAAGATCCCTGTAACTTTAGCGCAGCCTTCCCCAACATGGTGCCCTCCAGATGTGTTGACTCCAACTCCCATAATTCCCAGTCAGCATGAGCATGATGGGAGTTGCAGTCCAACACTTCTGGGGAAGGCTGCTACAGCATGAGCAGGATCCCAACGCTAGATGCAAAGGATGTGAGGGAGCCAGGAGGCAGGGGGAAGCTGTATTATGAGACAACACTTAGAGGGACATCTTTTCAAGCTCTCGTGATCCCTCCACAAGCATAGTCCAGTAAGAGCTTTCATCTTTGAAATGGGGAGGTTAGGGTGACCTCCCTTCATCTCGAGTATGGATGCAGTGTACAGTTTTAAAGGTAAGTCACCCTAACTCTAACCTTGCGTCAGGATTGTCCTAAGGACAAAAAGATAGAGGTTTTAAAGCTTTCAAAATCGCCCCCCTCCCCCAATGATATCGATGGATCTCTATTTTCCGTTTTTCCATTTATGAACTGCTGTTTAACTGTCATCCAGCTACCATGGAGAGATCTCTCCACCACCCCACCCTTTAGCTGTTTTTCAGGTATTGTGAAAGGGTCACCAAAGTATTCATTTTGTGACCCCCTGCTGCCCCCAATCCCCAAAGTATCCTCCCCTTCAGGACTTAGCAGGTGGTGGTAGCAGGAGAAGGAGCACGGAGCCCAGGAGCCCAGGATTACCTCTGTGGTGGGAGCTTTGCCATCACTCGAAATGGGCTTCATTTGCCCTTCCCTTTCTCCTTTGAGACTTACTGTGCAGTGGTGGGAGCAGCAGTGCAGGGAGTATCAAAGATGAAGGTATCTGCCTCCCACCCTGGTGCCATTACACACTGTGTAGTGAGGCTGGTGGCTCCAATGTCAGTGGGCTGTGTATCTGCTCCAGATTTCACTCAGAACTTTTAAGGAGCTATCCATGGTGCTGAACCCTACCCCCCCCCCAAATAAGTTTGGCACCATGGAAAGTTTGGAGTAAAATCTGGAGCAGATACACAGTCCCACTGACATTGGAGCCACTAGCCTCCAGTGAGCGCCCCACTACATAGGCCTCAGGAGGACTACATCTCCTACAAGCCAGTGGGCCTTTCATCTTGGTGCACTGCTATGCAGCGTATCAAGGCACAGGGAAAGGTGGGGAGGGACAGATGTCCCGTATTCACTCTCCCCACGCACTGCATTCTTTCTCCTGCTACCACCACCTGGTACGTCTTGAAAGGGAGGGTGCCTTGGGGACTGGGGACTGGTGGAGAGAGTGATCTCTGGATTGTGGAAGGCTGGTGGAAAGAATTTCATGGACCTCAGATTGGTTTCAAAAATGAACCAAGTTACTTCTGATTTGGAGGGAAATAAATCTGTTAATTTCCAAGTCAATCCAGAGGAGGTGGAAGCTCACTCACTGTGAGGCCTTGCCCCAGTCCGGTGGGAGCCTGTGACACCGATTCTGAGTCAGAGGGCAAAACTGTAGAGTCAGGCTCAGCTGTGGGAAGCCAGATGCCTGAGAATTCAGTCCTACCAGGCCTCCCACGGGCTTACGAGCTGGGAGGGGGTGAGACGTTTGATGCCAATACGTCCTATCTTCTGCAGCAGGGAGACCTGGCCTTGATGGAGGCCCCTGATTCTCAACAAGGGATGTCTCCCATGGGAGAAGGGCAGTTTGGGGTGATGGTGTCTCCTTTGGTGCTTCGTCAACTAAAGAAGGTGGGTCACAGGCGTCCAGTGAGGAACAGCAACTGCCTGAGAGCCAGGTATCCCTGCCAGAATTGAATGTCCAATAGTGATCTTTAGGGGCTACTCCCCTGTAGTTAAACCAGAGCAACTGGCAGTAGACTTAGCTGGAAACAACATATTGGTGGTAACCTGGAAGACTTCCTGCTTTCTCTGGAACAGTGAACTTATTGGGATTTATTCTGTGTGCTGAACCCAGGGATGGTTGGGACTTTTGTTTTGATGCCCATGAACTGATTCTTCTCCAGGAACTATGTTGTAATCAGTTAACTGTGGATCTTTACTGGGACTATAAAGGCTAGTTACTAGAATTACTGCGATAAAAAGTTTTACTGAGACTTCTACCTCAGCTCCAGGATGTCAGGTTTTGACACTTACCCATCTCTACTGGGAACACAGTTGGATATGTGCAGGAGTTTGCGAAGCCAGGATACATTATCTAGAATTTTGGTCAAATGATAGACACCCCACCCAACCCCAGCAATGCTGCTCATTGATTATCCGCAGACTCACTTGTTCCTAAACCACGTTTCAATACAAATTCTCAACTTTTCCAGCTTAAGAAATGTAAAATCAAAACTGGTTTCTTTGTTCAGCACCTGGTGGAGTGACCCTGGCCAGCCACTATCTCTGGCTATTGCTGTGAAGATAAAATATGATAACCCTCATATTTATGTATGCAGATCCTTGGAGGGATCATAGTCCTGAGATCACTGTGTGGCTCATTTCTACAGCTAATGGGGTACAATTGTAGATTCATGATCACTTATGAGATAAGTGCTCCCTTGCAGGGCTTAGGCTACAATCCTAAACACACTTGCTAGGGGGTAAGTGCGACGACACAGCCCTTTACACTTTAGGACCCGCTGCATAAACCCTTCTCAGGCTAAGCATCAACACTTAAAAACTGGAGGGGAGGGTCAAATGAAACCTTTCCCCTACCAATGAGGGAAAAGATTAATACTAGTTATTAAGGATCTATTTTTAAATTTATGATACTGAGGGTACAATTAGGTGTGAGTGTAGATTTGAAAGTAATGCAGGTTAATAACACCAAGCTGACATGTAGGATTTGGGTAGCAAACAAAATAAAAATAAGTTTATTTTAATTCTCAAAACCTTAGTTCCAGAAAATAACTTTAAAACCTGCCTACTCCAAACACTATAATTAACCTAAGTCCCTACAATTCTAAATACTTTCACACTCCTCATACAATCACTGATTCCTCTTAAAACTCCTGACAAGACACAAATAATCCAACTAACCTAACTCCCAACTCTCCCCACACTCCAAACACTCTCCCATAACACACTAACCCGACTCTCCACACCAACAACCCCAACCACCTAAACTAAATTCTGACATCACTCAAACATTCCTTATGTACTCCTCCCCCACCCTTTCCAAGACATCACAAACCACACCCACTCAGTTCAATATTCTATACTGACTAAATATACTAAAACAGACATACACCAGGGATTTGAATTGTGGGGTTACGCCACAGTAAGTCCTATTGAAAACAGTGAGATTTACTTCTAACTAAACACACAGGATTGCTCTGTTAGACATCTGAAACCATCTTAAACCAAGTCATTTCACCAAAGGGAGATTCTTCATACCATAATCAGCCCACACACGGTTCTATTTTGTTCCATCATCACCCAGATCATGAAATGTAAAAAGCACACAGTAGGAATCTTAGGGTGGCCAGCTGTGAAAGAGGGCAAGGCTCCTTCATATTTAATAGTAGTAAAATAGTAGTAAAATAGTAGTAATAGTAGTAAATAGTAAATAGTAAATAGTAGTAAAAGAGGGAATTTCAGCAGGTATAGCTTGCCTGACAAGCTACACCTACTGAAATTCCATCTTCTGACCACCCTAAGCAGGATATGTCATGTAAACCCTGCAGCAATGCTTACATTATGGGGAGAAAGGTAGGAGGATCCTTAATGAAATCAGTCAACAGCCACCCTGTAATTAAAAGAAGAAGAAGAAGAAGAAGGAGGATTCCAAAGGGCTATGCCACACGCTTCAGGAGAAGTAGAAAAAGAATGCACAAACACAATTAATGCTGACTTTGGAAGAAAATTCTGGCCTGCTTCCTATAAACTCATGCTGAGATTGTGACCAAGACCTGGTTGTCACTTTACCACCATTCCACCCCATCCACCATTTCATGTTAGGTTGGTCCAGCCTACACCTGCTAACATTCCCTCTTCTACACAACTATTAAAAGGTGCAGAAGTCCTGTCCTCTTTCGCAACTCTGTTTCATATTCATAGTTTGGTCATATCTGGTGATGTGTGCTTACTAGGTTATGTGCTGATTTTTGTTTCTCAGAGGAACAATGGCTACTATTACTGGGATTACTGGCATCTGTACGACATTCAGTGCATCTTTGTTTTCTGGGCTATCTTCCTATCCAGGTAACAGTTGAGAGCTGTTTGATTCAGCATGCTTCGCTTTCATGATAGAACAGTGTTCTCCAACCTTGGGTCCTCAGATGTTTTTGGCCTACAACTCCCAGCATAGCATGGGGCATGCTGGGGCATGCTGGGAGTTGTAGGCCAAAAACATCTGGGGACCCAAGGTTGGAGAACACTGTGATAGAACATCAAAAATTAACACCTGTTAGGGAGCAGAAAGTGTTGTTAATTCCCAAAATATTTGTAATGCAGGAGGTAATCTAGGCCTGTGGCTTATGCTGGCTCAGCTTGTCTGAGTGTGGAAAGCTAAGCAGGGTCAGGCCTGGCTATTACTTGGATGGGAGACCCCTCTAGTTTCCTGCATTGAGCAGGGGGTTGGACTCGATGGCCTTGTAGGCCCCTTCCAACTCTATGATCTATGAATCTATGAATCTTACACCTCTCTTGCATGGTGCTATTCTCAGCTCACATCTCGAACCCATTGTAAATGCTGTTATTATTAATACTATTACACTGCAATTTTATACACGTCTAGTCAAACATAAGCCCCACTTACTTCTCTGTGTTCCTTTCCTGTCTCTTTTCCTGGTGGGTTGCCTGGTCACAATCTTCCCCACTAGGAAGTGATGTTTTGTATTTTTATTTTAATTATTGTATTTACTTTAAATTTTGCATATATACATATATGTTAGCATATGTAAATTTTATGCACATCTGTGCCATCTTTTTTTATGATGCATTTCCTCTTTTTCAGTGGTACACAAGGGAACACCCCTAGTGATGGCATGCATGTTTATTATTACACAGAGGCTATTTGGAGTTTGCTTGTTTTAAGTTGAAGGTCACAGCACAGGAACTGCTCTCTGCTTCAATAGGTTTAGCAGATAGATAGTCACAGCACTACCAAGAATCTTGCCTAGATTGTTGAAGCTGTTACCCAGATGTGTCTTCAGAAGATGACAAATTAACTGGCAAAGGACGTATGGGGAGAGGGGATCCATTCAAGTCAATACAGAATGGTTGGATTAGAGCAGAGGTGCAGAACCTCTTTCAACCCAAAGGCCGAATTCCATTTCAGATAAGCTTTCGGGGGCCGCATTTCACTGGTGGATGGGGCCAAAGGCCAAAGGGCCAGGTCAACATATCAAAAGTACCAGCATATTTTAGCTTAAAGCTCTTACTGCAAGTAACTATGCCTTAGGAGAGACATTTCAACTTTTTCGAATTGGGAAAAACTGCACAAAAGCCGGGGAACCACCAAATGAACAGTAGTTGTGGGGAAAGGGGTAGGGCCAGAGGAAGAGGACGAAGCTATCTGGGGAACCCCGGAGCTCCAGACTGGGACTCCATGAGGGCTGGATTTGGCCCCCGGCCCTGAGGTTCTGCACCCCTGGGCTAGAGCACCTCTACCATCTTTGCTGCAATAGGTTGAGCTTTGCATAAAGTTGTATTCTAGTCTTCTCCAAATTTGGCTAATGTCTATCTTTTCCTAGTGCTTTTGAAAAAGCACAACTTCTTTAATTTTCCTTAGCATACTGCAAGATGTAGTAACTATTTCTAAATATGCATATATATATATATATATATATATATATGAGCACATGCAATGTTTATGCAAATTTGTGTCCTCTTTCGGCCTCTTTTTTTGGTGCTGCAAGAGTGGCTACCCTACAAGGACCTTGGCGCTGCTTCCACAGGCCCTCTAGTACCACTGTGTCTTTCCTGTCTCTTCTCCATAAAAGTCTTATTTGTGATCCAGTTGATTAAAGCATGCTCCTTTGTAATCTGTCTTACTTAAAAATGGATCAGGTAGAAGTTGTGATGACTTGAAAATAAGCCACGAGGAGGTGTCTTGATGACCAGTCAGATTATATCATTGAGGCTCAAATCTTTAATACTGAACTACTTAAATAAATGATTTAAAAGTGGTCTTTATCAATTTCATATACGGTAATTGGTTCTTTCATATGTTTAATTAATATGAGTGTCATCTTGTTTTCTGCTGTACTGTCATGACACCACTCCACGGAGAAGGTTTTAAGTCATTTCCAAGGATGTCTGTTTTCCAGATCTGTTTTGACATGATGTTAAAAGAAGATCCATTATGTGTGTTTGAATCTTTAGGCCACTCTGGGGGAAAAGATGAAGTGCTTGTTTTGAAAACAGAAAATACACAGCAGCAAAAGGGAAAGCATTTCACACATTGCTTTGTCCATAGAGAGGACTGTGATGCTTCAATCCTATGAAGGGTTTCCATGCTAACATTAGGAAGTCAGTGGTAGTGCAGAAGGTCCCAGGTTCAATCCCCCGCATCTCCAGTTAAAGGATTAGGATGGGAAGAACCTCTACCCACCTCCCCGGAGAGCCTCTGCCAGTTGGAGTAGACAATACTGGACTAGATGGACCACTGGTCTGATTCAGCATGAAGCGACTTTATATTTCTGACCATCTGTGACCCCAGTGAGAGTGCCCCTGGAGTGTCTGGCAACTCATGTCATTTAGCAGCCCAGTTCCAAGGGGGGGGGGCAATTTAAGCTGTGGCTGTTGGAGACAGTGGGTTGCTTCTGGTGGGGCAACTTCGGTGAGGGCAGCCCCAAAGGAGTGATTCCAAGGGGGCTCTCCCCTTTGGGGTTGCTGCTTTAGGATTGTGGCAAGGGCCCCTGCCTCTAGTGGATTCTTGTCATGGGCGTACAGACGGTTGTATTTCTCTGTGAGAGGAGAGGGGGTGGCAAGGGATCATAGTTGAGAGCTGGGCAGGGGTGGTGGTGGTTGACTGTTCAGTCAATGGAACTGCCCACTATCTTCTGTATATTAGGATTTGCTAGAATGAATAGAGCACATTTTTGAGGGCTGACGTGTATTGTATTTTTGCGATTTGATGTCTCAATTATTTGGATAGCAGATTGTTATTGCTTTTCATTTTGTATTTTTTTTTTTAACATATCTTTTTTATTTTGAAGAAAAGCAAAACGAAACCAAACAGGCATAAAAAGCAAAAAAACAGAGAAATAATACAAAAACAATAAAAACTAAACTAGAATTGACTTCCAATTTTTCCACAACAAAGTATAAGTAACATTACATACTCTATAGTTACAAAGATATTTCCCTTTTTTCTATTGTCAACTCTTATTCATTCATTTATTTATTTATTATATTTATACCCCACCTTTTTTCCTGAAAGGAACCCAAGGCGGCTTACATAGTCCTCCTCCTCCTCCTCCTCCTCCTCTCCATTTTACCCTCACAACAACCCTGTGAGGTAGGTTAGGCTGAGAGTCAGTGACTGGCCCAAAGTCACCCAGTGAGTTTCATGGCCTAGCGGGGATTTGAACCTGGATCTCCCGAGTCCCAGTCCAACACTCTCACCACTATGCCACACTGGCTCTCCTTCTTGTTTATCTTCTTGTTTATCTTCTTGTTTATCAACTTCACAAATTCACAAAACATCATTTTAACCTTAAACATAGATACTAATTCTTCTAATTAAACAGTATTAAAAATTTCTACTCATTTTTAACAAAAAAAAACCTAGCTCCCTTCCACCTATTTATCTAAAAGACAAACATTTTAACCACATATTTTTCCCATTTCACCCATTTCTTTTGTATTTTTTATAACCTCTGCAAGAATCATTCTTGTTACTGTATTTATGTAATTTTCAGATGTTGTTGAGATGAAATATTATTAACTTCTTATTACATTAGACTTATGAACTTATTAGACTTATGAACCTGATTAAATTGTTAGTCTTGTTCCTAAGTATTGGCTAATGAACTGTTTTGATATACGTAGTATAGCTGATGCTATTTTTGCTGTGTATTAGTTCGCATTTGTTTGTTTGCTTGCTTGCTTGTTTATAAAGCTCCAGATATGTCCATGATACTTTATGAAGAACAGGTATGAGAGGTCACAACTGCAAGGGGCTTACAATCTAAAATAGACACAGAGAAACAAATGGTGAGGCAAGGGAAGAATGTCATGTGCAATATGTTCAATTACAGGTGCTTTTGCTTCGTTACAGAAAGATGTAGGATAATGTGAATTAGATTTCAGTGAGGGTGAGTAGCTTGAAGGGCCAGGAAAGGAAAAGATTATGGGCTGTGACTGCTATCTGGATAAGGGAGCAGCAATTCCAGAGCGAACAGGAGAAGGGAAGCAGGGAGGGACAACGAAAAGAAACCATGGGATGGATCCAGGACCTGACTTCCGCAAGAGGAAGCGCTCTGTTCACGGAAGTCCCTCTGCCGGGCTTTTGGGATCTGCCCTCCACCCCCACCCCACATCTCACCCCATTCATTAGGGTCTCCTGACTCTCTGTGTGGCATTTTCAGGGGCTGGGGGGGGGGGCTGCCTTGGAAAGGGTGTGTGTGATGTTTTGATGCGTCATTGATTTGCCGTCTTGCTATTATTTTATATTGTAACAGTAGCTTTTTGTAGTGAACTGTAAGCCCGCTAAATTTTTGAGCATATGTGTTCCAGCTAAGACCAAAAGAATCAAGAAGCAGAGCTGGGAAAGACCCTTGCTGGAGAAACTGTGGAGCCACTGCCAGTCAGAGGAGACAGCACTGGGCCGACCTGATGTGGAGCCGTGTCCTAATGACTGGATGCGGATCTGAAGCTCCTTGAATAAGGCAAACCCCATAACGTGAGACTTGTGGTGTAATCTTGCAGCGGAACGTCTGGCAATTAATGTCATTTAGGGCGCAATCCTATGGCCTCCCGACCTTGCCTGGGGGGGGCATAGGATAGGTCAGAGCCCCCACTGTGACCTCAGAAGTGCCCTCCCCCCCACACCTTGCAGCCAGCGCGGTTCTTTCCACACCAGCTGGGTTCTGAAGATGGAAGACCGTCTTCAGAACCAGCAATGGGGGGTGTTCCCACTAGGGCAGGGGAGGGAGGAGTGAGGCACCACCATCATCCAAGGAATCCAGGCAGTGCCTTATCCTCTCCTCCTCATGAGGAGGGGAAAAATAATTAGACGCCCAGTGTCAGCCATCTAAATGTTTTGGAGGGCGAGGGGAGCATGGAGGCAATCCCAGCCACTGTGCTCCTCCCGCCTTCCATTGGATGCCCGTAATCATCCGAGTTCTGAGCGGCACAGGCACCCACATTCGATGGGGCTGCCCACGGCCTAGTAGTTCCAAGTGGGGGAAGTTTCAGGCAGTGGGTTCCGTAGGACTTCAGGAACCCCCAATTTTACACTGTCATAGCTTTATTTATTTATTATTTACATTTATTAATCGCCCATCTGGCCGGCAACCAGATTTATTATTATTTGTGTGATATTGTTGCCCTTCGACATCTATCTGTCTATCTGTCTGTCTGTGGATTCAGCTTTAGTCTATGTAAGACCCATTGAAATCAATGGACTTGTTAGTCATGACAGTGCAACAAGTACCCATTCTCATAATTTTGATTCTTTCTGTTGCACATCTTTATTTCACCCTGGACATACATGGCATTATAAGGCAGCCTTTCCCAAGCGGTCCAGCAAATCTGGAGGGCGCCAGGGTGGGGAAGAGGCTGTCATAAGAAGAAATGGTCAGTAGAACTGGAGCGCAGAAATGTGTCGGCAAAACTGGTGCGGAACAGGACTGGGGAAAGAAGGGGCACCGCGGTCTAGCTGGGAGGACTTTGGAGGCCTGAAGTGGCCTGCGCAGACCACCTGCTGAGGAACTTGGCTGCCCTCTGCCATCATGCAGTAAAAAGCTCTTTGGCGTCATTAAGCGGCATGTGACGTGGAATTCCAAGAAACCCAGGGAGTGGGGGTGGGCGAGACTGCTTGTGCAATACAGAATTGTATCATTTTGATTAATCTAACTCAGTCTCCTGCACCACATAAATACAACCACATCAAAGAGTGAAAAATAGTCTGACTTGTATTACTGTACAATCCCTTTATAACGCGAATGTTTGCCTATGATGTGTAGAGCATGGAACTTATTTTCTTCTTATACTATCTTAAAGGACTTAGCGCCCTTTCCTTACAGTAATCTTCTATGCCTTTGCAATGTGCCATGCTCCTGCTAATAAAACAAAATATTCAGACTCACATTTTTACAAGCTTTGAAAAGAACTCCAGACCTCGGTGGCTTTTAAAATCTCTCCCCCCCCCCCTCCCAGAGCTCTAAAACAGTAGATAACTTGGGAATGTGTGGCATTCTTATACCCTTGAAAAAGACTTTGATTTGATTCAACAGTATTCACAGCTGGGGTTTCTAGACAGTTGTTCACAACAAGTAAACGATATAAGGCATGCCTATCTAGTAAACATCTTTCCATACAGATGTATTTCTTTAGGTAAAAATGTCACTTATTTTTGTCAGCCATTGGATGCAGTCACTGAAGCGAAGGATCACAAGGTTTCCTTTGACAGTAATGGAGGCAATGGAAATATTTTGATTTTATTTACCAGGCTTTCCATTTCATTGCAAGCCTTCCTGTTTCACTGATAGCATTAAGCGCATGCATGCTTAACTCTAATGGAACATTTCCGCGCAGCCTGATCCGTCCCATTGCATCACTTCCGGGACCGGAAATGACGTGACAGAACCCTGCGCAGGCGCGCTGGACCCCTGTGGTGCATTCTGCGCCTGAGCAGGGTCCCATCGCGTCTTGGAAGCGACGAACGGGCTGGAGCAGCCCGATCAAGCGGCGAGGCACGCCGCTCAGAAAATAGAGTCGGGTCGGCGCCAACCCTGAAAATCGACTCGGAGGTGCCGACCCAGCTTGGATCCACCGCTACAAGCGACGTCTTGCAAGACAAGTAGTGTAGGGATGTAACCGTTCGCCTCGAGCGGGCGTGGCAGGCCGAAATCGGCCCCGCTCACGCCCGCCAGAGACTCGCTTTGATATAAGAGTGTTTTGGATTACAAGCACGTCCGGAACGAATTATGCTCTCAATCCAAGGCATGACTGTATCTGCTAGCATGCCACAAAGAGCCTATGGCTATGGGGAAGGGCTGTAGCTCAGCGGTAGAGAACATGTTTTGCCTGCAAAAGATCCCCAGCATGTCCAGGGAGGGCTGGGAAAGAGTCCTGCCTGAAACCCTGCAGAGCTGCAGACAATCAGGGGAGCCAGTACTGGGCTAGATGGACCAATGGTCTGACTCAGTATAAGGCAGCTTCCTATGTTCCCAAAATTTGGGACTTAAATGAGTATTTACTGTGGGGAAGAGCAACAGGCAAAAGTAAAGGAGACTGAACTCTTTCTTTGCTTCATTAGAGCAGGAAAGATGAGAGGAAAGAGCTACTGAAAAGAGTAGAAGAAAGATGCGATGTAGCCAAAAGTATTTTATTTATCAGATGGGTGGGGAAAGGCCATGAAGGTAGGGTGGTGTGACAATAGAAATTTGGGGAGAGTGTGTCAGAAACCTAAAAGGATCCCCCTCACTGGCAAAGCATGGGATATTGGTCTACATTTACAAGGCTGTTGTAATGATTACTGAGATCATATATATGAAGCACTTTGAAAACTAGAAATGTGCTTTGTTGTTGATGATGATGTCTTCTTCTTCTTCTTCTTCTTCTTCTTCTTCTTCTTCTTCTTCTTCTTCTTCTTCTTCTTCTTCTTCTTCTTCTTCTTCTTCTTCTTCTTCTTCTTCTTCTTCTTCATTCCACCCTAAGGTTCAAGGCTATTTAGACTAAATAGTTTTAAAATAACAAGTCCTTTCAAAGAACTTTGAAAAACGAACAAAGCAGCCAACGTCACATTACTCCATACCTTTTATTGTGCTATATTTAAATATTTCCATAAATTCAATTATTTTTACAGCTTTTGACCAAACAGTAGTACAAGATTTTAAGGCTGAAATGAAGAGAGCCATTTGCTACTGCTTCTATAAATAGTTCCACAGGAGCAATTTCCTAGAATAATATTCAAAAGCTAGCCTGGCATAGAAAATATTTGGCCAAGTTGGCCATGTGATAGTTTTATAAGTCTAACCATCCCATCAAGTGTATTTAATGTCTCTTTAAGAAAGGATGTTTCAGTGCATTGTGGGGGAATAACAGATGGAGAAACTATATTAAACACTGGTGGTAGGTCATAAAATCTTCCCTTTTGTGCAGCTGAACTGTCTGAATGTGGCTTGCCAGCTCATACGCTTTTATTGAAAAATGCCTATTGAGTAAAACATAATTCTTACTGCTTTTCACCCTTAAAACAGGAAATAATATGCCCATTTAAACTTAATCACAATTTATATTACATGCACATATTTTTAAACAAGAGCTGAAGATGGAGAGTTTGGTAGCAATAATATTTATGAATTACACTTTTAGTTAGCAAAGGAAAATGTGTGACCTCTTACATTTTGTTTGACATTTGAATTTGGTGTCCAGTATATGTGACACAAGTGATGGATGCTTATTAACAGACTGTATAAACAGGAAATGCTTCTAAGCTGTCCATTTATTAACACAGTATGTATTACCATTTGAAAATTTTAAGTTTGCTTTATCTTTCTCCAAAGGCTGCATTTAAGTTGGAAGAGAGGACAGGTTTCATTTCTCTCATTTGTTTCACTATAGATACACTGTGCAATACATACATCAAAGGAACTATCTGAAAATATTAATCAGAAACCACTCTGTTCTAAAAAAAGATGTATATGTGTGTGCGCACACCCGTGTGTGTAAATGCTTGAGTGCACAGCAGCGAATGTTAGTTGGTGTTTCTTCTTTCTGGAAGTTTGGGGACCAGAACTCTATATACACAGACAGATGGAAAGGGCATGTATCAGAGCCAGGAAGGAGAGACCCAAGAGAGAGAGAGAGATTCTCCCACAATCCACTAATTATCTTCTCCTGTTGGGGGAAGAATTTGTGTGTTGGCAGGCTATCTGCCAAATCACTGACTGCAGGTGACTTAGTTAAACATGTCAGGGCTAAACTAGATGCAACAGTTGCAGATGTGTGTTTTTTCCCCGTGTGTCAGCCCTGTTCAAATATAAAGTGGCAGTGGGAAATTCGGTTGTGTGAGAATTTTTCATGAACCGTTCAGCGAGAGCAAATGAGAGCAAACTCGCCTTTTTCGGGCTCACGCGAGACTGTTCGTGAACGTTCTCCTTTTTAGCTCTGTGCGCGCACCGTTTGCGAACGCAAAAAAAACAAAAACAGATCGGTGTGTGAGAATTTTTGGAGAACCGTTCAGCAAGAGCAAACTCGCCTTGTTCAGCTCACACGAGTCTGTTCACGAATGTTCTCCTTTTGCTCAGACCATCTCACCGTTCATGAATGCCAAAAAAACAGAACGGTGACATCCCTAGGAATCTTACTTTAACAGTAAAAGGAGCAGGCAGGAGAGGGGGCCTGAACTGTTCCCACCCCCATGCCTTACCTTACTTCAGTCTATATAACTCCAGCCATTTCCCTCTATTCCTGGCTCACTTCTGGTATTGGAGTCATAATGGATAAAAGTGGCTTGAGCGACTGACTCAGGGGAGGTAAAATGTGAGAGGGGAGTGTTCAGCAACCCTCTCCTATCTACTATATAAATATGAATGTTTGTACGTATGTACATATGTCCGCACGGGGGTTTGCGTGCATCGTATTGGCTCCTACACGGTTGGACGGATCCGCCCCAAACTTGGCACGCATACTCTCCATCACCCAAGGACAAAGACTGGTGGGTTAAAATCTCCGAAAAACCCTTGCTGCGCCTGTACGGCCCAAAATAGATGAGAGCCAATAGCGTCACTTGGAATGCTCGCAGGGGCCATTCGGGAGCGGTTCTGCAAATCGCTCCAACGGCATTTAGAATGTTGGTATGCACTGCCTCAGGGGCCCAATCAGCAGCGGATATGCAAATTTCTCCTACGTCCAAACATAATGTTCATATGAACTGCAGCCGGGGCCTACACGGGGGGGGGATTTTGAACAAACAGTGCCTATAGGAAAAAGACAACCCGTGCAACACCATTGTGTAGTCCCGGGTGGGGGGAAAGCAGGGATTTCACAGGGATGGGGACTCGGTCGGACTCCAGGACTCGACTCGTGAGTCGGACTGAGTCCCCCCTCTGACTCGAGTCAGACTCGAGTCCCAATATTTTTAATGGGACTCGAGACTCGACTCGGAACTCAAGACCAAGGACTCGTGTTCCAAAATTGTGTTCCTCAAATGCAACATGGATAAGTTTTAGGAAGTACAGCAAGTTTATTTTTTAAAATCATTTTCCTAAAATGCAACCTTTCAGACATTTTGGGTTTGGCTGCCTCTGCCTGCCTGTTTGGGGTTCCCAGCCTCCTCTGCCTGCCTGGTCTCTTCTTAACCAGTTCCACGGTTTGAATTGTCCAAGACAAAGGCCTCTGCCTGCCTGTTTTGGGGTTCCCTGCCTCCTTTGCCTGTCTGGTTATTTTGGGTTTGTCTGCCTGGTCTGTTCTTGCCAAAATCAGTTGCAGAGTTTTGAAATAAAAAGGCACACTTGTGCCTAGAATTTATTTAAGCACACATCTGAAGTAGCCTTATTTTGTTGGGAAAAAAACCCATTGATTTTAATAGGGACTCGTGGAGTCAGCTTTGGGAGTGACTCGTGACTCGTGAGTCACCATTTTGGACCAAGGACTTGGACTCGGACTCGAGACTTGGGTCCAAAGACTCGTGACTCGACTCGTGACTCGAAACCAAGGACTCTTCAACATCCTTGGGATTTCATTGCCGGGGGGGGGGAGGAGGAGCAGGGATTTCATTGTGTAGTACCGGGGGGGGGGGAACAGGGAATTAATTGTTGTGTCATCCCGGGGGGGGGAAGCAGAGATTTGATTGCGTAGTCCCGGGGGGGGGGAGCAGGGATTTCATTGTGTGGTCCCAGGGGGGAGACACAGGGAATTCATTGTTGCGTGGTCCCGGGGGGGGGGGAAGCTGGGATTTCATTGTGTAGTACCGGGGGAAGACGGCAGGGAATTCATTGTTGTGTAGTCCTGGGCGGGGAGCAGGGATTTGATTGCGTAGTACTGGGGGGGAAGCAGGGATTTCATTGTGTGGTCTGGTGGACACACACACACAGGGAATTCATTGTTGCATAGTCCCGGGGTCGGGGGGAAGCTGGGATTTCATTGTGTAGTACCGGGGGAAGACGGCAGGGAATTCATTGTTGTGTAGTCCTGGGGGGGGGAGCAGGGATTTGATTGCGTAGTACTGGGGGGGAAGCAGGGATTTCATTGTGTGGTCTGGTGGACACACACAGACAGGGAATTCATTGTTGCATAGTCCCGGGGGGGGGAGCTGGGATTTCATTGTGTAGTCCCGTGGGGGGGAGCTGGGATTCCATTATGTAGTCCTGGGGGAGCCCTTTCCTATGGAGGGATTCAAAACAGCGGACAGCTACCTTAAGGAATTTCGAACAAATAGTGCCTGTAGGAAAATAACAACCCAGTGCAACTGCAACGCCGGGTAAAAAAAGCTAGTATGTTATATATGTTAAAGCAAACACCACCACCACCCCACACGCACTCCAGATCTTCTGTTTTATATGCAACACTGCAGATATATGAATGATGATCCTGTGACATCTGGGTTGGCCTGAAGAGTCAATGCTAACAGTCGCTGGTTGTTACTGTTAATATTATTTTGGTGGAGAGTTTCTCAGAGGAACTTCAGACAATGGTCTGAATCCAGACTTAGTTGTGCTTAGAGTAAACCCAGTGAAATCAATGGTACAAGTTAACTTAAAGTTAGTCATTGATTTCAATGGGTCTACTCTAAACATGACTAAGTCTGTATTCAACCCCTTGTCCCTTTTATATTATCATTTTTAATTCACTTTGGAGTTGTTTTCTGACTCTGGCTTCTCCATGTATATAGTCTATGCTATATACAGAGCAGCTTATCCCAACACTGTTATAGCAACGGCTGCAGGTCTATGCTCCATTGTCCAGAAATGAGACATGGTTACCTGAGGTGTCATTTCCAAAGCCACTATAGCAGCTTACTCGCTGCCACATCAGTATAAAAGTTTGACCCACAGTAGGTAGTTCTATGGTAACCAATGTGTCTTCAGGATAGTGCATAGGTGAATTTTCACCAGCCCTATCATTATTGCATCCCTGCCATAACCTGGGTAATGTTTGTGCCATGTAACAACTTTGTTGGCTGTGAAAGTATCTGGCACAGTAGTGCTGAACATTTCTAGTGCAAAGTCCTGCACTATTACAGTCTGCCACTGGGTTAGTCTTTGTGCCTCATCTTATTAATTAATTCATTCATTTCTATACTGCCCAATAGCCAAAGCTCTCTGGGTGGTTCACAACAATTAAAAACATAAAATACAACATAAAATACACTATAAAAGTTTAAAAGTTTAACACTACAGTATAAAATAGAAGTAAAAGCCAAAGTAAAACCTAGCAGCAGTACAAAGATTTAAAATACAGTAAAGGATTTAAAACAACAGAGAATGAAAAGCTAAAATTCCTGGGAAAATAGGAGGGTCTTTACCTGGCACCAGAAAAAGCACAACATAGGTGCCAGGCGAGCCTCTCTGGGAAGTTCATTCCACAACTGGGGTGCCACAACAGAAAAGGCTCTCTTCTTAGTAGCCACCAACCTCACTTCCTTTGGCAGGGGCTCCTGGAAAAGGGCCGCTGAGGATGATCTTAGGGACTGGGCAGGTATATATCTTCAACACTTATAGTCTGAACCAGGTGTATGAGGGAACGGGAACTTCCCTATGAGTGGGCTTAGAGCTTCTCTGACACTGGAGTCAATTACAAAATGTATCAAACATTAGAGAATACCCAGAACTTTGTATACCCGTGTCATAGAACTGGACCTATTAAAAATCCTGGTAGAGATACAGAGAAGCAATCATTTTGTTTCATTATGATGCATAATACCTTTAGCTGGTGCCTTCAGAATCACTATTACCACCAGAGAAACCTTTTGCAATGGCTCACTATTTTTTAACAATTATTCCAAAAAAGGTGGTGGTGGGGATAAGCACCCATGATACACCCACACACCCACACACACCCTTTCTCCATATTCTCTTTAAGGAAAGCTTTAAAAGCTGTATCTAGCTATTTCAAGCACCAAGTTAACTTTCAGAGCTGGCCACATACTTTAGGAAAGTGTTCAAAACTGCATAGTTCTTCGCCAAACAGTTACCACTTAATAAATCATCAGCCTTGTTGTTCTATGAATACCAAGCACGTAGCTAGGTATACAAATTTCAGAACTCAATTAATAGAAAGGTTAGAAACCTGGAAATTGAAAATGGCAGATCTTTAATGTTCTACTTCTCAGAGGGAAAAAAGTAATATCTTTATAGCCAGGAGTCAAAGGTTAAATTTAGTTTGTATCAAATTGCAAAAATATGCTTCTGGTGAGGTTAGATTCTCATGCTCAGAGCTATTCGAACAGTAATGAAAGCAAACATTGAAAGAGATAATCCCATTAAAGATGAACTATTCACTCTAACCTCAAATATTTGGTAACTAAAATAAAACAATCATATTAGAAGAAGGATGAAGCCCAACCCACCAAAAAAAACCAACAACTGGAATTGAATATTAGCTTTTGGACTAGTCAAAAGAAAGGAGGTTTTTAGAAATCCTATTTTTATAAAATAATTCTCAATTGAAGAACAAACCATTTGATGTTCTGCTACTGTTTGCAATATTTAAAACTAATAATAATCAGGGACTCTTCGATGTGTTTCTTTTATGATAAGGAACTTAGGCCCAATTCAAATGTTTAGGAATGTTCAGGATGTGATGCAGCCACTTTATGCCCCCGCACCATATTAGATTTCATACATGAGGGGGCTGCTTGTTTGAAAGCATGACAACCTAAAAATTAAGACCCACATTAAAATTGATCACTCAAGCTGATACATTTTATAGAGAGGGTAGAAGAGTGGAGAGGGTGATTTTCACAAGAAGTTGCTTTCTAGCAATTAATTTCCTATGAGAAGCCTGAGGTGGTACAGTCAAAGGAGGGGGACTGTACCGCATAAGTTCCTGAATGACTGAATTCTCCCTTAAACAGTCTGTAGTCCACTAAAGGCTGTTTAATGGTCCATCTGGTGGATGTTTATATCCCACCAAAGAGGAGGAGAACTTGGTAATTGGACAAGTTAATTTATAGGCTTTGATGCACATTCATCCAAAGCAGCACAGCATAAGATCAGCAGCCTGTTTGTTTCACTCTGTTATATGAAGTCGTGCTTCTCACATTACTTTTTAAAAACATGCGTGCCCTCTCGCAAACCACATTCATGTGTGTGTAAATGTAGCAGCCAACCTATAAGACATGGACTGACCTGTGCCTGGCAAGGTCTTATGGTCACACAAGTCACAACACATCAAGCTTCAGCAAGGGTTTGCTGTAGATGATCATATGCCAAGAATCAGGGAAGCCAGTCATCAGTCTGGGGAGCAGGGAGGGGAAAGATCCAAAATATCTGGCCCAAAATAAACATTGCCGGGTTCCATAGACGGCAGATCAGGGGTCAAGGGGCCAGAGGCAGGTGAGTAGGCAGAAGCAGGCAGAAGGTCAAGTTTACATGTACAGTACTGCACTAACCTTTCTCCATGTTACAGCAAGAGCCCACACATGACGCTATGAAGAAACTTCACAGTGTGAACAGGTCCTGTGCAAAACAAAATGGGAAGGAGCCAATGGTGTGCACATGTACTAACGCTATTGATGTTGCACTAGTGGAAACCAACACTACTTGTGCAATGTCAATGGTGCTTGCTAGCATGACAGAAATCTGTCACGCTAGCAACCACTATCGATGTTGCACAAACAGTGGTTTCCACTAGCACAACATCTCAATAGTGTAAGTGCACAGACACCACCATTGGCTCCTTCCCAACACTTGGAAATCCATTAATGCCAAATGCTAGGTACCTTGTATCCTACTGAAAATACAGCCATGAGTGCAGTTGTAGTGATACTGTATTTTGGTACTCTCTACTGAACTCAGGCATTTGGGAACAGGCATTTGGCTCTTCTGTAGCTAAAAATAGGTTAAGCTGCTCATTCCCCCACCCATCCTAAAAGTCTAAATGAAAGAAAAATCAATTGAGGGTTGAGAATTTATTTTGTATGCCAAGTTCCAGCTTGTATGCCAAGTTTCAGTTCGTGCAGCAAATTTTATGACTGGTTTATAATCCTCCCCCAAACCCTGGTTTATAACAGAAATACCAACACAATGATAGCTATAGCAATACCGGTGGTGCTGTAATATTTATGGTTCCCCAATGCCAGCAAGGGTCAATCCTTCAGAAACACAGTTGTTCCCTGGCCTCAAAGAAATCAGATAATTTAGTGATCATATGAAGCATTTTGCTGAGTTCCTAGATCTCACACTGAGATACAGGAACAAAGCTGCTTTCTTTAAGAGGAGCTACTGTAGATGGTTCAAAGGATTATCTTTTTTTCTTTTTCTTTTTTTGAGATCTGAGTTCAGATCTAAGAGGCATTTCTTTATATTTGGGCAACTGTTTTTGCAAATGTAGAACACTCGTTATAACAACTATTTAGTTATTTTCTCAGTTCCCAGGAAGGCTGTACATAACAATACACTTACTATGTATTTCCAATAGTACTGTTAAGCAGTTCATTTTCAGTTTTGTAAGATACTATATAATGTATAGCGAGTTTAAACACTTCTCAGAGCCAAATAGGTAGTTTTTAGCACATAGCAGGACTGATAGCAATGGATGTATATCAGAGAACTATGCATGCAGTTGGGTCCCACAGAAAAAGAAAGACTTGCAAAGGCAGCAGAGTCAACAGGAGACAATGAGAACTTTTCTACACAAGGCTGTTAATCAGCTGTATCCCTTCCAGAATTGAGATCTGAGCACTACATGAGGAGTATTTCCTTCCCTGCTTTTCCACTGCATAACCTCTAAGAGGCACTGTGGTATAGCGGAATAGCACAAATACACAAGAGGAAATCACGCTTTCTTTCACTTTCACAGTTAAGAACCACATGTTCCCTGATCTAAAAAAACTCTGTGAAATTGCTGTTTAGACACAGAAGTGACATCGTCTAAAGAACCAGTAAATAACCATGAGCAGGCAATGACAAGTGCACTGATAAATGCCCTGCATAAGCCCTAGCTGTACTCATTCAGTTGTTTGTTTGTGCCTAACAAAGTGATCCTATAGATGTCTACACAGAAATCAGCCCTGTTGAGTTCAGTGGGACTTATTCCAAGATCAGTGTGTGTAGGATTGTAGCCTAAATCATACCAGTTTCAATGAATTGTTTTACCAGCAACCTTCTAGAGGATCCAGTGACATTTAGCCAGGAGGACTTAGTGAGGACTTGCATAGCACTGCTTGTAGAATGTGAGGGTGATGATCAATAGGCATCACCCTTGTTGCTGTCCTCTTCATTGCAGAAAAACCACCACCACCACCATCACCACCACCACCACCAACCAGCAGCAAAAGCCAGCCCTCTTGCATTCTCTACTCAGCAACCAGCAACCCTGCGCTTAACTCCAATGCATCCTGCACAAAATTATCGTGAATGAGAGTGCACCAATAACCCTGTAAGAAAGTGGAATTGTGCTTTTAGTTTGAGCCAGTCCTTAGACTCCTGGGACTCTTTTATCAGGCTGCGAGCAAACTTGTCAGAAGAAAGAAACTCTTTGCAGATGGTGAAGTGAAAAGGGGATGGTGCCGTAGCTCGCTTCTCTGTGTGCTGAATTTCTTTCTGGGGAAATGGAGAGAGTGAGACAAAATGCTCACTTAAGGCCTAAGTGAGCTTTCTGGCAAGGTGCAAAGACCTACGAAGACAAGCTGGCTGCGGCAGTATTTATTAGATCACCTTGATAACATTCCTGACATCAAGAACTTACTTCAGTGACTGACTTTTGTCAGAGTAATTGGGACAAAGTAAATGTGACAGTCAGGTTTTTTGGGTGTTTTTTTTTTTTTTTTAACATATAAGATCTTGGCATTAAGGGGTAAAAGGGGAGAGCATTAAAACCTGGTGTGACAGAGACTCTGAAGCAGTTTGATGTGACCCTGGAGAAAAGAGCTGTTATCACCACTTACTAGTGGTGCAACCGTCACACTGACGGCGATGTAGAAACTTACTTTTTTTAAAAAGCATCTCAGTTAGCGACAAATGGTTCACACAAACCTCTTCTTCCTATGGCCTCTTTTCTACACTAGGAGTTTGCCTCTGGGAAGCAGAGTCATTAATATGAAATAAAATAAAATAAAAGGGGTTTCAGAAGGTGAAAGTGGGGTTGGCTGCATTTCAAGCTCTCTGTAAAAGGGCTATCTCATCCACTGTAAATTCTAATGAAATAAGCAACATTGCAAATACAAACTGCTTGTTTTTAAATAGGTTACATTACTGACATACACAAAAAACCCCATCAGTTCTTATACCTGAGAAATTTCCCCCTGAAATCTCTAGGAATATCTGGATTCTGAAAAATCAAACTTCTGTTTCTTATTCTGGAAAAGGCAACTTTTTGGTATATGCTTGTGCAAAATTTAGGATTCCAAGAAAGAAACATGTACAAGATATGACTAGAACTAAAACTGGGGGAACTCAGATTATTGGGTGACTGTCTTCCCAAACTCAAATATCCATGGCAAAATTTGCCTAAGTACACGTTCACTGGATTTCAGATTTTGGAAAATAGGTGTCACAGTGCTGGTGTTGTCTCATGTATTTAAAACAAATAAAATACATTAAATACATTATGAGTGCAATCCCATGGCCACTAGACACTGTCTAGACAGCCCTGGGATAATTCAGAGTTGCAGCCCCAACCTTGGAAACTTACTCCGAGGTCAGAGCTGGGACTCCAAATTCGGACCACCCTCCCTCCACCTTCACAGCCAGCACGGAAAGCACTGGCTATGGCTCTGTGAGGTCACAAGGTCAACCTCAGAGATGGTGCTCGGTGGGTGTTCTCAGGGCAGGGAGGATTGGAGTGAGACTCCGACAGGATATGATGCATCCTGGCAGTGCCTCAGGCTGTCCTCCTCACAGGCGCAAAAGACTTGGCTGAAATTGGCCATCTAAGTCTTTTGCAGGGCAGGAGAAGCACAGAGGTGACCTCTGCCTCCGCTCTCCTTCCATCCTTGATAGGATGCCCATAATCCTCTGAGTTCGGAGGGTTATGGGTAGCTACATTGGATCATGCTGCCCAGGAATATAATAGGATTACTATTTGCTAGTATTACAGGATATTTAAATTCCAGGTAATTTTACAATTGTCCCCTCCCACAGGTGAATGGTGTGGGAATTATATATCGAACAGATGGAAAGCTTTTTAATCTCAGCAGGCTGAAAGCAAAAATTAAGGTAATTACAACCTCCGTTGTGGAACTTCAGTATGCTGATGATAATGTGGTCTCCGCACATTCAGAGGATGATCTCCAAACTATCCTAAATGCTTTTGCAGAAGCATACGAAAAACTTGGTCTCTCACTTAACATCAAAAAAACCAAAGTGCTTCATCAGCAAGTGCAAGCTAACCCTTTGGTGATGCCATCTATCCAGCTTGGCGGGACAATACTGGAAAATGTCGATCATTTTCTCTATCTTGGCAGCTATCTTTCTGTTACAGCTAACATCGACAGTGAAATCCAGCATCGTCTGAGCTCCGCAAGTGCTGCGTTTTCTCGAATGAAACATAGAGTGTTCGAGGATCGGGATATTTGTAAGAAGACCAAAACACTGGTTTATGAAGCCATTGTATTACCAACTTTATTGTATGCCTGCGAAACATGGACTATCTATAAACATCACTTCCACCTCCTTGAAAGATTTCATCAATGTTGCCTCCGGAAAATCCTGCGAATTACTTGGGAAGATAGGCGAACAAATGTCAGTGTACTGGAAGAAGCAAAGACTACTAGCATTGAAAAAATGATCCTTCAACGCCAACTTCAGTGGACCGGTCATGTTGTTCGAATGCCTGACTGCCGTCTCCCAAAGCAGTTACTTTATTCCGAACTCAAGGATGGAAAGCGGAATACCGGTGGTCAATATAAGAGGTTTAAAGATGTTCTTAAGGCTAATCTAAAAAAATGCAATATAAACATCAAAAACTGGAAAGCTCTGGCCCATGAACGATCTAACTGGAGGTTGGCCTTTCACAAAGGTTCTATGGACTTTGAAGAAGCTCGAGTGCAAGGTGAAAGGGAGAAACGTGCTAAGCGAAAAGCACGTCAAATGAATCCTTTACAAGACCATCTTCCATCTGGTAACCTGTGTCCTCACTGTGGGAAGCTTTGTGGATCTAGAATTGGCCTCCACAGTCACTTACGGACCCATCGCTAGAGTCTACACAATTTTCTTTAGAATTTTCCTCCTTTTAAAATCTCCTTTTTGTAATTAAAAAAAAATAAAAAAATCCTGGAAGACAATCTTAATCGGTCACGAGTGATCGCCTGACTGATTGACTGATGTCCCCTCCCACAGGTGAATGTGATGGAATCTTAGCATGGAATGTTCATAAATTTGAAGTTTTTATGAGGGGGGTTGGGTTTGTTACACATAGAAATGATCGGTGCTAGCTCCAGCTTTTGAAGGGCCCATGGGCAAGACTCTCTCAATGGCCCCCTCTCCCTCAGTGACTCTATCTTTCTAGCAGCATTGCTACCAGCTGCTGCTGGTCCTCCTCATTGCTACTACCTGCTTGCTTTCCAGGCAGAGAGTCAATGAGTAAGCAGGCAGTGGCATCTACTGCTTCTCATTCACACCACAGTTGTCTGGGCTAGAGTGAGAGGCAGTTGAACAAGCAGGTTGCAATGATGAAGAAAAGGAGCTGGCCTGGGAGACTCTTCTCAGTGCCCTCCACCACTGCTGGGGTGTGGGCCCTTGGCAGGTCTCCAACCATGCTTACCCTTGAGGCCAGCCCTGAAAACCTCTCTTTTCTTATATTGTAGGGTGGTATTTTTCCTTCTTTTGAAGCATCGGAAATGGCTGCAAATAGAGAAAGGGCTCTGCAGCAAGTATCTTGGGCATTTGGCTGGTAGGACGATCTTGCATTTTTCTCACAATGGAAATGTGAGGCACATGCCACAATGCCACTGCACCCCATACATAAATAGAGAGAGGTGTCAGAGTAGAGCAATCCCAACATATACCTGACATCTGGGCTACTGCATGGCCTCCAACTGACCCCAAGCATACCAGGACACCAACCACCCCAGCAGCCATGCAGCAGCCACTGAAATGGCTATGGTTGGTTGGAGCAGTTGCCAAAGGTTGTGGTCAGGAGCACTGCACTATTCTTCCTACGACAAGGTGCAAGCCCAGCTGGGAACTACTGTGACTACTTGGATGCCTTTGAGCAGCCTGAGCCATTGTTGCACTGCTTGTTTAGGCCAGTTGCTGTCCCAGCCCTGGGCATGCTTATGCTCAGTCTCCCATTGGCTGCTAGCACAGCAGTGTGTCGCATCAACGCAGACCTGCCATGGGGAATCACATCCTCCTAGTCCAGGTATCATGGTGGGAATTTCATTTGTCTAACCACGTAAGTTGACCAGTCTTTTGTTGCATGGGTCTACTGGCTGAATCTTTTTCATTCCTGGGTGAGGGGTGGTGTTTTTGTTTTTCTTTTTGAATGTTGTCCTACTATTAGACTGAACATTCAAGAATGAGCCACTGAAAAATGTAATTTCCAATGTATCATTTGCACTGCTTCAGGCAGTCTTCAGTCTGTCATCGTCACAGTGGATACTACTTCTCTCTTGTGTCTGTGTGTGGAGAAGTAATCAGTACTATGGAAGTGGAGAATACGGTAATGCACTATACCCTGGTTTATCTGATTACAACATGGAAGGCTGAATATTTTGAAGGGAACTTTCAGGACAATTACTAGACAGTAAAAGACCATGCTCTATTTCAAATACTAATTAAAAAACAACAACAATCCTGAAATCTAAATAATCAAGGCAGCACTGATTTGATTTGTAATGTTCTTGGATGGTGTTTATTCCATTCGAAACAATGTTGCTTTTAATCACCCTTAGCTCACTTGCTCTGGCTTTTCGAATCAACACTCTTTCCTTGGGGGATGTCTGCAGTGAAATCTTTGGCTTAAGGGAGATCTGCATTTCTGCATCTCTTCCAGTTCAGAAGATGTCAGTTGAAAAATCTAAGATGCTGTAATACTGCCCTACAGCATAACTGTTATTTTAAACCCTGGGGCCAGTATATTAGCTGGCTACCCAAATTATCTCTGGGCACTGCTGCAGATTTCCACAGGCTGTATAAACATGCACTCTCTGTTAAATCCTGCCTTGATTAACACCTCACAAAAGTTCAGTGGAGTTGGACAGTATGTTGATATGGGCTGGAATTTACTCTCTAAGAGGCAAACTTAGAATGGGCTTGTATCATGCTCAAATCCTATTCCTAAATGCATTATAGGGAAGTAAGCAATGCAGTTCACTTCTACAGGCAGTGATCCAGTGGTAAAGCTGAATGAGTCTTTAGAATGAATTCACACTATTTTCTTTCCACAATGAATTGCTTTCAGTGACAAAGCAGAAACAGGCTTTCCTTCTGGGCAAGGCAGCTGGTCTTTATAAGAACATGGAGAGAGCAATCCTATGGTCCCTGGGCGAGTGTCCCAGGACCACAGGATTGTTCAGATTCCCTCTTCCAAGGTTGGCGACAGCACTCCAAGCTTGGATGGGCGGGCTGGAGATCCACCCCCGACCCTTTGCAGCCCGCACAGAAAGAACTGCGCCAGCTGCCCTCTGAGGTCGAAAAACCCATCTCGGAGGAAAGGGGGGTTCCAGTGGGTGGGAGGGGAGGAGACCAGAGAGGCCAGGGTATGAGTTATCCTGAACCTCCTCCAGACTCCTTCCCTCCCCCTCCGAAGCACCCCTAGTGAAGTCTGCAGGGTGGGAGGACGGGGAAGTTGGTCCTCTTAAATTATTGTTGCTGTTTTTAATTTCCAGAGCCAAAGAACAAGGGAGTTACGTGCTCCCTGTAACCAGCCCCAACCAACAGTCTGGCTGCAACATTCTGGACCAGCTGACATTTCTGCACCAGCTGAAGTTTCTGAACAGTTTTTGAAGGCAGCCCCATGAGAGCATGTTACGGTAGTCCAAATGGGATGTAACTATGGTACATGTGACTGTCTGTGGCCAGATCAGACATCTCTAGGAATGGGCACAGTTGGCTCACTAGCCTCAGTTGTGCAAACATACTCCTAACCTCTGCCAAAACCTGGGCATCCAGGTTCAAGGCTGAATCCAGAAGTACATCCAGAGTGCGAGCCTGAGTCTTCAGTTCAGAGGGAGTGTAACCCCATCCAGCACAGGTTGAATCCCTATTCCTGCCTGATCTGCCTTTTGACTAACCAGGAGCACCTCTATTCTGTCTGGATTAAGCTTCAATTTTTTTGTCCTCATCCAGTCCATTACTGACATCAGACACCAATTTAGAACTAGAACTGCTTTCCTGGATTTGGATGGAAAGGAGAGATAGAGTTGGGTGTCACCAGCATACTGGTGGCATTGAACCCCAAAACTCTGGACAATCTCTCTCAGCAGTTTCATGTATATGTTAAATAGCATGGGGGACAGGATTGAACCCTGAGGTATCAAACAGGAATCTCCCAGCACCACCTTCTGAGAGTGCCCCTCTAAGAAGGACTGGAGCCACTGTATAACAGTGCCTCCCAGTCCCATCTCAGACATATGCCCCTGAAGGATGCCATGATCTATGGTATCAAAAGCTGCTGAGAGGTCCAACAAAACCAGCAGGGACACACACACCCATCCAGTTCCCGGTGTAGATCATCCACCAGGGTGACCAAAGCAGTCTCTGTCCCATAACCAGGCCTGAAGCCAGATTGAAATGGATCTAGATAATCCGTATCATCCCTGGAGCTGAGAAGTCACCACACTCTTTGCCCAAGAATGGAATATCGGAGACAGGCCATAAATTATCCAATACAGTGGGATTCAGGAAGGGTTTTTTGTTTTTTGTAAAGGTCTTACCAACGCAGGATGGAACCACATCTTGCCATAAAGAGGCATTCAGCACTGCACTACCCTTACCCACTCAGCCAGTCTCCCCCTGGTTGCTTTTATAAGCCAGGAAGGGAAAGGGTCCAGCTCACAAGTGGTAGTCTTTACTTCTCCAAGGATCCTGTCCACATCATTGGGCTGTAAAAAATGAAAAGTAATGGGTTGTGTTGTGTGTCCAGTGTTAGTCTAACTTAAATCCCATTCATTTCAATGGGTCTACTCTAAGTAGGACTAATACTTGATATAACCCATGGACAGGAAATATGGAAGGAAAAGCAGAGTACCATTAAGGGACAAACTAGAATTGCAACAGAGGTGTACTGATACAGAATGACCGTATGAATGTTATCTTTCTCTGGATTGCACCCACTCACTGTATTTTACTGTTGTGGTCCTTAGTTGCCTTCATGATCATAATCCTTAGTTGCTTTCAGGAATGTAATCCTCAAACATCAATGTATCTTGCAGCAGGCACGGTTCACAAAGAATCACGCAACCACCAACCACAAAGAACACTCACAGGAACATGTGAATTTATGAAGCTGCCTTATACAGAGTCAGACCATTGGTCTCTATAGCTCAGTACTTCTGTTCTGGCAGGCAATGGCTTTCCAGGGTCTATCACAAATCTCTGCTGACACAGCTGCCTTTCATGGGACATGCCATGGTCTGAATCTAGGATCTTCTGCATGCAAAACATGTGCTCAATCACTAACGTGCTGGGTAGAGTTAATTTGTTTATTGATTTATTATTACAAACATTTCTACCTTGCCTTCCCCCCCCCAAAGGGCCCCCAAGGGAGCTTACAACTTAAAAACACACATGTACAATAAAGAAAAATGACAAAATACAGTCAACCACATAAAACAAATAAAAGCAAAGACCATTAAATAACATCTATTAAAACAGAAGCAAGCAGAGAGCATAAAAATGGTCCTGTTCAAAAGGAAACAACTAGCAGCAGGATGATAAAAAGTCAGGGAGATTTAAATGCTTGGTGAAATCAAACTATTTAGAGACAAACCTACCCTCCCCAAGAAACCCCTGGTGCAGGGAAATATTGTAATATCACCTGTTCTGATATTTAAAAAATGCACAAGGAACCACACAGAAACCAACTATCATCTAATATGGGTTTTGTTTAACAAATAATCGATAAATCAATGGCATTCACTATGGACTGTTTTCATAAGGCACTGGTATTTATACTACTGGTATAAATAATTGTTTGTGTCAGCTGTTTTAAACTTCATGACTTACTGGACCTTGGCATATGAGATTAAAAGCGGAAATAATCCAAAAACAAAAAAACTGTGGTTGGTCCTAATGATACATTTCAATATTTATTTTTATTTATTTCTTATATTTATTAATAAATGTTATTTGCATCGTCATGAAGTATGTGCGATAGGATAACACCTTTTTTTTATGGTAATTGATTTACATCCAGATTAGAGTTATTTTAAATATGCAGCCATCCTGTAAATGTTTAATATTGGGTTGGGAGATAATTATGAGTAGTGGTTTTAGAAAAGGTACAAAGGAAGGAAGAAAAAGCCCCCCCCCCCTAAATTTTGGACCTTTCTAACAACTGGTGTGATTGCCTTTCTGATTTCAGAATCATTTGTAGACACCTGCATATTTTCACATTTTGATCTGCAACGATGAGGTTTAGAAATTTTCTTTGTTTAAAAAAACACGAGAGCCGAGATTCTAAAGAACAGGTTTTTGTCCTGGCATCCATACTACTCAACTAGATTACTTTCCTGTGTTCACTTACTTAGGAGTAAGTCTCACTGAACTTAGTGGGACTTATTTCCAAGGATGTTGGAAGGATGTTTCTGAGTAAGTATGTGCAGGATTGCACCAGCCAGCCTTTACTGAGTGGCCAACCTGTAGAAACTGCATTCTGGCAGTTTCTGGGATTTGAAAAAACTGAGACCAGCATGGCAAGGATTGATACTGGGGGTATATGCTACCTCCAGTATCAGAGGCAGTATGCCTATGTACACCAGTTACTGGGGGAAATGGGTGGGAGGGTACTCTAGCACTCGTGTCCTGCTTGTGGGATCCTGTGGGCAGCTGGTTGGCTGCTGTGCGAACAGAATGCTGGACTAGATGGACCTTTGGTCTGATCCAGCATGGATCTTTTTATGTTCTTATGTTTTGCTATTGGCTTCACCCTTGGACCCACTAAAAATCTATCCTGATCCAGCTGGTTCTGTCCTGGCCTCATCTCCCCCCCCACCCCCATCACTCTAGTTGCAATCTCTGTCCCTTCCCAGATGGACAGTATATTTTAAATCAAAAGCTGGCAACCCTAAACTGCCAGGCCAGCCTGTATTCCTTGTGTGTTGTAGCACATTTCTAGCCTGAAGGAAATATAAGACACAGCATATGTTGAATACAGAAGAATCTGACTTGGACTGAAACATCCGAACAAAGGGAATTTTGTGTCACATAAGGTGGTTTTGAAACTGATGGGTTGTTGTTACGTGCAGACTAGGTCATAAAATTGCATCTCACTCATTGTCCCAGAGTTAGATCTGGGAATTGGTTCAGTTGAGTCTCCATGTTGATGTCATCAACACAGGGTTTGCTCCAGAGTACCGTACTTAAAAGAAAAGTAGCACAGATGCCTTTTTGTTTAATAACTTACCAAGAACAAGGGAAAGCTATTTGGAGGAAACCTTTCCTTGAGTACTTAGTACTAGTTTTTTCTGGCAGGAGAGTGACTTTTGGCTTCACAGTTTTATTGCATTTGTTCAAACTATATTGGCTTACACTAATGAAATGTACACTCTGAGCAAGTGTCTCTGCAGAGTTCGCATTCATGGATAAAGCTTCAACTGTAGAAATAACAGAAAGGACCCAACCCAAGTCCATCAAGTACGTACTGCATTCTGGGACAGATGCAAAAGCTGGCAGGTTCTCTGCTATGGAAATAGATAGCTGTTGGTGCCTGAGGTGGTTGCATGAGAACACACTGAGGAGACCACAAAAACCTCAAAAGTCCTATACCTATAAAGAACTCTAAAGAGCAATCCTATTAGTCACTGGGCAGAAAATCTGGGTTTGTGATCTGGATTTGTTCTCTGTTTTCAGTCCCTCAGTCCCAGCCAGATGTTGCTGAAACCAGCCATTAGCCACATTCCAATGAGTCCTGTAGGCCAAGAAAAAAAAAGTTTGGTTGCCAAAGTAGAAAGGGACCTGAAACTATTGCCAGAAGCAAGGCGGCGGGAAAGGATAACCTGGAACCTCTGGAGATCTCTCCTATATATAAAGAATACATCTTGCAGTATACTAAGGAATGTTAATGAAGCAATACATTTCCCAAAGCCCAAGGAAAAGGTAGATAAATTAGCCAAATTGGGAGAAGACTGACACACTCCTGTCTCCACAGCTCAGCCAATTGCAGCAAAGATGGTAACAGTACTCTAACTGAATCATCACAAATTGATTTGGATGTCTCCCCCCCCCCCGCCCATATATCTTTCCCCAATTAATTTGTCATCTTCTGAAGACATATCTGGGTAACTGCTTCACCAACCTAGCCAAGTTTTTCTGTGGTTGGACTGTGCTTCCAAACCTATTGAAGCAGGAAGCTGCTTCTGTGCTGCAACCTTCACACACACACACACACACACACACACACACACCAAAATAATCTCTGTGTAGAAATAGGTATGTGTGGTATCAGTGAAGTCAGGCTGTTGCCTCCCTACTTGGTGAGTATGATCCATCTGTCTCTTCTGGAAAATGTCATCATTTGGGATGCTCAGTGCCTGGGATTATACTCTCGGGGGCATACGATTGTCCAACCAGACCCTCCGCTGCTTAATTTCAAATATTGGCCAGTTGGCTCAGCTATAGCTTTTCTCAATTGTTTCTCTATGCACATTAAGTTCTGACTTTACTAAGGGGAATGGACATTTCCTTGCTAATGGGATTTCCCCTTCAGCCCTCAGGAGACATCCTAAACAGAATTTCTTCTGTCTGTGTGGGGAAAAAGGATTCTTTTTACAGCCTCCATGAAATTACAATGTTGTGTGTTTTTCATGAAATGTAAAACAAAGTCAACATTCCCCTTGAGCCTCTTATTCATGTTATAATAAAATGAGACACTTCCCTTGGAAATAGGTTTTAAAGGCTTACATCCCATTTCAATCCCAATGACTAGAGAAGAAGAGTTGCAACTGATGTCAGGGTCTTCATGCCCAGGAAGCTTAAATTCCAGATCTTCTCATTTTTCTGTCTCTTCCAGAGAATTGGTCAGAAACCTATTCCCTCCCATTGAGTTCAGACTGCCTCAAGATTCGCTTGTTCTTTTGTCATCATGATATATGACTAGTAATGTAAAGAAAGACCATAATTACCTGGTTCATAAAAGCATTTTGCTGTCTTATAATGCTCAGATGATATATGAGAAAAACATCAATCCCCCTGAATTCCTCCCCCCCCCCAGCTTTGAATGGCAAATTGAAATTCATGTGACACAAACAGACTAGGATTGCTACACCCACAGCATTCCTAGCATCTCTGTGACACCACCCACCAATCAATGCTGCTTGCTGATGATGGCCCCCATTACTCGTGCACTGGAGGCACCAAAAAAGCCATGATGTTAGGGAGGTCACTTATGCATCCCCCCAAAAGTAGAAATGCATACAAAAATGGGGGGGGGGGAGATGATGCAGATTTGCATACATTTTGCATGTGCTAATTTATATGCATAGATGCACATTTATAAATAATTACCCTAATTTAAATAGTAATGCAATACATCTCACCATAGTGGAGAAGACTCTGGCCAGACCAGGTGACCTGTGTGCCTCTCAGTCTGCTTTCTGGGTACTAAATGGTGTTGATGGGCAACTTCAAGGCACCTGCTCTGCCTTCTTATGGTTCTCAGGGCCGCTAGGCAAACTAGGCGGTTGCCTAGGGCGCGTGGCTGAAGAGGGCGCAGAAACGCTGCGCTCCTCTTTGCTGCCGCGCCGCCCTCCCTCCCTCCCGCCGAAGCTGCCGCCGCCGCGCCTCCCCCCCGCCTGCCCACCGGCCGCCGCCGTGCCTCCCCCGCCGCCACCGCTGTGCCTCCCCTGCCTGCCCCCGCCACCGCGACTCCCCCTCCCCTCCCCCTCCCCCCATGCCTCCCCCCGCCACCTACCTTCTCCGCGTCGCTTCCGGAGCCCCACCCGCATTGTTTTGGCCGGAGGAACCAGGGCAACAGGGCTTAAACAGCCCTGTTGCCCTGGTTTCCCCGGCAAAAAACAGAGCGCGGGGGTCCCATCACGTCACTTCCTCCTCGGAGGCGGCGGCAGCAAGGGTGGGGGGAAGGTAGGTAGGTAGGTAGGTAGGTGGTGGTGGCGGTGGCGGTGGCGGCGGCGGTGGCGGCGGCGCAGGGGGGGTTGCAGAGCAGGGCTGCTTTGCTCCGGAGCCCCCCCACGGCACGAGAGGGGGGGGGGCGCAAATTTTATTTTGCCTAGGGCGTCAAACTGCCCTGCACCGGTCCTGATGGTTCTAGATCTTTCAACCGGACTTCAGCTGGGCAGCCCTTCAAAGAGGACTGTCCTCTGTAAAGAATGACACTGTTGGGTAAATATTGGTATATATGAGCAGAGTTAACTGGAAGCACATACAAGAGCAGCTAGCCCCCACAAGGGCTGGTTAAAACCCAAAAGGAAAATAAACAGTTTTACTCTGTCTTTGGTTAGATCAGAAAAGCGAGTTTACTCACAAATTGCAGCATACATATGTAGAAATGTTAGGTTCATCTACCTGTTGTGCCTCCATTTGGGATGGAGAAGGAAGGAGAACATAGGGCAACCGAGCCAGAGTGTGTTTGGGGAGGGGCCAGGCATGTGTCCTCTGCAGCCTGGCCCAGCTGTGCTGCCTTGCCAATCAGTGCTTGCTTAAAAGACAGGCCCCAAACACACTTCAGATGCTGGAAGCAATTGTTGTTGCAATCAGCCATAGCCAGGCGCTCTTGCCAGCTCCCGGACTGAGACTTTTGACTCCAGAATTACCTTGACGACTCTTTGGCCTGCTCCTAAATTGGTTTGTGTTTTCTTGATTTTGGATACATATTGTGGCTTCTAACCTTGGACTGTGATACTGACTATGGCTTATCTCTGGACCAGACTAATTTATGACACTACCTTGTGGACCTTATGCTGGTTCGAAGACAGGAGGAGAGAGCGCGCATGGCAGGAAGTGAGAGGGACAAAAGGCCGGAAGATACATTGTATACCATAGAATTCCCTTTTTCATCTATGTGGTTTTAACCCTTCCCTTCCTGGAAGTTAGCATGCGAAGTTACACTATATCCAGCGCACACATGGCCACCCTTCATGATGGTCAATTAATCCCACATCACCCAACTGATACACAGAACCCCATCAAATCTAAACTTCCTTTTAAGGGGTGGCATCCTCTGGAGGTCCGGGGGCCATTTTCACCCCCCTGGACCTGACCATGGGCAGCAATCTGTGGGGTGCCACTGCCACACAGTCCATGACCCCCACCCCACCCCCAAAAGGGATGACACCGGCTGCTGAAGTTTGGCAGCAAACCACTCCATTCTGCTACAATGGTTACATTTCGCTTGTTTGCAAGCTAAATTTGGCAATTTGGGCACTCTGTAGCGGCTATGGACACCATTTTGGTGGGCGGGATTTTTTTTTAATGGAGGGCAGCAGGGGCCACACTGGGGGGGGGGGCGACAGGAGCTGCATGCAGCCACACATTGTCCACCTGTTTTAAGCCTTCTAAGACATCGTCCATCAACACATCCTTTAATAGTGAATGCCATACATTAATCACACATTGTATGAAGAAGTAATTTTGGGGGGTGGGGACGGGGTTGGTATTGTGAATATCCAGAACTTCAGGGAAGAGGTGGTGTTCCCACACGATGCATGGCAGATTTCTATGTGCAACTGCACATTCATCATAAGTTTCAAGTCATTTGCCCCCTGGCAGTCAGTGTCAACTGAAAAGGTTTTGCAAACTATTGCTCAGTGGTACTGTCCATGCTTTGCATGCAGAACTTCCAAAGTTCATTCCCTGGTATCTTCCGTTGGAAGGATCAGGTATCAGGGGATGAGGACTACCCTTCTCAGCCTGACATCATGCAGAACCTCTGCCAGTCAGAATAAACAATACTGAATACTTCGAGGCTTGACTTCTGCAATGTGCTGTACATAGGGCTACCTTTGTACCTAGTTTGGAAACTTCAATTGGTGCAAAATATGGCAGCCAGATTGGTCACCGGTACATCTAGAGGTGCCCATATTACACCAGCTTTAAAAGCATTACACTGGCTGCCAAACAGTTTCCGGGCGAAGTATAAAGTGTTGGTTATTACCTTTAAAGCCCTACATGGTTTGGGTCTGGGTTACCTGCAGGATCGCCTTCTCCTGTACAATCCGCCCCGCACACTTAGGTCCTCTGGGAGGAATTAACTCCAGTCAGCCAGGACTAGGCTAGCGAGTAATACCCAGAGGACCTTCTCTTCTGCTGCTCCCAGACTGTGGAATGGCCTGTCAGAGGGGACTCGTCAACTAGATAGTCTCTTGGCTTTTAAAAAGGCCATAAAGACTGACCTCTTCCAACAGGCCTAACAGTGGAATTTTAAGAGTTTTCAGGATACTTTTAAAGGTTTTTAAAGAATATTTTAATAATGTTTACTATGTTTTTAACTAGTTGTGTATTTTGTGTTTGTGGTTGTTCCCCGCCTCGATCTGAGTGGAGAGGCGGGTAAGAAATATATTATTATTATTATTATTATTATTATTATTATTATTATTAATAATAATAATCATCATCATCATCTAACTGAACATAAGGCAGGTTCCTATGTCTAATTCTTGGCTTCCCTCTAGTACTCCTATACATTGTTCATTACTTCTACCTCCACAAGGACATCCTGCCAGCTGTTAACACTGTCTATTTGTTTGCGTATTCAGTTTATAAGCCTCCCTATAACAATAGTTCACTGGGTAACATCTACGTTTTACACTGCAGGTAAATTAAATTAATCCAGGAGTTGGCATCTGGTGGTACCTCACCTGAATACAAAACCCTGTTAATGCAAGATATGATTCAATACCATGCTGAGATTGTGCCTTTTTCATGATTCTTCAATAGATCTGTGATATATTGCCCTCTCAAATGGCTCTCCTTGGCGTTAAGGAATGCTTTGGTTTGCTTAGTTTACGTACTATGGATACAATGACAGCATAAAGTGTCTAAGGAAACTATATGACTGTGATTGAAAAACATTGTATATGTCATAACCTTAGTTTTGCTGTCAGCTCAGCAATTACATGAAATAGGATCTTTGGCACTATCTTCTAAAAGGGCTTCTGCCCTTACCATGAGAACTTGGATTACTGAGAGATCTGGGTGAGAAAACCTTGCAGTTGTTTCCATGATACTGAATCCCGCTGAGTTATCGTCCTTCCAGTGCCACTGAAATTGCTGTTAAGGCAATGAAAACAAAAGCCTGTACACTCACACCAGACTGGGTCACAGCACACTGGGGATACAGTATATGTCAGGGAGACCCATAGATCAGATCGTGCAGCTTCCTGAGATGAAACATGATGACCCAGTGAAGGTGAGGATGGGGCAATGCTAGAAGTGTTCCAGACACAACTATGCCTACAGTCTGCTTTTTTTCCAGTATCTCTTGAAGTACATCTTCAAGAGATACTGGAAAAAAGCAGACTGTAGGCATAGTTGTGTCAGGAACACTTCTAGCAGACTCCCCTTGGTGCTACACTCACTTATCAGTACCCAGTCAAAGTTGCCCTGGTTAATTAGAGCAAGAGAACAGTGCCACACTGCCATCTATCGCTGTTTGTCAAGATTTTCAGGGTGTCGTGTCCCTCTTAAACTGGAGATTGACAGAAATTGGGAATGAATGTCAAGTGACACAAGTTGGCATCTCATATCTTGATGGGTCAGTTGAGCATCAAGGCCAAGCAGTGCCGGCTGTGTTTGGCAGGAGATAGCAAATCCAGACTCTCATGAAGACAGAGGTCTGTCCTAGCCCTGCTGCCTTAAATGTGTTGTATCAAAAATGACCCTCTTTCTTTCCTGTATCCACCTTAGACTACTACCAGTACTGACAGGAAACTGGACTAGAGGATGCTGGACCAGAGGAAACTGGACACACTTTTGGTGTGACCCCTGCAGCATCTTTTTACTCGTATATGTTATCCACAAACATTTCTCAGGAAGTGGTGAACTGTCCATTACTCATTTCTTGGCAAGTGTACATTTGTTTAATTTCAATATTTATATGCCACCTAACAACATAGGATCTTTGGGTGACTTCTAATAAAACAAGAAATATAAAACAAAATAATAAAACTATTAAAAGTAATACAGCATAAAATCAAATTCAGCAGAAAACCAGCAGCAGAAAAATAAAGCCACTGCAACAAATCTCACAGTAGTTCCAAAATGTAATAGATCTTAAAACTTCAGGCAATGGGTCCAGGATCTGCCTTTCACAAGAGGTAGGGTTCCACTCATGGAAGGTGTCTCTGCCAATTTTGAGGGAGGGTCCTGTGGCGTAACCCCACAATTCAGTTCCCTGGTGTATGTCTGCATTAGTACGTTTAGTGAGTATGGAATGTTGAACTGAGTGGGTGTGGTTTATGATGTCTTGGAAAGGGTGGGGGGAGGAGTATATAAGGAGTGTTTGAGTGATGTCAGGGTTAGTAGTTAGTTGAGAGTGTGTTGGGAGTTAGGTTATTTAGGTTAGTCGGGTCGTTGTCTTTTCCTTCTTACAGTTATTCGTATCTTGTCAGTCAGGAGTTTTGAGAGAAATCAGTGCTTGTCTGAACTGTGAAAGTATTTAGAGTTATAGGGACTTAGGTTAATTACAAAGTGTTTGGTGTAGGCAGGTTTAAAGTTATTTTCTGGAACTAAGATTTTGAGAATTAAAATAAACTTATTTTTATTTTCTTTGCTACCCAAATCCTACATGTCAGCTTGGCATTATTAACCTGCATTACTTTTAAATCTACAACACACACACACACACACACACCTTTGTACCCACAGTATCATAAATTTAAAATAGATCCTTAATGACCTCTTTTCCCTCATTGATAAGGGAAAGGTTTCATTTGACCCTACCCTCAGGTTTTTAAGTGTTGGTGCTTAGCCTGAGAAGGCTTTATGCGGTGGGTCCTAAAGTGTAAGGGCTGTGTTGTCGCAGGTCCTCCTCCCCCTCAAAGCTCACTCAATTCAGCAGGGTCTTCTGACTCTGTGTATAGCATTTTCAGGGGGCTGGAGGGGCTGCCCTGGGAAGGAGGGGGGACAGGGAAGTCCACTTCTGCCAGCACAATTGATCCAGCTTAAATCTGGATTCAACCCCAAGAATACAGAAAAGACCTACAAAAAGCACAGGTAGCTGTGCTGGCCATCAGAAAATTCATGAAAGCTATATTAGGGCAATGCCTACATTAGGTCAATCAAAATGTTACAAATAGTATTCAAGCTTTCAAGTTCTTCGTAACTTTACATCAGGCTAGATGGTAAACAAAGCAAGGGTGGGGGAAAGAAAAAAATCGCTGGTGGAAACCATGGAATCTAGTCTTGAAATTGCTACAATTCAAAAGCCTGGGGAAATACATACTTCCCCTGGTGCTGAAAGGGCCACAAAATGTGAACCAGACAAGCCTCTCTGGGGAGGGCATTCCACAACTGGGATGCTGCCACTGAAAAGGCCCTCTCTCACACAGCTGCCCAAACTGCACCTCATGCGATGATCTCAAAGCCTGGGCAGGTATATCAAGCAATATAACATCCCTTATTCAGAATTACAAATAGCACAGGAACTAGGATGGTGGGGCAGGGGTTCCTGCCTAAATTCCTCAGCTATAGAAGTTTCCTGAAATGAGGCTCCATGCAGGCACAGAGCCCATATGTGTGATGCACAGAGACCACAAAGAAGAACCCAAATTCTCAAATGACTGTGCAACCACCCTGAAATAACAACATACAGAATGACAAAAGAGAAAGATCTGTGTAATTTAAATGTAAAAGAAACTTGCTTGATGTTCAACAGGACTTTGGGGCTGTCATTGGTTCTGTAGGGTGGTAATAATGGAATAAATATTTTTCTGTGTTGAGGAAGGACGGACAACAGTTGATTGTCAGGTCAATGCAAGATAATGCACTTTGTTAGGATGTGGGGGAGGGGCTTCTCGGTGGCTGCTCCCAGGCTTTGGAACTCCCTGCTGAGGGATGTTAGGTCAGCTCCCTCTCTGCTGTCCTTCCACTGGCAGGCAAAGACCTGTTTATACAAGCAATTCAAGCAGGCCTTTGGCATGTAAACTGGTCTGTGGGGTTTTGTGCTGTTTGTATTCTTTTACTGTTGTGTTTTTAATGTATTTGTTTTATAATTGTTTTAATTTTCTACTCCACTAATAATCTTTGTTGCCCTTCTCTGAACTCATTCCAATTTATCTGAATCCTTCTTAAAGTATGTCCAAAACTCACCTATATTGGAGGTGAGGTCTGACCAGAGTAGAGTGGAACTATCACTTCCCGTGATTTTGAACTACTTTAAGGTAACTCAACTCCCATTGTGTTCAATAAGGATGACTTACCAGTAAGTGTGTTTAGGACTGCAGCCTTAGTATGTTATTGAGGAGGACCCAAAACTAAATTGGAGTTTTTGGTGAAATGTACCTTGGAATTTTCCAGTGTGAAGAGTGTATTTATCCTACACCCTTCATAAGGATCCACGGAAATTCATAGAACATAGTGATCATGGGGCCATTCTATATCATGTACCATGAAAACAGCAATTATGTTCCTCTCAAGGACTACATATCTTGGTAGCTTATGTTCTATGTTCTGCTACAGTATGAGTAGCAGAAAGACCAAGATGATATACAAAAGAGACCAGAGGGATATATAGTGATGCTTTAACCTGCTAATCTCTCTGGAGGAGAAGATGCTTCAGGATTGGGCCATATTCCCCACCAAGGCTTTGGATTGCCCAGTTTAAGTTACCCTCGTAGGTTGCTTGGTTAAAGTGATGACTTGAAGATCAGAAAGCCATTTGCACATATCCAGAGCTCCCTTTGTTTGCATACTCGCAAAAAGGCAACTCCTATTAATTTCATTACAGTAGAGAACACCCGGGTCAGGAACCTTAAATACATTGGGTGCTAGTAGGTTGCCCCTTACCATCTTCATCCTTTTGCTCTTAGCTGCCATGAGTCCCTTGCCCATGCAGCCTTTCTGGAACAATAAAACATGCTAGACAAGGTGCTAGGGTGATGATGCCAACAAAATACACATGGAAAAGCCATCATGGCTGAGCTTCTCAGTAATACTATCTACTTTCTTTCACTAAATGAAGTACAGAGTCAGAAACTCTCTCTCTCTCTCTCTCTCTCTCTCTCTCTCTCTCTCTCTCTCTCTCGTATGCAGCTCTGTAGAGCTTACTGCATATGCCAGATTTATACTACAGAACAAGAGCAGCTGAAGAAACTTCAAACAACCGTGCAGCTTGACAGCAAGTACGTGACCCTTCAAGAAAGAAGGGCTGATTAAGAGAAAACATTTCTTTTCAACTGCTGCCCATTTATCCTTCTTCTTAGGCAACAATACCAAGCTTTTTCATTTTGGGGTGTCTCAGTACATTAATTCAATATGATAACTCAAGTTCCAATAAAATATTTATAGCTCTGTGTGTGTGTGTGTGTGTGTGTGTGTAAGGTCTGAGACACATATAGATCATGTTAAAAACCAGAAGTCTATTGTTCAATCAATCAACTTAATCCTGCCTCTCACTGATAACTATGGCTATCACATTTCAGAGTGATTTTACTGGATATTACTGGGATTATGCTGGGTAGCCATTCAGTCTAGACAGGAGTTTCTATTACAGTGAACACAGACAAAAGACTAATAAGAAATATTAATTCCCGTGTATAAAATGTGTATCGGAAGATGAAGTCTATTCACCATGATCTACTTTTCCCTCTATTGACTTATCTCTTGTTAGGGCAATGGCTCATTCTTTTTAACAGATTAGGACATGGAAGGAAGTAGTTTGCAACACTGCCAAAAGAATATGCTCACATGTCAACATTCCATGTTTCCAATAAATTCAGGATCAATGTTGATGCTGCAGAAATCTTTGGCAGTTGGTATTCTTCCAAGAGACTGCCAGGTGCATTTCCATATCGCCCCAATGGTTTGCTCAGCCTGTGACATTCTGCATGGATTTCTCCACATCGAAAATAACCACATTGGCTTTTGCCAGGCCTAAGCAAAATGATGTATTTTGCCATGATCACCGTCACCCTATGCAGGCATTCCATAGGACACTTGAGGGCTCAGTGTGGGGAGAGGGGCAGGGCTGTGCACACTGGGCCCCACCCCCTCATGCCCCAACCTTGCTATTCCAGGCGACAAGGTCTGAACAGCATAGATGTGGGTAGAACATTCTGCACAGTCGAGGACCTTGTTTTACCAGTGTCCCTGGTCACACGGAACATTCTACCCACATTCAATTGAACACAAGTAGAATGTCTGCGCAGAACTCGCCACTCAATGCGTTGAGGTCAGAGAATGAGGGAGTGAAGCACAGCATGGATGGGGGACATTGGAGGCAGGGGCAGGGTGTGCAGCCCCATCCCTGTCCCCACATTTAGCCCTCACACGTCCTATGGAACACCTGAACATGGTTTATGTCTATCAATATAACAGGGCTTATGTTGGTGGACATGTCATATACCCATGTAATAACATCTGCCTTTCATTCTGGTGTTCCTGCGGGTTTGCTGAATGTTTGGCAATGCGCTGCTGAACTGATAACAGAAGTTCTAAAATTCAAAATAAAATTGGTCAGGGTTGCATGGCAACTCTAAAAACAATAAAGAGCCTTGTGGCACCTTAAAGACGAACTTATTTCCTTGGGCATAAGCTTTTGTAGGCTACAGCCCACTTCGTAAATCTACAAAAACGTATGCCAGAATAAATTTGTTGGTCTTTAAGGTGCCACAAGACTCTTTGTTGTTCATGATGCAACAGACTAACACAGCTATCCCTCTGGATATGGGAGCTCTAGTTCCTTTTAGCTTCAGTTTGATGTCTCAACAATGATTTATCTAAGTCATAGCACATTGCCATCATGATGCCTCCACCCAAACATTTTGGGTTTTCCCACAAACCCCACATCTCCACATGCATCATGATATACTGATTCAGTTCAGACAACAGGATAACCCACACTGAAGGGTTAAGTATAGATTGAATGTGGGTTGCCGTTGAACTGTGAGTTGTTGAAATGTGGGTTATCATGTTGTCTGAACCCAGTTGAGATAAGAAACCATGGTGAAAAACCCACAGTTCACAGCCCAAGAACCATGGGTTCTCTTCATGGATTGTTCGTGGTTAGCAAGCCATGGCTTGTTAGCGCAGCTGGGTTCAGACAACATGATAACCCGCATTTGAATGACCCACAGTTCAACAACAACCCACACTCAACCCATACTCAACCCTTGAGTGTGGGTTATCATGTTGTCTGAACCTAGTCACCATCTCAGGATCTATGATACTAGATTCTCACGTATACAACAAATGATAATAGGAATGTTGTTAAATGAATTTTGTGAAATATATTCTCCCAGTGCCAAAATAAGTAAATAAGTAAAACATTTTTTCAGCATCTGAAAAAGAGTATTGAATCAACCTATAACTACACCTTATGAAGCTGATGGCATTAGAATTACATAACTGTGCTGCATGGGCAATGTCTTAGTGCTAGAAGGTTGCCACGGGTGACACTGAATTTGGTAACACAAAGTTTTGTCTATTTATGTGTTATTTCTGAAACAAAGCCTGTCGGAATGGGAGAGGAACACACTTCGTGGAGCAATTAAATATGATACTCCTTGTCAAGCTATGTGACAAGCTTTCAGTTAACTGCGACTAAATAAGGAGAGCTGATCATTACAATTACGGTAGGTTTAATGAACCAAATGGCTGAAGTGAAATAAGGAAGTTGATCCTTCAATAATTTTGAACATTTATTTTTATGGCTTCGTAGTTTTCAGGGACTCATGACACCTTAAGCTGATGGGTGTATTCAATTCTTAATTCCCAAATTATGTTATAAATCTTATTTTTGATACTATCTTTAGGCTTTGTCTAATTTTAGTTCTTCCTTTCCCCCCCTCACAAGTTAATACCAGCTGTTCTTTGCATCTTGATTTTTTTTTTTAATCAGTTTACATTTTCAGAGAAAAGAAAGCAGAAGATCGTGTGTCAAGGAAATAGTAGGTAAGATAAACCCAGGACACTAAGGTTTCTGTATCTTAGGGCTGGGCTGAAAGTTCTCTCATGAGCACTTTTGGCTGAATTTGGTGTGGGACAGTGAAATCTGAGGCTTCCAAAATCGGTTGCATGCTTGTTTGTTTATTATTAACATTCTTATACTGTCATTTGTTAAAAAGCCATCAAGGCAGTGTACAATACCCGTGTGTGTGTGTGTGTGTGTGTGTGTGTCTGTGTCTGTGTGTCTGTGTCTGTCTGAAAAATACCTGCATGCAGAAACCTAGCACACCAGAAAGTAATATAGATTTTCAGCATTACCCTAATATGCCAGCTTTCTATGTGCAGGGAGGATAGATAGATAGATAGATAGAGGTGAGGAGGAGTATTTGAATACACAATCCACTCTCTATCCATATTATTAATGTACATAATTAAATCCATGGTGGTGGCTGAAATGGTTTTAGGAAGCTGCGTCAGTGAGTTGCCTTCCCTTTTGTCTTCCATTATGGAGCCTTTCCCCCACTTCTGATGCTACCTTGCTGCATCAGGTGAAGATGGCTGCTGCCAGCAGAGCAACGCTAACTCATACTGTTTTACTGGCATGATGCCCTGAGTTAGTTTGTGGTGCCAGAGCAAAACCACAAATCATCATGTTGTGTTGTCGTAATAGTCATTGCACCTCATCCTTCCTAAATTTTAATTTGCTGGTCCAGCTGTTCATAGAATTACATGACAATGAGGACATACATTGCTGAGTATATCCTGAAATATTTTTGCTGCTGAGATCCTTCAACAAGAGCTACAGTTCCTTCAAAAGGATCTGAACTGTCACAGACAGGACATCAAGGTAGATGGCCCACTGGTCCAAGGTGTTTTCTTTTGTTCTCTTGCACAACCTCTGATCCAAAGGTGTGTTCTACTATAAATCCTTGTAAACCGAGTGTATGGAAAGAAGATACGAATGCCTCACAGTATGAGAGCATTTGCTATTCTCAGTAAGTGCTGCCCGCCTGGCTGTATAATGTGAATCTCCTTTAAGCAATGAATTATTGAATAAACAGGAGAGCAACCCGTACATGTAATTTTGGGCAATTTTTTAATAAAAAGGTTTCTCTAGCCTGTAGTTCCCACCAGTTTAAATGTCTTCTTGGCTTTCTGGTCAAATAAAATAACAGCCCAGAACAATATTTTTAAGTAAAACCTGAGCTTGGAATTAGAGCAGCTAACTTGGCACTTGGTGTGATGGCTGGGGATTCCGCAGCTTTCACCACCCTTCAGAGAGATTTGACTAAAATGTGTGTGTGTTTCATGTAAATGAAAAATGAGGCAACAAGGAGGAAAGCTTTCACTGAAACTCCATCCAAGTCATACTTTCTGAGAATCACAGCTAACACTTCCTCTGGGTACTTGAGCTGACACAAAGGGATTTTCCTTCAGGGGGCTGGATTTTCTCAGTCCCACTTTTTCGTTTAATTTTAAACCACCCCTATTTTTTCTTCTTCTTCTACTTTCAGGATTACTTAACATCTTTTTTCCTCCTGCAATTTCTCACTTCTGCTTCTAAGCACGATCACCGTGCCTTAGCACCTCCATGCTTCCTTTCCGAGCGTCCTCCCTTCTTCCTCCTCATTTGTGCGTCCAGATGCTTTGCTCTGAACCATCTTGCCCACCTTTCTGTCAGAAAAAGCCGTAGATCCACTTCCAGTGACTTTTCCCTCACTTTTAGGGCAACGGTCAAAAACTGTGGAACATCTACTTGGAATCTCTCTCTCTCTCTCTCTCTCTCTCTCTCTCTCTCTCTCTCTCTCTCATACCCTAATAATACTTAACATTTGTATATTTTCAAGGGTTCAAAGCACTTCACATGAATTATATAGCCAGTGTTATTATCCCACATATTGCAGATGGAGGAATTGAGGGGGAGAGAGTGACTTGCCTTAGGCCACCTGATGGCAGAGGAGGGATCTGAACAGGGGAGTTCCTGATTCAGGAGGCAGCAGTTCTAGACACACTTACCTGGGAGTGTCCCACTGAACTCAATGGCCCCCTTCTAAGTAGACAAGTATAGGGTTTCACTGCATGTCTTTTTAGCCACTACATCACACCACTTCTGCTACTATTCAGAGATGTCCTGCGATCTCCACCATAGTTCATATATCTCCTATATGCACCCATCCATTCTGGCACTGCACTTACTTACATTTTCTGGACACTCTTTTACCACCATCAACACCCTTTTAAGAGCACAATTAGGGAAATCTAACACTGAAAGCAGACCGTAACAAAGACATCTCTTTCTGGACAAATTTGACAAGTGAGACAATTTGTTACTTTGGGCATAACTTTATTGGTGTTGGAGTTATATGGATGAGAAGATGTCAACTCTGCAGGGAGGGGTTGTTTTTTTAAAAAAAGTTGACTGCCCATTAGAGTTAAGACAGACTTGTGTAGTCTGGTTGAAGGGCAAAGGGAGAAACCAAGCTTCTCTATGAAGTCAAGGGGCAGGGTTCAGTGGAGCAAACCACTTGATTGTAGCAGGGGAGGGAATTCTGGACATTGCCTAGCAACAGGTTAGAACTCCTGTCTGTAAAGGGCACTTTACGTGGGGTTGCCCTTGAAGACTGTTCAGAAGCAGCAGCTTGTGCAAAATGCGGCAGCCAGACTGATTAGTGGGACCAGAAGGTCCGAACACATAACACCAGTTCTGGCCCGCTTGCACTGGCTGCCTGTATGCTTCCAAGCCCGATTCAAAGTGCTGTTCTTAACCTTTAAAGCCCTACATGGCTTGGGACCACAATACTTGATGGAACACCTCTCCCAACCACAATCTACCCGGACACTACACTCAACATCTGGGGCCTTCCTCCGATTGCCACCTCCGAGGGAGGCTCGGAGGGTGGCAACCAGGGGAGGGCCTTCTCTGTGGTAGCCCCCCAACTCTGGAACAAGCTCCCCCGAGGCCCGCCTGGCACCAACTCTACAATCCTTTTGGCGGCAGGCTAAGACTGCCCTGTATGTTGAGGCTTTTAACAACTCTAAATAGTGCATGGTGGGGTGGTTATTTTTAATCTTTTTTTACGGGTCAAGTTGCAATAATTCATTTTAGCTATTTGTGTCATTTTAAATTTGGTTTTAAATTTTTTATAATGTTTTATTGTGTATATTTTATATTGTATTGTTGTGTTTTTTTATTGATCGCTGTAAACCACCCAGAGAGCTTCGGCTGTTGGGCAGTATAGAAATAAAATTAATAATAATAATAATTCCCTGACGGTTAGGACGTTCCACAGTTAACTGACTTAATTGACGCTTTCTAGGTTTAGCAAAGGGACTTGACCTGTGTTTTCCTTTCCTCACAGAATAAGCAACATTTAAGAAACTGCACTTACAAAGTCTGCAACCATCAAGCTTATAGTACCTAAGAAATCGTATGTAACTGTTGTTTACTTTAAAAGCACCTACCTTATGAACAAGGCCTGTGTTTCCTGAATATACTCTGCTGCTGCTACTGTGCTCTGCCATGAATTGGTTACCTGATTCTTTTGTTGTTTTAGCCACTGTTGCAGAGTCTATTTTTATGTTAATTTTAATGGCCCAGTTTGGACACCACAACAACCCACAATTTTTTAAAGTTGTGGGTTGTCATGAACAAGGTAGTGTGTTAGTACAGACTGCCCAGTCGCTCTGGTGCAAGTGGGAGTGGCAAAACAACATTGCATCTGAACCCAGACCTTTGGTTTGTCTCTCCCCTGACAAGCCAGAGAAAGAACCCATGGTTTGTTCTGTTGTTTCTCTGGCTTTTCAGGGGAGAGACAAGCCAGAGGTCTTGGTTCGCATGCAATGTTGTTTTGCCACAAAGGATCCCTGGGTTGTTTAGCCGCTCCTGCTTGTTCACAACAATCCACAATATATATATATATATATATATATATATATATTAAGTGTAGGTTGTTATGATGTGTGAATACATGAATACAGGCTTCAGTGGAGTGTACTTTCTAGAAAATGACAAAACAAAAAACTCCCAATATCTTTTTTCAGCATCCTTATCTGGATCAATTTATTTTTTTTTTGGCTTGTTATTCTACAGCAATAAGAGCTGAGTAACAAAAAGTCAGTTATCTTTAACTCTCATCCCTATCATGTCATGTCACCTCTTTGCTTTCAAAGCACTTGATTGGCTAGACATGAAAATAGGAACCCTGGCCTTACTTCTTTTTACATGTATTAACTCAATGAAGTGCAAACATGTTAAAAGTTTGCTTTCTAGGTTATACAAGTCTATAAAAAAGCTCTTAAACTGGAGTCATAGGGGTTTCTGAGAGACAAATGAGCCTTTTCAGATGGATTAGCCACCTAGGTGGTAGAAATCCGAAAATGCTAATTCACTTAGCAGAAGTCACTCAGCTTTCATGCCTCCAGCAACAAATAATGCCATAGAGTATCTTGATGCCTCCAGCCATGAAGGAGTAGGCTTCTAGAAGGCATTAACAGGCATTATTTCATGGCTCTTTGATGCTCCTTGGGGTTACATTTACCAAAGGCCTGTTGTCAGAAATGGTGATGTGCAGTTATTATGACAATGATCCAATCAAACCTGCTTGCAAAATTATGACTTGAAAGAGCTATTCCAATGCAGAAATCTACACAAGGCAATTCAAACTAATATACACAAGTAAAAAAAGCAACCTCTATCAGTGTAGCATCAGGTCTACTGCTACTACTACTATTAACAACAACAGCAGCAACAACAACAACCATAACAACAACATTTATAGTTTCCTAAGCATTCACAGCACTTCTCCCATTCATTATCTCAGCAATCCTTACAACAACTATCTAAGATAGACCAATATTATCACCCAAACATTAAGGAAGCGGGCTGAGAGTGAGAGATAGTGACTTGCTGAAGGTCATCAAGGAAAATCACTGCTGCTGAGATTTAAACTAGGGAATTCACTTCCACAAGACGTAGTGACAGCCACCAATTTGGAGGGTTTTAAAAGAGGATTGGACAAATCCATGGAAGAGAAGGCTATCAATGGCTACTAGTCCTGACTGGCTATATTCTACTTCTAGTAACAGAAGCAGTGTGCCTATGTGCACCAGTTGCATGGGAACATGGGTGGGAGGGTGCTGTTGCACTCGTGTCCTGCTTGTGGGTTTCCTCCTGTGGGCAGCTGGTTGGCCACTGTGTGAACAGAATGCTGGACTAGATGGACCCTTGTCTGATCCAGCATGGCTCTTCTCATGTTCTTATGGTGTGATTAAGAACAATAGCATAATATTACTGCTGTGAAATGACACTTCAGTGTGCAAAGTGCTTTACAAATGGTATTGCATTCACTCTTCTATTGCTTCAAATAGATAATACACCTTTATTTATACAATACTTTCATCATCTTCTTCTTGTCTTACCAGAGGTTGGACATCATCATGGCTAAACAGTCTTTAGATATGGCTGCTCTAAACAAGGATGTTGTATATATTGATCCTTTTTCTTCCTACACTTTTTTCTATTTACTTTCCCTAGTATAATCAGCTGCAACAGCTCATGTTCTTCATATCTCATTGTATGACCAAAGTATTCTAGTTTTCTGCGTTTTATGTACTTTGTAATTTCTTGATCTTTTGCAAGGGATCACAAGTGCCATCTATGCCAAGCACCATGCACAAGATTGGTTTTATGAGGCCCCAATTCTAGTACAAGAGCAAACATATAATCAGGGTGGCCGGATGCCGGCCAGATGGGCGATAAATAAATATTAATAATAAATAAATAATAAAAATGTTCTCTGGTGTCAGTTGCCATTCTCATCATGACAAGGCAACAACATGGCCCTCACATGGGTGAGCTGAGCTACCAACAGTCCCACTGCGTGGCATTCTAGCAACCGAAAGGTGGCTATTGCCGAATGGATGGTAGTACAAGCTGCAATACAACATTCTGCCTTGAGTACCTGCGGCAAAAAAGGTGGGATATAAATAAATATACATAAATATTTATAATAAATAGATTTCCTGAAAACAATGAATTAACAATGAGGGTTGAAATGAAAGAGGTCAGTAGCGGTTATCTCCAGTGATGTGGGTTTTCCAGAGAGGTTGGGACTGGAAAGTTTTCCAGAAAGATTTCTGCTACCCTCAATCAATGGCTCAATGATTTAGCATGTTTATTTTTGACTTACATTTAGTAAATAAAACTTTTTTTTAAAGGCATGCCATGTTAATTTTACATGCGATATAAATAACTGAAATGTTTTTTCAATAGCCAAAAATGGTTGACTGGAAATATTTGATTAAGGGGAAAGGTTGCAATCCCATGGTCCCTGGGACAGTATCCCAGGGACCTTGGGATTGATCAGATCTTCTCTGCCGAGGACAGAAAGAGAGGTCTGCCTTTGTAGCTCTTGTAACACAAGCACTTTGCCTCCCCAGCTAAAATAGATGCTGTCCAGTTGAAGTTCAGTTTAGAGACCAACAACCATAAGAAGGGAGAGCAGGAAGGGGCCCTGAAGTTGCCTGTCAATGGTTAGTACCTGGACAGCAGATTGATCAGGCGCACAGATCACCCCGTCGCAGTCTTACCCACCATGGCAAGATGTATTTTATTTATATTTAAATTCTGTGATTATTTCCAAATTTCTACATATAAATTAAGACATGCAATTTTTATGCAAATCTGTGTCCTCTTTTGTCCTTTGGGGGAGTTGATACATTTCCTCTTTTTGGCAATGCATAAGTGGCCATCCTAGAATCAGGCTATAAGAAATGTTATCTAGATGCTCAATATTTTCTTTAAAACCTCTAAGGAAGATGATTCTACAAATATCCCAGCCAATCTTGTTTCATTGCTCAACTGCTTTTATGGTCAGGAGGAGACCTTTCCCAACATCTAATCTAAATCACCCTTCCCGTAAACCCTTCTTTAGTTGCTTCCTCCCTTATCTGGGATATATCCCAGACCCCACAGATAAATTTGGTTTGCATGGTATGCATATTGAATATAGATTTTTTTTTAAAGGCACCTCACAATATTCTGAGTTTTTGAAAATGTAATCTACAATGTAGCTAAATAATTTTTATTTCAGACCTATGAAGAGCTATTTCAGGATAGGAAAAGAATAGGAAAAGAATACATAAATAATACCATCATAAAGATATAGCAAGACACAGATTAGAATGTTCACATCAGGCATTTCAACATGCATTCTTTCCAACTTACACACATTTTGTCAAAAGCTATTCTTGGTGTGTGGGGAGATTGTAAAACTGACAAACTTATTGCATAAGAATTAGTTGCCTCAAAATCAAAACTACACAGGAACTGCCCCCACCACACCACAAGCAAACTATTTGCTTCAGGTACCAGCACAGACGTATAATAGTCACAGGACACTCCTATGCCCGGGGAGGGGCCAACCTGAACATTCCAGAGGCTCTGATTGGTTGAAGCAGAGAGCATAGAACCCCAGGGAGTTGGCAGTTAAGGGTTGTTGGTGGTCAGTTGGGGAGAGAGTGGGTTGGAGTGAGAGAGGGAGTGGGAGGTTAGTAGCGTAGGTAGGGAAAGGTGGTACTGAAGGGAAGAGTTCAGACAGGAAATCTAGTAACTAAGTTGTGAGAAAGCAAACGTGAAGGTGTTAGTATAGAACAGTTCACAGGAATCTCCACTTAGGGAGTGAAGGACCTTCTGTCTGAGGAAGAAGGAGAAACTCTGGACTAGTGTGAGGGACAGTTAAGTTCCCTGGTCTAATACTGTAACTTTCAAGCAACCAAGCCAAATTGATACAAACAGCACTGTATAACATCTGCCTGCCTTTAACCTGAATCTAAGCAAAGAACAAGTTTGAATGTAACTGTTGAAATTCCAAGTTACCTGTTCCTGAGTTGAATATCAGTTTAGAGACTTTGTTTGAACAATAAATCAATCTTTTTATTCAAAGTTCTAATTCTCCAGAGTCCGACTGGTGACAGGAAAGTAAGAAGTGAATTAACGGAGGGGCACCCTGCTTCAAGTAATCAAATAAAACAAACTGCTCTTAATAAAGACAAACAAATGTGGGTGAACAGATACATATAAGACCTAAGACACAAAATCGGCTAACGCAGTTTAAGAAGACAGCTTCAAGTCTGAAGTGACCCATACGAGGGGGCACTTGGTTAGAGCGAAGTACACATTGAGGATGTGGGCTGTGGAGTAAGGGGTCCCGTCCGCTACAGGCTGCTGGGCTGATTGTGAGGTCTGCTTGGCACCAACATTGTCATTTTTTTGGCACCAGATTAAGAATTTCTTCTACTCCCAGGCATTTGACAGCATATGATAAGGCTATCTAACAGGGCCTGGGATTTTTTTTATTGTTGATAGCTTACAATTGTTTTTAATATTTTGTATGTTAATGGTTATATTTTATGTTATCATGTTGTATTTTAGGGTTTTAACCTCTTCTAAACTGCCCCCAGAGCTTCAGCTATTGGACGGCATAGAAATGTAATAAATGAATGAATGTTTTCTTTTCTTTTTCTTTTTTCTTTTTTTTTAAAATTTTTTTATTTATATTTTTTTAAAGAACACACATACACACACAAAAAAAAACATAACCCTACAAATCATACACTACAAGTGCACCCGTCACCCCGGGGCCAAAACCAATTCTATCCACATAATCCATTATTAATCTATATTCCAAAAATACATCATATCATGACATTCATACCCTTTCCCCTTTACTAAAACATAATCTAACAATGACCCCCATATTTCCTTAAAATTATTTTTCTTTAATTGTCCCCTTTTACATTTAATACTACATGTTAGTTTATCATTTAAAGCAATATCCCAAACCTCTTTATACCAGTCTATTATTAAATACTGATGTTGAACTTTCCAATTCCTTGCAATCAATAATCTCCCTGCTGCTAATAAACTTACAATTAGTTCCTTTTTCTCTTGTGAGCACAAAAGTTTCTCCGTTATTGATAACAATGCTAATTTTGGACAGACCTCCACATTAATACCAATAATTAGTGAAATTTCTCCAAAAATTTTATTCCAAAAATCCAATACGCTTTTACAGCTCCACCACATATGAGCATAAGTACCAAGTTCCTGGCATCCTCTCCAACACAATGGAGCACAATTACTATCTATTTTATTTAATCTTACTGGAGTCAAATACCATCTCCAAACAGTTTTTTAAAAAATCTCTTTTATCCTTACTGACATATTTCTTAATATACGTCTGCCCCAAATATTTCTCCAGCCCGCATTCGATATGAATGAATGTTTTCTTTGGGCAACACCATTTGCACCCTCTTTTCTGATTATTTATTTATTTATTACATTTATACCCCGCCTTTTTTCCTGCAAGGAACCCAAGGCGGCTTACATAATCATAATCATCCTCTCCATTTTACTCTCACAACAACCCTGTGAGGTAGGTTAGGCTGAGAGTCAGTGACTGGCCCAAAGTCACCCAGTGAGTTTCATGGCTGAGCGGGGATTTGAACCCGGATATCCCGAGTCTCAGTCCAACACTCTAACCACTACGCCACATTAAGCTAAATGATACAAACAAATAACAAAATAAAACAAAAGCACTACAGTCCAGAGAAGTTGAGCATTATTTTACTTTTCTCTTCAGGTGTGAAAAAGTGAGCTCATTCCTATTTGGTAGTGAGCACAGGAAGTAATTCCAGGATGTAGAAATTGGGTTTGCTGATTCCTCCTTTAGGTGGTCATTTAGAGAGAAGGTAGCCTTTCATCGCAACAAATTCTTCATTCAGGGCCAAACTCAGACATGCACATGTTTATTTGTGTGCATGTTATTATACACATGTTTACATATGTGCCCTAGTTTGGCTATAAAATGGGTTGGGTGGATTGGGTTTATTTATTAGACTAAGTGGAGCCCGAGAAAGGGAGAAGCAGGAGCAAAGCCGTCCCTCTCTCCTCTGCCTGACAATGCTGTGCCTTTGCTGCTTTATTTATTTATTTATTATATTTATACTCCACCTTTTTTCCTGCAAGGAACCCAAGGTGGCCTACATAATCCTCCTCCTCCTCCTCCTCCTCCTCCTCCTCCTCCTCCTCCTCCTCCTCTCAATTTTATCCTCACAACAACTCTGTGAGGTAGGTTAGGCTGAGAGGCAGTGACTGGCCCAAAGTCACCCAGTGAGTTTCATGGCCGAGCGGGGAATAGAACCCGGATCTCCCGAGTCCCAGTCCAACACTCTCACCACTCCCGCCCCCCATTTTTTTGTGGAGCCTGGTATAGCAAAATTTGCTATGTTATCTGTTTAAGATTATGGAGGTCCTTCAGTTAGTGTTCTCATGTATCCCACAATATACTGTAATATGTCAGTAACAAAACATATCTAGGCTTAGAGAAAAATGTGTGTTAACAAAGGTCTGGGACACTTCACATTGGTTTGTAGATGGTAAATTATGAGAAACTAGCAAGCATAAGAACAATCAGATTGGGTCTAGAGACAAGAGGAAGAAAAAGATAAGAAAAAGAAAAAGGTGGAGGAAGAGAATATGACATTTGTTATTTTAAAATGCAAAGGAAGTCAGAACAGATAGCCAATTAAGTATTACCAGAGTTGCACAGGTGAAATATTTAAAAGGTACAGGTAAAAAGGTCAAAGGATAATTCACAGTACCTTATCACAGCTTGATAAAACTTCACCACTCCTTGTGTTTCTGTTTACCTCATTTCTGTCAAGTTCCATGACATTATTCCTCATCTACTCTGAGAAATGAGCTCATGTCTAAAGGTTCATTAGGAAAAGGGGGCAAACAAACCTTTGGAACGAAGTGCCAGAGCCCAAACATGGCCCAGCTATTTTGTACTTACGGAGCCATGAGGGGTAATGTTATCACAATATACATTCAGCGGATTTATGGAGGACACGTGCATATGTAGAGTTTAGACAAGCTGCTAGACTGAACAAACATCAAGCAGAGACGGGAAGGAGGGAAACCGTGGAGTTTTCATGTGCGCAGAGGAAGACTAATTGCCTGTGGAACAGCTGTGCTGTGCTTGAAACTCAAGACGAACAGTCTGCTCCAGCCACGGTCTGACAACAAAAGGGCACCACTAAAGATCACCTGCCTCCACTCCATCTGGGAGTCTAATTAAGAGGGAACCAGCAAGAGACAAATGCAGAACCTCACTCTTACTGTTCAAACCTTTACTTAATGCTGCACTATTTGTAAGGTGGTTAGGAAAGTCAGAGGTCATTTGGCCTCAGTATGCCTTTCTCCATGAGAAGAATGTACCACAGCAGCACAAGCGTGATGGCAGCTACCACAGCAAATGGGGTGCGCACATGCTTCAGGACTGTTTTCATTGCCCAGTCATATAAACGGACATGGTAAAGCCACATCAACTGTTTATGCTTCCAAGGACTCCAGTAATTCAGGCATTGTCCTTATTAAATAATTGTCACTTTCATTAGTCCCCACCACCCATTGACTTCAACTGATATTAGAAATAGTCCATTTCTAATTTTAAACTAGTTTTTGAATTTAGTAACTGGGATAAATGAAAAGTGGCATTTCAATCATAAAATGGCGTGGTGCATAGACAGAAAAGGCAAAATTCCTATCCACACTGTATACAAGGAACCCTTGGATAAAAATATAGGACCTTAGATCATACTGGGCCTATACTAGACATGCTTTTAAGATACAAAACACAGGAAGTTGATTATGTTAAGTCCTTCATGTTCCATTTCTGCTTCTTCTCTGTTTATAGCATATAATGATTCAGAGTGTATTCATTAGGCATGGTTTAAGGTGTCTTACATTCCCGCATTGCAAAGAATTGTATATGTTATCCCTTTGCATGTCTTTTCCGGTCTACTATTATGTAAAAAACAAATTCTGAATAAATCTATGAATTACTGCAACCTATCACCATTCCGAAAATGGGTCGTACCATATTATTACCATTTTTTTGGTCTTCCCCACCCCTTATGAAATCAAAGGTGATCTCACCAAATATTTTTTTCTTGCAGTGCCTGATTGTCTCATAGTTCCTTCCTTGTCTGTGGGATCATAGGCTTCAGCCACTCTGAGTATCTTGAAAGATCTACCCTTCTCTGAAATGATCTTTGGGTTCTAAATTGTGTCTTATTGGCTGAGGTACCGTAAATCATTTTTTATTGGCTGAGGTAAGCCTAGAAAGTTCACAACATGGAAAAACAGATACTACTAAAAAGCTTGCTAAAGTTATGTAAACAACACAAATCATCATTATTCTAAAGGATTTGTTTTTCTAATTCTGGTCATCTTTTAAATCCAATTTCTCCCTAACACCTTGACTGAAGTATTTTTTAATCACATTGGGTGTATTGCTTAGAGAAGTAGAAGGATTCAACCCCCCCCCAACAGGTTTTATGGGTGCCACTGGAATACAAGTATTGGGCACACATCACAGCTTCACATCATAGCACATGCCTTTTTAAAGGATCCTCTGCACATTCAGTGCCAGATGAAGGATCAAGAGCCCGGGAAGTTGCCATGCAGACACATCCTGTGCTATCATCTACAAAGGGTGCAATCCTATGCATGTTTAGACAGAAAAAAAAGTCCAGCATGGCTGGCTGGGGCATGCTGGGAGTTGTAGGACTTTTTTTCTGTCTAAACATGCATAGGATTGTGCCTAAAGTGTATCAAAGAAACTTTCTTACAGTTTTTAGGATCAAACTGGCAGTCTGTGGGCCGGTTCATATGACCCAGGCTGCCAGTGGGGGAGGAACCACGGGGCCGTCCGGCGGGGCGCCGCACACAACCGGCGCCCCGCGCACGTGGGCAGACCCCGTAGTCCCCGCACCGCAGTGCGGGCCTCCCGGCGCTAGGGCGTGGGGCCCCGGGATGCCCAGAGGGGCCGTTTGCCCCTACAGGCTGGAGCAGCGGCGGCTCCAGCCGCTCTGGGCTGCCGTCTCTGTGGGGACCCCGTGGGACAGCCGCCCACTGTTCGGACAACAGGGTGACCACACACGGTAGGGGCTTACCCCTCTACCGACCATGGTCACTTTGCGTGAGTCCCGCCCGCAGCTGTCCCGCGGGGGCACCCCCGGTCGGCGTGCACACGACACGGGAACCACGGGGGACTTGCGGTTCCCATGTCGTGCGAACAAGCCCTGTATGTCCTCTTATTTTATTTTGGTATTCTTCATTCCTGTGCTCGAATTTCTGTTGTGCTAAGAGCAACAACAACCTTGGACCTTGCATTTTTGTGGAACATGAAATCTACCAACATTTTTTTAAACATGCTATCTAAAAAAAAATGTTGGGTGCTTCCAGACGGAGAGCTCCTAGCGCTACCAAGCAAAAGGCATTGTACCACTATTCTGACTTTCCCTCCTTTATGAATCCCCACCCCCCCGGTAAGAAAAAAGATGGAAGACATGGTGGTAAAACACTGGAGGATTCCAATTTGAGGACAACATCATCTGTTCTGTACCCCCTGCAAAATTCTATGAATGGGTGCTTTTTAAAGACAAGGCTTTTATGGTGCCATGATCGCCCTGCTTCATTCACAGAATTTTATAGGGAGGCCAGACATTGTTGTCTTCAACTCATAACCATCCCATGTTTCCCCACCACTCTTCCCATCATTTATTTATTTATTTATTTATTTATTATATTTATACCCCGCCTTTTTTCCTGCAACAAACCCAAAGTGGCTTACATAATCCTCCTCCTCCTCTCCATTTTATCCTCACAACAACCCTGTGAGGTAGGTTAGACTGAGAGTCAGTGACTGGCCCAAAGTCACCCAGTGAGTTTCATGGCCGAGCGGGGACTAGAACTCAGATCTCCCGAGTTCCAGTCCAACACTCTCACCACTATGCCACACTGGCTCTTACCACAGAAAAATCCATTAAGGAGAGAAAGATGGAATAACTGCCCAATGCCTTCTCATGGTTAGCATCTGGAAGCACCCGAGGAAGGGCAACAGCACAATAAAAGCCTCATCCTGAAGTACTCTTTGCGGCTGTTCTGCTAAGGCACTTTGCTGAAGCTACGGTAAATGGGTTTAGTTCTGGTTAGTGGCTGGACGGCGGACCATCTGAGAATCCAATTTACACCACCTTGAGTTCCCTGATGGAAGAAAGGCAGGATACAAATATAATACATAACAGTGAAACAATAATAAAGGCGAAGCTTAAGACACACGCTGGCCACAATCCAGCAGAGCTAAGCATATTTAAAGCCACTAATTAGAGTTTAAATGTGCCTAACTCTGTGTTGGCTTGCGGTATATGCATATTATTGTTTTATTTAATCCATTTCTTAGCTGCCTTTCAAAACCATAGTCTTCCCAAAGGCAGTTTACAGGAGAAAATCAATACAAACATATTAATAGAATCATACCAATATGAACAATTTTAAATAAAACCAGTTCCAATAAAAAATAATACCAACATATTAAATATGACCAATCTTAAATAGCACCACTTGCAATAAAATACATTTTCAAAATATCCATCAGCAGTGAATAACATACTTTTTTTCAATTAAAAGCCAAGAAAAACAGATGAGGGTTGTTGTTGTTTTTAAACCCTCTTAAAAATAGCCACAGATGGAGCCAGCTGTATCTCTCTCAGGAGGGAATTTCATAAGGTAGGAGTCACCACTAAGTAGGCCTTATCTCTAGTGCCCACCAACCTTACTGATCTTGGTGGTGGGCAAGCGAGCAGGGTCTCCAAAGACATGGGCAGGTACATATGGGTGTAGGTGGTCCTTCAAATAACCTGGATCCAAATCATTCAGGGCTTTAAAGGTCAAAAGCAGCACTTGGAATTGGGCCTGAAATGCACTTGCAACCAGAGCAGCTGGTACAGGATTTGTGTAATATGATCTGACCACCTAACCCCAACAAGCCTGTGGCTCACGCTGGCTCAGCTTTGTCTGAGCGTGGAAAGCTAAGCAGGGTCAGGCCTGGTTATTACTTGGATGGGGGACCCCTCCTCTAGTTTCCTGCACTGGGCAGGGGGTTGGACTCGATGGCCTTGTAGGCCCCTTCCAACTCTATGATCTATGAAATCTCTATGAAAGACTTGAGTGGCTGCATTCTGCACTAGTGGGGAGGTGATATAAGTACCATGTAACAGAGAAAGCCCTTCGGTTGCATTTAGCCCTGATCCATTTGGACAATGCAGTAAAGCTTTGTTGCGATCCAGCTGAAGAGCAAGAAGCTAGGAAGCGTGCCTGTACCTCAACCTACCACAGCATAGTATCATTGCATGTCAGCAAATCTTGAAATTAAGATAATTCATTATTGCTCTCCATATTGTCCTGTTACATCCTGGTTTTACTGAGTGCCAGTTGACAATGGTATAGGTTGGCAAATTAGGTCTAGTGTTCACAGACAGTAGATGTGGCTAACGAGAGAGACACTAAGCCCATTTCTAGGTTGTACATTGGGCTGACTGCTTTTCCATATGAAAAGATCCCACCAAACTGAAAACTAGGGGTTGGATCCAGGATCTGCCTTATGTGAGAGGAAGGGCTCCACTCGCAGAAGGTCCCTCTGCCCAATTTTTGGGGATCCCCCTTTCCTCCCACCCTGCCCCACAGCTCACCCTATTCATCAGGGTCTCCTGAGTCCTGACTCTATCATTTTCAGGGGGCTGGAGGGGAAGGAAGGGGCAGGAAAGTTTTGCCAGCACAGTTGATCCAGTTTAAATCTGGATCAAACCCTAGATTTCAAAGAAAATGGCTTATTTTAATTTTATTTCTATTTAATTTATATCCCTCCTTTCTACCAAAGAATGGTACTCAAGCTGGCTAAAAGTAAAAGCTGATTAAAACAAAATCTTAATTAAAGCATAGCATAAAAACAGATTAAAAACAAAATTAAAACACAACTAGTGTTTTAGTCTAGACTAGGGTTCTAGTCTCAACTCTAGTTTTCTTTCTGACATGTTAACTTTCTGTGGGCATGTGTTGATGATGATGTATGGAGGAGCCCCCACCTGCAACCTGAAGTAGTGTGTGCACAGGTGCGTTTTCTTTTTCTTTGTAAAAAAATAAATGCAAATGGTCTGTGGACTAATTTTAAATAAACTATCTATCTATCTGAACAAAAAGCAGCACAACCTAGAAAAGAGTTTGTCTTATCTGCTGTTTCAAATAAGCTAGGAATTGTGATGTGCTATGAGATGATCCGTTACAAATAGCTTTTGTTTTCATGAGAAAGTATCCACTTACAACAAACTATTAGTGTAGTAATGGGCAGTGCTTTCAGCTCATGCAGCAGAGTCAGTTTAAGGGTCAAAGAGGGAAGGCTTGTTAGTCTTGGAGTTGTGACATGGGCTCCCTCTTCTGTGGGAAGTTGTAACTTTTCCAGCAGGGAAACATAACTGGTGGTTTTGGACAATGCACAAAACACATTTGTAGGCAGCAGTCTTCTTCACTGCATTTACTGTAGAGGGATCAGAGCCTTGGTGTTTGTCCTCTTACTGTATACGTTATACAGTAGTAAATATCTCTCTGCCGGGCTGGTTCACGTGTCACAATAAGCCACCCTGAAAATAAGCTACAGTGGGTTGGTTGTTGCCTTGCTAAACCCACATTACTCCGAATAGGCATTCTGCGGCTTCCTGTGGCTTGTTTCCCCCTTAGTCCTCCTGCCCACTCCAGGCACGTATCCCACGGGCTTTTGCAGCACAATCTCAGCGGCCTACGCCGCTAGAGTGCACAATAGTGCTCATTAGCAGAGTAGAGTTTATTTTATAGAATTTTTTTCACCTTCAGGTGAAAATAACAACAACAACAACAACAATAACTTCATTTACCTTCAGGGACATTTGCGCATATTTAGTGTGTGTGTGTGTGTGTGTGTGTGTGTGTGTGACCTTCAGTGAGATTTGCGCAAATTTAACTTTATTTTTAACTTTTGGGGAGATCTGTACACATTCGTTAAAGCACAGTAACTACTGTCTCTATCTCGATATACGGGTACAGAGGAAAATCTTAATCGGTTTCAACTTGCACTGAAAGTATGGGAAAGCTCCAGCAAATTCAATAGTAGTAACCAGTTTCAGGCCAATACACACAGGGCCCCCGAAAAAGATGGGAAAGAGAAGATTACCTGAATTGGGCTTATGCGTGTACCGGCCTCCACACAGAGTAGCTACCTCGCATGTTATGTGTGTGCCATGTGTGTGGTGGAGGTCTGGAGTGGGCTACCCCTTGACCAGGCCACAGAAATGAATAAAAAATAGCTGCCCAGTAAATGTATGAACAGGGCCATAGTATCTCCCTGTGTACTGTCTGCAGCAGTGACTAGTACCAAATGGGCAAATCCTTCTATCCCAAGCACCGGATCAATTGCTGCCATGAAGTTATGCTCAGATATGACAAGACATAAGGGCTGGTAAGAGTGATTGTAGCCAAAATTTTTGATAGTATCAATTATAGCCAGACTTGTGCATGTTCCTGTCCTGTTTGCTTTGCAAACATCACATCTCAAGTGGCTGATTCGTGCAATCAATTTCTCCAATACGCCAGCAACCACAGTCCCTTCTGAACCACTCACACGTCTGCAATCATGTGGAGGAATGTTAGTGAGAACGAGGGTGGCCACTTAAGAATCACCAAAAAAGAGGACAAAAGAGGACACTGATCTGCATAAAATTTGCACATGCTAATTTATATGTAGGGATGCACATTTAGAAATAATTATTTTTATTTTAATAGAGATACAGTACATCTCAGCATAGTGTAGAAGACTGTGACCAGGTGCTACTGGTTGATGGGCAACAGCGCTTATGGTTCTTGATCTTTAAACCCAAATTGAACAGGACAGCCTTTCAAATAGAGGACAGTTCTCTGGCAGCCCTTCAGACAGAGGACTGTCCTCTGTAAAAGAGGACACCTGGCCACCCTAGGCCTGGCAGCACATTCCATGATCATGACAGCATGTTTCCAAGCACCATGTTCATAAAAAAATATCTGAAGCTGCACGCAATCCATTTCTCATTGAGGTTTGCCCAGCGATCACAGGAATGCCCATGGTTGAGGAGGGGCTGCAGCTCCTTGCATGTGTAAGAGAAACTGTGTGTGAATCAGAGTTAATTTTTTATTCGTGTCAGGACCAATTAGAACATGGCCCTGGCCCCCCTTTTCATTGCTCGGGCTCAGCTCTAGGACAAGGAAAATAGTAACAAGCGTGCCTTTACATGCATAGCCACTGCCAGTCTCTGTACATCTAAGCTTGGGAGTGGGGCTTCCTAACTAGCTGATATGGCTTCTGCTCAAGTTTCAGCCCGGGCACCTTTTGTTATAAGAAATGAGCAGCCCCTTTTTGGATGTCAAAATAATAACAGCAAGAATAATGACCTCAGTCATCTCTTGATGCAATTAGTTCTACCATCAACACATGAGAAGTTCCATGGTTTGTTTTATATGAGATATTTTAACCTCAAACGATACACTCAGCATAAACCAAACAACAAAACACGTCACATTGTGTTATTTTTGCCTGGTTTCCCAAGCATGGAGAAGTTTTTTATGCCTGCAGAATGCCTCAAGGATACAACTTGGTGGAAGGCTCACCACCATGTCTTTCTCCTTGTGTGGGGCTGCTTGTAATTAAGGCCTAGTGGAGCTGTCAGTGTATGTTGACAAATATATTACAACAAAGTTCGGCTAAGTGAAAGTTACTTAACATTAATCCATGCCTTGCCCAATATTCTTCTTTTGCACCGGGAAGAATGTGCCAGCAGGGATAAGTACAATTTCTGACAACGTTCTGAGAACCACCTCAAGGTGGAAATTTGCAAATAGAGCTACTGTAGTAAGTAATGAGAAGCTGCAGGGCTTTCAATTATCCCACATAGTCTTCCCTTTGCAACTTGACTGACAGCTAATTATGCTGGTGCCATTTTTTGGCAGTAGAATTTAATCTCCCAGATGGAAAGCAAATCAATCTGCCCATCCACTGCAGCTGAGGCATACTTTGGCTCAACTTTAATTTATTCTCCTAAGCCGAAGAAGCCTAGTCATTTCAAGGTACAGAAATATCAAATTTCCTGTGTTAACCGGGCTGGTGCAAAAACACATGTGGCAGAGTTGGGATTTCATAGGCTACCCTCTGAAATGTTGTCGCTATTTGTTTGCTATTAGAAAACAGCAAATATCATCTCCCCTTGATTCCTATTTGTGAGATCCAGCCAAGAGCAAAGACATTTATGAACTGGTTGCTCGTGATAATGGTTAAACATGAGTTGTGGAGGCATTAAGTTGGATTCTATGGAGGAATGAACTAAATCTCTGAAGAACAGAACACAGAAAGGAACTGGTGGCAATTTTCAAATCTTTTAGCCAGTGTGCACTAGCCTAGTTCCCTGTGGGTTTCAGACCAGGGATGTACAATGCAATCCTTCTACTTACCTGCACTCTTCAGGCCTATCAATTATGCTGCTGCCTTTGAGTTGCAGTTACAACTTTAGGTATTACGGCCCTCTGCAAAGGACATATAAAGCAAAGTAGAAGGCTAGTTAGTGGAGATTCCGGGCCCGATTCGTGAATGTTGCTAACAGCTCCTGTGCAGGGCAACAATCCAAAGGAATGATCAGATTAATACTTCAGAAGTAAGGGGTGCTCTGGAGTTGTGTTGTCTGAAAAAGGGGCACACATTTATGCCCTTTCAAGATATAATGTCTTCCAATATAATGCATCATTTTGTTATGTGGAGTTTGTTTATGAGCCTCATCCCCTGTCAGGCAACACAGGATCCGCCAATTCAGCAGATGATCATGATTCCTTTTCAAAGAAGCCAGATCTTGGGAGCCACAGATTTCCTAAGATAGGGGTCCACAACGTGGCACCTATGAAGGGGTCCCCGCAGGCAACCACAAATGTTCCCAGTTTTTTAAAAAAATATACGTACATGGATTTGTATGTATTCATAGCAATGAATATGTATGAAATGCATACAGCTTCCTAGCAATTATACATAGGCTTCAACAAAAGCGGATCGAATATTCAAATAAGTATCCCTTTGAAGGTGGTGTCAATATGCCACCTGTTCATATATTGAAAGTGTTGTAAGGTCCTCAATCCATTGCATTATAGGAGGTGAGCGTTTATCCTTCCATTGTAATATCAGTCTTTTAGTTGTCAAAATGGCACAGGGAATCCAATTGTGCTGACCATTTGTTAATTCCCATGAAGCAGGTAAATAATTTAAAAGAGCGTGTATATCAGTGAATACTAAAGATCGTTCCAGTACAGAATTTATCTGTGTAATAACCTCCTCCCAAAAAGAAGCACCTGCTGGACATTGCCAAAACATATGTTTAAAAGAAGCATTAACTCTATTGTACTGCCAGCAATTAGCTGAATTAGACAATCCCTTAATAAAGAGACATTGCGGTGTCCAATAGACATGAAACAAAAGTTTTTGCTGAATTAAGACCTAGTCTAAGATCCATAGCCGCAACTGGTAGATGCCAAAGCAGCAATCCACTGATTAGGCATTTTGTGCCCACAGCAGTTTCTCAAATTCCCAAATGTGCCCACAGGTCCAAATGTTTTGGGGACCCCTGTCCTAAGGTTACCCAACTGGAAAATCTCACATCCCTCTCAGAACCGGTCCATTATTTCTCACCAACAGTAGCATCTGCAGTATCCAGAAGTCCATCATTCTCATTATTTAATATTTTAAAAGCATCTAAAGCAGGGCTGTTGAGCCTCAGGCCTGTGGGCCAAATCTGGACCACCTGGGTTTCCAATCTGGCTCTCTGGAGTTCCCCAGACTGCCATGATCCCCTGGCCCCACCCACCCCTTTCTCCTGACTGCCAATCATTTGGTGGTTCCCCAGATTTTGCACGTTTCCTCCCATTGTAAAAGGTTGAAATGCCTCTCCTGAGGCTTAGTTACTGGCAGGAAGACTTTCTGCTAAAATATACTGGGCTTTGGGGTTTTTTTTTTTTACCCCATCCCTTTTCCCTTTGGCCCACCTACCACTGGAATGTGACCCCCCAAGAGCTTCTCTGAATTTCAATTTGGCCCTTGGGCTGAAAGTCATTCAACTGTCCCTGATCTAAAGAACACTAGATAGTGGCAAAGATAAACAAGCAGCTCTAGTGTATCTGAGATGTCATAAATGTTTGCTGGATGGCGTCAAAGCTGGTCTGGTACGGCCCATTCACACATCCCTTAGTCACCACTTAAGCTTGAAGTCATCAGATGATTAACATGCACCTGTGAACTAGTCTTTCAGGGGAGTTTTACGTGTTCAAGGAAGCTGTTTCATGAGTGACTTCCACATCTCTATGCACTTTTCCCACTTCCGGGCAAGATGCAAAGTACATGCTCGGATCCCCTGTTAACTGGGGGTCCCAGTTTGTGTCACGGCACGGGAGCCATGCAGGAAAGGAGGAGGCCGGCATGGCTAGAGGCTGCATGCTGGCAGCTCTGTGCGTGTGCGGGCAAGCCCTGGGTTGTACAGTGCAGTTCCTACTAGCTCCCTCAGCCCAATCAACGATGCTGGTTGGGCTTGTGGGTGGGCAGGGCCTGGGAGCGAGCTGGGAGGGTAGTCTTCCCTCCAGTCCACCCCGTGGCCATAAAAGGGGCCGTGGCTGGGATCCCTCCTTCCTTGCGTGCACTGGGTGCCTTTCCCAGGATGGTGACCATTAGGTGTTCTGGACGCATTAGGCACTCTGCAGAAAGTCGTACAGGTTGCAGATGCATTTAGAATTTACATATAAATCTCTTGCACTGTGCTTTAGGTTCCCTGTTGAAGGTATCCTAGAAAAGCAAAAGGATTGCAAAAATGAAGGAAGTGCTCCACTACTCACTGGGTGACTTTGGGCCAGTCACTGACTCTCAGCCTAACCTACCTCACAGGGTTGTTGTGAGGATAAAGTGGAGAGGAGGAGGAGGAGGATTATGTAAGCCGCCTTGGGTTCCTTGCAGGAAAAAAGGCGGGGTATAAATAAATAAAATAAATAAAATAAATAGGTGACAACATTGGGCTTAACTCAAGTGGAGGGAGGCCAGTCAACACTCCAGGTTGCTTTGCACAGGATGCGAGAGGGATGAGGAATGCTCTCTTTTCTCAAGCCTTGTCAAATTCCCAAGTATTTGTGTGTGAGAAATGTGGAGGAGAAGTGAATGCCTTGAGAAACAACTGTCCCTGTCTCCAAGCCTGCCTTGCATTTTGAAAATTGTTAATAGAGGTGCTCTTTCTGATAAACAAACCACATTGGATGACAACTCATCCAAGGAGTTGAGTTAGGCATTTGCAAAATAAAAATGAGTCAATGGAAGTAAACCAGATGAAAAGTGAAGCTAAGCAGCATAGAGTAGACTCATTAGTAAATGCTATTAATGAGTTAACAAAAGAACATTTAAAACAAAGTTTCCCAAGGTTTCCTGGTAGATACCTTATTTTTAAATTTATATTTTGGATGCTGCAATTTTCAATGCCTAAACCTTACTTAATTACAATATATAAGGCTTGCATCAGTAAAATAATATGCAAAAGTTAGTTAGTGGTTCCAAAAGCAACATTAAGATGGCCAGGAAACACACTAGTTATATTTTCCTTTCTTCCTTTTTCTTATGAGCACGTAGCCTGATACACTGCTGTTTATATCCTCTAGTGTATACCTATACCATAAACCATAGAGTATGCACCATATAAATGTTAAACCTGTTGATGGAGCCTAACCTCTGTTATTTGCTGACAGTGAAGGTTAGCATAGAAGATGCCACAAAAATGATCCCCCTTCTTTCCACCAGTGCGAACTGCAGATATTTTAGAGTAGGAAAACTCAGGCTAGTGGAAACATGAATTGAAACACAACTGTGATGACACTCGAGTTACTTGTTGCTGGAACTATTGACCCTAGCAAGAATGTCTCCAGTCTACTCAGTCCACAGAAATATGAAGGCAGCCTCTCTAGTGTGTGTATCTAAGAGCATCTTTTACCAGATTCAGTTGGTTCACGAGATGTGACAGTATCTGGAGAAACTAGGTTTGGCCTTAGTTACATATGCCCTTACCTTCAGATGGAACTATTGAAAAGCTCTCTGAATGTAGCTACCTTTCAAGGTGGTTGGGAAACTGCATCTGCTCATCGATTTGAGTACGTTTTGCCAGTTTTGTATCAATTGTACTGGATGCTAATTTGTTTCTCAGACCAATTGAAGTGCTGGTCTTGAACCTGTCAGGCACTTAACCATCTCTAGGTTATTTCAAGGTCCGCCTTAGCCTATATGATCATGGCCAATTCTTTCAATTAGCTTCAGAGACCCTGCTCTTAGGCCTGCCTCTGCTGAGAACTGATTGGTAGGTAGTAGCAGGTGCAGGGCCTTTTCAGTGGTGGTACTACAATTGCAGGGTTTTCTGCTCAGGGAGATCCAGCAGGCCCCTTCTCTACCTGCCTCTAGGTGAGCTATTATGAAAATCTTATTAAACAGGAATTTGGAATTGAAAAATTGTCTTGCCTTACTGTCTGTAGCGGCCTTTTAGTATTTATTTTACTGATTACTTTTTGTGATTTTCATTTACCGGTATTAATCTTATTGGTTTTAATTGTATATTGCTTTAACTACAATTGTGCATGTAGTGTTCTATACAGAATATGATAAATAAGTATACAAACAAATAAAATGATGAATATATGTGTGTGGGGTGGGGAGCAATGTCCCTTCATAAAACATGCAAACGATAAAATTACCAGATCAGTTTCCTGTGCTTGAACTGTGGCGGGGCTCAATGCATTTGGGTTAGTAATGCTTTGGCCATGTGATTTAGAATAATCCTGAGAACGCAAAATCATTTGGTGCAAGAAAGATTTATTAACCATTGGGATTCCACATTTCCCAGTGCTTTTCAAACGTAAATGGTTTTCCTTGGGGGAAATTATTTAATGAATAAAGAAATCAATATTCTATTCTGCTTGAATCTTTTCCCAGCTTACTCCTCCAGAGTCAATGGACTTATTCAGCAGTTGTAAAGAACTGAATAAACATTCCGTTCACGTTTATTGCTCATAGAGAGTTGATCTCCCCATATTTTGCTAGCACATTTATGTTCAGAACACTCTGAGAAACTTGGAAACCAGCTTGCTAATAAATCTTTCTTGCACCCATTGATTTTGCCTTCTTGTCAGAGATATCACCATTCAAAATACCTAACTTCGCATCCTTACGTGCTTTAAAAAAAAAATAAACACAAGGTCTCAATAGAAAATTATCTCTCTGTGTGGGTGTTTCCTCCCGAGCTTACGTGGAATCATGGTATTTGAATGCCCTTTCGTGCACCTTTTCCACCATCCTTTTTGAGATGGGGTGATTATTGAAAGGAGAAGTGGTCAAGAATAAGAATGCTACCCTAGGCCAGTCCCATGACCTTTACCCGGAAATAAGTCCTGGCTGTACAGAGCTAACCAGCAACCAGATTGTGGGGGATTTCCAGCCTCACAAACTCAGGCTACAACTGGTGGACAGAGCAGAGGGTGTGAGCCCTGATTCAAAAAAGTCTGAAAGCCCCACGATCTCCTGGGCCAAATGAGGTTCATCTGCAGCCAGAGACTGTGGGGCCCGCAATCTCCAGCTTCAAATGGTAGAAGCTCCATGCGAAGAAGGTCCAGGTGCGGTGGAGGCTCTCTTGTGAGGAGCAGGCTGTCCTTTGTAGTCAGAGATCATAGGGCTCCCATAAAAATACATCATCATACCATCTCAGGCTGCAAATGATAGAAGCGAGGCATGAGCTACAATTCAGGTGAGCTCCATGCAGCCCAGAAGAAGCCCTAGGGCTTCTGCTGTGCAGGCTTAGCTGTCATTTGAAGTTGGAGATGGCTGGGCCAGAAAGCCTCACAGTCTCTGACTGCAAAGAGCGGAGGCGGGTAGAAGACACACACAATTCAAGAAGCTCTGCACAGCCCTGGAGAGGCTCTGAGGGCAGACATCTGGCTGCAAATAAGCTTGGCACCAATACATATACATGCCAGTGTGCACAAGGGAGAGAACATGTCAGGAAATCAGTAGAAGCAGGGAGTCTGGGCATGTGGATATTTCTGACATGCCCCACGGGCCAATTAAAAACTGTTGGTTTCATGTCTAGAGGACCGCCGCCACCCTCCCACCCCTGCAGCCCACCCTGCTGTAAAAATAGGAATGCAGATATTTGTCCAATACATTTTGCAGTGTGGGGTATAATATAAACTGTCTTGCAGAACTCAGGGCTGGAGGAGAACATTTGCTTTTCATTTACTGTCAGAAAATGATGCAACATGGGCATACAGTCATCTCACAATTCCGACACCTAATATTATGGTGAAGTTTCAAATTCACACACCCACAGCATTTTCCTTGCGAATAACATATAGGGCATCTAATGCTCCATTTGTGTTAGGCAGATCACATATATAATGTCCCTATGAAAAGTGCTGACAAACTAAACTTGGTCACTAAAGGGGGGGGGGGGAGAATCCCAAGTTGGAAGTGTTATTTACCAGGTTCTTGCAATCCTTTTAGTGACATCTAGTGGAGTGTGTAGAAAATGCACTATTAGGAATGTACACGCAATGCTAGGAAATAAAACTATACTTTTAAAACCAATCTTTAAAATGTAACTATTAATGGAGACAGGTCAGTTGGTATTTGGAATTTATTCCAAGGAGGTATTCATGAATAAAACCTTCATTGTTTGAAGTCACGCTCTTTTTTTCTTTGCACTAAATGTTAAGATTCAACAATATTCTAATATGATTGAAGCTTAGAAGTTACTGAGATAAATTTTGCAGGAAGTAATATAACACAAGAGGATGAGATCCTCCCTGGAAAGTGGTGGAGCTTTTTCTGCTGCTGTGGCTGCTCAGTGGAGCAAAATGGGGTGGTCTGAGGGCATGTCAGGTGCAGCTGAGGAATACTAGTAATACATCGAGTACCAGGCCCCTCATCCCCCCAAATACAACCTCAAATAGCTAGAAACCATGCCAGCCCAAGAGTTGGTGTACTATATTCAATCTCATGGAAGCAATGGAGCGGGAAAAAGAGAAAAGGTTGCCCCCCTCCTCCACCCTGGCCAATGTGATCTGGCAGGACTCAGTGGTGGTTCCTCCACCATAGACCTAGAATCACAGAATAGCAGAGTTGGAAGGAGCCTATAAGGCCATCGAGTCCAACCCCCTGCTCAATACAGGAATCCAAGTCAAAGCATCCCTGACAGATGGCTGTTCAGATGCACCTTGAATGCCTCCAGTGTGGGAGAGCCCACCACCTCCCTAGGTAGTTGGTTCCATTGTTGCATTGCTCTAACAGTCAGGAAGTTTTTCCTGATGATCAGCGGGAATCTGGCTTCCTGTAACCTCCCATCCTACCTTAGGATTACTCTGTTAGATATCAGAACTTAATACTTGATTAGTCATTATATTGAAACACCAGTGCATTGTTTTGTCAAAAACTGAAAGATGTTGATGCATGATTTACCAGAGGCTTACAAACCATTAACTCAGCACACACCAACTAGACCATTTCAAACATTTTACTAAATCAATTCACACAAATTCCAAATATAATTAAGGGCAACAAGGTTCTTCTCTCCTCAGATTCATCATTAAGACAAAAAGTAAACACAAATTAGGCATGTAGTATCTTATCCCCCCCCCCTTTTCTGTCTTTAAAAAATGAGAAAGGAACTCCACTTGATAAAAGCACCACGACACAGTTACAAAATAGGGTCTGCCGGTTTCTTCCACGAATAAAAGACTATGTACTGCTAACAACTTTCCGCATCAATCCATACTTCATTAAAATAAAACTATAAAATCTCCTAGATTACACTAGATTCAGACAATGCCTGGAATACAGTGCATTAACAGCAGTAATGCCAACTATCAGTGCCAACATAAAAACATTTTAGAAAGTCAAAAAAAAAAAAAAAGCCTCACCGTTATTCCCCCTGATGAGCAAAATTTAAAATAAGGGGCGCTCTGTTTCACAATGAGGAATTAAGAATTGGAGGGGGAGGGAGATGGGCAAGGAGGCAGGCCTTGTCTGCTTTCTATGCTTAGTTGGCATCTAACTTGGCCATTTCTTGCACATAAATCCCTATACTCTCACTGTCAAAGAGCACAAAATACACTGTCTTGATTGAAGAGGACATTGTTGACACAAAATAGCTGGAAATGGCTTTCAGGATCAGCTGGGCAGCAGTCTGTTTTGGGAAACCGTTCCTGTTATAGCATATAAGGAAAGAGAAAACAACAACGTTTGTTCAATAAACACAGGAGTCTCAGGAAGAACGCACAGGAGTCTCTTTGCATGTAATATATTACAAAATTATAATCAGGTTTGTAGCAAAATGTGTAGGCTTCAAGTCCGATGATAGGATTGACTGTGGCTGCAATCTTATATCCACTTACCTGGGAGTAAGTATCATTGAACTCCATGTGGCTTTTCAGGTGGGAATATGGGGTGGGTTAGGATTTTTAAGTTTTGTACTGCTTTTTTTTTTTAATTGTGTTTTACATTCTGTTTTTCCTTGTATTTTATTGCACTGTACATCGCTCAGAGTGGCTGGATGACTGGCCAGATGGGCGATTCAAAAATATAATAAATAAATAAATAAATGAGATCTGCTACTGAGTAGACATGTTTATTATTGTGCTGTAGGTCTCAGAGGCTTGCAGAAGGAATACTTCCCTTTTTAAAAAACTCTTGTGAAGTCCAGAAGGAAAAGGGGAGGGTGCTGTTCCTTCTCACTTGATTGAACAGCAGACTCCACGGCAGCAGGCAAGAAGCAATGGCAACCCTCTTCTTCTTGCAAGTGAAGGGAGAGAGAGGTGGAGAGTGCTGGGCAGCCCCCACCCTATGTGGGCGCCCCTGTAGCCCTCCGAAGTCGGGTATGCTGCCATACTCCCCTCGGCCTCAAAAACATTTAGATGGCCGATTCCGGCTGTCTAGATGTTTCACCTCTGCTCGCAAGGAGAAGTTGCTGAGGCACTGCCTGGACTCCTCGGAAGCCAGGCGGTGCCTCGCTCCTCCCTTCCCCAATCCCACACACTGGAACTGAAGCCCGTCTTCCGGGGGAGGGCGCTCCGTGGGCAGACGCCCCACTGCAACCTTGGAAGGGATTTCCAAGGTCACGGCGAGAAGTCCGACTTCTCCTGTAGTCTCCCCAGACAAGGTCGGAGGGCCATAGGACTGCGCCCTCAGGCACTTTATTCTCTTCCTTTGCACATCGGGCGCTACAGCCTGTACAGGGCTCAGCAGACATTGCTAACAGCTCAGCGTAATCTGTGGAAGAGTAGGAGAAGGGAAGCCATGGCGTGGTTTCCATAGATTTCATAGATCATAGAGTTGGAAGGAGCCTACAAGGCCATCGAGTCCAACCCCCTGCTCAATGCAGGAAACTAGAGGAGGGGTCTCCCATCCAAGTAATAACCAGTCCTGACCCTGCTTAGCTTTCCACGCTCAGACAAGCTGAGCCAGCGTGAGGTTCTGCTAGGGTGCTGTTGAACCCACACCGATATGGCCACAAGACCCTCTTTTAAAGATATTTTCAGATAAACCACTAACAGAAAAGTGCCTTCTATCCTGGGAAAGAATAGCAGGGGAGAGAAAGGAATGTTTGGCAGCCCCGGTAGGAGTAGCTCAATAAGGTAGGCTCAACATGCTTTTTCTCCTGTTACAGTTTCATACAACAGCTACACACCTGTGTATGGGATACGTGGCATTCGGAAATGTGAGAATAGCCAGACCTGTGTCAAAAGTATGAGTGGGATGCAGGATTGTTTTTTGTTTGTTCGAGAACTCAAATTGAAGCCGGATCTCCAGTGTCGAGATTTTTCACTAGGAGAAAGTTTGATGTTGAAATTTGAACTACCCCATACGTTGCTTTTAGGACCCTGTGTACAGAACCTATGGCTACTTTTTCAATGCCATCATACAAGTTTGGTCTGCAGAAGGTAGCTCTACGAGAGCATCTGGTACACTAGATGCTATAAATGGGCAATTGCTCCCCACTGTACTCTTGAAAAACCATATATGTGTGTGTGTGTTGAATCAATCCCATGTAACCCCATTCTTCAGTCATAAAAGCAAATGGAGCTGTTTATGCAGGTTTCATGAGTGGTGTCTGCTTGACAGATGTCTGTCCCAGAACAGCTGTGTTCTGAGAGAAAATGCTAGCCTTAGAAACTTTTCATGTTTTAAGATTTTTTTTTTTAAAAAAAACCTTCCTAATACTTGCAAACTGAAGTGACAGGATGAGAGTATGTTCTACTTCAAAGGAACAGATTTTCATGTAAAGCACCACCCTGATTCAAATGTGACTGAACATCTCCACCTGCCACTCACAATGTAGTTCTTCCAAATGCTATCTTCTTTTTCTAGTGCCATTTATAAAAGTGGAGACTTTCCTGCCCCTCCGCACTTGAGAAAAATTCTCAAAATATTTGTGTGAAGAAGTCAATGAGGAGCTTATGTAAGCTTTGAGAAACAATATATTACCTCGAAACAATTCTGGCTTTAACACCGTCCATCAAGGAAACAGTATTATTATGCCGTTTTAGAGATTGCTTTGTGTAATATTTGCTCCCATCTGTACACACTCTTCTCATATTCAGTTATTTTGACTCTTGCCTAAAATGACACAGCTCTTTCAGCATGCGCTGTCAAGGTGTATGTTTGACCACAGAAGTGGAAGTAGGCCGCATCAGATAGATGCAGAACTTGGCAAAATGCTATGGGAGGTCTGGGGTGGGTGAATGTAATTCACTTTCATCACAGTTTCAAGTGCCATGGTGGCATTAAAGAGTAGGCAAATGGTTAAGTTGCAATATGAAACATCCAACATAGCTACACCATATTCCAATAAAGACTTGGGTTCCTTAAGAGCTCTGGGGGGCAGGGCGGGAGGGAGGCAATGTACAAATACATCTTCTCAGATACTTTTGCAGTAAGAGGGTACAATGCGCATAATAGAAAGCAGAACATGCAGCTGCAAGTAAATGCATACATTTTAAGAAGTCCGCTTTTTGTCACAAGTTTGATAGGCCTGCTTTACCTGCCACTTCCAATGGAAGGAAATGCAATTGATTTCAGCTTCTTCTCGTCTGCCAGAGCTAAGCAGTTTTTCACTGTCTTCTCCAACAGTTCCTCACATTTGTCTGCACCCCAACTAGGGCTATTGCAATGGATCACAAACTTAGCAGGCAATCCATGGCCTGCACTGACGACAGCTGGTTGGAAAAAAGAGCAAGTATTGGTTAATTAAGATGTTGAAAAGTGAAAATGTGAAAAATGCGATTACATTGGTGAAGAATATATCCAGTTACTTCTTTAGTCCCAAATGGTCCTTCTTCCCTGTAAATCCAATCGTCTAAAGAAATACCATGATTACATATGTATATACTGATCGGCTTCAGACATAATGCTAATTCATGGTTGAGCATTACATGAACGAGCCTTGGTCTTGTGAGTTCCCCTGTCCCCTTTCCTGTTCCAATGAGGCTGCGAGGAGATTGGAAGCATTTGCTTCCATTTTCAACTAACTGCAGTTACTCATTATGTCAGAACTTGGACAAACGATGGCTAGTCTTAAGGTTTAGGTAAACAAGCCAACTTCCGACTGTGGTTTACAATTCTGTCTCGTTTCCCTAAACCAGGGGTGGGCAACTTCAGAAGGTCCAGGGGCCATTTTCATCCCCTACTCCCACAACAGGTCCCCCCACAACAGGTGCTGAAAATGGGAAATTAAAAAGCAAAAACAACATCCAGAGCTGCTAGACAGCACCAAAAGCAAGCTAATTTTGACCCTTTTGGTGCTCCATAGCAGCTCTGGATGCCATTTTGTTTGCATATATATATATTTTGTAGGCCAAAAACATCTGGGGACCCAAGGTTGGAGAACACTGGCTTAGTGTTACATCCAAATCGGATCACTGTATGAATGCAGATGTTTGTAACTACACTCACATCTATGCAGACTGGAAGGTCTAAGGAGATGATAATCATTGTGTTATACAGATCTATTGTTCTATGGAACAAAGAAATATATATATAATATATATATATATATATATATATTTGGGGACTCCCCCAAACTTCTGGGGGTGGCAGAGGCTGCACTGGGGGGCTATGAGGGCCACATGTGGCCTGTTGGCTGCATATTGCCCACCTCTGCCCTAAACTGTCATTAAGATTAACCTTAGTTCTGGGTTCAGACATAATACAAAACCACTGTTGATTGAAAACAGAAGTAAAAGTTTCTGATCTCTTCGTTGTGGCCATGTCACAGAAGGGGATAGGAGGGAGGGAGCACATGAGTCCAAGGCTCGTGCAAGTGATACCAAACCAGTCATCACCAACCTCGTGCTCTCCAGATATGTTGGCCTACAACTCCCATCACCCCAGCCACATCAAATGGGCATGATGGCTGTGGATGATGGGGGCTGTAGCCCAACACATCTGGAGGGCACAAGGCTGGGGAAGGCCACACTAGACCATAGCTTAGTGCAGTGTTCTCCAACCTTGGGTCCCCAGATGTTTTTGGCCTACAACTCCCAGCATGCCCCAGCCAGCATAGCTGGCTGGGGCATTCTTGGAGTTGTAGGCCAAAAACATCTGGGGACCCAAGGTTGGAGAACACTGGCTTAGTGTTACATCCAAATCGGATCACTGTATGAATGCAGATGTTTGTAACTACACTCACATCTATGCAGACTGGAAGGTCTGAGGAGATGATAATCATTGTGTTATACAGATCTATTGTTCTATGGAACAAAGAAAAATTCTTTAAAATAAGAAACAGACCCTAAACTAAGGGTTTATTGGTAATCCGGCTTCAGTACATACTTCTGAATGTTTAGCTCGTCACAGTATTTATACGCTTCCATAGCAAAAAGTTGGTATCAAGCAAGTAGTGCAACAGGGTTGTAAAGTTAGGATTACACTAGACTTGGAGCCAAACGTCTATTTGATTAGTATATGAAATTTGGCTGCTGCCAAAACCCGAACTTGAGGTTTGACTTAATTACTGTAGGTTTTAATTTTGCAATTGTCTGCTGCGTTCCTTATCCTTGCAGTGCTGTGTAATTGTAACTTCTTTACTACAGCCAATATTAGGACTCGTGGAACATTTATACTGTCCGAGACATTGTTCTCATATTCTGGGAAATTCTGGACATGTCTCTTCCACAGAAAGTGCTAATTATGTAAGACAATGCAGTACATTAGCCACATAAATACATGGCTGCTCAGACTCAAGGAGCTCCCCTCGGCCATATCCCATCTGAGCACATCATCAGCTGTGAAACACATACCCACATTGTTTTGTCCAATGTGGATGTGGGCATAATACACCATCCTCTAATGTTTTAGGCTGCAATCCTATCCCACTTACCTGGGTGTAAGCTCCATTGAAATGAATGGGACTTACTTCTGAGTACTCTTGGGACAGGTTTGCACTTTAAGTACCCATGTGTGTTTAATGGCTTTATAATCCTGAGTCTTATATGTAAGCATGGAATTCTGAATCCATGTGCATACTATTGTTAGGTTAGAAATGTGTTTGTGTACAATATACTTTCTTCTTTTATTCCATATTTTTATGGAATATTTTTAGATTATTTAATTTTCAGAGTAGTATCCATGCTCTGTTATCATTGCAAATACTTAAACACTGCCCAGAAGCCTGTTTTGACAGAGCCCTCACAAATGGCTTGGTACAGATAACCCCTTCATAATCTTCAAAAGAATGCATTTCAGCTAAACCAAACCAGAGTCTATGATACACACAGATGTTTAATTTCCCCATTTTCCAGGGATTTAAACTGCACCTCCTGCTGTGTCCAATGGCCCGTTCTTTTTGCGAAGTTCAACAACGGCCTCCAGGAATTCTTTTCCGCCTTTCTTCTCCAAAGTGCTCCCTGTGCGAGGACAGAGTTGTGAGAGAGCATCCGAGGGAGCATTTATCGCATCAGAGGGTTACACATCATAGATTTCTCCAAGCAAAAATTTGGGGGGACTGCAAAGTAAGATCTAAACCTTTGGGGACTAGTCCAGAAATAACTATTCCTTCTCTCTCTCTCTTTTTAAAAGGTCACCCTCCCACATGTATTTATTCTGTCTGAAAATACTTCCTGATGCAATTCTCAATGTCAACCAGCAGGGCAGTAATATTTCTAGCCACTTCCTCTGCACCAGGTAGTAGACAGTGTTCCAGAGAACATGTTCATTCCGTGGCACTTCAATTGATGCATCAACTCTTTCCCTTAGAGCAGTGTTCTCCAACCTTGGATCCCCAGATGTTTTTGGCCTACAACTCCCAGCATGCCGCAGCCAGCTATGCTGGCTGGGGCATTCTGGGAGTTGTAGGCCAAAAACATCTGGGGACCCAAGGTTGGAGCACACTGCCTTAGAGGGCAAGACCCCCCTTTCTGTTACAGATTGCTTTAAAGACAAATTTGCCATAAGAAGAACTTGAAACTCACCTCATCTTCATCCCTGACCCCAACAGGTGGCCCCCGGGAGTGAAACAGTCTTGTGAGTGCAGCGGGCTGCTTTACTTGACAACTGCCCAGCTTGTTGAACCACCTTTAACCAAGAGGAAGAGCCTCAGTAATAAGGAGATTCTCTAGGGAACACATTTCTCCGCTGAATCCCTGCACTACAGCTAAAGAACCTTGACAAATGTGTGTGAGGAAGGGTGCTGCATAGCTGAAATTACAGTTTGCGGTTTGCACAAAGGCAGTCCACCACTAAATGGTTTAGATCTTATTTTGCAGCTTTGCTTTAATACAAATGAAATATAAAGGAGCCCCAAATGTTCATTCCTAATTAACCACCCAAATCACATTGCATTTTGCTTAATGATTACACAAGTAGCGAGGCAAGGAAATAGCGATACTGATACTGGTTTGATTCTGGACTGAGGAAGTTACTTTGCAAATTGAGTCCCGCAACCTAATCATAAACATATTTACTTAGGAAGTAAATCGTGTTTATTTCAATGGAACTTACAAGTATGCTTTGGATCACAGCCTCAGGCTGCAATCTTATGCACACTTATTACTGAACGTAGCAAGGCTTACTTCCCAGTAAATCTGTATAGGATCAGGCTGTTAGTATTAAAAGCCACAATACTGCCATACTTTGAGAAATGAATTCATATTTGAGCGATGTGGAGGATAGGACTGCAATTTCTGATGGAAGTGCACATATTATATGCTCAGTGAACTATATTTGTATTTGGCACTGTGCATCAAAACAGAGTATAAGAGCTATTGGAGACACATTATGTTTTCCTTAACATCTTAGATTAAACCTTGGCTGACTTCTGATTAAAATATTAATTCATCTTATTTTACTATATAAAGAATATGGAACAAATTCTAGCTCACTGGTTTATCACATTCTTTTTAGAGATATTTCGCTGGCTGTGAATTTTATTTATTTATTTAGTGCATTTATATCCTGTCATTCTTCCATTCTGGAACTCAAGGCAGTGTACATGGGTTTCTAAGGCAGTGTCCCATCCATGCACTGACCAGATCCAGAGCTGCTTAGCTTCAGTAGGTATTTTATTTATTTATTTATTTATTTATTTATTTATTTAATACATTTTTTATACCGCCCAATAGTCGAAGCTCTCTGGGCAGTTTACAACAGTTAAAACCATAAAATACAATACAATATAAATATAAAATTTAAAACCACAGATTAAAAACAAACAGCAAAGCTAGCAGCAGCAGTTACAATAACAGAGTTAAAAACAACTATAAGATTAAAATGATTAAGATGATTAAAATGGCTGGGGGAATAGAAAGGTCTTCACCTGGTGCCGGAAAGAGTACAAGGTAGACACATCATGTGCTCTCAGAGCAGACTATGTCCAGGCCCTTGAAAATTGGTCCTTGTGCTTTACAGATTAATATATTCACAGTAGTACTATCAAACAGCCCAGAAAAATGTTCTGAGGGCATTATTAAACCTAAGCTGATCTTAGCTTGGTTAGTGCATGAACAAGAGACTGCCTTGGGAACATTGGGACAAAGTTTCCTCCTGCAAGAAGAGCAGGATATAAGTCTAAGTAATACATTTAAATATTTTTTTACATAACCAAGATATATGATAATCTCCACAGAAACTGACAAGGACCAAAGCTCAAAAGTAGAGTACATGTGTTACATGCAAAAGGTTCCAAATTCTATCCCTGGCATCTCCAAGTAGGTTCTGGGAGACTTCTGCCTGAATCCCTGGAGACACAGCCAGTCACTGCAGACAATACTGAACTAGATGAACCAATGGTCTGATTCAGTATAAGGCAGCTTCCTATGACAATCTTAACAGAAATATTTCAGGGGACAGTAACCACCAGGGAATCTGACCCATTCATGGTTCCAAGGCAATCACTTCAGCAAGGGTGTCTGTGTATAATTCCTGTAAAAATATGATATTGGCCAAGAATGAATGTTTAACAGGCACTGATTCTAAAAGTGTGAAGTGATTTGAAGATGCATATATCTTCACTTTACCTTGAGCTAACTTAAAATGGGTAGCTGGCTGATTCCAGTACTGTACAGCCATATCCTATATGGTATTTGTCTCATAAGAAAGCTATTTTTGTTTTTGTTCTTCCAGTTTGGCTTTGATTCTTGAATTCTGCATTTATGGAGTTCTATCTCTGATTGATTTTTTAAATAAAATTCACGAGAACACCTATTTTTCTTCCCTTACTCCCCCTCCCCACCATAATATCTATATGGCAGAGATGGCCCAGGACATTTTGTGCTTATGGGAGCCCGAAACAGGCCATGAATGCAATAGCACCCTCTCACTGGTGTTCTCCAGCACGAGCTGGAAGCTACTGAGAGGCATGCTACCTCTGATATTGGAGATAATATATAGCCATCATGACTAAGAGCCACTGACATTCTTATCCTCCATGAATTTGTCTAATCTCCTTTCAATTTGTCTAATCCCCTTTTTGGAGCACGGTTAGCTAAGAAATGGAACATTGTATTAACTCTTTACACCATATTAACATGGGTTCTAGTTAATGGTCTGCTTCACATCTTCCAGCTTAGTGGTTCTTTGCTCATCACAGGCATAAATATATGTGTTACTCCCACAGAATATTTCATTGTTTCATGCTGTCAAAGCAGGCATTTGTATAATGGGGACAGAGCCCAGGCAGAAATTTAAGTCTGTAAAAAATATCAAAATATTTCCCCAACACAAAGTGCGGTTAGAAAGGCCTTTATATGGATAAAAGTTAAATCATTGGAAGCTAAGCATGTGTGCACATCTATTCTTCTTTCCAGCAATCAACGACAATTAGAAGATTGTATGCTACTGAATGAAGCAACCCACGTTCCTTTCAGAGCCCCCTCCCATACACAATTAGAGGCTTGATATGAAAGCTTTTCTTCATCGTAAGTTAACACAAACTTGCAGTTTTTGGAAATGATGGGTTAGTTAGACTGAGTCTCAGGTCCCACTGAAATAATGACTAACTTTTCACATTGATTTCAATGGGAATAAGCATGGCTAACTTGGCCTGGACCCAACTCGTTATTTTAAGATATAGGATGCATTTTGCCTATGATGCCCCACGTGCAATTTTGCATAATGGCTACTTTTCATGTATCCTTAGAACATGCGGGGAAGAGGAACAGGGGAAATGGCCCTAGCAGGCCAATGAAAAATTGCACGGCTCCTAAAGTTGCAAGTCTTGGATAAGGGTTTCCCCAAAATGCCCAAAGATGTGTTTTTTGTACCTTCTGAAGAGTCAGATATCTACCTGATACAGAGATTCAGGACACATCAAATGTGTATTTGCAAGAACTAAATGGCTTTTCAAGAATGCTTTTTATGGGCTTACTTGGGCTTTACTTGGATAATTTGCTGGTTTCATAGCTGCTGTTTTCCTTTTTAAATTAACATTCAAACAATGTTCCAGGTATGTACAAGTTTGGTACTGTCTATGGTAAGATGGTTAACAAAGTTGAGTTAATGAAAACATATGACCACCTAAAAAAGGGATGTCATTTTGCCTGGTCTTATAATAGTTCCTCACCATTTTAGGGATCACCCCACTGCTACCCCCTATGCTGTGATTGCTTGCCTCCACACTCCCATTAAGCTTGAGTGTGCAACACCAAATCAACTTCATTTGTTACTTTGCCTTACATCCTACTGTAGCTAAGGCCCAGCAATTGTCTAGTGACTGCTCGTTGCCCAGGGAGATTTGGTCTAGTGGCTGCTCATTGTAGCTCAAGATCTAGATGTGGTTCACGCGAAAGCTTAGAAACTTCAGATACAGCTATGAAATCTATGAATTTGTGATCCACAAATGTTTAGCCTACCTCTATTGCCACCAAAATACATACATAAGCCGTCAACATTGTGGGGGTTTAGGGGTAAAGAAGCATCCTAAACATGATCAGTAGTGGGGATATGGGATCTCGTTGCAGAATCGCAAGAGCTATTCTAGCTCAGATCTTAAAAAGTGTAGAAACATAAGTGAGCATATCAACATTATAAATCTACGTTGGGTTTAAACCAGTGTAACTGTAATGTCTACCCCCAAAGAATGCTGGGAATTATAGTTTGGAGTGGGTGCCTCTGTTAGAGATTTCTAGCTTCCCTCTCACATAACTACAGTGTCCAGGGTTATCTGGAGTCAGGGAATGACTATTAAACTAGTTTCAGTCTGTGGTGCAGATAGGCTCTGAGAACCAACATGTCTCATATTCCCTTTCATCAGACACACATTGCTACTGCACCACTGGCTTTGGATTTGTATGTTGACACTATATGTTAAGAGTGAGCACATTTTTCTTTTCCCATTATGCGATTAATCGCAGTGTGGCTTACACAGGAAAGGCTCCAGTGAGCTAAAGTGATCATTCGTACAAGACAGATCTTGATTAGAAATACTTTTACACTTAATCAATTTGGCACTCAGTCTGTTTGGAATTGGGTAGGACTGCTGGAAGGGAGAAAAGAATGCAGATCTGCAGAGCAAAGGCAAGCTTGTTGCTGCGGATTGGTCATGCATACACATACAAACTCTGCAGCACTGAACTCTCCATTACCTACTTCACCACCGGTGTAGAAGTCAGAGTTTGTCGGGTGAACGACAGCATCACTGTCGATCGTGGCAATGTCAGCCTGAACAACTTGCAACTACAACAGGTAAACAAATGTGTATCAACCATGTTGGTCAAAGACCCAGAACAGGATCTACATTTATACACGTACCAACATCCTTGTTTTCCTACCTTTTGGCTCCAGAACGTGTGCCATAAACAATAACAAAACCCAAAATCTGTGTACAGGTGTGTGCTGAGAAAAGGGGGGGGGATGAAAGGTGGATGTGGAGAAGCATCAATTATGGTACATCACTTTAGCATTTGACCAACAGGTCAAAGACCTTGCAAGCATTTTAGGAAGGAAGTATTAAGAGCAGCTAGCACCTTCTTGGCTTTCCAGAAACCTGTAAAATTGGAATCTCACAGAACATGATGATAAGAACATCCAATGTCTGGATCATCAAGCCCAACAAAAAAACTGGTTTCTCCATTTTGATGATTAACAATTTGCATTTTTTCTTGATTATTTTCCATAGTAAACATACTAATCATATTGGGAGTAAGCCATGATCCGGCCAATTTATGCACTCTGAAGTCCTATTGAAATCAATGAGTTTCTTAACTGTCCCACAGAAATCAATGTGACTTTAATCCTGCAATCCTATACCCACTTACCAGGGAGTAAGCCCCACTGAACTCAATGGGACTTGGAGGGCAATCCTAAGTGGGGTGAGGTGCGGAGTGACTTGGCAGATCATCAGCCACTTCCAAAGCCCTGCTTGCCAGAGATGGTGGGGAGAGAGGACTGAGCTTTTTAGCACAGTGGACCTTTTTTAAAACCAATAAAATCCCCCACTGAAACCAATGGGGAGGTGAAATAGCTAGGCCAGTTCCAGGCTGCCATAGCAGAGGGACCCAAGGATGAGGCCCTCTAGGAGGCACTGTTGGCAGTGGATGTATGCCTGTGGAGTTCTCCATTGGCATAACTGGGGCCTCTAGGGTGGGCCCCCCATGCCCAATCACCAGCACAGCTTCTCTCTGCCAGTGGAGGGGCTTGTCTGCCCTATCCTAATCTGCAGGCAAGCAGATCTCGGGGGTTACGATTGCTCGGCTACTTCTGAATATACATGTATAGGATTGCACTGTAAAAATGCTTAACTTTGATTATAATACTTTTGTAATACTTTTCCTCTGTATTGAGAAAAAATGTTAATTTAAAAATTTAAAACCATATTACTCAGATTTATATTAAAATAATGTCATTAATCTTTCATAAATATATAATAATATTTTCTCTTGATAGCTTACGTATTTATCATTTTCAAATTTACATTTGAGGGTAACTAGAGAGAAAAAATACATAACCATTTGTATTTTGGTACCATTTGATGTCTGGTCTGGTCTAAGAAAAACTTTCTTGTGCCTTCTGCCAACTAATCTATATCCTACCATTCAGAAAAAATGAGTAGGTTGCAGAATTAAATTCACTGTTTCGTTAATGAATTATTAAATGCAAATATGGAATAAGAAGCTGCTCCAAAAATCACCTAGATTATTATTATTAAATATATAAGGTAACCTTCCTCTTGAACAAAGCAATATTTAAAATTATAGCCAGCATGGACACTCTGTCATTAAAATAATATTTATTTATAACTGAACAGGACACTGATTGAATTAAACTTGATTATATCTATCAATTTCTATCTTACCTACTACAGTGAAAACAGAAACCTGAATCAGAATGGAGAAACTACTTAGTTTGAAAGCAACTTGATGATATATGTATCAAAACACTATTTGAGTCCTCAAAGAATCCATATATGAAACATTCCCAAAGGAACCAACAGTCACATCTGATTATTATGGAACAATATTGAAGTGACTTCAAAGTTACTTAGGTAATAGTCATCATGCAACTATTATATAGGGAAAGCTGGACATATAATTATCCTCCCATTATATAGTTTGAGGAATGAAGGCTGCAACCCTATACCCACTTACCTGGGAGTAAGCCCCATTGAACTCAATGGGACTTGCATCTGATAAATGTGTACAGGATTGCACTGTAAAAATATTGAATTTATTACACGAGAATAATAGAAGAATTCCATAATTTTCATGTGACTGTTAGTTATGGCAGCCCATTCCCCATTTACCTAGATCATCTTTAAGGTCAATGTCAGCATTGGTGGGATTGATTATGGCCTCCACTTCGAAGCCGGCTAAATTACTGATTTCACTGTGAATAAGGTTCAGCTGAAAAGAAAAGCATGAGGTGGGAAATAACAACAGGACAGTTGGGAAATCACAGAGAAGCTGCAGTAAAGTAAGATTTTGCAACGCAGATGGGATAGCATCACTGCAAACAAATGTGCAAAAATAAATGGCAGGTCATACAGGAGGTTACTGGTAAACAAACAAACAAACAAACAAAACAGAATATGTTTCAAACCCAAGACTCAAACTTGATTCTGTCCATGGGAAGGCAGCATTTGTCAGGTCAGAGCTTTTGCTTACCAAGCTTTAATGCCTGATGGGGATGAATCAGCAAGAGCATGGGATGCTAGGCTTTTAGCATCTGTGCTGGCTTCCTACTAGGGGTAGTTACAGATGACCATTTAACCGCATACGTGCATCTAGTCTGTTTATACTGAACTAAGAAGATATGTTACCATCAGACAGTTCAGGGTTGGTAGAGAGGAGGGGGCTGATTTGTTTTTCTGCTCAAATGTTTGCATATGTGTGCTTCGGCCATTGGGCGGTGTAGAAATGCAATAAATAAATAAAACTTTACAATAAAAGATTGTGAAGTTGGCGCCAGGCGGGCCTCAGGAGGGAGCTTGTTCCAGAGTGGGGGGCTACCACAGAGAAGGCCCTCCCCCTTGTTGCTGCCTGTCAAGCCTCCCTTGGAGGCGGCAACCGGAAGAAGGCCCCAGATGTTGAGCATAGTGTCCGGGTAGATTGTGGTTGGGAGAGGCGTTCTGTCAAGGATTGTGGTCCCAAGCCGTGTAGGGCTTTGAAGGTTAAGACCAGCACCTTGAATTGATCACATGGACAGAGAACACCTGAATACACTCTTTATTCCATCACAATTAATGCCCCTGATTCTATACTATAAAGCCCTAAATTCCCTATGCTATAAAGCCTACCTCTTGCCTTCTGTTTTCATGATCTTTAAGATCAACTAAGGAAATCCTCCTCACTATACACATAAAAACTCTCCAGAGAGAAAACTAGTGCATCAAGAGAAAGGTTAATCTAGAGTAGAGTCCACATCCTTTACATGCTAGGTTTCCAAGGACAGGGAGTTTTGACACAGGAGATAAGGAGATCTTCATCCTCAAGTGGAACAATCGAGGGAGGGCTATACTATGTTGGTTTTTGAAAATGTAGATCAGTCCTTTGGAAGGCCCATTCTACTCCTTCAAAGTAACTTTGTAAACCATTTATAATTTCCTAAATCTAAACCTGCCATTTGCTGTGTTGTGTTTTATGTCTCTCTCTCAGCACTTCAACGTCATTTGGCCTGACAAGTTCATTTTTGTGTGCATGTCGCCAAACTTGCTTCTGTCATACTTTGGGCACTCTGGCTCACAATTCTACTGACTTTGCAAGTTGCTATAGTGCGAGTCCTTCATTTCACCAAATCAGACAAGGAAGCAACTAGAAGGAAAAAAAGTTCATAAGGGGTTCCACCCCTAAAGGCAGCCTAAAATTAACTTTAAATAAAATAATTAAATAAGAAGAATTAAATAAAATAATTCATATATAATGAGAAAATCATAACATCTGAATCACTTCTGTCAGTGGCAGTAGTTGGATTTGGTCTGCTATGTTCTCATTCACTCTGAGCAACAAACTATCCAAGTTCTAATAGCGCATGAAACCTGATATGTTGAGAAAGTGTTTCCAAAGGTGTACTAACATTTCCCCCTATTAGATTAACACACACAAGAACCAGCTCAAGTAACTTTGAGCTCACAGGGCCCAAATCTAAAGAAAGTCAGTGGCACATTAATCCCATTGAGAACAATGAGACAGGTTAGTCACAACAAACTTGTAACAAAGGTCCACTGATTTCACTGTTATTATGCACTACTAACTTTCTCTGAAATGCGACCGTATTTTATTTCTTTTTATTTTTGTAAATGTGAAGGAGGAAAAAAATACAATAGTAGTTTTGCAAATGAAAAAAAAAGTGCCAAAAGGCATAGGCATTCTGTCTGGAGCAGCCCAATCCTCGAGGTGGAAACAAAGATTTAATGAAATGAAGGGAGTATCATAGAAAAAATCGTAGGACTGATTTGAGAGTCAGGGATGTATCTAAAAAACAGGCTTCCGGGTGAACATGGAGCCTTGAAGTCACACAGAATTTCTGTGAGACAACTGATACAGCGTTCCTGGCCAGAGAAATTCTGACTGGGGAGTCTACTTCTGATAAGAAGCTAAGATTTGATGTTACCCCCAAAATATCTCGCAGGGTTATAAATTGCTTTCTGTTTGCCTTTCGGCAGGACAGATTGTGGCTGTAACCTGAGGTGGGGTAAAACAGCGCCGTATTCAGGAGATCGGCTTTTACCGATCATTAGAGGTGTACGTGTTCGCTTCCAAAATGATGGATTATATCTGGACTGGCCGATTTGGAATCTTTCTACAGCACAGTAGGAATTATAATTAACTGTAAGTTGAATGTGGGTATATCTGGGAGGCAAAGAAAATAAGAAGGAGGGCTAATTGGAAGGAGGGCTATAATTCTTTTATGTGCAGTGGAATTTTGGAAGTACAAGGGCAATATGACTTCAGCATTTATGTTGCTCTGGAAAAAGTTGGAAAACAATATTCTAAATAAACTGGAAAGAAGAATCCAAGGTTGGGATGTAAACTTTGAAGTAGACTTAACAAAAAAAAGACGGGAATTGGACACTACACAGGAGGAGAAAGAAGTAATTAAGGATGTTGGAGACTTTCCAGAAATTCACAGAGGCGTTGAAGTTTTAACTGGACTGAAGTTGTTTAAGGAGAATGCTCGGAGAAAAGTTATGACGCAGTTTTTAAAACTCAAGATGGCGAATGCTGAGATTCACAGAGGCTTTGAAGTCTGGATTGGACTGAATGTGCCTGAGAAGAAGATTCATGAAGCCAGTGAGCAAGATCCCCAGAGTAGGCTTGCTTTGTTTTTTGTTCAGAATCTGGAATTTAATGATTATCCATTTGACAGAGGGAAATATGAGCTTTTTTAAAAAAATCTGATTTTGTTTTGACTGGGAAAAGATAAAAGGCTGCTGTTTATTGAATTATTCAGATAAAGGGATTGCCTATATGATTTGTATGGACTTTAAACATTTAAGAAAAGGGATTGCTTATATGATTGTTCTGGATTTCAAATATAAATGGTGATGTAAAATATTATTATTATTAATATATAAGCATATTAGGTCTGTTTGGAAATATTTACTTAAAAATGTCTTTTTAATCGTGCGGAGTATTTGACATATTGAAGGGGAAGGTTGTTTTTTGTTTTTGTTTTTTGGAGTTGTTTTTTTTGTCTTTTACAAGTAGAATGATGACTTATGTGTTTCTGTTGTTTTGTTAGCTATTACTTATTTTTTAACTTTCAAACTTCTTTATAAAAAAAAGATATCTTTAAAATTAAAAGTGAAGTGGTTTATGGATAGATAGATAGAAAGAAACAAGTAGTAAATGTACTATACTAGAGAGGGATTCTTAATATTCTTAATAATGGGATTTTAAATTGGATTAAAATGTTGTTTTGTTTTTGGTTTGCCGTAACTGAATGTGAGGTTTTGTTAACAGAAAATGTTGTAAGAATAACTGTGGTTAGTTAAGCTGTGGAGAAGACTGGAAGTCCTTTTTAATTGTGTATATTGTTTGTTATATACCGTATGTGTTTTTGTGTTTGTATGAAATGAAATTTAAAAAATTCACAAACAGAAAGAGATGTATCTAAAAAACAGTCTCCTGCAGTTTTGAGTGATAACCCTCTCATAGCAAAAAAGAAAAGAAAAAAAAGGATACATTTTCTGAATTAGAATGAACTATGCAAAGTTCTGCTCGTAAACATCATCTGTGACATGGCAATTATTTCATGCATCTCTAATGATTTCTATGCGTTTCCACACTCTACTGTTTGAGCCTTGTGTTTGACAAATGGTACTGCCAAAAAGGAAGGGGAAAAAAAGGGGGACGGGAGGAAAAAAAAAAATCAAATCCAGCTAACACTGAAGAAAGATATTCATGGCAGAGGGATTTATGAAGTAGTATAAACCTAAGAAAAGTTAGTCGTTAAATGTTAATTGTTCTCTGTCTTATTAATTTGTGTGTGCGTGTGTTCTAATTGTCAATATTCTATGGCAATCTTCCCAAACCTGGTGTCCTCCAGATGTGTTGGACTACAACACCCATCATATAAAGCTATGAGCATGCTGTCTGGGGATCATGGGAGTTGTCATCCCACATGCCTGGAGGATGCCAGATTGGGGTCGGATATTCTATGGGATCTCTTAGCAAATGTGGACTATTCTCGTTCCTTGGGTTTGCAGATTCACATTTTCCTGTCAAGGATTACCTTCCCCCCCACGCTCCTGTGGGGGGGGGGAGAGTTTGCGCGGGAGGGGGCGTGGAGGACGAAGATGTTATGAGGTGATTTCACCTCTCAATCAGGGCCGGGGCAAATTGTTTGCCCGTTCGTGATTGGCTCAAGGGGTGGGGCCCTGAGGCAGTATTTAGGCACAGGTGAGCCCACCCAAAGCCTCTTTCTTTGCAGCTCCCTCCCTCCACGCCCGTTGAAGCAGTGTGAGCTACTCTGGTCGCCTTTTACGGGGCCGAGTAGGAATTTTGGTTCATTGTCCTAATTGGCTCGGGGCAGTGTACGCGTTTCGCCTACTCCATACAGTGGATTCGGTGGTAGTTTTGTTGTTTTGGGTTACTTGTTAAATTTGGTCACATTGGCTTTAGGTTAGGCGGTAAGTGCGGTGAATGGGTAGTGGGGGTTAGGGTTTCGGTGAGCATCCCTTGGCACCTTTGAAGGTGATGGGCGAGAACCCGAGCCTCACCAATGTGGATGCCCTGTGGCTCCATTGGTGGGAGTTAGGGATGCCTTTGGGGTCTACCCTGCTCACCCTCCCCGGTTGTCAGGCGCCGCCGGGGGCGGTGACTCAGGGTAGATCCCCCAGCACCCCGTGTGTGGAATTCGAGAGTGGCGAGTCACCGCGCCACCCTCGAGTTTGGGATGTTTTCGCCCTGATATGCTCCACTGGCCTTTTGGCCGGCCTTAGTTAATCCCGCACTTCTCCCTTCGCAGACCTTCGAATTAATAGATGTGGCCCTGTTTTCAAACCACTACTGTTGTCTCGTCTCTTCATTTCCCCCTTTACCCGCGCAAATCACCCCTACAAGTTTCTGGACACACATACAATTTTCTGGGTGACAAACATAGCTTACGGTGCAATCCTATACATGTCTACTCAGAAGTAAGCCTCACTTGAACTCAATGTGGCTTATTCCCAGGTAAGTGGATATAGAATTGCAGCCTCAATTCCCTTTTTACTAAAAGTATTCTAAACAGTTCTGTAGTGGAACAAGTATTTTGGCTATGTGTTCTTGTATGGGGAAAGGAAAATCATTGATGGAAGATGAGTGAGCTCCTATTTGGAAAAAGTAATCATAAATAATATTAACTCTAGCTACTATTTATTTATTTATTACATTTGTTAATCGTCCATCTGGGCGGCCACCCGGCCACCCTGGGCGATGTACAATTAAAACAATACAATAAAACATGATAATTAAAACAGTATAATTTTTTTAAAGAAATCCTAACCCACCCCATATTCCCGCCTGAAATACCATGTTTTTAATGTGTGGTGGAAGCTCATCACGGAAGGGGCATGGCGAAGGTCACTAGGGAGGGAGTTCCATAACTTGGGGGCCGCCACAGAGAAGGCCCTCTTCCTAGTCCCCACCAGCCTGGCTGCTCTGGCTGATGGGATAAGGAGAAGGCCGTCTGTGGCAGATCTTGTTGAGCGGCCTACTTGATGTTGCTGGATCTACAATAGCCCAATATATGGGCTATTGTAGACCTAACTAGGATGATCTTGTTAACTGCAGCTATGAGAGAAGCAGTGGACCAAAGGATTAGATGCTCCCTCCTCCCCCATCCCTTGGCTGGTGCAAATTCTCCCTGTCTATCTTAAACAGGGGCTAACTACATGTTATACATCACTGCTGGTAAGAGAGTCTGTTTCCAAAATGAGAAGCTGATGCAGGATATGAGAATTTGGGAAGAATTGAGCTCTTTTCCAATCTGCCATGTCTTTGTTTCAAATCATTTCCCCACAAGTGGCTCACCCACCCCCAGTGGGCTTCCAAACATGTGTTTTTACCCTTGCAACAATATGGCAAGAACCCCAAAGGAGGGTGGGAATAAGAAAAGAGAAATGGCAGGAGGAAAGGGTTAAGCACTCCTGTCACCCAATACTTCTTTGTTCTAATTTCCTTTCTTCCAGAACAGCTACTTATTTTAATAAACAGTGTCACAGCTCTCCTATAGGTGTTAGTGTGTAGTAGCATGTAGTTAGCCTCTAAGGCAGTGTTCTCCAACCTTGGGTCCCCAGATGTTTTTGGCCTGCAACTCCCAGCATGCCCCAGCCAGCGTCCAAGGTTGGAGAACACAGCTCTAAGAGACAGGAGACTGTGTGATCCTACAGCCAACTCGAGTGGCCCGTTCCTGATCTCTTAACTTCACTTATAAGTTCACACAAGTTGTGGGTAAACCAGTCCATAGCTCACCATTGCACATACCTAAGTCCCACTGATTTCAATAGGACACAGATCATAAGTATGCACTGAAATGTAGCCTGTCACACCAAACCCAGCGAGACAAGTGCATGAACTAAAATGAAGTTCTGCTTAAAGATCTGCACTTTAGCTACTGAAAAAGGGAGCTGTAGAGAGGAAGAAACCTCAACCTGCACCTAGCTCACAGGAATACACATGCAGTGTCACTCTATTGTTCACATGCCACCAGGCATGTGAACAGTGCTGTTAGATATTGCAAGGGGAAGGGCTTCCCTATTGCTCTGTGGAAACATATGAACAACACATTGCACTATGGGATATTCCTCTGCTTACAGAAAGGAACAAGAATGCCCTGCACATTAAACAAAGGTACTGACCATGGCCATGAAAGTATGGCAGAAGGTAACACTGTCCCTTTTCTAAAAGGTACAAAATCCACCTTTTCGCCCAGCATTAGGCTGACACCTAGGGCATGTTCACACATGCAAGCCACACGGAGAAAGGCTAGTCTGAACTGGGCAGTACATGGGATGATTCTACTGACTATGGAAGCTGGAAAGAGCGCAACAACCATCATGGAAGTGGCTATCTGTTACCACCATATACTGCCCAGTTCACACTGTCAGCCTTCCAAGAGCTCTGTGCTGTAAGAGGCTTAATCTTATGCATGTCTACTCAGAAGTACGGCCCACTGAGTTCAATGGGACTTACTCCCAGGTAAGTGCATATAGCATTGCAGCCTTAGTCCTCTTAATGGCCTCCAAGCCTGTTACCAACAGCTCGAGAAAGCAAGGAAAGGCAGGACACCAAACTGTTGATAACACAATAATGAGAGGATTCAGAAGGTTGAGGCTAGGTATGCTTCAAATTAAGGTTGAAGGATATTACTTCTATCTAGGAAAACCACTTAATTATAATCAGATGTGTTAAGTGCACACATGGCTATTATTGCCACATGGAAATGTACTGAAGAACTGTGGCTGGTTCAGCTCTAACATGTTTAACTCTTTACAGTTAAAGAGACTACAATTGTATTTTTTTCCCCATATAAAAACAGGTCTACTACCCAGATAAATAAACCCAAATGCATCTTATAAGGCTGAAAATATCCCAATTATGTATCTGAGGAGCAACCTCATCATTTCCAATTAATGAAACTTTTCAATCCAATATAGATGGGTCAGGATCCAAAGAGCTACTTTGGGCACATCCAACCAATGTCATATCCTATGGTCCCCTCTGTCAAGTCACAATCTGCTTTTGAAAGCCCCCTCAGTTTTAAAGATTGATTTGCCAAGTGCCATGAGAAGCTGGGTATGTGACAAACATAGGTCCAAAGCCTTCTTGAACACATGGAAATAGTTGCCTGGCTCTTTGGATCCCCACCAAGGCATGTACCCTTAAAATACTAACTCCATAGCAAGCTACATTTCTTCATATATCATTATTCATAAACCAGCATGTTATGCCCTAACAAGAATGAGAACCAAATGTAGCTTTTAATATTTGATGAATATAGCTTGACAGAGTATTAGAATCATCTTCACATCAGTGGAATAAAAATATTAGAAGTTGATAGACAGGTGCAATATTAACTTTACTCATGGTGAAAAGCAACTACTAGTACAAAAGATTAACATTTCTCAGTGCAAATACTTAAACCTTCTCTATCCCCGTGAAAATATGACTTTGAAGATTAAATCCACATATAGCAACTCCTTTCGAAGCTACTTTTGTTCACTGGAAATATTATTATTTCAATATGAAATAATAATTAGCCAAAGAAAACATATATCCACTAAAGTGAATCTGATATTTGTGATTTCTATAACTGAATGTGTAACACCCCAATTTTAAACATTTTCTCAGCGTAATACAGGCTTAAGATCAGGCTTATACAGCCGCGACACCCTTTCCTAATGGTTCTTCCATTCATCTTCAGAAAGAGTGTAGCAACATGTTTCAGAGCAAGTAAGGAGTTCCCAACTCCATGTTTGCCTCGTAACATGATGTGGGGGGGGGGGACTTTGCATGGAAGAATGGGGGGGGAGGGGTTGCTTAATGTGTCCCCAACCCATTGACCTTGACTTTCAATCACCTTCTCAAATTCATCCCCCATTCTCTCCCCCCACACCACCTGACATGGATATTTCCAGTCTTAGGGGGTACCTATGTGTGTGAGTGTGTGGCTTGAACGTGTATAACATATAGTTCAGCCCTTCGTCTTAATTGCTGTTCAGGTGTTCAAAAAGCTTGTGTGGGGTTCTCCATTGCAGGGAGGATTCTAGGCGCGTCATTCAGCCAGCCTTCGAATCGCCCTTCAGAAATTCAGGCTCAATGCACGGAGGCTGGGAATGGAGCCAGTGCGCTTGGGGGACGTTGGGAGAAGAAGCCAGTGTGCACAGCCCCATGGCCCCTACGCGGTTTGTGCCCACACATTCTATTGAGCCCCTGAATAGGGCTTTTGTACCAAACATTGCATGCCAGCTAAATTATGACTGGTGTCGAATGTCAACTACACTGACACATGTACTGAATGCTTAGGTTTGCTTTCAAATGCTTCCTGGCATTTTTATATGTATTGGGGAAAATAGGATACCAGATACATACAGATTGTCATTAAAAATGTCATTCTGAGTAGTACAGAATTCATTCCCCGAACATTTATATAGGTAAATATATGTTTCAATAGGGCCTTGCTAATTTAGATTACCATATTGCAGCTTCCCTTTAGCAAAGCCGTTTCACTTTCAGCACACATTGGCTGGGAACAAAAGGACTTTGAATCCAGCGGATCCAAGTCCACTTCTGACCTGCCCCTGGAATGCTCTGTTTTGGGGGCTACTGCCAGTCAGTGGTAGGTCTACACCTGTGGAGCTTTCTATGGCTGAAAACTAAGGGGATCCATGGCAGACTCCCCCAACCCCCACCAGCACTGCTCTCCTCCACTTCTACCCCATTCAAACCCCTCCAGTTAGCAGATTTGTGACTTTGGATTGCTTTGTATATCTCTCTCCAATATCACCATTTGCGCTGTTGACCAGGCATATTGCCCAAGCTTTATTTTTGATTCCTCCATCACCAGCCTTGATTATGGAAACATTCTTCTCTCTCCCTATTACACTAGAGTTCTCTCACCTCTATCCAAAACTCTTGCTTGGCATCGCTCCGACCATGTGATGCCCCTCCTCAGGTCCCCTTCACAGGTTTACCATTCCCTTCTGCATCCCACACAAACTCCTTGTCCTTCCCTTTGAAGGTCTCCACGGCCTTAACTCACTCCGTCTTTCTTGCCTTTTTCTCCATTCGATTCTTGCCTGTGACTTTGGGTTTCTCCTAGTCTGCTGCTGTCAGCCACCCGAATGTCTCTTTTCCCTTCCTGTCTGCCTATGCTTGGCTCCTTGAACATGTATGTGATGCTACCTCTTTCTCCTCTTTCAAATTCCTCAATACTCTGAGAGGTCTTTGTCTGAACCCCCAAATCTCCATTCCTGACTATAGTCAAGTCTTATGTACGTGTAACTGCATTTGACCACACTCATCCATTGCTACCCTCATCTCTCCCTCTGTTCTCTTTTTTATCTAATTTACATTGTAATCTCCTTGGGAGCAGGGACCTGTCTATTTTTTTTTATTATTTGTAATGTGCCATGCATACCGATGGTGCTGTATAAAAAATAAAAATTTATAATTTTAAAAATACAGGGCAATATCCAAGTCTGCCCATGTGCCAGTGGGGCCCACTGCTAGTGCAATGGGGAGCTTGTGGTTCTAAAAGCAACCTGAAATGAGCGGAAATGCTCTTTTCCTGAACTGGGCAGGTCAGTGGAGCTTGCAGAAAGAAGTGTTTCCACTTCTGCTTGCAACTTTCTGTTGAGTAGTAGGTCCCGCTTGTGCAACAGATCTAGCAGGAGCACAGCACCAGTATTGGATACTGCCCATACTATATAGAGTATTTTGAGAAGATTCCTTTGTTTCCAAAGAGACATTTCTCCAGATGTATTCACCATGGCATATGGAGGAAGATTACAAAGACAGGTGCATGCCAATCCATTGCTGACGCATTGCTGACCTTCTAAGTTACACTATATATAAAATATTGTGAACAGAGTGTGCAGACCTACCTTCTGCCCGAGGAATAGACTTTTAGTGGACAGGACAGTGAAACCATCTGTCGGGGTGCCTTCCGTTGTGCTGTCAGCACTTGCAGATTTGCTGACTTCTCCCTGTTTCTTCTCATGCGAAATCAATCAGCCAATCAATCAGTTAGTAAGCCCAACATTAAAACAGACAAACATGACACAACAACTAATTATGTGCTCATGTAGCATGTGGACAGAGCGAGTGCCTCTGTTCTGCAGATACTCTATCCAAGTCAGTGTGGGCAGGCTTTGGCTGCACTGCATTGTCATTCCAAACACAGCCTTTAATTAATTTCTCCCCTGCTGAAAAGCAGCAAAAATGTTTATGCAAGACTAGAAAGAATGACATCGTTGGACTCCCTCTATAGCTGGTAACGATTAGGGAATCAAATTGGAGTCAAAATTGTAAATCTGTAAAATCTTATTTTTCAAGATTATTTAAAAGCAACAACATCAGAATTTGAATTATTATTGTAGATCTCTGAATATACAAAGCGGATACATCAGAGAGTCTTAGGGTGCAATCCTATGCAAAAAAAAAGTCCTACAACTCCCAGAATGCCCCAGCCAGCCAAATCCATTGGTAGGATTTTTTGAATGAACAAAATCCTGAACAGTCAAACTCCGAGAAGCATTCACAAATTTCACAGCTACAGATAGACCTTCTTACTGTATCAGTACCTTCAGACACAGATCTGACGAAAGCGTGCATCTGAACTCAAATAATCCAATGCCATTTCCTTCTACACCACACCATATGAAGAGGGATATGTTTTACCATCCATCTGGCAATGCCAATGGGAATCTCTAACCCACATATCTCAGTCCAGTTCTGAGTGCTTATCATATAGCTTCTAATTCAATGCCTCTACATGTGTACTATTAAAGACAAGGCAACACCACATTGTGTCTGTCCCTTCCAAAAAGGTATATGCAATGCAACAAAGGATGTAAATAAATGGTGCAGCACAGGGGCGGGAAACACGCGGCGCATGGGCTGCATGTGGCTTTCTCATCCTTTTTTGTGGACCTCGCAAAGTGTCACTGCCAGCATGCCACCGAATTTTGGCAGTGGCGAGGGAAGAGCCATATTTCCTCTTTAAAACAAGGCACATGGAAAGTGCACAAAACTGTGTTCCCCGTGTGCAAAATTGCGCTCTCTGGGGCTTCCAGGAGTGCAGTTTTGCATTAAAGCCAGTTGCGTGATCCCCCACGCACCTTCTTTTCAACAAACGCAGCTTTGTTCTCGCTGCTGAATTGCCACTGAAATTCGGCTGCAATTTGGCAGCAGTGATTTTGGCAATGGCAGAGGTGAGGTGTGGCCCCCGGTGGGTTCTGCGGGGCGAAAATTGGCCCCCAACTTTCCGAAGTTGCACACCTTTGATGAAGATTTAGATGTTAGCGGAGGGTTTCTGCTAATGTAGCCAGGTTAAAAAGAATCAAACTGAGCGGTAATATTTCTGCACACTTATTAGGAATTAGGTATATCTATTTAAAAGGGAATAATATTCAGTTTCAGAAAATAACTAACTGTATTGGATGACAGAGTACATCTGCTTCTTTCTGCTAATCCTCTTCCAAGCCTTGATGAAGAGATGGAACCACTGGCTAAAAAAGACATACCCTGAGGGGACCTGGTTGCTGTGTTAGCTCTCGGTGAAAACAAAAGCTTTGCTTTGTGGATGCTTTTGGTCCCAGAGCACCTCAAGTGGATGTGGAAAATCAACCCTTGGAGCTTTTAGAGATGTGAAAGCCTGGGGGAAAACCAGAGAAAAACATTTCCAGGAACATTTTTTGTCTTTGGAAAAATTAGAAAACAAAACTATTTTTTCCAATTTCCCCGTTTTTCCCTGGGCCTTCCCATCTGTAGTTGTCACAGGAGGACTGAGTGGGTCTGTCCACGTGTGGGACTCAAGAAAAATGTCATCTCTGCTGATAGTCAGGGGTTGATTGTTCCAGAGACCAAAGGAATCTTCCTGCCGCAGCAGATATACCTCTTGAAGATAACTTTCCACTGCCATATCCCAAGCTCTACTCCCCTTTGATATTTCAGTACCAGAATCTAGTGCTGCTAACCTTGACTTCAGCAAAAAGGGGTGAACAGTATATGGCCCACTGTCCTCTCTAGCAGGTAGCTTGTAACATTTACTGGGGTGGGATAGATCAGGTCTCCTACAACCAACAGAAATAAGAAATGTACAATAAACACCAGCAGAGTCCTATTGCATACTGACTTGGTATTCTCACTAAGCAAAATAGGGCTTCCTTCAGAGTCAACATGAAATATAAGGGTACCTTAGACTTTCTTGCTCCTTTCTTGCCACCTGCTTTCTTTGTTGTGGTTTTCTTCTGTGATGGAGATTTTGCCTTTTTAGCTGGGGGTGGAGTGATGATGGCTTCCAGTTTTCCTTTTGATCCCCGCTTCTTTGCCAATAACTCTGGGTGAATATTTGGTAACACACCACCACTGGCTATGGTGACACCTTTCAGTAGCTTAAAAGGAAATGGAAAAAAAGAAAGACACCTTTGAGTAGTTTTCAAACTGGAAGGGATCAGACACATGCTCCTGAAGAAAAGGATATAGAAATGCACAGAACAAAAGATTCAATTCCTTCTGGAGAACTGAGGTTACGTGCCAATTTCCGCCTAAACAATTGTTGATACATTTCCCAATCGTGTAATCAAGCTGGGCCTAGTGCAAGCTACTTCATAAGTCCTGAATTACAACTTTGTGGAAAGAATAATAGGGAATAAAAGAAGGAAACAATAAAAAGGAAATCCTCACACACTGGAATCTCTTTTTACCTGATTTAATTCTTCATCATTTGCTACAGCCAACAGGATATGCCTAGGTGTGACGCGGCCCTTTTTGTTGTCCCGCGCTGCATTTCCAGCCAATTCAAGAATTTCCGCTGCCAAGGAAGATAAAACCTTCTTAATTAACACAAAATGAACTGTGTTTGGTGAATAAGGCTAATCAAGTAGCATATAATCAATTTTCTAGCAGTTGAACAAAGGTATGCAGCCACCTGACACTCCTTGTACCTCATGCTCAGAAACCACAGTATAACTTGGTAATGGATTGTAATCACAGATGCCCAGCACTGGATCCATTACTAATCCTCCGGATTTATGAAATGGCTATAGCAATATCCAAAATTAAATCTGTCTCATACAACAAGTACTTTAATATCATTTACTTTTGTTTAAGGTTAGTTCAACTTCATTGATTTTAGAGAGGTAATATTTATAGTGCAACCCTAAGTATGTTTACTCAGAATTAAACCTTGTGTAGTTCAATGATCCTTCTTTCCTAGTAGGTGTGCTTAGGGTTGCAGCCTAAGACTAGAATACTGCTTAAAATTAAGAAAACTTCATATTCCTGCTCCCAGCTTACTTTAACTCTGAACAGTGACAAGAGTTTATTAAACTGAAGTGAACTGTTCATATGAATAGCAAAAAACTTGTCTATTCACTACTAATAGATTATCACCTTGGAAATCTTTTAAATTAACCTCAATTATTGTACATGCTAAGGTTCAGTTTGGGTTAAAACAAAGCTAATGGTCAGCTAAGGATTCACACTGGCTAAGCTGATCTTGATATTATTCCCACTATAATCATAATTCCGGTGACAAACCTGTTATGACACATATTGGAAAACCTTTGACCTACCAGACAAACTACAGATGTATTTTACCAATGACAAAAGGTATTTTCAGCATCCTGATATTTCTAAAACAAATGGTACTGGGACAGTATTTTATTCCTCTCAGTTGATGACTGAAACTATTTCATATATATGCAGCTAAAAAAAAAAAAAGATAGACAAAATTTTAATTTAAAAATCTAAAATGTTAATGAAATATTGAATGTCATTTCCGTGAGGCACTATTAATGCTCATAGCATCCGCATAAGTGGAATATCCGGGGCCAATTCACTTGCTATAATTCCAGACAAGGCACAGAAATTATTTTGCTATTGTCACCTCATGTCCGGAATTGTAACATGTGAATTAGCCTCACACCACAGCATTAAAGGAGATAAACATCTGCTGTGGTATAGCTGCTGCGATTACTCCAAGCAGACCACTTCTGATCTCTTTCTCACCTGTGTCCAGTGAGACTATGCTACTGTAAGCCAAACCATATTCAATGATAGAAAGTAATTACAGTCCCTAAGCTTGGAAGTTATTAATGGCCAGAGCAAACACAAGGCAACCTTGGTGTCCCCCCCTCTAAAGCAGGGCAAGGTTGCATGGGTGTCCTAGTAGGCTACTATGCCCTATGGCAGGGGTGGGCAGAAGGTAGATCTCCAGATATTTGGGACTACAACTCCCATAAGCCCCTGCCAGCATGGCCAATGATCAGGAATGCTGGGAGTTGAAGTCCAAAACATCTGGAGATCTACTTCCTGTTCACACCCTGCCTTATGGAATCCTGCATAGTGGTTTGTGGGGAAGGTGCACATATGCATGTTCCTCATTCACTGACTGTAGCATCAAGTGATGGCTTGCATATGCAAATGATGAGCTATCATTAATAACCACAAATCAAACTTGCAGATAATCGGGGAGGGGGGGTGAACTTGAACATAATGCTCTTCGAGGGAGGCAGTTCAAACATTCAGTTGTGAGTCACCAAGCACTGAGTAATGAGACCTAGAGGAGCAGGGTGGTTACACGGCTGAGCTGAGAATTGGGAAAACCACTTTCTCTCTCAACCTCTTTCCCCCATTCTACCAGATCTGAAATATGGGGGAATGATAATGCTTACAGGGCTCTCTTAAGGATTTCAACTATACACAGTCATGCCTTGGATTGAGAGCATAATTTGTTCTGGAAATGTGCTTGTAATCCAAAACACTCTTATATCAAAACAAAATCCCCCCAAAAAAATTTGTACAGAGATTTTTAATTTAAGCCGTACTACAGTACTTGTATTGCAAGACGTCGCTTGTATATCAAATAAATAAATAAATAAATATTTAAAAATTTGCTTGTCTTGCAAAACGCTCTCAAACCAAGTTACTTGCAATCCAAGGTATTACTGTAATGCACATGAAGCACTCTGGACACGTGAAAGTGCTGTACAAGCATTAACTATGTTGTTATTATTACTATTATCTCTATTGTTGTTAAAGCCATATTCAATCGTATGTGAAGCAGACTGAAAACAAAAACTGAGAGGCACTGGACAAAATAAGTGGACATTTTGCAAATTTGCCAAAAGTCTTGATCCCTCTCTCCACTGCACCCACCCCCACCCCCAAACACTCACAGGTTCACACATAATGCTCCCCTTCTTCTCCATCAAACCTTGCTAGAAATCTAATTAGGTTTTGTTTTCTCTTTACAAGACCATGAGAAACATTGTAAAGGGGCTACACTACTGAACTGCATTAACCAAGGCATTTGCTTTCTCTGAAGCAAACTTGGAAGATAACTGAGTTATCTGTTCATATAACAATGAAGTTCAGTATTTGGAACAACTACGCCCTCTCACTCTATGGTTTCTGGAGCACTGTTTTTTGGGAAAGTCTTGTGGGCTTTATCATTTCAGCTATACTTCTCATTCTGTGCCAACTCGAGCAAATGTTTTGTCAGCCTTGCACAGGATGCTCTGACAGGCTGACAAAACATCTGCTCAAGCAGGTGTAGAATAGAAAGAGCCATTTTGGAAGAATATGAGTTTTAAGCATAATATCGGTACTTGTGATGTCCTTTCAATGGTTGGTTTATAACAACACACCTCACCTACACACATGTACAGTTTCTGAGCAAAAGAATTCTATTATGGCGTGTGACATGACAGAGACTCTTCCCAGAAAGTCAAATCCTTTGCTCTGTCTCATTTATCCTGACTGGTTCCAAATTGCAAGATCGAAGAACACAAATATCCTCAGCAGGATACCCCTGTGCTCTCTCCCAGGCAAACGGAGGGAAACAACAAACAAGATTGGATCCTCAGGTGCTGCAATTTGGAGGCAAAGGTGAGCGATAGGCTGGAAACTGACTTCGCACTCAGGAAAAAGAGGTGGCGAGATTTCGTGAGGCCCAAATCAGACGTAAATGCTAAGGGTGTCACTTGAAAGTATATCAGGTTGTTAGGTGTTTTTTTTTAATTAACGGAAGTTGTGGAAGAAAGTCCCAATTTTCATCAACACATCAGTGCACATAGAAGAGAGGTTTAACTCACTGGGTGACTTTGGGCCAGTCACTGACTCTCAGCCTAACCTACCTCACAGGGTTGTTGTGAGGATAAAATGGAGAGGAAGAGGAGGATTATGTAAGCCGCCTTGGGTTCCTTGCAGGAAAAAAGGTGGGGTATAAATATAATAAATAAATAAGTAAGTAAGTAAGTAAGTAAATTGCTCCTCCCCAGCCACAATCCCAGTGAAACTGCACTCACTTCCGCAGTCCTATTAGCCCCAGGAGAAAAGCTCCTAGTGACACCCATAGTCTAACAGTATTACATGTCTCAAGTGGAGGCAGGTTCCTGCAAAAGTTCTTCAGCACAGCAAGGTCATTTGAGAGGACAAGAACTTGATCTTGAGGACCCAATCCTATTCCTCTCCTGTGCAGCGGGACTGAAGCTGAATTCAAAAGTTCCCATTTAAGATTCTTTTTGCCTTCCCCTTGAAGATGGAGCTGCCAAATAAACTAGGTTTGCAGGTCAGAGGTGTGTGATATTGGTTCATATCGCATCCCGCACCTGGAAGCCAAATCTTTAGACTGCAGCAAGAAGCACTGAGAAGATGAGAAGACAGAGTGAGGTCCCAAGGGCACTAAGAGACATCACAGTTGCAAGCAGCTCCATCAGCTTTGAGCAGGCATGGATCACTCCTATCTTGCAAAAATGAATTTGATTCCTGTGAAAGTGACAATGCTACAACAAGGTGTGTGTGTGTTGTGGGCAGAGCAGCCAGCAACTGTGTCAAGACTGGCTGGGCACAGCTAAAGGCATGAGAGACTAGTCCCTGCTGTCTACCTCAAGCAGGTGCTACTAGGTATGCTAGCACCATCCGCTACTTACATTACCAATTTGTTTTTGATTCTCCCTCTAGCCGCATATTCATTACCCCACTCCTATCACTCTACGGTATTATTAGGCACTAGTAACTGTTACTCTTGGCATCTGTTACTGCACAAAAAAGTCATATCGTAACTGTAAAAGTCTCCATAAATGTTGTTCTGCAGAATCCCAGAGGCACATTTTATTGGTCCTTCATCTGCCTCTTTCAGATGAGAGCTATTTTGGAAAGCGCTAAGCCTTCTTCCGTGGACAGGAAGTGATTTGGAAAGTATCATTTTCTAATGGCCCTTTAGGGAATTTTATGCACCCCACTTCCTTTTCAGACGCAGGAAGAAAGTGTGGTTTAAGAGGAAGGGTGAAAGCTTGTGATGCAACAGAAAGAACGCAAGTGAGAAGCACGGAGGGAGAAGCTTTATTTTCCCCTCACTCACACACATGGCCCACTTTAATGGCCCTTGAGTAGGACAGCACAATAACATTACATTTACAGCCAGCTGGAGGAGTTTCTGCCTGAGTTCTGATTCTAAGAAAACAACAACTGTCCAATAGTTGTATTTAAACAACCCCCCCCCACCACCACCAAGAGCTGAACTCAGGGATCAAGAACTCTTTTTCTAAATAAACACCAAGGTTTTTCCAATCTGCAGGAAACAGGAAACTCCAAATCTAGCTTGCATGTGTGCTTGACTGGTTCCCACAAAACATTCTCTTTTTCACACCAGTCTTATTACATCAATGTAATTTCAGTTTTTGTGCACACTGAAAGTTACATATTAAGAATTAGAGCAGGGTGGGCAAACTTTAGACTTGCAAGATTATTATTATTTTCTTAACCCTGAGGTCTACTCAGTGGATCCTGCTGCAAAATAGTGGCTCAGGAAGGGGTGATGGCAGCAAAGACATACACTTAGAATTAAAGAACAGGATGTTTCTGAGCAAATGCCCAGAAATGTGTATTTAGTACCAGAACTGACCTCCTAGTCCTTCTAAACAAAAATCCATTCCTGGTTTTCCTCCAAGCTTTATTTATTTCAGCAACCTAACTTTAGAGAAGGGGTGCTTTTCGTTGTTGCTATTGTTAAATAGCTAGAAGTCTGTAGCTCCCTTCATGTGCTACTCCTATGAAGGGGCAAAACATGTAGAAAGGAGCTGCAGGACATCTGAAGTGGGGAAGTCTACACACATAGAGGTCTACATGAACAGACTTCCCCCCCTCAGATATCTACATTAATGCATGGACGGTGGGGCTGGGAAGAGCCACACTCATTTGGGGGCAGGGCAGAGGTGCAGGCCACAGCTCCTTTCTGCATACCTTGTCCCTTCATATGAGTAATGCCTCAGGGGGGCTAGAAAAATTTAAGGATGTCGGAGAACTCCGCAATGGATTGAAATTAGTTCAGATTTCTATGAATCCAGCCTGCAGATTTCACAGCGGACTGCATTTTCCCGAGTCACGTGGATTCTGCGGATTTGTAGACCTTTGCTAAACGCTGCAAATCACTCGGAGATCTACCAGTAGTCGATTTCTGATTTTATTTATTTATTTATTATATTTATATCCCCCGCCTTTTTTCCTGCAAGGAACCCAAGGCGGCTTACATAATCCTCCTCCTCTCCATTTTATCCTCACAACAACCCTGTGAGGTAGGTTAGGCTGAGAGTCAGTGACGGACTGGCCCAAAGTCACCCAGCGAGTTTCATGGCCGAGTGGGGACTAGAACCCGGATCTCCCGAGTCCCAGTCCAACGCACTAACCACTATGCCACGCTGCCTCTCTGATTTAGCTTCCACGTACCCCTGAACTTGGGCCCGCAGCAGCCAATTAAATATTTCCCCCCAGCTTACCTGATAACAACAAATGTCTGCTTTGTGGGGGTCACACCAATACGATGGGAGATTACCTGTTTTTAGCACGTATTTGTAGAAAGTCTTTATGTCAAGTAGTCAAGAGTTTCACAAACACCATGGATGGCACATTAAATTGCTTTGAATCTCATCCCTTACATTTTTATTCATTTTTAAATAAAGGGCTGTATTAATGTTAGTCTTACTTAAGTCCCATTCATATAATGGGTCTTCCCTAAGTAGCACTAACACTGGAGACAACCAACAGAGACACAAATATAATAGTAAAGTTTTTCAAATGACAAATATTTCTCAACTATAATAACATTGTCCTTCGTAACAATGGTATGAAAAGTATGAACAAATATAACCCGGAAAGCAAATAATTAGCAGTGCTCAAATTCTTGCTCAAATTTTCCGTCTGTTGATTCTGTCTTCCACTAAGACACTTCCTATATACCAGGCACAGCTGGTGGACTGGACATTAGCCAGTGTCCTCAGTTAAAGGAATATAGATCCATGATTCCAATCTGTGGGCACTTTTAACATGCACAAAGGACTTTTGGTGAACTTCTACATTCATGCCAATATCAGCTCTCTGCAAGCAGTGGTGTTACATTTCTTTTTTTGCCCGGTGCTGTTTCCAACATATGGAAAGCGCATGTAAAAGAAGCCTACAGACTGATAGGCCTGTAATCACATCCTCACATAGCATGTATGCTGGGGACACTGAGGGCATTTTAGGGAATGTGTGTAAACCCAAAATAACAGGACTTAAATAGGATTCCTTTAACGCACTGATATGTACATATTGTACTAGCAGTGACTGATATGTACATATTGTACTAGCAGTGATATGCAAATAATTTATAAATTTCTCATAGAAGTTCAAAACCATTAAATGTACGATATGGAAGGATTTTGCAGGATTTTGGAATCTGAATTTGGACGAAATGTCAGACCCCTTTCTTGTACCAACATAGCAGTCATCCCAAGCCAAACCTGTTGCTTATTAAGAAAAAATAGTAAAATTCTAAATTTGCATGAGGTTTTTTTCCCCAGCATTTAGTTCAAGGGGAAAGTCCTTGTAGTTGACAGGTGTTCAAGAGCTAGACTTTCGCTATGCAAATGTGAGTATTCCTGACAGCTCTGAACTCTGACTGCATCCAAAGTCTGATTAGCTTTATTTCATTTCCTCTTTTGTGGTGGAGAATTCATGTCTTGAGCAAAACCATTTCTCTTATTTCCAAACCCTTTGTCTTTCTTCACTTCACTGCAATGAAGTCATAATGTTGAGAATTTAGTTACTAACAACTAACAGATGACATGCTGAGCAATTGCCAGTATTTCCAATACAAAAAAACACACACACACACAAACAAGAGAAAAGCAAGGAGTTTCTGAAAAATGTGTGAAACTCAACCCTTGATCCAAAAGAAATCTGAGAACCCTCTCCAGAAACCATAGGAGGGACATTGGTATAATCCCAGGTAGGAATCCCATCTATGTCATACAGATAACTCCAGGCAAAGGAGTTCACTTCTTTTTTTCCTTTTTTTTTAAAATCACCCTTCCATCGATTTTTTACTGAATTTGGAACACTGCATTATTCTGGAAAATTTTAACCCAGTCAGACCCAATTAACTATGATGGTTAAGAGTTCCTTGCATTCCTTTCCTTGTACATTGCTTACAATCTTCTTCAATGTGAAAGAAAGAGCATCACGTGGCATCGCCTTCCCTAGCTTAGCTTTGATTTGCACTTATGAACACTAGATGTTTGGTATGAGGATATTTATATGCTGGTAAACCTGTTCATCCAGTTAACTGCCCAACTATGCCAAGTTACTGAAGGTTTTGTATTTGTACAATGTAAATGGTAGCCTGATGTTTGCATGGAACCTACAATATGGCTATAAAAGCCACTTACAATTAGAACTTTCCAAGCAAAGTCAAATGTCAGCTCTGCTCTTCTACCTTTTCACACTGGGGGTTCTTCCAGATGGATGGCTCCACCAATCACAAAACATTGTGCAGCTATTTCATCTTTCCCTCCTTAACAGATTTTCTGGGGTAAGAAAAAAGAAGCAGTGGAAAACACAAGTGACCATCGGAAAGCACCATCATCTAGACCCCCTGTAAAATTTTGTGAATGGGGCAGGGCAATTGCACAATAAAAGCCTTGTTTAGAAAAACCCTCTATCCCACAGTTCATTACTTTCATAGGAGTCTCAAGCTGTGTTCCTAATAGATGCTTGAGGTTGAAAATGCAAACCTATGCATGTTTACTCAGATGTAAATCACACCATGCTCAATAGGGCTTCCTTCCTAGTAAGTCTGCAGCTTCAAGAAGTAACCTAAACACAATCTGAAGAATGGGCAGAAATTGAATTCAAATGTGAATGCAGTCTGTTTTCAGTGCCTGCTAACAGGAAGCCAAAGCCATCTTGATATTTTCATACTTTGCTTCCTCTGTCCGCTCTCCCACCCCCCTTTCTCTAAAATGGTGTTTCCTTTGCCTACCAGTTTACACTTTGCTGTTACTCTTAACAGTTTACACATGCTTTTTTTCTTTTAAATGCATTTAAACATGATTAATCTAAGCACTGCCAGATGTTGCTTGAGTGAATGCAGTATGTAAGTTTTGGCTCGACTAGTTTACAACTCTGGACAAGCCTTGTGTCTTTAAATGTACTCTTGGCTTATGCTCTAATTTCTAAGGGCGTTTTTTTATAAAACTATACTGTGAAGAGAAAGCCATAGCCCACACACACACACACACACACACACACGTATATGCACACATACCGCAAGATAGCATCAGACACCCAAGAATCACAATAGGAGTCATTAACATGCCCCCTGGCAAGTCCCTGGTCTGGCAGCCGAAGGAGCTGTGGAATATTCATTAATAATAATAATAATAATAATAATAATAATAATAATAAACGTTTATTTATAACGCCCCTTATACCAAAGGGCGGGACAAATAACATATACAGTAAACATAACAATACAATAAAATAACCAACACCAACCACTTACTATGCAGTATCAAATCCCAGCAACCACCACATTAGCCCAACCACTCATTCTGGCTGACTAAAAAGAACTATCCATTCCCAGGTGTTGGATAGAAGGAACAGCCAAAGACTCCTAGGTGCCGGGCAAACAAGAAAAACCAGTCGTGCCAGGAGGGGGCACGACAAGAAGGAGGGGGCCCAACAGAGGGTATAAAGCCCAGGGTCAGTGGCGGGAAAAGGGTTGTTGGTCGTGAGGCAGCAAGCTGCAAGGTCCATGGCTCAGGTCAAACCACCTTCAACCCTGGGGGAGCTCCCAGTGAACAACGCTAACATAGAACAGCCCTTTTGGAGTTAAGCGGCTTTCTAGGAACAAGGCATTTCCAGGTACGACTGTCTGTATTGCTTTTGCGGCTCGCTGCCAGCTCAATTGTAGGTGTGTGCTTAGCGTGGTGCTTTGTATATGTTCTGTTACGCTCCATTAAACTCTGTTTACCCATAACAGTGTAATAGCGTCCATTCAAAACTCGGTCTCGTCGCTTTGCCTGCATTATAATTGGTCGCGGCTTCTGCCAGAGACCTGCGTACCGCTGATAGAGGGCTACCCGAGTCCGGGTTAACCCCTGAGTGGCTGAACCCGCCAAGAAGGACAGTTGCAGTCTTTCTCCACATGGTGGCAGCGGTGGGATTATAACGCAGGATCAGTGACGAGACCTATGTAGAAAGGGACGTGGAGCCTAGTGGATTGGTGTGGAGTGAGCCGTAATAAATACAGACAGAATGCATGTGGGAAATGGACACCAGAGGACCGAGTTCGGGAGGAGATTTCCGGACGCCGCAGACCGTGGGTTCGTATCCCACCTCTACCACCATGTGGAGGAAGGGGGGGCTGGCTGGCCCACCACACCCCCACCCTTTCCTACTCCAAAGGAACCAAGACCCCCAGAGATCTCAAGGTACCAGATTGCCAGCTTCAGCTGTCTGCAATCCTACTTGGATCTCTGTTGAGGGACTCGCCTTTAATTCTGTAACTTGGATTTAGATACTGAACCAAGCAGAGCAATCCACAAACACCATGTGGGGTAAAACCAGGACAAGGTTTATTCTGGTAGCATTTTACAACAAGATTAGGGAAATGAGAGAAGCACACAAAATAAAGAGAGAGACACTTTAGTACACAGTAAAGCTGCAAAACAATAAAACCTGATTCCTTAATATCTCTCAGGCATACACCTATGTTACCTGAGGGTATTCTCTTCCAGGGTTAGATCCAGCACAGCCCTGCCGCCCGGGGGGAACTATTCCATCTACCCGCAGGTCTGAGATGGATAGCCCTCCACAAGACATGCTTTCACTAGAGCCCTCAATCAGCTAATTTTCACCAGGAGCTACCTGGGGTCTTTGGCTTACCGCCATCACTCCACAGCCGGGTAGCCATGCGATCCAAGACCAAAGAACAAAGACCAAAACCCACGTTTTGGGAAATATACCTTTCCCCCCCTCCCCTCCTCCCTGTAGCTCTGCTGCCTCTTAGCCAATCATAATGCACTTCACCTGGCCAGGCAGGGGGAAGGGAACTCATGACTTACTGGGTTTGACTACATTTACATATGAAAGCTTTCAGCCTGGCTCCTCCGGACTTCCAGGCGCCACCCATTCAAGAGGAACTATGCACACACACACACCCAGCCTTCACACATGAGGGTGTGTGTGTGTGTGTGTGTGTGTGTGTAGTGTGTGTGTGGGGACCCCCCAAAGGCTCCTCTTCTTCACATGCTCCCTTTTAAAAAAATGAAACCTGAGAGGTCAACCCTCTCATTTCATTTTAAACTAACTTAAAAGAAAAAGCCTTTGCTAGCCTTCTACCACTAGCACACCTTTCTTCACTTTCACCTCCACATATACATACAAATGAGATGCAAGTCTTACCACTGACACCCCTCATATGTACTAACACCAACAGAAACAAAATATTAAGCAACTTCTTTGTGGATGGCTCTCCCTACTTTGTACTGGAGCAAAAAGGTTAGGGGATGTTGGCCTGGTGCTGAATGGGGTACATCTACCCCTGAAGGACCAGGTCCGCAGCTTGGGGGTCATTCTAGACTCCCAGCTGTCCATGGAGGCTCAGGTGTCAGCTGTGAGCCGGGCAACGCTGTATCAGCTCCATCTGATAGGGCAGCTGTGCCCCTACCTTCCTAATCATCTGCTCCCATCAGTGGTTCATGCCTTGGTCTCCTCTTGCCTAGACTACTGTAATTTGCTCTTCGTGGGGTTACCCTTGAAGACGGTTCGGAAGCTACAGCTGGTACAGAACGTGGCGGCTCACCTGGTTAAAGGCAGCCGCCGGCGGGATCACATCACGCCAGTGCTCAAGGAGTTACACTGGTTACCAGTTGCTTGCCGAGCTGAATTCAAGGTGTTGGTTTTGACCTTTAAAACCCTATACGGCTCCGGTCCAGTCTATCTCAAGGAGTGTCTCCAGCAACACCAAGTGGGCCGCTCAACAAGATCTGCCACAGATGGCCTTCTCCTTGTCCCTTCAGCCAGAGCAGCTAGACTGGTCGGGACGAGGAAGAGGGCCTTCTCTGTGGCGGCCCCTGTACTGTGGAACTCTCTCCCAAGTGACCTCCGCCATGCCCCCTCTCTGCTGAGCTTCCGCCGCTCACTAAAAACTTGGCTGTTCAGGCGGGGACATGGGGTGGGCTAAGATTTTAAAATTTTATACTGTTTTAATGTATTTTATTCTGTTTTTATCTTATGTACATCGCCCAGGGTGGCAGGTTTGCCGGCCAGATGGGAGATAAATAAATGCAAATAATAAATAATAAATAAATAAATAAAAAGCAGCTCCCTTCATGTGTTACGTGCATGTGGGGGCAATGTATGTGCAAAGGGCCTGTGATGTTGCACAGCCGTCCGTGCCTCTGCTCTCTACACATGGACATCCACATCATCCACTCTGTGTGATCGGGGTTGCAGGATCATTTGGAAGTCTATGCATGTAAATCTCCCTACCTCAGAGGTCCATGCGAACACATGGTTGGCAGGGATGGGAGAAGCCACATGTTGTATCGGCCAAGGCCAGTGGCGTTGTCCCCAGCCCCTTTCTACCTTCGTTGCCCTTTCAGGTGAGTACATGAACATTGGTCCATCTAGCACAGTCCTGTCTACACTGACTGGCAGCGGCTCTTCTGGATTTCAGACAGGGTTCTCTCCCAGTCCTACCTGGAGATGTTGGGGATTGAGCCTGGAACTTTTTGCATGCAAATACAACAGAGCTATGACCTTTCCCCAAAATAATGCCTAAAGAGCATGCATGGAAGGGTGTTCTGATCTGTTTGTTTTTTAAAAATGCATCCAGTGTACATTAACATGCCAAGACAGTATTCATGTTTGTACGCCCTCCCTTGATAAACTGAGACTGCTACTGAGAGCCTTGTGTGCAGACAACTCCTCAACCCAATGAGGCTATGTCTCTTGCCATTGCCAACAGTGAGAGAGCTCTGCTCTCCAATACAGCCTGAGTTTCATTGATCAATTTTTGGATGACACCATTTTAGACAAGATACCACTATTGTATTCTTTTCCTGAGCTTTAGTGTTATGGTGGATGACACAATACCTCCTTTAGTACTTTCTGGAACTGTATTTTAAGAACAGAATAAATATTAATTAATAACCCTGATTAATAACCATTTTCTCACTGCTCCACCAGCAGCATTCATATCTGTGTATTATGTATACACGTGACATGTACATACATACATGTACCCTACATTGTGCAAACTAACAACAATTCATGAAGAGAAGACAAGTGTCATCCCAATTGCAACAATACACTAAATTTCATTTGATTAGCACTGTCCTCATTTTTTGGGGAGTTGCAGAATAGAGAAGGCTGGGCAAACTCTTGCAGATGCTTGATGCTGAGTTACTCGATTCCCTTAGCAACGACAATGCAGGATGTGTCCGATTATAAGATCCGAGATATTGTGTTTGGCGAAGATGCCAAAAGAGATCTTGAATATACAAAAAACTGCAAATCTGCCACTTGGTACGCCAAGATTAAAACAGATCACAAAAGGGCAAGCTATCTGCAAGAGCTAACCTTCTTCCCTGTTAGGCATGCTTTTACCCAGCTCAGATTTGAAACAATGCCCACTGAGTATTTGGCTGGAAGGTTTTCTAACAGACCTGCACAAGAGCGTTTTTGCATATGTGAAACAGGGCACATTGAAGATCTGGTACATTATATTCTATATTGTCCACTATATAATTCACCCAGGGCCAGATTTATTCTTCCTTTTCAGACTACTTTAGAAGGTCAATCAGATGATTTTAAAATTACGGTAGATGGTTGTTGGCTGATGTGGGGAGATTTATTAGCTACAGGATAGCTTTATTTGCGTTAGCTGCAAGGAAAATAAGGGCAGCCTTTATAAACCAAACCACTGCCAAACCATAAGGGGGCCATACAGAAAGAATGTTTCTAAACTTTGATTATTTTATAGCATTTTGTTTCATTATATTTAATGTTCAACCTGTTTTATTTTATTTTATACTTTATGTATACATGTATTGTGATGTATTGTGATGTATTGTGATGGCCATTGGCTATAAACAATAAAATTCTGAAATTCTAAAAAAAGAAATTAACTGTCCTCATTTGTGAGGAAAAAATGACAGAAAGGCTATAGCAAATGTCCATATGTCATGTATCCCTACATATCAGGATTTTTAAATAACTACTTCTCCAAATAGAAAACATATAAAGAAAGTCATGATTATCAACTTCTTTTAACATTTCTTTATGAGTAAGGATGCTTTAATTTTCCAAATAAAATAGGGCATGAAGAGGGGGGAAATAGCAACAAGACAATAGTATGAATACACGGAACTGAAAATTGCGAAAGCTAAATAGTAAGACATATGGAATATTAAAAAATTATCAATTAATGTCTCACTCAAGAATCAATACAAATGTACTGCTAAAAGACCCAAGAGTCTAATATTAAATTCAGACACAGCCTAGACGTATCAAGGGAAAGATAAATCAAACAGAAATCAATGTTATAAATGAGGTTATTAACTCTCTGTTCATTGGAGTCGTCCATTACAAAACAGATTTTTAAACATGAAGTACACTCAATGGGGCATCTAATACTAAACTGTGGGGATGTCCTGATACTGAACAAAAAGTGTCAATCAATCAAAAATGTCAATCACTCTGATGGCAGTAAATAACATCCCAATCTCAAACATTTATACCAGTGTATTTGCAGTAACGTTCATGAAATATCAGCGTAACATCACAATTTTCAAATGTCACCCTGATGCAGCAGTGCTAAGCATTTATTTGCTGGAGACAGAAAGCTTAGGATCGGATTCAGGACTACTGTTTATACCATCAGCCTCTTACACAGGATAAAATGAAGCTGCACCAATTTGACCAGTCTGAGAGTTTTGAACTATATTTTGAAGAATGGCAAAATATGTTTTCCCTCTCATTTTGACTAAAAAAAGAAAGAAGAAAATGATTACACCCATTACAAAGGACTTGAGGAAAACCTCAGCCTATCCTTATCCTCCTTATTTGATTCACTAGCCCTTCTGGTACTGTGCGCACACAAGTTGCTGAAAAGTCAGCAGGGCTGCAACGGGATAAGGCTAAGCCAAACACAAGTATTGGAACTAAAACCAAAACAAGCAAAGCTCAATCAGGAGACAGGAAAAATCATGATTAAAACAAGTTGTAAATTCTCTGCTTTGTGAATTTACAAGGCTGGAAAGAAAGACTATAAAGCACTTAATTCATACACTTTCACAGGCATTGAGTTTAAAAGGCATCTATCGAGGAATAAAGCTCTTTTAAGTAAATGTCAACCTCCGGCTTCATTGCAAGAATAGCAGAAAATCAATATTTAAAAGGTTTAATTACAAAAGTTTTGTTCATTCTTACCAGCGACTGTTATTGAATCTCTCTCACCAGTCCTGCATTCCCTCCTTGCACTCTGACCTCGTCTTATAATTACCTTTTGTAATTTCCTCCTAATTTCTCTGCCTGCTACCTCTCTTGCAGTGCCATTGCCTGATCTGCTCCGGTATCACCGTGGCCTCTGTTCACTCCTGCAAGAAGGCCCACAAATCGCTGCCTGGCACTGTACTTTCAAGCCACTCTGTAGCATTAGGGGACTCAGGCAGACCCGAGGTGTCATCATGATCCCTTTGGCTGCCATTGACTCGGCTGCTCTGATGTCACAGACAGGCTTGTCAGCCAGCCAAAACATTTGAAAAAAAATATTAGAACAACATTTTCAAAGTTTGTGAGAAATTCGTGGTAATTAGTCAATGATACTTTGCATTTACAATATAGGCTTTTGAATGACACCTTCTTGACACATGTAACTTGGAGCAGCAACTGTTGCTGCTTATGGAGGTGCCCACATGATGTATCTCGGCATTTGGAGACAATTCTGTTGAAAAGAGAGCAACATGAAAGTGCCTGATATTGTACAATTAGGCTGGAATCCAAGGACTACTTCAGCCACACCACAGGGCTTAGGCATGGCCACAAATACATAGCTGGTGCTGTAACCCAAAAAATCACATAGCTGGGAATAGGTCCCATTGAACTCAATTGGCCTTATTTCTGAGTTGATATCTACAGGATTGCACTGTAAGTTTAGCTTTTTGAACAGCAGACAGCTTTGCTGTATCACTTTTCAAAGTCCCCCAAATGGTTTGCTATGTGGCATGGTGGGGAATGATGGACAAGAGACACAAGCAAATACTCTTTGGGTGCACAGAACTAGTTGACAGGTTATTTGGATCCCAACCATAGTCTCTAATATGGCCCATTTCATCTTCACACAGAAGGAAAAACACACACACCCATAAGTTGTGGCATAAACTGTTTTAATTTCTTAATTAATTAATAATTAAGTAAATAATTATATCACAATTCTTAAAATCTCATGTTATTACCAATGGGGACAATTCTATTTAAAAACTAAAGCAAATTTCAGTGCAATTCTACAGATGTCTACTTAGAAGTGAGCCCAGCTGAATTCAATGGGACTTACTCCCAGGTAACCGAGTACAGAATTTCAACCTTAATAGCAAGAACTTGCATTCCTTGCACACTCACCAAAGCCCAAATATATTTTGGAAGTATACTATGATCTGTTCTTTCAGTTTTGATTTGCAGGGCTCAACTGGAAGGTAAAATGTTAATGTTTTACACTCACTCCAAATTTATTGGGCTTTATATATGGGTGATTACTCTTGTTGGTTGGTTGGTTGTTTGTTGTTGTTTTTGGTTTTCAGTGTTTCTCAACCTGAACCCTCTATTTAGGGCAAACTATATAATCATACACATCCAATGTATAATGATATACAGGAAATATGTCAAATGTTCCAAAGGATGCTGTCAGTGTAATGGATTTTTCATTGTTTGAAACTCTTTTTGCTCCCTCTTTGTACAAGGCACTCTATAAATAACAGTCAAAACCCTGGAATCACATTCTGCTCTGAAAATTACTTTTTTTTATAGCACAACACTGTGGCTGCAGCCGCACTTCTTTTAAAAGAAAAGCACACTCTAAAAATTTATGTTTAGAGAATCAAACATTATTGTCATATGCCTTTAAAATATTATTGTTATTGTTATTATTGTTGTTATTATTTTGGAGGAGAAAAAGAAAAAAGATAGCAGGGTAGAATGATAGCTGCGCATAAGAATTTTGACAGCAGCAAACACAGTGAGTGCTTGGGATGTAATGACTGGAGTGGCTCTTATTTTTCAGTCTTTTAATGGCTTGGGACAGACTTCCACACCGAAAATGAATCATGATCGAACGGCAAGCCAATGACTTGCTGGAGTATCTTGAAGCTCCACTCAGGGGTTCTGGTGATGTCATAAAGCACAAGAACAAAGCCTAAAAGTCACCAGAACCCCTGAGAGAGAGTTATGGCTCTGGAACTCTTTTTTCTAAAGTATTTGTTTTAAATTTTACAAAATGCGTGGATTGGCAATAAAATACACTTGTGGAAAAATGTTAATGGACAAAGCAGACATTTTAAGGTTTCTCCCTACCTGACTTTTCTAACTGTGGAATGATGTAAATCAAAGTACTTTTTGAGAGGGGGTAGAGGGTATATCATATATCACCTGCTGTTTTATAAACTTCACTCTTTCCTTATTTGTCGTGGCATTATTTTTCTGTGTAGAGCAGCCTATTGACAGAAATTCCCACAAGCTTCATTTCTGCTACCTTTAAATTATATCCACAAGCCTTCTGGTTGCTTTCTGCATTTTTTAAAACTTCTTTTACATGAGGAATGACCTGTCTAAGTGCGCTGAAACTCCTGTAAAATACCAAGGTATACAGAAAAACAAGAGAAATGTAGCATGCCCACATCAAACAAATGTAAAGGCCTGTCACATATAAGTTCATCGTGGACTTTTGGATTTGAGGCCTACTAAATGTGTTGTTTTTTTAAAAAAATCTTTCTTTTCTCTATCTAGAATTATTCTAGATGGAGTAGAAAGGAGTGATATATGGCAGTCAAGCAATACGTAGCCTGAAGCTTTTATGCAACTTGAATGTCTTGTTAGAATCCCACATTTCATTAAAATAAAACCTCTAGCCCTCCTAATTGCATCTTTTTCATCTTTTTCTTGTTCACCTCTCTGGAATCTGCCTAGATAGGGAGTGGTATACAATTACTGTAAGTAAATAAATAATATCTAAAAAACATGTTGGTAACAAATGGTGAGTGCCCAAAACAAAGAAACAAGTATACGGAAGCCCAAAATCATTCTCTGTTCAATTCTCATGAAGAAAGGAATCCCTATTTATCATAGGAAAAGTGGTTTGCAGAAAAAGTGCAATAAGCTTTCCACAAAAATACATGCAGTTCTCATCAAATCTAAAATTCAGCATGGATTTAAAAAACCTGGATACCAATTCTTTCTCCAGAGTATTAAAGAGAGACACTCCCTTTGATAGTTTACAGACATGTACCCTTCAGACTGGACAAGAAGTATTTTGTACTTGGGTATCCATACCAGTGTACAATGAGAGTCAGCGCTGCACTTCATATCATTCCCATGTTGTCCTCAATGGTGGTCACAGTGTTTATGGAGTTATGTTGGCCAAGAGTGTTGTATTATTTTACATATGGAACAAGGATATATTTTATATATAGATATATAATTTTCTGTTGATCATGATGAAAGAAGCAGGGCCAGCATAAACATAGTCCACCAGCCACTTATGGAAGCCCATCACAAGCTCAGAAATCCTCCTGCTTTTGCTACCTGTGCAAGACTAGAAAAAAACTGGGCAGGGGGTGGAGAATTGTCACCCATCAGGGAGGCTACAATATAGCTGGTGGGGCTGCATTCAATGTGCTAGGTAACGAATTGTGCAGGCCTCAAAGAAAGAGAGAGAGAGAGAGAGAGAGAGAGAAAGAGAGAAAGAAAGAAAACTACCCGTATATACTCAAGTATAAGTCGAGGCCCCTAATTTCACCCCAAAAAACTGGGAAAACTTATTGCCTCCAGTATAAGTCTAGGGTGGGAAATGTACGAGGGGAGACTCCCGCCGCCACCCCCAGACACCCCCCGCCACCGTACCTGCACCCGCCGCCGCCGAAGCCCCGCCACTGCCAAAGCCCCCCCAGGACCCCCGCCGCCACCCCCAGACACCCCCCACCCCCGTACCTGCACCCGCTGCCGCCGAAGAAGCACCGCTGCCGCCGAAGCCACGCTGGGGCTTCGGCGGCGGCGAGGCTTCTTCGGTGGCAGCGGGGCTTCTTCGGCGGCGGAAGTTGGCAGCAGTGGGGCTTCTTCGGCGGCAGAAGTTGGCAGCAGCGGGGCTTCTTCGGCGGCGGCGAGGCTTCTTCGGCGGCGGGGAGGCTTTTTCGGTGGCGGGAGCAGGTACGGTGTCTGGGGGTGGCGGGGTGTGTGTCTGGGGTGGTGTGGGGGTGTCTGGGGGTGGCGTGGGGGTGGCATGGGGTGTCTGGGGGGGCTTCGGCACGGCGGGGCTTTGGCGGGGGAGGGGCTTCGGCGGCAGCGAGGCTTCAGCGGCAGGGAGGCTTTTCGGCGGCAACGGGGCTTTGGTGGCGGGTGCAGGTAGGGTGGCGTGGGGGGGTGTCTGGGGTGGCATGGGGGTGTCTGGGGGGGCTTCGGCGCGGCGCGGCTTCGGCGGGGGAGGGGCTTCGGCGGCGGCGAGGCTTCGGCAGCAGGGAGGCTTTTCGGCGGCAACGGGGCTTCGGTGGCGTGTGCAGGTAGGGTGGCGTGGGGGGGGTGTCTGGGGTGGCGTGGGGGTGGTGTGGGGGTGGCATGAGGGTGTCTGGGGGGGCTGCGGCGCAGCGCGGCTTCGGCGGGGGAGGGGCTTCGGCGGCGGCGAGGCTTCGGCGGCAGGGAGGCTTTTCGGCGGCAACGGGGCTTCGGTGGCGGGTGCAGGTAGGGTGGCGTGGGGGGTGTCTGGGGGTGGCGTGGGGGTGGCATGAGGGTGTCTGGGGGGGCTGCGGCGCAGCGCGGCTTCGGCGGCGGCGAGGCTTCGGCGGCAGGGAGGCTTTTCGGCGGCAACGGGGCTTCGGTGGCGGGTGCAGGTAGGGTGGCGTGGGGGGTGTCTGGGGTGGCGTGGGGGTGTCTGGGGTGGCGTGGGGGTGTCTGGGGGTGTCGTGGGGGTGTCTGGGGGTGTCGTGGGGGTGTTTGGGGGTGGCATGGGGGTGTCTGGGGGGGCTTCGGCACGGCGGGGCTTCGGCGGGGGAGGGGCTTCGGCGGCGGCGGGTGCAGGTATGGGGGTGGGGGTGGGGTGTCTGGGGGTGGCGGCAGGGGTCCTGGGGGTGGAGGGGGGTGCCTGGCGGTGGCTTGCGGTGGCGGCGGGGGTCCTGGGGGGGGCGCTGACCCAAGTATAAGTCGAGGGGGCATTTTTCAGCACAAAAAATGTGCTGAAAAACTCGTCTTATACTTGAGTATATACAGAACATTATTTATCACAGTGTTCTCCAACCTTGGGTTCCCAGATGTTTTTGGCCTACAACTCCCAGCATGCCCCAAGGTTGGAGAACACTGATTTATCAGATGGTGCAGAAGCACAAACTGATTTATGGTGTTTGTTTACTCATTTATTATATTAAAAAATATCACGCACAGTGCTGGGGCCAAATTTTAAGCCTCCCCAACACACACACACACAACTCTGGTTGTCCCCCACCACAAGCTTACCAGGCAGTGGTGGGAAGAGTTTCTTTTTTTGAAAACCTTTTTACGAGTGTGGCAAGTACACTGTAAAGCGAAGCACCAGCAGAGGCTACGGGGCCCAGAGGGATTCTGGATAAAAGATAATGGAGGATGGCTACAACCCAGCCAGCGCGTCGGAGCATGCCCACTGTGCTATTCAAAAGATTTTTTTTTAAAGGGATGTCAGCAGCCAGCATGAGCTTTGGTGGGCCCTCCTGGCACCCATCGGCCCTGGCATTTGCCCAACTATGCTAGGTGATATCCTGGCTCTGACCCTGTGACTTTCAAAATTCTATGTCCATGACAACTAATAAAAATAAATCACAAAAAAATACAATAAAACACAATAAATGCACATGTCTCAAATTACAAGAAAAGGAGAAAACAGCATTAAAAATCAAAACTATAAGATAACAAAGCAAAGCCGCAAGGCATAGAAATGGTTAACCTAGCGGGCCCAAAGCCTGCTTGAACAGGAAGGTCTCATAAGGGACACCAAAGTGTTGCTTGGGCCAGTGTGGTGTAGTGGTGGGAGTGTTGGACTGGGACACGGGAGATCCGGGTTCAAATCCCCGCTCGGCCATGAAACTCATTGGGTCACTTTGGGCCAGTCACTGACTCTCGGCCTAACCTACCTCACAGGGTTCTTGTGAGGATAAAATGGAGAGGAGGAGGGTTATGTAAGCTGCCTTGGGTTCCTTGAAGGAAAAAAGGTGGGGTATAAATATAATAAATAAATAAAGTCTTCGCCATTTGGAGGAAGACCAGTAATGAGAGGGCTAGATGAGCTTCCCGGTTCTACAGCCTGGATGGGGCCCTTGAGAAGGCTCTTGCCCATGTTCCCACCGACTGAATGTCAGATTTTAGTGGGAAATGGAAGAAAGCCTTTTCTGCAGATCGTAATATATGGGCAGGTTCAAGAGCTTACTATATTACCATCATAGACTACCCACAAGTGCTAACTTATGGCTGGCTGTGTATTTGGCTTGGTAGCACACAACTTGCTTAGTCCTAGGTTAGAAACGACATGTCTCCCAGACTCACCCAATCTCCACACTTGAGCGTCGGAAGGAATAGTATTAGGTATCTTCAATATTATGCATCGACTCTAAATGCAAGAATGTTTTTGAAACCTGCATGCAGAAATGGTGGTGATTTGCGCAGGCTAAAAGACCTACAAGAAAATAATTCTATGAAATGATTGAAAAGTAATAAGGAGAGAGCCTCTGAACAGTACTGGGGACAGGTTGCTGAACGTCTCTCAACATATATGCGCAAAGCCAACCTAAGAGATCTTTGCTTTACCTCTGGTCAGAAGCTGGTAAGACAAAAGCACGGCATATTATTTAGTTCAAGGACCCCACAATGCAGCTGCATGACAAGAACTTCTGCTGAGAGTCTGCAATGTGTTTTTTCCCTTGTTAGCAAAGTGATGTTATGATGTCTGGAGATAGCAGATAGGGGTATGAAGCCAGACAGTGAAATATGTCTTGTGAGGAATAGAATAGAAATAGAACAGAAATTTTGCTAGGGTGAAATGACAAGCAACCCTTTGGTGTCCCTTATGCGACAATAATGATCTCAAACTTTGATAGCTCTTTGTGGCTTTTTCATGCAAGGTGGAAACCAGGCTCATAAGAGTCCACAGAAGGAAGGAACTGGAACTGAAGACAAGAACTTTCATGATACCATCATGAACAACAGCTTTTGTAGCCTAATCCTCACTGTCACTTTCATGAAGCTGGAACTAGCATAGTCTTTCAAATAAAGACATATTTGTATTTGGAATAAACATATTGACTTTTGCACATGATGCATTTTTAAATGGACACAGACACCAGGGCCATCATCCAAATGCAAATGTCCTTTTCTGAGCTCTGCTTTTAAAAAAAAAGGTAGACTGAAAAACAGAAATAGATTTTTTTTTTTAAACCACCACAATAATTTCAGTTTCTCAGAATGGAACTAATTAAGGCAGAGAATCCCTTTTTCTCAGCTCTTCATAATATCTTCCTTGGGGATAATTTAGCTGGGATTGCAAGCCATATTTTCAAATTCTCGTGGTTTTTTTCTTTTCAAATGAAGGTCTTCATGCTTCATTTTATTCTTTCCTTGCTCAAGATACTTCAGCACACAGAAGTGAGCAAATTACTTTTAATTGATACCATGGGTTACTCATTAGCGTTACTTGTAACACATCTCAGTTGCTAGTTGTTTTTTAAATGAACATTCAGTGCAGGCCATTTTATAAAAGTAGATGCAGTTTAGAGTTTAAAGAGATAGATAGATAGATAGATAGATAGATAGATAGATCGCACGTGTCAGAGCAATGCACTGTCAGAAGCATTTCCTTTTCTCCATTGGAAACTCAAGATACATAAGAGCACATATACAGACTCAGGCATTTAGATTAGAATGAAATGCCAGCTCAAGAAAAGTACAGAAAAGATTAGAGATGTTCATCTGGATCACAGGAAATCTGCATCGAATAACTCCCTTTAAATCCATGGATCTAGGCACTGATTCCCTTCAGAGCAGGGTTGTGGGGCCGCACACACATGCACATGCATAAACACACCCCAGCAATCCTGATACAGATAGCTCTTTCCTCACTGCTAGCAGCAGAATGCGGGTAAATAAGTGTGGGTGGGTGGGGCGGGGCGGGGCGGGGTGGGCAGGACACCTTTGGGGGTCAGAGTAAATGATTTGGAAGTAGGCAGGTTGTGCACCCTGATTTAGAGAATAACTATAGGGCTAATATGCTTATATTCAGTTTATTTAATATTAACCTGGTTACTCTTTAAGTGAAGCTCAGGATTTATAATTTTTAGAAAATTGAAAAAAAGACTGTGAAGGAAGGGGAGGCTGGCTGGCTCTGCCAACCCACCCTTTTTTACCCAAGACCCAGAGATCCCAAGGTTGCCAGACTGCCAGCCTTAGCTCTGCAGTCCTGGCCTGACTCTCTGAGGGACTTGCCCTTGTCTATACCCTGGATTTAGCGCGGAACCACAGAGCAACCACACACGCCATGTGGGGTAAAACCAAGAAGGTTTATTCAGGTAAACAGATTACCACAAAGGGTGGGAAATGAGGGAAGGAGACAAGGTAGAGAGACACTTTGGTATAACCACAGTAGAGCTACAAAACAATAACGCTGATTCCTTATAACTCTCCCAGGCACTTACTCTTTACCTGGGGGCTGGTTCTCTTCAGGGCTTCCTCAGCAAAGCCCTACCACACGTGCAGGCCATCACACCCACCCTAAGGTCCGGGGTGGGTGGCCCTCTTCCGGGCTTGCCTTAGCCACAGCCCTCATTCAGCTGATTTTACCAGGGGCCACCTGGGGCTAGATCCTGAGGCCAGTCCGAAGACCTGAACCTCTGCGCAGCTTACTTGCTGCCCATGATCAACCACAAAACCAGATGCCACAGCTGGCAATATAGATTCTTCCCTCCCCATCTCTTTTCAGTAGCTCAGCTGTCTTGAGCCAATCAGGATGAACTTCACCTGGCCCAGGCAGAGGGGAGGGGTGACTCATGACTAGTGGGCTTTAGAACATTTGCATTTTGCATATCAAAGGCTGGGCTTGGCAGGTAGGCATCAGCCTGTGAAGATATCAGCCTGTGAGGCCTGGGCCCCATCAGACAACTTATGCACATTTCGCCCCTCTCCCAGCCTCTAGCTGGGACCACCTGGTCTACACAAGAGGAGGTGTGTGTGTGTGTGTGTGTGTGTGTGTGTGTGTGTGTAGGAAACCCCAGAGGCTCTTTTCTTCACAAATACAATTTAAATTTAGATTTTGTCCACCCTTGACTGTATGAAAGCCTAGTATAAACCATAAGATAGTGTACAATCTAATCAGCCATCGCTACAAGGCAAAAGAAATCTCCAGTATTACTAAAAAAAAAACACAGAAGTGTTAACCATTTGGCAGAGCAATGCTAAGGAGGGACTGGGGAGGGCCAAGGCAGTCCGGCTGGTCAGCAATTTTTTTCCTTCCCTCCCATTGCCTCCAATAGGAGGGAACGTAATATGGGGTCAACAAAACTGGAGAACATCTAAAATGCCCAATGGAATAAAGAGACAAAGTCTCAGGATGTTGAAGAAATATGTAGCTTCATTCCAAGAAGAGGCCCCAGGCATTTCAGCCCTGAATAATACTGTATATATGGGCCCTCTTCAGGGGTCAGTATTTCTAAAAGTGCCTTCAGAGATCTCTTAAACTGTCCAATGAACAATCTATCCTCCTCTAAAGAACTATTACATACTGTCTGTTGAAGAAAATAATCTATCTGAAAAGAAATCTTTCACATGCGCATGTATGAAAACAAATAGCTGAATAGCTACCATGTGGAGAACGTCGAGCGTGAATTCATGTATAAGAAACGACATATGGGATTAGGCTCCGTTTTGATACTTCCAACAGAATTTCTAGTGTGTGGACCTGTCGTACATGTGTGATTTGCCACACCTGCCACAAGTGCTGTGCTAAGCTGGGCCTCGGTTGAAACAGCTGTGCTGTCACGGCTCACAACAAAATTACTGCTTAACGTCACTGTGCATGTAAAGTCTATATTCAGTCAGTCAGCTTGTATGGTGCTCGGTTCACTCTCGTGTGTTAGATTTTTATTGTTTAGGCTCTCCTTATATTATCCATAAATTAAACTGCTTAAATAAGCCACAAAGATAAAGGACCATCACTTTTTAAGTCTTGTTGAATCCATCCCCCCCCCCCCCCGAGAGCTTAGGTCTAATATTTCATGTCTGGAGGATACTTTAACTTGCTCTATGGTGAAATCATTTCATAGAGTTGCCAAGTTTTCTACCATCCTTTTGCAAGCTGGTACTGCTGCTTGTACTTAACGCTAAGTACTTAACACTGCCTGCTTTTCCTTACTAAGAGGACACTTGAGGGCTAATTTTAACATTAAAACCCTCACGTCTGCATGTAGGCACGTCACATAGTGAGCCTAACATATGAAAACTCCTTGGCAATGATATGTGCTCTATTGTGTGCAGCATGTCATACCAGCACCAGAAAAATGCTTTTCTTCTCTCTCTCTCTCTCTCTCTCTCTCTCTCTCTTTTAGCAACCTTCACACAGTGGCTGTAATGTTTAAATAGGCTCTTAGACCTTACTTGGTTAAATGCAGCATACTTCATTTATATTGCCATGGCAAAAGCATGCAGTTGAATAGAATGGGCAAAATACAAAAAATAAAACTAAACCTCACAGTCCCCAGTATTGTATTATTGTACTTTTAAAATAGATAATGAAAATATAAGGGGTTGAATCCAGACAACCCATGGGAGCAATTCCATACATGGGGCTCTCCCACTGTTAGCAGTGGGGGAGGCGGTTTCATCAATTCCCCCTCCCCCCACAGCTCCCTGTGCAACCCCAAAGCTGCTCCGGAGGCTTAGGGGAACCTCTGGAACAGTGTAAGAGGTGCAGTTGGTCTTCAGGGAAAGGAGGAATTGGCAAAAAGCACCTCTCCCTCCCTGCTTCCTCTAATGGGAGCCACTTTTGCTGGATCTCTGTCCCTTCCATGAAGGGGAGGAACCCTTCTGTTCACTCAAGGGCAAGTCTGGATCCAACACATCCTTTTAACTGCATATTGTCTGAATTTCAGAAAGCTGCTCCTGCGGCGGTTTCAGCTCTCTACTTGACAATCCAGTCCCCTGCCCAATTAAGCAATAATAGATGGATTCAAACTAATTTAGTTCCACTGAAACCAAAAGGTCTTCATTACAGATATGTGTAATCATTTATACTCTACTGTTGATGCCAAAGTGCTTTTCAGAGGTTATTTTGATTGTGCCAGTTTAAAGAAAAAGAGTTGAGCTAATTTGCTATTCTTCTTCTTCTGAAAACCCAGATTATCAGAAGAGACGTAACACACGCATTAAAGTTCAGTGTTAGACTCCGACAGTGATGATTTCATAGATCACAGAGTTGGAAGGAGCCTACAAGGCTATCAAGTCCAACCCCCTGCTCAATGCAGGAAACTAGAAGAGGGGTCTCCCATCCAAGTAATAACCAGGTCTGACCCTGCTTAGCTTTCCACGCTGACAAGCTGAGCCAGCGTAAGCCACAGGATCATGACGACGACGACGACGATGATAATAATAATAATATATTTCTTAGGGCACAATCCTATGCATGTTTAGATAGAAAAATGTCCGACAACTTCCAGCATTCCCCAGCATGGCTCCCGACACTCCCAACGTGGCTGGTTGGGGAATGCTGGGAGTTGTAGGCCTTTTTTTGGTCTAAACAGTCATAGAATGAAACTCACTGGGTGACTTTGGGCCAGTCACTGACTCTCAGCTGAACCTACCCCACAGGGTTGTTGTGAGGATAAAAATGAAGAGGAGGAGGAGGATTATGTAAGCCGCCTTGGGTTCCTTGCAGGAAAAAAGGCGGGGTATAAATATAATAAATAAATAAATAAAAATAGGATTGTGCCCTTAGCCTACTTACCTTAGTCGGTAAAGCCTACTAATCTTAGTGGGAATCCATTAGAAATGCAACTTAAAGAAGAGGGTTTACAACAGCTTAAGCCTATGCAGCAATACTTCCAAGATATGGAAATCTGAGCTGAGATGTAAGTCCCATAGTTTGGATTTACACACATTATGAGATTAATGCCACTTAGACCAAATGTTTTCTTCTATTATAAAAGCATCCTTCTCTTCCCTTTCTGGGACTATTCTGCAAACGTAATTTTGTGTTTCTTTTCATTTCAATGAGGTCTTTTGGCCCTCATTCAGGTAAACTTACCGGTCAGGTATTCAAGTACAGCAGCCATATACACTGGAGCGCCGACCCCAATTCTGTACTTCGGGTGACCTTTCTTTATATAACGTAGCATTCGTCCAACAGGGAATATGACCCCAGCCTTTGCTGAACGAGAGGTCTTCGTTGACTTTTTCTTCCCACCCCTGCTGGACATTTTCCCTGAAGTGGATCTGGGTCAACACCCTAGAAACAAAGGGAATGGGTAAGATTACAAATCAGGTCTCTAACAGTTTCTTTCAGTAAATGATACCTTCACAGACTTTTAAAGAATCATCGACAAAGTCAGGCCTACAGATTTCTGAATGCACTGCAATTCCAATTGCCATATATGTGACATGGAATGCTGCAGTGTGTTCCCCAAAGCAGGAGCTGTGCCAGTAGCTGCAACCTATAAAACACTAGGTGGTGTCAATGGACAAGGTTGACAACTCTGTGCAAATGTGTGATCAGAGTTTTGCACTGGGTGCAGAATTCAGCATCCTGAGTATCCCAGCATTATTCTTCTTCTTCTTCTTCTTCTTCTTCTTCTTCTTCTTCTTCTTCTTCTTCTTCTTCTTCTTTTAATAGCAAGTTTCAAGCCCTTATGGCTAAGAAGATGGATTTGAATGTATATAGACAATGCCCGGATGAAATCCCTGAAGCCAAAGATGGGGTTGAACAGGATTAGTGGAGTCAGGGGGTAAGGGAAGGATCCCGTGCTGTGCACAGCCGCCGCCACCAGTCCCTGCCCCCAACTTACAGAAGCAGAGGGCTGTATCCAATCCTGACTCTCCACCAGAGGAATGGAAACCACTGACGGAACGGTTTCCCCTCGCCTGCTGCATGCCCCCCAAATCTGCTGTGGAGGATTGGGGGACCCTTTGGAGCAGATCTGGAAGGTGCGTGGGAGGTTCGTGGGGAGGAAAGCATGAGGAAGTCCCACAGCACAAACAGTTCACGTGCACTGAATTTAACCTAAAATGAATTATTCAAGCAAAAATGTGCAAAATCCATTGTGCATAATGATATAATTCTGGTTACTTTTATACAAAAGTTTGATTGTAACACTGAGTCTGTATTTGCTACAATTTTGCACGGAGCTTTCTTCAAGGAGCAGTGTACATGGTCATCACCCCCCATTTTATCCTCACAATAACCCTGTGAGATAGATTAGGCTAAGACAGCCTTGCCCAACCTAGTGTTCTCCAGAGGTTTTGGACTACAACTTCCACCAGACCCAGCCAGCAGAGCCAATGGTAAGGAATGATGGGAGTTGTAGTCAAAAACATCTGGAGGGCACCACGTTGGGGAAGTCTGGAATAAGAGATAGCAACTGGGCCAAGGTCCCACCGTGAGCTTCTTGGCTGAGTAAGGATCTGAACTTGCATCTCCCTAGTCTTAGTCTGATGCTCTAACCACTACACCATACTGGTTCTCCTATGGCTCTCTCTAATGGATGCATATTCATAGCTACAAATACATTAAAAGCAAAGAACATATTTGTGTGACAAAAACCTGCAAATTATTAAGCTGCAATATGAAAATGTATTATAGGGCTAGAACTAAGAAGGCTATGATTAGACTCACTGAGATAGAAAGTACCAAAAGGCTATCTAGTCTAGCCCTCCATTCTCAAAGCAGATCTGCCAAGTATGATCCTACATAACCAAGAGCACAATGTACCATAAGCAGAATGCTGTTAGCTCCAAATGACTCACACACTGACAGCAGATGTCTCCATACCGGCCAAAAATAACGAACTCAAGGTCACTAATCAATATGATTTTGGGGGGGGGGAAATCCCTTCCCATCCCAGATGCGTTGTTGCGTGTAGTTCACATAATTCGAACATCACTGGCATTAAGTTGGTGGGTGGCTACAGCTGTCGTGTACATGTGAGAAAAATAAAAAAACAGACTCCGAAATTTGGCTTTTTCACAGCACAATTCTGGGCATATTTATTCAGAAATTGGTTTCACTGTTTTCAATGGAGCTTAACTCCTAGGAAAGCGCACACAGGAATGCAGCCTAAATATATACATATATAAATTTTCCTTTAAAAAAAAAGCAAAAAAAAAAACAAACCGAAAAAAAACCCTTTCTGAGGCATTACTATTCATGGCCAGCGATGTATGGATTTTGCTAAATCCATTCCGTCTGCATTTCATGGATCATCAGGCATCTTTCGTTCCATCGTCTACTCATTGGCAGAATCAGATTTTTTAAGGGATATATGAGAATTTTGTTCTACTTGCTCAAGCGCACATTGGCGTTAATGTGAATTTGTGCAAATCTCCCCAAAAGGTTAAAAAAAATGGTCCACAGAATTCACACAACTCGGAAAAAGCCGGTCTGCTGCGGAATCGCAGGTAGGATTCATAGAAATCCAAACTCATCTGAATCCATTGCAGATTTCTCCGACATCCCTATCATGGCTATCCAGGTTTACCTGTATCCTAATAAAAACAAATAAGTTTTTTATTTGTTTGTTTGCTTGTTTGTTTTAATGGAGAGTGAGAGATAGAATGGACAGTAACAATTCCATCTTATCAAACTTCATCTCTCCCTTACATCTGACAAAATGAGCTTCCTTTTGGAAATAAAAAACAAACCTTGTGCTTAACTGATCACTTTAAATTGTTCCAACAGATAAACTTTCCTTGCTATTTTTTTTTTAACGGATAATTCTACAGTGCCAGATATGCCTGTAATTCTGACACTGTGCCAGCACCATTGCCAATTATGTTCCAGATCAGGATAGCCTGTTTGTACAAGAATGCTATTTATTACAGGCAGAATTGTTCCCAGACTTGTTCTTTCTGCTGATGGGTGGATTATCTTGCTTACTGTACTGACAAGTATGTCCAAACTGAGCATTATGAGAAAATGGTCAGTAAGCATTCTGTAAAAGTCACCCATGGTTACTAGTCCCAGATGTGTGGGGCTGACTGTCATGTGGGAAAGGCCCTTTGCACATGCTCAGAGGTACTCTGGTCTTCATTATGCCTTCACATATTTTAGGGCTAAGCCTTGAAAGTAGATTCCTAGGCTCGTAGAGGCCCACTGTAGAGGCCCACTTCAAGCTAAATCCTGTAAGGAATACTTCCATACAAAAGTACTGTTATGTTCATTTATCTCTTTGGAAAGGATGAAGCGCTGCAATTAACCTCCTGGGATCTGAAATTGTGGAATTCATCTCCCCACCAATCATGCTATTTCATTCTATTCCCCTGCAGGAGTTTCATAAACTTCAATCTGGCAACTTCCTTCCACAAACATAATTGGACTTGACACCCATGAATGATGGCCAACAATTGCATGTTAATTTACTGCCACACACAAACGTTTTGCTGATAGTTCTGCCGAGTGTCTGTCATTTTTAACTTGTGTTTTTGTAAGAGTATAGGCATTAAATTAAAAATGTTAAAAAGCTCCATGGAGAGGGGTGGTTTACAAGTTCAGAAACTGTTGCTCTTCTGGGAGCTGGTGGTTTAGAAAACTAGTCCAAATTCCTAAACTTTTGATTTCCTGTAAGACAAGCCTGTAGTGGCTTTTTCCTTCACCCCTACGGAGATAGACAGTTTTATAAACAATGTTTTATAAGCCAAAGGAAAACCCAATGGCATATATTAGCCATAGGAAAACCTTTTCCTGACCCAAAGCTGTCCTGACACAAAGGGGTGCCTTTTCCCAGTGATTTCCCCCCTCCCCTCTCAAAACATTCCCCCTCCCCTCCTTGCTGTTATTAAATCATCATGTCTAGGTTTTCAGTTCTTTTTGCTCGTTCTCTCCATTAGCTGTTTGTCCCCACCTTGTTGCATTTCTCTTGCTTCTGAGCTCTTTCCCTTGTAAGCCCAAACCTATCAATATATGTGTCAGGCACCTCAGATGGAACGACTTCCAAATGAAGTAAAACAAGCTCATCCAGCCCTGCTCTGACATTTTGCAACTTCTGCTATTCTGTGATTTCTGATCCCTGCTGACATGCCATATAGGCTTTTGAGGGCACAATCCTACGCATGTTTAGACAGAAAAAAAGTCCTACAATTTCCATGCTGGCTGGGGAATGCTGGGAATAGCAGGGCTTTTTTCTGTCTAAACATGCATAGGATTGCATCCTGAATAAACTTTTAGCTATTCTATATACTCTAGGTTGTCTACATGTCAGATCAGGAGTCTGTTTTCGATTGCAGCTATAATCTCAATACCTAACTAAATCTGTCCTTCCCTCCAATGATCTTGTTAACTTTTGATTCATTACCTTCCTAAAAAGGTAGACGAAACTGAGATGATCTTATATCTTGTAAAAAGTAAACAAAACAAAATATAATATTAGTTTTGACACATCACATTGGTCCAAGGAAACTGACACTACCTGAGGAAGAAAAGGCCATAAAACATAATATTTGAGAAGATAAGGGAAATTATCAAATGTTTCTTTCAGGCTTCTGCATGAACAGATTTCTAGGTGTATATATTTACAAGCAGGGACACTTGTAAAGAGCCAGGTTTGCCTCTGTGTAATGTGTGAAATGGCCGGCCGTCTGTCATATCTGCAATTCTTAGGTTTACTAATCTTGCAGTGCAATACAATGCATGTCTACTGTTGCTCTGTAAGCAGCCCAAAGAATATTTGTTTATTTTTTCATATAAATGTAATAACCAAATACTTAGAAGTAAGCCCCATTAAGTCCAATAGGATTTTCTCCCAGGTAAGTGTGTAGCATATTGCTACAGCAGTTCTACCCTTCTTCAACAACCTTTGAGGAGAACGCTGTAAAGAAAAGAAAAGAAAAGAATTAAAACGCTTTCCCCCTCCCAGTCTCTCCATACTGTAATCTGAAAAAACAACCTGGCAAAACACAATTTTCCCCATATGGATCTGTGTAGGCATATAACTAGCAAGTCTCTATTAACCATCTGGCTAATTATGGCTTCTAAGTTGGCCCTTAAAAAAAAAAAAGGAAAAAGGAAAGGCCACAAAACCCCCTGGAGAATAGAGCATTCTAAAACACTTCATGTCCAGTTAATGTAACACAAACGGCCAATTAGCTAATAATATTTTACACTGGAAATTCCGTCCAGAGTTTTCGATATGGTCTTTTAAGCCATGTTCTTTAGAAATAAATAAATAAAAGGCCAAACATCTGTCCATCACGCAGAACAAGCTGATTTATAATGGTTGCAAATTGAGATGCTGCATGACTAAAATGTCACCTTTTTAAAATGAACTTCCTAATGAACATTTAACAATGAAGTGTGAATATAACTTTAAATGTGGCAAAAACAGAAAGACCTAGGTTTTGCAATGTTTTCATGCTTTCATATGGCAAAGCATTCAAAATCTACCATTTTCCCATAGTACCACAGAAACAGAACTGGCCAGAGCAAATCCAATTGATCCTAGAATGCACTAGATCCAAAATGGAGATTGGAGATGGAGATGGTTAATTGGATTGGAGATTTGCTCCAAATGCAGAATAGAGATGGAATCAATCATATTAATTAGTATCCATTTCAGCTACCTGTAGGTCATTATTTTAGTGCTAAGGAAAGCAACAGCGTTATCAGCTGTGTACAAATTCTTTGGAAATGATAACTTTGGAAAAATGAGAACCTTTGGGTCTATACCTTCTCACCTACTGGGAAACAAAAATGGCACGAGCCTTGTGCTCACTCTCCCTTACTCCTGTTTCACAGTCACAAGGAGAAGACTGGAAGCATCCTCTTCTACTTTAAACTGACCACAGTTCCCTATGATGTCCAACTTAGGGGAACTGTGCTTTGTTTACATTTTAAGCTATGGTTTCAGAACAAGACAGGATCTGAAACCACAGTTTGATCCTGGTTTGTTCTTATGTTCTTACTAAATCACAGTTTAAAGTTTCAACTTGTTTAAACTTTAAACAAATCACAGTTACCCAAGTTCAGACATAAAGGGGAACTATGGTTTGTTTAAAAACAGAAGGGTTGCTTCTGATTTCCTCTTCACAGCTGCAAAAGAAGAGGAAAGGGGAAGCATGTGTGCCTAACTTTCATGTGTGCTTGTTCATGTAGCAAGAACCCATGGTTTCCCATTATGTCTTAGTGGGGGTACAGTGATTTCTGTGACATGGATGTTCATGATAGTTGGCCCTTCTAGTCAGCATAAACACTTGTACTTTTTAAGCTGCTGGGTCTGAGTAACTACAAATGTGTCTGCAGCAACATCACCAAAGTTGCACTATAACTTATATGTGAGGGGCTTTTTCTCCGTCCAGGTTTCCCTTCACTGTACCATTTGATTATTAGTATTTGATTTGCAAACTCCCACTAGACCTCCTACTATTAATCAATGCAAACTAGATTTGGTAAGCAAAGTTCATCCCAACATTTGGACCTAGTTTGAAACAAATACTTATTCCAGTCTGCCGCTGATTAATTTTAATACACTGTGTTTTTAACTAAGGTCTTATAGGCAGGGGCTGCTATTTTATTTGTTATATCTTATTTGCTATTTGAATGATTTATGTATGGAATATTGTTTTTAGGGTTTGATTATACATTCTGTATTTTTAATTAAGTTGTAATCGGCTTCATGAGGGTTTTTAACCTGACAAGTGGGCTATAAATCTATTAAATAAATAAATAAATAATAAAAATGCCTGGATACCGGTATATAGATTTCAACATCTTCGAGTGAAATTTAGTTGGTCATTAGTGTACAACCAATCATAATAAATCTTCAAAGCATCTTGTATGGCTGTGTTTCCCAACTGTTACACCTACTTTCCATTTAATTGTGCATGGCCTCCTCTTGGAGAAAAAATGATGCAGCATGTAACATATAGTTTCTGTACAGCTTAGCAAATCATCTGCAAATTGGAATAGCATGTGTGTGGGGGGGTTGGTCCCCTGCAGTGCTACAAATAGCTCTAATTAGCATTAAACAGTAACTAGGCACCTACATGAAAAAAAATACTTTATGTACAGAGTGAGGTATTCAGACAACTTCCAAGAGCAGATTAATCAGCAAATGAAGAATTACTGCACATTGGGGGGATGCTAATACATCTCTGTATTACTCCCTTTTACTTTGGGTTTTTGTATTAGAGTAAGATCTAATTACTCATGGGCAACAGAGCACAGTGTTAAGCACAGCTGCCTCAGTACCCGTGCAAAAGGACCCTGTGCTTGTTCTGCCCTCTCTACTGGCCCAGCAGCTGACATTCTGGGTAACTCGTGGCATTCTGGTGCACAGGAAACTGGCGTGGGCTGAGTAAAGAGAGGGGCTTCGGCTGATCCTTAGCAAATAATTTAAAAACCTTGGGGGCAGCCCAGGGAATAGAGGGTGGTTGATGGGGGACTAAAAGGTAGGCAGAACGGATCTGATTTCTTTGTCTCATTTAGGATTCTGCTATAATTGCTGTAGCATGACAATAGCCATAATTACGGGTAGTATTAGACTACTAAGGAGTTAAGATTACAACTCCTGTAGCACTCAGAATGCTTAATTGATTGACTGGACTTGTAGCCCTCCTTATCCTTAAAGCCTCAGGCGGGTAAGAATCTTTCATTATTTTGCTCTGTTCTTCCCCTATCTCTGGCCACATAAAAAGCCACTGCTTCTGGAATACCTACGAGCTGTAGCTCTATCTGTGGGCATGCTGGGTCACTCCTTTCACATTGGCTAGGCTGGTCTCCAAATAACATTTGGCAAGAGGGTCAAGCTAATGACAGGCTAGTAATAGGCAATCAGATGCTGATGCTGACCATATTTCAGCGGAGCAATTAGCATTCGTCCTAATGGGTATGAGGCAGTGGCTTGTTTGTTCTGAGGTAAGTGTACATATGGACAGTAATTGCCTTCATACACAGATGACAGATTTTACTAGATATATGTAACAGCATCAATGGGACACTGACATTAGATAATGATCTCCTGGGACTGGATAAATGCCAAGATGAACTAGAGACGCATTTGTTATTTTTTTCATCACCTTCTCTTCACTGCCAGCAGACAATGTTTAGTTTGCAACCATCAGATACGATTATTTCCGCTTTGCACATTAAAGCTTATTTTATTTATTTATCCAACTCTTCCTCCATGCAGCCAGGGGGGAGAACCTGCAATCATCCTATTCTGCACCCCTGCCCTAGCCTTTTCCAGACTTGCAAACTGTGGTGGTGTAAAAAGAAAAGAATAGGATCCAATTATCTTTACAACACCCATGTGAGCTTGGTTGGGGAAAGAGAGTGCGGCAGTCAAAGGTCACTCAGTACACTTGGCGGCTGAGTTAGGATTTGAACGTGGGTCTCCCCAGTATAATTCCAACACTCTGCCCATGACATCACACTGGCTCTTTCCCTGCTCCGATCACCTGAGCTACCCTGTGTTCCTACTCCTATAATACTCCGCCGCTACCCCAATGCCTCCCCTCTGAGCATTATTGCCTATCCCCACTGTGTTCCACTGCCCCTTATGCTCCCATTGTCACCTATTGCACCCCCTCACTCCCTATGCTTCCAGGAGGCAGGGACGGAGCCGGTACAGCACTGCTAGCACTGCACTGTATTTGCATACAGCCTCCAGAAGGCCAGCCTGTGTTAAGCGGGGCTGTGTTAGGGAAACTGTGCTCTCTGTCTCCCTCTCCCACACTTAAGAGTTTACAGCACTGTGCAGTGTTACGGAGACTACACAGGAAGCTGTCTAGTCCAGCCCTAGAGATATGGGACCTAGAAAAGAAAGTCCCATTCCAAAATTACATGTACAGTTGCGTATGTGTAGTTAAGGCAGAGGGATCAAACAGCATTCCACCAATCTAAACCCTGAACATATTATTTTAAAAATCAAGACAATTTCATAGATTTCATAGATCATAGAGTTGGAAGGAGCCTACAAGGCTATCGAGTCCAACCCCCTGCTCAATGCAAGAAACTAGAGGAGGAGTCTCCCATCCAAGTAATAACCAGGCCTGACCCTGCTTAGCTTTCCACACTCAGACAAGCTGAACCAGAATAAGGCGCAATTCTCCCGGCACAGAGAAACTACATGACAACCACGATATGTTGGCCACATTTCAAAAGAATTCAATATAAAATGCCTGAGATACAGCAATTTAACATGTTCCCCTTGATATGGAGATTTCTACTATTTGTGCCCATTATTTGTGCATCCATAAATGCCGTCCATCTTTTCTTTTGCCAGTTTAAATGCCCATAATAAATAATGGAAACTGTAGGGGTCTTGTATGGTGAAAACCCATTATGTCTTGATAAAAATATGAAGTTTTAAGTTTTTTTAAAAAAAGCAAGTTGTAAGAACATAAGTAAAGCCCCATTGGATCAGACCAAAGGCCTACCTAGTCCATGTCAGCTTGTTTCCCACAGTGCACAACCAGATGCTCATGCAAAACCCACAAGTAGGACATGAGTGCAACACAGCACCCTCCCACTTGGGTTCCCCTGCAACTGGTATACGTAGGCATACTCCCTCCGATACCAGAATTAATATATAGCCATCATGACTAGTAGCCATGGGTAGCCTTATCGACCATGAATTTGTCTAATCTCCTTTTAAAGCTTTCTAAGTTGGTGGCCATCACAACATCTCGAGGAAGCAAATTACATAAATTATGCACTGAGTGAAGAAGTACCTCCTTTTGTCTGTCCTGTATCTCCTACCATTCATCTTCATGGGATGACCCAAGATGGCCGCTTCTAGATTGAGGTGAAAGTTTGTAGCAGCTGAAGCTGGTAACTTAGGAAAGGAGCGGGTGAGGGCAAAGAGTGGAGCCTATCACTGCAATGCCAGCCACCCCCACCATATATGCATTAATTGAACATGCAAACGTGTGATGAGAACTTCTGTCACTTTCCCCTTTTGTACAGCACAGTCCAAGGGTATTGAACCTCTTTCAGCATAAGGGCCAAATTCCATTTCAGCGAAGTTCTCGGGGACCGCATTCCGGTGGTGGGCAGGGCCAAAATACCAGCCTATTTTAGCTTAAAGCTCTTACTGTCGGTAGCGAAGCCTCAGGAGAGGCATTTCAATCTTACAGAACAGGGGGGAAACTGCACAAAAGCTGGGGTGCCACCAAATGATCGGTGGTTAGGGGGAAAGGGGTGGGGGACAGAGGAAGTGGACATGGTCATCTGGGGCGCCCAAGAGGGCCGGATTCGGCTCCCAGGCCTGAGGTTCTGCACCCCTGCCCTAGCCTTTTCCAGACTTGCAAACTGTGGTGGTGTAAAAAGAAAAGAAAAAATAATTAGAAGCAATTATGCCCACTGAAAACATTCCCCTTAATTTTCCCATCTAATTTTGATTAAATAACTTTAATATTCTGCTTGTGAGTTAGAAAGTTTTATTTATTTTTATATACTGCAGCAGAATTCGACTTCCTCTCTATTAATTACGGTAAATGTTGCGAGACTACACCCCATCACCCCGCATTCTCATGGGATCCATGGCCTTCACTGGGTCTGACACCTCCATTAGACAGTGTGGGCCCAGGGAACCAATCCTGGACCTTTCCAGAAAGTGTATCTTCCCTCTCATCAGCTATAGTCCTTTCCCCAGATTCAACACAGAAAAAGTCTGTAATTCTTGGTTGATTTTGAGCTTTTACGTAAGACACAACATCCTCTGTCACGGGGGCCAGTCCAAGATATTTATATCCTTCTCTTGTGAGAACCATTGATGCGAACCACCACCACCACCCAACACAGCAACAGCACAAACAAGAAAGGGACCGAGAGATAGGTAGCCAATTGCCCCACAGGACCTTTAAAGTCCTCATAAATATATATAGCTGCTGCCCTCCAGTAGGCTATAGAAAATGGAGTGGCCCGTTTATTTCCCAAAATTCTCTTTTATGCCATAGAATTTATTTTATGACACTGGAAGAGTTCCAAAAGTGCACAGTATATCCCTATGACTCTATAAATCTTTGATATATTTTCTAATCAATAGTGCATGCATCACTTTGTGCTAAAGTGATGTTAGGAACCCCTGAGCTGTATTTTCCAGTGTTTAATGTCACTGGTCCAGATTCTGTTCTCAGCTACAGCAGCATAAATCCAAAACAAAATTAGGCCACATGTGTATTAAGCTGAATGCAGAATGGTATATTCAGCCTTTATAAATAATATGTCAACTACATGGACATGTCCATCATTCCACCCCCACCCAGCTTATTTTAGAACAAGTGATCTTAGCAAAATATGTCAAGAGAAATGCTTTAAAATATGCTGCAAGTAGCTTAAACTGATTCCTTTGGTTGTGTGATTATTTAATTCAATGTTACTCCAATCAACATTTACATGCTAAATCATAATGCATTTGTCTTGTATTTGCTTAAATATATCTCCTCATTCACACTCAGGTGTCCCTTCTCTAATTATGGTACAGACTTGCTTGCTTTTGGGTCTGTAGTGTTCAAACCCTGAGGAAAAGCAGAGGGAGGCTCATGAACCATAGCAATCCCTACACACCTGTTGCTAAGTGACAGTCTCACATATTTACCATAGATGTAAATATGAACACTTTGGACAAAATCTGAAATCATGATAAACTGATACAATATGCACTGAAATCTGAAGGTCTACAGTCAGTGCATAGATGGGAGTTATTTCTGCCTTAAGCCAGAGTCACATCTGTAGACATAAAATGGCAGCATATGGCCTTCAGCCAGTACATTTTAAATATTTCACTGCAAAGATATTACAAAGGGGGGGGGGAACAAACACTGTGGTTTGGATCCAGACTTAGTTATGCTTGCCGCAGATCCACTGTATCAGTGGTACTTAAGCTGGTCATGATGACAAACTTGCCCCATTGATTTCAGTGGGTCTACTCCAAGCATGACTAAGTTGGAATCCAATCCAGTGAGATTCACAAATCATACACTAGCATACCTTCAACAAAAGTGACTCAGCTTGCAATCCAGCACTGTCATCCATTTACTCAAGAGCAGTCTTTCTATTAAAGTCAGTGGGCCACATGAGAGTAAGCAAACTATGGTCTCAGTTTGGAGGGAAGTCCCCAAGACTGGGCCAGTTAGTGTTTTGAACTGCATTTGGTCTGCGGTTTTATTTATAACCTACCTAACGCCTTCCAAATCTTCTTCTCTTTATAAACTGCAGCTCTCTGCAAGAAGAAGCACCCACTCTGCCATACACTTGCATGAGCAGGTCAGATCTGTCATGCATGTGAGCATCAGAGGCTCTGGAGAAGGTTGTATAATGCCCGTATTTCTTTTCTCTCAGTTCGTTATAACCAGCCTTTCCCTCTTCGGTTTATAGCATGCATTGCTACGCCCCTTGAGGTTAAGTCCTTCCCAATGTACAAACAAGCCACTGTGGGCATGTAAAAAGTGAAACGCACGAAACATGTTCTCCGCAGGGTTTCTTTCCCAGCGATTCTGTTTGCAGTCTCTGTACATTATCTTCTCGTGTCCAATGACCCAAGGTGGAGGAAAGGAGAGGAAAGTCAAGGCAGGGCGGGAGGGGAAAGGGGTGGGTAGGGGGGGTGTTGCTGGTGGTGGAGCATAAACCAAACTTTGCTTTTAACGCCACTGTGCAATTAACCTGTTTTCTTGAATTTCAATCCTAACAGCTAGATCTCCGCGCGAGATGAAATCAAAATAATACAAGAGCCATGACTGATACTATGGCAGAGAGGAGAGAGTGCATTTCCTGGTTTTCTTAAGGGCACAGCATTCTCCATTAACCCCTTCGATTCCGTTGCAACACGGATCGCAGATCTTTCCTCGCCTACACCCCCGCCCCTTCCTGGTAAACCCCAGATGCCAGAGAAGTCGCGGTTAATGCCTTCCTGTGATCTTTCAGGAGCTTAACTTGATTGACACACACACACGCACGCACGCCAGGTGCTGCTGCCTTCCAAAAAGCCAGCTGTAGCTGCTGCAAGTGTGACAGTTCGGTGGAAAGAGAATGAGAGACAGACAGACAGACAGAGAAAGAGAGAGAGAGAGAGAATATCCAGTCGTTCCCAACCCCACCTTCCAAAAATGACAAGGAGGGGAAAATCGCATTGTCTACAAAGCATAATGGAAAGTGCCCTGGCAGATTTCGCGTAGCACAGGGTCCCTGGGAAGGAGCGTGGTGTCAATCACTTACAGTATAGCTTCCAGCAGCAGCAGCAGCAGCAGCAGCAGCAGCAGCAATATGTCTTCCTATGCCTCTCACTCCCCTCTTGGCTCAGCCGCTGTGTGAACTGGAACAAGTAGACAGTCTGTGTATGGAGGCCCACAATGCACAGCGAGGCGCTCGTCACATCCCCTCCTTCTCCTCCTCAGTCAGTGCCCAGCCGGGCCTGCTCCTGTCACGCTCACGCAGACATACACGGTCTGGCGGTGCGTGCAGAGCCCAGCGGAGCCTTCAGCGCCGCCTTCTCCGCCCCTGACAACCGCTCCGTTGCTGCTGCTGCGGCGGCTGTGGCAGCCCGTAAAGAACCGCAAATGTCAACCTGCCCCCCTCCCCCGTAGTCACACGCAGCCAGTGGCTCCTGCGATTTACACACACACGCACGCACGCACGCACGCACCGTCGCTGCTATACGAAGTGCAGAGAGCCGGCTATTTTTCCTCCGCTGCGCTACAGCCAAGGTTGGCGTCTGGGTTTGACCCCAGCACCGGCGGGGGGGGGGGGGAGGACAAGCGCTGGCGGCTACCACCAGGAGGACTGGTGGCTGCAGCGCCCCGTCGGGTACTTAGACCCTTGGTAGATCTAGCCCAGTACTGTCCACACTGACTTGCAGCGGCTCTCCAGGGTTACAGGCAGGACTTTTTCCAGGCTCCAGCCCTACCTGGAGATGCCAGGGATCGAACCTGGGACCTTCTGCGGGCAAAGCAGGTGCCTTCGCAGCAGCACCTCCTCCGTTTCCTGTCCAGCGGGGACAAGGAATGGCCACCTCTGCTTGCTCACCTGCCCTCTCCCGCTGGACAGCGGTGAGAATAAAGCTAGCTCTTCTCACTTCCCTCCCCTCCATCACTTGCCTGCCCTCTCCCTTTAGATGGCAATGGCTATTGGGCTAGGCAACACTGCCCAGAGAAATGGCTGCTCTTTGGCGCTGTCACTGCTCACTCGGCCACAGGAGTGAGCAGTGGCAGCTCCTTTTCCCTCTAGGCAGCTCTAGAAGTGCAAGGTACCCCCAGGTAGTGACTGAAATGTGCCCCCACTGGGCCAAATCCCAGGGAACCACACATCACCACGTCGCTCACCTTCCTTCTCACAATAACCATCTCTCAGGAAGAGGGCAAGTAAGTGAGTGGAGGTCACCACTTCACTTCTCTCTGGGTAGCACAGAGATTGGATGGATGTGCTCTCTGTGTGTGGCAGGGAAGCTTCTTGCCATGCTATTTTATTTATTTGTCTGTTGATTACATTTCAATACCACCCAATAGCCAAAGCTCTCTGAGCAGTTCACAACAATTAGAACCATAAAATACAAGTTGATAAAATATAGTATAAAAGTTTAATACTACAGTATAAAATAAAAACAATAACCAAACAGAACCTAGCAGTGGTGCAAAGACTTAAAATACAGTACCAGATTTAAAATAGAAACTGAAAAATTAAAATGCCTGGAAAAATAAAAATGAATGAATATTTATTACGGTCATTGACCAGAACCAACAATAACATTAAAAACAAGGAAACAATCAATCAGTAAAACATGAATTACTACTATACATCATTACACCAGCATACATATCAAGTACACAGCAAAGTTTTATATCAAATTATAACAGTCAAGCAAGGCCAGAGTCAGAGGTTAAAAAGGTGCGGAATGTTATGGCAGTCGCACAAAATTTAGCCACACTATTAGTGATATGAGGGGCCGTATCTGCGAATAGCAGGGAAATATAGAATTTTTCAGTTCTACCTGGGCAATTACATAGTATAGGAAGAATAAGCTCTTCATGAAGATCCCAGTAGAAGGGGCAATATAAAAGTACATGCCCCACAGATTCGACTTCCCCATTATTATTACATGGGCAAAGACGATCCTTAAATGGTATTCCCTGATATCTTCCCTCCAAAACCATAGAAGGCAAAGCATCAAATCTGGCTAGAGTAAAAGCTTTTCTATACTTGGGAAAAGTCAAATCAGCCAGATAAGCATGATGCCCAAAGATCTTATTTCCTCGAGGGCTAAATTTACATAGTGAACTTACATGTTCTTGTGATCATCATCATCAGGCAATCACTCGTGACCGAGTAAGATTGTCTTCCAGGATAAAAGGAGGAAATTCTAAAGAAGATTGTGTAGACTCTAGCGATGGGTCCGTAAGTGACTGTGGAGGCCAATTCTAGATCCACACAGCTTCCCACAGTGAGGACACAGGTTACCAGATGGAAGGTGGTCCTGTAAAGGATTCGTTTGACGTGCTTTTCGCTTAGCACGTTTCTCCCTTTCACCTTGCACTCGGGCTTCTTCAAAGTCCATGGAATCTTTGTGAAAGGCCAACCTCCATTTAGATCGTTCATGGGCCAGAGCTTCCCAGTTTTCGATGTTTATATTGCATTTTTTTAGATTAGCCTTAAGAACATCTTTAAACCTCTTATATTGACCACCGATATTCCGCTTTCCATCCTTGAGTCGGGAATAAAGTAACTGCTTTGGGAGACGGCAGTCAGGCATTCGAACAACATGACCGGTCCACTGAAGTTGGCGTTGAAGGATCATTTTTTCAATGCTAGTAGTCTTTGCTTCTTCCAGTACACTGACATTTGTTCGCCTATCTTCCCAAGTAATTCGCAGGATTTTCCGGAGGCAACGTTGGTGAAATCTTTCAAGGAGGTGGAAGTAACGTTTATAGATAGTCCATGTTTCGCAGGCATGCAATAAAGTTGGTAATACAATGGCTTCATAAACTAGTGTTTTGGTCTTCTTACAAATATCCCGATCCTCGAACCCTCTTATGTTTCATTCGAGAAAACGCAGCACTTGCGGAGCTCAAACGATGCTGGATTTCACTGTCGATGTTAGCTGTAACAGAAAGATAGCTGCCAAGATAGAGAAAATGATTGACATTTTCCAGTATTGTCCCGCCAAGCTGGATAGATGGCATCACCAAAGGGTTAGCTTGCACTTGCTGATGAAGCACTTTGGTTTTTTTGATGCTAAGTAAGAGACCAAGTTTTTCGTATGCTTCTGCAAAAGCATTTAGGATAGTTTGGAGATCATCCTCTGAATGTGCAGAGACCACATTATCATCAGCATACTGAAGTTCCACAACGGAGGTTATAATTACCTTACTTTTTGCTTTCAGCCTGATGAGATTAAAAAGCTTTCCATCTGTTCGATATATAATTCCCACACCAGTGGGAAGTTTCCCCTCAACAAGATGTAAAATCATGGCGATGAAAATAGCAAATAATGTTGGGGCGATAACACATCCCTGTTTAACACCTGATCCCACTTTAAATGGAGCACCATGAGAGCCGTAGTTGTCCAAAACCGTTGCCGTCATGTTGTCATGGAGAAGTCGCAAGATATTCACAAATTTATTGGGGCATCCAATTTTCATAAGGATAGTCCAGAGAGCAGTACAGTCTACAGTATCAAAGGCCTTAGCCAAATCGATAAATGCCATATAAAGGGGTTGATTTTGCTCCCGGCATTTTTCTTGGAGCTGACGTGCAGTAAAACGTGTAATACAATGTCCCTGATCCTCTGGTTAATAGCCACCTTGGCATTAGAGTAGCTCATTACTATTAACGCGTTGGGAGAAAATCCCAGGCGTGATAATTCATTAGATAAATGCTTTTTCCATTTCGATTAAATGGAAAATAGAAACTGAAAAATTAAAATGCCTGGGAAAATAAAAAGGGCTTCACCTGGCACCAAAAAGAGCACAACATAGGTGCCAAGCAAGCCTTTCTGGGAAGCTCATTCCACAACTGGGGTGCCACAGCAGAAAAGGCCCTCTTCTTAGAAGCCAAGCACCTCACTTCCTTTGGCGGGGCTGTGGTAATGAGAGAACACACAGCATTGCTTTTGTTTCCAACAGCAGCCACCCAGATGTACCTGAGAATCTTACAAACGGCATGAAAGCAATAAATAAGAGAGCATAAGAGTGTGCAGCACATAAGACTCACAAGGCAGTGTTTCACCGAAGCAGGACTTTTGCCACCAAGGCTGTCTCCAGCTTCAAAGAGAGAAATCCTGGTATCTCTCAGTAATGAGAAGCACAACCTGTCTTCAGCTTTTGGTGCCAGGTTAAGACAGCCCTCTGTGCTGATGCATTTAAAGACACCTAAGGTTATTGGGGGGGGGGGGGGATATGGTTGTTTTATTATATTATGGTCCTGCTTTAGGAATGGTTGTAAACCTCTCAGAGAGCTTTTGCTACAGGGTGGTATAGAAATGAAATAAATCTATCTATATAAAAGAAGGTGTCCTGACTGACTGACTGACTGACTCATCAACGCCCAGCTCAAACCGTTTAATCTAGGAACGTGAAATTTTGAAGGGACATTGCTTTTATGACGTAGACCCCCACTAAGGAAGGATTTTGGGAAATTCCATCCCTAAGGGGGTGAAAAGGGGGCCAAAATCGCCCCACTCTCATATCTGCAGTTCTGCAAATAGGCCTCACCTCATAATTGCTGCAGGAGCCAACTTGCTGCTGGAGCCAATAGCAGCAGTTATGCAAATAGCCCATACGCCACTTAGAATGTTCGTATGAATTCCTGCAAGGGCCAATAGGACTGGGTATGCAAATCTCCCCTAGGCCATTTAGAATGTTCTCTGAGGGGGTGAAAAGGGAGGGACACTTTTTACATGGCTGACTGACTGACTGTTGTGTGTGGGGCATCGTCACATAGGCTCCATCACATTTAGACGGATCTACCCCAAACTTGGCACGGTCACTCTTCATCACCTGTAGACTCTCAGGATTAACCTGATTTTTCTTTAAGAACAGATATTTCTGTCAAAAGATTTCTGCTGCCAGCACCCAGCCTAAATGTTACACTTTCAGTCAGAGACACTGCATCTTTTCCATACATGTTTCTTTTAAAAACAATTATACCAAATCCTAAAATGCACGCAAGCGCAGCCACGGGCTATAGCTAGTACATACATAAATAAAAGCAAATAGAATCTACCTAGAGATATGGGTGTGTTCTATATTCATAGTCTTGCATGCAGTCCACACAAAGAGCTCATCTCATTTCTTGCTTTTTTACATATTATCCAGCCTTGCCTATGCAAGAGGTAGTAGATCTATTTACTCAGTGTAGAAGGCCTTATGCTGGCTCAGCTTGTCTGAGTGTGGAAAGCTAAGCAGGGTCAAGCCTGGTTGTTACTTGGATGGGAGACCCCTCCTCTAGTTTCCTGCATTGAGCAGGGAGTTGGACTCGATAGCCTTGTAGGCTCCTTCCAACTCTATGATCTATGAAATCATTTTGTAAACTTATCACATGGTGCACATGTGTAACGTCTGGCCCCTTTGAGAGGAGGATTTTACTTTGTCCTTACAATGAATTGGAAATGTGGACTATCAGAGATGTGGTAAAATTTGCCTCCCTGGCATGATACCACACAGATAATGGTCTACCCACCTGCTTGCCTATGTGTCACTTGCATGGTAAATACAGGTACATGTTTGTTTCTCCATGACAACATGTTTGTTTCTCCATGACAACATGACGGCAACGGTTTTGGACAACAATGGCTCTCATGGTGCTCCATTTAAAGTGGAATCAGGTGTTAAACAGGGATGTGTTATCGCCCCAACATTATTTGCTATTTTCATCGCCATGATTTTACATCTTGTCAAGGGGAAACTTCCCACTGGTATGGGAATTATATACCGAACAGATGAAAAACTTTTTAACCTCAGCAGGCTGAAAGCAAAAAGTAAGGTAATTACAACCTCCGTTGTGGAACTTCAGTATGCTGATGATAATGTGGTCTCCGCACATTCAGAGGATGATCTCCAAACTATCCTAAATGCTTTTGCAGAAGCATACGAAAAACTTGGTCTCTCACTTAACATCAAAAAAACCAAAGTGCTTCATCAGCGAAGTGCAAGCTAACCCTTTGGTGATGCCATCTATCCAGCTTGGCGGGACTACTGGAAAATGTCGATCATTTTCTCTATCTTGGCAGCTATCTTTCTGTTACAGCTAACATCGACAGTGAAATCCAGCATTGTTTGAGCTCCGCAAGTGCCGCGTTTTCTCGAATGAAACATAAGAGGGTTCGAGGATTGGGATATTTGTAAGAAGACCAAAACACTGGTTTATGAAGCCATTGTATTACCAACTTTATTGCATGCCTGCGAAACATGGACTATCTATAAACGTCACTTCCACCTCCTTGAAAGATTTCACCAACGTTGCCTCCGGAAAATCCTGCGAATTACTTGGGAAGATAGGCGAACAAATGTCAGTGTACTGGAAGAAGCAAAGACTACTAGCGTTGAAAAAATGATCCTTCAACGCCAACTTCAGTGGACCGGTCATGTTGTTCGAATGCCTGACTGCCGTCTCCCAAAGCAGTTACTTTATTCCCAACACTGGGAAGCTCTGGCCCATGAACGATCTAAATGGAGGTTGGCCTTTCACAAAGGTTCCGTGGACTTTGAAGAAGCCCGAGTGCAAGGTGAAAGGGAGAAACGTGCTAAGCGAAAAGCACGTCAAACGAATCCTTTACAGGACCATCTTCCATCTGGTAACCTGTGTCCTCACTGTGGGAAGCTGTGTGGATCTAGAATTGGCCTCCACAGTCACTTACGGACCCATCGCTAGAGTCTACACAATCTTCTTTAGAATTTCCTCCTTTTATCCTGGAAGACAATCTTACTCGGTCACGAGTGATCGCCTGATGAAATACAGGTACATACCCTATCAGTTAACAAAATCATAGACTTATTTCAGGTCTAGGTGTGATGGTGGGAGTAACATCTTAATTTTTTTAACGAATTTTTAAATTTGCACTAAAACACTTTCTTTGCTTACATTTTATTTTATTTTTATTTATTTATTATATTTGTATCCCACCTTTTTTCCTGCAAGGAACCCAAGGTGGCTGACATTATCCTCCTCCTCCACTCCGTTTTATCCTCACAACAATCCTGTGAGGTAGGTTAGACTGAGAGTCAGTGACTGACCCAAAGTCACCCAGTGAGCTTCATGGCTGAGTGGGGACTAGAACCCAAATCTCCCAAGTCCCAGTCCAATACTCTAAGCACACCAGCACACTGGCTCTCATTTTAGTTCATTCTAAACTGGACACAGCGATATTCTGCACTCTTGTGCAGCCCAGTACTTGCATGAATGCCCACTGTAGCCTTCGCTATAGTCACCCCTAATTTGCATGATGTTATGCTGCTTGATTGGTGGGGCCTGGTCAGAGTAGCATCATCAGATAGTGCAGCAAAAATAAAGAACATAGGAAACTGCCTGCGTGCACGGGCAAAAGACTCGTGCCTATCCCAGTTTAATAAGCTGGGATAATTTTAATTTTAATTTTAAAACATTAAGATATTTGTGTAATCAAATATAATTGATTGTAGGTTTGTCTAATTTCTTTGCAAAAGCCTGGAAACAACAGACTGTGTATGGGAATGTGGATTCCTCATGAGACCATTATTTCTTGCATTATGCAAAGATGTTAAACCATTGATCAAGCACTTTTGCACATTTAAAAAAATTGTAAGCCATTGTAACACAAATGTAAACAGTTTTTTTAAAAAAGAAAAAGAAAAACATGTTACAATAGGAAAACTTATTGAATGGTATAGAAATGTGGTAGATAGATAAATGGATGGATGGATAGATGGATAGATGAGGCTGACTTGAATGGTAACAGTGAAGATGCATCGAAGTGAAGAAGTGTGGGCTTAACCACCCAAAATGTCATTGTGCATGTCAAAATTGCATGTCTTCAAGAGGATGGAAGAGTAATGCTATGGCATTCTACACCTATGCCAATTAGGCTGCTCTTCCCATCTTTAAAAAAAAAAAAGTTAGGTTTTGTGAGCTTCCAAAATAAACAGAAGACAGGAGAAAACAGGGGAAGAATGATTTGATGATGATGTCATGTAGATGCCCTGTAAACATTAAGTGAACAAAGAGTGGCAATTCCAGAGTAAACATCTAGTGTGGAAGCACCCATAGACACCCTTCTTTTCAACCAGCCAGGTATCTGAAACTTTCAGCAGCTGCAGCTTTTCTGACAACTACCGGTAATTAAAATACAGAAGCCGTGTTCTCCATTGCCTTGGATCATCCTATAATAATTTCCTGTTGCTTCACTGTGAGTAGATTATTTCCTACATCCTGCAATTCAAATTAAATTCTGCAGAGTTCAGGATTCCTAAAATTGGGACCAGAGGTGGCTTCCACTGCTTCCAGAAAGTGTTGTGATTTTGTAGGCTAAAGAAAAATTGGCGTGTGTGGTTAAGGATCAATGATCCATTTAAACTGGTAACTCACCGTACAGCATGCATTCCAGGAAGTATCCAGGGTCAGCCCTAGCATTAGGTTGATTGAGATAGCCGCCTCAGGTGGCAGATGCTGCGGGGAGGCAGAAGTGGAGGCAGAGCTGCATATGCCAAGCAGTCTGCCCTGTGACCCCTAAAGGAACCTGCTGCCCTCCAGTATAGTAGAGGACAGTGTGTCCTGTGTCACCTGTATTGAAGTAAGGCTCAGCCACCAGTATGGTCTGCTTCTGAACATGGAATGGGCACACCTTCTTGTCCTTTGTCTCAGGCAGCAAAATGTCTTGGGTCAGAATAGTGCTAGTACTATATCAAAGCTGGCACTGCAGATGTACTGGTTGATTTTTGCAACCCTAGTGCCTGCACCTGATTTTTTGGGAATCCCCACTCCCTCTACAGGCATTTACTGAGGTGCCCCTGGCCCTCAGGGGAGGTTTTTCAGGGGATAAAGGGTGCTGCAGCAGGGAGAAGGGTGTGGGTGAGCCCTGTTGGGCAAACAGTCTTCTGCTCATGTGACTGTGGATATGACCCACTTTTAATGTTTATTTGTTGCATTTACAGGGATTTCATTATGATGCATTTGAGAGAGGGGGCATTTGTTACAATATAGAATCATAGAATAGTAGAGTTGGAAAGGGCCTATAAGGCCATCGAGTCCAACCCCCTGCTCAATGCAGGAGCACAGTTGTGGGCAGCCCAGGCAGTCACCCGTCCAAGCACTGGCCCGGCTCATACCTGCTTAGCTTCAGCATGTGGTCTGCATTATGTGCTCTCGATGCCACCTGCAGGTATCATGCCTACATATGTTTTACACCAGGGGTGTTGAACCTCTTTCAGCCCAAGGGCCAAATTCCATTTTGGAGAAGCTCTCAGGGGTCGCATTCCAGTGGTGGCTGAGGTCAAAGGCAAAGGGGGCGGGGCGGGGCGGGGCAGGGCAGGGCCAAAATACAAAAAATACCAGCATATTTTAGCTTTAAGCTCTTACTCCCAGGAACCAAGCCTTATGCGGGGCACTTCAACCTTTTTAGAACTGCACAAAAGTGGGAAACCACCAGATGACTGGTGGTTGGGGAAAGGGGGTGTGGCCGGGGGAAGAAGGCATTGCCATCCAAGGGACCCCAGAGGGCCAGTTTGGGACCCTGCGTGAGCTGGATTTGGCCCCCAGGCCTGAGGCTTTGCATCCTTGTTTTATACAATGTTTGAGGTGCACTTTCAAACAGGAAATCAACATACAATGACGACCACACATTTGTGATCACCTTGTTATGGAGAATTAACTAATGAAAATGGCAGTTCTACAGGCTAGGAAATGATACAATTCTTCAGAAAACTGAGATGAAAATGGTACCAGGGAAATCAGAAGGGTATTATGTTCAGTTTAGTAATTAAACCATAAAACTGGGACTTTCCTATAGGCACAAATGCTACAAATCAAAAATAGAAAAGCAGAAATGCAAGCTGTTACTGAAAATGAATGGATTGACTTCATTCCATGAACAGATTTAATGGTGAAGGAGTCGATTGCTTCGCTGGTTCTTCGCATTAATTTAAGAGAAAGAAGTATGGAACGAATATAGTACAGAGCTGTGATCTTGTTTGTTACAAGTGGATAGTGATTGCTCTCCAAATTCAGTTGATAGACACAGGTTCACATTGAAAGTAGCAGAAAGTTGTGCTGACCCAGTGGAAGCTTCAGAACACACTGTGCCTTAGGAGGACATTGGAGTCCATCTGCTGCTGCTATACTTACCAGCACACAAAAGGACAAGCATATCAACTTTTCCTCATAAGGCCATCCTGAATAGGAGGGCCTGATGACTCATGGTGGCTCAGCTTGTCTGAGCGAGGAAAGCTAAGCAGGGTCAGGCCCAGTTATTACTTGGATGGGAGACCCCTCCTCTAGTTTCCTGCACTGAACAGGGGGTTGGACTCAATAGCCTTGTAGGCTCCTTCCAACTCTATGATCTATGAAAACTATGAAATCTATGTCCTGTGTGGGTGGGTGAGCAGGGCCACTCCAGAGATTACTTCATTGTCCAAGATGATGCTTCACAGCTCACCGCTTGAGGCCTCCACACAGAGTCAAAAGTTTCCTGGTCAAACACCAGCAGCTCCTGCCATTAAGTGAAAGCTAGGCTTGAATTCTCTAGCTGCAACTCTTCCTAGAAAACAATTACTTACATTGCAATCCTATACATGTCTACTTAGAAGTAAGACCCATTGAGTTCAGTGGAGTTGATTCCCAGATAAGTGAGAATAGGATTGCAGTCTTATTCAACCATCATCCAAACCATGGTAGCCTCATGAATGTATTACATTCATGTAATTTGTATGTGTCTGCGCTTAAAGGCTGCCTCAAACCTAAAAAAACCGATGTCGATGTTACATTTTACATTGATTTGTTTTTGTTTTGTAAACTGCCTTGTTTATTATTGTTATCACAGTGCCATCAGTGTTCAATAGTACCTTACAGATTTACATAGGGAAAATAGCACAAGACTTGAAAATAGCAAGCAGAGTATGGAGTGATGCCTACCCATTTATGTGGGAAATCCTATTCCACATGCTTACATTTTGGTTGCAGTTAGGAATTAGGATAAAGGGGGAAAGACAAAGACCACATGGAAGAGATGAATTCTGAGAAGGGAATTGAAGAAAAGGAGAAAGTGTATAAATATTCAGGAAGGGAGTTCCACATAGAGGACAGCCACGAAGAATAGGCAGGGTCAGTTATGGGAACAGGAGACCTTTAGTCAGCTGAGGGTGGTAGAGCTGGAGGAGTGAAAGTCATTGGCAGAGACATAACAAGAAACAAGAGTCAAGAAATAGGGTAGAATCAAGGTCATGGTGAGCTTTCAAGGTAAGAACAAGGCTCTTGCGCTGGTTACAGAATAAGATGGGAAGCCAGTGAAAGGATCTGAGGGCACCATGTGGTCTGAGTGACAGAGGAAGTGAGTGATTTTTGCTAGTGGAGTTTTGGACAAAGAGGTGAGAGGGCTGGGTTGTAATATGAGAATCCAGAAAGAAGAAGAATGCAGTAGCTAAGGCAGGAGATAACTAGAGTGAGTGAGTGAGTGAGTTAAGGCAGGAGATAACTAGAACCAGAGTTCTAGCCAAGGGGGTGGAGAGGAAAGGATGGGATTTTGCAATTTTGTACAGGGAAAAGTGACATGACTTGGCAATGAAATGAATATGGAAAGCCATGCACTAAAAATGCAGTCAAAATTGCATGCCTCACCAACAGGGTGAATTGATGTTGTCAATGGATATGGAGAGCGATCAAGGAGATGAAGGCTTAAGAGAAAAGCAGTTCAGTCTTACATCACCTGATGTTAGTCAGGTGAATGGGCTCCATGAAATTAAAGGGGCAGCACTGCTGGCCCCACCCCCAACATCACACAGCTTCACCAGCCCAGACCCCTGATGTCCACCCATTGACCATAGATGTGGGTAGATTTCTATCTGTGTAGGCTTCCACAGGAGCTGGAACTCACATTGTGCAGGTTCTGAAGAGGTCTATATATGTAGGCTTCCCCAGTGCAGATGTCCATACCCAACGTGCATATGTCAGAAGTGGGCTGGGAAAGTCATGTGATCTTGGGAACGGAGCCCGGACAGAGCCCATGGTGCAGCCTCCTGCCCCTTTAATCAGGAGAAGCCCCCTTCACAGCATTAACACATGAAGTGGGCCATAGTTTGAACCCTTTATATTTAATACGTGTGCTGTTTTATTGCACAAATGACATTTTTAAATTGATGTAAAAATTAAATTCCATTTTCTCCCCTCAGCCTAGGATTTATTTTCCAAAACATATGAACTGCAGAGATGTGTATATTGTGGTGCACAAGGTATTAAAAGATACACTTGGGTGGCAGAAAGATGGCTTTCTTTGTGACTTTTAGGTCATCTGCCATTTATTTTCTTGCAATGTCTATGTGTGGCAAGATAGGACACCCTATTCATTTCCCTTCTCCACTCCCCACCATTCCATGTTTCAAAACTGGTTCCATATTCCTGATACATTAGACCAAAACAAAACAGAAACCCATTTGCTAACCCCAATTAAAAACACACACAAATACTCTGAGCATGGGCAGTTTTGGATTTTAAACTCACTTAAATCATTGCACTATCATGTTTACAGGAACTAAATGGAGTTTGCCACTGCTGCCCTAATATTATTTATTTATTTATTCATTCATTCATTTTCTATACCGCCCAATAGCCGAAGCTCTCTGGGCGGTGTACGACAATAATTAAAAACGAACAATAAAATACAGTTAAAAACATAAACAATAAAATATTATGAAATTTTAAAAACCAAACACATTTTACTTGGGAATAAGCACCAGTTCGTTGTAGAAAAGGATATACAAAGTAAAAAAAATAATAAAATGAGCATCTGTAACCATGTTCATGCTCCATCGGCTGCCACCTAACTCTAAAATGTTTTTAAGCAGAAGAAAGGATACCCTGTTTGCCGCTGCCCCCATCACTTGCTGTTTCCTGGGTGGTCACATTTGATGCAGCCCTGGGAGATGGGAAACCTGGACCGTCCAGCCCTAGCTGCACTACTGCTGACTGGGATCTACTGTGGAGAATCATGCAGGCAAGATGCTGTGGCCACCATCCATGATCTGATGGTTCTGTCTTCACGTGGGTGAGCCTGTCTGCTCCACCGTCTGCTGCCCAGAAGAACTCTTCACGGTAAGGCCAACTTCCTGTTCTCAATCAGTGGCAGAATGGAGCAGACAGTGACAAGGCTGCCGGAACAAAATCTGTAAACGGCACTGTGGCCATGCTATGAAAATGATACCCTTTTCTCTTTTTCTAAGGACCATCATTAAAATAATACAACAGGTGCATTATACATACAATGGAGGCAAAAAATAATAATTCCTCTCACATTTCATAGGACATTCCTGTCATGCTTACCTTGAATATAATTTATTTTTTATTTATTATGTTAGTGGTAGGTCTTATGTTATACAATCCTAAGAAAAAATAGTGCTTCCCTGACAGAGTTTAAATGTACTGTGTGACACTGAATGACGTTATCACAAGCATAGAAATATTTGGTACAATTGCAATTAGGGTCAGCTTTGCTTTGGGTTTGGAAGTTGATCAAATGTCCTGATTTCCTGCGCCACCTAGTGGAAGCTAGAATTATGTGTTGCTTGATCAAGCTTTTTGAGCAATTCTATGCGGACACTGATGGAACAGAGTGAAAACAGGCCGTTTTGATAATTAACAACAGATAATAAAAAGTTATGTAGGTGATGCATGTATATCTCAGCATGATTATCAGGCAAAGGAACTGGGGTAATCAATAACACATATTGTTCATTAATATTGCACCAAGAGTATAGTCACAGGGCATTCGCAGGGAGCATGAGGTGACTAGAGATGGATGCATTCCACACCCTCACATGGTCGAGGAGATTTAAAAGCCATTATTTTTTTTCCTGTTAATTTTTTATTGTGAATTTCATTAAATCAAAACAAAAACAAAAGAAAAACATTAAAAAAAATGTTTTGGCAATTCCCAATGGCTGCCTCTTTTGGGGAGGAGATAATAATATGGATAAACTTCGTGTTGGAAAGCTCTTTAATATTTCCTGTTTTACATGTTCTTCTTAATTATCTACCTGCTTCTTGGAATTTAACGCAAGGTCAACATAAATGGATTTTCTGCACCCTTTTCACAGCTAAAAGACTGATATTACAATATTGGAGGGACAAACGGCTGCCTCCGATAATGCAGTGGATTGAGGACTTAATGACACTTTCAACTTTTGAATGGGTGGTCTTTCACCCAGAGCTTTGGCTATTGGGCGATATAGAAAGAAAATTATTATTATTATTATTATTATTATTATTATTATTATTATAGGCTTAACTTACAAATGGATAAATACATGAATATTTGGCCTGCCTTTGCTGAAGCATATGCATAGCCATGCTTATGGATAGTAGTATATGTTGCTTTATATAAAATATAAAGGGGTATACATTTCATATGTATCTATTCAAATTCATATAAACTGTAATATTTTGATTTGATTTGATTTAAAATCCATTGTGGTTTGGTGCTGGGAGCTGCTAAAGGAGGAAAAACCTGGCTCTGTATGGGCCATCCTAGACTGTGGATTCCATTTACAAGGAAGCTAAAAATGGTTAAGGGGAAGAATCTGGGAAGAGTTTTATCATAATTCCTGAGGGAAGATGATGGAAATATATGGAGAGTCTGCTTCTCATTTGTGTATGCTGATTAATTGAGGATGACCATAACAAGCGATTTAAGAAAGGGACGGGTTTAACTGGTCAAGTGGCCATAAAACTATTGCTTGTGTAGCTCCAGTTTAATTCAACTATGTTTGTGCAGAAGACTGATTAGACCTAATCCATTGATTAGAACCTCTTTTTGTGCAGTAGAATTATTGAATGGATTAGAACCTCTGTCTTCCATCTTATCTCAGTTTACTTTCTCTAGCTACCAGTTCATCCTTCTGTAATAACTTTTCCTTGCACATTACATAATTTTTCAGAATTCCTTCAAAGCTAGGCCAGATCCACACCTAAGGTTTATTGCCATGACTTGTGGGGCACAGGGCGCACACACTTCTCAGTGCCAGTCACACTAGTCCTGTGTAATCATTTTTCATTTCTTCCGGAATTTCCCAGACTAGGTTTATCATTCCCCCCCCCCCCAGTTATTGTGGTTCACTGTCGCAGTAGGTGGCTAGTGTGTGCTAAACTTGCAGTGCAGTTGCCCGTCTGAGGTGTGGCCATGAAAGTGTCATCACTGGAGTTAGCCAATAGTTTTCGAGGGTCAGGGGGAATGCAGTGCCATGTGCATCTGGTGGGAAAGAGAGGTATTCACCATTTGTCATTGTGCGGTGGTTCACCCCCCCCCCGAAGCTTCTTAATTTTTTGTTTGTTCGTACACGTTCTTGCGCAGCTCCGAAGCTCCTAGCAGGCTGCTTTGGGGGATTGTGTGTTGGTGTTTGTTTTAAAATAATCGCTCCAGCACACGTGCGCACCTCCGCATAAGCAGCAGACAAGGGAAAAAACCAACCCTGCTTCTGAAATGGCCGTTTGTTTCCCCTGCATGTGAAAGGCAGTACCTCCAGGATAACCGGCATGGAGTTTGAGAGGGGACAGGAGTGGGAGGCTTCCCCCCCTTTTTTTAAACAGCCACGTTCACCCTGTTGCCCAAAGAGCAGGGAACTGTAAATTAGCCAAAAGGCATATCTGCTCAGAAGTAAATCACATTATCTCCAATGTCCTTACTCCCAAGTGTATCACATTGATTTCCAAGCCTTCTGCTTGGAAAACTCAGGACTGGAGGAACACTTCTTTGGGAAATTGCATTTGGGTGGAGGGGAGGGGCACGGGGCGCGGATCCTGCTGCCTTCACCCCGACCCCATGGGAGGGTGGTGGTGGTGGCAGCGGCGGCAGCAGCAGCTTCCTTCTCCTTATTCTTTGTGAGGGGCTGGAAGAGCTTTTCCCTTTCTTTTTTTAAAGATCTCTCCTGCGCTCGTTCGCACCTGGACAGAGACGATGAAGCAAAATAATAATAATAATAATAATAATAATAATAATAATAATAATAATAATACCCTGTTCAAGGCAATGCCCAGTTCTACTGCTACAGAGTTAGGTGTGCGGTGGCAAACTGGGATGAGTGCAGCACATTTAACTAGAGTGTGCCCTGTTGGTAGTGTCTGCGGAATGTGAATATAGCAGTACCGTTCTGCTAATTTGACAATATACCATGTGATGTAGATCTGCCCCTAGAAATTTCACATGCAGAATTCCTAGCATGCTGATCTATGTATGACCGAGGAGCCTAAAATATCTCTGCTTTCATGACCAGGCAATATTGAGTGCCAGATATTGGCTGTTTTATTCATCACTGTACAACTTTTTTTTTTTTTATTTATTTAAAGGAAGTGGTGGCATGAGCCAGCAGGTGAAACCCAAAGCAATTACAGTAGTTTTCATGTCAGGAATTTTCTGGAAGATAATTAACCAAATTAGTGAAGGGAGTGAGTCTGACTGAGACCTCCTTTTCTCTGATAGTGTTAGGATAGAACAGCAGCAAGTTTCCTTCTGTTGCTTGGCAACTCATGAGTGCTTTGAAATGTGTTTTAAAAAATGAGAGAGAAATATTTATTGTGAAGAACCAATTTGGCAGTCAAGTTAATATGCTCCAAGTGGACAATTAATAAAAACCCCACCTGGAGAATTCTCTTTCTTTTCTTCTTTCTTCTTTCTTTTTCTCTCTCTCCCTCTCTTTCTCTCCAAGCACTCTCCATCCTAATTAAAGTAAATAAAAGGAAAGTCTGAATAAAAGAAAGGTCTCTTGACCTTTAAAATGGCTATAATTATTTCCAGGCCTCTTTACTTGACCTTTCTACCAGATATATCCCAGTTCTGCCAGCTCAGATCCTTCATTAAAGTGTCCTCTTTAACTTTCTCTCTGGTGAAGGTCCTTATCTGTTTACTCCGTATGTAAGCAGAATAATTAAGGGAAAAGATATGATAAATGTGTTATTGCTGCTGCTGTTGTTACTAGTAAAAGGCTCTTCATTGTGACAGGTGGTGTGTGTGAGAGAGAGGGGGGGAAAGCTATACTGGATGTGCAGTGCTCTCTACATGCTCTGTGCATATACACATGTATTCCCTTGTGGGATCCTTATGCAACGTCACTGATGCAGCATCACCCAAAAAGGAGGGCAAAAGAGGGACATGAATTTGCATAACATTTTCATGTGCTGATTTATATGTATAGATGCAAATTTAGAAATAATGACTATAATCTAAATAGAAAAACAATACATCTCAACATAGTGAGAAAAACTGTGACTGTGTGACCTACATGCCTTGCTCAGTCTGCTCTCTGGGTGCTATCTGTTGATGGGCAGCTTCAGGGTTCCTGCTCTCCCATCTTATGTTTTATTTTTAATTTTTAAATGGGACCTGGACTGGAAGATCCTTCAAATGTCCTCTGTAAAGTAGGGCACATGGCCACCCTGAGCGATGTCACTGAGGGTTGACAACCTAATGTTCGGGGTGGAGGGCAGGTTTTACCCTCACCCCAAAAGAATCCCCAGGTGCAGAGATTTACTTTTCTGCATAGGAGTGTATGGCAATCCATTCACTTGTATGCCAGAAAGTGAAGGACTGGACTCATGAAGGACACATGATGAATTCAGGCAATGAGGGTTTTATATAAAGATGGTTCCCTTGAAACAGCCTAGCAAATAATCTGAATTTCAGCCTGCAGAATGGATCTTACTACAGCCATTATATTCTCTTCACGGTGGACTGAGAAATATAATGGATTATATTTCATTATGGCCCCTGCCAGAAGCTCAGATCATGCAAGTGCTGTCAAAGTCCAGCTCCCTATGAGCAGCAAGCAAGCACGGGTTAGCCTAGTGGCTAACCTTCCCTCCTCAAGTGTAAAGACAGAGGAGCAGGGTCAACAGGTCTTGGAAGTGTAGAGCAGGCAATGGCAGGAGACTGACTGCCCAGAATCTGTCACCTCATTCCCAGGAGCAGGGGAATTCTGATCTCTGTCACTAATATCATTAAACACAGATAGATAGATAGATAGATAGATAGATAGATGTTAGATACTGTAGACAGACAGACAGACAGACAGATAGATGAAATCTGCAACAAAAGGTTAGTGTTGGAGTGCTCAGTTAGTGTTCAGGGTTTCAGCCAGCCAGCCATGCCCTCTTATAGGATTCTCCATTCCACTCCTTTTCCCTTCCCAGTCCCCCCCCCCCAAGATTTTTTTTTCTTGGTACTTCCACAAATCTCTTCTGATACCTCCATCTGGTGTGTGGATGGTTCTGTTTTGGCTACATGGGAGAGGTAATTTAGAGCAGAAAAGCATGGAAGGGGGCAGACAGTGAGTGCTTAACCCTTTCCCTGTCCATCATTTATCTAATCCCAAATTGCCTCCCCCTCACCCAGTTGCTTTTCCCCTTGTAGGGCTCCAAACCTATGTTGCTTGCTTGCTTACGAAATGTATACTCCCTTCTTTATTTATTTTATTTATTTATTTATTTGTTATATTTATACCCCACCTTTTTTCCTGCAAGGAACCCAAGGTGCCTTACATAATCCTCCTCTCCACTTTATCCTCACAACAACCCTGTGAGGTAGGTTAGGCTGAGAGTCAGTGACTGGCCCAAAGTCACCCAGTGAGTTTCATGGCCGAGCGGGGACTAGAACCCAGATCTCCCGAGTCCCAGTCCAACACTCTAACCACTACGCCACACTGGCTCTCTTTGGGGTTCAAACTACATGTCACAGCAACACACCTATATGTTAAAATCAAAGTTTCACAACCCACAGCCTGGGGCTCACATGCAGCTGCCAAGTTGTTAATTGCAGCTCCCAAGGGTGCCCTGATCCCCCCTCCCCCGCCACTGAATTCCTTCCCCCAGTGATCCTGCTACAGATCACTCTTATATCACTAGTAACAGCAAAGGAAGATCAACCTGTATCAGGATTTCTGGGGCTCTCCCCTCCATCTCCCAGAGATCCTCATACAAATCTCTCTTTCCTTGCCACTGCTAGCAGTGAGGGAAGAGTGGTCTGTATCAAGATCACAGGTGTGTGTGTGTGTGTGTGTGTGAGAGAGAGAGAGAGAGAGAGAGAGAGATCCCCCGGCCCTCAACCCTGTATCACATGAGGGCTGAAAAGGTTGTGCACCCCTGCTTTAGTCCTAGGTCTGCGTCAGTCATGCATGAAGCAGGGGTGAGAGTGAGCATCCCATTTTTAGAGCAAAGGGGACACACAGTTGTGAGGACCTTCTGCCCTCCTCCTACTTAGACTGTCCTCACACAAGAGCTTTCCTCCCAAGCCCTCTTCACAAACTCTCCTCTCATTCAGTGACACTCCTGACTTCCTTTGAATCTTCACATGTGTTAGACCTTCTACATGCCTGGGAACCTCAGTTGCCCAGGGGGCCATTTTCATGTATTCAGTTGAACGTGAGCATGTTGGGGGCATGGCCAGCTGATGTGGTCCCACACACCCCTTCATGTGTTCACTAAATGTGAGGGGGTCTATGAAGAGCACTCCAGTCAAGCTTACTTCCAGTACTGGAGCTCAGCTATTGACAAAACAGATCAGGAGATAAGCCATCATGGAGGTGGCATGCCAGTTCAACAGCACCCCTCATTTGTGTTCTAAAAATCAAATCAGACCCTTGGTCCAGAACCTAACCCCTCAGCCTTCCCCCAACCTGGTGCCCTCTAGATGGCTTGGACTACAACTCCCATCATCCCTGACCATTGGCCATGCTGGCTGGAGCTGATGGGAGTTGAAGTCTAAAACACATGGAAGGCACCAGGCTGGGGAAGGCTGTTAGAAGTGATTGGGGGAAAACCCGATTTTAAACCAACGATTCTGCTGCCAACATGTCATTTGAGCCTCTGCCTGGACCAGACACATAGAGCAGCTTAAAATAAAATGAAGGACACCAAAAAAATAATTTAAAAAAAAACACTTTAAGACATTTAAAACTGCATTGGAATCCTGCAGGAGAATAAGCAACTGGGGGACAAGGATTAAGCACTCCGTCCCCTGCTAGTTCTTGACTCTAAATTCTCCTTTCCAAAAGAGCTTTTTCAAGGCCATCGAGAAAGTCCATGCAGATGTGTGTGTGACATTTAATTTGGCCTTTGGTGTCCCAGCTTCACCTGGGTATAGTTCCGTTCTTCGGCTAGCAGCTCTGTTGGTGTAGGAAGCTCAGAACGAGTGTTTCGTTTCGCCCTCTGGGTTTCCTTGGAGCCTTCCGTGCCTGAGACACCCACGCTAGTGTCAAGGAAGAAAGAGGAGGAAGTGAGCATCTTATTTTTAAAATTCGAGATTGGAGCACATGACGTGAAGTTCAGCGTTGAATCAGGGACCCAAAATCATTTCATGTTTTATATAATCCCAGTCTTTGTGCCTTTAGTTATCCCCCACCCCACACTACTCACCACATTCTCAAATGTAGCACTTTCTCTTTTTAACATTCTGCCATTCCAATGAGTGTCTGGTGGGACCTTGTTCCCTAATCAATCTGGAGAGAGAGAGTCTCTTGGTAGTCGTACAAGCAGCTGAAATATAGAGCGCCGTTGCTTCTCATTTCATTTCTGATCCCAAGTACAGAAATGGTGGCCTGGGAACCTGGGAACCGTGTTAATAATTATGGGACTCCAAACAAATTGTCTGAAAACACAAAGGTGGGTCAGATGAATGGTTTGAATAAAAAGTAACTTATAGCGAACCATCAGGTGGGAATTAAAATTTAATTTAGAAGGTACTATCACTGCCACAGCGCGGTGGTGATTTATTTGATTGATTGCTGCGTTCTTTCACCTTTGTGAGCCTTTGGTTTTTACTATCTGAGGAAATTAAGGCTGAATTGCAGCAGGAAATTCCATGTACCCAGGTGTTTCTGGTTATCCAACAAATAATTCCTCTAGAGGGGACACAGGGATTTTTGGAATCTAAATGATTGCTTATTGCTCAGTACCACATACTGCAATTCTGGAAGCTATTCTAGTTGTTCCTAACCAGGGATGAGAAAGTTCTGCTGGGCTGAGCAACGGGTATCGGAAATGGACAATTTCATTATTCTGCTGCAGGAGTAAGAGGAATAGGTGAAAAGCTCATTTGATTGGATTGTCTCATTCAGTGAACTCAGTCTCAGTCAAGGAACCACACACTAGATTCTCTTGGGTTTGTTCAGGGTTTCTGTGCGAAAGCCTGCTGCTTCTGTGCTCTGACTCAACATTTGCTAGTTTCAGTCCATCACAGCATATTCCTGAACAATTGAGTTGGCTTTTCACTCAGAGGTCCTCAAGAAAAAGCCAAGAGACTTCCAATGTACTCAACCCTCTCTCTCTCTCTCTCTCTCTCTCTCTCTCTCTTTTAGTGTTGGTAACCAAACTCAGTGTTAATTCAATGGCAAGAAAGAAGTTAGTGGAATGGCAGTGCCATCCAATGTGGCTGCCCGTAAGTAACCCTCTGAACTCAGAAGGTTATGGACATCCAGAGGAAGGCGGGAGAAGTGCAGAGGCAAGGATTGCCTCTGTGCTTCTCTCGCCCTCCAAAACACTTAGATGGCCTATTTCTGCCATCTAAGTGTTTCACACTAGCTCATGAGGAGAGGAGCTGGAGGCACCACCAGGATTCCTCATAGGGTGGTGGTGCCTCGCTTCTCCCTTCCCCGCCCGGAAACACCCCCCCCCCAAACCAGCTCCAAAGTCGGTCTTCCATCTTTGGAGCCGCAGCTGGTGTGGAAAGAACCACGCCAGCTGCGAGGGTGGAGGGAGGGTGCTCTGAAGTCGGAGTCCCAGCTCCGACCTCAGAATGCATTTCTGAGGTTGGAGCTGGGGCTCCGACTTTTCTTATGGCCAGCCAGGAAGCTTCTGCCAGCCATAGGATTGCACCATAAGCAATTGTAGAAATGTTGATAACATCTTTATTTCATTCAATAAAGTTCATTCATTCATTCTTTATTTTCATGAAAGAAAATAAAACCTTTCCTAAATATATATAACAGACCATGCATGTATAGCATTATAGCACCACATAGGTCAGTCAGGGCTGTCCCTACCATTAGGCAGAGTGAAGCAACTGTCTCAGGTGGCAGATCCTGAGGCAGCAGCAGCTACCTCCTGGCCATTCCCCTCTGTTGGAGAACAGAGCTGGTGTGTGTCACACAGTCTGTCATTCACCCTCTAAACTAGACTGCTGCCCTCAGGTGCAGTGGAGGACACTGTCCCATCGCCAGTGTAGAAGTAAAATTCAAATGCCAAGTCTAGATTCCTTCTGTATGTGGAATGGGTGTGTGTGCCTCCTTGACCTTGTGGGATCTGGAATGGATTTTGTTAGACATGCTGGGTGCAGAAATGACCCAGTGCCCCACTTGGTGTGAGGAGGGGGCAGTTCCTCTGGGCATGAAAGGTGGAGGACAGTGGGCACGCACGGGTCTGTTTACTGCAGGGATCTGAGATAAAAGCCGTTATCCCTGAAGATTTACCACTTGCCTGCCTACCTGTGATGACAAAAGCGGTTGATGGAGTTGCTCTCTGGTTACCTGATTGGACAGGTGGCTCCCATGACGTAGTGCTGGGCTAGTAGAGAAGTGTGCCTATGCATGTGTGCCCTTCTTCCCTTTCAAAAGGCTCTGGCCATTGCCCCAGTTGCTTCCATAGCTCAGTGGTAGACAGGGATGTTGAAGAAATCCACAACAGATTCAAATGAGTTTGGATTTCTATGAATGCAACCTGCGGTATTAAGCTCAAAAACTATGCCGTGGAAGAAATATTAGGGGAATGCTTAATGCTGACCTGCACCGCGACAATTCCATGCCTAATTAGAGGATGAGGCAGGGAGGGTGAATGGGTGTTGCAATGGGGCGATTTTCAGTAAATCGAGTGATACCTTACTATTATCCACAAAAAGAGCCAAGCTATATAGTGTCTAGTTATAAGAAATGATGTATGTGCTACAAATTGTCAAATGAGCCAGCACATTGTCCCCTTTACCATGATGATATATAAGTGGCCATGTTTTTTCTCCTCAGAGCGAAAGAGCACCTGTGCTGTATAGCTGTTTGTTACTACTGAATTCTGCAACAACAACAAAATTGTTAGATCAAACTCTAAACTGGTAAATACGAACAGCTTCAAAAAGTTTCCCAGGTGGGGCTGATCTCCCCTTTTCTCCATTACAACATTATAACAGCCGTCTCCCTCTCTCTTTTCACCTCCTCTGTTGCTTTATGACTTGCTAGATCTGTTTCCTTTAATGTTCAAAACATGTATACAGTTAAAATCAGTTAAAAATATATTATTTTAGCTGTTTATCCCAAAGAGCGATTGCCATGAAAGGTTTTCCTCCTCTTGAATGAGGGTGTACTCTTTAAGGCTGGACCTTTGAAAAAACCAACGTTGATGTATGTCTGTTTGATGTTTAACTCAAAACAAATGTTAAGAATAGAGAATATGAGCAAAAGATCACTTTGGTTAGCTATAAAATGTATGTTTTAATAATAATAATAATAATAATAATAATAATAATAATAATAATAATATAAACTACAAGTGATGAAAAAGAGTATATTGTACAGTTGGAATCAGAATTGACCTAGAATTAGAATTAACTTTCAAGATTCTTTAATATGCAGATTTGCTCCTCCATATTGCTTTTTCCCAGCTGAATTACAGAATGTTGTGCGAGAAACTGAATTTGTCATGTGTATGTGAGTTTATTGTAATACCATTTATTCTCTCCCAAAGGTTTTAATTTGTATAAGTCCTATACTATACTATATGAAGACAGAAACAGACCTCAAAACGTAGCATTTCTTTCACAAGACAATTGATCCCGTTCTTACAGAATTGACATGTAGTTTAATTTGTCTTTGTATGCTGACATTCAGGGGGGACCCGCATTACACTGTATCTCGTCAAGTTAGCAGAACGGAACTGCTATATTATTCACGTTCTGCAGTCACTCCTCACAGGGCACATGCTCGCTCGTTAAATGTGCTGCACTCATCCCAGTTTGCCACCCTACACCTAACCTAGCGGTAGAACTGGTCATTGCCTTGAACAGGGATTTTAAAAAATTATTTTGCTTCCTCATCTCTGAATAGGTGCGAACGAGCACAGGAGCAATCTTTAAAAAAAGAAAGGAAACAGCTCTTCCGGCTCCTCACAAAGAAGTGGGAGAAGGACACCGCTGCCACCGCCGCCACCCTTCCATGGGGTAAGGGTGAAACCAGTAGGATCAGCTTGCTGCACCCCTCCACCCAAATGCAATTTCCAAAAGAAGTGTTCCTCCCGTTCTGAGTTTCCCGAGCACGAGGCTCTTGGTAAACCAATGTGATATTTTGGGTAGTAAGAGCATTGGAGAGGATGTGATTTACTTCTGAGCAGACATGCCTTTTGGCTAATTTACAGTTCCCTGCTTGTTGTGCAATGGGGGTGAACGCAGCTGTTTAAAAAAAAGAGGGGGAAGCCTCCCACTCCTGTCCCCTCTCAAACTCCATGGCGGTTATCCTGGAGGTACTGCCTTTCACACGAAGGGGGAAAGGCCATTTCAGAAGCAGGGGTTTTTTTTTGTTTCTTGTTCACCGCTTATGCAGAGGTGCACACATGCACAGGACAACTTTTTTAAAACAACAACAACAACACCGACACACAATTCCCCGAAGCAGTCTGCTCAGAGATGTGGAGGTGCACATGTGCGCAGGAATGTTTGCAAACAAAAAAAAACATTAAGAAGCTTCTGGGGAAGAGGGCGAACTGCTGCACGACAACAAATGGTGGACACCTCTCTTCCCCACCAGATGCAGGTGACACCACATTCCCCCCACCCCTCAAAAACAATTGGCTAACTCCAGTAACAACGCTTTTGTGGCCACACCTTGGATGGGCAACTGCACCGCAAGTTTAGCACACACTGGTTGAGTACTGCAACATTGAACATCGAATCTGTTTTGGCCCACAGTTCAGAGGAACTCAGGGCTCGACAAAGAGTACCAAATCTTATGCCCAAAGATGATATTCTTACCTGTCACAGGCACCCCTGCAGCCTGCACTTTATGAGGGGGGGAAAGGTGCTAATTCAGTAGGAATGCTTTTCTGGCAACATAGTTTTCCTATATTACTGAGTTATTTACTCCAGTCTTCAGTTCTTAGAAAGTATAATGACCAGAGCCACAGACACGATACACAAGTTATTAATGTGAACCAGAGAGCCATCCTTCAAAGAAAAACATAGCCATCCATGCCTGTTTCCAATGTTCCAAAAAGCATTGGTTGTTTTTAATGATTGCTGCAAAGAAAAGAAGAGAAAGGTATTAAAGGAGATGTAAATGAAAGGTGGGATTTCAATCTTTTAAACACACACACATGCACAGACACACACACACCCCACATTCTCTGCTACTCTCCTGGGCACTGGGAAGGGAGCAAGAAAGCTCATGCAAGTGTAACGTAGGGATTTCAGTTGGGGAGGGCAGTGGAAGAGAGCCAGGATGAGGCCCCAGCACAGGTCAGGTCTTTTTGTATTGGGCCTGGGAAATCCAGGAGCTGACCCTCCGGATGACACCTAGGTGAGTAGGGCATCCATTCCTGGCTCTGGGTCATCAACTAGAGCCAGCAGGCAGGAAGTACCATCCCAGATTAATTGGAGCAACATTTTTTTTGGGGGGGGGGCTTACACAATTGTATTTTTTTCTTACAGGAAACAGGAATCACCTTAAAAGAGACATTCTTTCTTCTCTCATGCATGGGGTGTCGGTGGAGGAGGAGGAGGAGGAGGAGGAGGAGGAGGAGGAGGAGGAGGAGGCCTTTTTTTAATATGGTGACTGCTTCCCAGTAAGCTTTGTGGCTGAGTGGTGATTTGAACCCAGGTCTCGGTTTAACATTCTAACCTCGTCTCTCTCTGCACCACACACCATTTCCTTTGGCCTTACCACTTTCTAAAATGTCTATCAGAAGTTAAGACTTTTTGCAAAGTTAAGACTTCGCCGTCATCATGAGTCACACTCATTTGTGCAAGATTTACTACAAGCAATGGTGAAACTGGTAGACTTATTTCATCTAAATGTTTCTCATCCAATATCTCCATAGTCAAAAACTAGTGACTTGTCGGCCCTGTTTCTTTAGCAGTAATGAGTTACGTTTGAACATGAATCTTCTGTAGGGGTTAGGCAAGGCTGGTTTACATGAGCCTATCAAAGACTGGGATCTTGTTAACAATTCATGTTTAAATTGGCCAGTGGGGATCGGGTTTCTTGGCTACAGCATTACCGTACTTTAAGAATCTCACTGAAACATGATACATCCATGAATAGTTAGTGCTCTAAAATGCCATGAACTGAGTTCTTAGATGACATGATTACGGAGGGCATAGCTTTATTTCAGAGAATTGGCTGAAGTTTCTTCCTTATGCTGATATGTGGAAGTAACAAGATCCTGATTTGGATCCAGAACCATTGATAATGTAGTAAATCTGGCATAAATCTTGACTGACTGCAAGAGTGCTTATTTTAAAGGTATATGTTGGATCATACCGAAAAGTGGTTACTGGGTAGGTGCCACCAGGATCCTGTCTGATTCATACCCTGGAGAGACCTCTTCAGAAGAAGAGAGTTGGGATTCCATTGAAAACCCCACTCCCATGGAAGACCGGGAGGAATCTGCAGCAGGCCAATGGCAGCATGAGCATGTCTCATAGGGATCCCTCACTACTAACTCCTTCAACCCCATCCCCGGGCCTGCCTCAATGCCTGATTCTCCTCCCTCATCCTCCAGGTCTCCAGAGCAAAGGCAGCAATGGACCCAGTAGGAAACTCAGAGTTGCTGGAGGAGCGCGCACCCATCTAGTGGCCAGAAGGCTTTGTTGGCAGCAGTCTGCTCAGGAGGAGAGAGCTACTCAGGAGAAAGGATCTACTGTGTTTCCCCGAAAATAAGACACTGTCTTATATTTTTGGGGGGCTCAGAAAAACACACTAGGTCTTATTTTCGGGGTAGGTCTTATACTTCAAGTTGCCCTTTGCTGCCACCACCAGGCCATGGGAATGATCACAACTAGGTCTTATTTCCGGGGTAGGTCTTATACTTTAGCAATTCCCAAAAATAGTACTATGTCTTATTTTGGGGAAACACGGTATTTGGAAGCTGGGAAAAGACCCAGTTGTGACCAATGAACCACCAGAGGACCAGGAAGAGGAGGAGCTGGCAGTGCATATATAAAGACTTCAGTCTATTCTGAACCTTCACTGGGTGCCTGCTCTCCAGTCTGGCTTTGACGCCAGTGTTAACTTCTGCATCAGATATGGCTCATGGACAGTTAGTCCCAAAGAAAGAGTACCCTGATAATGACAATTCCTCCTTAGAGAAGTCCCCCCCCACCGCTGCCTGCTAGATGCTGTCTAGGCCATAGGATTGCTCTGCTCAAGTCAGAAGATCCTTCGAAAGAGTTCCAGAATTTAATGATCACTGCTCTCCATGCCTGCAGCCCTGTGATTTCTCTTCCTGTTAACATGGACTCACATACAGATTAAAGGGAAATAAAACCTACAATTTGAGTTCAATTCAGACCTGATTGGAAACATGTATTGCCTTTTCTTGACCTGGCAGTGAAAGGGGGAAATGATTATGGCTCTTTAGTGAGTTTGTAAGCTCCTTATTGCCTTGGCTGATTTAATCTTGCTGAGAGAAAAATGTGATCTGGGGAATACATTGTTCCTATTTTGGTTTTATTTTACATAGCCTGCTTTTCACACTGAACAAGCATCATGTTGTTTTGAAGTATTCCAATAAACGAATATTTCAGAATCCTGCTGGCCTTTAGTACATCTAATAATAAATACATTCAATCAAAAAATAAATGTGTTTTTCAATTCTTTTTTTCTTTCAAATAGAAACCTTGAGACTCTGTGGGCCTCATCGACACAGTAACAAGGTAGCAGAAAAAAGCCCAGGGTGAGCGAAAGCTCTCTGTATGGTCATAATTACTAGTTACCGTATTCGGATGAAAGTTTCTCACAGTGATTCAGAGATAGCACTCTGCCTATGCAAGCAAGTTACTAGATCCCCCAGGATGGAACCAGCCAAGGGCATTTATTTACATTTAGGGCACAATCCTATGCATGTTTAGACAGGAAAAAGTCCGGCAACTGCCAGCATGCCCCAGTCAACATGGCTGCCTGGGGCATGCTGGCAGTTGTAGGACTTTTTTCTGCCCAAACCTGCATAGGATTGCACCTAATAGCCTCTTCACTTGTCCCTTAGTAACGGAAAAAGATTTTGGTGGTGGGTGTTCATCTAGGTTCTGCAGTACTCCTAATCCTATATATCAATGGGAGGTGTCTGGGAGGTGCCAACTGTGGTGTGCTTTAGGTGTCTATTAAAATATATATCTCTTTTCTGACTGTTAGTGTTGGTTTGTGCTGTCCAGTTTTTGAATGGTTAAATTTGGATTTCTGAGTTTTGAATTTTAAATTATAAGGACTTGTACATATGATTGTGATGTTTTGTATTTTAATCTATGTTTTGGATTTTCAATTTGTATTGTAAATGACCCTAAAGTATTTTTGAATATGATAAACCTTCTACAAATGTATTTATTTATTAATTTTATTTAAAATGTTTCTAGGCCACTTTTCAGGTGAAGAACCCTCCTAAAGTGGCTTACAACAATAGAATTCCAAATAGTAAAAACCCAAACAGTGATAAAACAGCAAAAAATATAGACATTAAAAAAATCATGAAATCAACAAACACCAGCAATAAAACCTCTGACCTAGACAACACTAAAATCTACAACACAGTTGGAGCTAGAAACCAGAACAGTCCAGTGAAACATAATCAGGGAAACTGATTAGAATAAATAAATAATACAGGCTTCCCAAGAAATATACATATGGGAATATAATAGTACGTGTAATATAAAACTGAAATAAAATAGCATTTTTTTTCTGAGATTAAAATGCAGATGATTTATATATCTAAACACTCGCTTGGATAACTCTCAGGAGTGGTTCAAACAATGCCATTTTTCTCTAAGCAAGCCTGGATGTGAGCTCACGTTCGCAAACGTAACTGTATGCATTTCAAGCATTTTGATACTCCACTAAATCTAATCCAGTGGGTTCTTCTTGCAGCAGCTTGCAAGATACAATACAAGCAACATTCATATGAAACAGTAAATATTATTTATTTATTTATTTATTAACATTTATATGCTGCCTTATTTGCTGAACAGCCATCAAGGCAGTGTACAACAGTTTAAAACAATAAAACCTTAACACGATGGAGGGGGGGGGGAAGTGCTGGTTAGACACAGGAGTGAAACTGGAGGGTCACGCCATTATCTAAAGAACCTGTAAACAACTGTGAGTAGGGAATGAGGAGCACACGATAAATGCCTCGTGTAGAAAAGCCCTAAAACAGTCCTACAGTCAGGGTGTTTTCTTTAGCTCCACCTCCCTGGAGAAAAGCTGTTCCAATTTAACGGGGCCGTGCGTGCCCTATTATTCAGGTTTGGGCTCCAGTAGAGCTGCCGAGCCTCCTGCTGCTTCTGCTAAAGCAGCAGTAGGGAGACGGTTGTAGTCCGTATGTTGTTGGACTAGGCCATGCTGGCTGGGGCTGAAGGGAGCTGTAGTCTAGCAACATCTGGAGGGCCACAGGCTCCTCACCCCTGGTGGGGTGCCCCCCTGTACCTTGGCGGGTACCAAGGAGTCCATTCAGTCAGAGGAGAGGGGTACGGCAGATTCCGCAATGCTACCTCTTTTGGGTTTGCCTCCTGTGGGGGCAGGACCAGTGCAAGGCAGTTTGGTGCCCTAGGCAAGATCAGATATTTAGCGCCCCCCCCTTCCCACTTGAGAGCGCTGTATTTTTTTTCAAGGTGTTTCTGGTGCCCCCTTTAGCCCTGCGCCCCTAGGCAGCTGCCTAGTTGGCCTAATGGTAGCACCGGCCCTGTGTGGGGATTTATGGTGTGGTGCGCATTTCCATGGTGCTCTCTGGGTGTGGTTCCTCCTGACCCTCCTCTTCCCCATACTCTGTGTCATCAAGGTCCATGTACATGACACAGGGATAAATACATCATTCTATTAACATTTCTGAGAATCAAAGTGAGAATTCATAGAATTTTAAATAAACCTTTCTAAAAAAAAAATTAGACAACTCAGCATCTAGGATCCCTGCCTTTGATAGTGCATTATTTTCAGTTTATTTTCACACTTATCACAGCTACTGGGAAAATTGCCTGCTGCAATTTTAGTCAGGATTGTCAAAACCAATTACATAAAATGGAAGCACGTTCAATGTTCTCCAAGTTGGCTGAAACAAATATGTAAAAGGAAGAATTTCTGAAATGGGGTGCAGGGGCAAGGAGGAACCACCTCTGGAATAGTCATCAAAGGGGGGGGGGGGAAATGGCACTTGAATTTGATTCATGAGTTTGAAAATAATCTCACTCATTTCTGCTTAAATAGGCTAATTGGGAGGCAGACAGAAGGTAACCAAAGCTGGGTGTTTGAATCAAGAACGGCATGGGTCTTCTTCCATGATTTGTATTAGTTTATTTATATTATCGCTTGGATGGAGAGGAGACGAGACATTTCCACATGAGGCTCTGAGCTATAAGCCCTGAGGGGCTTATAGTCCTGTTTTTGCACCAACCAGTCTGTTCATCCAGCCACATCCACTCTGCGTTAATGCCCTTTTCCTGTTATCACGTTGACAGAACAGGCTGGAAAGAGAACCTTGATACGCTTGGCTAGGAAAGGTAATGTTGCTATTAGCCAAGAGTGTCTCTGTATTAACCTTATGACCAACAATTGGGGTGGGCTGCAGACTGTTGTCACTGCTTGTTGTGCACTTTGCTCAGATACTCTTTGTCAGAGATGCTGTTAACTACGAGCAACCTGCAAAATAGCATCTTTCTATTCTGGACAATTCCTTAGTGGGGGGTTAATTAAAGTGCAATCCTATACATGTACACTCAAAAGAAAGTCCTGTTCATTTCAACGGGGTTGCTTCCATGTTGCCCACTCTGCAAACAGTGAGAAACACACTACTTCAATGGGCTACATTGCAATTTATTTTTAGTCTATTTTTCCTCTCTCTCTCTCTGTATGCGTGTGTATGTGTATGTATGTATATATATATATATATATATATATAGTGTGTGTGTGTGTGTGTGTAGGGTATATTTCATATATAGAGATTTATAGATATTGTGTGTGGTTAGTAATTAATAAAACAACAAAAAGGGAAGGCACTTGTATATCATGGAAACAAAAGAGAGAGAAAAAAATTCTCAGGTGCCTGGAAATAATATTTATTTTGCCCCATCACGTTTTGGAAACAATCTCTTTCTTTTGGCAGGGGCCACTTGTCTTTTTTCGGATTTATTGAGGAAAAAAATTACTTAGTAATTAATCCAAATCTATAGTCATTATCTTTTCATAGTGCAGGAGGCAGATGTTCACAGCTTTTTCATCATAATTGTCAGTCTATATGGGCATAGTCTGAAGGCATATGATGTAGCAATGTTGCTGAAGCTAAGCAGGTTCAGCCTGGTCAGTGTTTGGATGGGAGACCAGCTGTGAACCCCTGTATATGCCGGTTTGAGTTTCATGGATGCAAGATGAGATATGAATATAATAATAATAAGAGGGCCAGTCAATCAGCGGCCCATCTCAGCCATGAAGCTCACTGGGTGACTTTGGGCCAGTCATAAGACTCTCAGCCTAACCTACCTTCACAGGGTTGTTGTGAGGATAAGATGGAGAGGAGGAGGATTATGTAAGCCACCTTGGGTTCCTTGCAGGAAAAAAGCGGGATATAAATATATAATATAATTTAATTAATTAATTGATTAATTAATCAGGCTCTCTGGTGGCCATTTAAAGGGATGGTAGGGGTTAGAATGTCAGACTAGGCGTTAAACTATATATTATGTTAATTACATAGCATGCAGCTGGTCCTCTTGTTTAGGAAGAAGTTTGCTTTAAATTCCCAATTTAAAATGGCCATGCTCAGTTATCTTTCCACCAGTAACACAGTGGAATTCAAGCAGTTTTCCCCCAGTTCAGAATTATTCACCTCCACTGGAATTATTAACTGGCATATCTTCATTGTTTTCTAAGGCCGTAATGCTAGATGCTGGGGACAAAAAGCAGGTCATAGCGCAGGGATGGGGAAGGTGTGGCCCCCCAGATGTTGTTGGACTGCAATTCCCATCATCCTTCAGCATTGGCCATGCTGGCTAGAGCTGATGCAAGTTGTAGTCCAACAACTTCTGGAGGGCCACAAGCTCCCCACCCCTGCTTTATATTAACCAATATGAACACCAGAAAAATATGTAGGAGGGTGGGCAAAGGATGGATAAATCAGTGTTTTAAAGGGGACAAACTCTATCTCATGTATGTGAGCTGATGGGAACAGGTGCTCTGTGGTGGGGAGACAGGGATTTCCCTTGCTTGCTTGTAACACCACTCTTCATAGTACAATGTACCATGCCAGAGGACCCTGGATTATGCCAGGAGTGGGGAAGCTCAGGCCCAGGGGCCAAATCCAGCCTTCCTGGGGTCCCAGCTGAGTCTCCAGAGTTCCCCAGAAAGGCGTGCCCCTGGCCTCACCCCCTTACCCTCAACTACCAATTATTTGATTACTTCCCGCAGCTTTTATGCAGTTTCCCCCCCCCCCCATTCTAAAAGCTTGAAATGCCTCTCCTAAGGTCTAGTTACTGGCAGTAAGAGCATTAAGGTACAAAAACACGCTGCTGTTTTTCTATGTTTGGCTCCACCCCTTTTGCCTTTGGCCCCTCCCTTTTTGCCTTTGGCTCCACCACCTTTGCCTTCAGCAACACCAGTGGCTGTAATGCAGCTCCCAAGAGCTTTGCCGCAATGGAATTTGGACTGAAAGAGGCTCCCCACCCCTGAATGATGTCCTAATACAGCACACCTCTGTAACTCTTCACTGGGCCTTCATTCACTCTCCACTGCTGGTCATTACCCCTGCCTTGTCTACCATCACAGGTCCTACTCATCAAGTGTAGCTTTATCGATATGAGCAGGCTGGAATCTGCAAAGCCAGTGAGTGATGGACATTTCATCAGTTGAATATAATGCAGGTATAATGCAGGTCAAAGTGTTTCCAAAGATAGGGTTGGAGCCAGACTTCATCTCCCACAAACAGAAGGCCCCCTGATCCAGGGGAGGGCCTTTGATTCCAGGGGCGGGATCCCACTGGCAGAATGGGGGAGGAAACAATTTTCCTCTATTCCTTCCCTACAGCCCCCTGCTATGTCCCCCCCCAAAAATCTGTTTTGGAGCATTGGGGGACCCTCTGGAACAGTAGGGGAGATGGTGCTGGATGCTGTGAGGGGAGGGGAAATTGCTGAAAATCCTCTCCCCTCTTTCTTCCAGAGGGGGTGTTCTGAGCAGAACTCCACTCAGGAGATGCCACCACAGGCAGAAGCAAACTCTGGATCTAACCCATCAATTACAAATCCAAATCTCCATAATACTGCAAAGTATACACTCTGTATGACTGATTGCTTTTTAAAGCACATTTTTACTGTATTATCTGCTGAGCAATAATTTCTTTGAGCCTGGGAAACATCCATTATCATTTTCATAGCGCACTGTCACTATAATAAATCTCTAAGTCTTCTTCATAAAAGTGATAAAATCTACTCTATAATCATTGCTGTCTTGTCCATGCTAGTACTTGAGCTGGAACAGACTGCTTCTATTCAGTTTCTTTTATGTTCTCTCACTATATGATTCTTTCCTCTATCTTTAGCTATCGCTGGCTGTTTAAACCAAATTCACATCCTGACTGTAGGAAAATAGGAAGGAACCAACTTTATTCACAAGTTTTTTGTTTTACTCTCCACTCCCCAGAGAATGTGAAGCCCGCAAGCAGTATAATCCTGAACTACTCTGTCAACTCTCCACAAGTTCCTTTCCCCTTTTCACACCTATTGTTTTACACTCTTTCTATTCCTCTTGACCCTGCTAATCAAAAGTTAATTATTCCCACTGGCAAAATCAGCAATCAAAATTCCTGCTTCCCATGGTGTGACCGAAGGTGCCAGCTGTCGCAATGCATACAATAATAAAGCCAACAAATGCTACTGCTGGACCTTCCGCTGTTCAAGCACAAGATGGGGTGCACTGCTGCTGTTGCTGAAATATTCTGCTTTGTTTATACAGAGCAGAATGATATCATTGCCTTCTGCATTAGTTCAGTAGAGGAAGGAAATGGTTGTGAATGACACGATGAAGAAGGCTAAAAAAAATCCAGCATATCATTGCTTTCACCATTACTATCTGTGATGGGTGAACTTACCTCAAGTGAATTTGTTATTTACTCAGAAAGTAATGAATTCATCCATGTGAGCTCAGACAAGAGTTCTCCTTTAATACTGAAATCTCATTCTGTGCATATGGAGTTTTTGCGCATGCGCAATATCAAGGTGCATCAAGGTGCATCTTGCAAAATATCAAGGTGCATCCAAGCTGTAGTTTGGAATCACACAGTGTGGGATGATGTCATGCATCAGCATGCTATGTGGGCCCTTTCTGATTGGTTGTTTTCATGTGGCTTGCCTGCGTGATGATGTCATGTGATTTTACTAGCCATCGCCAATTGTCGGTATGAAGATGGACCCACAGACTCTTTCTCCTCCTCCTTCTCCTCAGAGCCAGAGCTACGGTGGTGACGATGACGAAGGAAGAAGCTAACGAGATTGCTTCAAGTAAGTTTTGGGGGGGTCTAGGTGGTAGGATGACTGAAAATTTGGGTGAGGGGAATACTTTACTGCGCTTACTCTGAAGCTTGTAATCAATTCTGAACTTAATAGTGAATTCAATCATAATACATCTACCCAGGCTCGCTACAAAGGTGAGCATTACAAACAGACAAGATTCAGATGAGCCAACTAATTACAAATTCAGCAGCATCACTAATTACTATTGGAATGTGCTTAAAGTGTTAGCTTAAATCTGTGCAGTGTATTGGTTGCCATTTGGAAGGGTGGCCACTTGTGGATCGCCAAAAAAGAAAATAAAAAGAGCACAGCAATTTGCATGAAATTTGCATATGCTATTTTTTACATGTAGATGCAAATTTAGAACTAATTTAAGTAGAAATGCAGTACATGTCACCTGTGACCAGGTGACCCATGTGCCTGCCTGTTCAGTTTGCTGTCCAAATGCTAACTGGTGATGGGAAACCATTCTTATCCTTCTTTATCTTTAAACCAGAATTGGACAGGACAGTCCTTCAAATAGAGGACTGTCTTCTGTAAAAGAAGACACATGGCCACCCTTCATACTTGTAGCATGAAATTGTAGCTTCAGTTGCATAGACTCCATGTGTCTACTCCAGTGAACAGACAAATATGGGACGTAGGCCCACCACTCTGCCACGGACAGCTCCAAGGTCATGGTGAAGCAGGAACTAGTCCCAGGATAGGATACCTCACTATATCTATATTGCCTTAATAACACATCTGTGTTATTAACAGCTGTAATTTCCCAGCATTTTTGAGCTTAAGTGAACATGGAAATCCATTAACGTGCTAAATGGAAAGGGTTCGTTTTTGGTTCATTGAATTTGTGACACTTATGTGCTGTCCCATAATCAAAGTTCTACTTTGCATGCATGCAGATGTGTGAAGTCTAGATGGTTACTTGGGTTGGTGCACCTATAAAGATGGTCATGCTTGTGGGAAGGATGTGATGTAGGCTTGTGTGCAAAAGTAAGTCTGCATGGATCCTCAAATATATGATTTGATGAAGTATGTGCATTTGGGCTGGGGAATAGATGCAGCAAAAGATCTTTGCCACAGAAGGCAAGATTCCCACCTGAATAGGTCCTGAACTATTGGCAGAGAACAAGACAGGGTGATTAAGTATTCTTTGTTTCTGAAATCTGGGCCCAATCCTTTCAGGAGTCTAGCAAAGCACAGCCATGAATAATCCTTCACTGTGTAATTACATTTGAGTCAGTTTTCAATTCAAGCTTCTGTACTGTGAGTTTGTGACTGCCATTCCTCTTGCAGACTTGTATGCTGAGGTGACGGCAAGCAAAATGTTCTTTCGGGAAATGACCCTTCTTTTCATGGAAGGCTAAGCAGGATTTTTTATTATTATTTCTTTCTCCTCTAACTATAATCCATAACCAAGATGGTTTTCGTTTAATTTTGGGAACATAATAAATAGTTATATGCTTGTTTCCTGTTCAGTGCAAATGCAATATCTTTACTAGATGTTGGGTTTATTTCACAAGCTAGTTGTAACTTTACCCCAGCCTCACCTGTTCTATCTGTGAGGAAGTGTTTGTGGGGCAGTTTTGCTCCTTTGTGTTCACTGAAATTCAGAAGCACAATGGGGAGCATTTCTTCTTACTGTCCCAAGTAATGTTTGAAACATTTCTAACTGAATACTATGGACTGTACTTATATAACAGCAAGGGTTTCCTGCTCTGGGTAGTTGTACGTACGGTACCTCCTGCAGATGTGCAAAGAAGAAAATGCAGCTGCCAAGACCACCTCTGATCTGCTGTAAGCCCCTATTGCAAAACAACAGCCATTGAAAAGAAAACCAAGGGTTTCACCATCTTGAAACCATCCCTTGAACCTGCACACACTTGGGGCAGGTCATGGGGCAACTCTTTGAGCCTGCCTAGCTCCTCCTGCCTTCATGGTGTCCCAAAGCAAAATTACAAATGTAGTTTGTATCTAGAGATGCTGTACAATCCTGTTGGCCATTTTGGGGGACGCAGATGAACATTTCTAAGATGCATATTAGTGAGTAGCTTTTGCAGAAAGGAAAGGGATACTTCTTTATTGTACAACAGAAAGGTGGCTGTTTGGCCAAAAAGTAAATGTGGGGCTTGAGTCAAATCTCCATCCTCATGAAATTTCCAGGCATCTGATCCAATGGGTTTGCACATCATGGTAAGCCACCCTGCAAATTTATGTATGTATGTATGTATGTATTATATTTATACCCCGCCTTTTTTCCTGCAAGGAACCCAAGGCGGCTTACATAATCCACCTCCTCTCCATTTTATCCTCACAACAACCCTGTGAGGGAGGTGAGGCTGAGAGTCAGTGACTGGCCCAAAGTCAGCCAGTGAGTTTCGTGGCCGAGCGGGGACCCGGATCTCCCAAGTCCCAGTCCAACACTCTCACCACTACGCCACACTGGCTCTCAATAAGCTTGCCATGGCTTCTTCTGCCCCTCTCCTTCACCCTCAGTCCTCCAGCTGGCTCCAGCACATATCCCATGTGCCTTTGCGGCGGAATCCACATCCTGCGATCCCTTGCTCCCTCACTACATCATCAGCCTTTTTACAATTGGTCAACTGCACGTTTGGGGCATTTTCACTTTACCAGGTCCCAATGGAAAGTTTCCCTATCCCTCCCCTGTCCCGTGCCTACCGATACCTGCCTGTATACAGTAATACCTTGGATTGCAAGTAACTTGGTTTGAGAGCGTTTTGCAAGACAAGCAAATTTTTAAATATTTATTATTATTATTTTTACTTGATATACAAGCGACGTCTTGCAATACAAGTACTGTAGTACGCCTTAAATTAAAAATCTCTGTACAAATTTTTTTGGGGGGGATTTCGTTTTGATATAAGAGTGTTTTGGGATTGCAAGCACGTTTCCGGAACAAATTATGCTCTCAATCCAAGGCATGACTGTATCTAATAAAAACTGTACCCCTTTTAATGGCCTTTTGTGTTTTTTTATTAGTATGCAGCTACCTTCGCCTGCCCATGCTGCTTGTTTAGTTCATCGGGTCTCCCGCTTCCCCTCTCTGGAGCGGCTCTCACTCTGTAGCCCCCTTCCCCACTCTTTGACGCCCCGGGTAGCAGTTTGTGTTGCAGCTGCAGGCCCCCCCCCCCAGTCCATCAGAGAAGCTGCTTTCACTCACCCTCACTCCTGCCTTTGTCGCTTCAGACAGGGAAATCTCATTGAGTTCATGCCACCAAGTTTCCCCCCACCTCACTCCTCCACCCCACACACTCCCACCCCACAGCCCAATTTCTCAGAGCAGTTTTTCTACTGCAGCCTTCTTCCCTCCCCCCCCTCTCCTGCTATGCCACCCCTACAATCGTACCAGCTAATTTCCCCCCAATGTGTTGCAACTCCAAAGAAGATCTCTATGGAGAAAGAACCATTTTTGGTGGCTTCTGTTGCCACTGTAAGACTAAGAACAGCTAAAAATCTACTTTCCCCCTTTGGAAAGTACTATGAGGCATTGCTTGTATGAGGGGTGCTTTCCATTTCTAAATGGGAAACGGAAAGAGCTGGGCTACAGGCTTGTGGAGTGGGGTGCAATGAAAGAAAACAAGTTTCCGAGAGACTATGGAGGGGTGCTTACAGAGGGAATGCCATGCTTCAACAGATGCTTATAGGGAAGGGATGCTTATATGGGGAGGGGGAAGGCTACATCATTCTACATTATTCTAGCAAGTATAACAGAGGCTGACGGGAAAGGTACTTCTGCAGTTGTAAATCCTTCTTAGTGGTAGTAAACATGTGTGTAGTGGGTCCAGATCCACCCAGAGATAGCTGAATGGATATTTCTAGCTTCCTCCTAAGTTGCTGATTTGGATGCTGAATTCAAGGGAAGTGGAGAGACTCATTTGCCCACATATCAAAGGGAACTGTGTCATTTTCAGCTCCTGGTCCTGGCAGCTCAACGTTGTCCTGAAGGAGCACATCCCCCCCCCATTAACTTGCAGATGTTGTGCAGGATGCAGGAAGCAACAATCACATCTGGTATGAGGTCTTCCTCCTCGGGCGTTCCTCCACATCCAGAAGTGTGTAGAGGGAGCACCACCATGCCTTTACTAAGTGGCCAAAAGCACGTTCTACAGGAAGTCTAGCACGGCTGTGGTAGTAGTTAATTTTTTTCTGTTTGGCTGTCCTCCTAGCTTAGTACAGTGCCATAAGCCGCAGTTGAAGTGCAAAGGCCTGGTCTCAGAGAATGAGGGGGTGCACGGGGAGGCCATTTACCATAGTGGCGGGGGAGCTGGTGAAGAATCTTCCTCTGGCTGGCTTGTCTTTGAGCACATGAGCAGTGATCACCATTCAAGCCTACGACACTCACACAAACACGCGAAGACAGCATCCCAGTCATACCACAACAGGTGTAAACACACCTTTGTGCCTAAGGTGGCATATGTGTTGGTAGGTGATCCTAAGCTTTAAGTGAGCCATTACACTTCCCCTGGTACTACAGGCATCCATGGTTCCAGAAATGAAAGTGGACCATCCTAAATACCCCCATTTGGTGCCCTGTGCAACAATGTTGTACCTGGGGCACAACAATGCTGCATTGTGCTGGGTGTCCTTGAAAGCACACCCAGCAAAGCAACTATGTTAATTTTTAATAAGATACAAACTGAAAGGGAAGAAGCAAAGCATTACATGCTATGGGAAAGGAGATGTGGGGGGTTAGTGTGGTGGGAGTAAGGGAGCCACTGAGCACTGGCACTTTTTCCATTCTGATCATCCTCTTCCATCCATTCCATCTGAGCCTCTGTTGAAGACTGTGGTTGGTGATGACTGCTCTGCAGACATTGCTGAGATGCTGGGTCAGCCTCCTGCACCTCTTCCAGTGGTGCAGGGGGGTTCTCTGCAGGCTTTATGCCATGGTGCAGGGAGTCCAATGGATCCACTGTAGGGCCCACTGGGAAGACAGGTGGGTGATTGGGAATATTCACGTGGAGGAGGAGGAGGACCAGGAGGGTTAGGGAGGAGAAGGAACAGCTACAGTGGCACGTAGGGATATGACATCTATGGAGCTTGCTCTTGGTGCCTTGCACCACTGCTTGCAAGGCTGCTGTCAACTCTGAAGCACATCCATCTGCCTGACAATGGCGACAGTTTGATTTCTCATCGCCCTATCTGAGGCTGCCATGCCTTCGCACACACACCGATTTGTGAGAGCTGGACTGACCCGGGTTCAAAAGCTCCCCTAGCCAATGACCCTCAGTCCCAGTCACGCAAGCGGAAGGAGGAGATAACAGCAGTTAATAAAGATTAAAGAGTTTATTTGTAAGACCCAATTACATGGGATTAAGGCAATCAATGCATCTCTACTCACTACATCATTGCAGACTCAAATCCACTACCCCAGTGGTAAGGCTAGATGAAGTGAAGTCCAAGAGACATGTCGTGTCGAGACGAGCAACACAGCAAGTGGAAGAGAGAGTGAGGAATGACGGAAGCGGAAGCTATCAGCAAGTGTGCTAGCTTATATACCGCAGACCCTGCACCTATAAATAGGATATTACTCACCCCAGTTGTGCAACCCATTCATCAACATGTTTACTGCTTCAAACCTGTCCAAGGCTGCTGAGTCATGTCACCTCGAGACTATGTCTTGTGACCAAAGGCCTTGTGTACTTGAACTCAAGTAACACCCACCAGGTCAGGTGATAATCCCGATGTCAGGTGGTAATCTCGTTCTGCCTATGCAAAACCCAACATCCCCCTGCTTTTGCATTTGCGCAGAACGTGGTCATTTACCTCATACAACAGCAACAGCTTTGTTGACATCTGATGCTGTTCCTTCATCTATGAACTTTGATAAAAAAAACTTCTGCAGGAATGACTTTACCTGCCAGAAATTTGAACCACTATCAAATCACTCCTGATGTATCCCTCCTTATGACACAGTTTTATTTGCAAACCCAAAACAGTTGTGTATTGCTATCTGCCTGCAGCATAGCAATCCTGCCTTGGTTTCCTGAAAAAACTGTAATAGGTTTTTCACATCAATCTCAGCATCATTTAAACATTTTTAACAATTTAAACTATTTAAACACATGCAATAACTATTCAAGCTTTACAATAGCATTAATAGCAGAATACATAATACAATGCATTCAGTTCAACTTCAGTTGAACTCCAACCTTTAGATGATTGTTTCTACAAAATCAATCAAAGTATGATTATAAAAATAACAAACTTCAGGTGTGTTCTTGTTGTTCTTACTATCACAACCACAACTGGCATTTCTGTGAATCTGTAAGCCACCTGTGCTCTGACTTGTAACTCTTAGTCTGAAGTGTGATGTTCCTTCCAGATAACACTCAACTCCTTTTCAGAGCTCTCCAAGCATGTCCTGTTGGTCTAACAGTCTGCCTATCACACTGACAGCAATACCTGGCCTTGTTGCTTGTACAGTAAAGCTCAACAGCCCAATGCCCCTGTGTAGCATTCAAACTGCTTTTCCATCAGCACGTGCTTGAAAATCCTCAACTATTTGGAGTCTCTCACTGAGTTAACTATCTCCAAAATTCTCAATCACATCCATGATATTTCTCTGGTTTGTTGCAGTAAGATACTGCCCTCTTGGTTCTCCCTCAACTTCTATTTACAAATAAACAGTTGATCCACCACCAAGCAGTTTCAATTCAATGAAATTCCAAACCCTGGATCAATTCTATCATATTGCTTTTATCTGTCCAGAAAAAACAATAGATCATCCATTTAAACAAAGTACATACAGTCTATGTCCCTGTTCATCCTGTTTAACAAACAAACATTGATCTGCCTCTCTGTGCAAATCACACTTCAGCAATGTTTGAGTTCAAAACAGAATTCCAGCCTCCAGCTGATTTCTAGCTTTTCTACAGAAAATTCTCAAACAGTTTTCCATTTAAAGACTTCCTCTCATTTAAAATGTTTATGTTCCAATATTTCCACTGTGAAATATCCATACATCTTCCTCCACATTCTTAAACATCAGTCTAACTGTTTCCAAAGCAAATTGTTGTTGCACTCATCTCATGATTATCCAGCTCCTTTTTAACCTGAGCAAAAATCACAAGCAACCAATCTTGCTATTTGTCATATAACCTTTTCCAATCTGGTTAGTTTTCACTTAAAAAATCTATCTGGTAACAATGAGTTCCATGGACTGCTGTTTGTTTCACCAGCTTCCATGTTTTGTTCTTTATCCAAAGAATTCAACTCAGCTTGCATAGCCTGAAGCTATGGTTCAGCTTCCTTAACAGACAATTTTTCACCTCTTTGAAATTTTGAAGTTTCAAATGGCTTTTCCTGCAAATTCATCCTGATCTCTCACAGGTTGTTTGACTCACCTGTTCCTTACCTCATCAGTTATCAGGTTCCTGTTCCAATAAACTTGCACCAATGATGAACAATCATTTGTTTAGCCTCCTCTAAACCAAATGTGTATCAATGTTTGTCAAATTTACCTGACTGTCTTTCAGCAAATGCTTTTCTATTCTGACTCTGACCTTGATGCATCCCCTGCATTAACAGAATTAATTTTGAAAAATGATCTCACCTTTTCATTCCAGCATTATACTAAACACTTCTAGATAATCTCACTATCCAAGTGTTATTCATGTGAAACACAATATTCTCATTTTTAGAAAAATCTCATGTAAGATCCCTTACAGATTTCTTCTAACTTTGAGGTGTATGTACCTACATATCAGATCCAAGATCCTGAAATGTTTCTCCAGAAGATTCCTTCTTTCTACACTACTTTCTATAAGGTGTACAGTTCATCACACAGAACTAAAACTTCTATCATGTACATAATCAAAACATTTAAGAGCTTCTACCTAAACCTCATTAACCAAATTAGTATCACCTCTTCTGAGTGTTTGTTTACTCTTCCACACAATCCATGTGTTCAATATCACATCCTGTTAGAAAGTCATGAAAGCATGCACTGAATTGAACTTCCCCATATCTTAAAAGAAATAGGTAACATGGGTAATATGCTTGTTTCCCATCCAAGCACAAAACACCTTGACTCTGTTCAATACTTCAGCTTTCTATCTAACATGTACACAACCTGTACCTCGTGTATTGATCAATTAACATCATGAAATAACGTGCTTCTCCTCTAAAAACCATCAGAGTATCCACAAGATCACCAAGAACAAATTGAATGAAATGTTTTTTTCAGCTTGCCTTCCAGTTTACCTGTTGAAGCTAGCATCCCTTGTTTATGTGCACAAAATTACCTTTCATGTGAAAATTTCAGTTTCCCAATGCTTTCCCCACCAGAGTTTGCATTTTCTTTCACAGGCCTGTGAATCTAAATGATCAAACATTTTCTGTTCACAACAAAATAATGTCCATTTTGTTATGTCCTGGGTTAAAACACAAAGTTGTTCCTATCAGCAGCACCCCTGCTGATTTCAAGCTCCTTTCTTCTGTGATCCCACATGAAGAAAATGAAGAACAGCTTCTCATTTTAAGCACAGCTTTCTCTGTTCAAAACTGCCGCGCTGCTTTTCTCTGTTGCTTTAAAACCACGCCTCCGCTGGTTTGATACAGCGTCCCGTGTTGTATCAGGTTTCCCGAGATACGTTCCTGTCACACGTGACTTTGCTACGACATGATGCTCCAGACGCTTTACCCACATCAGACGTAATCCACGCATTTGTAATCCAAGCCACTTGTTGATACAATGCAAAAGATAGCTGATCTGCTGCTGTGTGAAGAAGCAAACTGTAAATGAAATATGATCCTCCTGCCTGTAGCCTTGACTCAAATGAATAGACACAGACAGAGCCTCCTGGAGATATTTCCTTGCCCGATACAGCTCCTTGACAATCACTCCAGCAAGCTGTGGAAAACGAAATCCTTGTGTCCAGCGTTGTTCACTTTTCAGCCTAGTAGCTGCCCGAAAGCCTTGGATTTTGCCAAGCCTGGCACCTCCGTCTCAGCTGCTTTCAAAACGAAAAATCCTTCGTCTCTCTGTCCTGCATTTTTCAGTTGTGCTGCATTCCAAGCCGCTGTTATCAGCTCTAGCAACATTGCCTTCCCCGGTTTGTTTACAAACCAGTTCTTACAAATAGTAAACAATCCTCTTAACTCTATAACTGCTGAATTTTTCCGAACTGCGTCTCTGTGGCTTATCTGCCCAATCTGAGATAACCATCAGATCCTTATCTCTGGGCCCATAACCAGATGTGAGAGCTGGACTGACCCGGGTTCAAAAGCTCCCCTAGCCAATGACCCTCAGTCCCAGTCACGCAAGCGGAAGGAGGAGATAACAGCAGTTAATAAAGATTAAAGAGTTTATTTGTAAGACCCAATTACATGGGATTAAGGCAATCAATGCATCTCTACTCACTACATCATTGCAGACTCAAATCCACTACCCCAGTGGTAAGGCTAGATGAAGTGAAGTCCAAGAGACATGTCGTGTCGAGACGAGCAACACAGCAAGTGGAAGAGAGAGTGAGGAATGACGGAAGCGGAAGCTATCAGCAAGTGTGCTAGCTTATATACCGCAGACCCTGCACCTATAAATAGGATATTACTCACCCCAGTTGTACAACCCATTCATCAACATGTTTACTGCTTCAAACCTGTCCAAGGCTGCTGAGTCATGTCACCTCGAGACTATGTCTTGTGACCAAAGGCCTTGTGTACTTGAACTCAAGTAACACCCACCAGGTCAGGTGATAATCCCGATGTCAGGTGGTAATCTCGTTCTGCCTATGCAAAACCCAACACGATTTGCCCAACACGCAGATGCTGTTAGTTGACCAGATAGACAGCAGATGCTCACTGGCCCTTCTTCTATGTTCCTGTTCATTCATTTCCTTGAAAAGGCTATATGTGCACTCCCCTACCACTTCAGTGGCACTGACCAAGTCCCTTGTGAGTTGTACCTGGTTGGTTTTACAGCTTGTTATGGAGATGCTCCGCCTGTTGAGCATTGGTTAGCATTGGTTGAGCATTGAGCAAAATATGTTGGACTGCTTGTTCTGGAGGAGTACATTGTTGGCAAACTTGTCCCTGAAGGGGGGTGGGGGCTGGTTGCTGGGGAAGCAGGGATGGACTGCCTGGACATACTGTTGGCTCAAAATAGAATGGGTTGCCCAGGATCTGGGGATCTTGAAATACTTGTGGATGAGGCCCTGCACAGCTTGGGTGTACTGGAGACAATTGTCCATGCAGTATAGGGCTGAGAGCACGTCTTGATGTGCCTGGAGTTGGGGAGGACGAGTCACAGCTTGGAGACTGGCAGCTCATGAGCTGGTACCTGGCTCTCTGCGGGTGGCTCAAGGGAATCCTGCTGCCAGCAGTATAACCACGGTGTGTCATGTCCCTCCAACCTAGCAACCTAGCAGCAAACTTCTCATAGAATGGCATGGTGCATGGCTTGACCCCTGACTGTTTGCTGTGATTTCCTTAAACCTTTTCTTCACTTAGAATCATTCTGTTGATTCTAAATAACCAGCCAATTGTTTGGTTTGTAGTATATACTGCATGGGTAGGCAACATGGTTCCCATGGTGGGCACCAATGTGTCTCTGGATACCTTTCGTGGCACCCACCAAGGTGCTCCATGCCCCCGACTTTTTTTCAAGTTAACACATTCATTCTTCCGGCAGATGGGATTGCTGTGAAATGTGTTGGTGCTGAAAACTGGGTTCAAAGGAACTGTTCAGTGTGTTGAGGCTCAGAACCCACCTCTGCCTTGTACTCAGTCTTTGGGGCAGGTTACTTGTCCTTTGCCTACGCCTCCCATGGCAGCCATTTTGTGGTGGTGCCAGGGCAGTTTCTCAGATTGGCCAATGTGCTCACAGCCTCTGAAAGGTTGCCTACTCTGCTATGCTGCATCCAGGCAATAGACCTCTGGCCACACACACACACACACAGACACGCACACGCACACACACACACACACTCATCCATGTACACACAAGTGAGACACTATGTTAAAGGGCCCACAGCAAATTCCACAGGAATGTTATTTTTGTATTTCATTAAGAGACTGGCTGTTCTTTGAAAGGATGCTTGATCTCAGCATATTTTCCGTGCCATGGTGTCACTCCGCATCTGTGTTTGACTAGCAGTAAACAAGAACGGCATTGTTTGTTTCTGAGTTGGGTGTGAAATGACATTTCAGGCAGCTTACTTTTTTCCTCTCTTGCCTGAAGCTGTTTTCCCCTTTGCTATTGATATCCTAGCTGGCTTTCAAGTGCAGGAGCAAATTTCCTAACCAGCTGTCACATGGCTGTCCTAATGATTCACTAGCAAGAGTCTATTAATCTGAGGAGCTCTGGTGACACATCTGACAATTGGGGATGCTAATAACCTCAGATTTCTGATTGTAGCCCTATGCAGGCATTTGCCTGATTGTATGGAGGGCTACTATGTCGGGGGGGGTTGCGTTCACATAAGGCCTGGCTGCCATGTCACCTGGCACCCGGCTTCCTGTTAGACTGCCGCACATTGAGCACGAAGATCTGTAAAAGGCTCTGTGAACACATTCAGCTGAATGCGTTTACAGAGTTCCTGTGATAAGAAACCCTGATAAGACAGGATTCGCAGTTGCGGAAACTCTGTAAGCACATTCAGCTGGACGCATTTATAGAGCTCTTTTCAGACCTCCATGCTCAATGCGCAAAGGTGTAACTGGAAGGCGGGGCTTACATCCCCCTATACACGTTTTCCTTACTCACAAGCAGGCAAATGAATGCCTGCATAGGGCTTCTGTATCCTATATATGAAATCTTAAGTGTGATCTATCTATTTGTTAATGACGCGCTTCCAACAGGTCCTGATAAGGGGCCATGTCCCCGTTTCGATCACTGTCCCTATAAGTCACCTTTTGAAAAACATTGTTAGTGTGAATACCTAGCTCAGTGATAGAGCACCTAATCTGTATGCAAAAAGTTCAAGGTTCAATCTGTGGCACCTCCAGTTAGGAAAGGCCCTGGAGAGCTACTGCCAGTCAGTCTGTAGAGACAGCACTGAGCCAGATGGACCCATGGCGTGAGGTCCTTGATGCCATCCAGTTTTAGCACACACACACACACACACACACACACACACACCCTCCCTCAGGTTTCTACCAGTTAAATCTCTGAAGGGGATGGATGCTCCTTGCATATAAACACATGGACATAAAATGCCACTGCACAACTTCCCTTTCATGCATGCCTCTTGCACACACACACACTAATTTGAGCTGCACAGTTATGCCAGATTCATTGTGAGACTAAAAATTCTTAATTGGAAGTCTCTGAAGCAACCATCTAAACAGCACTGGACTGGTAACGTTTGGGAAACTATGATTATGTACAAACTTATTCAGCAAGTGCAACAAGCAAAGAATCTTAAGTTAAAAGAAGAAGATATTAATGGCATCATGGCATCATGGAAGTCCTTCAAACTTCTGATAAAATTCCAGTCAAGTACAGATGCCTATATTTTTTTCTGACTGTGATTCTTGCACACACACTTTAGATATGCTGTGTAAGATATACATCCAATCTTTCATTAGATAGCACACCTCTCCTTAGCTGTTTTAACTCTAGTTGTCCCACAAGCATATCCATTATATACTTACAATTATGATCAGTGAGTTTCTCTATTTCTTAGAAATCTTGTTTTATTGTGTGTGTTCTTTTTTGTTCCCCCCCACTCTGTTTTTAGCTTTATTTCAAAATAAAATAAAATTCCATGGGGAAAGGAAAGGAAGGTGCTACTATGTGATCAATCTGGTACTTCACAGCTTTTTGCTGCTGCCATTTACCTGTTCTGCCATTTACGTGTGTGTGTGTGTATTACTATATATAGATATTTATTTATTATATTTATACCCCACCTTTTTTCCTGAAAGGAACCCAAGGTGGCTTACATGATCTTTCTCCTCCTCCTCTCCATTTTATCCTCACAACAACCCTGTGAGGTAGGTTAGGCTGAGCGCAAGTGACTGGCCCAAAGTCACCCAGTGAGCTTCATGGCTGAGCGGGGACTAGAACCCTGATCTCCTGAGTCCCCAGCCCAACACTCTCACCACTACATCACACTGGCTCTCTATATAGTGGTGTGTGTACACACACACACACACACACATATGCAGAGAGAGAGAGAAAACGTAAACAGCAGGACCAAAAAGCTGTGAAGTGTCAGAGTGTTCACATAGTAGCACCTTCCTTTTTCTTAATAGTGTTGTATATATACTGCCAACTAGGGTTAGGTTAACAGTTCATTCACCACAAGAGAACTCGGCTCTAGTCTACGGAGGCTGATGCCACAATGGGTCATGCCCCAATTAATCTTTTAGGTGCCACAATATTAGTCCTTCTGTTAACCGTATCACTGTATGCATTTCACTTGATTTTTAGATCGGCATTTACTGGGAATATTCTGGGAGGTGGAACACGTGCCCTTTAAGAAACCAAGGTGTGTGCTGCGTAGTACAATTGGACAGTTTCAAAGGGCCATATTTTCAACATTACCTGGAGGTAATGCAATGGAAATACAAAAAAGGCAGCTAGAGATCTTAAGGGCCAGCAATTAGTACCGGCTTTTGACCTCTTCAACTCTCTTATCAAAAGGGTCATCCCTGCAAGCAATTGCTATTAAAGGGGTGGGGCAGCGGACAGGAAAGAGCATGACCTTGTCCATTAAAGGCTGGCACATGTCAGAAGATCAGTGGAGGATTCCCAATAGCTTCAATTGTCAGCCTGTCTGCTTGCTGATGTTACCATTAGGATGAGATGCTGGTATAAAGATGGGAAGTGGGGCATGGGTGGAGATACCGGAACACTTTTTGGGTACTACTTGCATTATTTCTATTTTAGATGCACCAGCCTGCTTTTAAGGGGGCGTGTAAGGGATATTTTAACAGCTAGAATTAAGAGTTATTGAAATGATAAAGATCTTACAATGTCAGAAGAAAGTTACCATCAAGCAGGAAACTGGATGAACGGAAACTCCACACTTATCTGTCTGTCCCCACCCCGCTTAAACTCATTTTGTGGATACACCCTTAATAAAACTTTGATTCCTTTCTAGCTCTCCCAGGAAACAGAGCACCTATCTATATATTTTCTTAAAGGCACAGGGTGGAATCCAAATAGTGTCACCCCCCCACACACATGACGGAAGGCTTCCATCAGCAGAATGGGGAGGGGACAATTCCCCCTCCTCCTGCAGTCCCTGTGCCCCCCAACTCTGCTCTGGAGGATTTCCCCAACCATATGGAGCAGATTTGGAGGGGCATGGGAGGGAGGGGAAATCACCTCCCTCTCTGTTCCACTGTCAGAAGCATTCCATCAGTGGAGCGACCCTAGTTGGACTTCATTCAGTGTCCTCTGCACATAATACTAAAAGATAGGAGGCTTAATGAATGAGCTCAAAGATATGGAATGAGATGATATGCAAATCCCTTTCATTCCAAAGCATCACTAAATCTAGGCCATGGACTGCACTGGGAATGGGCAAGGGCAGGGGACGGGAAGGGAAGGGATCCGAGAGGGCTGAAGTTTCAAGTGTGTGTTGATTGTATGTGATGCATGTGAACTTCATATATATTTGCCCCCACTTTAAGCTCACCTTGCAGATACACCTTTAGCTGCTGCAATCCTGTACCCACTTTCCTGGGAGTAAGCCCCACTGAACTCAATAGGACTTACTTCCGAGTAGACATGTATAGGATTACTCAGTTAATCCTTCCTTTCTAGCGTAAAGGTATTCCAATCCATAGTTCTTCTTTGCGCGTCATTGAAAGCTCCACTGGCTTCTCTCCAGGCCGGGTTGGCACAATCATTGAGGAAAGAAGCACCACGGCGGCTTCTTTTCCATGCCCCCTGCATGTGCAGGGAGTGTGTCGCGTGATTTGCTTGCCATGTCGTCCAAACCCGGCGAGGTGCACTGCAGGGGTGGCTTTGAAAGCCCCCCCCCCCAGAACCCATGGCTTGTTATACGGTTCTGGGGTGGTTTCAGGACACCCCCGCCCATGGATGTTGAAGAGTCCTTGGTCTCGAGTCACAAGTCGAGTCACGAGTCTTTGGACCCAAGTCTTGAGTCTGAGTCCGAGTCCTTGGTCCAAAATTGTGACTCATGAGTCACGAGTCACAAGTCACTCCCAAAGCTAACTGCACGAGTCCCTATTAAAATCAATGGGGGTTTTCCCCAACAAAATAAGGCTATTTCAGATGTGTGGCTTAAATAAATTCTAGGCACAAGTGTGCCTTTTTATTTCAGAATTCTGCAACTGATTTTGGCAAGAACAGACCAGGCAGACAAACCCAAAATAACCAGACAGGCAGAGGAGGCAGGGAACCCCAAAGCAGGCAGGCAGAGGCCTTTGTCTTGGACAATTCAAACTGTGGAAAGAAGAGACCAGGCAGGCAGAGGCGGCTGGGAACTCCAAACAGGCAGGCAGAGGCAGCCAAACCCAAAATGTCTGAAAGGTTGCATTTTAGGAAAATGATTTTTAAAAATAAACTTGCTGTACTTCCTAAAACCTATCCATGTTGCATTTGAGGAACACGATTTTGGAACACGAGTCCTTGGTCTCGAGTCCCGAGTCGAGTCTCGAGTCCCATTAAAAATATTGGGACTCGAGTCTGACTCGAGTCAGAGGGGGGACTCAGTCCGACTCACGAGTCGAGTCCTGGAGTCCAAGTCCCCATTCCTGCCCCCGCCACACACCTCGCTGGGTTTGGATCAGACAACACAGGAAGCTGCGCGCCCGAAAGGGTAATTAGGCAAATGGTGCGGCATGCAAGGGGGTGGGGGAAAGAAGCCACTGTGGCTTCTTTTCTCAATGATTGTGCGAAAGCTGGCCTCAGGGTGCTTCTGGTGGCTTCCCCATTTGCTGCAAGGCTGGGCACAGCTCTATGCCTGCAGTGTGGACACGAGCGGAAGTTGGTGGCTCCAATGTCAATGGCACGGCGTATCTACTCTGGATTTTAGTCTGAACCGTAAAGGAGCTATTCATTGTGCTGAACCCCATCCCTCAAATAGGTTTGGCATCATGGATAGCTCCTTAAAAATTTGGAGTAAAATCCGGAGTGGATACACAGCCCTGCTGACATTGGAGTCCCTGGCCTCCACTGGTGGACACCAATGCGAATGGGAAAGCCCTTGCCCACATGCATAAAACATCTCATGTTCACGTTGGGGCTCCCTCATGTGCAAGTAGTGGCTGCTCAATCTGATTATTTGTTTCTTGCTGTTCACTTGCCAATAACCCTGTAAAATTAGAGGCAGGCAGTTAATTTTCATATTGTGTTTCAATGCAACATTTCCTCAGGGGTTCTGCTGGTGCAGGAGTAATTCTTTTTTAAAAAAACCCAAAAAACTAAAACTAAACAGTTATGCTTTTAATTTTTGCTCCCCCCCTTTACGGGGCACATACAAAAACCAGGTTACATAGGGAGAGGTCTTTTACAGCAAAATAACTTTTATTGCCCCCCTTTCCCTTTTGCTCTCATTAGAAGCAACTCCTCACCCGCTTGCTTTCCTTGAACATATAAATAAATAATGCCCAATTTCAAGCCATTGAGGACCAGCATGAAATGAATCGCAAAAACTACCACATCTGGAATAAGAGTCAACATATTTTAGAGGCAGACTTCATTTTTTTTCCACACACAACACTAAATCATGATGGTTTCGTGTGCCAAAAATAACACAGGAGGTTATGACTATGGGAGGACATGAACCTATAATGAGGTTCAATAAAGCACTAATCTTATTGGGTCATGCAATCTGGTTTGCTTTTGCTTTGACAAAAAATAAAGAAGGGAGTGTTTAGGGGTTTCTTTTGGTGGCGGGGTGGGGGAGTTTTTTGGGTCCATTTTTTTCTCACTTCTACCATGCAAATCAATGGATTAACTTTGTCCCAAATTAGTCTGATTTCAAGGAGGATGACACACTCCTCTTGCTCATCATTTCAATGTAAGAAGAAAGTTTCATTAGACAATGGACCATATTAGAAGAGTAATAGCTACAGCATTTTCCAAGGACCTCTGGAGGTTATAAGATATCGGGGTGGTGGAAGAACCATTTCACCAAGTCAGATACAATCTGCTTGCTTTGGCTTCAGTTTATTGTTTTAAAAACAGCCATTAATTTTGGCTGGGTATTAAAAATCATGTAGGGACTTGCTGAGCTTTGCAGAGGGACAGGGAAGCTACCGTCTGGTTCTGGAAATTAACAAAATGAGATTTGTGTTGTTTTGCCCATTGTACCCTGTTTACTTTGTGCCCAAGGTAAAGGAAGAGTTTAGGAAAATTGACAGGTGTTATTGCTAAGATTCCTTTGGAGTTTTTTTTTTTTAAATGCTATTTGAAATGAAGGCTTGTGCAGTGAAATGAATTAATGGGAAACCTAACCTGCAGCAGTATTAAAAGTAGTGTGGCCACTTGTTCATTGCCACAAAAGAGGACACAGATTTGGATAAAATGTGCAATTTGCTCATTTATATGTATAGATGCAAATTCAGAAATAATTACTATCATTTAAACAGAAATACAGTAGTACATCTTTCCATAGTGGAGAAGTGTGATCAGGTGACCGATGTGCTCACCTGCTCTGTGTTTGCTATTCAGGTGCTAACTCTTCATGGGCAACTTCAAGCCCCTACCCTACTCTCACTCACTTCTTATAGTTCTTGATCTTTAAACTGGATTGTCCTCTGTAAAGTGGGACACATGGACCATCTTAAGTAGAAGTCAGCCCAGGTGCATGAGTATAATGAATGTCTCATCATTAGAACATACACACAGCAGATAAGGACCTGGCCAATATTAGAAAGCAAAGCTTCTCCTTGCTGGATTCTACCAAGGGTCCATCTAATCCAGTAGTCAACCAGATGCCTCTGAGAAGCCTGATAGAAGGACAATGAAAAGGCAAATGACTGAGATCCAATGTAAGTGTACAATTATGCATATTGGGACATCCCCCCCCCACCTCAACCCCGTCCCCCCCCCCCCCAAACTGCATGTGAGTGCTAATGAGAACCTTAACTGATAGTGACTAACGGGGAAAGAGATCTGGTGATCTTGTGGACTAATCACTGAAAATGTCAACAGAGCATGAAGTTTATCATGCGGCTGGTGCTTGTTTTATTCTTTACTAAACAGCCGCTGGGAGGGAGGGGAGAATCCAAATTGATTGGAACCCTGGTGGAGGGGGAACAGGAGGGGCTTTTTAAACCTTTGTCCCCAACATGGGCTTGTGTCCAATGTTAGTCCTACTTAGAGTAGACATAATTTAGACTAACATTGGCTACAACCCATGGTCTCGGTCTGGATTTGGGCCTCCATGGCTGCTATACATCCTGGGATAGAAGTTGCTACTGGTACCAATGGGAGCTTCTCTCTCATTCGTGGAGTGGGGTGTATGTGTATCCATGGCTTGTTGTTCTTCCATACGTCTAACAATTTTTTGCTTTAATCATACTTTCCAACAGAATTTAAGCTGATTGCTCAATCATTATGGGGATCATCCCTGGTCCCTTTTAAAATACAGTAATACCTTGGATTGCAAGTAACTTGGTTTGAGAGCGTTTTGCAAGACAAGCAAAATTTTAAATATTTATTTAAAAATTTTTGACTTGATATACAAGCGACGTCTTGCAATACAAGTACTGTAGTACAGCTTAAATTAAAAATCTCTGTACAATTTTTTTGGGGGGAATTTCATTTTGATATAAGAGTGTTTTGGATTACAAGCACGTTTCCGGAACGAATTATGCTCTCAATCCAAGGCATGATTGTAGTGATATTACATTACCTTCCAATCCTCAGGTAAAGAGGCTGATGTTAATGACAAATGGCTTTTTTGTTGTTGTTGTTAGAATACCATCAGTTTCACATTTGGGTTGTTTAGGAACTCTCCGGGAAAATGCCATCTGGGCCAAATGTACTGTAATTTGTATGTAATCTGTCATCTGTAATTTGTCAATTACTTTTAAAATGTTGATGTCGTCCTTTGTCACCTCTATTTGACATACCGTAGCTCCTCAGTTTCTCCACTCAATACAGTGGTTCAGATTTGATCATGTCTCCAGCATTGTCCTCAGTGAGAAAATAAAGAACTCCATATCTAGCCTCAGTTTAAAGTGCTGGTTTTGACCTTTACAAAAGCCCTAAATGGTTTGGGACCAGGCTATTTGAAGGATTGTCTACACCTATTGGAACCTGCCCAGACCTTAAGATCACTCTCCAAGGCTCTGCTCTCTGCTCTGCCAGGAAATACCAGATTGGCAGCCACCGGAGACAGAGCTTTTTCAGTAGTGGCCCCACATCTATGGAATTCCTTCCCCAGAGATCTTTGGTTGTTTTTATACAGGTTCTCCAAATATGTATTTGTTTGGCTAGCCCCTTCCCAAAATTGATTTTTTTAAAAAAAATATTTAAGCATCTCTAGTTTGATCTCTCTCATGTTAGTCGTGTGTTATTTTAACCTGGTGCTTAGTTTTAATTTGCAATGCATTTTCTATTTTTATTGTAACTTTTATAATCTACAAATGTACAGAGCAGCTCAGGAATTACTTCCAAGGAAACACTCCAGCCTGCCATCATGCCATGTCCAGTGACAGGTTGGGGCACTTACCCACAAGTAGATCCACTGGGAGAAGCACTCATCAGGACTGTTGCTGGAGGTGATGATAGGCTAGGTAGGCCTCTTCCTTAGCAGCTGCTCTGTTACCTGGAAAGGTTTCCACTTGGTCTTTCAGGACCAGAGCCCTTCCCAGCTAGATCTGCTTCTGAGAAAGCACCAGAGCAAATAATAAATAAATCTCAGACACTTGCTCACAAATATAGAGGAGCTTATATAGAGCTTATATCGAGGAGCACTAGTTTGCTTCTTTAAATGGCAGGTTCTTGCATCTAACCATCAGCAGATCTACTCATGCCTTAAAAGCCTAAACGTGCCATTTTGAAGCAGCAACACTGCAGGGGACAATGACCCATGTCATACCTGTCCAAGACCTGTGGCGTAGTGGGGTCAGGGCTTGCAGGGACACAGTGCCAGCACTTTTTCATTAGCAAAGATGCTGAAGTCATCTGCCACCTGCTTCAGAATTCCTGTTCTCCCTCAGCTTAACTACAATATTCACAGAAGGTGGGGGGGGGGGAATGAATTTCCCCAGCAACAATATATTGTTCCTTGTTGTAATGTAAAGTATGTTGGGGTGGCTTGGTCCTGAATGGGCAATTAAGACCCCTTGGCTGTATGAAAGACCTGCTCCTAGGAGATAAAAACTCCTAGAACTAGTTTGTTGATATGGATCAACACATCCGCAAACAATGTTGGAGGACTCTCCTTGGGGGTGCAGCTGTGGGGACTGTCATGTTGACCACCTGCTACTACACCACTGTCTAAGAATATGAAGGGCATTGAGGTACGGATTTGCCCATTAACAAAACCTGCTGGAAGTGAAGCCCTAATCAGCCACATCACTTGGAATGAGGTATAGAAAACACCATATATTCATGGGACATACGGTATCCATTTCTTTTCTTTTTTTAGTGTGTGTGTGTGTGTGTGTGTGCAGAAATACCTTCAGAATTCTGAGAAAGCTCCCATATATCTTTATTTTGGCATGATTTTGGCAGGTTCCTAGATTTAGTGGGGCCTCTGCAGTATTGTAGGTTTGAGTGCAGTTTGGACACAGTCAATTTAGATTTAAATTATTTTAGTTATGAAGGTCACTTGGCGATCCATGACAAATAACTGACTCTAGGGCCCAGGAGCTCCTAGCTATCTTTGAGATTTTGAAACATTTTTTTTCCTTTTTGGGATGCTCTGTTAACATGAAAAGAAGTGAGTTTTGGATGCTCTCAGAACTTGCTGCCCTTGCTCACTGCTGAGTAAATCAGTCATCCTTATTTCTGAGTAGACATGCATGATTATTATCCTGCCCCCAACCTCAGACCTTCAGCTTTGAAAGCCCTCTGTGTCTTATTTGGCAATGGATCATCATCATCATCATCATCATCATCATCATCATCTTATGTGGCTGTGTTGATCCCACTGTTTTGCACTCATTGTCTTAAAGTCATTTGATTCTCTGTGCAAAGGGAGTTATTGCTGGAAGAGGAGAACGTGGGTCCAAAGAAGTGCTTTTGTGGATGGGAATCCACAAAAGCACTTCTTTGGACCCACGTTCTCCTCTTCCAGCAATAACTCCCTTTGCACAGAGAATCAAATGACTTTAAGAACCCTAAAGTTCATCTACCTCAGTTTACCCTTTCTGTGATATGGGCTGCTGTGGATTCAAATGAATGCTTCGCCTCCAGTGACCCCTTGGTTCTGCCCCCAGTGACCCTGCCTTCTGCCCCCCCCCCCAACTCACTGGGCACCAGCCACCACTACCATGCAACCTGTATTAAAGTAAAATCACCCTTATTCTGCCGCCATCACTGAATTTCGGCAACACATTCAGTGATGCAGCAGCAGGGGGCAGGACTGTAGCCCCCAGTGGGGTCTGGGCGAGGCAATCTGGCAGAGCATTCAAACCTCTGTAGGTTTGTGAGGTTTATCATGTAACATGGCACAAATCAATAGCAGCACTCAAGGAAAGTTGCTGACAGTTGAAAATAGTGAGAAGCAAGCAAGTAACTTTTCACTGCAGGGCTATAATGACTGGAAACGTAGCCCCATCGTGTAACTGTCTCAAAATCGGCACAAGAAATCAGCTGAAAGTGAACCAATGCACTAACTGCGGGGCAGAAGCTGAAAGGAAAGTGCCCAGTTCAAAGTGAAGCGGAACAGACTAAGCATGGGCTTTTGCATAAGCAGAGATTTGCCTGGTGCTAACTGTGTCCCACTGTGGGAATCTAGGCTACAATGCTATACTGAGAGTAAGCATTTTTTAAAATGCTGTGTGTGTGTGTGTGTGTGTGTGTGTAATTGATGATTTAATTCTATTTTTAACTTTTGTATTTTTCTATTCTGTTTTAATTGTATGAGTTTTAAAGGTTGTGAACTGCCTTGGGTCCTAGTACTGGGAAAAAGGTGGGATACAAATAATAATAATAATAATAATAATAATAATAATAATAATAATAATAATTCATCTCATTGAACTTATTGGGACTAACTTCTGTTCTGAGTAGACATGCATAGGATTGCACTTGCTCAGTGTCAGTTCCTATGTGGAATTCCCCATTGTCAATTAAGAATTTCATTATTCCACCTTTGCTATCGTGATTGATGTAATGACAACTAATTTGGGTTGACCTGCCTCTTGACCATTGTAACAATCTGCAAGATACGGGTTCTGTTATTAATCAACCCGTGTATTGTGTTTTTGCATGTCTGTTTTGGCCTATGGTCAATATGGAAATAAAACTGAACTGATTATTCTCTCAGTCTCTTGGGTTGCACTACCACTCTTTCTTCTGACAACTGCAATGCCTTCAGATGTATAATTATTACATCATGCAATATTTTCCGATTCCCAGTTGTAAGACAGTTTATTAGAATAGCTGTTATATCTATATGAGGTCTTCACTAAAGGGGATGTTTCCATTCCATTGGATAGGTTGGCTATGGAAGATGCTACAGAACTAGGCCTACCCTCATGGTATCTACTGAAAGTTGCCCCCTTTGTGACAGCTCTTTAGATGCACAAGTGGCTCTAGCATGTGTAGAAAATTATTTTGACATTGCTATTTTGACTCAAATTATTTTTCCTACTTTCTAGCTCCATCTGCTGGAACAGAACAAAAAACTATTGCTAAAAATAATAAGTTAACCAGTTTTCTACTATCTGGATGTATCCAGAGAGAGAACAGACAATCTCTACCTTAGGTAAATACATCTTTTCTACAATTGTATAGCAGGAAACATATAATATATAACAAAAACATCACTGCATGTTGGAATATACATTTCAGAAAACGGAGGGGGGAAATGTTGGCCCAGCATGCAGCTGCCGTCAAAAAGGCAAATTCTGTGCTGGGGATCATTAGGAAAGGAACCAAAAACAAAACTGCAAAAAACATAATCCTTTTATACAAATCTATGCTGCAACCGCACTTAAAATACAGTGTGCAGCTATCATCACTGCACTGCACCACACCACAAAAGGGTATTGTAGAGCTGGAGAAGGTACACAAAAGAGCAACCAAAATGATCAAGGGGCTGGAGCAAGCCCCCTATCAAAAATGGTTACAGCATTTGGGGCCTTTTAACTTAGAAAAAAGGCAAGTAGTGGGGACATGATAGAGCTGTATAAAATTATACATGGTGTGGAGGAAGTGGATAGGGAGACATTTTTCTCCTTCTCTCATAATACGAGGACCCAGTGGGGTCATCCCATGAAGCTGATTGGTGGGATATTCAGGAGAGACAAAAGGAAGTACTCCACACAGCAGATAGTCAACTCCTATCAGCCCTAGCCAGCATAGCCAGTGGTGAGGGATGATGGGAATTGCAGTCCAACAACTTCTGAAGGGCCACGTGCTCCCCATCCCTATTTTAAGCAGACATCAGGGTGTTTTCAGATATCATATTTGTGCTGCAGATCCAGGAGAGTGATAAATTTGCCCTCTGTCCTTTCAGTGATATCAGCTACTTAGCTGTCACTGATGTTCAGGTGTCCTTTAATCTATTGGCAATACTAGTGATGGTTGCAACCTTGTTCTTTTCACCTCGAGATGAGACCTCTGTGGGGAAAGTGTAGCTAAAACTAAGTCCAACACACACAAATAGCTAGAAGAGTGTAAGATAGAATCTATTTATTGCATTACATTTCATCCTGTCCTTCCTCCAAGGAGTTCCGGGCACTGACTCAGGAGATCTGGGTTCTAGTCCTCGCTCGGCCATGAAACTCACTGGGTGACTTTGGGCCAGTCACTGACTCTTAGCCTAACCTACCTCACAGGGTTGTTGTGAGGATAAAATGGAGGAGGAGGAGGAGGAGGAGGATTATGTAAGCCGCCTTGGGTTCCTTTCAGGAAAAAAGGTGGGGTATAAATATAATACATAAATAAATAAATAAATAAATGTAGAAGGGGTTATGGATAAAGGAAGAATGAAATAATGGTATCTATTGGTTGTGAAACCATGGCAAGTGTGTGTGTACACATACACAGGTGGCCGTGGTTGTTTTTAATTTAAAAGGATCAAATGAAGTCTTTTTTGTTCTGCCGTATTTGGTTTGAACAACAACAAAAATATTCAGCCAGTAACAGACGTAGATAAGTAGACCTAAAATCAAGGCATTCACATGGTAGTTTAAGTTTCTACCAGCAAGCGGCGCTCAATCCTTGTTTACTTTTATCATGTATCTAACATTTGGCAAAGTGGCAGTGCTGCTGTTCCAGTTGAGATACCCACTAAGGTATATTCTATATTCCCATGTGAGCAAAGCAGTGCAGAAGGAGGGCAGAAGGAAGATACTGAAATATCTACTGCTAGAGTAGCTTATGGTGAGCTAACATCAGTTGGAGCAGGGTTGGAGAATACAGGCCTGTGGCTTACGCTGGCTCCGCTTGTCTGAGCCTGGAAAGCTAAGCAGGGTCAGGCCTGGCTATTATTTGGATGGGAGACCCCTCCTCTAGTTTCCTGCATTGAGCAGGGGGTTGGACTCGATAGCCTTGTAGGCTCCTTCCAACTCTATGATCTATGAAATCTATGAACATGTGGCCCTTCAGATGTTGGTGGACTGCAACTCCCATCAGCCCCAGCCAACATAGCCAATGCTGAGGGATGATGTGAATTGCAGTCCAACAGCAACTAGAGGGCCATGCATCCTGCGCACACCCCTGCGCTGGAGCAATGTATGCTCCCCACCCCCTGGAATACCCATGGAACATCCACAGAACTGGTATCCAAGGTCGGTCTTCTAACCTTTGAGCCACAGCTAGCGTGGTTCTTTCCCTGCAAGCTGTGGGGGGCAAAGGGAGGGTGCTGCAAAGTTGGAGCCCAGCTCTCTGACATCGGAGCATGTTTCCAAGGTCGGAACTGGGACTCCAGCTCCTCCTATATGGCCATCTAGACTCTGTTTAGCGGCCATAGGAATGCTCCGTGAGAAGGCCTTTTCTTGTTTTCCTGCCAAATAGATGTTGGGGGGGGGGATATAGCGAAGAGTCTCTTAAAAACCCAGGCACATTGCTTTTTGCATCCGGCCAGTGATGTGCCTAATGAGCTGAAGTGGGTGGAAACCAAAACAGCCAAGATGTGCCCCCAGTGATATAGGACCGTGACGACGATATACAGAAGAACAGGCCAAAAGATGCATTTCTGTGTAGCCATTTCCTAGTGACTGTTCTGAAATGTAACATTAGAAATGGCCCCAATTATAGGGGTGTGAGGTATTGATCTAAGGGGGAAATAGGTGGTGGCTTGTCCTTTGATAAATGCAGTAGAGGGAAAGAATCTAGGGAATCTGTATTAAATAGAAGTAGAAATGTTTTAGATTGCTAGAAGAATTAGAAGAATTAACATATCTGTTTATGGTTAAGAATAAGGTTTTGTGAACTTGTGAGGTGGACGAATAAGAAGAAAAATGTTTGACAATAGAAGAGAAATTTATTTGTAAACCACACAGTAGAGTATTTAATGTTACTTATACTTTGTTGTGGGGAAAACCGGAAGTCCATTTTAGTTTAGTGTTGTTGTGTGTTTGTCTGTGTTTTATTTTTCTTTTGAAAATAAAAATTTAAATAAATAATAAAAAAGAAATGGCCCCAAATAAAAGCAGATGGCGCCAAGATCTCAATTCACTGAGGTGAAGGCCTTTTCTTCAGGTGGTGAATGGTGTCTACACAATTTGAAGAAAAGTTCTTGCTTGAATCTGAATGCAGCAGTTTTTTTGTTTTGTTTTTGTTTTTAATGAGGCTCTCTCTTTTCCTTCTACAATAGACAGAACAGAGGAAAGTGTTTTTTCACAGATGATGAATCCTACTTAGAACTGTTTGGTATAAATGGAAGAAAGAGATGCTACTTTAAGGAATTTATTTTTACTAGGAATGTACCTGTTCATATTCATCTGCCTGCATTATGTGATGGCGAACACTTTTGACTTAAATGCTAAGATAAGTTAACAGTAGCATCGTTTTTGCTATTAACACTTGGGACATCAGGCAGTATGCCTATGTACACCAGTTGCTGGTATACATCAGTGATGATCAGGGGTTGTGGGAAAGGGGGTGTGGCCAGGAGAGGGGGGCATGACCATCTGGGGAATCCTGAAGGGCCCGATTGGTTCTGCATCCTGGTTTAGAGTGTGGTTTCTCAACCACTTACCCTGGAATAGTTCCAGCAGGACCGGCCCAAGACATTGTGGGAAAGGGCAAGATGGTTCCACCCCATCCACACAGAGAAACTGGCCAGCATGGCAGTTTAATCTTACTTCAACTCTGGCAATGGGGCAGTGTCCTCCACCACACCTGAGGGAAGCAGGCTAGCTTAAGACCATCACAAAAACCCTTAAGCTTCTCACTTTGATATGCAGAGTCCTGAGTTCCCCTGCCTCTGGCAAGCTACTTTAACCTGCTCTGAAAGGGGCCATGGGCAAAATTGCAGAGACAGTAAGCAGGGAGGGAACAGATGCGAGCTGTGTGTGTGTGTGTGTGTGTGTGTGTGTGTGTGCGGGGTTCCTGATTCTTTGATGCATGTTCTTCTTTTCTGTAAATTTTATACTAAATTGAGGGAGGACATAATTTCGCCACTCTTAGGGAGGTTTCATGGTTTACCTGACGAATGGCTGGTCACTTTTTGTTTATGTGACCAAAATCCAACTGTCACTTATTCAGTTACTAAATTCCAGCAGTGTTCACGTACCTGTGGGGGGGCTCGCCTCTCCGCCGCCACGATTCTCGACGGCGGCGGTCCCCCTGCCTCATTCTTCCGAGCGGCGTGGAGCGTCCTCCGTGCCACTCGAGCTGCCACCGACTGGCGCGCTGGTCCCGTCGCATCACTTCCGTCGCGCAAGAAGTGACGCGACGGGACCAGTGCGGGCGGCGTGGGTGGCTTGCCGCGGAGAGGCAAGCCGCCGCTGGACGCAGGTAGGCCCATGCAAACCTCGCGCGGGCATGAGCGGGGCCGATTTCGGCCCGCTACGCCCACGCGAGGCGAACGGTTACATCATTACAAATTCTTACTAGCTGCTATGAAAAGGAGGGGTTTTTTGGTAGGGAATAAGTGAGAGCTGTTTTGTTTATAATCATGTACTATTATGTATGATTATCCTTTCTGAGAGTTGGAATGTAAAGTGTATATGTTGGGTCATATGACCGTAATAAACAGATGATGCTCATGCATGCTGGCTCAGTTTGTCTGAGCCTGGAAAGCTAAGCAGGGTCAGGCCTGGTTATTACTTGGATGGGAGAACCCTCCTCTAGTTTCCTGCATTGAGCAGGGGGTTGGACTCGATAGCCTTGTAGGCTCCTTCCAACTCTATGATCTATGAATCTATGAATCTATGATGATGATGACACACACACACACACACACACACACACACACACACACGTATGCTCTACCTGCTGCCTCTTCTGGGCAAAAGGAAAAGGAGGTGGAGACTGACCTGGACCGAGGGAGAGGTGAATGAGGGAATTTATCACATGATTCCTATCTTTATATTACCAAAGATTTTATTTCCTGACTCTGTGACTCTAACAGGTGAGGTACAGTGTCAGAAGGAAATGCAAGAAACTTCCCCTTCTCTCTGAAGCTACATGTTTGCGAGTGTGGGGTGGGTGGGTAAGCTTCACCTGTTGAATTTGTGCCAATCCTGACAATTTTAAAACAAAAAGAAAGAAATTGCCCTGCAAGCACTGACACCCCCCCCCCATGAAAAACACCAGATGTCAACAATTAAGGGTTTAAGTAAGGTAAAAAAAATATTACAAAAGCCACTTATAAAATATTATAAAATAATATATAATATAGTAATGTAATAATTATAATATATAAGATATTATATAATAAGATATATAAGATATTATATAATAATATAATTCTGGAAAAGTCATCCTAGCACTGTCGCTGCTGCTGCTGCTGCTGCTACCTCTTCTTCTAGCAAGGAGCAGTGTTTCACAATTATCCCTCAATTACAGGATTCTTCTTCACACAATGCATAATCAATTTGCTGCCACAAGATGTGATGGTCAGTGTTGTAGATTCAGATTGCTTTAAAATATGCACACTTTCCTGTGAGTACCGGTAAGTCCCATTGAATGTAATAGGATTTACTTCTGAGTACACATGCACAGAATTGCACTGTTATTCTGTATTCAGAGCAGTGGTAAATTTTACTTGGCTCTATCTGTGTACCTCATGTGAAAGCCTTTTTCTAACACATGCTGAAGTGCAATGGAGAAAGCTCTCTACAGTAATGATTAGGATTATTCTGCAGGGATTTTGGATTGTGTTTTTAAAAATGCTTTAGAAGGGAGTTAGCAAAAAACACACCCTCCTCAAGAGAAAGAAAGAAAAAAATCCCAACTACCTCAAAAGGCAGCAACAAGCATCATCATTCCATTTTGGCATTATTGTTCGATCACAGTGATGTTGTTCTTGTTTTTTTTAAATAGAGTCCACATGTTTTTTTTTTCTGAGTGGAGAAAATAGGAGCTTGCAGGATGGAACTGTAAACTACTTTGCACACTCAGAGATATCTAAATGTTAAATATTATTATTTCTTTGGCAAACTACTAATGAGAACAAAGCCACCATTGAGGGATCCCTTTTTAAAGTGGGAGGGAGATCTTTAAAACAAGGAGTTTCCTGAACAATGTGGGAAAAGTAGGCTGAAAGTTATGTTTGACTGAAATAATTGCATATTCCTCCCTGGTTTACCCCTTCCTACCATTTGTTGTTGCGTCTATATTACATTTTAGATTGCCTGTATGAATGGGGAAGTTGAAACTGTGGGTCATGTACTTTTATACTGCCCCTTCTACCGGGATCTTCGTAAAGATCTTATTTTAACTATTTTATATAACTGCCCGGGCAGAACTGAAAAATTTTACATTTCCTTGCTACTCTCTGATAAGGTTCCACAGATTACTAATAAAGTGGCTAAATTTGGTGCATATTCTATAACTTGCTGCACCTTCTTAGCCTCTGATATAATTTTGATGTAAAATTATGAACCCTATACACTTCAGGTGTATGTTGGTGTACAGCAGTTATGTTTGTAGCATGGATTATTTATCTGTTATAATGTTGTTGTTGTTTTGCTGGTTCTGGTCAATGACCGTAATAAACATTCATTCATTCATTCATTCTAGATTGTAAGCTCTTTTGGCCAGGGAACTGTTCTCTTATACTCGGTAAAGCACCATGCACATTGATGGTACAATAATAATAAAGACAACAACAGCAATCACCCTGGACACCAAAGTGGCTTCAGATTGGTCAGATCCTAAACGGTTAGAGCATCCTGGGGTGGGTGGCTAGGGCATTTTTCTGTTGTCTTTTGTCTTCCAGCTAAAATTCAGCCCATCCAGATCAGGGCCATGGCACTGGGGAGACTTCTGGTCTCCATGTTTGTGTCTCTGAGATCTGTTACGGGTTATTAGCTGATTCAGGTCAGTGATTTACAAGCCAAGTTGATACAAATATACATAAAATAAATAAATAGGTATTTATTTATTTATTATATTTATACCCTGCCTTTTTTTCCTGCAAGGAACCCAAGGCAACTTACATAATCCTCTTCCTCTAAATTTTATCCTCACAACAACCCTGTGAGGTAGGTTAGGCTGAGAGTCAGTGACTGGCCCAAAGTCACCCAGTGAGTTTCATGGCCGAGCGGGGACTAGAACCCAGATCTCCCGAGTCCCAGTCTAACACTCTCACCACTACGCCACACTGGCTCTCAGTATGCCTAGATGTTCAGCCTTAGTTACCAACACATTGAATTAAAGGATGCATTTCTGCACAAAGAGAAAATGTGTAGCTGTGCCAAATATTATAACATGGCAAATACTGACAATATCATAAGAGGATAAACACTTAATAACTATAGCATTTTACCTATTATTGCAGAGAAATTTAGGGAGAGGCAGAACATAAGGAGGATCAGAAAAGGAACATATAGATCTAGCATCAGAAAGAAAGTAGTACTTCAAACAGTAGAGTGAAGTTTGAAGGCCTGAGAACAGGGTACAAAGAGAGCAAATAGAAATACTGAGGGTTCAGCACCAGTCAATGTTTTCAATTTTCCATTATGAGATCCAAAACCTGAGAGGGAGCAGAGTCATGGTTACATGACTGTTTGTTTGCAATGAAGACTTTTCACCCATTGTATTTATTTATTTATTTATTTTATAATACTGTTTATTTTTTATAATAATGTTGTATTTGTTAATGTTGTGTGTGTGTGTGTGTGTGTGTGTGTGTGTGCGCGCGCGCGTATATAAACACACACACTTATATATAGTTAGTTGTACTTATTGATTTGGGGTTTTCTTTTTCCCTCAGGCTTCCCTAAATGCAATACATAAATTCAAAGGTTTCTGTGCTTAAAATACTGCAGTTTTGTGTGTGTGCCTCTAATAACTTTTGTACCTGACCATGTCCTCTGGTTGCCTGACCATACCCTTGGCCACGCCCTCATGTTGCCTGGCCACGCCCTCTTGATCACACCTTCATGTTGCTTAACCATACCTCTTACAAATTCACACGTGTGTCCCTATTTTCATCTGTGAAATGTTGGAGGGTGTGGCTTAAGGGGTGCACGGCAGGCTGCATAGCAAACAACTCTGTCCTCCAACATCTCCCCCTCCCGCCCCAACATCTGCTGTCTGAGGTAGGGTCGGCCCGGAACCCCAGTATAATCAACGACACATATCAACATAAGTGATCAGTGTCACCTTCCTCAGCTGTGTCACCAAGAGACTTGGACTGGAAAGCCCTTCAAATAGAAGACACATTCTAGTCAGGGATGGGGACTCGGACTCGGGGACTCGACTCGTGAGTCCGACTGAGTCCCCCCTCTGACTCGAGTCCCACTCGAGTCCCAATAATTTATGTGGGACTCGAGACTCGACTCGGGACTCGAGCCCAAGGACTCCGCCGCCGCCGCCGCCGCCCTCACCTCACCTCCGCCGCCGCCGCCCTCGCCTCTGCCACCCGCCGCCACCGCCCTCACCTCCTCCTCCGCCACCGACCTCGTCGCCATCGCCGTCGCCATCGCACACAGCATGCCGCGTCACGCCACCAGCGCCGTCGCTCTGTTTTTGGTGCGAGGAACCACAGCAACCCCGCCAAAAACAGAGCGACGGCGCTGGCGGTGTGACGCGGTGTGCTGTGTGCGACGGTGATGGCGACGAGGTCGACGGCGGTGGCGGAGGAGGAGGAGGAGGAGGTGAGGGCGGCGGCGGCGGCGGTGGCAGAGGCGAGGGCGGAGGCGGCAGTGGCAGAGGCGAGGGCGGCGGCGGCGAGGTGAGGGCGGCGGTGGTGGCGGCGGCGGTGAGGTGAGGTGAGGGCGGCGGAGGTGAGGGCGGTGGTGGCGGTGGCAGAGGCGAGGGCGGTGGCGAGGTGAGGGCGGCGGCGGCGGCGGCGGCGGTGAGGTGAGGTGAGGGTGGCGGAGGTGGAGGTGAGGCCGGCGGCGGCGGCAGCAGCCCATGGAGGGAGCAGGAGGGTCTCCACGGGAGGAAGGGCAGCTCTTCTTCCTCTCGCGGAGACCCTCCTGCTCCCTCCATGGGCCGCCGCTTTGGGAGGGACTCGGGACTCAGGACTCGACTCGAGTCACCATTTTGGACCTCGGACTCTAGACTCGACTCTAGACTCGGGTCCAAAGACTCAGGACTCGACTCGGGACTCGGGACCAAGGACTCTTCAACATCCCTGATTCTAGTATAGGGCAGTTTTCTGGCAGTCCCTCAAATAGAGGACTTCCCTCTTTAAATGTATCTTCTCCTGCACAGCTTTCCTTTTGTGGATAAGGTAGCTAACAGAGAAGAATAGAATCGGGACATCCATGTTGAATGATTATCCACTGAGGTGATGAATTGGGTCAAAAAGGGTGCTGTTGTGTTGATTTGTATGATATTTTCAGTTAAGGTAAGAGGCGACAAAGAGCAAATACTTGTTCTCTGCTGCCCCAGAGGACAAAACTAGATCAAATGGGTTTAAGTTACAGGAGGGTAGGTTTTGGTTGAACATTAGGAGAAACCTCTTGACCCTAAGACCAGTCAGATAGTGGAACCAACTACCTAGAAGGGTGGTTGGCTCTTCCTCGCTGGTGGTCTTCAAGCAGAGACTAGCTCCAGATTTCCTGCACTGAGCAGGGGATTGGGGTAGAGAGCCTAAAAGGCCCCCTCCAACTCTATACCACTAATATAATACTGGAATTATAATTGGAAATAGCAATGCAATCGAATGTGTGGTTTCTAAATGATCATTTGCTCTCAAAACTGCACTTTTGTGCAGTGCACAGTTTCTCAAAAGAGAGGTGCTGGACTTCCAGTCACACCCTTAGTCCTAGATGTGTGTAGGATGGCACGGTTACTCAGGTCTGAAGGAAAGGCGCTTTGCACATGCTCAAAGGCATAGTTAGCTAAGGTATCCATGTTCACATGAACTGGATTTACTTTACCTAATCTATTGTCCCTTGTTTGTTTTACATTTAAAATGTTGCTAGCAATAGTAGTGACAATAGTGTTTATTTTCTGTTTCCCTTCTAGACTGAGCACTAGAAGAGAAAGAGTAAAATGGTGTCCTACTGTGTCGGAATAATAATATTTTTCAATCTGCCCTCTTTTGATTATGCTGGACTATCAATTAAAATTGTGTAGTATACATTTACGGCAAAACCACTGAAAGTTAATGGTATTGCAGTTGGGGGGAGAAAAGTCTTTGTTACATAGTCAGACTATTATTCCTCTCCCACCCCACAAAAATGGGGTGGCTTTTTAAACCATAAAGACAGATGACAAATCCACTTTTCTTTCAATGATTATTCTCCCTTTGGAATATTTATACATATGGTCAGCTCTTCCATTTTTAGGTCTATAAAAATAGTAACACAGCAACAACAGTAAAGAAGTGTCATCAATCAATTAAAATAAGCAATGGGTTAAGAGGGCAAATGGTTCTTTTGTGTGCTCTAACTGTCCATTTGAAAATCCCAAATGAAGGTAATTTTTGATCAACAAACACAGATTCTGCCCCTCCCCGCCCCCACCCAACACACACACTTTCTCCCCTCTCAAGAGGTGAAAAAGATCAGGTCTTGACCAGCTACAATGGCTGAGCACAGACATGTTCTTACTTAGGTTAACTGAAATCCAATAAGATATCAAATCAGTTTGGGCTTTTATTTTATTTTCTAAGCCGCGGGGAGTATTGTGATGTGCCCTGGCACAGAGCGCCTTTCTTCCTATCTCTTGGTCCATTGTGCTTGGGTGAACAAAGCCGAGAGGTGTAATTTAAAGGTGCTGTGACCTCCCATGAGCGGCTTCATTCATTGTTGTTCGGGGATTTCCCTCCCCCCACCCCACTGAGATCTCTCCTGATCATAAATATGCATGAAGAAAAAGAGCCTCAGTCCAGTTTGGGCTCTCATGACTAGCTTAGATAAAGTCCTTTCTGAGTTTCCCACTTTCAGTATCCTGGAATAGAAATGAGGGGACGGCACCACCACCGGATTAACTCGGCCTGTGTTCTAGGCAGAATCATAACAATCATTATAATTATCACCTCTAGAAGGGGGCTTATCATATAACAGCTTCTTCCGCCACCCCCACCTCCTTTATTCCTAAGGGGGCAGACGGGGTGGGTGGAGAGATCCTTCCAACCACAGAGACTTGTGTCTTCATCCATTATTTCCCAAACAAGTCAGTGGAAAATTGAGGTCCCTGAGCAATTTTCAGATTATATACCCCATACTAGCAAGGGGTTTAGGGGTATACACAAACCACCATTCCGCCTATTTTCAGGTCTGGAACGTAAAGAAGGTAGGTTTGGGGAATGAATATGTAACCTCTCCCTTCACTCCCCAAACGTATATAGTGTAGAATAGATGCCAACTGTTTTAAGGCAGAAGGTGTAAAAGCAACCTTGCATTTTAAAGTATACGAACTCCAGCCTTCCTGCGCTGCTCCTACAGAATTAATAATCTCTCCCCCCCCCCCCATTCTTTCACTTCTTTGGCTCAATGAATTGTGGTCAAGGCCATTGTAACGTGAGCAGTCCCTGGGATGGGATTGGCTAAAGGAGTCTCCTCCGAGAGGCCCCCTTTCACAGGGGGACTAATTGCTTTAGACCACCAGTATTTGGGAGCTACAGATGTCTTCTTTAATTTGCCTAGAGAGCACAATCGGCCCCATCTGTTGCATTTCCCCCCTCCCTTCCCTCCTCTCATGTTGCCTTCCTCCTCCTCCTCCTATCTGCAAAGGCCTACATTGAAAACTCATCAAAAACCAATACAAGCGCAGTTTGGCTGGAAAGGCACTGCCGAGGGGGCTTTGGCTTTTTAATAAGAGCTCCCCTGCTACTTCTCTTGCACATGGGCTGAAGACCAGAGAAAGGAGCATGGGAGGCAGGAATGACCTGGAGGAAGAATGGGAGTGGGTGGGGAGGAGCTGGAAACCAACAACCAGATGGGAGCGTTGCAGGAAGAATGATTTGATGTCATAGCTTAATGGGGTATGCACAGGAAACGCCTCATGTTTTTATGTACACATTGTGGGGGGGGGGAATAGATGGGCTTTTGGAAAGCTCAATGGAACAGCCTGGGTGAGAGGGTTGCTTTCAAATATCTCTGTGTCACCCACGAGGGTATATTCATTGCCTTTCTATTTATCACATACCCAATGCACCTGTTCCCCTCTAGGTTTCCCACGTCCAGGCATAGGCGTAGTTAGGTCTCTCGTGAACAGCAGATGAGATTACAAACCTGTTTCTGGGGCTCACCGGACTGACTGCTTCTCCATACAAAGAATAAAATAAAATTCCATGCACATGGAAAACTAGTCTGTCAAGGGAAAGGCTATGCTACTGCCCTTCTCCCTAACCTCCAGTTTTTTCTCTCTCTCTGTGTGTGCATGTTTTGTTTTTCGTTTTGGGTTTTGTTTGTTTGTTTTGCATGGAGGAACATTCAGTCTATGCACTGCCCCTGTAATCCAAAGTGGTACAGTCCACAAACAGGTTTGTTTCCTCCCTCTGCTGCTTGTGAGCAGGGCCGGTGCAAGGCAGTTTGGTGCCCTAGGCAAGATCAGATATTTAGCGCCCCCTCCTTCCCACCTTGAGCCCTCCCTCCCTCCCTCCAGCCCTATGCTCCTGGCACCCCCTTTAGCCCTGCGCCCTAGGCAGCTGCCTAGTTGGCCTAATGGTAGCACCGGCCCTGCTTGTGAGAATGTGTTCATTTGGGTACCATGAACAAACTCCCTGCTCTGAGCTGATATGGCTTTCCTTGCCTGCCTGTTCTGCACTGGCTTTCTTCTCTTCCTGCTTATCTATCCTCACTTCAGACATTTCCAGTTCTGTGGCTGCTTCATGGTGATGCTCTTCACCTCTGGTTTGAAGGCCATTTTACCAATATTTATTCATGATTATTTATTAAGGGCGCAAACCAATGCCTGTTTAGACACAGCTGCCTGGGGAATGCTGGGAATGGTAGAACTTTCTTCCCCTGTCTAAACATGCATAAGATTGCACCCTAACCTGCCTTTCAGGTTGCACTGCCCTCACAAGTCAGCTTGCAATATTTCAAAAACATGAATATTCAAATTACCATTAATTAAACACACACAGCAGCATTGTTGTGCATAAATGCTGCGTATTTACACAGCAGCATAAATGCGTCTTCAGGTTTTTATTTTTAAAGCCAGCAGTGATGATGCCCTATGCATCTCCCTGGGGAGGCAGTTCCAAAGTTGTGGGACCACCACAGAGAAAACCCCATCCCTAGTACCCGCCAGCCTAATGGCTCTTGCTGGTGAGCCAGCCTCTGACGCTGATCCTAACTTTTGAGAAGTAAGGTGGCCAGTTACACATCACCAAAAAAGAGGAACTGCATCACCCCGCCCTCCAAAAAGGACAAACAAGGACACTGGTTCACATAAACTCTGCATATGCTAATTTATATGTATAGACGCAAATTTAGAAATAATTACTATAATTTAAATAGGTTCTGTGTGCCTGCTCAGTCTGGTGCCCAGGTGCTAACTCTTGATGGGCAACTTCAAGGCTCCTGCTCTTCCATTGTAAGGTACCTTACCTTTAAACCAGACTTGGACTGGGCAGCCCTTTAAATAGAGGACACCTACAAATAGAGGACTGTCCTCTGTGAAGTAGGACATCTGGCCATCCTATCAGGCTCATACAAGTGTAAGTGGAACTTCAGATAACATGGTCCCAAACCATTTAGGGCATTAAAAGCCAACACCATCACCTTGAATTGGGCCCAGAAACTAGCATAACTGGGACACAATAGAAGCAGAAAGCAGTAGGGAAAAGAAGAGGTTCTAAGCCAGGGGTCTTCAAACTACAGCCCGTGGGCCACATCTGGCCCGCCGGATCTTTTCATCCGGCCCGGCAGCCGATCTAGAGTTGTGAGGGAAGAGGGGCGGCTGAGCCGGCGGGGGGGGCATGGGCCGCCTGCCGGGCCGCCTGCCTGCCTGCCGCCCTGCATCTCCTGCGGGGGGGAAGGGGAGGAGGGGCGGCTTAGCCAGTAGCGGGGCGCAGACAGGCTTTACTTTATCCGCCTCGCTGCCTGCTGGTCCCGTCGCGTCACTTCCGGCGCGGCAGAAGTGACGCGACGGGACCCTGCTCCGGCGCGTCCATCCTGGACCCTGCCCGCGCTGTTTTTCAAAACTGAGCGCGGGCGGAGTCCAGGATGGACGCGACGGGGCGGCGGTGGCAGCCTCGAGCGGAGGCTGTGGCGGAGGCACCGGCAGCAGCAGCGCACAGGGGACCAAGGTAGGATGGCGGCGGCGGCGGGGGGGGATGGCGGTGGGGGGGGGGTTACGGGGGCGGGGGGTCCTGCAGTGGTGGCAGCAGTGGGGGCGGCGGGGCGGTCCTGCAGCGGCAGCAGGGGATGGCGCGGGTGGCGGGGGGCCCTGCGGCGGCGGCAGTGGGGCAGTCCTGCGGCAGGGGGGTGGGGGATGGCGGTGGGGGGGGTCCAGCAGCGGCGGCAGCGGGGGGGGGTCCTGCACCAGTGGCGCCAGCGGCGGGGCAGCATGAAGGAGGCGGCACAGGGGAGTCCTAGTGAGTCCGGCCCCCCAACAGGCTGAGGGACAATGAACTGGCCCCCCGTGTAAAAAGTTTGAGGACCCCTGTTCTAAGCAGTCACTGCTTAGGCAACCTTTCCCCATTATTATTTTTTTTGCAAAACCAGCACTCGCCAGGGCTAAGATTCCATTACTCCAATAGCTGGGCTGGGTTCTGCTCAAATCTTTGGAGCAACTTCATTTCAAAGAAATTACATTTATCTGATTTTGGTCAGCCATTGGTTTATGCAGTCAAATTGGTTAACACCAGATGGCATGGAAGCACTTAAAGAAAAATAGCCTTTCTCAAAGATCCCTTTTATCGTGATGATTGTGAAGACACTCCTGATTAACTAATGTTAATCACTGCACAATCACTGCATTGTTAGCTGCACATGTATGCATTTTGTTCATTTCAAGCATGCAGGCATATAAACGCCAGACAACGTGCATTGTAGTTTGGCCTGTTCAATGCAGGGCCGGTGCAAGGCAGTTTGGTGCCCTAGGCAAGATCAGATATTTAGCGCCCCCCTTCCCACTTGAGCCCTCCCTCCCTATTTCTGGCGCCCCCTTTAGCCCTGTGCCCTAGGCAGCTTCCTAGTTGGCCTAATGGTAGCACCAGCCCTATCAATACGGATCTTTTAGTGACCCTGGTTGGAATGACAAGGGTTGTCTTTTACAAACTGTGCCAAAATGAGGACTGACTATAAACATGAGTTCTGAAACAACTAATCCTGTCTCTCCCCACAGCCTCATTTCTCACCCTAACAGTCCTAGAGATAATGTAGGTAAGGTGATACCTTTTAGAAGCGACATATGTTGACGAGTAATTAATCTGACAACCTGAGTCTCATTTTCACTCTTGACTAAATCCCCATCTGAACCTAGTACAAGTCAATAAGCAAATCCTCTGCTAAGGATATATCACCTATACTACTGGAGAGATTATCTGCATCTCAGGGTGAAGTTCTATCTGCAACTGCCTAGAGCAAATTACATTAATTTATCTCCCCCCCCCGCCTCAATGCATAGCATTTGAACAACATAATCAGCCATATTGTCCTTTGTTGCCATTATGTAAAATTACGGTTGGCTTTCAACCATTTGCTGACAGTGATGGTGAAGCAGCTACAGTGTGGTTCCTTCCCATGCTGCTCAGGGACATCAGAAGTCTCAGGACACATGGGAGGATTCCAGCCTGTTGTGGCTCCTTCCCATCACAGCATTGCCCCTACTATGAACTAGAACAACAACTCTAGTGGGGAAAAGAGCCATAGCGTGGACTCATAGATCATAGAGTTGGAAGGAGCCTACAAGGCTATCGAGTCCAACCCCTGCTCAATGCAGGAAACTAGAGGAGAGGTCTCCCATCCAAGTAATAACCAGGCCTGACCCTGCTTAGCTTTCCACGCTCAGACAAGCTGAGCCAGCATGAGCCACTCTTCCCATCCCATATGATCTTGGATTTCCAGTGATACCCAGTGGTGCAAGAATGAGCCGAGCTGGAAGGGCCTTCCCATTTTTCAGCTAATCAATGTGGTGCTCCACAAGGTGCCAGAGAGATATTGTTCCTTTTCAAAGCCAGAGTGCTTTTCAAATTTTTCAACTCCAGGTTAAAATGCAGAATTAAAATCCTTGGGGAAATAGCCATATGTGACTTGTTCAGTGCTGGATTTAGATAGAGGCTACCTCACCTGCATAAAAATATATGAGCTCAGAGTGCACCCAGTAGAACTTTATTGCTACATATACATATTGCTTTATGGTCAGAAGAAGCAATCCTTGACATAGATGTGTAGTCTGGATTTTGCTTCTTATCAGACAGTGAGAATGTTAAATACTTTTACTATTATTTATATTGTTACATTTTTGTCCCACCCTTCTTCCAAGGAGCTCAGGATGATGCACTCCCCCCACCCCATTTTATTCTCACAACAACCCTGTGAGGCAGGTTGGGTTGAGGGATGATGACTGTCCCCAAATCATCCAGTGAGTTTCATGGCTGAATAGGGATTTTGAAGCTGGGTCTCCCCAGTCCTACTCCAACACTCAAAACACCACACCACACTGGCCTTAGTTATCTCTATTTAATATCTAGGCATCAGGTTTCTCCCTATACCTGTCCTACTTCTGCTTGACAAGTCAGAAACTATTACCACTTCTTTCTTGGAAGGAAGTGCTGTGTATTGAGTACAGATCACTTTTCAGTACTCAATAAGCTAATTGAAGGAAGATTTTCCAGACATCTGGACACTAACCTGAAGGCAAATAATGTGGCAGCATCTAAATAAAATACGAAAATAACCAGCAACATCCCCCAGAGAGTGCATTATTGACAACATCTTCCTGTCTAAGAATACTTTCAACCCTTCTACAAAAACAGCCCTTTCATGTCTTGTGATTCAGGTCCAATAGACTGGGGTGAACAAGTAGAAAGGGAAAGAGTAGGGTTGGGTTAGGGTAATATTCCTCTCTCATGCTCAGAATAAGGACCATGGACGGCACATCTAAGACAAGAGGCAGTTGTAGTCTGGTGGATCTATGCTTGGGAGAGCTGAACGCAACCCTTTCTCACCTATGGAATTATTGGATGGCATTAACTCCAGATTTAAGTCCCACTGAATTCACTGGTGCTTATACCATGTCCACCTGGGAGTAAGCCTAATTGAACTCACCGGGGATTATTTATGAATAGACATGCAGAAGATTGGGCTGTTAAAGTGTTATATTCTAGATTGACTTTCCCCAGCCTGATGCCTTCCAGAAGTTTTGGACTACAACTCCCACCATTCCTGACCATTGACCATACAGGCTGGGGCTGATGGAAGTTCAAAACATCTGGAGGCGGGCACCAGGTTTGGGAAGGCTGCTCTAGATGGTGATGATAACGGTAGTAAAGGTCTGAGAAGCAGAGGTAAGAGCAAGCCACAATCTTCTGCTATTTCATTTGTAGACATAATGGCATCCAGGTTGAAGGTTGTCCTGAACACTGGACAAGGACATGTTGACATTGTCTGACCCAGTCATCTGACAAGGAAACCAAAGTTGTGATCAGGTAGCAGGAAGGTAAGAAAGGTTTTCAGCTGTACCTGCACTCTATTGCCTCAAAGCTGGTTGGTCACCACTACTACTCTGTTGGTGGGGATGAGCAGCCTGAAGTACCACAAAGGTCATGGAAGCTGGAGGATTTTGACACCAGTACAGATCATAAAACTTCAATTGATTGTTTCACCAAGAAATGCCCCTATGAGGCCAAAATGTCAGAAATAATTTTAGTTCTCCTGTCTGTCAAACTGCTATACCTTAATTCAGCCTTCCCCAACATGGTGCTTTCCAGTGGTTGAATCCAGGAAGCTTGTTCTGCATGCAGAAGGATACCGCAGGTGGAAAAAGACTTCTGTGCCCTCTCCTCCTCCCCATCCCCCATCTCCGAGATGCCCTCCAAACCCCCAGAGGATCCCCTAACCCTCCAGAGGAGATTCAGAGGGTGTGCAGGGGTGCTGCATGCTGCGGGGCAGGGGAAGGATTTTTTTGGAAGTCCCTTTCTGCCAGCAGTATCCTTCCATGTGCAGAATAAGGTTCCTTGATCCAACCCCATATGTGTTGGACTACAACTCCCATCGTACTGTCTGGGGAGCATGATGGGAGTTGCCTCCCATGAGATGGCATAGGAACCTGATTTTAAATAAAAGCTTGATTCCAAACCTTTGAATGTTTGATCCAAGGAAGATAATAACTATACTACATCTTAAGTGGGAAAAGAAAGAAAGAAAGATTCTTAGAAGAAAGAAGAAACAGGTTATCAGTTTGGAAAGATCTCAGACCTTTTGCTGATAACAAAAGCCTGTGGGTTTGACATTTCCAAGCAAGTTCTGTGTCATGAGATCTCTTTAGTGACCTTGCTATATAGAAATTGCTACAAATACTTCTCTATTTCAGTGGCCCCAGGAAAGGGTAGAAGGTTGGTCACTTATCAGAGCAACTGTCTCCTTGGGGACAAGGTGTGAATGACCTTCCTGGAGCGAGTCATTGGATAGTCTTGGATAGGTCATATGACTTCCTACAGGGGTGACCCTGAGTCTGCCTTGGCTATTGAAAGCCCTAACTCTGTTAGTCGTTGCTGGATTATTATTTTTTAAGGACAGATTTCAGGAAACATATAAAACCAGTAGCTTTCTCCTGTGATGGAACATCATCAAATCTTCCAGAAAGTGGCATGTCTAGCTAGACTTGGTACTCAGTCCACAGATGTCGAAATCAAGGAAATAAATAATAACAGGATAGGCCCTCCCACTTATTCTGCTGGATATTTTTTTTGTTTATTTTATTTAAATGCCACTCTCTAACAGAACATTCTCAGGGCAGCTTGCACAATATAACAGGAGGTGGGGGGAATACAATAATAAAAATCTTAAAAAATAAGTAGACCTCAGTATCAGCAACTGGAAAACAAAAAAAATATGCCAACCCTTGCTGTGAAATAACTAATGCAACAAAGGAGGCAGCTCCTGTTCCACTTTTGTTCTAAAAATACACAGTGGTGAGGAGTAACCCGGAAAGCTACTAACTTTTATCCTAATAACCCTGTGATAATAATTAGCTCAGAAAAGGCAGACTTTAAAGAGGCTTTAGCTTTTTGTTCAGTACCATGGGGAGAAAAAGGCAAGCAGAGGCTTTTCTCATTGAAAGATCAACGTGTATCCCAGAAAATCCCATTATGCCCCCTTTAGAACAGCAGCCTGAGCTGCCCAGAGTTTCCTCTCCCCAAGGCAACAACTCTCTCCCCTTTGGGCATCTTGGGTCTCTGCGAGATCTGTGCCGGGATACTTTGTGCACACACCCCAACTCCAAGTTCTGCAAATCACATCCACTGACTCGGAACTGGCAAAGAAAGCCTCCAGCGCCTTCCTTCAAGGGTTTCCAGTATATATGAGAAGGGAAGCAAACAAGCAGGCACCAATAAACTAAAGAAAAAGGAAGCCTACAGACAGTTTAATGAAGAAGTGATCTGAATCAAAGAAAGGCCACATTCTTTACTTTAACAAAGGAATCCATTGATTTATGCATCGGGAGAATCTGATATTTCAACAGGGAGCAAAATTGCATAGGAACTATTTTGATTTTTGCTGGGCATGAGTTTGTATACCAGTGAAATTTGTGATTTGTTATTGGTGATTGGGAATATGTTTCACTGCCACTACACATACATCCAGCAACATCAAGTAGGCCGCTCAACAAGATCTGCCCTGGACAGCCTTCTCCCTGTCCCATCAGCCAGAGAAACTAGGCTGGTGGGGACTAGGAAGAGGGTCCTTTTCTGTGGCAGCCTCCAATGTATGGAACTCTCTCCCGAGTGACCTCCGCCATGCCCCTTCCTTGATTAGCCTCCGCCGTGCATTAAAAATGTGGCTTTTCAGGCGGGAATATGGGGTGGGTTAGGATTTTTAAGTTTTGTACTGTTTTTAATTGTGTTTTACACTCTGTTTTTTCTTGTATTTTATTGGACTGTACATCGCTCAGAGAGGCTGGATGACAGGCCAGACGGGCGATCCAAAAATATAATAAATAAATAAATAAAGTTTGATCAGTTTGTACTGGTGATTAACCAGGAAAGGACAGTCCACTGTGGTGGACTGGGCCGTATGATGGAAATATTGGCTCAGTGTGTAGCTGCTGTGAAAAAGCCAAAATCTATGTTGGGGATCATCAGGGAAGGAATCGAAAAGAACACTGCCAATATCATAATGCCTTTCTACAAATCCTTGGTGTGGCCAGACCTGGAAAATCGTGTACTGTTCTGGTCACCTCAAAAAGGATATTGTAGAGATAGAAAAGGGCAACCAAAATGGTCAGTGTGCAGGAGCAACTCACATATGAGTTGCATATGTTACAAGGCTGGGGGCTGTTTAGCTTAGAAAATGGTAGTTGTGACATGATAGAGGCGTATAAAATTATGCATGGTGTTAAGAAGTGGATAATAGTAATAATACTAATAATACTAAATACTAATCTCTCATAATTCTAAAACCTGGGAACATCCAATGAAGCTGAATAGCGGGAGATTCAGGACAGATAAAAGAAAATACTTTTTCACACAGCACATGGTCAAACTATGGAATTCATTACCATAAGGTGTAGTGATGGCCACCAAGTTAGAGGTGAAACAAATTCATGGAGGATAATGCTATCAGTGGCTGCCCCCAGTATCAGAGGCAGTATGTCACTAATAGTAGCTGCTAGGGAACACAAGCAAGAAGGTACTATTGTGCTCATGTCCTGCTTGTGGGCTTCCCATGGGCATCTGGTTAGCCACTGTGGGAACAAAATGGTGGACTAGATAGGCCATTGGTCTGATCCAGTGGGAGTCTTCTTATGTTCAGTACATAGAGGGCCAAACTGACTTCTAGCATTGAACTCAAAAGAAGGGTTTCCATTGACTTCAGTAAGAACAGAGTTGGCATCACAAAACACCTGCTGCTTTTTCACGGACCAAAGAAATTAAGGCTTCCCAGAAGAACAATAATAAGACAATCAGGGCAGGGGACCATGGCTACACAAACATCACCCCCATGCCTACTTCACTTTTTCCCTGTTACTCCTGAAACCTATGATACCTTCCTTCCTTCCCAAGGTCTGGTCCACCTCCCATTCTATGACTACTTAAAGGTGGCCTAGATTTTTTTTTTTAAATAGATAGACAGACAGACAGATGCTTGTAGGCATTGACAACTTTTTGTGGCCATTTTCACACATCCTTAAACAAGGCCTGTGGCTCACGCTGGCTCAGCTTGTCTGAGTGTGGAAAGCTAAGCAGGGTCAGGCCTGGTTGTCACTTGGATGGGAGACCCCTCCTCTAGTTTCCTGCATTGAGCAGGGGGTTGGACTCGATAGCCTTGTAGGCTCCTTCCAACTCTATGATCTATGAAACTATGAAGTCTTAGTTCTTCAGAATCCAGCTGGATGGTTCCAGGCATTCCTAGAATGAGTTTCATTAGCATAGCATGCTCCATTGCTCCATGCAGATTTTATCCACAGGAACAGATTGCTCTCTCTCCAATAGCTGAGCCATTCCAAAATAAAGTTACAGTGGACATGAATTGAGATTTGGGTGGCATGGATATCTGTGGTATGATAAAGTTAAGGCTAATGCAGATTGTAATAATCATTATGTTAGACATGCTATTTTGAAAATATGGAATAAATATAAACCTAGATTTTGTCCGAAAATACCTTTGTGGTTATCAGCACAAGAAGCACATTATACAAAAGAAATGACAAGTATCTCTAACTGGTTTACATATCGAGATATCCTAGAATTTTTACATGGTGAACATAAGATAAAATCAAGAGAGGATTTGATAAAAGAAGGTTATACATGTCAGTGGTTTGCTTACTTAAAAATGATAGAAGTAGATAAAAGGCTTTATGATTTTGAGCAAGATAAGTCTGAATTTGAAAGGGAATTATGTACAAACAATGAACATGTTATTGCCAAAATGTATAAACTCATATTGAAGTTTGAGACAGAAGATGAACAATTGAAAGAGTGTATGATAAAATGGGCTCAAAATTTTGGATATAATATTTATATGAAACAATGGGAAAATATGTGGTTAAAAGGTTTGAAATTTACATTATGCTCTAGTCTTAATGAATTTATTTATAAGATGATGTATCATTGGTATATGTCTCCGGAGAAATTGTCTAAAATGTATAGGGGTACTCTGAGCACCTGTTGGAAATGTCAACAACAAAAGGAACTTTTTACCATATGTGGTGGACTTGTAGGAAAGCTAAAAAATTCTGGATACATATCCACTTATTAAGTATGCACAATGTGGAGAAACTGGACAGGGAGACATTTTTCTCCCTCTCTCATAATACTAGAACCTGGTGTCATCCCATGAAGTTGATTGGTGGGAGATTCAGGACAGATGAACGGATGAACTTCTTCACAGTTAAACTATGGAATTCACTTCCACAAGATGTAGTTATGGCCACCAATTTAGAGGGCTTTAAAAGGGGATTGGCCAAATTCAGGTTGTCAGTGGCTACTAGTCCTGATGGCTGTATACTGTCTCCAGGATCAGAGGCAGTGTACCTCTGATAGCAGCTGCTGGGGAATACAAGTAGGTGGATGCATTGCACTCATGTCCAACTAGTGGCTTTCCAACAGGCATCTAGTTGGCCACTGTGGGAACAGAATGCTGGACTAGATGGACTTTTGATCTGATCCAGCATGGCTCTTCTTATGCTCTGAAGCATCCAATTTAAACTAACTAGAGCAAAAATGGGCAACCGTGGGAGGTGCGAAAGCCATTTTTTTCCATGGACCCCCAGCATACAGGCCACCCCTCCCCCCTCTGTGGTGCAGAAAATAAAAATAAAAATGGTATCTGGAGTGGCTATGGAGTACAAAAAGTGTCAAAATAAGTTTGTTTGCAAGGTAATTTTGACCCTTTTGTTGCTCTGTAGTAGCTACAGAGCACTGAAAGGGTAAAAAGGCGGTCAAAATGGCAGCTCTGGAAACCATTTTTAAATTAAACCAATTTGGGGGCAGTAGGGGATGTTGCATGAGGGCAGCGGCGGGTGCATGCAGCCCACAGGCTACACATTGCCACCCCTGAACCAGTGTTTCCAACTGTGTCCAAACTGAGGGGGGTTCTGGTTAGTTTAAACTGTGGTGGTCAACAATCCAGGAACATACACCTCACTGGAGGAGGAGCAGGGAGGGAGGCAGTGTGGAAGCCTGAATCTTGCTGCTTGTGCACATAGCATGAAACAAGGGTGTAGCACTGCATGCAGATGTGAACTGGTGGGATCCATTTAAGTTCCTGCAGTCATTATCAGGCGATCACCATGACCGAGTAAGATTGTCTTCCAGGATAAAAGGAGGAAATTCTAAAGAAGATTGTGTAGACTCTAGCGATGGGTCCGTAAGTGACTGTGGAGGCCAATTCTAGATCCACACAGCTTCCCGCAGTGAGGACACAGGTTACCAGATGGAAGATGGTCCTGTAAAGGATTCATTTGACGTGCTTTTCGCTTAGCACGTTTCTCCCTTTCACCTTGCACTCGGGCTTCTTCAAAGTCCATGGAACCTTTGTGAAAGGCCAACCTCCATTTAGATCGTTCATGGGCCAGAGCTTCCCAGTTTTCGATGTTTATATTGCATTTTTTTAGATTAGCCTTATGAACATCTTTAAACCTCTTATATTGACCACCGATATTCCGCTTTCCATCCTTGAGTTGGGAGTAAAGTAACTGCTTTGGGAGACGGCAGTCAGGCATTCGAACAACATGACCGGTCTGAGAAAACTAAAATACCAGGAAAAATATGGAGTTGCCATTGTTATCCCTCTCTCTTCACAAACAAACAAACAAACAAACAAAGCACCCCTGTTAACTAGCACAGGTGGGGTAGGTGGTGAGGTTCTGTTAAGAGCTGCCTAATCTGTGTTAATTGATCTTGAATAATTAACCGTTGGTAGAAAGAAGAGAAAGTGAATCTATGCACCCCTGTAGTGCAGCAGCAAAGACTCTCTATCCACCTCCTCTGTGGTACAAATAAAGCACTGCCAAATTAATTGGTTCATAGCTGCTGCAAGAACAATTTCATGATTGAGAAAGTTGAGAACTTTGGTACTGTGGTGGCTCGGTGTGTTGTGAGCCAAGAAGCCCCGGTTCAAATCTCGCCTTAAACATTGTATTTATTGATGTAAAACATTTCCACCCCAAGCTTCAAAATAGTTTTCCAGGTGGCAATTTTGGTACAGAAAGCCAGGTCACAGCTGACACTTCAGACTTAACTTGTGAAAAGCATTCTGTGCCAGTGACATAGCTGGATCTAGGAGCATGCCCAGATGACAAACTAAGTTTCCACATTTAAGGCAGAGATGCAGAACCTCTTTTAGCCTGAGGGCCAAGTACCATTTTGGAGAAGCTCTCGGGGGCTGCATTCCAGTGGTGGGCAGGGCTGAAGGCAAAAGGGGTGGGGCCCAAAACACCAAAACTGCCAGCATATTTTAGCTTGAAGCTCTTACTGCTGGTAACTAAGCCTTGGGAGAGGCATTTCAAGCTTTTAGAATGGGGGGAAACTGCACAAAAGCTGGGAATCCCAAGCACTTGGGGGGAAAGGGGCGTGCATCCCTGGTTTAAGGCGAAGTGGAACCACATCCTGAACAGGTTGAACTCCCCATCCCTTCCAAGAGAGAGATGAATCACCTAGCCAAAGCTCCTCCATCTTGGCTGGACTGAGCTTCAGTTTATTGACCCTCATCTAGGGATGTACAGATTTTGTTAAATATGTTCCGTCCGTGTTTCACAGATTGTCAGACGCCTTTCGTTCTGTCGTCCGCTCATTGACGGAATCTGATTTTTTTAAAAAAAAAAACACCAGAATTTCATTCTACTTCTGCCAATTCACATTAGCGCTAATTTGCACTCGCACAAATGCACTAATGTTAACTAGCCCTAATACAAATGGGTGCAACTCCCCTCCAAAAGTGTGGGGTGAATGGTCCACAGAATCTGCGTGACTTGGAAAAGGCAGGCCCACTGCAGAATCTGAAGGTTGGATTCCTAGAAATCTGAACTCATCTGAATCCATTGCAGATTTCTCCGACATCCCTACGCTCATCCCGTCCATTATTGCAGCCAGACTACTCAATCAGCACTGAAGATGAACTTACTCAGTGGCCTTAGGAAGCCATGACTTTTTGTCCCAGGCAGACAGTCACAAGTGTGTAGAGACGTAGTGTGTGTGTTGAGGTAGGCGTATCAGGGCCCTGTCCATTTGCCCCTCTCTGCACTGTACATGATCTCTGTGCATTGGGGGCCCCATCTGCCCAGGGGCCTGTGTGCAGGCATCCCCAAAGGCACAGGCCCTGGACTCATGGTCTGTATCCTCCATCTTCTAGGGCATTGATTGTGTGCACACACACAGCCCGTGCATATGGGACTGGCAGCAGGTGGAGGGCCCAGAATGGTGAAGGACAGGGGCCAGTCCAGAGGGCACAATTCTGACTCAGTCCACACACACACACACACATGTAGGTGAACAATGTAAATAATGCACAGGGCTTTAGCCTCTGTCCTACATTTGCAGTATGGGTCTGATATAATTATACTGGCATACCTTGGAATACTGAGAAATTTCTGTACATCATATGGAATATTCCAACATAATATATAAATGCTAAGGACTCTCTCTCTCTCATCTCACACACACACACACACACACGCACACACACACACACACACACACACACCACAACTATTTTCTGTCTTGAATGACAAAAAGGCAGGTAAAATATTTTGTTTGTTACATCTTAACAAATGAGTTTGGGTTGCCAGTAAGATGGAGATGCAATCTTTACCTTTTCTCACTTGCAGTATATTTAACTTTAATAATAATACCACTTTATAATACTGCCAAGAAGTAGTGTAAATATTCTCTCTCCCTCTCCCTCTCTCTTACACACACACACACACACACACACCACAACTATTTTCTGCCGTGAAAGGCAAAACGCATATAAAATAATTACTTTTTTACCCTCCTGACAAATGGGTTTGGGTGGTCGATAAGATGGGGGTGCAGCCTTTTAGCTTTTCTCTCCCTCGCAGTATGTTTTAACTTTTGCAGTGGAAGGTAGCAAGGGATTGGATGTTTTTGAATGAATTGTTTCCAAGTCCTGCTTTATACCTTCAGGGTTCATGCTGAAGCTGGATCTCATGACAGAAGAGTCAACATCATAAGCTCTTAGAAAGGTCTGAGTGTCTTGTAGATAGTCTCAAGTGGATGTGCTTTGAGAACACTGTTATCACAGCTTACATTAGCAGCTGAAGGGACTTTGTCTCCTACCGATGCCCTGGGCTGACCTTTAACCCCATGCATCTTCCCTCTGTAAAGATCTGAAGACTGTGTGACCAGCATCCTAAGAAATGGAGAGGGCTTTTGTGTGCTAAAGAAAGAAGAACACAAACATGGTGTGTTCTCAAAAGAAACAAAATGAAACAGAAAAAAACAGTCCCTGGAATGGGTTGGAAACTGTGGAGGGACACACATGTACACACACAGTATATACACAAGCTCACAAGAAGTCAGCACTAAACTCAGCAGCACTGCAAGGAGCACAAAAAACTGGCCTCCGAGTTCAGTTATAAAATGAAATAATGTAAATTACTGTTTTTATGTCTACTAAGTGCCACTTTGCGTTCATGTCAGTATGCATTTCTAATGTGGGCAAAGATTATGGCTTGGATCCAGATTTAGTCATACTTACTAGACCCACTGAAATCAATGGGACTTAAGTTAGGGCCAAAACAGACATGACTTAAAATGTGTGCATAGACACCTATGTCTATCTTTTTCTTTCATTTTTACTCTAGACTAGGTGCAGGGCCCCTGATCTGGATTGGGACTCTAGTGTGGTATACAGGAGGGGGATTTTAAGATATGGATTAGGGACCCTGCATTGGATCTAGCATAAAAATGAAAATAGGACACACATTTAACATAATGTCTGTTTTGGTCCTTAGTTGTGACTGATGTAAATATGACTATGTCTGGATCCAAGCCCTTATGCTTATAACATTATACATATCAGAAAATTAACCACCATTTTGACTGAACATATCAATCAAGATTAAAACGCGCATCACAAGTTTGTTCAGAGTCCCAAAGCCACCATCAGAACTCCGCCCTAAGGTTAGTCATTTTGCTATCTGGATATGTGACCCAATGGTTTACTGGCATCTAAAAGTAACTCAGGAAGCTGGGAGAGCCCAATCCAATGCTGAATGCGGCATTACAACTGGCTTCTTTTTCCAAGAAATCCTTCCATACAACAAGAAGTTAATTTCTAAAATGATTGATAATCAAATTGCTTGGAAACCACTCCTCTATTCTCCAGTTGTGGTGCAGAAGATGCCCTTTTAACATACTCAGCAACACTCTTTATTGATTGTTCACATATTTCAGGAAGGAGCAACAATGAACAAAGAAATTATATACTAAAGTATGCTAAACATCTTGGGAATATTACCATTGTCTTGAATGGGTTTTGAATTGTATTTAAGACCACAGAAAATACACTAGATCTTCTACAATGTTTTGGGCCCCCTAGATGGAATTTCTTCAGGTATTTTGTACTGCACTGATCTGCTGCCTCATAGTTTCAACCCGCCCAGCATCAGGGGTCGACACCACTGGGAAATTGCTGGCAGACAGAGCCCTCAGGAGGGCCTACTAGCTAACCTGCCTCCGACCCAAAATGTTGGTTACGGGCCGGCCACCTGGTTGTGGCGCTACTCTCAGCGCTGGAGCCAGGTTGGCTGTGGCTGGTGTCCGCCATTTTGATCCCCCACCCCGCAGTGCCTCTGTGGCCCTGGCAGAGTGTTGCTCCAGAGGAACACAGCTTCAGAGCCCCAAAATCACTGTGGGGAAACTAAAATCTAGCAGCAGCACTTGCTGGCTAGACCAGCATTTATTTATTTATTATTTATTTATCTATTTATTGCTGCTGCTGCACCTGCCTGCCTGCCACCACCAATTTAAGGAAAGGAAAGGGTGCTGGTGCCGAGGGACCCACCCAGGGGTGGATGCCCCTAGTAAGGGGCCCATCCTGGAGAATGCCAGCGTCACCAAGGTGGTGACTCAAACCCCTGTATCCTGAAATATGAACTGCAGGAGCTTCAGTTTTTCTAAGATGACTGCAAATCAGTGTCTGGCATAACAATATTTATTTAAAAAATCTTGATTATTCTCACCCCCACCCCTCCTGGCCTAGCGATTAATCCATCTAAAATGTTCCACTACATATAGCCAGAGGCAATGTAAGAATGGATCAATATATGAGCTCCTTTGTGAATCTCCCAAGCACCACTTCAACTGCCTTTTAAAACAGTCCACCATCTGACAGGGAAAGGACTTCATATAGATTTGCAAAAATGTATCCCCCAGTCTTTAAGCCCTCCTATAATCACAGCTATTTTCCCCTTCTTAGTTTTGCGCATCCTGATTTATCCATTTGGGTCGGTCACTAACTATCCTTTCCTTTGGGGTCTACTGTGGATTTGTGTTTGTGGATTGCCTGAAATTACACAACGTCATTAACAATAGTTCCGTTTCAGTAGCGCATCATCTGCCATGGGATTGTTAGCCATACCCATGGGTAGTAGCCCGTCTTAGTCCTACCTCGAGTAGACCCATTGAAATGAATTGGACTTAAGTCAGGCGAACATTAGTTACACAATCCCATGTCCAAGAAGAATCCACACTGCCACAGCACATAATGTCTGGTTATGTGTTATCACTGTTACATAACAAAACTTGATTCATCTGTTACTTTTGTAGGACTTGCTCGCGATGGACAAGTGCAAGTTGTGTGCGTGTATACACAGACGGATACATATACATAAAATATATTGTGTACTCTCTCTCTCCTTTTCCCCAGCTGATTTCGGCAATGAATCAGAGTCAAATGGTCAAGGCCATATGCGTATGAAAGAATAGGTTGTGTTTCTAGCCATTCATTCTACTTCTGCAGGGATTTCACACTTTCTATCCTGTTAGGGTGCCTCCCGTTTACTTTAACGCTGAGGGCTCTTTTTATTTTGGGCTTTCTGTGTCATCTGGATTTAATCTAGTTAGAAGATTTTATGCCCAAAGTTGCACTGTTAACAGCAATTGTTTAAAATTTGGATCAGGGAAGAATGCTTTAAAATCTTTGAAGCTCTCCCACCCCGGGCCGCACAGTCCTCACTTCCCCCACCTCCAGGCCAGCTTGAGCTTCACATACCTAAACTCTGCCCCAGCTGCATAATTTTAGCTTAGTACCCAGAAGGGTTGGGGGCTGGAGCGGGGGCGGAGGGTAGGCGGGGAGAGTTTTGGAAATTGGCGGCTTTGCTGCCTTGAAAGCATCCATGGCTGTCTTCAGAAGCACAAACAGATGCAAATGTCTTTGCAAACTGCAAACATGACACAATGCGATTCAGGGAGACTCTGGCCTTTCAGAATGTCTGAATAGCCCTTCAAAGCCCTTCTAATTAGAGGACGTGGAGGTAATGGGCCTGCTTGGAGTCCACCGCCCCCCGAAAAGGCCGCTGACTAGGACTAGTGGTAGCCATGGATTGCTGGGGTGCGGGTCAGGGAGAAGGGTGCAGTAGAATATCCTCCTGTTAAGTCATTTGTACTTAGGAGTAGGAATGGGAGGGGGTGAGTTGGGGAGAGAACTGCTGTCCCGGTCTTTAGTTCTAGAGAAGCAGGGCCCTCGTAGGAGGCGACATATTTGAGGGGGGGGGGGAGTTGTGCTCGTGTCCTCGTGTGGAACTTTGCTAAGGCAAAGAAAGAAAGGCAGAAGGTATAGGCTGAATACTCGGGGTAAATCAGTAATAGAGCTAAAGGGCATATGCCTGTAGGGAATATGTTGGCATAAAAGAGCTTTGAGAGAGGCCATTCATACTGACAAAGGGAGATTTGAATTGCTGCCTTCACAATAGCATGAAAGGATGAGCTCAGGGTGTTCTGAAACAAAGTGGAAATCATACTGACCTGCCCTGAACGGCTCTAATAAGCTTTTAACTATTTTACATTATGGCATTACCTCTCCCCCCCCCTTTTTTTTGTGAACCAAGTGCCAGGCTCACTTAAAAAGTGTGATTTATACTTTTCCCTTCATGGTAACTTTGGAGAAAAATAGACGCCAGCTCAAAGGCAGTAATTCAGCTTCTTCTTCTCCCCCCCCCCTCAAAAGTAAAGGAAGGGGGAGAACGCCATCATGAATGCCACTGAAAAAGCAGACTTATGCGTGCTGCACTCCCTTGATGATTTACAATGCCCCCCAAAAGGAGCGTACGCCACCACGTGATGGATACCATCCACGGCTCGCTATGCAAGCAACTTGTTGTCATCCGCTTGCCTTGCCCATCTTGACTGGGCTTGTTCGTAACAGATTTTTAAAGAGAAACGTTGGGCCAGCAGAGCATACAGATTTACTGTTTAGCTACTGTCGTGTTTCTGGGACACAGCACATAACACACACACACACCATATGCCACCACCATGATTTGGGGAATCCTGTTCTGTCAAAACTGCACTAAACTTGATACTGCAGATTTCGTGGTGCGGAGCATTCTTAAGCAGAATTACTCAGCATAGAGGCAGTCCACATTATAGCTGGAGAAAGAAGCTGATGGGGCCAGAGTGTTGGGGCCAAGGAGAAAGGGAAGCAGAATTTTGCCTGTGCTAATTTTGCAGACAGCAGGGCTGACTTTGGCCCAGGGTGCCCTGGGGTTCAAAGTAGCACATGCATTGCATTAAGAGGCAGGAATTGCAGGTATGAGGATGAGGAGAGCATGTGAGATGTGGGCTCGTTGTTTCTACTTTTAATTAACAGCCCAGGAACACCCCATTCCTGAGTTGTTTCTTGACATGCAAACCTGGAAACTCTGAGTTGTTTATGGGTGAAACTACCCAAAGTTAACCCAACAACAAACCATGGATGCTCCACTCATCCCTGCAATTCCTGGGTTAAACAACCCATAAATTGCCTCCATGACATGCAAACTGGGTCATTGTTCATTCAGGTTGTGTGTGTGTGGTTCTGCCTTTTGCACACATTTTATTTCTTTGGACCATCACACAGTAGCTGGAGGCCAAAAACATTATATATAGCAAATGAGTGGTGTTGGGTGGATGTTGGCATTGTTGCAAGTGAACTGTATTGACATACAAGACCAGTGCTTCCTTTTGATTTATGCAGGCATTTGGTTAAAAAAGCAAAAGAAAAGCAAAAGCCAGTGGTGTAGTGGTGAGAGTGTTGGACTGGGACTCAGGAGATCCAGGTTCTAGTCCCCACTCAACCACAAATCTCATTGGGTGACTTTGGGCCAGTCATGACTCTCAGCCTAACCTACCTCACAGGATTGTTGTGAGGATAAAATGGTGAGGAGGAGAACCTCGTAAGCTGCCTTGGGTTCCTTGCAAGAGGAAAAAAGGCTGGATAGAAATGTAATAATAAATAATTTTAAAAAGCAGAGCATAGGGCAAATCTTCCTTCACAATTTGTATCACATGCCTTCAAGCCTTCTTTTCTTAAATCACTTATTGAACATCAATGGACTATTCGAATTAGGAAAGAGAATTCATTTTACAAAGGTGATTTTGCTTGAGATAAAAAAAAAAAGTGTGTGCACTGTAGTTAACAAGACATTTTTTCAAAGCTAATGTGTTTGTTCCAAATGTTCCTTTTTATATCCATTATTACAATTCCCAGCACCTCTGCTCCCAATGTATTTAATGTATTAATGTTATTGCACATCTGATACATTCAAGTACCAAAGCTCCATGCTGGTGCAGGGGTATCCAAGAGGTTATCACTTAATAATGCTGATAAAAAGGCATGTCCATTTATTTCTAAATTCAGAATGTGTATAGAATTTCCATGATATATATCTCATTCTTCCTAGAAGTTCCTATAGCCACACACACACACACACACACACACACACACACTGCCTCTGTTGGCTCAGGCTGAATGAGAGCAGCTGCTGCCGTCTGGTCTTGATTGACAATTCTCTTTGCCAAGCTGATGCATCCGATACGCTGCTGTGAGTCTCCAAGGGCTTGAACAAGTGCTCCCCACTTAGTATGTGACACAGAGAGTGCCGCAGGTGACGATGCGCAGCCATTCAGGTAACATGGATCCTCCTCATCTACAGCCACTCAGGACTAATTAGCTGCCACTTGACTTATCAAGGGGCCATTGTCACTCTGTTGGTAACATGATGTTTCTTGGGGAATGACCATCCAGGCCGAGTACAAACAAGAGGAGAGGAAATTGTACTGTGCTCCAAAAATTGATTAAAGTCTCATTAGCCTTTCCCTTCAACCTGTTAAAAGCTTCAGTGATCTCTGGATAAACAAATGGGTGAACTGGTTAGTCTCCTCCTACAAAGCGAAGGATCTCTACCAGTAGTTGTGGCAGGGAAATTTTCACCCAAAGTCTAAACGTGAGTTTGAAGTAGGTCTCATTGACTTCAGAAGAGTTCAGTTCCAAGTAGGCAAGCTTCAGATTTTTAAAAAGAGAAACATATGAGAAAAGAGGTACATTTGTAGGTGCAAAAAGAAATGTTGTAAGATATATACACAAGTTCACTGAATTTGTCTGTCTTTTCTCTCTCTGGCCTTCATTAATTCATCTGACCATTTCTCTTCCATTAATTAATTAATGCATTCATTCTCTCTCTCTCTCTCTCTCTCTCACTCTCTCTCTCTCTCACACACACACACACACACACACACACACACCTTCCCCACCCAGCAATCTCACTGCAGCCAAGAGAGCCAGTTGTGGTGTGGTGGTTAGAGTGTTGGACTAGGACTCAGGAGATCTGGGTTCTAGTCCCAACTCAGCCATGAACCTCACTGGGTGACTTTGGGCCAACAGTCACTACTCTCAGCCTAGCCTACCTCACAGGATTGTTGTGAAGATAAAATGGAGAGAAGGAGGACCATGTAAGCCACCTTGGGTTCCTTGCAAGAGGGGAAAAAAAGTTGGGATATAAATGTAATTAATTAATAAAATTAATAAATAAATACACAGCACAGAAACATCTGTCTTGCCTGCATAAGGATTGTTGAGGAGGAGCAAGATTAAAGTTCCCCTCCCAAGCCTGATGAAAATCACTATTTCCCTGCTGCTATTAGCAATGTGGAAAAAGCAATCTTGACTGCATCTGAATCATTTGGGGAGGGTGGAGAGGTTAAAGCCTCTGCCCTCCCAGCAATCTTTTTCCCACCGGCCATCTGATGGCTGAGCACTGGGGAAAGTGGGTGGGGATCTGCACAGAGAGCAGCTGAGGGCTACATGTGGCCCATCTTACCCTACTTTGAGATTTGCTTCCTGTTTCCTGCTTTGCCACATAGTCCAGTAAAATGAAGCTTACCATAGCTGTTAGGCTGCTGTTATTTAAGGGGAGAAGGAATATCAAGTCCACTTTCTTTCAGTTTCATAGATTTCATAGGAATAGTTCTGTCGTTCAAGGACCAGGAAGATCAGTCTGGCAAGGGAACTGTCCAGTAGAGAGCACAGTGAGGAAGGTGTTGGCGTGTTGCTCCAGCAAAGACTAGGCTTCAACTGAGCAGCTTGATAGGGAATGCTGATGCAACACTCCTTCCTAGCTTGTCAGCAGGGCCCTGATCCAGAGCACGCTTCCTCCACATGAGTAGAGCTCAAAGATATTTGACATGCTGCCAGACAAGCATGGTGTCTCCAGTTCTGAACTTCTGTCTGGACCACTGCTGCCTTTGTTCATGGGGTCCTGAGTGTGAACCTGGTGGGCCTGAAGCAGGGGACTGGGAAAAGTCCAGGTGCTTTAATGACCCAGCCTCCTTGAGTGGGGCATTGCTTCCTGTGCTGGTCTCAGAAAAGCTATTCACATTCTTTGACTTCCTCTGACTCTCACAACCACTAGGACCAGCAACAGGATCCTCCTCCTCTTCTGAGATCTCTTCAAGCTCCAGGGGTATTCTGGCAGGAAGGCAGTGGGACAGAACACAATGGAGGGATGTAAACAGTAGAATCTCACAGGGATCTGTATTGGGTGGGACCAATGCTTTTTAACTTGTTGATAAATGATCTGGCTGTGTTTACTGGTGACACAAAATTAATTAGGCTTGTTGAACAAAAAGGAACTGCAAAAATCTCCAAAAGGATCTCTCCAAACCAGGAGAATGGGCATCAAAAGGGCAAATGTGGTTCAACGTAAGCAAATGTTAAGTGATGCACATTGGGACAAAATATCTCAACTTCATATACATGCTGATGGGATCTGAGCTAGTGGTGACTGACCAAGAAAGAGATCTCGGGGTGGTGGTGGAGGTGGATAACTTGATGAAAAGGTTGATGCAATATGCAGCTGCTGTGAAAAATCCCATGTTGGGCATAATTAGGAAAGGAATCAAAATTAAAACTGCCAAGATCATACCACCTTTATACAAAACTACTGTGTGACCATACTTGGAATACTGTGTGTTCCATTTACAGAGGCTTGGATAGGGAATAATGGTCCAAAACTGAAAAATTCCAAAGTTCACAAAGCCCAGTTTAGTCAAGGAGCAGGCAAGAAGCAAAGTCAAGTCAGTCAAGGTCAAAGCTAGCAAGGTCTCAAAGTGTGTGACAGACAACAATTAACAAGAAGAGTAGGCAAAGACAGTCCAAAGTTACTTACAGCAGCACAAGAGGTCAGTTCAAGGAATAGCAAGATTTCAAGTTACTGAGGTAAAGTGTTGTTTCAGCAGCTAGTAGGTCCCAACTGAGGGTTTATAAGCTGGCGCTTCCAGAGCCTGCCTCCCACCAGGACCCAGCTGCATCACGTGAAAGGCTTCTGGAAGAAGTCCTCCTCATGAGGGCTTTACTCATGCATCCTTTGAAGAATGAACATCCCCTCACATGGGAATTTTCTGGCCTGCCTCTTGAGATGCTGCTGCTCTCGGGGGCTGGGGGATGCTCAGCCTCTGTTTCACATATGGAGTTCCCTTCCTCTTGCAGGGATGAACCTGCAGCTATCTTCCCTGAAGGCACAGGTTCCTCCTGGTCTTCCGGCATAGGCTGTTCCGTGGTGTTCTCTGTCACTGGAAGCTCTAGCTCCTCATCCACAACTTTAAAAGGATACTGTAGAGTTGGAAATAGTGCAGAAAAGGGCAACTAAAAGGATCAAGGGGCTGGAGCAACTCCCCTGTGAAAAAGGGTTAGAATGTCTGGGACTGTTTCATTTAGAAAAAAGTGGATTAAGGGGATACATGATAGAGGTGGACAAAATTATGCATAGTGTAGAGAAAGTAGATAGGAAGACATTTTTCTCCCTCATAATACTAGAACCCAGGGTCATGCCATGAAACTAATTGGTGGGAGAGTCAGGACAGCTAAAAGGAAAGCACTTTTCACATAGCGCATAGTTAAGCTATGGAATTTGCTTCCACAAGATGTAGTGACGGCCACTAATTTGGATGGCTTTAAAAGTGGATTGGACAAATTCATGAAGGAGAAGGCTATCAGTGGCTACTAGTCCTGATGACTATATGCTAGTTCCAGTATAACTCCGAAAACTCGTTGCTGGGGAACATAGGTGGGATGGTGCTGTTGCACTCATGTCCTACTTGTGGGTTTGCTCCTGTGGGCAGCTGGCTGGCCACTGTGTGAACAGAATGCTGGACTAGATGGACCCTTGGTCTGATCCAGCAGGGCTCTTCTTATGTTCTTAGGAACCTTGCTGAAGCTAAGCAGGACTGAGTCTAAATAAATAAAAAATAAATGTTTGGGGGTTTTAAAAAAAATCTCGGCAGGATTTTCTTAGTTATTCACAATCTCATGACTGCTGATGTCTGGGTATATTTCCCAAACAGGGATTTGTTAGGCTAACACTTTGCTATGTTTTTCTTGGCTTATGACATACTTAGCATTCCAGGTGAAGGCTGCGTAACATTGTCTCCTTTATTATTATTTTTTTTAAAAAAAGCATTTAGGGCTAGCTAATGGCAATCCTAGGCTATTAATGAACAATATGATATGTTGCACAAATAATGGATTATGCTCAACTGTTATTAGTTAATAGCAGTTGTTTATATAAACAGACAGCTCATTATATTTCTCTTAATACAATGTTTCTGTTTATAGTACTCCCCCATGTTCACTAAATGACAAGCAGGCAAAAATAAACTGGTTGCACAGCCTCTGTCCCAGCAAGAAGATAGCATAGCTCCAGACTTAACCTCTGAGGTGTATTCTAGCTAGTATGAAAGGATCTCTTTCCAGATCTGGCCCAGCAGAGCACAAAAGGGCAAGAGTGGCCACTTATGCATGATGAACAAAGAAGACATGGATTTGTGTAAAATGCATATGAAGGTTTATATATAGCTGAAAATTTACAAATAATTACTATCATTTCAATAGAAAAACAATGCATCTCACCATTGCGTGGATGATTGGGACCAGGCAGCCTGTGTATTTGCACAGTCTGCTGTCCAGGTCCTGTTGATGGGCAACTTCAAGGCCCAGCTCTTCCTTCTGATGGTTCTTTATCTTGAAACTTGACTTGGACTGGACAACCCTTCAAGTAGAGCCCTGTCCTCTGTAACACCCTAGTAAGGCTGTTACATTTATTTATTTATTTAAAATATCTCTCTACTGCAGGGCTTTTCAACCTTCGGTTCACAGATGTTGCTGGACTACAGCTCCCAGAATCCCTTGCCATTAGCCATGCTGGCTGGGTATGCTGGGAGCTGTAGACCAGCAACATCTGGGGACCCAAGGTTGGAGAGCCCTGTTCAACTGCCTTTCGAAACCAAGCCTCCCCAAGGCGGATCCCAAAGAAATAATTTTTAAAATAATAAAATATAAAATACCACTAATTAATACAACAAAATAAAGCATTTTAAACAGCTGCAACAATAACAATCCACATTTAAAAAGAAGGAGGAGGAGGTGGGGCTACATTCAATTAAAAGCAGCCTGGAACAACCAGGTCTTTAAGGCCTATTTAAAAACAGGGATGTCAGCACATATCCCTTGGCAGGGCCACCACAGAACAGGTCCTCTCTCTCATTCTCACAAACCTAATTGATCTTGGCCAGACCTTAGGGTCTGGGCAGGTTCTTATAGGTACAGGTAGTCCTTCAAATAACCTGGTCACAAGCCCTTTAGGGCTTTAAAGGTGATCACATTGAAAGGTGATCAACTGGGTCTGGAAATGTACTGGCAACCAATGCAGCTGGTACATTATAGGGGTTATATGCTCTGATCGCCAAGTGGCCCCCACGAGCAACCAGGCAGCTGCATTCTGTACCAGCTGAAGCCTCTGAATCATCTTCAAAGACATCCCCACATGGAGTGCATTACAGTAGTCTAGTCTGGATGTAACCAGGGCATGGATGACTGTAGCACAGTACAGATAGGGATGCAGGTAGTGACTCAGCTGATAAAAGGTACCCCTGGTAACTGACACTACCTGTGCCTTGATATACAGTGGGGAGCCCAGGAGAAACCCCCAAGTGTGGTCCTTTAAAGGGAGTGCAACCTCATCCAACCCCAGTCTCACCCCTTCACCCAGATCAGCAGGTTTCCCCACCCCCAGTGCTTCCATCTTATCTGGAGACTGGAGTAAGCCTTAGTTTCTTTGCCCTCATCCATCCCAAAACTGCCCCCAGACACCTGTTCAGGGTTTCCACAGCCTCTCTTGGACTACTTGGTGGGGATAAGAGGTAGAGCTCCCTTTCATCAGCATACTGATTACACTTTAGGCCAGCCTTCCCCAGCTTGGTGCCCTCCAGATGTTTTGGCATACGATTCCCATCAATTCCAGCCAGCATGGGCAATGGTCAAGAATTCTGGGCATTGTAGTCTAAAACATCTGGAGAGCACCAGTTTGGGGAAGACTGCTTTAGTCCATATTAAAGACACTGGAAGATCCATGATCAGATCTAATTCAATCATGATCAGTTCTAATCCATGACCAGACCTAATTCTAAGGAGCTGTGGAGAAGGGCAGACTGAATGGGGGAAATGGTTTGAAAGAAACCTTTCCCCCCTGTGCATTTCCCCAAAGTAAATCATCCTCAAAGCAGGTTCGAGGGGCATTTAAATCGGGAATCTAAGCTACATGTGACGTTAAATGCACTGAAGTATTTGAAGTGCACATTTTCCATTTAAAAAAATTTGCATAGATTTTTTTCCTCATTGTAAGCAATCCCCATACTACACGTCAAATTACCCTTTTGCATCTCCTGTCATGTGTAGTTTGACCCTGACATAGAGGAAGACATTAAACTCCCCCTCCCCAGTGCTAGTTTCCAGATCTAACCACACACACACACACACACACACACACCCAACACAGAGCTGCTTTCAACTTTTTTAAAAATGGAAGAATTCCAAACATGGTTTCCCCAGCATGGTTGTCCCCATTCTAGTTTGGCAGAATGACTTTGGAAGCAAGCACAAGGAGTACAACCAGACCAGGCCTTCCCTCCTAATCTTCGGTGCCTTTTCAGAAGGTGGTAATGATTTTGCTAAGTTGGGGTGGAGGGGTCAGTGGATGGTGCTTGTAGTTTTTATTAAGCTTGTGGCTTTTAGGGAGGGGCCACAGCTCAGTGGTAGAGCACCTGCTTTGCATGCAGACGGTCTCAGGTTTGATCCCCGGCCCCTCCAGGCAGGGCTAGGAAAGAATCCTGCCTGAAACCCTGGAGAGCTGCTGCCAGTCGGTGTTGACAGCACTGGGCTAGATAGATCAATGGTCTGACTCAGTATAAGGCAGCTTCCTATGTTCCTATGCTCCCTACATCTCTCCACATAATTTGATCACTGGGTGCAACTGAGAGTTCTTTAGTGTGGCCTTGCTTATGCTGGCTCAGCTTGTCTGAGCATGGAAAGCTAAGCAGGGTCAAGCCTGGTTATTACTTGGATGGGAGACCTCTCCTCTAGTTTCCTGCAGGGGGTTGGACTCGATAGCCTTGTTGTAGGCTCCTTCCAACTCTACCTCAAATGGTCTTTCTTCCTTCTGAAAGTCAGCACATAGGTAAAGGAAACATGGGGATTGGAGCCCATCATGTGGAAAGGAAGATCAGGGATCATTGCTCCATTTATTGGCCACCGCTTAAAAAAAATAAATGGTGATGAATACAATTCTGCAAAGTGGCCTTTTATTTCTGGAGTGGATGGGTAAGAAAAGAAACATATCAGAATGTTTCTGAGAAAAAATGTCTCCTGAGGAATTTTGGCTCAGCTGTAGTTGCAATTCTTCATGGTTCAGCACCTTCACCAGGGTCTTCCAAATGTTACATTTCTGAGAGGTAATTGTGGCTACAGCTTGTCTCTAATGCAGATGCTTATAATGCTGCTACTTCCCTGAATGCCCTGTAGCAGGTGTGAGGGGGCAGTACTGTGTTCAGCGCCAGGAAAGAGGTGGAGCTAGTGCTGTGCCAAAATCTGTCCTCCAATTTCCTGAAAGTTTTATTCCCCCCCTCCCCAACAAAGAGGCTTCCATTTTTCTCCCTCATTCTTAGGCTGTTTTATAATTTGTCTTGAATTTATTTTGGTGGTATTTATTTCATTTTATTTTTGAGGGTTTAAATATACACACACACACACACACATATTATACACATGAATTTGTATATATCCATAGCAAAGAATACATAACATATGAAATGCATATATATGAAAATTCAACTTACTAGCAATTATACATAGGCTTCAACAAAAGCAGACCAGATATCCAAATGAGGTGGCATCTATATTGTGGTGGTGTTTTGGAGTTTACCTAATCACTGAGAGGTGGGCGAGGGTGGTGTGTGTGTTTTCTCCTCTCTATTACCTGTCTCTTCATTGCTCTTCCTGCACTTCCTGATCTGAAAAAGCTTTATGGGAGGAATAACTTCACGGTGTCTCCCCCTGGGCTTTAACAGAAGTGTGGGAAGCTGAGGAGGGACAGGCTCCTATCTTTCAAGTATCTTGAAAGACAAGATATTTGCTCGCACTCCTTGGCCACCTCATAAGTGAGGTAAGCACAAAACCCCCGAATGCAACCCATGAACACATTTCTCTGAAATTGTCTTCTCTTTGGCTTTCTTTTCAAAATCAATTTCTTTCTATCAATGAGAATGGTTGAAAAAAATGTGGAAGAAATATTCAGCACAGCACGTACATCCACATATAAATGCTATACCATACCAGACACACACTATCATTACCATAACAAAAGCCACATCTTGAAGGCATTCAAATGGCATACATTTAAAACACCTTATTTTCCTCCTCCATACAGTATTCCTTCATATTCCTGTATCTTGGCCTTCACATTGCTATTTTTTTTTTCTCCAGAAAAGAGCAGCCTGAGAGTGTACAATGAATGTACTACTATCCAAATGTACTTACTATCCACGTGAGTTCCTGGATACAATGAGTTAACATTGCTTGTTGTTGGCTAAGAAGCCTGAATGCCTAGATGGGAGAGGAGGCACAAAAGGTTACCTTGGTTATCATTTGTGGCTCAAAGTCATGACCACCCAACCTTGTCACAGCCTTGACTTCGTACTAGAAAAGGATTTGACACTCCTGACCAAAGGAGAAAGAGGGCTGCCAGGCCATTTCTTGTCTTTATAGCCTATTTGGTCTAACCTATCCTTCTCTGCTCTGGGATCAGGAAAGAACCTGTCTGCAGTGGTTGAAGAAGGCATTGGAGGCTTCCTGAATGACCATTTACCAGCAGAGGCATTTAACTCAAGCCCATCTTATGATCACCAGTCACCACCCATTACACTGAGCAAAATGAGAACACATGAGCACATTCGGTTCATAGATAAGCTTGAGTAACATACTAAAATCGGACAACACTAGTTATGCTACCTTTACTTTTCAAATGACATCAGCACAATGTTTGTTTGTTTATTCTTTAATCAATCTATATACTGCTTACCGTATCAAAATATATCTCTAAGTTGTTATCTTTAGATGCTTTAATCCTCCAAATGATTTCGTAGACTACCAATGAGAGAGGACTTCATGCTGAACATTTAATTCTCACCTGCTTCTGCTTTTATAATCTCTTCCCACTATACAAATCAGTCTTAATGGGTCATCAGAGTGACTGAGATCTATAATTATAGTATTGCCTTTCATGTGCTCACAGGTATGGAGGCAAACTTCCCGAGTCCACAGTAAATCAAATCTGCAGCAGATTACCATTCAAGGAGATCCCTAGTAGAGATGTTCTTGTTAATTGTTGAAATTCAAGCATTGTTCAGGGTTTAATACCAGCAATAAAGATGGTATAGTTTTGCAAGTAATATCCCAGTTGGTAGCAGGGAATCTGCAAATGGTGGGAAGTATTGAATGTGGTACATAATAATGGGATCTAATTTTAGGCTTGGAGATGTTACAGATGTTATCTTGTAAAGGATCAATGCAGGATGTGAACTATAAAAAGTGTGCAGCGCAGTAGCATCCTGTAAATCCAAATTAAGGCTAAGTTCAACTACTTGTGAAAATGTTGATTTTGCATCAGATTTTCACCAAACAGAAATATCAGTTATTGATTGAGGCTGCAATGCAATCTTATACCCATTTTCCTGGGAGTAAGCCCCATTGAACTCTGTGGGACCTACTCCTGAGTAGACATGTATAGGATTGTGTTGTCAGCTGTCTTTTTCCTGTTGAGATTGTGGACTATTAAAATTCAGGATGAAAAGTGTTATATTTCAATCTGGATAACGAATGCCATGCAGCTACAGTAATACCTTGGATTGCAAGTAACTTGGTTTGAGAGCATTTTGCAAGACAAGCAAATTTTTAAATATTTATTTAATTTTTTTTTACTTGATATACAAGCGACGTCTTGCAATACAAGTACTGTAGTACGGCTTAAATTTAAAATCTCTGTACAAATTTTTTGGGGGGGATTTTGTTTTGATATAAGAGTGTTTTGGATTACAAGCACTTTCCCAGAACGAATTATGCTCTCAATCCAAGGCATGACTGTATTTGGCCTTTTAAAAACCCATCCCCATTTGTCACCTTTCCCCCCATTTTCACCAGTGGCCAATGCCTCCTTTGTCACAACTTTGTTAGCTCTTCCTCTCTCTGATAATTTCTGGCACAGACCAGTGCAATGCCACCCCAATCTGCCCCTCAGGGAACTCTGAAAAATACACTCTTAGTGAAGTAGAGGCCTGACGGTAGGGAGAAGTGGCTTACGATTTGTCAAGCTGGACTCGATGGCCTTGTAGGCCCCTTCCAACTCTACTTTTCTATGATTCTAAGCTCTCTCTCTAGCTGAGAGCATAATGGTCGCCTTTTTGACTCTGCAGTTGCACATCCTATAAATTGTATGGATCACATCCTTTCCTTCCGTATATGTGAGAGATGGGGAAGTGGTTGGTAATGCCACATTCTTTATGTTACAGGTTTCATGTCCTCATTTGAACCATATGGAGCCAGAGCACTGTATTTTAATACAACACTCCTAGGCGTTGCTATCTCGTCAGGCTTCCTCCTGTGCCATAGTAATCGTCAACTTGATCGCTCTGTTATATTCAGCAGTGCTCTAGCCAGCTGCCAGCTCAAAAAGCAATCGCCCAGTGTGCTCTCCTCGGAGCAGGATGTGAGGAGGGCTTTGGAGCTGGTTTCCTGGTGTGTCTCCCGAGGGCTTAAGGGGAAAGAAAACCAGTGTTCTATCCCAGACACGTGCACCTACAGCAGGATTGGAGAGACGCCTTGCTGGAGTCACAAATAGAGGATTTACCCTCCGCTATAGAAAGGGAATAAGCTCTAAAGCAAAAGGCCGAGCTGACTCATTTCCAAGAGCCCTCCTGCATAAAGGGAGCTGGAAATCCTGCCTTGCACACCCTATGCCAGCTATTAAAGTGAAGTGAGTAGAACAATTCAAATGGAGAAAACATGGAAGAGGTAAAGCGAAGATAATTTTCAAGTCCATAAGTTTATTTCTCCAGGTTTCAAAATAGGGGTTAATCCATCTTTATACCTTTGCCCTAAGGCCAGACTTTATTTTCTTTGTTTGTTCTGCTTCGGATCACAACCTAACAATCTTTTCACACATGACGTGACATATATACAAAGACAAAGCAACAGGGCTTCTACCCAGTGTGTGAACAATTTCTCTGCTGAACTGAACTTTTCCATGCTAGTGTGAACATGCTGAACATGTTGGTGAAAGTTGCACAATGTTGCTGCTTTCCATGGATCCACTTAGTAAGGAAGGAGTACCAAAATCCATGTATGTATGGAGAAAATATTTTTTTTTTCTTCTGTAGTAAACATTTTGCACATGGTACAAAATTTTTGTGTCTGGTATTTGATAGCTAATGCAACTGGCATTTATGAAATCCTACTGATTGCAGTTATGCACTTACTTAGAGCAATCCCATTTATTGAACCACATTACACCAGAAAATGATATAAATCCAAGAGGTTCTATCCAGTGAAAAATTAATCAGTTTTACAGGCAACACTATCTGATTTCAAGAGGACTTCCTTTCTAATAAGTGTGTTTTGAACAACAGCCTCAGAATGTAATGCCTCAGTCCTATGCAGTAAATCCTACTGAACTTAATACAGTCATGCCTTGGATTGAGAGCATAATTCATTCCGGAAACGTGCTTGTAATCCAAAACACTCTTATATCAAAACAAAATCCCCCCAAAAAAATTTGTACAGAGATTTTTAATTTAAGCCGTACTACAGTACTTGTATTGCAAGACGTCGCTTGTATATCAAGTCAATTTTTAAAAAATAAATATTTAAAAATTTGCTTGTCTTGCAAAACGCTCTCAAACCAATCCAAGGTATTACTGTAAATTTATTTCCAAGTAAAAATGCATCAGATTGGGATAAGGCTGTTAGATTTTTTACATCATAATCTTCCCCAATCTCCCTTTCAGCTTGATCCATAGCCCAGTTAAACGGGTATACTTACATTTAGGCCAGTTTAGTTCCGTTGATATCAAAAGGACCCATGTTGTACTGATGAATTGGCCTGCAATATCAGAGTAATACTTCTCCAACACTGGATTGTAAGGTTGCCCCAGTACAGTAAGTATTCCACATCAATACGAAACATTTCATTTGTGATGAAACAAGTTCTTTTGACAGTTTTATTTTCCATAGTCACCTATAAAGAAGTAATAAATACCAGCAGATGCATGTCCTTGTAGCATGAGCCCATGGCTAACCACCAACATAGTATTATAATTTATGAGTATGGCGCAGTTTCAGCTGAAAAATCTTTCTCACTCGCACCTTGAAGGTGCACTGTGTTGCAGCCATGTCATGTGGCACCCTTGTGGAGTGGGCTGGTTTTGTGGCAAGTTCTCACACCGGTGCCGCTGGCTCCAAAGACAGTATAGTTCCAGGTTGGGAATTTATTCTTATTTGACAAATGTACATGGTGTTTTATAAAGTAATATGAGGGGGGTGCACATTTCTGCCCTGCAGAGCTTTCAACTAAGTTTTAAAAGAAGGGAAGGCAACAAAGGGAGAGAAGGGAAAGGAACTAAAGGGAGAGGCAAAGATAACAAAGGATTAATGTGGACAAAATGGAGTTACAAGTATGTAGGGTTTGTTTCAGCTGGAGATGAGGGTTAAGACAAATGCAGTTTTTTATTTATCATGTGATTTGATCAACCCACGTGGTTGCTGCTTACAAGCACTGAGTGATCTTTGACCAGTCAGTTTCTCCCTGTAACCAGTCCTCACAGGCTTGTGAGGGATTTAGAGCCCCCTTGAGCTCTTTAGAGGAAAGGTGGGGCATAGATGTAATAGAAATAAATAAAAAATATGGCTGTGGCACAGAGGCCCACCACATAGAAGTGGATTTTGGGTTGCAACCATGCCATTATCTGTAAAGAAAACAAAATCTAGTGTGGAGTACTAGAATGCATGTCAAGACTTGGACCAGGTAGACCTGGCTTCACATCCCACCTCATATATGACTGTGGGCTAGCCAAAGTGATTCTCAGCCTATCCTATCCCAGAGGGCCATTGTGAAGATAACATAAGAACATAAGAAGAGCCATGTTCAATCAGACCAAGGGTCCATCTAGTCCAGCATTCTGTTCACACAGTGGCCAACCACATGCCTATTGGAAACCCACAAGTAAGACATGATTGCAACAGCACCCATGTTCCCTAGCAACTGGTGGCTGGTTGCCGGCCAGATGGGTGATTAATAAATGTAAATAATAATAATAATAATAATAATAATAATAATAATAATAATAGGCATACTGCCCCCAACACTGGAGATAGTATATAGCCATCAGGATTAGTAGTCATTGATAGCGTTATCCTCCATGAATTTGGCTTACGCTGGCTCAGCTTGTCTGAGTGTGGAAAGCTAAGCAGGGTCAGGCCTGGTTATTACTTGGATGGGAGACGCCTCCTCTAGTTTCCTGCATTGAGCAGGGGGTTGGACTTGATAGCCTTGTAGGCTCCTTCCAACTCTATGATCTATGAAATCTTTTAAAGCCATCCAGATTGGTGGCCATCGCTACATCTAGTGGTAGCAAATTCCAGTTTAACTATGCACTGTGTGAAGAAGTATGTCCTTTTACCTGTCCTGGATCTCCCACCAATCAGCTTCATGGGATGACCCTGGGTTTCAGTATTATGAGGGAGAAAAGTGTCTCCTTATCTCCTTTCTCCACACCACATGTAATTCTGTACACTTCTCCCCTTACTCGCCTTTTCTCTAAGCTAAACAGTCCCATAAAATGGGCTAACTCTCCATGCATGCTACCCTTGGAGGAAAACCACAATACAAACGAAACAATGCACATGGTTAAAAGACGGTGGTTTGTGTACTAAAGAAAACAAGACCTATATTAACACCTTTGTCATCAAGAGCCTCAAATGGAAAATGAAGGAACAGGAGTCTGACAGCATTATGTGACTTGGAAAGAGGATTTGGGATGTTTAAATAAGTTGATTGGCTATTAATTGTGTAAACTTGAGCCAAAATTTAAAAAAGGTTTTATTTAAGGGGAAAAAAATTAAGTATCTCTAAGACAGCTTCTTGGCCCCTTCAGAAAGGGTGGAAATATAAAGCCTTCTAAACTCCATCCTCCAGGCATCCACCTGTCACTTCCCACTTTCTACATAATTGTCACTTTTTATTGATCCTTTTAATCCCCTTTTCTTTGAAAATCTGTTACCAGCTGACGTTTCATTACACCAAAGAGACCTCTCTTTTTTAGTATGTGTATCCCCACAGGTAGTCTCTTGCTGAGAGTTAAACCATGGCCACCAATTTTAATTTGCCTTATTTTGTGAGCATTAATAGCTTATACTTGTGTACAAATTTAGGTGATGTAGGAGAATTCTATGATGTAGGTGTGTATTGATTGCTTCATGGGAAACTGCTTTTTAATTTATTTCAGATGTTTGTGCCACAATACCATTTGTCCTGCTTACTAATAAAATGTATCACCACTGCCTTCTCCTCCAAACAGAGGCTCATTTTATGAAATTTACAATCCCTGGGGGGGGTGGGTGATTAATCCAAATGCACCGAAGTTAGAAATGTTAAAAATATTTATTTACAACAAGCATTTTTTTTTTAAAAAAAGTACAGCATCTCATTTTAAGATAATGTGGACATAATAAGAATAAAGCTCTTTATGTACAAAAATACAATTTTCATGTAAATGAAAGTTCTTGAATAAATTAAACTAGCATCAGACCCAGTCAGTGAATGCCCCATGTCTAGTCCTACTCGAAAACAAGACAGAAGCAGAGGTCAAGATCCATAATGCATGAACCTAGTTCCTTGTCTGCCCTCTTTAGGGACTGATCATGTCAGTGTTCAAAGCTCTTCCAGGGAGAAGGAAAGCTCCATCCAGAACCATGAGAGTCTGTTGAGAATTTTATGTGCTAAGTCCCTAGCAGGAGGCCCTGTTCACCCAGCCGAATCAGCCCTCCCCTAAGCCTTTTCATTGTATTGTCAGGGCGTTCAAACCAAATTTTCATGCTCATTTTTCTTCATTAGAGTTCTACAAATTGTAAAATTGACTTTTCACCCTGTCTGCAGCAGCAAATCTGTCCCTTTTCTTCCCTTTTCTAAATCATATTGATGCCCAAGAGCTCTCAGGTCACTGGAAAGGAAAGAAACAAAGTGGGATTTGTGAAGTTCAGAAAAGTGCAAAGAGAGAGAGAGAGAGAGAGAGAGAGAAAGAAAGAAAGAAAGAAAGAAAGGTGGTGGCAAGAGGTGGAGTGAGGAAGAGGAAGAAAATCCTTAGAAAGCAAAGGGGACAAAATAAAACCACATTGTGGGCTGGATCCTGCTGCCATGGCAGCCAAATGAAGTTTGTTCAAAGGCCTATACTAAAAGGCCAGCCTAAATGCTCCTTCCTCACAGCTTTCCTCTCTGGATGTGGATGTGAACATATCTTACATCCCTCAGCTCTGGACTTTTGGGATAAAAAATGATTTGAATCTGAGCAGCTTTGATTGGAAAAGCTCCCCCCCCCCCACCCTGCCTTGTTGTGGGTACCTAAAACCAACCAGAACAAGCCACCGGGCAATGATCATTTTGGGACTTTTGCTTTGGCGAGAAACCCCCTTTCTCACATGCACAAGCTGCCTTCATCTAATGGTACTGTACAAAGCAGGAAGCATTCTGCAACAAGTCTTTTGGGAGGCTGTGGAAGGAGAAGAGGGTCTCTGTGCGCCCATAGCAATAGTCTTCTGAGGTGGCTGGGCTGCTGGGGTCGGATGTGCAGGCAGAGTGGGGCGAGGTGGCTGGAGAGGCACTGGAGAGCCAGGAGCCTGCGTCACTGCCCGGGCTGGGCGGGTCTGTGGAGCTCAAGTAGCTGGGCAGCAGCACCATTTCTTTGGAAGGTTTCTGGAGGCACTGATCCGCCAGTCTTAGCGTTTCGGAGAGGGCCCAGATGTAGTTGTGGGCAAAGCGCAGAGTCTCGATCTTGGTCAGCTTGGTGTCATCGGGAAAGGTGGGCAGGACACTCCGGAGCTCATCCAGGGCTGCGTTGAGGTTATGCATGCGGTTCCTCTCCCGATCATTTGCCTTGACCCGCCTGGTCTTTTTGATGGTGTGGAGGACAGCCTCGTTCTTGATCTTGGTGCGCCCTCTTCGCCTCTTCCGCTCTTTCTCTTCCTCGCACTTCCCGCCAGGGCTGTGCTCTGGGGAGGTGACAGGTTTGAGGGAGGCCAGGGAAGGGATCTGCAGCAGGCTGCTGAGACTGCCCTCATCATCCGTGAGGCAAAAGGACACGTCACTGCTGTTGTCCAGGTCCGAGTAGCTGGTCTCCAGGGCAGAGGACATCCTGCAAAGAGAGGGGGGAAAGAGGCACCCTTAGTAATGGTGAAAAAGATGAAAGAGCCAGGACCGGTTGGGGGGGAGGGGTTGAAAAGGAGAAGAAGAAAAAAGAATGGGATATAGAAAAAAAATCATGTTAAAATATAGTGGCCACTGCCCCAAATGAAACCCAAACGAAATAGGAAAATTGATTAAAAATAAATAAAGCCTAGACAATAAATGAAACTGGAGGAAATCATCATAGTTCTGGGTCAGGGCAGTAGAAACTCAAACCCCGTAGGAAAGTTGATTAAAAATAAAGGAAGCCCAGAAATTAAATAAACCGGGGGGGAAATCACGATAGTTCTGAGTTAGAAGAGCATATCTTTGAAATTCACGTCGATCGTTCGGGATCTCAAGGCAACAGCTCTCCGCCCTCTTCGATCTGTGTGAGCTCTAACCTGCAAAGCAACGCTACCCCCCAGTCAGATCCGTGACTGTATTCTTGCCTTCCCGTCATACTCACTCGAAACGTGGTCAGGGCGGCACTCCACACATGCACGCACCGCCAAGTTTCCGAGTGTAACTTGAAGACGAGGAAAAACGTGCGTCGTCCTCGAAGGTCTTGGCGACGAGAAAAGCGAGAGGGGAGGTGCAGGGGGGGGGGCGCCGCCGCCGCCGCCGCCACACGCGACAGCTCTTGTCTGTGAAGTGATCTCTGCCGCTATCAAGTCGTGTGAGCAGGGAGTTTGGCACACGACTGGCCTCAGACATCTTATATACCCTGTAAAACAATAGATCTCTCTCTTCCCCCCCCCCCCCGTTTCCCCCCAGCAAGCTCTGGCGGAATGAATGAATCAAGGCATCAGGTCTGCCCCGTGCTGCACTCTCCTTCATTTGCATAATTTATGCGCCGAGGATTCCGTTCTCTCCCGGGAGTGTGCCTATAATTACCGATGCCCAATGGCAAGCGAGGACGGCCTGGGAGCCACGTGAGCTATCACTAGGCTAAGCCTACTTGTTTGAGCTTCATTAGTCTATTAAAAGGGAAGGGCGGGGGGGGGGGAAGGAGGAACAAAGTGATTAGCCTTCGGGCCAGAGGCGCACAAGTCCCCCCAAAGGAGTCTTTGCAAGCGAGGCCGAGCGGCTCCCTCCTGCTTGGAACAGAATGTTCCAGGCCATTCAGCCGAGCGCCAAGCGGGAATGAATGTGGACCCGGCAGGGTTGTTGTGTTCACTTCCTCCCCCCGCCCAGCGCCCGGTTCTTCTGTGGGGTTGTCCTTTCAGAGGGCCCTTGGCTGCACCTTCGTGAATAAAGCGCGCTGTCGCCCGGCGAAAGGCGGCAGGAGATAAATAGTATCACCGCCGCAGCTAGCCAAAAGGACGCAAGACTCGCTGCTTTTTGATGTGTGGGGAACACACTATTATTAGTATTATTATTAATGTTTGTATTCTTAATTATTCTTATTATAATATCAAAGCACGCATCAGGTTAAGGTCGCCCTCTTCTACCTGCTGCCTGAGATGGACTGGATAGGATTTTATTCTCAATGAGTGATTCAGACATTCGACATGTCTTTATTCCCCGTTTGCGTGGGTTTCACGTGAACTGCTTTCAAAAGTGACAAGGGAAGCTGTTGGGAGCTTTGGAGCCGTTCTGGTGTTTTTATTCAGGCAAGGGGTGGGAATTATTTTTATAGTGCGACCACCTTTTGCTTAAATTGAGATCATCCCTTCCCCCCCTTTATTATGGAATTCATCTGTTGTTGAACAACAACAGATGAATTCCATAATAAAGGGGGGGAGGGGATGATCTCAATTTTGTGTTTGAGCTCCAAAACACCTCAGATTCTGTTTTACTTTTATTTTTCCTGGCGAAAAAGAACGTGCATTTATCCTGTTTTGGAATTCCTGACACTTCTTTAACCACTTCTGTTTACTTAAAAGTGGATTTCCATCTAAAACTTAAATCTTTAGCGTTAGTTTTTCCAGCATGGTTTGTGATTTTGAGGTACCTAGTAAAAGATGCTTGGGCTGGGACTGAAAATTTGTTAAACTGTGACTTCTAAGGTTTTGCAATAAAGAACATTGTTTGTCTATGTTTTTTAAAAATATATTATTGCAAATCACTTATGTAATTCCAAATTGCTCCACTCCAAATTGACTTGGAAAGGTGGGAAATAGGCAAAGCCATTTTTATTCTCTATCTCATCAAATAAATGTTGGTGACCATATAGTTATTCACCTTATGGAGGTATTTCTTTTGCACATTCTGTTTTGTCCTTCTGAGTTGTGGAACAGTGTAACTTAAATGCTGCAGGACGTCAAAGAAAATGCTTTTAAAGTTAAGCAGATGCAAAATGTACTGCTGAGCAATGGGTTAGGTGAGGTGGCATGCAGTCCATTCCTATGCATATTTATTTGGAAATAAGTTCTAGTGTTCCTGTGTTCAGCTGGACTATGTGCATTGTGTTGCAGCCATGCAGCCTGATTCTAAAAGTAAGTCCCACTGTGTTGAATGGGACTTATTCCCAAGTGGCTTGGTCGGCATAGGATTGCTGTTGTGCTGTGCAGCCCAATCCTACATTTGTCTACTCATAAGTAAGTCCCACTGAATTCAGTAGGGCTTACTCCCAAGTAAGTGTGCACTGGATTGCAACCATAGACACAAAATGTGTAAACATTGTGCTTTGCACAATGCACAAGTGTGGGACTCACAGCAAAATTTTGCAGTGTAGAAATTTCAGGCTTTCAGCCAGCCATGATCTCTTCTGAATACTCCATTCCACCACCACCACCGCCCACTCTTATTTTCAGTTTGTTTCCCACAATTCGACATGCACAGTCCCCATTGGGCTTTTTGGTTTCCCCCCTTCCTTAGGGGATCCCCCCAAAGTGTTTTGTACTTCTGCAAACCTCAGGGGTTCCCCTAAGCCTGCTGATGCCTCCCTCTTGTGTGCTGATGTTGCCATTTTGGTTACAAAAGGTTTGGTACTTGGAAAATGAGTTCACTCTGTTATTGGTGTATTGGATGGCTAAGACTGCAATACTATACTCACTTAGCTGGGAGTGAGCCCCATTAAACTCGATGGGACTTACTTCTGAGCTGATGGGTATAGGATTGTGCTGTAAGTGGACAACTGCTTATGTTGGAAAAACACTGCTAGTAATTTGATACAGAGCACACTGACCAGCTAATAGTGCACCATCCACTCCTTTTATTGGCACATTATTTCAGTGAAGAGAGATGCAGTGCAGTCCTATCCATAGTTTACTGGAAGCAAGTCTACTTGGTTCATTGGGATCTGGCCCTAAGTAAGTGCGTATAGCAGTCTTTCCCAATGTGGTACCTGCCGGATGGGTTGGATTACAATTCCCATCTCCATTGGCCATGCTAACTGGGGCTGATTGGAACTGTCATCCAAAACATCTGGAGAGCATCATGCTGTGGGGAAGGCTTATATGTAGTGATTGAAATCAATGGAATTAAAAAAGTACTTAATTTTGATTGCGTTATGCCCAAATATAACTGGGAATTTGCTGCCATAAATGGTACCCCAACACTGCCCTAATAATAGGGCCAACCATGTCAATCTAGGGGAAAGATCAGAAGAGCATGCAGATTAGATCTGATTGCCATGAATATTCAGTGTGACACTATTGTTTCCTAATACTTTCTTCTACTGCCACTTAAAATACTGCTACAGTATTTTAATTTGTGAAGAGCTTTACAGTCTTTCTTGTGTTTTCCCTTTGCAACACCCCTGTGAGGCAGACAACTGTTCCCATTTTACAGAAGGGAAAATGCTCAAGGTCACACACAATGATGCAATTTCCAGGCCTCCCAGTTACAATGTTATATCTAAGTATATGACCATACTAAGTATATGCTGTTCTTAAATATGGGAACTCTCACTTGTTGACTACATTTCAAATGAACAATTTGCCAGTAAAATGCTTACAGAGCCAAGACCTTTCACAGATTTTCACACAATTGATCATTTGCCTCAAAATGGACCCAGGAAACATATTCTTTTCATCAGTTCCTACCTATAGTCTACATTTTTGTCATTTGTTTAAATAGATTTTGTCTTTATCCAGTCGGGTCAGGCAGGGGAAAAAAAGCCATGTGCTTTATTGATCAGTAACAACACACCATAAATAGAGAAGAATTTTCAAACCACCCATAGGCTGAAATTTGTTTGCTGAATCTATTCAGTGAATACTTATGAATAGCCAATGCACTGAAAGAATAAGGCCTGATTCATTAGCAAACAGAAAGAAGTGCTAAATTTCTTGGATAATTTATTCCCAATGAATAATTCAGCTTCACTCAATAGCAGGCAGTCTACTAATTTTGTGAATAAATTGTTCAGCCAGCAAAGATAATACCACTTACACTTTTTGGGCCTGCTTTCGATGGAAGTCAATTGCAAAGGACTCATTGACTTCTCAAAGATCAAGAATGGGCATTTGACTGGAGAATATTTTAAGAGAATTGCTAGCATGTTTCCAGAGCTCTCTGTTCTATTAAAAAACATTTGGAAGTAGCCATTTCTATCACAAGATAAACACATACTGTGTTTATTCTTTGACTTTTACCAGTGATGGCTATTCAGCAATATAATATTGGTCTGGATTGGCCTGTTCTCTATACTTTTTTTTTTAATGAAAGAAATATTTTCAACTGTTTCTACTTACAAAGATTTTGAAACTGTAAGTTTATTCCTAGCTGTTTTCATTTCTGATGCCCAGATATTTTGCTAGTGTTCTGATCCATTCAATGGAGAAGCTGCTTACCAAACTTTGGAAGTTGTGATTGTTACAACACTCTTTGGTTGTCTTGGCAAAAGACAATTTAAAGCAAGTGTGCAGTAAGTTCTGCTATTTTATATGGTTACAGAGCACTTCAAAACACATTGGACCAATACAATTGTTCTTGTGCATTGTTGAAATTTTATCTTTCCCTTTCTCCTCCTGCTGTTCCTGCTATTAAATATAAGGATGTAACAGAAGTAAGAATTTCTCCATTGATTTCTTGGAACTTTGAATCAATGGTTGTCATTTTAGAACTTAACCAGTTCATAGCCTGACTGGAGTCCACCCAGAGAAGAGCTTTCAGTGTAGCAGCACCATTTCTGTGGAACTCCCTGCCTCTGGAAATCATTGTATTGTTTTTGGCTCCTCCTGAAAACCCTTCTATTTCAGGAAGCCTTCCTGAACTAACCAGCCACAGTTTTATTGATTTTGTTTTTAACATATTGTTTTATTCTTTTATCTGTTTTATCTTTTATTGTACACAGCTCCAAAATGTCCATACTGGAATATGGAGCAGTATATACATTTTGTAATAAATTAATAATAATATAGCAGCTTCTCCCATGACTGGTCTAATATCCTAGTATGAGATGTAAATCAGACAAGAGCCCTTTCTCCAAGATCAGTCTCAGGATGAGTTCTTGTACAGCACAATGATATGCATGTTTACCCAGAAGTAATTCCCATTGTGTTAAATGGGGATTGCTCTGTAGTAAGTGCGTTCAGGATGGCAGTCTATTAAAAAAAATTAATTAAGGCTTCTTTATCGGGGTTTCCAAATAATTCAACTTGTGGATCTCAAGTATATTTTTAAATATGATCTTAATAACTTCATGGATTTGGAATCCTTCTCCCAAGAAATTCATTTTCACGTTTAAAACTGAATAACCTCACACTTTGTGCCTCCTCTTTATATTAGTTTGTTTCTATGATGCATGCTTTGCAAAGTTGATCTATAATATAATGAATATTAAGACAGGGTTATCGCAGCTGTTTAGAGACTGGAAGAAATTTAGCACAGAAGTGTACCATAGGCAAAATGTGAAAGTAGCACTCCGAGCCCAGATTCTAGAACTCCGATCCGATGCTTAGAAACTTTTTCTGGCCCATTCTGTCTTATCCTGTGGCTTATCAACCCTTAATAATATTTCTTGAATATAAATCATGTACTTTATTACCACATAAACCAGCCACCCCTTGGCTTGCTGTCGCCCCCTTCTCTGTCACCAGTAAGCTCTGATCTCCCAAGTTCTGACAGCCTGCCATGGTTCATTCTCCCATGCCAGACATCTCACTGCAGGATTCTTCTCCAGTCCTAGCCAAAGGCAGATTCACAGTGGAATACTAAACACATTTACTCAGGGCCAAACCAGAGGTGATGCTTGTCAGTTGGTTTGGCTTTGTGTGACTGACGGGGGTGGGGGAGAGCAAGATTGGTAACCCATTGCCCCCTCCATGATCCCGATCAAAATTGCCCCCTTCCCCATGCATGCTATTCACAATGGGAGGAAAGTTCCCATTACTGCCAACTGCAAATTATGCTGTTTCTCCCATTGCAAATAGCAGGCAGCGGCAATTCTGATTATGGCTAAAGCCTCCAGCCTCCTCCCATGGTCCCAATTTGCGCCCCCACCCCCTGTGCTAGCTAGTTGGGTTTTGTTTGATTTTTTAAAATCAGCCATGCAAGGTCAAGCCATATGACAATCATCACATCTAGTTTGGCCTTCAAATTTTATTTTTTATTTAATACATTTCTAATCCACCCAATAACTCATGTTCTCTGGGTGGATTTAACTGAACGTAATGTGGTTGCTTCCACAAGATGTAGTGATGGCCACTAATTTGGATGGTTTTAAAGGGGATTGGAGAAATCCATGGAGAAGGCTCTCCATGGCTACTAGTCCAGATGGCTATATGCTACTCTCAGTATCAGAGACAGTATTCCTATGTACCCCAGTTTCTGGGGAGGATGCTGTTGCACTCATCTCCTGCTTATTGGTTTCCCATGGACTGCTGGTTGGCCACTTTGTGAACAGAAAGCTGGACTGGATGGATTCTTGGTCTGATCCAGCATTGCTCTTCTGATGTTCTTATGTGGAGGCTACTTAAAATTGTTCAATTGTGAAACATCCTGGTGGCTACTTGTCCAGGCATAGAGAGCCTCAGTATGATGGAGTCATAGAACAACTTTCAAAGATGACATCTGCTGTATGCCACTATGAGGATGCAATTTTTGGCAAACTGGCTATGGATACCATTTGAAGCGGTCCTAAGATCTGTAACCCCTGTCATATAGATGGCTGCAAATCAAGGCATGAGCTCTGCTCTGTGCCTTTACTTTTTGCCTTACTTATGCTCCAAGGGTTTTGTTCCCTTCTGGGAAGTTTGCCTATACTTGCTACTGCCTAATGGCAAGATACACCAGTTGGTTGAACAACTGGTATAAGGATAGGAGTGTATGCTTGACACATTCACATGCAAACAAGTTTTCCCAAGCAAACAGTACTGCATGAAGAAACACCATTCCATGAGCTTGTAACTTGCAAACAAGGTGTTATACACACATACATACTGCTGGTGTAGGGCCTATATTTGGATCATAAATATTCCTGTGGAAGGCACAAGCAGGTACTAGAGGAGATGTCATTTCCTCCAAGTCACCCCTCTCCACCAACAAATATTTGTGTGGCTTGATCGGACCATAGCAGAAGCAGAATATGGATCCCCCTTCTCTTCCATTCTAATCAGCGTGACATGGGTGGTGTCTATTTCCCATTTCTGTTAATGTGTGTTCCTGAGGGCCAGTGGAGCATGTTTGCATATGTTAAGCCTGGAGAATGCAGGCACGTTGGCCAAAAATCCCAACTTCAAGTATAATCTGATGGGTTCTGAGCTAGCAGTGACTGACCAAGAAAGAGATCTTGGGGTTGTGCTGGACAGTTTGATGACAATGTTGACCCAGTGTGTGGCTGCTGTGAAAAAGGCAAAGTCCATGTTAGACATAATTAGGAAAGGAATTGAAAATAAAACTGCCAAGATCATACTCCCCTTATACAAAACTATAGTGCGACTGCACTTAGAATACTGTGTACAGTTCTGGTCACCACACTGAAAAAAGGACATTGTAGAGTTGGAAAAAATGCAGAAAAGGGCAACTAAAATGATCAAGGGGCTGGAGCAACTCCCCTATGAGGACTGGTTACAGCAGCTGGGATTGTTTAGCTTAGAAAAAAGGTGAGTAAGGGAAGATATGATAGAGGAGTACAAAATTATGCATGATGTGGAGAAAGTGGACAGGGAGACATTTTTCTCCCTCTCTCATAATACTAGAACCTGGGGTCATCCCATGAAGTTGATTGGTGGGAGATTTAGGACAGCTAAAAGGAAGCACTTGTCATACAGCTCATAGTTAAACTATGGAATTCACTTCCAGAAGATGTAGTGATGGCCACCAATTTGGACAGCATTAAAAGGGGATTGGACAAATTCATGGAGAAGAAGGCTATCAATGGCTACTAGTCCTGATTGGCTATATGCTTCATCCAGTATCAGAGGCAGTATGCCTATGTACACCAGTTGCTGGGGAACATTGGGCAGGAAGAGGTGCTGTTGCACTCATGTCCTGCTTGTGGGATCTCATGAGCAGCTGGTTGGCTGCCGTGTGAACAGAACGCTGGACTAGATGGACCCTTGGTCTAATCCAGCATGACTGTTCTTATGTTCTTATGAAAAGAGATGATTAAAAGGTTATATGATAACCATTTCAAATTTTTGAAGGGCTGTCTCATAGATGATGGAGCCCTCTAAGGTCCCAATTGGCACCCCGCCTCCTGAAAGCAATGGCTTCAAATTACAAGAACAAATTACTAAACACTGGGAAGAACATCCTGACAGTATGAGCTGTTCAATAGTGGAACAGACTGCCTTGGAAGGTGGTAGACTCTTCTTTGTTTGGGTTTTTAAAGCATAGGTTGGATGACCGCCCATCAGGGATGCTGTAGCAGTGGATTTCCTGCATTAATAGGGGATTAGGCTAGATGACTTTTGAGGTTGCTTCTAACTCTGTGATCATAGTCTATTTTAATTTTTACTATTTTTTGTGAGGGTTATATTCCTCCTCCTCCTTCTCTTCTTCTTTTTGGGTACTTTCCTAAGGACCTTAAAATGCACCATGCTTCCTCCTTTTATCAATGATCTCTGGGCTCATTCCTCCAATAAGTTTGACCTCTAACAGCCAGCTCATCTCAAACAATATATTTCTTGATTGGGATTCATCAAGTTCTATGCACCCATCTCAGCCTCACACTGAGACAAGCTTTGCTCTTCAATTGCCCCTAACAGATCATATGGATTATAGTATAGTTATAGTACAATCAAATAATGCTAGGAAAGCATAAGAAATGAATTAAATTCAGATACAATTCCTTAAGCAAATAGCTCAGCCAGCCAGGGTATACATGCAGGGGAAATGGGGGGGGGGGGATTAGAAAAATCCCAAGATTGCCACAAGCTGATTTTGGGAAAAATCCCTTTCTAAGCCAATATGGCCCATTTCTTATCCATCAGAGGAAAAAAAAAATCCAAAATGTTACAGGAAAAGATAACTTCCTGGTCTAAACTGACTCACCGCTGAGGCAACCAGTAAGTCTCTGTATAGGGACAAGAGTTTAAACAGTATTTTTACACAGTTGCAGCCCAATCATGTTTATAAGGAAGTAAATTCTACTGTGTTCAATGGAGCTTACTCTGAGGTAAATGTGTGCAGGATTATGATCTTAGTAAAGTAAAAAATAGCAAATGTAGACAGGAGCTGCTGTTTTCACTTTACATATCTGTTAGTAACTGGTATATCAAGAATAGTGGAATTTGAATATATACTACGGTCATTGACCAGAACCAAGAATAGTGGAAAAACTAACCCATTCCAAACACCCTGCTTCTTAAATAGAATTTATCATACTGATGTTCTGAAATCCAAAATAATAATAATAATAATAATAATAATAATAATATTATTATTATTATTATTATTATTATTATTATTATTATTATTGTTGTTTCTTACCCACCTCTCTGTCTAGATCGAGGCGGGGAACAACAAAAATATAAAATACATAAACTAATCAAAACACAACACATACTATTAAAACATCTTAAAACTACTTAAAAACATTATAAAACATCTTAAAAACATCTTTAAAGCATCCTAAAATTCCGCCGGATAGGCCTGCTGGAAGAGATCAGTCTTTATGGCTTTTTTAAATTCCAAAAGACTGGTAAATTGACGAATCTTCTCCGGCAGGCCATTCCATAATCTGGGAGCAGCAGAAGAAAAGAAGTAATAAAACCTGAAGAACTTCTGTGAGTCACTATATCTTTTATTTTATTTATTTATTTATTATATTTATACCCCGCCTTTTTTCCTGCAAGGAACCCAAGGCGGCTTACATAATCCTCTTCCTCCTCCTCTCCATTTTATCCTCACAACAACCCTGTGAGGTAGGTTAGGCTGAGAGTCAGTGACTGGCCCAAAGTCACCCAGTGAGTTTCATGGCCGAGCAGGGACTAGAACCCGATTAGGTAGCTTGAAGATCTGTTTGTTGCAGTATCCGATGTTAAAAGTAAATGTCTAATAATAATCTTTGCAGAGACAGATGTGCAAATGGTGACTATAGAATTTGTGGAAATGAGTTTCTTACTTTAGTGGTGAGACTAGAGCCAGTTGATGAAGGGAGGGAGAGGGGGGGGGAACAAACAAATATATAAGATGCTGTGAAACAGAGATATTCGTCAAAAGATTCTCTGTTTGATCTGTTGCTAAAGAGATTATTCCATAACAAGAGCTTTGCCCTTTCTCTATGCTTATTGATACCATGCAGCTGAGTGTGCTTTAAGGGGCTGTTCCTTGAAATTCTTGGATATCATGTATACTGCTGTCCATGTCTACTGAGAATTGTTGCTTCTGAATTGTCAAAGTGAACAAGAGACATAAGGGACTTTCCCCAAAAGATACATCAGAATCGCTTTGCAGTTCAATAGTTGCAAGACTACAAAAAGAAACAGAGGCTCTTGTTTGCTGACACAGTGTTAACCAGAAGGATCATTTTGGTAGCTAAAGATTGTTAAAAGCAGTTGAACCACCTTGCCATATCCAAAGTGCCACTTGGCCTCATTCTCCCAGAGTAGCAGCTGCCAGTGAAAACCAAACTGTGCACACTGGACAGTGTCCCAGTTGGATCCACCATTCACCACCTGAATCCACTGCTGGGTAACAGGCTTCTTGTTTGCCATGCTGTTTGCCACGGCGTCGCCACAAATCCCCCCCCCCCAATGACTTGCAGTGGATTGGCACATCCACACATTAAGCAACTACTGAACACAAATGGCAGGTCACGACCAGTTGATTCCAAAGGTGGACCATCTAGCTGCGTGAATAATCGGGCCTAATTCACATGCTGCCACATGAGCACTGGAGCTGCTTACCCATAGTCTGATCCTACTCCACTCTGGTAACATCCCTAAACAGAGGAACTACAGTGGTAGATCAAACAACAGGATTTCTTCCCATGCAAATAATCCCTACCTCCAGGAACATGGAGAGGGGCCGTAGCTAGCTCACTGGTAGAGCACCTGCTTTGCATGGAGAAGGTCCCTGGTTCGATCCCTGGCATCTCCAGGTAGGACAGGAAAAACTCCTACCTGAAACCCAGGAGAGTCACTGCCAGCCAGTCAATGTCGACAATACTGGGCTGGATGGACCAATGGCCTGACTCGGGAGCTCCCTATGTTTCTATATCCCATGTGATTGTGCTATCCAAATACTACACAATGGTATGGAACTGGACCACAAAGAGGTGCCACTCCATGCTGTGGCAGTAATCAGGCCCATGTCCTTATTTTCCAGATTTAGACATTCTTATGGAAATAAAATCTCGGATAAACTTTCAAACTAAAAATAAAAAATGCAAATCGCAGTTTGCGGTCATTTTAAAGAATGGAACATTGCCTTTCAAATCACATATTGCACCTGTGGTCCATACTGCAGTGTAGATGGCAACAGTCTTAGCCTTTTCTCCTCTAAACCATACTTCGTATCTGGGATGATATATTCAAGCAAAGAGGTAAACAAGGTTGTTCATAAGGTATTTTATGTGTGTTCCAAATTTGCATGAAAATCCTAATTTTAGCACTTGCATTTTGCACTCACAAGGGCATTAAGAAGCCAGGAAGAGATGCAACTGTTCTATATTTCCGTCTTTTTATTTTATACCCGTTTGTGGAACTTAACTGAATTATGGTTGCCTACAAACACAATGTATTTTGCTTGCAGCAATTAAAATGTTTTAATGAGACAACCATAAAATCAACCATTAATTATTTTGTTTCAAACACTTCTGCGTCCTTTTGAGGCAGGTCTATTTAGAAATAGTTTAGGGAGTAGCCTGCAGTTTTATTCTTTCTCCAGTATTATACACAGGAGTGGAGAAGTCATTTATAAATAATTACACAATGTTTTGGGTCTTTGGGCTTGTATAATATATCAAAGCGATTAGTACACACATTGTTCCATTGTAAATGGTTTTTTTCTCCCCTTTGCTTCCTTTCAGTTTCACTTGCCTTGTATTCTGTCCAAACCTTTTTCTTGAAATCCTTTGTCTTCTTCATTCTTTTAGCGTGTTACAGTGCCTAGGCATTCTTCTTATTCAAACACTCACAGCGTGAGCAAAGAAAGCTACTTCTGTCGCATCTTAAGTTTTTACCATAACTTTCTGACATTTTTTTCCCCCTTCCAATTTTCCCAGACTATTGATGAGGGGTGGGGAATGCAATGAAGAATTATAACATCCATCAATTATTGGTGCTCTTGGTGTATTGTATGGACTTAAAGAGAGAGTTTTTAAAGTCTTTCTTCCTTGATTTTGTTTTTGTTTTTAAGACACAGAAGAGAGCAGACTCTACACCAACTCTTAATCATTGGCTGTGTTTTGTTTCCTTTAACAATATTCCCATTCCATGGATGGTTATGGTTATCAGAGTGTCTGTTGGAGGAGGAGGAGGAGGAGGAGGAGGAGGAAGAGGGTGGGGGAGGGTTAACAGGGCATTTAACTTATTTCTTTTATGAGCAGCCTAAACAATACATTTTCAACCCAAACAATATCTGTGTCACAGTAACAGTTTAAATGTCAGTCAAGCTCTCAGCGGTGGAAAATAAATGATCCCGACACAGGACAGTGTAAAAACCCCACTTCCAGTGGATGGATGAGGCCATTTTCAAAGAGATTCTAATGTTGGTGGTAACGTTGCATTGGCAATAGGTGCAATGTAACCTTATTAGCCCCTATAAAGTGAAAACACTTTAAAAAGCAAACAAACGACGACAACAGCAACAACCCGAGAGTGTAATAATGGGGAGAAAGACCTGAAGCATCTTGCATTGAAGAGTCCTTGTCTGGCATTTCTGCCTGGGGATGAAAGAGACCAGTCAAGAGAATTCTCTGAGATCTTCTGATAGGATTAGACCTGCACGAGATAGGATTGCAGTTCAATACAGGGCCACGTGAGAGAGAGAGAAAAACCTTTTTAAAAAGTTTCAACAAAACTAATCCATGTTATCTAAGGGTGGGGGGAGAGACTAGGAAATTGGACTGGGGGAAGGAAAAGACAGAGAATACAATGGTGGTAGAGTTACTAGACGATGTTTATTGATAGTTGGCCCACTTTTCTCCTACCATGATTAGAACATCAGTAGAGCTTTAGGAGAAACCAAATCTGAATATTGTGTTCATTTGTGTTCTCATTTTATCATAGCAATAGTGCCCTACAGTGCCTTCTTCAACCTGGTGACCTCCGGATGTGTTGGATTACAACTCCCAACATCTTCAGTCAGCATGCTGTGCTCCAATTTATCTGGAGGGCACCAGGTTGGTGAAGGACGCTATAAAAAGAGAGGGGCTGCTGGGTGGGATTATTATGAAATAAGGGAAGGAGAAAAGGAAAACCAGGAAGGAAGGAAGGAAGGAAGGAAGGGAATCACTATGAAATAGGGTCAAAAGGGGGGTGGGATTTAAGTAAGGGAAGCAACAGGGCACAGAAAGCAAAGGAAATGCAGTACTGTGTTGAAGTTCATTTCCCAAACGGCAAGGGTGATAAGCTCTGACTTAAGCACATCAGAGTTTGGTAATTTGTATTTCTTTCTTTTTTAAAAAAATCCTACTTTCAGGGAGTATTGGTTCAGTTCAAATTTAAAATGAGAAGTGGGAAGAAGAAGAAATATTCCGTATGGAATGGATGAGAGTGTCATGCTGACGTCGAAGGTGGGAGAGTGGTGGGGACGCCCTGCTTCAAGGGCAGAGCTTTATTCCTGGTCCATATAAGAATTTTCTTGGGGACCGTTTAGCAATCTGTCAGGGCTCCCAACCTGTTTACATATGAACAGCCTCCGAGCCAGAAGACCTTCCAGCAGGATGAATGCAGACATAGCTAGCTTGCTACTGTGCAACCCTCATCATGCTGCCTCCTCTCCCTCCCCCCTCCCTCCCCCCTTCCCTCAGCCGAAGTGGGGATGGATTTGCTGTCATTTGCATAGCAGGTGCTTGATTCTTGTTCATTCTTCGTTAAAGAAGTTTTAATATGGGATAAATTGCTAGGAATTAGGTGGAGGCTGGAGACAAGAAAAGGGACCGTCTAAGTCGTCTCCCAGCCTGGCTCAAAGAAAAGAAAGCCGAGAGGGGAAAAGATTGCACCAATAAAGAAATAACGTTCTGCACTTTCTCCTGAAGTTCAGCAGAAAAACAACAACAGAACTTTCTTCCGCTGGCCTATAAAATTCAGGCTAGAATCTGGTAAAGCAATAATCCCAGCGAAGACAGTAATACGATTACTGTCCCACAGATCTTTCAGTCAGAAACTCTGGTAGGAGAGTTTAAAATGTTAATCCTTGGCATAATCCCTTCCTTTGGCATTGTATAAGTACTGCAGCCGCAAGAGATTTTCTTATTTTCTCTCTCTTCTTCTCTTGTTTTTAAAGGCGGGGTGGGGGGGAGAAGGAGGGGAGAGGAATCAAGCCAGGCAAAATAGGCCCATGGCTTGGAATCATAATGAATGCTTTACTTCAGTGCTTCAATTGTGTTTCGTTGGTAGCTCACAATCCTGGGAGGGCTCTCCTTCATCTTGGTAGGAGATGGGCTGAGGGGGGAGCATAGTGTGTGCACGGCGGCGGCAGAGTGGGGGCAGAAACCAGAAAGCCAGTACTTTGACAACAGCTGTGATAGCCAATTCCTTTTATAGCTGTTCAGACATCAATTTAGGGTGGCCATGTGTCCTGTTTTACAGAAGAGAATCCTCTAGGTGTAGATGTCTTCTGTTTGAAGGGCCGTCCAGTCCAGGTCCAGTTTAAAGATAAAGAAATATAAGTAAGGAGAGCAGGGGGCTTGAAGTTACCCATCTAGACTTAGCACCCAGAGAGCAAGGAGCAGGCACCCAGGCCACTAGGTCTGAGTATTTCCCAGTAGGGTGAGATGTATCCCCCCCCCCGTTTAAATTGCAGTAATTATTTCATAGATCGTAGAGTTGGAAGGAGCCTACAAGGCTATCGAGTCCAACCCCCTGCTCAATGCAGGAAACTAGAGGAGGGGTCTCCCATCCAAGTAATAACCAGGCCTGACCCTGCTTAGCTTTCCACGCTCAGACAAGCTGAGCCAGCATGAGCTACAGGCCTGTTCTAAATGTTCTAAACGGGCATCTATACATATAAATACATATATACATATATAAATACATATATACATATATAAATACATTTATATACATATAAATACATATATACATATAAATTAGCACATGCAATTTTTATGCAAATCTGCACCTTCTTTTGTCCCCCCTTTTAGTGATGCATTTCCTCTCTTTTTTTTGGCAATGCTTAAGTGGCAATCCTGAGATGTAGGGGTGTCATGAGCATTCAGCGAGGGGTGCTCGGCTAGGCAAACACTCCCTTCAGATATTAAAATGCAAGTCCCATTGAGGCAGGCACAGGCACAGCCTTCTAAGCCTTGGTTGGACTCACTGACTTGTACTGTATTACTCTCTTCTACTGCTTAGCATAGAGCAGAGGTTACCCGCCTGTCCAATTTCTATGCTGGCCACCTTGGAGGGGGCTCCACCTCCTCCATGGCCAGCGTAGAAACCTGGTGGGCTGACAGAGAAGGGACTTCCAAGAGGTCCCCAGCATGGTTAATGAGCAGTGTCAAGGAAGCTATTCAAGAAAAGAAGGCTTCCTTTAGAAAACGGAAGTCTTGTCCAAACAAGGAGAACAGAAAGGAACACAACCCTGCACAAAAGAAATGCAAGTATGTAATACGGAATGCAAAAAAGGATTTTGCAGAGTATATTGCTAATAACACTAAGACCAACCATTTAAAAATGCTTCAAATACATCAGAAGCAGGAAACTGGCTAGGGAGGTGGTTGGAGCGTTGGATGTCAAGGGAGTTAGTTGAAGAGGAATAGTAAAGGAAGATAAGGAGATTGCAGAGAAGCTGAATGAATTATTTGCATCTGACTGCAGAGGATGTAGGACAGATACCCGTACCTGAACTGACATTTTCAGGAAGTGAGGCTGAGGAACTGAAAAAAATACTGATGGCAAGTGATGATATTCTAGATCTTACTGACGAACTGAAAATGAACAAATAACTAGGCCCAGGTGGTATTCATCCAAGATTTCTTAAAGAATTCAAATGTGAAATTACTAATCTACAGGGATGTTGACGAGTCCTTGGTCTCGAGTCACGAGTCTTTGGACCCGAGTCTCGAGTCCGAGTCCTTGGTCCAAAATGGTGACTCACGAGTCACTCCCAAAGCTGACTCCACGAGTCCCTATTAAAATCAATGGGGGGTTTTCCCAACAAAATAAGGCTACTTCAGATGTGTGGTTTAAATAGATTCTAGGCACAAGTGTGCCTTTTTATTTCAAAACTCTGCAACTGATTTTGGCAAGAACAGACCAGGCAGAAAAACCCAAAATAACCAGGCAGGCAGAGGAGGCAGGGAACCCCAAAGCAGGCAGGCAGAGGCCTTTGTCTTGGACAATTCCACTGTTGAACTGGTCAAGAAGAGACCAGGCAGGCAGAGGAGGCTGGGAACCCCAGACAGGCAGGCAGAGGCAGCCAAACCCAAAATGTCTGAAAGGTTGCATTTTAGAAAAATGATTTTAAAAAATAAACTTGCTGTACTTCCTAAAACTTATCCATGTTGCATTTGAGGAACATGATTTTTTCTAAATGTTTCATCACAATTCCACCCTCACTGAACACCCACTCCACTGGTGATGAACTTGCTGGAACCAGAAACACATTCAGAGTAGCCGCACAGAGTAATCTCAGGTCCTTCTTCTGCCTCTCCCAAGTACGCAACACATCAATCAAAATAAATCTTGACACACTGTTGGGGCTGCACTCCTGGTAGCTGTCCATAGTGGCCGAGCAGCGGCACACCTCGCTTCCCTGCGCTCTTCGCCAGCAATCATGCTCCTCTCCACTTCTTCTGGCACAGCCCAGGGATGTTGAAGAGTCCTTGGTCTCGAGTCCCGAGTCAAGTCTCGAGTCCCATTAAAAATATTGGGATTCGAGTCCGAGTCGAGTCAGAGGGGGGACTCAGTCCAACTCACGAGTTGAGTCCTCGAGTCCGAGTCTCCATCCCTGCTAATCTAACAAAAATATATTAAATGTCCCTAAGATTGCCCTCTGAACCAGGGGACTGGAAAGAAGCCAATGCAACACTAAATTTTAAAAAAGGGATTCAGGTGAGGGGGTCCTGTAAATTACAGGCCAGTTAGTTTAACATCTCTTCCCAGTAAATTAGAGGAATGCGTTATTAAAGATAAAATTATCAAGCATATAGAAGGACAGGCCTTACTGAAGAAGAGCCAACATGGCTTCTGCAGAGGTAAAATCCTGTCTCACCAACCTTCTAGAGTACTTAGGTAGTGTCAACAAGTGCATAGAAAAGGGTGATCCTGTAGGCATTGTTTACTTGGACTTTCAAAATGCTTTTTAGTCTCTCATCAAAGACTCCTGAGCAAACTTAGCAGTCATGAAATAAGAGGAAAAGCCCTCTTATGTATTGGTAACTGGTTAAAGAACTGAAAGCAGAGAGTAGGAATATATAGTAAGTTCTCCCATCAAAGGGATATAAACAGCGGGATCCCACAGGGATCTGTATTGGGACCAATGCTTTTCAACTTGTTTATAAATGATTTAGAGTTAGGGTTGAACAGTGAGATGGCCATGTTTGCTGATGACACCAAATTATTTAGGATGGTTAGAAGAAAGAGGGACAGCAAAGAACTGTGGCTTATGCCTGTGGCCTGTGGCCTGTGGCTTATGCTCGCTCAGCTTGTCTGAGTGTGGAAAGCTAAGCAGGGTCAGGCCTGGTTATTACTTGGATGGGAGACCCCTCCACTAGTTTCCTGCATTGAGCAGGAGGTTGGACTTGATAGCCTTGTAGGCTCCTTCCAACTCTATGATCTATGAAATCTAAAACTCCAAAAGAATCTCGCCAAATTGAAGGAATGGACATTCACATGGCAGATGCAGTTCAACGTAAGCAAGTGTAAAGTGATGCACTTGGAGTAAAAAAACCTAACCATGTATATACAGTGATGGTGTCTGAGCTGGTGATGAATGACCAAAAAAAGGGATCTTGGTGTTGTGGTGGATAACTCAATGAAAATGGCAGCCCAGTGTGCAGCTACTCTGAAAAAGGGTAATTCCACGTTGGAGATCATCAGGGAAGGAATAAAATATAACACTACCAATATCATAGTGCCTTTATGATATGATAACTAGATAATAATGATTACATGATATTTCAGAGAAGTTTGGTGATAAGAGACAGCAGAGCTGGTCAGTTCTGACACACTAGTCTAGTCTGCACATGCTAGACTAGACTTCTCATTAGAATAATAGAAAAGTAGAGTTGGAAGGGGCCTACAACTACAAGGTCATCGAGTCTTAATTAGTAGTTGGCAATATGTCTGAGGAAATCTGTAATGACAATAGATACCTAAAAAAAGATAATGATGACACTGTATGTGTGGGAGGTGGAGAGAGTTAAGACTAAAAGAACTGGGCATGTTTAGCCTTCAGAAGAGGAGACTGAGGGGAGAGATGATCGCACTCTTCCAGTACTTGAAGGGTTGTCACACAGAGGAGGGCCAGGATCTCTTCTGGATCATCCCAGTTTGCAGGACACGGAATAATGGGCTCAAGTTACAGGAAGCCAGATTCCACCTAAACATCAGGAAAAAAAATCCTGACTGTTAGAGCAATAAGACAATGGAACCATCTACCTAGGGAGGGCTCTCCCACTCTGGAGGCATTCAAGGTGCAGCTGGACAGCCATCTGTCAGGGATGCTTTGACTTGGATTCCTGCATTGAGCAGGGGGTTGGACTCGATGGCCTTATAGGCCCCTTCCAACTCTACTTTTCTATGATTCTATTATTATGAAACATGATTGAAATGTGATAGCCTCAGTTTAGTCCACCATAGGCACAACACCTATGCGTGGAAAAATGGCACATAGGGCATAACAGAGGCCTGATTTTCTTGCTTGCCATGTGTATTGCCCCAGCGTCCTGGTCCAGCCAAGGCCACCTCAGTTTAGATTTTGAGGATAATCAGGGAGAGACAAAACCACCTCTGTGAAAGATAACATACAGTTTATTGAATACAGTGATGGAATATGGATGCAGATAGTAAACAATCATATAAACAGGCAAAGATAAGCTTACACATGTCCCTCAGTTGCAGGGCTAATACAACAGTGTTGGGGATTGCTAAAAGGGCTGGGAGAGGATATTGTTATTATCTCTCCCCTCTTGCGTGTGCAAGTTCAGCAGAGCTTACCCCAACTGCAGCAGAAAAACGTGGATATGTGTGGAGCTGCCGGTTAAGGCATTAGCAGCAATTTGGTAGGTACACAGTCTGTTCCTTTGTGTGAACAGACTGGGGCCTTTCACCTGGTTTCCCCCCTTTATATTACCAACAAGACAAACAGTCTTTTGGAGGTTAAAAACATGCTTTACTCACTCAGATCTTGCAGATTGGTTACAGGCAGGCTTAAGAAAGTATTTACACACATGTAGGAATCATTTGGTAGCTGCTGTGTTCTGAACTTAGGAAAAGTTCAGGACTCTCCTCGAGCTACATCTTCACAACATGCTTCTCATTCAAGTTCATGGCGCAGACTCTTTTCCCGGGAGGAAGAGAAGGCGACTGGCAACGCCCACATCCTGCCCCAGGAGGTCTGGGTAACATTCCACAGAGTGTCTGCTCTAGGATGCAGAGACTCTGTGGTCCCAATTACATCATGCACTTATACGTGGCTTGAGGTTTTGACTGCTCACCCCCAACAAACAGACGCTGCTCTGGGGCCCTAGTTGCTTGGACACTTGTGTGCTCCTTGTCCCAAGCCAAAAGCCAAAGTGCAAGCTAACAAGCTATAGATTTTATAGAGTTCCTCTCTCCCCCTGTTTCAGAGGCTGTCAGTAAGCCACATGCTAACCCCCCCCCCCTTTCCTGGGAGACAAGAGGGGCGAAGCTGCTTCAGTAAAGCAAACAGTTTCATTTCTCACAGCAAAAGCAGGCCTTATCCAAGGAATATAACTGGGGGAAAACAGCTACAAAGCAATTATCCCTGCTGCTGCTCTCCCTAACTAACAAGCTGAGGCTATACATAAGGCCCTGGCATGGCCCCAAGAAACTCCTGGCTTCTGGATGGATGCTGTGAAAGTTCACTACACTACCTGTTGAACCTTAATAACCTCCTCGCCATTCTTCCAGTGTAGCCCATCCAATACACCATTTTCACATCGGCGCTCAATGTTCCTGGACATCACAAGGAATGGGAGAGCTGTGTATGCCTTCCAAATCCTGATTGAGCCCAGTTCTCCAGTGTGTAGTCATGGATCATGAACTCTGAGCTCATGTTCCTTGACTGGATGGAGATGCAGGCTGGATGACAATGTGGGAATAGGGCCTTTATTATCCGGGTGACCACTCTCTGAAACTCCCTACCAGTACAAGTTATCTTCTTGGTGATCTTCCATTCCCGATAACATCTGGGTGTGATGCCTGGTTGTTCAGTCCAAGAGGAACAAAACAGTGCACTGTTATGCCCTTTGGGCAACTGTCAGCATGCAAGTGCCGCACATGTAGTGGTCTGGACTGAGCCCAATATATTTAATACAGTGACTGAGCACACTTCACGATTGCCATCACTGTTGTACTCAGTTTGGTCCATTACTTTCGGATGCTATTTTGAGTAACATGCTAACATCTCTTGTAAACAGCATTGCCTTATAGGATAGGATAATGCTCTGAAACTTCTTTTATGTATGGCTGCTGGGGAGACCAATTTAAAAGCATACATTTCAAAGAAATTGGATCCTTCTTTCGCATCAAACATGTTTTATTCCAGTGTTGGCAAATATGATGATTGCAACATAAGCTGTCCAGGTTTCATAGCTGAAAACACACGCATAATGATTAAAAGCGCAATTCTGTGCATGTCTGCTCAGAAGTAAGTCCTGTTTTGTTCAATGGGACTTACTCCCAGGGAAGTGCATATAGCATTGCAGCCCTAGTTAGGCTGTGTCTTTCCTTGTTAGTCGCATTTCCTTGTGTAGCAGCCTTTGCAGGAAAAAAGAAGACAAAGAGATAGCAATCGATGGAAATCAAGGAATGGTATGGAACATGATTTAGAGGATGTATTGCAACGTGTGCAAGTTGCAATGTTTCCTCTTGCTTATGCATTGATGAATGAATGCTTGTTTTAGAAATGCATGGTGGAGGGAAAAAATGTTTCATAATGTCACACATCTCCCAGAATCCAAAACAGCTCTGATCCAGATATCATTTGCAAGGTGGTGGTGGTGGTGGTGGTGGTGCTGCTGCTGCTGACGACGACGACGACGACGACGACGACGACGACGACGACGGCGGCGACTATTATTATTATTATTATTATTATTATTATTATTATTATTAATTTGCCTTCATGAATAACATGCTTTTATAATGTGTGGTGATATGCACTGAGATTGCCATCCACAATGCAGGTATTCTGCGGAAATTTCAGTGACTCTCCAAATGAAGCCTATGGAATCATTTCAGGACTGCTTTGTGGATCACAGCCGGAGGCTGAGTTCTCAAAACCAGTCACTTACTCTAACCAAAAGCCTCACATCAGAAGAGCCCACTCTAGCTAGTGATTTAAAGATATCAGGATGCCCAGATCTCTGCATTTGGAGACTGTTTTCATACCCAAAGTTGCTCATGAAGTTGGAAAATTCCCAATTCAGACAGCATGGATCTTTTGCTCTGTACTTAAAGGGGGGAAAAAAAGTTCAGCTGAACCATATGGTTTGGAGAGCAATAACCAGCAATGCACAAACAATAGGGAAATTGAGAAGGAGAGGTCAGTGGTGCTGCAAGCCCCCCCCCCCCCTTCCAGTCTAATGAAGCCGTTGTCTGGGGGTAATGAGGCACACGCCTCAACCCCTCTGCTTGGTGCGAGAATCTCTCTCCCTAGGACGTGATTTGTCATACAATCTGAAACTTTGCGAGGAAGGGAACCGCCCCCTTAAAATGGAGATGAGCCATATGTCCACTTGCTTTGCATCTGAAGGGGAGAGAGAGAGAGATGCTTTAAAGGGCACCATTTTTCTGGCAACGCTTCAGGCATTCTCTCCATTATCTACTCAGATTTCATGTATACCTTATTTGTATTTAAATCTCAATTCTTTCCTGTGATGGACAGCATTTCTTTCCTTTCTGGTTTTCGTTTATATGCATTCCCCCAATACACATCAGTATGAGAATTTATATTTAATAGTGATAGACTGTATTCTTTCTGATCTACACTTAATAACACTTAATACCTTGTGGTCAAGGCCCTATCCTCACTCCAGTCTAATGTAATTTATCTTCCTACTTGCCTATAAATCAAATCTAAACATTGTAATACCTGCAGTAGACTCATTGAAATCATGAGTAATTTAAGTCCCATTGATTTCAATAGGTCTACCCTAAGTGTGACTAAGTCTGAAATCCAACCCCATATATGTATGTATGTTGCATATACATTTCATATTTTATTTATTTTTTATTATTTAAAAATATTTATATACTGCCTGTCATGTACAACATATCTAACCAATGTACAACAATAAAACAACAGTATAAATGTACTGTTGTGTAGTTGGATAGATAGATAGATAGACAGACAGACATATACTATATTTGAAGCTGTATGGATGAGTGACCCACATTGGAACATAACAGCAGAGTTATTGGTGTCACTGAGCTAATAAAAAAAAATCCTAGTAGTGAATTCCAGGTATTCAAATTGATTTGCATAATAGCCTTCCCCAACTGGATACCCTCCTGATGTGTTGGACCACAGTGCCCATCATCCCCAGCCAGCATAGCTGGGGATTATGGAAGCTGTAGTCCAACACAGCAGGTTGGGGAAGGCTGACATGAATTATCATGTCAGCTGTGTTATTTGATTTGGAGAGGAAGTGAGGGGGTATAGAAAGAGTGAATGAGCCACATTCCTGTAACCCTGCATCCACCTCGGATAGAAGCATCCATTGTGTAATTTATACAAAAATGTGAACCCCCAACAAGTGTTACAATGGAAATAGCAACGATCACCTCTACCTACCCTGATCTATATCCTTGCCTGCATTGAGTAGGACAAATGTGTCATAAACAATCCTTCCCTTGCCCCTCGGGGCGTTCAAGAGCCGGCTCCATTAGTCCTTGGTGAATAATGGCAAGCTGTTGTTTGTATGTCACCTAATCAAAGAAAGCATTCCGGATCCTTTATGGGGAAGGAAGAGAGAGTGACGATCCGCTTTCACCCTTCTCATAAAGCCGTCCTCTTTCCTCAAGCAGAGCTGTGGCAAAGGGCACAGGGTTCTAGGCCGGCGGCCGGCTGTAGTCCCATGGCTGCCACTGATGGCTGACTAACGGAGCTGCTCTGACCGTTTTCCCAAAAGAAAAGATGTGGAGTTTGTAACACTTTAAAGATTGAGAGACAGAGACAGCGACAGCATAAGCTGCCATAGACCATTTGGCCAGATGAGCAAGCACATAAAGGAAGTTGTGTTAACTTTTATCAGGAATCGCCTGGGTGGGGGTTTCATTTAAAAATTATACCCCTTTATGCCTTCTGGGAGCCATAGTCCCTGTTGAGACTTCGATTCACACCATTACATTTTTGTATCAAAAAGCAACGGTTGCTGCACTCATCAGGAGATACTCTCCTGGTGGTGCCTAAGATTTTGGAGGCTGTTCCGTCACTGCTTAGAATAGGGCCTTTAATATCAGAGTGCCCACCCTCTGGAACTCCCTACCAGTACAAATTAGACAGACACTTACTGTTCTGAAAACTTAATTGTTCCAACAAGCTTTCCCAATACAGTGATCTTGTCTTTTTCCTTGCTGTCACTGCTATTGTCTTTTCTAAGTTGTATACAGTATTTTATTATGGTTTTATACTGTATTGTTTGCATAGTGCTTAGGTATTTCTTTTTAATGTAAGCAGTTCATAAATATTGGTAAATAAATTTATAATAATAAAAGAGGATGTGTGTCTGTCTGTCTGTGTGTGTGTCAGCGCCATAGCACCAAAACCGTGAAACCTAGACACCTGAAACTTGGCATGCATACTATGGTGACCCTAGCGGTGTGCACCTTGTGGTTATTTTGCTTTTAAAATGCATTAATTAATTTAAATGTGTCCATGTGGTTGAAGGCTACAGTAGCATCTTCAGCCACTAGGGACAGACTTCCCTAACCAGCACATAGCTTTGCAGTCCATACAGTTTGAAGCCAGGGGAGGCTGAGGGACAGTTATCCATCTGCCCCCTCACCCTGCTGTAGGGCAGCCCCTCTCAGGGGAATGGAGTGGACAGACCCCTCCCTCAGGGAGTTTAGGGTTGCACCATGTCAGGGTCTGGCATAAGGGTGCCAGCAGGCCTGGCTTCATGTAGACGGGGCAGGCATAATGTGTCCAACTCTGACAGCTGCATCAGTTTGCTTGAAGGTTCCGCTGAATCAAACTTAAGGGCTTTTCCAACTCATGTGAAGCCAGCTCCATTTGCTAGTAAATAAATAAGGTAGCCGTTTTGGCCATAATAAAAATTGGAAATCCATACTAGTGTGTGTAATGGTCAACTTGAAGGTCACAAAATATGTGCAAGCTTTTGAGGATCTCCAGATCCTTTCATCAGACAAAGGGTTACAAAAAGCAGTGGGAGGAGGGGGGGAAAAGAGAGGGGGAAAGGCTGACTTGATGTTGAAGTTGTGATGTCTACGTGGACGTGGTTGGGTCTTGAGATGAAATGTGGGAGGAGGGTTTCCAGACTCAAAATGGAAATGGGCTGTACTAGGTGATGTCATGGTTTCAGGTTTCACCTGGAACTATCCCTGGAACTGCTGGGAACAGGAAAGAAGCAAGTGATAGGTGCTGAAAATATTTATGTATATTCTGAAAATATAAAATCCAGCTGTTACTCAGAACAGGGTCCATCCTATATCTACCTATACCTGGCAAATATTTTCAGAAAACCAATGCTTTGTTTTGTAAATTCGGTTGTGCTGGTGGGAGCAGGGTTCCTCTCTGCCAAGATTATCTTTGGAAAGAATGCAACTTCCAATTAAAGAAGATGGATTTGGTTTTCCAGATCTTGCCTTATATCATCGGGCTTATATGCCGACCCGTACTGAATGTTGGTCTTTCCCATCTTCATTGGATCTTCCACCTTGGTCAGTTTTGGAATCTTCTTGTCTGGTTCCTCTCTCTAAATGGATCACATTCTGTTCTAGGAATAGAAGAAAACCTAGGGTTCCTACCACAGTTTCAGTTAGAGATGTGTGGCAAATAATGCCACGCCAATTACACTTTTATCCATTTTCTCATGCTAAATTGACTTTATAAGGCAATCCAGATCTAAAAATTGGTAAGACTTCTGTAGCAGATGCGGACAGACATGATTTTTGCTTTGGATCAACCGGTGGGTGCCGATGATGAGTTTTTTGCCATTTTCTATCTTGCATGTCAAATATTACTTGCCAGCTATGGCTGAATGTCTATACTTGCAACTGCAGCCTTTGTTAGTATCTACGCTTGGACAGCTGCTTTTACAGCATCAGAGTGTAAAGGATTGAGGCCTATTCAGGCTTGAGTTTGTTGAAGCCTGAAGGCCCAAACACTTCCCTCGAGTAGTGAAGCCTGAAGGCCCAAACACCTGGATGGGAGGGGGAGTTTGAGAGTTTTAGTTTACCCAATAGAAGTTAAGAACTAGATCTCCAATTCAAGGTCACATGATTATAACCTTCCATTCCTGGGAAGGCTATATATGTGGGGTGTGGCCAACTAGCAGTTAGTGTGTGCTGGGAGAGAGCTAGAAGCAGAAGCACAGAAACAGCAGAGAGAAGGAGAGAAAGAGAAAGAGAAACTGGCTGCATAGGAAATAGGTAGTCTGAAGTTTAACTAGAGAACATTGGATTGTTTGTTTGTTTGTTTTATTTTTTCATACTTGCTTTTGAATTATAACCACTCTATTAAGTAAAAACCCTAATGTTATAAGTAAAGTGCTGTTGTTTACCCTGAGAGTTTGGAGTGACTTATTCACCACGTCTAGAGCCTACACCCATGCTACTGGAAGCAGGCAAAGGACTTGATAACCTAGAGAGGGAGAGGCTTTGGGAAGAGGCAGAGATCTCCCAAAGGCAGATCAAGGGGTCCCTGCAGTAGCGGAACCTTGACACAGAGTCTCCGTCATTATTCGAAGCACTTATTGAGGCTTTCAGGCAAAGCGATGTACGGTCCGTGTCTATACATACTTGTTACTGGTGAATAAATATGATACACAGCGTTGCAGGTAGGAATGGAATGGGGAATTGGATTGTCCCATTCTGCCTAATCAGTTTATATAATTTTCTTTTACTTTATATAATTTTCTTTTTGTAATTTTATCCTGGAAGACAATCTTACTCGGTCACGAGTGATCGCCTACTACTAATCAATGGATCACCACTTTGGCATCTAGTCCTATCACATCTATGGATCTTAGGCTGCATCTTATTCAGCAAAAAACTTTTGTTTCATGTCTATTGGACACAGCAACATATTTTAAATAAGGAGTTGTCTAATTCAGCTAATTGCTATATATATATATATATATATATATATACAGAGCCAGTGTGGCATAGTGGTGAGAGTGTTGGACTGGGACTCGGGAGATCTGGGTTCTAGTCCCCGCTCGGCCATGAAACTCACTGGGTGACTTTGGGCCAGTCACTGACTCTCAGCCTAGCCTACCTCACAGGGTTGTTGTGAGGATAAAATGGAGAGAAGGAGGATTATGTAAGCCGCCTTGGGTTCCTTGCAGGAAAAAAAGGTGCGGTATAAATATAATTAATAAATAAATTATACACACACACGCACATGAAGCTTGGATGTTGTCGATTGTACTGCTATAATGTTCTCAATGTTAATCAAAAAGCATCATCAACACTTTGCTTTGTTGTATCCTTGATATTGGTGTTCTGTAGTTATTTGGGTTCCAGTGAGCAGTCATTTAAAATAGGGATAAATCGAATTTATCCATGTATTTCTGCAGAACTTTCCACGGTTGGTGTCAGGTATTCAAAGAAACCCACATGGAAAGTCTCGGATATTCATGGAGTTTCCAAACAACTTCTGAACATATGTGTGGATTTTTTTTTTTTAACCCTAAGAAACTGTCCCTCCACCCCATCCTGACGGCTGACGCCCATTCCCAGATGCCTGCACAAAAACTGGTACGTCCAGTTGCCAGTCTGGAAAGTGAGTTGTACATGATCCAGTCTCCATTCAAAGGCTGCAGACTGCAGTGATGAAACTGGCAAGCTTTCTCCCCACTTCTGCAGCAAATCCTGAGAAGTCCCTTAGAGTTTTTCAGCCCTTGTCAGTTTCAACTCTGCAGGGAAGGGGGGTTCTCTCCTGATAGCTTGTCATTTCCATCCCTGGTCTTTACAGATGGGACTAGCTTAAACGGAGAGGATTGTGCGTGCAAAGTGCAGCAATGAAACTAGAACGCTTGATGGGGAGGAAGCCCCTTCACTGTAGAAGAAAAACGGACAAACCTATTATTCATGTTCTTGCTACAGAGAAGGGGCTTCTTTAATGCGGCACAGATGTGGGGTTTGGGGGGGCAGGAAAAGTTACCGTATATGTTTTATTTTCTGACTCTCGTCCTTTCTGCTTACTACCACTAGTTGCATACAATCACTGTATATATTGATTGTATACAATCAAATGCAGTGTGACAGGAATAATCACATGCCACTGCTAAATATGATTAAAGTTCATGGTTTTTACCGTCGCTACGCTATTAATGCTGCATAATTTCAGTAGATTTGCTTCATGCAGGCACCTGTTAGGTCCAGTGTGCTGATATTTTAAAGGTGCTGCAGGATGCTTAATTTCACTGAAGTGATGTGAGTTATGCTTCTCTGTTTCTCCTCTTTGCAGAAAATAGCACCACCTGTTGGACTAACAATGCCAACTCTGCTTAGGTATTTTATAATTTCACCCTAAGAACAAGTTAGAAAGGTATACAGTAATACCTTGGATTGCAAGTAACTTGGTTTGAGAGCGTTTTGCAAGACAAGCAAATTTTTAAATATTTAAATTTAAATTTAATATATTAAATTTAATATTTATATTTAAATACTTATTTTAAATATTTAATTTTTTTAACTTGATATACAAGCGACGTCTTGCAATACAAGTACTGTAGTACGGCTTAAATTAAAAATCTCTGTACACATTTTTGGGGGGGGGATTTTGTTTTGATATAAGAGTGTTTTGGATTACAAGCACGTTTCCGGAACGAATTATGCTCTCAATCCAAGGCATGACTGTATTAAAATCCAAATCAATGTGAGTCTGACACTTGGGACATTCAGAAATCCTAAAAGACACGTGTCTTTGGCCTTTTATATCCAGTTTCTTCATGCATCTTAAAACACATGACTATGGAAAAGTCCCATGCAGAAATTTTGAATCCAAAGGTGGGAATCTTTTTTTTTTTTTTAATGGAAAACTTGAAATGTCTGCAATGCTTTATTGCTGATCAAATCTCAACTTCATCTACCAGATTAAGTATACAAAATATGTATAATATAGCAACACATAAAATAGTCCTGCTTTCTCTCTTTTCTGTCTGCCTAGATCCACCCTTTTTCTATAGGAACATATTGAATATATCATTATTAAATAGGATGCTTATTGATTATCTAACTTGTAGAAGTTAATTACATATTGTTGTGCTGGTTGCCGATTTGGGGTGGGGTGAGAGTTGGGATAACAGAAAATATATTATGACAGACATTCACTTTCTGTTGATAATATCTGTGTTTGCCTTAAAACATAATAAAAATGTTTGGTTCATAGGCCTTATAAACTTCTGGTTTTGTTTTTGATGATGGAATACCTCAGTCAAGAGTAGTTATTTGCATCTGAGAAATACCACTGGTAAAATTAGGTCCTCGTAAGTTGTTGTAGTGAAAATGTGGAAGACAACTGTTATTCCGAGGAGTTAGAGGCACACAACAAATTCCTGTCTCATGTCTACTCCAGTGACGCCTGTTGCTTTTAGTGGTTAGTTAGTTCCTTTTCCCATTAGTTCCCAGGACCAATTATTTGTTTGAGGCTGTATTGCTCAAAAGGCTGATAGATAAGCCTCTGATGAGATCTCAAGGTTGGCCACTTGTGAGGGTAGCCAGAATCATTATATCTATGTTGGCTTGCTGCCAAACATTCTCGAAATCAGTGGGGTAGAGCTTCAGAATAGGGGAGGTGTTACTATGAGCATAATAGTATATAGGAATCACTAAAACACTCCCAGGGTTGGGATCTCAATGCAGGAAAGGCGCTGTCTGTGCGCTTATGGCCATCCAGTTATCATATGTTGATTCTGGGATCCCCCGAGGGACATAAGCTTATGATCTCACTTTAAAGTAAATTGCTGCAATTATCGTGCTTTGCTTTCTTCTGCTTTAATCACTCTATTAGTTTGCTTCCATTTAATAAAATATTTGGTCTTCAACCATTAGTGTGTTCATTGTATTCTGAATCCTAAAAAGAACCGTTGCCTATTGGCAACACAGTTGTGCATATGCTATGATGGGTTGGATGCACCATGAAGGAACTAGCTGACCTCCAAATGCTAAACCTTGAAAGGCAGGGAACACTGATGCCTACTGCTGGTAAGATCAATCCAGAGATCAATTGGGCTGTTTTCTTCTGTGTCAAGAGAAGCTGATCACTCAGGCTTGAACATTCATGTTCTCTCTTCTGGAATGTGGTTTTTAGGTGCCCTGATTGCCACCTAGATGCCTGCTAAGGTTTGAAAATATAAATCTTAAAATGACTTGTGGGATCTTAGTCCTATAAGTAGGCCACTCAAAAAGATCTGCCACAGATGTCCTTCTCCCTGTTCCATCAGCCAGAGAAACCAGACTGGTGGGGACTAGGAGGAGGGCCTTTTCTGTGGCAGCCCCCAATTTATGGAACTCTCTCCCCAGTGACCTCTGCCATGCCCCTTCCTTGATTAGCTTCTGCCGTGCATTAAAAACGTGGCTTTTCAGGCGGGAATATGGGGTGGGTTAGGATTTTTAAGTTTTGTACTCTGCTTTACACTCTGTTTTTTCTTGTATTTTATTGCACTGTACATCACTCAGAGTGGCTGGATAACTGGCCAGATGGGCGATTCAAAAATATAATAAATAAATAAATAAGTTTATGTTGGTGTCTTTGCCTGGAATGGTAACCCCAACGTCACTGCAACACTGGCACAATGACTTGGTTTTCTGGCATTTGCTTTAGCAAGCCTATTAGGATTGCTGAATCCTCTGTGGCTCCTGTGACCCCAGCTGCACTGGCTGCTAGTCTACTTCCATTGCCATTACTTTAAAGGTCCTCAATGGCTTGGGACCAAGCTACTTGAGGGGCTGTCTCTTCCCCTATGAAGCTGCCCTGTCCTCTAAAATCATCTGATAAATCACTCCTGCATGTGCCACCACAGCCTTCTGATGGCAGCTTGCGAGAGGGCCTTTTCAGTGGCTGCACCCTGTATGTGGAACTCCCTGCCCAAAGTGCTTAGCTGAGCTTCTCCTTTACCTGTGTTGCACTGGCAATCAGGAGACTTTCCTTTTTCAGCAAGCCTTTAACTCTGTTGCCGTTTAAGCTACTAGTGGTTAGTTTGGCTCTCAGAGTTCTTTTAATGCTGTTTTTAGTCTGACGATGATGTGTTGTTGCTTACTTGATTATTTTCACTGATGGGCATTTCTATTTTTGATGTTGTATGTTGCACACATACCGTTAGCCATTGGGTATAAATACAGTAATACCTTGGATTGCAAGTAACTTGGTCTGAGAGCGTTTTGCAAGACATGCAAATTTTTAAAATAAATTTTGACTTGATAAACAAGTGACGTCTTGCAATACAAGTCGTAGGGATGTAACCGCTCACCTCGAGTGGGTATAGCGGGCCGAAATCGGCCCCGCTCACGCCCGCCAGAGAGACTCGCTTTGATATAAGAGTGTTTTGGATTACAAGCACGGTTCCGGAACGAATTATGCTTGCAATCCAAGGTATTACTGTAAATGCTTGCAATGCCAAAACTCTTGCAACGGTTGAACAGTTGTTCCAATGTCACCTTGTCTAGTAATTTCATTCGCTCTATATGGCCACAACGTTAACAACAATGATGCAACCTGGCAAAAGAGTGGAAATGATAAGTACTGCTGGCCACTAGATGGCAATCTTGACCAGTTCTGTGAAAATTACTCTCCCTCCACCCCACCGCCTGCCTCTACAAAAACCCATTGGACTAACTGAATTGTTAACCGTTAGTTTGACACTAAGGTTGAAATCCTTAAGGAGTAAGTCGCATTGAACCCCGTAGGGCTTACTTCTGAGTAGACATGCATAGGATTGTGTCGTAAAGCTCCTGTGCAGCTGGGCCAGAGCAGGAACTTACAAATGCTCTCCAGCTCTGCCTTCTCTTGATACCACCACATACGGACGATCACATCCTGGTCACGGCAGCACAGCCCCCTGCCCAGCCTTGCTCATTGTAATCAGGCCTCTTCGACCTCAATGCCTGCCCTCTCTTATTATAGCAAGGTAGGAAAAGGAGAGAAAGAAGATATGGGGGCCTGTAGAAGCAAGATGGAATGTGTAGGAATGAAGGAATCTGCCTTCTACCAAGTCGGACCCTTGGTTCATCTCACTCAGTGTTGTCTACACCGATTAGCAGCATCTCCCTAGAGCAGTGTTCTCCAACCTTGGGTCCCCAGATGTTTTTGGCCTACAACTCCCAGCATGCCCCAGCCAGCTATGCCGACTGGGGCATGCTGGGAGTTGTAGGCCAAAAACATCTGGGGACCCAAGGTTGGAGAACACTGCCCTAGAGTTTCAGACCCGAGGCTTCCCCAGCCTTACCTGGAGATGCCGGGGATATGCTGGCAGTGGAGGCTGGTGGGTCCAATGTCAGTGGTGCTGTTTGTCCACTCCAGGTTTCAGCACCAACTTCTAAGGAGCTATCCAGGGTGCTGAACCCCCATCCCAGAAATAGGTTCAGTGCCATGGATAGCTCCTTTAAAGTTCACACTGAAGCCCAGAGTGGATACACAGCCCCACTTATATTGGAGCCAGCAGCCTCCACTGTATGCTGGTACTTATGTCATTTCAGAAGAGTGTAAAATAATCATATCAGTGCAAAGCAAGAAAGGTTAGGAGTGATCCGTGTGCATGTGTGTATTCCCATGTGATAGGGTCAATGCCATCGTGTATTGTAGTCTGTGTGGTTGAAGTTACTTGCCTCATAATACAGCAGTGAACAATTTACCTGTGTGAGTAACTTCCTGGGGGATGCAGGACATGGAAATATGCTTCCCTTGTTCATTATCATTATGTCACACCAAATCTGATTCCTAGACATCTGCAATTTTCTTCCAGTTTATGAAGTTTAAGCTTCGCTCCTGAAACCGTTCTGGAAACATTACTTCGCCTAAACAGAGCTCGTGCGGCGCCATGGTTCACTCCGTCGCTGCGAGCTCTGAAACAAGAGGTGAGAAGGCTAGAGTGCCGATGGCGTAATTCCCGCTCCGAAGACAATCGAACACAGGTTAGAGCTGCATCTTCAGCCTACCGGGTGGCGGTGAAGGCAGCAAAAAAGAATTTCTATGCTGCCTCCATTGCGTCTGCGGAGTGCTGCCCCAGGAGGCTGTTCCAAGTGGTCCGGAGTCTGGTCGGTCCAGTCACTCCGGACCCATTGGAACAGTCTAAAGCCTCCTGTGAGGCTTTAGCGAAGCACTTCGCGGATAAAATCGATCGGATTAGGAGTGGGATATCGTGCGTCGTGGACACAGGGAGTGAGCGGGAGGAGGCCAATGGCCAGACCGGTTTTGTGGGATCGGTTTCGGCTTCTTCCTTCTGATGAAGTGGACAAGGTGCTTTCATCTGTGAGGCCGACCACCTGCTTGCTTGATCCTTGCCCGTCCTGGCTCATAATGAACTGCAGGGAGAGACTGGGTGAGGGGATCAAGGCGGTGGTGAATGCCTCCCTCGAGGAGGCAGTGATGCCATCAGCCCTCAAGGAGGCAGTAATAAGACCGCTTCTAAAGAAGCCCTCCTTGGATCCCCAGGATTTAAACAACTTTCGCCCAGTCTCCAATTTACCATTTCTGGGCAAGGTGATCGAGCGGGTGGTGGGTGCTCAGTTGAAGGCACACTTGGATGAAGCCGATTATTTAGATCCGTGCCAGTCTGGCTTCAGGTCTGGACATGGGACGGAGATGGCCTTGGTCGCCTTGGTGGATGATATGAGGAGGGCTTTGGATAGGGGCGAATGCTCCTTTCTAGTCCTCCTCGATCTCTCGGCGGCTTTTGATACCGTTGACCACGGTATCCTCCTGGACCGCCTGGAGGGCTTGGGCTTGGGAGGCACTGTATTGCAGTGGTTCCGGTCCTTCCTCTCTGGAAGGTACCAGAGGGTAGTTCTCGGGGAGGAGGCTTTGGACCCTCGGCTGCTCACTTGTGGAGTGCCGCAGGATTCCATCCTCTCCCCGATGTTATTCAACATCTACCTCAAGCCGCTGGGAGCTATCATCAGAAGGTTTGGGGTGCGGTGTCATCAATATGCGGATGACACGCAGCTCTACCTCTGTTTCAAGTCCTCACCGAGGTTGGCCGTTGAGACCCTGTCCAAGTGCCTGGAGGCAGTGGGTGGCTGGATGGGAAGGAACATGCTGAAGCTGAACCCCGACAAGACCGAGATACTGCTGGTGGGGGACAAGGGGAGGTTAGGGGATGTTGACCTGGTGCTGAATGGGGTACATCTACCCCTGAAGGACCAGGTCCACAGCTTGGGGGTCATTCTAGACTCCCAGCTGTCCATGGAGGCTCAGGTGGCAGCTGTGAGCCGGGCAGCGCTGTATCAACTCCATCTGATACGGCAGCTGCGCCCCTACCTTCCTAATCACCTGCTCCCATCAGTGGTTCATGCCTTGGTCTCCTCTCGCCTAGACTACTGTAATGCGCTCTACGTGGGGTTACCCTTGAAGACGGTTCGGAAGCTACAGCTGGTACAGAACGCGGCAGCTCGCCTGGTTAAAGGCAGCCGCCGGCGGGATCACATCACACCAGTGCTGAAGGATTTGCACTGGCTACCAGTTGCTTGCTGAGCCGAATTCAAGGTGTTGGTTTTGACCTTTAAAACCCTATACGGCTCCGGTCCAGTCTATCTCAAGGAGCGTCTCCAGCAACACCAAGTGGGCCGCTCAACAAGATCTGCCACGGATGGCCTTCTCCTTGTCCCTTCAGCCAGAGCAGCTAGACTGGTGGGGACGAGGAAGAGGGCCTTTTCTGTGGCGGCCCCCGTACTGTGGAACTCTCTCCCGAGTGACCTCCGCCATGCCCCCTCTCTGATGAGCTTCCGTCGCTCATTAAAAACCTGGTTGTTCAGGCAGGAATATGGGGTGGGTTAAGATTTTAAAATTTTATATTGTTTAAATGTATTTTATTGCTTTTATTCTGTGTACATCGCCCAGGGTGGCCGGTTGCCGGCCAGATGGGCGATAAATAAATATTAATAATAATTCAGGATTTTACGTTTTTAATAGGTATGTTAAAAATTCTGATTTTCAACCCAAATTTATGAATGTGCCAAGGATGTACAGATTTTGTTAAATCTGTTCCATCTGTCTTTCGTGGATTGTCAGCCAGGCATCTTTTGTTCCATCATCTGCTCATTGATGGAATCGGATTTTTCTCAATTTCCTGAACTTGTGTTTGCGTTGGAAAGTGCATGTTGTGCAAAGGTGCACTTCCAAAGATATGCAAATGTGCAAACCACGGCCCCCATCCACATGTTCACACTTTATCCTATAGCGGAAATGCACATTTTCAGTCGGTCTTCCCCCTACCCCTGTATTTTTCATATCTTTGGATGACTAAATTTGCATACTATTCCGGAAAGTAAAAAGACCAGTCCACAAGTCTGCGGAATCTGCGTGACTCGGAGAAAGCCAATGCACTGCAGAATCTGCAGGTTGGATTCATAGAAATCCGAATTCATTTGAATCCATTGCACATTTCTCCAACATCCCTAGCGCCGTTCTTGTACCTATACTTTCTTTAATCTTCCCCATGTACTATGTTACCCCCATGTTTGTGGAATGCTACCATATACCCTCTGGGTCTCTCTCTCTCTCTCTTTTTGTAAGCTAAACAGATCTTTAATCTGTGATCATAAGGTAAATTACCCATTGCTGTTCTTAATATGTTGATACGGTAAGTTCCAGGGTATCTGTAGAACAGATATGTACCTGTCTGTTTGCTCAGATTGTCAGCTGAGATCCTGCACCAATACTCTTACCTACAGAATTTAAGTGAATGACAAGTCTAACAGAAGCAGGCCTTTTCTGTGGTAGCACCCAAGATGGAATGTTCACTCGAAACATATTTAACTGGCACCCACTTCGATATCTTTTAGGTAATGGGAGAAAAGTGTCTTGTTTTCCCCAGCCTTTGATGAGACATAATACAGTAATACCTTGGATTGCAAGTAACTTGGTTCGAGAGCATTTTGCAAGACAAGCAAATTTTTAAATATTTATTTAATATATTTTTTTACTTGATATACAAGCGACATCTTGCAATACAAGTACTGTAGTACGGCTTAAATTAAAAATCTCTGTACAAATTTTTTTGGGGGATTTCATTTTGATATAAGAGTGTTTTGGATTACAAGCACGTTTCCGGAACGAATTATGCTCTCAATCCAAGGCATGACTGTATAAATTCTTGTTTTCTTTTTTTACCTGCTGCTCATTGTGCTATCACTGTGTCTGTTTTATGGTCTTCTTTTATTTTAGTTTATTTGCCATAGTTGTTTTGTATCTTATTCATGCACCATTTCCCACATATTTTTTTTTTTTTTTTAAATTTAAACTGCCTTGGAAAACCAGCTAGTGGAGATCCAATACTACTCATCCCTCTCAGACGGCACCATCTTGGCAGCGGGGTTGGCATTTGCGTCCAGCACCAGACTGAAGGTGGGCATGTATGCCCTGGGATGGATACCCTCAGCGTCCCCATGCTGGCATTGGGGGTGGGCCAGACTAGCTATTTAAGCCGAGTGCTGCCCTCCCCCAGCACACTTCCTATTTTTCTGGCACCCGCAACCCCCACCCCCACCCCCAGTCTGTGACAGGTGTCAATACGGGCAGAAGCTGGTCACAAAGGGGCAGCGTAGGATTGTGTGTGTGCCAACACCAAGGTGGGCCTGGGATGCTTGGCTTATTGTAGTGGGCTGGGAGAGGGGTTCTTAAATACGGCAGGTTGGCCGCAACATTGGCCGGGTAGTGTGCGTAGGGCACAAGGGCATGAGTCAGTGTTAAACACTAACCAAGAAAGCAAAGGGAGATTCCTGTGACTTGCCAGACAGGCTCATGGGACCCGGGACAGGGAAAGGAACCCTTTGGGGCCTCAGTGGGTCACACACTTAGAGCCATGGGAGTCGAGCCATTGTACTGTCCCTGGATTTAGGGCTGAGTCAGGCTTCCCCATATTAACTAGCAGTAACAACGCCCATGCAGCTACTGCCACTGCAGATGGCAGATCTCTCGTGTTGTAAGTTTATAAAACTGTGGTCCTAGTTTACCCAAGTTTAATAGGAACATAGGGACACACGAAGCTGCCTTATCAGCTAGTCAGACCCTTGGTCCATCTAGCCCAGTATTTTCGACACTCAATGGCAGCAGCTCTCCAGGGTTTCAGGCAGGATCCTTTCCCAGACCCCTACCTGGATATGGTGGGGATTGAACCGAGGACCTTCTGTATGCAAAGCATGTGCTTTTCTACTGAGCGACAGTCTCAACTCTTTATTTTTGGGTATGGACACAAAAGCAGGGTACCGTATTTAAAAAAAAAAAAAGAAGAATTAATCGATTAATCTTTTTTAAACAATTGATTAAATAAGGCTGCATGTGGAGATGAGAGCTGATTGAACATAATCCATTGAGCAAGTGGCGATCCCAGTCACCTCAAGTACCTTTCTCTTTCACTCTCTCTCTCTGACTGGGTTCAGACAGACAACATGATAATCCACACGCAAGTGTTGAGTGTGGGTTGTTGCTGAACCGTGGGTTGTTGTGGAAATGTGGGTTATCGTGTTGTCTGAACCCAGGCACTCTCTTTTTACAGTAGCTGTTCACTCTCAGCAGGGGCTCTCTAAATTTGCCTTGTTGTTTGCTTTAAGGATGGGCTGTCTGCTGTGATCTGGGCTACCGGAGGAGACTTAGAGGGTGGCGAGTCAGGGGACCTGGTGCTCATCAGCTGTAAGGTGACTGGAGGAGGGGAGAGGGAAATGCAGGAGCAACCAGCCAATTAACTGTGATGGGGGAGGAGCCCAAGACAAGAGACAAGGAGCAATGTGATTGGCTAGCTGCAGTGATGCACTACACAGCCGCTGAAGGTAGAGGGGAAATGGAATGCACTGGCGAGAGAGCAATGTGGGCCTGCCTGCAATGGGAGTGGCCTCGACAGTGGTGCCCGGAGATAAAGTGGCTCCTGCTGGAAAAATAGTGAAGATCACTGCACTAGAATCAAAAGAAACCACCAAAAGCGCAGTGTGCCACCTACCAGAAGTGGCCCCCTGAGTGTGGAGTGGGAAAGCACTGAAAGGAGGTCTGGTTGAGAAGGCAGGATCAAGTCAAATGCAGCAGATCAAGCAAATGTGTCACTGCTAGCTCAAGTGGCCCACCTCGTGCCTTTCTGCTTAAAATGTAGATAGCATCACACCCAAGCTCTCATAATCCTAATAGGTTGGTCTAAACATGTTAAAAATGAATTAGATTACTAGATTATTAGGCCATGGGCTGGGCAACCAGGACGTTGGCAGAAAACTTTGAGAAGTGCCTGCCTTCAAAGACATACTTCTTCGCCTGCTCACTTTACCCCATTCTGGGGTAATGATGGCCAGTTCTCCTATGTTTAAAAAAGAAAACAAAAAAGCACACACTTTCAGTGGGAGGGATGAGGCAGGCCCCTATTCTGTATCAGAGGGAGGATGTGTCATCTAGAAGAAGCTGGTTGTACACACCACACCATGTGGATGAACATGTGGCCCTCCAGATGTTGTTGGACTGCAATGCCCATCATCCCTCACCATTGGCTATGCTGGCTAGGGCTGATGGGAGTTTCAGTCTAATATCTGGAGGGCCACACCTTCCACACCCCTGCTGTAGACACAGGAGCCCTGTTTCAGCATTATTACAATGCATTGGCCCTACATGCAAGGAGGGGGAGCAAGAGGGCGATCACGCTAGCATCGCCCTCCCCTGTTGTCGTTCTCTTCTCGTCACCCTCCACATGTAGAGCAGCAGACAACATCCCCTGTCCACGGAGGCTCTCCATGCAATTTAGAACCCGGGAAACACCCAAGCCTTCTCCGTTCAAGGGACTTTACACGCAATGACTATGTGAAGCTGCCTTGCATCGAATCAGAGTCAGACTGTTGCTGCAGCCACCCCAGCACAACATCTCTCCCTGGGCTTAGGAAGATTTCCTTCTCAGCCTGCTACCCAAGATAGTTAGCTGGAGATTTCAGGGACTAAAACTGGGAAGTTCTACACCAGCCTGCCCAACCTGGTGCCCCCCCCAGATGTGTTGGGGTGCAACTCCCATTATTCCCAGCTAGCAGGGCCAATGGACAAACATCTGGAGGGCACAAGGTTGGGGAAGGCTGTTCTACACGCAAAGGATGTGCGGCGCTATCCATTGAGTTATGCGAGTATCCAACAGAAGCCCTTCCCTTCTCCTGTGCTTGGCTTTGGCAAACAGAACAAACAGAAAGAGAAAAAGAAAAACCAAGCCTGATAATGCTCGGTTCCAACGCAGGTTGCAGTTAGAGTGGAGAAGAAGCAAACAAAGAAACAAAAAGTAGCTTTATTTTTAGCCAACTCAGTTGATACAAAAAAAAAATGGATCCAATTATGGATACTCAGTCAGAACGGTAACTCGATTGCTAAAACAATACTTTAGAGCAGGAGTGGGCAGCACGTGCCCCCCAGTGCAGCCTCCCAATGGTCAAATCTAGGTTTAGAACATTTCGTAGTGGGAACCTTGCGGGGGGGGGGGCTGTAAAAAATGTAATTTGTTTTTTGGGTTGCCTGGAACACTGCAGCCTGTGGGGTGGTGGTCTGGGGGGCAAAAATGGCCCCTGGACCTCCCAGAGTTGCCCACCCCTGTTATCCTGCTGAGTTCAATGGTACTTAATTCCCAGGTAGCTGTGTATAGGATTGCACCCTTAAAGTGTCCTAATTTCTTGGAAATGCTCTTACAGAAAATTCTCATTATCCTACCACCTCAGATGTCAGAACTTTTTCTTTTCTTTTCTAATGGAGTTGCAAAGAGATACATTTTCCACACTAAAATAAATAAATAAATCTGAACTGAAATACAGTCAAATGAGTGTAGCAGAAGGAATGGGAATACTGCTCCCATTACCATAAGGAATAATAATTACATAACTCAGGGTAACAAATATAGCAACACAGAAAGGGATCACGCAATTCTTCCGGGGATTAAAAGTGAGCTCCCGGTTGCCAGAACTTAGTGGGGCAAATAGAAGCTGTTGTTTAGCCCTCGGTTTCTTTTCTGGGGAGCACCAAGTGTTCAGATATAGCACACTTACTGCCTAGTAACCTAACAAAGCAGTGATTGGTGGCGGCACAGAAATATTTCTTTTCCATGTAGGTTTCTAACCGTGAAAAGACACAAAGTTCAACTGCTTTGGAATCCTTAATTAAAGGCGACAAAGAAGGGCAATTAGAGCAGTGTTTTCTTTCTGCCATCCAACAATCCTTCTGCAATGTCTTGAGAAACATTTTTCATTCCAAGGTTTACAAGCAGGCCAAATCATAACGACACTTGCAATTATCCATTTTAAACAGACACCGCAAGTTCTTTTCAAGGTGACCGCTTGCGGTCCACATTTTGTTAGGGAATGATGTCTCCTTCCCCCCCCCCCCAATTTCCTAGAACTTGCCTTTTTGTAGGGCTGTTATTCTTTCACAGAGCTGATTATTGGAGCAGAACTGGAACTTTTTAATCACCAAGTGCTAAGTACATTAAATCATACTCATTATCATAATCATAATCAAGCATAACATGCAATTCTATACATTCTCCTCAGAAGTAAGCCCCATTGACTTCAATGGGACATAGGCCTAGGTAAGGGTATATATAGGATTGCAGCCTAAAATCACTAGATATGTAAAAAAAATAAGAGGCTCTTCTAGTTTGCATATTATTTGCACACTAATAACATAAGAAGTAACACAACTTGCTTAGCTTTTACTCGGATAAGGCAAACTCCAGGACATTGAGTCTGTACTGAAAACCATAGCTTCCATCAAAAGGGATGGCAGAGAATTTTGATGCAGCCTCGAAATCACGTGAGGGGCTTAAAAACTCTGAAGTAAAACAAATACTAAGCTAGTAAAATGCTGATCATGATGATGATGATGAGTGAGGTGGATCTGAAGGAAAGGCCTTTATATAGCAGACACTCTGGGATGAGTGGCTTGCAAAGGGTCTGTGTTTGCTCTGCACCAAGGGTGGGCCACCTGCGGCGCTCAGCCTCAGGACTGGCATCATGGGTAGGCATGGTCAGGCATCTGCTGAGCCGAGGGCCTGCACCCCAGCTGGGGCCCACTGACAAGAGCCCTCTGGAGTTGCTCCTCCTCTTCACCATGACAACCTGCTTGTTCTGGCTCTCGCTCTGGCCCAGACAACTGTGGTGGTGAAAGGGAGGGAGCAGTAGATGCCACTGCCATCTTGCTCTCTGCCTGTCAAGCAAGCCCGTGGAGAGCAATGAGGAGAAAGAAGAGAAGGAGTAAGAGCAGCTGGTGACAATGCCTGCGAAAAGGTAGATTCACTGAGGGAGAGAAGGCCCATTGAGGGTGTCTTGCCCAAGGGCCCTCAGAAACCTGGAGCCACATTTCAAATGTTCTCTGCGAGCAATCTGTGAAGGACCGCCGCCGGTCCTTGTCCGCGAGTTCGGGAGCTAAGCGGTTAATTTGGCAGCTCAGAGCTCCCGTTCACGTGCTCTGGGTCAAATCAGGTCGAACGCACTGGATTAGGCACCGAGTCAGAACGAAACTACAGCTCAGTCAGAAGCGAAACCAGTTTATTTACAGGAGTAATTGAGCTGAATCAGGTCAGGGAGATAAGGGAAATTATATCGTAAACAATCAGTTATGTCAGGGAGTACAATCCACAAAAGAAGGTAAAACTTACTACGCACAGGCAGAACTATCAAACGAAAAAGAACCTACGCTATATTCTAATCTAACACTGAAGACTCTACCCTAGTCTAACACTAGCAACTAAGACGGACTTACAGCGAAGTACCCAGGCGGTGTGCTTGGGGGTTGAGTGTCCAGGTTGGCCTGAGCCGACGACCCGCTCCGTGCTGCCTTGCACCTTGTTCCCAACAACCTCAATGGAGCCTGGGCTGTTGCTTTTACTCCCTCACTCGCCCCCACTCTCGTTCCCTTTGTTGTCAGGACAAACCAGTCTGACCAGGCAGGAGGGGTGCTCAGGTTTTTCGGTGCCACTTTGCCCATGGCTCCTCACAAGTGCTTGTATGGTGATTGGGGGTACTTGCCAGCCCCTTGAGAATGCTTGGAGGAAGACCATTGAAGCAAATGCAAATGTGTGTCCCGGACTTGACTACCTATTGAGGGTGCTTGGCGAAAACTATCTAGATGTAAATGCGTGCCTGGGACTAAGCTCCGCTGACTTGGGCAGAGATTATTATTTTTATTTTTTTATTATATTTATACCCCGCCTTTTTTCTTGCAAGGAACCCAAGGCAGGCTTACATAATCCTCCTCCTCCTCCTCCTCTCCATTTTATCCTCACAACAACCCTGTGAGGTAGGTTAGGCTGAGAGTCAGTGACTGGCCCAAAGTCACCCAGTGAGTTTCATGGCCGAGTGGGGACTAGAACCCGGATCTCCAGAGTCCCAGTCCAACACTCTCACCACTACGCCACACTGGTGATTATGCAGGTGATTGGGGGGGGGGGCGAAGTGTGTGTTCCGTCAGGCTTTCTCTCCACACAATCCATTCAAGAGCAAGCTGTCCTGCTCCTGGCAGCCCATTAGGCAGGGAGGAAGAGGGAGAGACAGACAGATGGACAGAAGGGGTGGCAGAGAACCAATTACCTAGGGAGGTGGTGGGCTTTCCCACCCTGGAGGCATTCAAGGTGCAGCTGGACAGCCATCTGTCAGCGATGCTTTGACTTGGATTCCTGCCTTGAGCAGGGGGTTGGACTCGATGGCCTTGTAGGCCCCGTCCAACTCTACCTTTCTATGATTCTATGAGAGAGGGAGAGAGAGAGAAGGGATGCCCCAACCCACTTTTAGCCCTAGGCCTGCCAACTGCCAGCATGCAGCCCCTGACAGTCTACCCCTGATGGAATGCAGCTTTCATCAGAACAAGAAGGTTCCCCATCCATGCACTACACTACGGTGGCCAGGTGTCCTACTTACATAGGTCAGTCCCCTCTTTTGGAGAGCTGGCAGAGGACAGACCTCTGTTTGAAGGGCTATCCAGTCCATGTCCAATTTAAAGTTAAAAACCCATAAGAAAGGAGAAGTTGATGGGCCTTGAAGTTGCCCATCAACAGTTAGCACCTGGACAGCAGACTGAGCACCAGGCACACAGGTCTCCTGGTTCAGTCTTCTCCATTATGGTGAGATATATTGTATTTCCATTTAAATTGTGGTCATTATTGGTAAATTTGCACCTATACTTATAAATCTTCATATGCAAATATTATGCAAATTCGTGTCCTCATTTTTTATTATATATTTCCTTATTTTTTGGTGATACATTTCTTTGTTGGTGATGCCACTTGGCCACGCTACTACAGGATGTGGACACCTCGGGCACTGTTGCCAACCGTGGTGGTGGGAAGGCATGAATTGTCTCTGCTGCTGCAAGGCTGACTCAAGAAGGGCCATTCATTTATTTTAGACAAAGCAAGGAGGTGAACTGGGGTGATTGTTAAACCTGTCCTCTGCCCATATGGGGTCTGAGGGGCAGGTTTGCCCCATCCTTCGTTTACTTTAAAATTTGTAAAAAGCAGTGACCAGGTTTGCACAAACGTGGCATGGTTAACAAGCTATGTGTGCCAGTTGCGTGCTGGCTGGATTTCTGTGTCATCCGAACCTGGGCAGTATGGCTGCTGTTGTTGGGTTATCTCTGTGATTGTGTGAACCAGCCCAGTATGATTGAATGGGAGCTGCTGAGAATTTAGCCAGATCTCGCTTCTTAAAGGAGTGCATAGCCCCACTCCTACAGCGATATATCCAAAAATAGAGAAAACTCTCAAAATCACAAGAGAATCCTATGTAAGATTTCATTCTGCAACTGCATGCAGCAAAACCTCAAAGTTGTCAGTTCTAGAAATATTAGAGACTTACAAAGCGATCCCATTCATGTTTACTGAGAAGTAATGCTTTACAATACCACTAGATGTCCATCTAGCTTCTGATCTTGTTTGGGAATTGTAAATACTTGATGAGAGCTAGTTCGGACAACTATAGGCAAAAGACAATGCCCATCTGCTATTGTACCCCATGGGAGTTGAGCTGAGCTCATATATTTGTTTAGAATGATTAGCCTCCCTAATCTAGTGCTCTCCAGATGTGTTGGACTCCCAGGTGATGGGAGTAGAAGTCCAACACACATCTGGAGACCACCACATTGGGGAAGGCCAATCTAGAAGGTGTGTTTGTTTGTTTATTTATTTATTGTTTATTTCTAAAATGGACAAGCAGCCGTTCATCTTCAAGGGATCCCAGGGTGGTGTTAGATGCAGCATTAGATGCGTGCTTGTGTCTTCTTCCTGCTTTTTTCATCATCCAAGAGAAGGTAAAGCACAGATAGTCCGGTGTTCAAGGAGAAGATATGCTTTGTGCTAGGGTTTCCTCCCCTCTCCCACCTATTTTTTAATCATTGGGTTCGGGAGAAAGATATGAACTCTGCCCTCACAGTGAATACCTTCTTATAGTATACCTCAGATGGAGGGTATGAGATGGTGGGTGACTCTCTTTTCTAACCATTATAAACAAGAAGAATCTAGCTACAATAATCAAGTGTCAAGGTGTCACCCTGTTAGTTAAGATTTGGACTCCTTTCCCATCTTGAGAGCTTGCAGACTCTGTCTAGCAGCATTGGGCAAGTCTACACCTGCCTATAGGGCTTCTAATTTTCTTTCCCAACAAGCACAGCCCACTGAGGTGTATGGCTCTTATTAAGGGCCAACATGAACCAGTGTAGTGGTGTTGTAGTTAGGGTGCTGGGCTAGACGTGAGGAGACGGACAGCTTTTCTATATGAGCCATTTATTGTGCATTCGTCATTCCCTACTCACGGTTGTTTATGGGTTCTTTAGACAACAGTGTGACCTTCCAGTTTCACTTCTGTTTGTAAACAGCACTTTTGGCTAGTTTTTTTAGAGCAGGGAAAATGAGGTTTTGTTTCTGAAAGCAAAAGAAAATGCTGTTTCCACTTGTGTATTTGTGCTATTCCATGATATCACAGTGCCACCTAGAGGTTATGTAGTGGGAAAGCAAGAAAGGAAAGGCTCCTTGTGTAATACTCGGATCTCAATTTTACGATGAAACTGGAAGTAGATATAGCAGATTAACAAACTCATGTAGAAAAACCCACAGGTTCACATTAGCCATGATGTTCACTGGATGACATTGGGCCAGTCACCTATCTCACAGGGTTATTGTGGGGCCCGACGGAGCAAAGAGCCTTATGCATTGCCCTGAGCTCCTTGGAAGAAGAACAGGATAGAAATATAACCAATAATTAAGGAAATATGAGGTTTTTATAGATCATAGAGTTGGAAGGAGCCTACAAGGCTATCGAGTCCAACCCCCTGCTCAATGCAGGAAACTAGAGGAGGGGTCTCCCATCCAAGTAATAACCATAAATGTCCATTAAGAGTGTATTTTACAGGACTGATTATCCTAGATTCAAGGTCTGTTTTGTTTACATCACATTCAATACACTCAATCAGATGCAGAAACAAATTGAAAACAGAAACATTCACAGAATGATTCACAGAATAATGATTTCTTATTTCACAGAAACATTCCATCCCAAATAATATACAGTAATACCTTGGATTGCAAGTAACTTGGTCTGAAAGCGTTTTGCAAGACAAGCAAATTTTTTGTTATAAATTTTGACTTGATAAACAAGCGACGTCTTTCAAGACAAGTGTAGGGATGTAACGGTTTGCCTCGAGCGGGCGTAGTGGGCCGAAATTGGCCCCGCTCACGCCCACCAGAGACTCGCTTTGATATAAGAGTGTTTTGGATTAGAAGCACGGTTCCGGAACGAATTATGCTTGCAATCCAAGGTATTACTGTATTTACTCAAAAGTAAATTGATTTCAGTAATTTTTACATCCAGGTAAATATGTTGAGGACTGTAATCTTAATTTAAATTTTAATGTAAGATTCCAGGATTTTATTTCATTGGTATGTAGCTGCCGCTAAAATGCAAGTCTTTCCCCAATAGTAGGAAGACTTCTCAATAGGCCTTGTAGATGAAAATCCCAATGGTGGCCTGAAATCGAGGAAAGAGTTTTGTCATTGAAACACCCTAGGTTTATGAGCCCAGATAGCAAAGTTGGTTAATTCAGAACAGCAAACCTGAATTAGAGTTGTACCTAATGGGTTATATCCAGTGTTAGTCTACCTTAAATCCCATTCATTTCAATGGTCTACTCTAAATGGCACTAACATTGGATTCAATCTTCTAGCAGCTTCTTGAGAGTCTAAAGGCACAATCCTGTGCATGTTTAGACAGAAATAAAGGCCTACAACTGGCTGGCTGGGGCATGCTGAGCATTGTAGGCCGTTTTTCTGTCTAAGCATGCATAGGTAGGATTGTGCCCTAAAACAATTTCAAATATCTTTCATTCTTCAATGGAGCACAACCCCACCATTAGCTAGAAATCAACTGGATTCTCTTACATTAGAAATAAGCCTTATTCTACACACGTAGCAATGTTTATGGGAAAATAGGTTGGCTCAGCTGCAAATCCCTGTTACACAAAGAGATTCTGAACTTTGGAAAATGAAAATAAATGAGTGCAAGGGAATGGAACAGCAGAGGGCACAGTGGAGCTTTCTTCATTCTCCCCTGCTGTCTAGCCAGCCCATGAGTAACTTGTAGGTCTGGCCACGGACAGAAGAATTATGGCTCTGTGTTACAGTGTGCCTCTGTTACTTACAGTGTGGCTTCGTTGACCCTTATGCTGATCTCTCTTTGGGCACATGGCTGTGCCCATGTGCAGATGGACTGTGCTCTTAAATGTTTCTTTATATTTCAATGAGTTGTTGTTTTTTCTTATTCTTTTAGTAACCCACCTTTTTGGGGCTTACCAGATTGCCTTTGTGGAAAATGCTTGAAGGGTAATTTGATCTAATTTGCTTAACGTGACATTCTGTAAGGAAATGAAGCTTAATGAAAATCAAATAATGCCTCTCTATTATTATTTACGTAGTTACTTCATCATTCTAGGTTTGGTTAGGCTGTTACCAAAGTGTGGGTAATAAAAGAAGGAGGTGGTTTACACAAAAATAAACATTTAAAAACAGAACCCTGCTGAGATTTGTAACTGTGCTCTGCTACCGTGCAGTTTGATTTGACAGCAATTTTGTGGTGGGGGTGGGGTGGGGAACCAGCATATAAGTACTTGAAGGAAGAAAAAAGGACTGGGAGGAGGTCCACAAAATATTAATAAAAGCAGCTGAGGCCAATTAGCCAGCCAGGAATGGGGAGGCATTCAATGGGAAGGTGCAGTTTATAATTAAGCCAGATGTTCAGCGCGAGAAAATTGCCAGAGAGCCAGTATGAGCCAGAAGGGCTGAAGACGCCTTGAGCTGTGGCCAAGAATAGAGAAAATATTTTGAATTTGGGTGGATTTGCAGTGAGGAATAGCCTGTCTGCTTCCCCTACAGTTGAGTAGTACAGAGAATACTCAGCGTCTAATTAAAAGGGGGGAAAATAAACAGAAATAAAGCATAGACCTGGTTTGTACGTTGCAACGTCCACGGGTGTCAGGTTGACAATCCAAGCCCCCGCCATCACGTCGTCATCTTCTTATGTGTGAACTGGGTGAGGGTGGACTGTTGGGGGTGTTTGACAAGCCACCCAGAACCCATGGACTGTTTTAGGGTTGCAGTTGGCTTGTCAAGCAACCCAACAACCCACCTGCTTCAGGTTCACATATAATGAGAAGCTATGGCACACACACCCCGCACCCTGGATATTCAAAATGGCAGCCACTGCCACAATGAGGAACCCCATGGAAAAATTCACCAATGGTGGCTTTTCATTATGTGCGAACTGGGCCAGCATGGGCATACAGCTTGCATTGCTTATCACTAGCGTAGGCACTGTCAAGCGACACTCAAGCACCCACATTCTTTCACACTGTTGACATGCTTTGTTGTGTACAGGTGTGTGTGTGTGTGTGTGTGTGTGTGTGTGTGTGTGCAAGGGGCGGGGTACACATTTCCCCAGCTACAAAGTATCGCAGGCTGCCTTCTGAGAAAATAAGATATCCCCTTCAAGAACTGTGCTACCTTTTGAGAAAAGATCTCTGGATTCCCACAACAAATGTGCGAGAACAAAATGTGCAAATATTGAGGTCTAAATTGAATTGGCCTTGAAAGATACCGTTCACTCCATGTAGATCCACCTTCCCCAACCTAGTGGCCTCCAGAGATGTTGAACTATATCTCCCACCATCCCCAGCCCAGCCATGATGACTAAGGATGACAGGAGTTGTAGTCCCACACATCTGACGGGCTCCAGGTTGGGGAAGGCTGCTGATACTGTACTGTGGAAAATTAGCTCCATAATGGAATCTGCTCAGGCACCAAATGTCTTATGAACCAATGCCAAGATGTATACATTTCCATGTTAAAGCATTTCCCAAGTCACTTAGTTCCTGTGATGACTGAAAGTTCAGGGTCCCACAATTGAAGGGGGGCAATTAAAGATGGGAGAAAACTATCACTCACATTCAGTGAAATGTGTCCCTACTACCTCAAAAAACATTCCCAAGCCCAGCAGTTGAGGTGCCACAAAGCATGGAATACACAGATAAAACCACAGAGTTAATGTCAGAAAAAGCATTCCACATGTGGTGGAGGAGATGACTTGAGGCTGCTCCATATGCGTTTGCAAAAAGAACAAGAGTACTACTAAAAATGGCTAAAAAACCAAAAAAAGGATGGTGAACTGCAAGTGGGTGGCTAGGGAAAATTTCTACAGTTGAATCTTCCAATATTTTTCCGGTATCTTCACCAGAGGCAACCATTTCTAGTTCTCTCAGTTTGCAAGGTGCTTTCAAAGGTTTTTGGTGGACATAGGATCCATGTGCTGTTGTTGCATCTGCTGGTTTCCACAGTGGAAAAGATTTCTTATAATTTAGAATAACTATGTTGTATGAGGGAATCAATCACTGAATGAATCCTATATAAAGTGACCAAAAAACTTGAGTTCAGGAGAAGAATGAATGAATTGAGAGGGCTGCTGTCTACCTGATTTTCTTATTGTTTGTACAAAAGCCATGATTGCCCCTGTAGTCAGAGGGAAGGGGAGTAGTTGGACCATGGCTTAGAAAAGAGTGACCCCCAAATTGCAACAAAACTTCCATGATCACCACATTTATATCTAGAAAACTGACAGCAATCCTATACACACCTTCTTGAAAGTAAGCCCTATTGCATTCAAAGAGACTTACTCCCAGGGATGTGTGCATAGGATTGCAGTAGCCTTCATCAGGTATGTTTTGACTTAAATTACTGTAGTTTGTCGATGTGTTTGTTTTTTCCTCAGGTAATGACAATAATTACGTACAGTTACTATTCTGGTCTTTGTTATGTCTGGTTTCTGTTGTTTATGTAATGAGACTTAGATTGGTTTTTTATTTATGGCCTTTTAAGAAAGGCAGGCAGGCAATCTATGTATCCATCACACAGTGGGTATGGATGCTGACTCTTAGAGTAATTTCAGTTTTGAAAGATATTAAAACTAGGGCTGTGCTACATTTTCAACTGGGAACTTTTTGGGGGAATCATTGTGCCTTCAGGGTTTGTGTGTGGGCAATAGTTCCTGGGGAAAAGGCCTGGGTTGGATCTAGACTTAGCCATACTTAGAGTAGACCCAGGAATTCAGTTAGTCATGGCTAACGTCTAAGTAGTCTTAGTATGAATAAGTCTAGATCTTGAATTTTCCTTCTTTTATGTTGTTTGCAGCCATATATTTTTTTATTGCTTCAGTGCCATTTTTCTTCCTGGAGAGATTCCAGCCAATCAGGTACCATGTAGTAAGTGTGATTATGCATTCTGGAGGCAAACCCAATTGTGTTAAAGTTAAGGGCAATGCGTTCTGGACTAGTCACATGGTTGATCCTAACCACTGAGAGTGCATTGCCTCTCTAAGAAGGCCAAGAGCTTGCAAAATGAGGATAAAAGGGGAGGAATCCGTATTTTTCGCTCCATAAGATGCACTTTACCCCCCAAAAAAACTAGGTGGAAATGTCTGTGCGTCCTATGGAGTGAATATAGTAAAAAAAAAAAAAAAATTTTTTTTTTTTTTTTACTTTCCTCTGCTGGTTCAGAAGAGCGGAGGACTCCTGGGTGGGGCGGGGGAAGCCCCCGCCTCTCAGCTGATTTTTTTTTAAAAAATTTTTTTGTACCATACAGTAAGTGCGTCTTATGGTCCGGTGCGTCGTATGGAGCGAAAAATGCGGTATATGGTACCACTTGCCTCCTTTAAAGAGTTCCCCTCTTTTATTCAAATTTGCTACTATTTGCAGTCAAACTCCCTAATATGTAGAATACTGGCAAATTTGTTAATATCATCATCATCATCATCATCATCATCATCATCATCATCTTTGATCATCTAGAGCAGGGGTGGGGAACATGTGCCCCCCCATGGGGGACTCCAACTCCCATCAACCTCAGTCAGCATGGCCAATGGTCAAGGATAATGGGAGTTGTAGAGCAACAACATCTGGAGGGCCACACGGTCCCTGCTCCTGATCTCAAGTTTCAAAATTGTTATCATCAGGTTCAAGCACCACCCTCTAATATTAGAATGCAAATGGTATGTGTGTGTGTGTGTGATATAAATGAATAATAACTGAAATATCGTATGTAGTGTTTATACCACATGGGAAGGCTTTTCTTGGTGAAGTATAATTTCAATCTCCCTATCAGGAGCATTGATTTTCATCTGTGAGCATCACATGTATGCAATTGCTTCTCTCTGAGCCTGATGATTTATGCTTTGCAAATACAACTCTGTTCCAAACTTTAAAAGTAGGCAAGTATAGAAAGCTCTAACCCTCATCAAGTTGCTCCATATTGTTTTATATTTTCATCTCTGAGTCCCTTCAGAGGGATAGGAATGCAGTCAGTTAAATTATCCAATTGTTATGAGAAGACAAACACATTTTCATTGTTTCCAAACAGTAATAGTACTATATACCGTATCTGAATGAACAGGCAGGCAGGCAGACAAACAGTTGCGTTGAAGGAAGGGTTAAGCAAAATGATCTAGTAAGGGCATTCAAGGCGCAATCCTTTGCAAATTTAGACAGAAAAAGGCCTACTCCAAGCATGCCCCAGCCAGGGGCATGCTGGGAATAGTAGGCCTTTTTTCTGTCTAAACATGCATAGGATTGCGCCCTTACAGCAGGAATAACTTTACTAGTATGCATCTGTGTCATGCATTTGTATAATATGAATTAATTTGACCCTGAACAACTGAGGGAATCTTTTTGTACCCCACTTTTCACAAATGTACACAGGTGCGAGGTTATGAACTGAATTTTCTAACTGTGATGGTAAGATGGCCATTGTTCTTGATCCACATTGACTCTCTACTTTGGATATTACCGGGAAATTGTCTAGTTGATGCCAATTTTGTTAAATGGATTTTTATTTTTTTTATTTTTTTTAAAGGAGAGATTCCTTTGTAGATTCCTATCCGGTGTTTTGGTATGGTCCATTGTTTTAACACCAATAGACCGTGGAAAGTTAATAAGTGCAATGAGGTTCGCTCATACAATGGTTGCTTAATGAATTCCTAGTGCTATACACCTCACAACTGGGTCCCAGTGGCTTCCCAGTAAGTTGAAGGCATGGTGGACATCTGGATACTAAGAGTGAAACTTGGAGCATTAACGCAGATCACTAGACAGTTGTTAATAAAATTTTGGCCACTCCTGCCCAAGACCATATAAGAACAAGTGACATGTAAGTGGTGACAGGTTCTGTATCCTATTACTAATTCCACGTAGTACTTAAAGTTAACAAAAGGCAAGGGATTGTTTTGTGTGTGTGTGTGTGTGTGTGTGTGTGTGTTTTAAAAATCTGTACTGTAGTGGGCTTTTAACGCAGCTGCATGGGTTACTCTGGCGCTCTTATTAGACAGAACCTGATATAGTATAATTGCAAAATGAATGCAGCCCAGATTATATGTAATGCTAAAATTAAAGGCAGATGAGAGAGAGAGAGAGAGAGAGAGAGAGAGAGAGAGAATAATGAAAATCAAAATCATTAATGATGGGGGAGGGGGCTGAGGGAGGGAACTATATCCAAACAGCGTCATGCTTCCAGGTTCTGCCTGTCATGAAGAACTCAAGTCTCATCAGCCTTGGAATGTCTGCATGAGGGTACCTGCTGCTTCCAAGGTGAGAGATCTCTGGCCTCTCGTTTGTCCAGAGCCGGGGTGGGCAACGTGGCCACCCGACGAGGTGCCCAGACCCCCTCCCACTTTTTATTTTTTTTCTAAATAACGAAGTTCCTATCTTTGAAGCGGCAGCTGGAGCCGCTTCAAAGCGAAGTGTGGGCTTCTAACTGCCCCCGTCTTCTTTCCCCATGAATGTCTCTGGGCCACTACACATGGGGCTCAGAGACATTCTTAGGGAATGAAGATGGTGGGTGCAACTGTAGGCCAAATGCTTTCATCTGCAGTGTGCCCATTTTGTAGTGGTGCCCAGGAGGGTTTCTTAAATTGCCAAATATACCCACACAGACCCATAAAGGTCCAGAGGTTTGCCTTCCTGACTCCCTTATCCTGGAAAAAAGCCAACTGACTGAAGACTCACTTTGATCCCCCCCCCCCTTGGAAGGAGGCTTTTTGAAATACGCTTATTAGCCTTTCTGGAGTTCGAAAAAGTTAGATAGAGTTGTAGTTAGGCAAAACACAGGTGGTTTACCTTCTTACTCAGAATTGGCTCTAATAAGCCCCCACTTGTACTTACCCCGTATGAGGTGCTTCCAGTATGTTTTGGACCACAGACTCTGAGGATTCATGACCATGGCCCTGCGGCATGTGGTGATGGGAGTTGAAGTCAACAAAACATCTGGAGGTGCCAGGTGTCTGTCCGGGTTTAAGCTGCTTTACTACCGTTTATGGTCGGAGAACTCATGTTTTTATGTACCCTTACCCTTTGATCCTAATTAAAGCCTCTTAAAACCTTCTCTGTCAGCCCGAACCAGCTTCGTTGCCTGGGGCTCTAGGTGGACTGGATTGTCATGGGCAGAGCAGCAGGAGCTCAGGCTTTGCTTGAGGGACAGATAGAATCGCGAGGTGAACTGATAGTGGCAGTGCACTGCCAGAGCCCCACAGCAATAGAGGGCTGACGGCCGCTCTGAACAGCCCCACCAGCCAGCCACTTTCTCACTGCGGCAAATTCCTCGGCAGGAAAGCAGCTGGCGAGGCTCGCTAGAGCACCCGCTGGAGGTGGCGGTGGGCTCTCCAGGCTGGTGTTGGGTTGGAGAACAGCAGCAGTTTTCTGCTCTTCCAGCTCTGCTGCCTCATACAGGTGCCTCACCCTGTTTCATGGGTGGGCTGGCCCTGCCTGCCACTCAGCAGTTCTTCCAGACAAAAGCTGTGCTGGGCACTGCTCACATCTGAATGCCCACATTAATTCATTCTTGACCCTTGACTTGGTGGCTTGTTAAGTCTTTGCCCCTTTGCTTAGTGTAAAGTGAGTTGATTGCTTGGCATGCAAATAGTTCTGAGATGAATGTGTGGTTTAATACAATAGCTGCGGATGTCAAAATGATATGAATGGCATCCTAAATGAGGGGGAAACAGTGATATTCCTCCATATACGGTAAATCCTAGAGGGAAGGGGTATTTGCTGGACTTTTTAAGGTTAAAACTAAAGCTGCAGGCTGCAGTATATTACTTTTCCCTTTTTAACAATACCCTTTTTGCCAGCACCAACAAAGCTATTTAGGAGAAGTTGGACAGACAGATACAAAGGGATGGGGAACATTATTAAGACAGATAGATCAAATGGTTACTTTCTTTACATCTCCCCAGAATTCACTTTCAGTATGGCTCCATCTAACTTTTCCCATATACTTGCTTTCAAGAAGTTGCTATAGAAAAGATGTGTTGAATTTATTTTATATCAAATTGCATTGAAATATGGAAACTAGTTGTGGCTAGTTTGCTAGTCACAACTATCTTGCTATCAGTCAGCTGAATTGTTGCAGCTCTTATCTGGCTTATGTCACTCATGTTGCCTTTAAGCAATCTGCATTGGCATGCTTATATAGTAGATGTGCTTAGTTCAAGACTGAGAAGTCTAGAAACTGAATTTGAACATAGCAGAAACTACTATTCAGAACAGAATGGAATACCTTTTGGAATAATTGTATGTATATCAAGAATTCAAAATAAAAGAACATTAAGGAAATCTGGTACCTACTCTGGGGACCAAAATTTACTGAAATGAGGTTTATTCATTATGCCCAGTAGTCATCCAGGGGACCTTGACCATGTTTTACAAGATAATCTTATGTTAAGGCAGTCTCTAGCCTCTGAATGACCAGAGGCTAGTAATATATGAAATTTCGCTGTCCCCAGTGTGAATGTCCACAATCCGGTGCATAGTTATGCATGTTTCAATCCTCTTGATATGAATGTGGGTTGAGAGAATGCCTACTGCTTGCCAGACTCTGGCCAGTGGCGTGTGTGTGTGCTTAATAACAGGTAGTTTTCTGTTATTAATGATGGGAGCAGGACCGGTGCTACCATTAGGCCAACTAGGCAGCTGCCTAGGGTGCAGGGTTAAAGGGGGCGCCAGAAACGCCTTGGGGAAAAAAACACAGCGCTCTCAAGTGGGAAGGGGGGCACTAAATATCTGATCTTGCCAAGGGCACCAAACTGCCTTGCACCGGTCCTGGATGGGAGAACTCTCCCAGCTTGATTCAGAACAGGCTCGAGGAAAATGATTAATTTTCAAAATAAACTGAAAAGAAATAGTTGTTAGCTCAAGTCTATTCTGCAGTTCAGGCTCTCAGGGCCTAGAGGCCTCCCTACTCTCAGCCACAAGACCCCTGCTGCCCCGCCTCGTCCCTTTACCAAACTTACTTGGCAGTGGTGAAGAGGGCTAGAGCCTCCATTAGGCCTCAGGCATTGCTGCCATGTGCTTGACATTATCTGGAGCCTAACAGAGGTGCTGCTGTGAGCTTTCCCTTCCACAGCCAGTTACGTTTGGATCAAAGAAAAGGAAGAGGCCAGCAGCAAAGGGTCGTTGTGGTGGTGGGGCGAAATGAATCCATCTCAAGCTGAGATTGATTGTTAAAGGAGTCTGTGACAAACTCAACATGGCGTAGGGGATTGAAATACAAACAAGCGATTTTGAAACCCCGTTTTTAGACCCATTCCATCACCGCTTGTTACACTCCAGCAAGCTTTTTGAAGAACTTGCATGTGTGCAGTTAGAAGATGCAAGATTTCTCCCTCTGTATTTGGGGTTTTCCCCTGAAAAGAAAAAGGGTTACATGGCTGTTGTGTTACTTATATCTCATCTCAATGGCACAAATCGTAGCACACTCACTGTTAGAATTAAAGCAAGCGCAATTCAGAAATTGTGACATACAGGGTCCCAAACTTTTAATCGAGTGAAAAATGGCATTCAACCCTTTTAAATGTATTTTATTCCTTATTTTTCCATTTGTCATAGAAAGAAATATGAAATCTGCATGCAACTTCCTAAATATTTCAAACATTTAAATAGCATATGATAATTTAGCAGTACAATACATTATACGGAAAGATAATATAGGGGAATCTCCTGTAGTATATTTACAATTGAAAAGGTAGTTTTGTTATTTATAATTTTAAAAAGAGGAATGCACTGCTTACCACTGAAAGTATTACATTCAAAAATAATGAAGATGTTGCTTTGTGACTAAAACATATATATCCATTCCCCTATCAGAGATGTTTTTTCCCCAATAAAAAGGTATATTTCTGGAGAGTCTCAAACTACAAATCTAAGGAACCATACACAATATTCCTGAAGCTTAAAATATCTCAATACTGAAGCTGAAAACTTTTCATAAGAACCATATGAAGAAAAAGAAATATGTGCTTTCTTTGTATTAAACGGCTTTAGAAATATTTTTTCCCATTAAAAAAAAAAGAAGGGAATCGCATGTTGTAAATTACACCCTCTGCAGAGATTATATCACTTTATAACCACTGAGAAACCTTATTTCTGAAATTGTATTGCAGCATGTAGCATGTTTGTACCTCAGCCCTTCTCTTGTTCTATGGAAAAGGATGTATTCTGTAACTAGAAATCTTTACAATGGCATAGAAAGTTTCCACAGCGCCAAAGAAGAGACACTATTTTAGAACAACTTTTTTTTTTTTTTAACAAATTATGGTTCACTGAATGAGCTTATAAAGCCCAATTTCCAGTCATAGTGATATATGAACAGCTATCAAGTGAAGATATTTTTTAAAAAACAAACAAACAAAACAATCGACTTTTAAACGAGGATTATGTCTCATGAGATTTCTTACTACAAAGAAGACAGGTATGAAATCTAGTGTGTAAAAGACACTTATGAAATCTGGCAGCTTTTTATATAGCTATAAAATGTAAAAAGTGATCCTTGGTAAAAAGTGCTTTATAACAATATAGATTTTGTGTCTTGTCTTGTGAGAAGTCATCTCCATTGTCCATCTTTTCCTCATGTCCGCCACACAGTCCCGTTTCTTCTGCCAGGCATTACCTTCTTACTCTTCGTAAACTCTGGGGGGGAATAAAAACGGAGAGCTAGCTTTTCAGCCAGTCTGATTACAAAACAAAACAAGCAACCACTCAGGAAACTAAATGTCAAAGCACTGATCTGCCAGGCAGCCTCCTCAGGCTAAGAACTGCGCAGAAGTCTGGCTTCTATGTTATTTCCCCCAGTCTTAAGATACCTGACAGCAGCCTCAAGGCAAGTGAAAGAATACCTTTTGAATTAGCAGGTTGAGGCCTATTTTAATAGCTGTATCTATCCAGCCCACGTGTTCAAGAAACCCATAAGAAAAACATAAGAGGAGCCATGCAAAATCAGATGAACCATCTCATTGGGAAGCCTTTTCCCCATGGTGGCCACCCACCAGGTGTCTCAGGACAGCCCACAATTTGCCACCATTTTTATCCTCACAACAACAAACCTTTTGTGAGGTAATCCTGAAATATAGTGACTTGCTCAAGGTCACCCAGTGAGCTTCATGGCTGAGTGGGGAATTGAACTCAGGTCTCCCCAGTCCTAGTCTGACTCTCTGTCCACTCCACTGCACCATGCTGGAGTGACGATTTTTTTAAACAGTTAAATGGGCCTCTGTACCAGCTGTGCAAACTCAGGGCACAAACTTACTTTGTTTGAAATAAATAGTTGACTCAGTTCTGAATTAATGACATTGTTCCAGCTATTATGAAATACCAACAAACAAATCGAAAAGATTACCAAAACAAATGCTCTTAATATAGACTGCCTATTTGCCTGTTTCATCTCAAATATATTCAAGAGTGGGCCTTTGAATCTTGCCTTCTGCTCTCCTACTTGACATTGGGCTGTCCCGCAACTGACAAGACAGAAGTGCCGAGGGTCGGAAAATCTCCTGATCTGGTTTGTGGTGGACAACTGGTCCTCGATAGGCTTGCACTCCCTCTAAAGCAGACGTGGGCAGAAGGTAGATCTCCAGATGTTTGGCACTTCAACTCCCAGAAGCCCATGTCAGCATGGCCAATAGTCAGGAATGCTGGGAGTTGACATCCTAAACACCTGGAGATCTGCTTTCTGCCCACCCCTCCCCTAAAGGGCCAAACACACTGTTTGGGAGTGCTCCTGGATATGGTGCTATTTATGGAAATGCAGATGGCATTGGTGGCCAGAAAGTTTTACCAAGTTCACCTGGTCCACCAACTGCAGCCTTATCTAGAAAAGGCAAAACTTTGCCTTAGTGACACATGATTTAGTTATGCCCAGGCTAGATTACTGTAATGCACTCTATGTGGGGCTGCCCTTAAAAACAGTTCAGAACCTTTAACCAGCACAGAATGTGGGAGCTAGAACACTTGTGGGAACTAGAGGTTGGGATCGCATTACACTTATTCTACACCAGTTACCTTAGGCTGCCTATTCATTTCCAGGACCAATATTGACCTTCAAAGCTGTTAAATGGTTTGGGGCCAAGCTATTTGAAGGACTGCCTAGATTGAACCTGCCTGAGCCTTAAGACTGGCATCCGAGGCAAGTACCAGGGACAGGTTGGAAGGTACCAGGAACATGGCCTTTTCTGTGGTTGCTCCACACCTCTGAAATACCCTCCTCAGAAAGATACATATGGCTCCTTCTTGTTGTTTTTGGGGTGGTGTGTGCTTTGCCGTGTGTGTGTGTGTGTGTGTTGCCTAGTTATGTACATGTGTGTGTGTGGTGTGGGTGGCAGATTTTCCTATGTGTCTTTCTTCTCTGAGCATCACCAGTTTACCTGCTGTGAAATTGGTATTTTATTGTGTTTTGTGGGGGCAAATAAGTGATTTGGCATTTTGGGCTTGGAGCCTATCTGTGCCTTGCACTCAGTTTCTTGGCCAATTTACTTGTTTCAGAGCTTCTTCAGTTTGCCTTCTGTGAAATACGTAGGTGTTGGAACAGAAAACTGTAGGTTCAAAAGAGTGGTTTTGTGTTTTGGACCTTAGCCTCCACCTCTGCCTTGTATTCACATTCTTGGGCAAGTTACTTTTCTTTTAGCTTCATCAGTTTGCCTGATTCTGGGGAATGGGTTTTTGTGACTAGCCACGCCTACCATGGCAACCATTTTGTGAGAGTGGCCACAAAACACTCTCAAAATTAGAAATGTGCCCACTGGCCCAAAAAGGTTGGGGACTCCTGATGCAAGCCATTAGCTAGGATACATCTTCATCCCTGGAGCTATACTGAGTACAAGTTGTTTATATGCTTCACATGCACATAGTAAGGACATATCTATCCCAATGAACGCAGGTGCCTACTAAGTACAATTCAGAGTGATCCGACTCTTTATAAGGCATGGGTGGCAGAGACAGCAGGAGTTTGTGAAACACCTGGCGGGCTTCCAAGATGAAGAGCTCCTAGTGCAGTGATGGCGAACCTTTTTGAGCCCGAGTGCCCAAACTGCAACACAAAACCAACTTATTTATTTCGAAGTGCCAACACTGCAATTAAACCTGAATACCGAGGTTTTAGTTTTAGAAAAACAACTCATACAGTTGTCCAAACTAATTAACATATTTTGTCTTTAAAGAAAAACACAATACAGAGCTTTCAATGATGCAAACAGTCTTTTGTTGAAAAAAAAAAATCAACTCAAAAAATTATTATAGTACTACATTGTACACATAGCCTGAAAGGAATTTATACAAACTTTTTAAATAATTAGGCACATGTATTTTTGGATAAGGGATTCTCAACTTGTAATATGATTATATGCCAGACTGAAATTGTACGGGGCAAGCTTTACTCCGGGTCCTTTCCCTGCTTCTACAGGTGTCGGATTAGTAAAAGTAAAAGTTAACCTGTACTAAGATGAGCAAGATAAACAAGAAAACTAAACGTGCTTAACACATTTTAAACACTTTATGTCTTGGACTGCAAACACTGCATTAGGTAAAAGTTTGCATTGGGCATGCTTTTGCACAATTAATGTGATTTTTGCTATTGCATGCATGCTGATAATTTGTCAAACCTTGGTTTGAGAGCCAGGGCCGGTGCTACCATTAGGCCAACTAGGCAGCTGCCTAGGGCGCAGGGCCAAAGGGGGCGCCAGAAACGCTTTGAAAAAAAACCAGTGCTCTCAAGTGGGAAGGGGGGGCGCTAAATATCTCATCTTGCCTAGGGCACCAAACTGCCTTGCACTGGTCCTGTTGAGAGCAACACATGCAGCACTCGGGTCAACTGTTAGGGCTTTACATCCAAGCCATGCTCTGTGCATCATTCTTCAAAATCTTTTAAATATGATAACAATGTAGAAAAGAATTCTGTAACAGGAATTCTAGAATAAAATCATTCTGTTGCACACTGTGAGAAAGAACAAGATCATTAGTGTTTTGCAGAAGGGGACGGTCTTTTTCGCGATCTGGTGACCAATGGCTCGAGTGCCCACAGAGAGGTCCCTGTGTGCCAGCTGTGGCACCCGTGCCATAGGTTCGCCATCACTGTCCTAGTGTTAACAATCAAAAGGCATTGTGCAGTTCTTCCGTCTTTTCTTGAATGGATTTTCTGTAAGAACAGAATATACAATAGCTGTGGATTTCCAGCCTTTTTGCCTTCCCTGAAAAGCCCTGGAGCAAACAATGTCTTTGGGTCAAATATTTTACAGAGCAACCCTATGTATGTTTACTCAGAAGTAAGTCTCACTGTGTACAATGGAGCTTACTCCCAGGTAAGTGTGCATAGGATTGCAGTTTCCAAACTGAGCTGCTTTGTAAAAATGTTGAAAAATTCCAGATACAGCATTTATCCAAGCAAGCTAAAGCAGCACAATCATAATTAGGGTCAGCATTATTTCTGGGAAGGAAACACACAGACTTTCACTGCATTTCTCTTTGAAACCACAAATACCTAATTTAAACACTAATCTGTGGGCTCTGTCCAGCTTGTCCCCACTGACCTCTATGGCAGTGGGATTGGATTCCATGGATCGCATGTTCAATGTTTTGTCTGTCCCTTAAGCTTGTATTACAAGGGAGGCTTGCATGCAATCGGGTTCTTTGTTATTAAAAGTTCATCTGCTTCTGCTGTTTCACCACAGGGCAGGTGTGCTGAAGTTCAATGAACCCTGATGCTGAAGGAAATCGCTATTTACATAAGCCTTTATTCATCCAAGCTATATGGAGAAGCGCTCCTATGATAAATAATCTGCCTTTTTAACCTGGGAAACAGAAATTTACTTTGCTCTTTCGTCACAATCCTTTTGTGTGGTCTCTGGGGTAAGTCACACAGGGGCAGATTGGGGGGGGGGGATACTACCATTGCTGCAGTTACTTCAGATGGCTGCACAAGTGCTCAGCCAGAGGCATAGCAACCGCTGTGCCAACGTGACATCAGAAATTACAGCATTGCTCTGGAATGGCTGGTACCATCAGGCAAATACACAGGGTGATTTCCTGCAAGCATAATTTGTTTTCCCCCAAATCTCAAGGCTAGTCTTAAAAGATGGTACTTGCACAATGTATAACTGAATGGCAGCTGCAAGAGTGGAACTGGGCTATAGTCCCTATAGTTTTTGGACACAGGATGCATCATAAGCACAGCCACTGGAATGGGTCTCCAATGGAGCACATTAAGGGCTATATAGCTTCTGTTGCTTTTCATCTGAAGCATGTAGGTAAACTCTTACGGACTGGGTGGGCACCCGAACCATTATAAAAGTGACTTCAAGAGCAGATCTTGAACCCAGGACCTCAGGATGTCAGGTACATCCTGACATCTCCATCCAACTTGTGTATACTGTCACTAAGCTCTGGCCAAAATAGGAAGACAGATCATACCTGCAGGAGCCTTCCAACTTGCAGCACATCATGTGACATAATAACCCACCTTCTAGAAGAACATCCCAGTCAGTCAAGCCTTGTTCTTCGCTTTGAGCAAATGCTGCTGCATTTTTATTGATCTGTTCTGGTTCTATGTCTTGATTTTCTGGATATTAATTATGGTGTTCTGATCATTGACTTTAAGGGTGCAGTGGTAATGTTTTGTAAGGGTGCTTAAATCGAAAGGCAACAGTAAAGGGGGGGAAAAAACATTAAGGAAGCAGCCAAGCTAGTGAACTCACCATTTTTCATTTCCTCTCCTTTAGACTCTTCCTCCCCAGTGGCCTGCCTACCCAAGGTCATTCCAAATATCCGTGCCCAAAATATAGGGCAGAGGCCTGCACTGGGTGGGTGGGGGCAGAGCTTAAAGTGGGCAAGATTAGCCCCAATTCTCTCTTTCTCTGTTGTGCCAACATGACATCAGAAATTACAGAATGACTGGTACAATCAGGCAACCCCTTTTCTCTCTCCCTCTCTCTTTTTCTGCCACCCTCTCTCTCTTTGACACCCTCTTTTCTTTCTCTTTTCCCCCAGCTCTATCTCCCCATCCAGTGAACTGCTGGTGGAGGGACAGAGGTCTCTGAACCGATCACTTGCAGAGGGCCAGCATGAAATTAGAATGAGGGACGCAGGTTACCCATCCCTGTTGTAGAGGCAAGAGAGCTTGACTCCTAGGTAGGGACTGTCAGAGAAATCCATAATGGATTCAACAGAGTTTGGATTTCTATGAATTCGACCTGCGGATTCCACAGTGGACCAGCTCCCACACAGATTTCACGGACGTGTGGGCCAGTGTTGTTGGTTTTTAAAAACATTTTGGGAGGATTTGTGCATATTTGCACTCGCACTAATGTGCATTAGTGGAACGAAAATTCTCGTACTTCCCTAAAAAAATCTGATTCTGTCAATGAGTGGATGACGGAACGAAAGATGCCTGACAATCCACTGAAACACCTACGGAATGGATTTAACAAAATCTGTACGTCCCTACTCTTAGAAGGACTAGAGATCATCTCCCCCTCTTTTGCAAAAATAAATCCTGGTAAATAAGGACCCAAAAGTGCTTCTGTCCTATAATCAGTCCTGTGTCTTTAGATATAGGGATGATTCGTAACATGTACTTCTGAGTTGCTCATGGGCTCTTGCAGTGCATGTAAGAAGACTGTCTTCATTATTTCCACTCAACATTTTCAAATACAGGGCGGTGACTTGTGTAAGTATTCCTGTGCAGATAAATGAGAATGTGAAAAGGACCCTTTAGACTGGGATAAACAGCAGAGCTGTTTGCGTAAAGTTATGCTGACATGGGAATAAGCGGTTAGCTGCTTCAGATCAGGTAATGGAACTTCTGTTGTATGTGCGTTGTTGAATTTTTTCTTTTTTCTTAGTAAGCCACAATGATGTGTCGGAGACAGTTAATGTTATAGGTCTGAGAAGCCAGAGAAACACAGAAATTAAGAATTAAGCTTGAGGCCCCGGGCAGCGCTATTATCACCTGACATCACAGCCGGGGGTATGATGTCTGGAATCTGGATGTTTTAGGCAGGCTTAAATCTGACCTGCCTTGCTGTTTGGCACCCAAAGGCAGATTCTTTGTATCATTTAAACATTAGCTTTTCAGTATGTTATTTCCTTTATTTTAAATGGTTGCCTTTAAAAGTAAACAAGGGAAAATGAGGTTACATAATAGTTGACATTTAGCAGTACAAACCATTTTCTCTCCAGCTCCCAAAAGAACTGCTGCAAGAATGCTGGCAGATAATTAGGCAAAACTGTCAACATGACATGGGGGAGCGGAGACAAAATAAGGTTCACTAGTAGGAAGCCATTCCTATTGAACTCTATAGAACATACTTCTGAGTAAACATTTTCCATTCAGGGACAGGCTAAATTGCTGTCCCAAAAATTGAGTGGGTACCTGCTAACAAATTGCTATGTCTCCTTCATTGTTCTTGATTTGGTTTTTGAAATGTATGTACTTAGTTTTTGTATTCCTCCCTTCTGTCATCCAAGGAACTTAGGACACCATGTATGAGGCTTATCCCTCCTTATATTCACAAAAACCCTGTGAGGTAGGTTAGGCTGAGAAAGTATGACTGGCCCAAGATTACCCAGTGAGCTTCATGCTTGAGCAGGGATTTGATCCCACATCATGCTAGCCACTTTAAAACTCTAACCACTATCTCACACTGTCTCAAGAATAGTGGCACTAGATGCAAAAAAAAAAAAAAGGATGGGGATCCTACACCTGTAATAGTTGTGTACAAGAGGCAAATTCAGCAGGTAGATCAGTCAAATAGCAGCAGCTGCTGTCTTTAGTCATACTATGCACATCTAGTGGCTGCGCACTTGTAGTACAATGGAAGAGACTGTTTCCCACTGCTACTGATTAGCCGAGGAAGCCATAAGGACTTTCACTCAAGTAGGGAAGTATGAGAATTTCGTTTCAGTTCATTTTTTAAATCAGGATTTACCCAGTTTGCACCTTCCAGACTGAACACGGACTCGAACGCAATCTGCAGACAAAGTCTGTACATTTCCGAGCTTGCAGTGCAACCTGCGGACCTAAAAAATGTGTTCAACAGCATGCGTACATGTGAAAAATACGTGCTTTTGAAAAATGCACACAAATACATTTCAATCATGGGAGAAGAATGCATACATTTCAAAGATGCACACAACTGATGTGCACATTCGGATTTTCATGCAAAAAGAAAGAAAAAAACAAGGCTCACAATCTGATATTGACTTGAGTCGGAATGAGCTTCGAGATGGAATTTAGAGAACTTTGGTGAGCTCAAGTTTTGCTGATTTACGCATCCCTACAAGAAAGTCAAGACTTCATAGACGGATTTCAGCTCAACCCCGCCTCTGTCTTAATCTGGTTGTTGGATCTGGTTGTTTGGTACTTAAAACCTTAAGCTGCACTGAATTTATTCTTACCCCATTGACTCGAAAATCTACTCATAGACTTAAACAGAACCTACTTCGGCAGAAATATACTGGTCCGTTGAACTGCCAGTTGAAATGTTAGAAATGTTTAAAATCTGAGATCTACCTTGACAGCACAGCACTTTCCCTTTCAAGTTACATGCTTACAGAGCAAAAGCCATCAGCAATATCACACTTGTCGCTGTAATTACAGGTCAAGCATTCAAGTTAGACAGAGACATCTCTGCCTAAATGAACACATTTAATTAACCAAAATCCCTCTCGTCCACAGGGACTGGGACTCTCCAGTGCTGGGTATGATTAATAATACTCACCTCTCTTTCTCTTTCCATATTGTGTACCACTTGAGTAATCTTTTTGTACTCGGGAGCTTGGGATGCAAGCAGTACTGATGGCCTCCTCGGAATCGTGATTTCATTGTGACTCTGAAATGAAAGACGAGTTGTCAGTACAGAGCAGCTGTTATAATTTTAACAAACAAGAATGTTTAACAGCATAATAGGTAATAGCCTGAACCTAAGAGTTGTTATGTACAACTGGTCCTGCATGGTGTTTTACTTCCCAGCACTTAAAACCTATATTCTATTGTTGCTTGTGGTTTTGATGCCAATTGTCTGGGCTGGGTGTGATATCATAGAATATTCCCAAACATTCCAACCGCGTATGCTTGGAGCCCATGCGGTGCTGAACAGATTGTTGGCGTCATCAGCTTTGACAGCGCTAGTCACTTGCTTGGGAATTAGAGTTGAGAAAGGGAAGTCTGGATGCAGCCCTCCTCCTGCCAAACTGGGAATCAGTACTGCCAACTGACTGGACCAGCCATTCATTGGTTGGGATGAGAGCAGGCCCCATTAAGCATGGATCACCACAAGCACAGATACAGGTGGCAGAAGGATTCATTTTGATCCCTGCAGAATGCTCTTTCATGCATTCAGCCCACCCTTAGTGGATTAAGGTAACCATGTGCATATTGTAAGGAGCTTAGGGGGTTAGAAATGGGAATCTTCAGATCTATACTCTGGAGCTCCACTTAGTGAGCCTACTAGGGCTGCCAGTCTCTGGGTTGTCATGTCCTCCCAGGCTCCAGAGTAGCTCTGTCCACACAGGCTGTACATTTGTTTCCCTTGACCTGGTAAAGATATCAGAGAGCTTCTATGTCATGCTTGATTCTTGCCTGGGCAACAATCAGGGCCGGTGCTACCGCTAGGCAAACTAGGCGGTTGCCTAGGGCGCGTAGCTGAAGAGGGCGCAGAAATGCTGCGCTCCTCTTCGCTGCCGGCAGCGCTCCTGCCCCGCCCGGCCGCCTCGCTGACAAAGGCACCACCAGGTCAGTGCGGAGGGATTGCGCCTGGAGGTAGTGGTGGGGCCGAGCCTGGGCGCCGCTGCCGCCGCTGCCCCCCCCGCCCCCCCCACCACCACCTACTTTTTCCGCGCCGCTTCCGGAGCTCCGCCCGTGCTCTGTTTTGGCGGGAGGAACCAGGGCAACAGGGCTTAAACAGCCCTGTTGCCCTGGTTTCCCCGGCCAAGAACAGAGCGCGGGGGTCCCGTCGCGTCACTTCCTCCTCGGAGGAGGCGGTGGCCAGGGCGGGGGGAAGGTAGGTGGCGGGGGGGAGGTAGGTGGCGGGGGGCTGCGGGGGGGTGGCGGGGGTCCGGTGGCTGCGGGTGGTGGTGGTTGCGGGTGGTGGTGGTTTGCAGAGCAGGGCTGCTTTGCTCCAGAGCCCCCCCCGGCACGAGAGGGGGGCGCTAAATATAATTTCGCCTAGGGCACCAAACTGCCCTGCACCGGTCCTGGCAACAATCAGTCGTGACTGTATCTAGCAGGCTCTAGTATGTTGTCATGTAAGGACTTGCTCTATATCCTGCCTTCCTGTCTGCTCACCCTCTCACTGGACTCTCCCTTGGTCTCCAGGGCCTCTCTCAGCCTTCTCTCTTCTCTAGGGCTGCCTAAAGTCCTGCATCCCAACACAGACTTACACTGAGTCAGGCAAATAACGATTCTAGTTCACTATTTTCTGGCCTGATTCGTAACAGCTTTTATGCCCAGCTCTCCAGGATCTCTCATATATTAGATAATACAATATAATATATATTCCAGCTGTACTCCTTAACATTCCTTACCTGGGATGGAATGTGAAGCATTTTGTGGCAGCGCAAATTCATGCTACCTGTGAGCTACAGCCTCTTGACAGAGCGCAAGGTTCTAAATAGGTGCCATGCGAGGCAATTTCTTATGATTCCCCCACCCCTTGGCGGTTATATTGATTTAAATTGTTTTTTCAGTTCTTGTTGTTGTACATCCACAATTATTACAGAAAATCTACCATTTATTACCAAATCTGATTCTTTTTCCAATGAAAATTCCAGTCAAAATAAATAAAACGTCAAGATGGAACACAGTAATCCTGCAGTGCTGTTATTTCTTCCAGAAACGTTTCACTGAAGGAGTGCAATATTTTATGCAAAAGGGTTGGAGGGGACTATTAGGAAAGGCTGCCCCATGTAATTGAATTCGAGCAGCAGTTTTGTAATCATAATGATAACAATAACCAAATGTATGTATCACTTAAGAGGTGACTCTTGGAGCAGTTCTCAAATTAAATCAAAATTCACGATCCATGATTCAATTAAATGCAATGAAACACATACAGTTAACAGTGCAATCCTATACATGTCTGCTCAGAAGTAAGCCCTGCTGAGTGCAATGGGACTTTCTCCCATTGCAGTTTGGGATAGCAAAGCATTTAAATAAAACGTGTGCAGGGAAAGGTGCACTAAAAGGTAACAAACTTTTAGGATTGCCTAGAAGTGCCTGGAAAATAGAAAAATGCCAGGTGCTTTTTTAAAAGATGGGAAAGGAGAGATGTGTGTTCCAGACCTTGATTCATATTCAGGGCCCCACACTGAAGGGGGCTTAATTGTGTGTGTTTTCTTGATGCTTTTCGTGGAGAGTGAAAAGTTTCCGTAATGGGCATTTCATTTACGTTTGTACCTCACGGCTTCTGCCTTTCCCTTCGGCTGCCAAATCTGGCTGAGCTTCTAAAGTTCTGGAGCGCACGTCTCTCCCATACCCATCCTAGAAAAAGCTTGTTATTGTTTACTTGACGGGCCTTTCAACGTCCAGCTTCTGCTGGCATCTCGTTTGTGAGAGCGCACTGCTGTTTGGTTTTCCCATCAGGCAGGCAAACTCCGAAACCCAGACTTAAGTCCTTGGCAGCCAGCGCTCTGGGCAGGAAAGCCTCGCACACTGCTTTTGTTATGCTGATGCACGTTTCTGAACTCTTTGTCAGCTTTGGGTTACTGATGCAATGGAGACATAACTGTGCTTGCACGTTGACTGGGAAACTGCTACCTCCAGTACCTTATGGGAGTTTGCGAATTTGTAAGGACCTGTCAGGAAAGGAGGTCACTGGCACACTGGTCAGTGTGCAGGGAGCCTGGAACACCCATTTCCTGATATTCACATAGAAGCTCTGGCTCATATTTTTGTGCTGAAGAGAGAAGGAGCATAAGGGGAGGGACAGGCTCTTTCCTTGGCCATGGAGCCCTCGTTCTGAGCTTGGATTCTGGTACAAGGTAGCCAGAAAATTCTCCATCCCTGCCTCCCCCCTGCTGGCTGGGCCACCACTTTTCGGACCCAAAATCTCTCACTTGAGGAGTTCACAGCGGTGCAAGCAAGGTACAGTCATGCCTTGGATTGAGAGCATAATTCGTTCCGGAAACGTGCTTGTAATCCAAAACACTCTTATATCAAAACGAAATCCCCCCAAAAAAAATTTGTACAGAGATTTTTAATTTAAGCCGTACTACAGTACTTGTATTGCAAGACGTCGCTTGTATATCAAGTACAAAAAAATTAAATAAATATTTAAAAATCTGCTTGTCTTGCAAAATGCTCTCAAACCAAGTTACTTGCAATCCAAGGTATTGCTGTAGTTTTACATCTTGGACTATTGGCCATCTGTATTACTTCCGTTGTGAAACACACAACTAACATTTCTCCTTGCCACCCCCACTCCCTCACCAACCCATGCTTTACAACTGCGTCTACATTCCAGATAATTTAGAATAATAACAACAACAAAACCTGTTTGCCAAGCCAAGCCTGGTTTAAAAAACAGAACTCTGAGCATGTGCATGTTGTTTTGCATTTTAAACTCACTTAAGCACCATCATGACTACAGGAATCAAAGGGAGTTTGCTTCTACTGCCCTGGCACCCCCCATCACCTGCTGCTCACCAGGTAGTCATTTAGGGCCCCAAGGTCCAGCGCTAGCCACACCACTAGATGTTCTTGTGGAATATTCTTCCAAGAGTAGCCCATTTGGCTATCTCACTGACTTCATTTCATCTGTACACAAAGACATTTTTTTTGTTCAGAAGGTAATTCCTGACCACCAAGCTACTTATTTTATTGAATTCTGCTGCTGCCATAATGGTGATTTTCATTTATGCTGTTGTTGGACCAGGTGAGTGTTGGTTTTATGACTGCCAATTGATGTGCTGATTGTATTATGTATCATTGTATTTTTATGATGTTTTATGGAGCTTAATGTTGTACTACTTGTACATAGGCTTCAGGTACCATTTTTGTCAGGGAATGATGCGATTCATTGCAAACAAGCAAACGAAGATTTGCCCTTGAATCCTGAAACTCTGAATCCATCTGCATTGAAATTTTATCTCCTGCAGAATCCTAAGTACACAATTTTATAACTGCCCTGTGTGTTTATGACAAACAAGCTTATTGAACTAAACGGACCTCGAGAGCCATGAAGGAAAGAGCAATGATCCGGAGTACAGTGGAGGGAAAATTCATTAAGAGAAAAGTTCATTGAGACAAAACTAGGAGAGTTTACGAAACCTCTCCATCAGAGTTTCTCCCTGAGATTCCAAATTATCTGATGTTGCTTGCAGAGCAGCACTCATGAATTGGCAATCCACCATCACTCTGCTTATGTTTTCTGGATTTGGTTAGAACTCTGCACATGTGCAGTTTGCCTCAGTTTTAAAATGAATCTTGATATATGATTGCATCATTGACGCAAGACTGCTTTTTGCATGGTGCTCCAATTGATGCACATGTGCATTACAGGGCATTAGTAACCCGTGAGAAAACACACACCCCAACACATAAACTTTGAACTGTGGCAAACTGTACATGTGCCAATTCTGAAATTAATTTGAGAAATTGTTCAGTGTGAACTGAAGTAACATGCAGTGCAAAGTCAACTCATAAAATGAATGAATGGAACGGAACGTCTGCTGATCCCTATTTCCAGCCTGCTGAGGGTGAATAGGCATGCTAAGGGCAATGCATTTCAAGTGAAGAGCAATGCAGAAAAGCAAGTGAAGCAGTCCTATATAACCGGTTTCTCCCTAAACTATATGAATATGATCTCTTGGATCATTCTACAAGAAGATAAGCTAGTGTATTCCTGACAAAGAGTTGGACCTGTAATGTGTATGTAGTATTACTTGTACTGAGAGGCTGCAAGGGATCATTGTGTCTGTCTGCAGCTCAGAGATCTGTCTTGTGTTTTGGGATTTTGATAGGGGAAATGATTTTGGAATTTCTTTAGAAGGATCAACATGGGTATCAAATCAGTGTCTTGGACATAATGGATCTTGTGAATAAGTCTGACGAAAGTCTTCTTCTTTAAAAAAAAAAAAAATGACAGTCAAACCGACAGCTCCAAAATGAAGGAAGTGCAGTAGGAGAAGAAGGAGTAGGGTGGCCGGGTGACCAGCCAGATGGGCGAGTAATAAATATAAGAAATAAATAAATAAGCAGACTCCCATTGGGAATGGCAATCTATAAACTGGTAAGAAAGTTTTGTCCTATTGCAATTATTGTAAAAGTGACTGGGACGCACAACTTAGGAGCTTATACCTCTTGTAGACTCAGGAGCGTATACCTTTCAGGACCTTCCAGAGAGCTTATGGGACCTTGGGCAGATGTGATGATGGGAGCCTGCCACTGCCCCCTACAAGGACCCATGCAGGACCGGTGCAAGGCAGTTTGGTGTCCTAGGCAAGATCAGATATTTAGCGCCCCCCCTTCCCACTTGAGAGCGCTGTATTTTTTTTCAAGGTGTTTCTGGCACCCCCTTTAGCCCTGCGCCCTAGGCAGCTGCCTAGTTGGCCTAATGGTAGCACCGGCCCTGGACCCATGCATGTGTGGGGCTCTGGTGAGCAATGTGGCATAGCCAGGACAAGGGCCAATGGTACACACAGGAGCTCGGGTGGCAGTGTGTGTGGGGATGTTGCTTTGCAGGAGCCTAAGCAAATTGCCAGAGTTTACCCTCCCCACTCTGGGCAGTTTTGAGCTTAGAAAATACCTATATCTCTTACCCAGTAGTAGTAAATACGTGTGTGTGTGTGTGTGTGTGTGTGTGTGTGTGTGTGTGTATCAGAGAGAGAGAGAGAGGGAGAGAGATTATCATTGAGAAAGTGGCATAAGAGGAAATGGTTAAGCAGCACCTCTACCCCCACATTGGTCCAGTTCAGGTTGCACTTCCAGTTGCCACCTCACTGTTTGCATCATCTTTAAATGAGTATTAAGAAAAAAAGAATCATGGAAATACATGTAATGCATAGTGCTGCCCTGTGGGGGAAAAAAATCTGATGAGGTGTTGACAATTTACTTGATAGGCTCAATCGGATCCAAAACCAACCCTTCTATGCTTCCCACTTGAAAATCGTATTATGTTGTATAGATGTGGTTGGAGGTTTCAAACAAGTTACCATGAAATAGAAGACCCGCTTTGCCTACAGAGCTTTGTACTAGACCGGAGATCACTGTGGCTGACCTATTTTGCTCCCATTACTATATGAGAAGAACCACTGCAAATAAAGCAAATACCCCACTGCTGAAAAGAGAATTCTTAACAAGTGTAAGAAGGTTTGCTTTTGGCACACAGTTCACTTCAATGCAAGCAGGAAAGTTGAGGCAAATGAAGTGGCCCCAACATCCGAAAGGTGTCTTTCATGTTCATTTCAGTTGCTGGAACATTGTGGAGATAGAAATCAACGGACAGAGACTGCTTCTGGTGTGGACATGTCAGTGATTTACCGTATAATGTGGAGACAACCATTGACAAAGTCTAGTAGGGTAAAAGATGCGGTTCTGGTCATTTTCCTTCATTACCTCCTTCAATTTTACTACCAAGCATGTGCCAACCGTTAAAAACAGTATAATAGTTCTCATTTAAAGGATCAGTCAATTTCATTCAAGTGGCAGCCCGAGCCAAGCTAGAATCTGAACTCAATCCCGTGGAAACATTGTGGCCCTTTCTTTGCTGCCCATTAAGTGAGAGGGTACAGGACCTTCGTGCTATAGCTGGGAATTGATTCAGCCACAGTGGTTTGTTCTGAACTGATAGGTGTGTCCTGACTTACATGGTTGCAGTGCCTGCCCAAGGCACAGTAAGTCACCAGTTGTTTGGCATTGCATTCTTCAGCCAATCAACAACATTTCAGAACCTTTCAGTGGACCCTGCAGGGGCCAGCACTGCCCCACCACCACCACCAAGATTCAGTGGGACCTGAAAATGGCCACTCCTCCCTTTCCCGCCCCCTCCCTTTAATTTACCATTTGGAAGAAAGCAAGTTTCTTCAGGGCAGCATTGTTATTGCTGAGAGGGTATTTTATGCATGAGCAGGATGGTTGTGTTTCTAGGATCAGCTGACACAAACAAGACATAGCTGGGATGAAGCACACGGCACACCATTCTCTCTCTGTCTTTCTAGGCAGATAACAAGTTGGTTGCACTTGTTACGTAACTTGTACGTCATAACTAGTTCCAAAGCCAGCATCCTGAGCAAGAATTCTAATTGTTTTACTTAATAACATTTGCTTGGCACATTTCTGATAAATGACATGGCAGTGTGAAAAGACGTGTGTGTGTATATATAAATTTGGCACGCCTCGCAATGAATCTTTACGCTGAAATGATCTCATTCAAGGTATGCAAGTTAAAACAGGTCCCCAAAGAGACAGAGGTAATGTTTATAATGAGACTAAGTGCTTTGATTTATTGAAACTAGTGACTCTGCTCTCCTCATGTACAGCCCAATATCTATGTGGAAGTAAGCCCACCTGAGCTTAATGGGATTTTCTCCCAAGTATGTGTACACAGGATGGCAGCCCTGTGCTGCAGTCCTGCTCACAATTAAACTGCTCTAATACCATAGAAGAGCATGGGATTAAAAGCACTTACACAATATTGCAGCCTTGTATAGTCGATATTTGGGCTAGTTGTGTCTATGAGAGAGTAAGACTCAGCTCATGGAATCACTCCTGATAATGGTTTGGATCCAGGATCTGCCTTCCATGAAAGGAAGGGACCCTCTGTAAAAGGAAGGGCTCCACTTAAGAAAATCCCTGCTGGATCAGACCAAGGGTCCATCTATTCCAGCATTCTGTTCACACAGTGGCCAACCAGCTGCCCACAGGAAACCCAAAAGCAGGACCTGTGGAGGGTCCTTCTGCCTGATTTTGGGGGATCCCCCTTCCCCCCCACACATAGGTCACCCCATTCAGCAGGGTCTCCTTACTCTCTGTGTAGCATTTTCAGGGAGCTGGAGGGGGTGCCATGGGAAGGAGAGAGTGGGGAAGTCCACTTCCACCAGCGCAAACGATCCAGCTTAAATCTGGATCCAAACCAGTGTGTGTGTGTGTGTGTGTGTGTGTAAATATAATCAGATAGAAATACATATAGCTATATAAGCAACCTAGTACTACTTTATACTTATAGGAATTTTTAAATTACCCCTAGAAACCTCATATTCCCTTCTCACAATTTACAGACAAAGCAGGTTTAGGCTGCAATCCTGTACCCACTTACCTGGGAGTAAGCACCACTGAACCCAGTGGGACTTACTTTTGAGTAGGCATGTATAGGGTTGCAAGGACAGATGGGACATTTTCAGAATAGTTACCAATTGTGCTGAATGTGTTAGCAGACTGTAGCAGACATATTCTTTTTATTAGTACCTTTTTAAAAATTTGCAGAAAGACAGAATAATTTGAGGGATGCAAACTTAATACCCCGAATAAAAAAGGCAGACTTACATGATCATTCTTTCCTTGCAGTATGGATACTTTGGTCTCTCTTCAAGTTTTTGTATATCAGAAAATCTTATCTTGGGGCCCTTTCTTAAGCATTTGCATTTTGATCCTATAAGAAAAAGTATTTATCCATTTGTGTATGGAAGTCATTGCATATCATATATCCTTATCATTGCCCCCAAACACTCCTTTATATGTTCATTCATGAACTATCTTAACATCTATAGAAAAGCTAGATCATCTGTCCACAGTTTAATACAAAAGAGGATTTTTTTAAAAATCTAGACTTGCTGTATTTCTAAAGAACATATTGCCAAAAAAAAAAAAAATGTTTTTCACCGAACAAGATACTTTACTAAGGCTGCAATCCTATGTATGGTTAGGTGGCTCAAATTCCATTGAAGTCAGTGGGATTGCAACCATTCTATGCATTCTACTTAGAAGTAAGACCCACTAAGTTCAATAGGTTAGGACTAACTAATTCACAAGTAAGCATGAACATAATTGCAGCCTTTGTGTTTGAAGCCATGTGGCAGCCCTTTCCGTTAAACTGCTGTGATCAAACTTAGTGACAAATGTAAACTATGAAAAATAAACAATAAAATGATACTATAAAGCTGATGGATAAAGATGCTTCACTGCTACTTGCTTCTTCTCTTTTGGCAAACATTTAAAAGGAATGTAAAGAATTCTGAATTCCTTCAGAATACTTCAGCATTTTTCTTCTACAAATTTTAAAAAAAGAACAGTCAGCTGGACATAACTGAACCTTCACATCAAACTGTGGCAAATTCCAAAACCATCAGTGAGACCACGGAACCAAAACTTTGTGGACTTCTGAATCTGCCTATAACCACAGCAGTTTGAGTTCTGCACACTTTCTCTGCTATGCTTGAATGTGTCTGAATTCACCATTCCAAAGGAGTTCATACAGTCATACTAGATTAAATGTCAGGGAAATACATTTGATGATGTTCACTTCAGCTCAGAAATTAAAGTGCTAACTGGGGGTGGGAGTACAAGTTGGCCCCTTGCTTTCCTGGCATTTTCAATTTTACAAATTGATTTCTTTAAGAAAGAAAGAAAGAAAGAAAGAAAGAAATTTGGCCTACGTATTTGTTAAAAAAAAAAAAAAAACATTCGATGTGTCATTTCCTCCAAGTACAGAAATACATTTCATTCAACTATTTTAACAAGCAGCAAAAGTGAAATGAGAGGGGGGAAATAGTGAAATGGGTGGTTAGTGAATCACCTAGAACTTACCTTCTACGCTGGTAAAGCAGATTACAATGAAGAGTAAGAGGAAAACTGCTGTCAAGAGCTTCATGATAAGAGGACCTCAAAGAACCTAATTAGTTCTCAGCTGGATAAACTGCTTTCTCTTTTTGCCCCTGTTCTTTGATCAGATGCAGTGGTCAGACTGAGACGTAGTGTTGCCAGGCTATGGATTTTAATTTGACTGTCTCTGTTCTTCTGCTCTCTTGGTTGCTGCTGCTCTGCCTGCTGCTATTGCAGGCAGCCCCGTCTGTTTCAGCTGCTCTCTGCCTGAGCACAGCCGCTTTTCTCCTCTTTTAAAACAGCTCCTGCCTGCTGCCCTTTCCTCAAGCTCATTAATATGCAGAGAGACTCAATTACTTTCCGCAATTTCGCAATCTCCCCAAAAGGGGAGGGATTTACAGGGAGCAAAAATAGCTGATTCTGCTAAAGGCAGCAGAGTATTTTAGAAGATAGCACATTGGAGAGAAAGAGATGTTGAGGAAGAGTGGGGTGGGTGGGAAAGAACTATTCCCCCCCCCCCCACACACACTTTACAAGGTGTTGTTAAGAATGATGCAGTCAGTTAGGTGAGGTGGATGTACCCACAGAATGAGTATTTTGTTTGAGTAAGCCCCTTTAAAAATAAATAAATACGTGCACCAGCCATGGAAAGAGCTATAATAACTTCTATATTAGGGTCATTAGGTGATTACCATATATATTATGGTGACCTGAATAATCTGAGAGCTGCGCTGAGCATTGAGATGCATTGAGGTCGGCTGATGGTGATCCTTGAGGGTGCAATGTTGTACAACAGACAGCTTTTGACAGATGTTGCACATTTTGAATACGGTAATTGTCTCTGTAGGGCTTCATTCTTAGTTATCCTCTATAGAATGATGGTAGTTCATAGACTATTTCTTATTTCAGAAGACTCTTGATCCTTTGAAAGTCATGGAAGATTCACCACACATCCGTTGTATTCTTTAGTATTAATCTCTTGCTATGGCAATCCATCAGATGCGGACTGAGGACTTGGAAGAACTGGCGTGTGCTTATGAAGACATAACTGCTTTCTTTCAGACTGGCCATAAATGTAATGTAATCATCTCTGAACCGATTGACATTTCCCCTTCACAAAGTAGAGGTGCGGCTTTGGGCCTTGGCATGGCACGATTTCTGGTTGCAAGCTTTATTGGGTGAACATTAGCTTCTCTATGCATACATTTTCTCATCGGTTTCTTCTGGAACCAGTGATACAGCATTTATAAGGAGAAAGAAAGGCTGTAGCTCAGAGACAGAGCACATGCTTTGCATGCAAAAGGCCCCATGTTTACTCCCTGGCATCTCCAGGTAGGTCTGGGAAAGACCCCTGTCCAACAGCCTTGAGAGCTGCTGCCAGCCATTGCAGGCAATACTGAACTAGATAGATCAATGGTCTGGCTTGATATAAGGCAGCTTTCTATTTTCCTGTGTACCAACATATACGTACAGTAGTACCACGGCTACTACTATGCCGTGGTAGTTAAATTGACAGCCTCACACAACCATGGCAAGGCTACCGTATTAGAAAGCCATCTCTGTGAAACATCTCCCGCATGTGCTTCGGCCTACTTTACTGCAACACTGCCCACAAAAATTGGAATCAAAGTGGCATCTCCTCCAAGCAGCTTGCAACAGGAGCCAGTCTCCATGTCGCTGTGTTTTCAAGGAGCTACCACACTGCCAAATGCATGAGTAAATCGAGCTTGAATGAAATACATGGAGATATGGCTCTCTGATAGTTATTCAATTAAATGATGTCTATGAGTGCATTGTTCATGGAAAGGAAGGAAGGCATCCCTTTTAACGTCTTTTAATGAATGCCTGTCTTTGTCCTTGAAATCTTTATTGATGATTGCAAATGCACACACAGACACACTCATATATACACAGGAAGTACTTTACATATGATGCACTATCTCCCTTATTTTCTAGTTTTCATGGTTCACACTCAAGATCATTTAATGTGTACTAAACAGGGCTGGCCCAAACCATACCATTGCCTGTGGTGGGCAAGCAAAGGCCACCCCCATCACACCTTTCTCCTGTCTGAAGGGTGCAGCCTCCCCAGACTTGCTTGTGGCATCGTCAAGTAGGAGCATCAAACTCAGCAGCATTAGCCACCATTTTAAAACATCAGATCCAGCAGCACTGGCTGCCAAAATGCAATGCCCAGGGCTTTTTTTCTGGTGGAACTCACCGGAACTGAGTTCCAGCACCTTTTCTTCTATTAATTGCATTACAATTTAATCGCCATCTACTCCCGAGGAAATGTAATCCAAGAGTTCCGGTACCTTTTTCTCCAGAAAAAAAGCACTGGCAATGCCCAACATGACATCATCATGTTAGGCATTGCATTTGGGAGGATTAAAAATGTGGGCTACCTGCTGATGAGTCTGGTGCTTTGGAGCCGACGAGGAGCTCAGCTCCGAAGTAGGATGGAGGTGGCTGTGGGTAGGAGCTCAGATAGGTGGTAGTGGGAGGGGCCATACTCATTTTGCCACCCTTCCCAATCTGCCATCTGAGACAAGAGGCTCACTGAGCCTCATTGTAGGACTGGCCCTGATACTAATTACCCCCTTTTCACTCTTTAACTGTCCATTTTACAATCCATGTGGATACAAAAACAACAACACACACAAGAAGAAGCTTCAAGTGTGCCTTTTTCTATTCATATAAAGCAGGGGTGGGCAGAAAGTGGATCTTCAAATGTTTTGGGCTTCAACTCCCAGCACTCCTGACCATTGATCATGCCAGCAGGGGCTTCTGGGAGTTGAATTCCAAAACATCTGGAGATCTACTTTCTGCCCACCCCCGATATAAAGCATGCTTATATGTGGACCAGTGAGCCTGGTTTTCATTAGTGAATATGAGTGCAGAGCCAGTGGGAGGGTTGTTGTTGGTAAGTCCAGATTCACTAATAATCATCCAGCAGAACCAAACCAGAAAGAATGACCCAACTTATAAATTTGTTACATTAATATGAGAGTTTTCCTTGCATTGAGCTTGCATCCAGTAGTTTCCAATGCTTGGGTGTTGGCAGGTTAAGGAGCACATGCATACCACACGCACAAAGAATATTCTGAGCAATGTATCCACCCCCCCCACCCCGCATGTTGTATACTGTTCATGTGAGACGTGCTGCTGACATGCTTGGAACATCCTGAATATCCTTGAGGCTTTACTAATGCAAATCTATGTGTTTGTTTCTTTCCCAAGACGTGCTTCTTTTGTACCATCGAGTGCTTGTGCGTGCGTGCGTATGCATGTGTGTGTGTGTGTGTGTGTGTGTGTGTGTGTCACACAGAAAACAAGCACTCACAAGTTGAAGGATATGGCAGTAAACATGCAAAATGAAAAACATCCGATGGGCTAGTCTGCCAAAGCTCACCTAGTTAGTAGTGTGTTATTATGCCTTTTTTAAAATTATTGCTTCTTTTTTGAAAAAGAAAAAGCCAAAAGAGGGACATGAAAGGCTCTAGGCTAGCAGCCTTGGAAGCTTTTAAGAAGGGGGGGGGGAACCAAATTAAGAAAACATCATATTGTGTTCCTTGAACTAATCTTTGAGTTAGGATAATTGTTTAGGGTGTGAAGTGAAGGCAAATTAATCTGCTTGCTACATATTTTCTCACCCTTCATTGGAATCTTAAGATCAAAACTGGGCTATAAGTAACTGTGGCATTTACCATAAGCCATATTATTTACTCCACACAGTTAACATTGCATGGAGAGAAAGCATGGGCATGCATTCTGGCCCCTTCCCTGCTATCATGTTCCTGTTCGGGACATGTCTGCAGAAGGGAAGCCTGCCAAAGGTGCATGGGCTCTTCCTGTGGACTAGTGTTTAGTGTGTCGGACTACGACTGGGGAGATCCAGCACCAAATCCCCACTCACCCATAGAGCCCACTGGATAACCTTGAGCCCGTCCATATGACACAACAACAGCCCACCCCCGAGGAGCTGCAGCACATGCCAGCTCCCATTATGAATATGCAACCATGCAAGCCCCAGGCAGGGGTTGCCGTGGCTTGTCCTGTCGCCCGAACCCCAGGCGGCAGGAGTTATGTGAGGGTAACCCACTGTTTGTTTTAGGGCTATGTGAGGATTGTTTAACCTTCAAATAACCCCCACCACCAAGGTTCGGACAACATGAAAAGCCCCAGCAATGCCCGACCAGGCCCCAAGGGTTAATTAACTCATGGTGGGCTGTTGTGTCATCGAAACTCATCCTAACTTACCTCACAAGGTTGTGAGGATAAAATGGAGGGGGCGGGAGAACCCTGTATACCACTTTGGAGAAAAGGAAGAATAGATATGTACTGTAATCATAAATAATAAATAATTTTTAGTAAATGTTTTGGATGAGGGCATAGAGGGCATGCTTACCAAACCTGTAGATTACACACAGCTAACACCACAGAAGACAGGTCCAAGATTCAAAATGATCCTGACAGGCTGGAACACTGGACAGAAACCAACAAGATGAAGTTCAACAGAGAGCCAGTGTGGCGTAGTGGTTACAGTGTTGGTCTGGGACTCGGGAGATCCGGGTTCTAGTGTCAGCCATGAAGCTTGCTGAGTGACTTTGAGCCAGCAGTCACTGACTCTCAGCCTAACCTCACATGAGAGGAGGAAGACCATGTAAGCCACCTTGGATTCCTTGCAAGATGAAAAAATGTAATATTAAAATTAACAATTAAAAATACATAAATGTAAAGTTTTGAATCTAGGTACAAAAAAAAAATGTAGGCATGACTCTACAATGGTGGAAAATGGGGCTTGTCTGAAGTAAATGTGAGAAAGGATTTAGGTGTTTCAGTTGATCACAAATTAAGCTGCATAAACAGGAGCACTAACACTTATCACAAGAAGTAATAGTTCCACTCTAGTCTGTGCTGCTCAGGCATCTGGAATGCTGTGTCTGATTCTGGGCACCACATTTTAAGAAGGATGTAGACAAACTGGAGCATGTCTGGAGGAGGGCAACTAGGATGGTGAGGAGTCTGGAAACCAAGCCCTATGGAAGAGCTGGAGATAGCCTGGAGAAGAGAAGATCAGGGGGAGACATGATAACAGTCTTCAAATATCTGAAAGGCTGCCATGCAGAAGATGGAACAGACTGGTTCTCTCTTGCCCCTGAGGGCAGGACTAGAAGCAATGGGAGGAAATTGTAGGGAAGCAGCTTTGGGCTGAACATGAGGGAAAGCTAAAGAAATTTTAAAGAGAGGTTGAACAGGATAACAGACTGCCTCGGGAGGTGGCGGGTTCTTCACTTGGAGGTATTTAAGCAGAGGCTGGACATCCATCTGTCAGTGATGCTGTAGCTGCATTGTAGAGACTGTGCTGAGCAGGGGGTTGGACTAGATGACCTCCATGGTCCCTTCCAACTCTAAAATTCTATGACGAATTAAAACCATAAACACAGAAAGCTGTTAAAAAGTGTAAGAAAGCAAAACAGTAAAATATAAAACTAAGAACAAAATTGAATACTTACACAAAATAAGTAAAAAGAGTAAAAGCAGAAGTTTCTTAACACCCAACTGTCTGCTGAAACCCCTAGGGTTTTTATTCATTTCTAAATACCCGGAAGTGAACTGATATGCCTGTTCTTGCAACACCATCCAAAGCAGGTCATCCCATTACAATTGGGGGGGGGACCATTTTCCTCAATACAATTTCCTTAGGGGAGTTCAGACAACCAACCTAATACATCCAAAGGTGCAAAAGCATGTTGTCAGTCCACATGGGCTAGCCCATTCGGCATGTATGAGAAGATGCTATCTTATTTATTTATTATTTCATTTCTATACCGCCCAATAGTTGAAGCTCTCTGGGCACTTCACGCAATTCATAACACAGATACAGTAGTAGAATAGATAAAAGATAAATACAATAACATACAGCATAAAATTCTGATATACAAAATTTAAAACAGTTTAAACAAAACAATTTCAATAAAAAATACCTAGACCTGTTTAGACAGCTGACATGTCCCATCACATGCCATTAAATGCCTGGGAGTAGAGGGCAGTCTTGACCTGGCGCTGAAAAAAATGGCAGAGTTGGCACCAGGCGGGCCTCACTGAACACACCCACTAGATCTCGTCCATGCAAGGGAGGGTCTTGATTGGCCCAGGATCTCCCCATGCTCCCCATTGTGTAGAAGAGCTCTACAAATGTGCATTGGTAGATGCATAGGGCCACGTCTCAGAGGTGCCAAAAGCACAAGACAGCAGGAGACACTGGCTACAACAAAGGTGATGTGGCTGGGGTGAGCCCACAGAGACCTCAAACCCCCACATGTGGTCTTTGAATGCATGAAGGAGGTCATCTGAACCTCCCTCTTAATATTCCTCTATTTTGAGCAGTGCCTGGTCCATGGAGATGATGTCACTGATGTCATCATGGATGTCAATGATATCATTGAGTTTCGTGGGACAAAGTACTAGGTGGGAGCTTGAGCTCCCACAAAGCATAATTTAACTATTTTTGGCATCAAAATTGGATGCCAAAGTTGGAGGGCCTCATAATATCCCCACACAAGTTGATTTTATGTGCTGTCACACGGATCTCCCTGGTGATTCTATAATAGCATGGCATGCATATATGTTGTGATGCAACAAGAACAGTGTAGGCTAGGGTGGCCATGCGTCCTCCTTTGCAGAGGACTGTCCTGTATCTGAAGGACTATCAAAGGACAGTCTTCTATTTAAAGGGCAGCCAGTCCAATTCCAGTTCAAAGGTAAAGAGCCAGAAGAAGGGAGAGCAGAAGTTGCCCGTTAACAGGTCACCTGGTCACAGTATTCCTCACTATGATGAGATATATTATATTACTATTTAAGTTATAGCAATTGTTTCTACATTTGCATCTATACATATCAACTAGCACATTCAAATGTTATGTATAATGGTGTGCTCTTTCTTTGGGATGCATTTCTTCTCTCAGCTATGTGTAACTGTTCCATAACTAGTAGGCCCAGACAAGGAACTGGCCAGTCCTGAAGGGATCCACATTTGTTTAGAGTTTCTCTCCCATCCTTTTGTAAGGACCCAGAGTGGATACCCTTTTCTCAGTTTATCCCGCTATGAAGATACAAAAAGCAAAGGTGTGGGGGAACTGTTCGTGGTGATGGTCCTCCTGCTCTCCTGCTAGGGACTGGGAGCACTGGGCAGCTGCTTGACAAATGATGGAGATGGAATATTGCATTAGATGGTGTTTAGGTCTGATCCAGCAAGGCAATTTGTACTTCCTAAATTCCTTTCATATAGACCTACAATGCACACATTCTGTGAGGTTCTTGTCCATTGTTTCTTTTAATAAGGGGAGCCTTTTTATACCTTCATTGGTAAGGAATGCTATTCAGAGACTGTTCATTCTCTCCCTATGACAAAAATCATGTAGTGCACAGTTTGATGTCCCCACTCCCCGGTTTTGGACACTGGCTGCAGGTTTCTTAAGAGAGCTGAAGTACAATTTTCCCTCTCCCCATCCCTGGGAGCATCGTTGTGTTCTTCCTGGTAGTACAATATTCTTTTCACCTGGTTGATGTTGACAGATGTTGGCACCACTCACTTTTGTTTTGAGTATTGTTCTTGTGATGATACCAGACAACGATTGAGCCAAAGTCTGTATCACTTACCCTTCGCCGCCATGGTTTTCTCTGGGAAGAAAAGCACCACACAAATTTTAGAATAGATTAAAAAAAAAAAATACCCTGTTTTGTCTCCCTCATTGAGATGGATGACAGGCTGAGCATTTATTCTCATTAAACATTCTTTTCAGCTTTTCTTTTCAGTTTGTCCTCAAGATACAGTTTCTTGGCCGCAGTGCCCAATGGTGAAAATTAAACCACTGAACAGACTAGACACAGCTTAGTAAGTGAATCGCTGTTTGGTGCAGTGGATCATGTGACCGAGAGCAGTCATTTCCCTATGGCTCGAGTCTGCAGTGTGGCTGAAGTGCTGCCTGATTTCCAGTCTTACTGGGTTGTGCACTGAGGCGTTGACTGAGAATGTAAAGCAGATGCATCCATCATAAGCAGCTACTGACTGATTATGATCCGACAGGAGTGTACACAATAAGCTGATGTCATAATCAAGCTATTTATTTATTTATTTCAAAAAAGGAACTCCTGGAAAGGAGAGACATAAAGAGAAAGAGAGTGCATGTCATTAGTGGTGAAGCACATGCAACATATTATTGTGTGGAGATCATAGTTGCTGTCTTCTGCCACCACAGTTTTAGTGAAAAGCTGTGTTGCTAAAGACTTCTTGGTCCCTGCCACCTTGAATCAGTTTGAAGTGAACGTCTTGTGCCTCAAAGACAGTTATGGTGCCTGCCTCTACAAGGAACAACTAGAAATAAATATCAGATATGGGACTTTTTTTCCTATGACGACACACAACACCAAATGTTCTTCAACCATGACATTAGACCTCAACTGCCTTTAGTTTTGCATACAGTAATACCTTGGATTGCGAGTAACCCAGTAACCCGTTATCGTAGGGATGTACCCGAGCAGCCCGACGGACACGAGTGAGGCCCGAACTGGGCCTGCTCTCGTGTCCACGTGGGCTTACCTTCAGTTCTTCGCTCCCTGCGGAGAGCAGCCCACGCGGGCCGCGCCGCCCACACTGGTTCTGTCGCGTCACTTCCGGCGCGGTGGAAGTGACACAATGGGACCCTGGTCCGTTGTGCTGTACCCCTGCGCTCTGTTTTTGGCGGGGGAAACCAGGGCAACAGGGCTGTTTAAGCCCTGTTGCCCTGGTTCCCCCCACCAAAAACAGAGCGTGGGGGTCCGGCGGCGGCGGAGACGACAGCAACGGCGGAGGCAGAGGAGGCGGGTGCAGCAGGAGGTATGGTGGTGGCGGCGGCGGCAGTGGCGGAGGGGGGGTCCAGGGGCGTCCGGCGGTGGCTCGAGCAGCATGAGCGGCGCGGAGAACGCTCCGCACCGCTCAGAAGAGCGGGATCGGGCCGCCACCGCAGAGATCCAAGCCACGGAGAACTTCGGGCCCAGGTAGGGCCCGAAGTACATCCCTACCAGTATGCGAGCTTCTTGTAAGACGAGCAAAATTTTAGCATAAATTTAAATTTGAAAGACGAGCAAGTCTCGCACGAGCCACATGCTCTGCTCTGCCGTCGCCTCCCTCGGCCATCAGGCAGGGAGCCGCCGCTCACTCTGCAGGTTGTTGATCCTCCACATCTCTCTCCTTCTCTCCCCCTTCTCTCTCTCTCTCTCTCTGAAATTTTCATTAGCTGCTTTGAGATACTCTGTCTCAAGGCAAAGCAAGCCGGCTCCCTGGCAGGGAGCCCTGTGGAGGCGCAGCGCCGGCGCGGCTCTCTGCTGAGTTTCCATTATTTCTTATGAGGAAACTCGCTTTGATATACGAGTGTTTTGGATTACGAGCATGGTTCTGGAACGAATTATGCTCGTAATCCAAGGTATTACTGTACTTGCAAAATAAATCTCAGACTATTCTATCATAATGGGTGGCTTATCTGGTCTTTATCGTGGAGGGTAATGGCTACTAGTCATGATGGTGATATATTACCTCTAGTATCAGAGGCAGTATGACATGCCTCTGTATACCAGTTGCTGGGGAACACAACCAGGAGGCTGCTATTGCACTCATGTCCTGCTTATGGGCTTCCCACTCAGGCAGCTGGTTGGCCACTGTGGAAAACAAACTGCTGGGCTAGATGGACCCTTGGTCTGATCCAGCATGGCTCTTCTTATGTCATTATGTACCTGCCAAGGGTTCTGTGACAGAATACAGAAAATACAAGATACCATTACTTCTGCTGTGTATACTTCTAAAGCTACCGGTAATATTCATTTTCATTGGAGTGTTGTGTTATGACAGAAATGTCTGGTAAATTAATTCCTGCCATGAAGGCCTACTTGTAGTAATCCAATTAACATAAGGGGAATGAAATTATGAATACCCTTGCTTGGCATCTGCTGCTACTCACAGTTGACAATACTAAATTAGACTGTCTGAAGATATTATGCCCCTTTCCCCTTCCCATAGTTTAGATTGATTTCATAATAATTTCAGAAAGTTGGCGACACTGGAAATGATTAAAAATAAATAATCTTTCTCCAGAAGTGTTGATCTTTTTCCTCTCCATCTTCATACAGTCAGGTCATCATTAAAGGACACACAATAGGTAAGGCCCATGAGGGGAAAAAGCATTCTACCATGTAAATATATATACTAGAGGTGGGCAATCTGCGATCTCCAGATGTTGTTGAACTACAACTCCCATCAGCTCCAGACAGCATAGCCAATGGTGAGCGATGAAGGGAGTTGTAGTCCAACAACATCTGGAGGGCTACATGCTGCGAACCCAGTTTTCCTTATGTAGCTAAAATGGCACAAGCGTGAGATATCAGCAGGCTTGAGGGAAGTGCAGAAGTGCAGGTAATGTTTAGGGGAAATCTCCTAAATCAGGGCTCTCCAACCTTGGGTCCCCTCACGTTGCTGTGTTGGAGCGTGAGCAGAGTGTGTGTGGCTTGGGAGATTTAATATCCTGTCTGTGTGCTAGCAGACGCCTGAGAATTCCACACACAGATCTTCCAGATCTCACCTCCCCCCGCGCGCAGCATGCAGCGTTTTGTGCCAGTTTAACCAGCCCAGCCTGCCTGTAATCCAACTTGCTTCCAGCTTCCCCGTTTGCAGATTAATCCATGGAGTCAGGAAACACTCTGTAACACCACAGGTCTAATTCTACCTGTTTATTCACTTAGCAAGTAAAGTTCTACAGAGTATACATTTCCTAGTTACAATCCATGTGCAGAGTATAAATGCATAGCAAGCATTACATCCAGTGGAGTAAGTTGAGCTTCACTCCACCTCAGCAAAGACGTTACATTGTTGCAGTAACAAAGTCCAGCAAGAAGAACAACAACAAGAAGAGAGAAAGCAGTCCAGCTTCTCTCTAAGATGGCTTCAGACAGAAAACAAGTTAGCACGTCATCAGAACATACAAACCATGTGACCAGCTCATATTGTTTCTCACCGTCTAGTTTCCCATGCGAAAACACGAGATTCCAGAAAGACATAACAAACCTGTTTACCACGCCATTCTGTCCCTTCCATGTGTAAACAATGTGCAACAGCTGGTAAAGTGATACATATCACAACACCCACATGTTGCTGGACTACAGCTCCCAGATTCCCTTGCCATTAGCCATGCTGGCTGGGTATGCTGGGAGCTGTAGGCCAGCACCATCTGGGGACCCAAGGTTGGAGAGCCCTGACCTAAATGGACACAGAATGCTCACTGACCTGGGGGGGGGAGGTGGAGAGAAATCCGGGGAGGGGGAATGGAATGGAATGGAGTGGGGTGGCTGGAAACATGAACAGGAGCACTCCACATGGCTACATTTTGTTGCAGATCCCATTTGTGTGTGTGCGACTGATGCTATTTCTAAGAATAAAGACTTAAGCTAATCAGCCAGCTATTACATTATCACTCATATAAGGGCATTGTTCGAGAACAGTACAAATGTCTTAGATAAGTTTCTAACATGGCTGCAATCCTATGTATGCACTTATCTGGGAGTAAGCCCCCATTGAACTCAGTAGGACTCACTTCTGAGTAGATCTGTATAGGATTGTGCTATAAATGGATTTTTTAAAGACCTAGACACAAGCACACTTTTGGCATTAATTCTGAATGCCACTGTGTTTTTATAGGCACTGTAAACTTATGATCCAGTTTCACTGTTCCAACCTAGCATCTTTTAACTAAAATACAGACAGCCAAGTGTGTGTATTACTTGGCTCAGCAAGTTTGAAATGTGGAGTGCTCTCATAACGTACTCATGGGGAGGCAGCGGCAAGAAAGTCAGAACTTTTCCAGAAATGAGGTGTATTGATGAAGTAACAAAGCAGCAATCAAATAGTTAATGATGAGGCTTCCTGGGAAGGCAGAGGGAGAGAGAAGAGTTGTGGGGTGAGTGGCACAACTGTGCAGCCGTATGGCTTCAGAGGAGAAGGGCGAGGGAAATTGCAATAGGATTTCACGGGAGTAGAAGAGATGGGAGGGGAAGTGATACTGCCAGTCTTTCCTTATTGTCCTGTCAGGAGACTGGAAGAGAGAGCAATGATTCAAGGGTGCAAGGCAGAAGCCAGCTGCAGCTTGCAAACTTAGGGAAGGGAAGGAAAGGGAAGGGGGGATACTCAGAGGACAAGTAGCTGAGGCAGGAGGGAGGAACAAGCATCTCAGGGAGGCAACTGCTCCATGGAGACGGGAACTCCACCTCCCACTCAAGAAAAAACGGGTATGTCACAAGGATGGTTTATAGGCTTGGGCGTTGAGACATTAATGGGGTGGTCCTGGTAAGGCAAATCCCAGGCACACCGAAGGGAGATAATTGTCTTTTGCTCATTTAAAAGAATGGAATGGAATGTACACTGCTAGTGCGACTTGCAGTACATCTTGTACAGTACCCTTTCCTTCTTAGGGATCTCGGTGGCCCACCCAGTAGATAGTACAGTGAGGCTTGATTAGCTTAGGGCAGGAAGGAGATTGGGCATTTGTGATCTCTGGTGGTCCCACACTAGCTGAATAGTGGGGCCTCTCCCTTGCCCATATTGAAATTCAGTGGGAAACTTGGAGCTGGAGGACACCTTGAATTGCCCTAGCAGCCAAGCCTCAGCTTAGATTATCTTTCCCAGAAAAAAAGGAACCTTCTAGGAACCAGGGTGCTGGGCAACACATAAAACTGTTCTTCTGACAACATACGGTAATCTACCCTGCTCTTTTGGGTATGATGGGACAGAAATTAAATTAAATGCATGTATCTTTTTGTAGTTAGAGCTAGAGTTATAGTATATATCAGGGGTAGGCAACCCATTGTCCTCCAGATGTTTTGGACTACAGCTCCCATAATAACTGACTATTGGCTATCCTGGCTGGGGTTGGTGGGATTTGTAGTCTAAAACATCTGGAGGGGGCAGGTTGCCTACCCCTGATATAGATGGCTCAGTTTTGTGATAGAATAATTTCTCGCTCTCTATTCGCTCTATTCATAACATACATTCACAGGTGTGGTTTTTTAAGACATATTTTGTCTAAATGTTTATGCTTGTCTGGTAACCATGGAAATTCAGCACTTGCAGAATAAAGCCATAAAGCAATTCACTTCAATTACTATAACTTAGAGTAAGGAAGTACAGATATAAAGGTCTTCATTTCACACAAAATAAGCAAAAGTGTCCATGACAAAATAAAGGCCACATCATTAAGTGCACTCAAGAGGTTGCATTCATCAACTTGGACTTTTGGCTTTTTAAAACACACACACACCCACACCCTTCATCCTGATTTGCTATGGCAAACTATATGGCAAATTCTATACGTTTCAAAAGTTGCTTGCCATGCAAATTAAGGGATTGCTGTTAAAAATCAAAAGCCTTACTTGGTGCATAAAGTTACTTCGTCTGTTCTTTATATTATGTCCAGTTATCAGCACATACAAGCATGCATGCATGCAAACTGCTAGATCACAGTGCACATATGCTCCAGATGATGATGGCTACTGTAAAGGGCAAATTGCTCCTAGTGTAAGGCATAAGCATTGCTTAAATCCCACTGTTCTGGCTTTATGTTGATTTCTTTATTAAGGGTACATTCCACGCTTCATGAATAAGTCCAGAAAAACTTGAAAACAGAGAAGCTTTTACACTCTTTCCAAAATGTTAGAAGATCAACAATCACAGTTTGTGGATGACATGATAGATTAATGTGGCCTTCATGCTTGGAATTTACTGTTTACCACATTTGGGGGTGGAAAGATTTTCCTCCTGGAACTGATTATCTGACAACCTCGTTTTTCTATGTAAGGACTGAGAAGAATTGGTTGGCTGGCTTGGCCATTTTTCTAGATCAGAATGAATAAAACATACTTTAAGGCACAATCCTATGCAAGTTTATACCAAAAAAAAAAAAGGCTTACAACTCCCAGAATGCCCCAGGCAGCATAGCTAAACTGGCAACTGCACTTTTAACAGCTGATGTTGGCAAATGGATGTGGGATTTTTGTGGAAGAACTGAATGAATATGACAGTTTCATTCAATGTGACATTTCATTCCAGCTGTGCTGGCTGGGGCATGCTGGGAGTTGTAGGCCTTTTCTCTGTCTAAACTTGCACAGGATTGTGCCCTTAGTTGTGCAGTACAACTCTCTCTCTCTCTCTCTCTCTCTCTCTCTTTCTCTTTTAATTTGCATCACGGAAATGTCAAATTCCTTTAATTATTCCACAAAAATTCTACATCCATTTGCCAACATCAGCTGTTAAAGTACAGTTGCCAGTTTAGATGATCATCATCATCATCATCATCATCATCATCATCATCATCATCATCATCATCTGGCATTCATACCAAATCCTAGTCACTTAGATTCACTTACATTCATCAAAGGTGCATCCAAATTGCACAGAGATTAAAAGGGGCAATCTGAAGCATTATTTAAAAATTTCACAGACAGGGGTTGGGACAAAATCCTTCCCCAGGTGCACTTTTCATTGCAGAATTTACACAGAAGTAGACTTATAATATAGTCTTCCTAGTATGTTGTCGCCTGCACAATAATAACAAGGTGCCCAAATTTCAGTAACTTGCCATTTATTCTTTTCTTTATGTAAACACAAAGTGTGTGGGATGACCCCGCCCCCAAATCAACTGATTTTTTGCTTTTGAGATGCTTTATTGTCTTAGCCAAATGTAACATGTTGGGATCATTTTCCCCCCGAACAAAAATTGATCCAAGAAAGCAGATCTTAAAAGGCCATATTTAGCTTTAAACCAAGACTCTGCAGGCTGGAGGCCACTGCCAGTGTGTGTGTGTGTGTGTGTGTGTGTATAGATAGACAGATGGATGGATATTAGGGATATACAAATTTTATTAAATTTGTTCTGTCTTTTATGGATTGCCAGGTGTCTTTCATTCCATTGTACACTCCTTGATGGAATTGGATTTTTTTTTTACAGATGTATGAGAATTTTCTTCCACTTGTGCAAGTGTGCATTAGAACCAATGTGCAACAGCGCAAGTGCCTATGTGTGTGGATGCACATTAACGGTAATGCACACTACCACAAGTGCAAATTTGCACACACACACACACACACACGTTGTGATATGTATCACTTCACCAGCTGCAGCACACTGTTTACACATGGAAGGGACAGAATGGCTGTAAACAGGTTTGTTATGTCTTTCTGGATTCCCAGTGTGTTCGCATGGGAAGCTAGACCATGAGAGCAATATGAGCTAGTCACATGGTTTGTATGTTCTGATGACGTGCTAACTTGTTTTCTGTCTGAAGCCATCTTAGAGAGAGGCAGGACTGCTTTCTCTCTTCTCCTTGGTTCTTCTTGCTGGACTTTGTCACTGCAACAATGTAATGCCTTTGCTGAGGTGGAGTGAAGCTCAACTTACTCCACTGGATGTAATGCTTGCTATGCTTTTATACTCTGCACATGGACTGTAACTAGGAAATGTATACTCTGTAGAACTTTACTTGCTAAGTGAATAAACAGGTAGAATTAGACCTGTGGTGTTACAGAGTGTTTCCTGACTCCATGGATTAATCTGCAAATGGGGAAGCTGGAAGCAAGTTGGAATACAGGCAGGCTGGGCTGGCATCTTCACAACACGCTGCACGCTGCGTAAAGGGGGGAGCTGAGATCTGGAAGATCTGTGTGTGGAATAACAGGCCTCTGCTAGCACACAGACAGGATTTTAAATCTCCCATGCGCACACGCACTCTGCTGCTCACGCACACGCACCAACAACACACCCCCCGATAAGTAAAAAAGCGGCCTGCAAGTCTGTAGAATCTGCGTGACTCGGGAAAAAAGCCAATGTGCTGCAGAATCCACAGGTCAGATTCACAGAAATTCAAACTTGTTTGAATCCATTGTAGATTTCCCTGACATCTCTAAACACACACACACACACACATACACACACACTACATATGTGCAGTGTATGCCTGTGCACATAGGGATGCACTGCATTATGCCCTCTCAGGGATCCCAGCAATACATGGGTCTGCCTTCCTCACATACCCAGAATACTGCTGGCCATTTCATTATTGTGATGATAACTGCTTTCTTTGTTGGTGGTTCCTGTACTGTGAACATCTTCAAATGTATTCCAGTAGATTTTGCACAAAAAGCCTGTAGCTAATGGAAGCTGTGTGATATGATTATGATACTATTAACATGTCATTATGCCACTTTGATGTATTTTAGAATAACTGATTCTCATTTGCACATCACAATCAATATGTGAAACAGTATTTTCTTCTTATTTCAAAGACAAATATTAGAGGAACAGATTAAAACAAACTGATTGTAGAAGATTAAATAAACTGAGGTTAGCAATGTCTGCTTTTAGGTGCAGTGATAAAGATCTTATCAGGAGCTGTATCTGCTAAACTGTTGGCAGCTGTCTTCATGTTCTAATTCTGCATATGCAGACATGATTCAGCACCCCTTCTCCTTGACTTGTGATTTCATTTAACATGGTAATGTAATCCATATTGAACTGAAAGCTACAGTTAATGTTGCTCACCAAGTGAGAGAGATACAATGTAAAATGTTCCTTAAGCAAGCTTAAAGTTGCTCAGCTCTCTGCTAAAATAAGCAACAAGAGCACATTTAATAAGACAGTTGTGCAACTTGGTTATTTACTACAGGAATAATGTTCTATATTTTTCAGTATTTCTGAACTAAACGGAAGAAGAGCCCATCCTATTGGCTTCTTTTCTCCCAATCATGGTCACATATGATGCAACGGTTGCATAAATTACTGGGATTGCACTTTACTAGGACTACTGTTTTCTAGGGTTGTATGGATTTTGTTCTGTCTGTGTTTTGCAGATTGTCAGGTGTCTTTCATTCCATCATCTGATCATTGATGGAACTGGACTTTTTGTTTTAACCAGAATTTCTTTCTAGCACTCACCCGCATTAACGCTTATTTATTATTTATTTATTATATTGATACCCCGCCTTTTTTCCTGTAAGGAACCCAAGGCAGCTTACATAATCCTCATTTTCCTCCTCTCCATTTTATCCTCACAACAACCCTGTGAGGTAGGTTAGGCTGAGAGTCAGTGACTGGCCCAAAGTCACCCAGTGAGTTTCATGGCTGAGCGGGGACTGGAACCCAGATCTCCCGAGTCCCAGTCCAACACTCTCACCACTACGCCACACTTGTGCTTATGTGCACTTGTACAAATGTACTACTCTGCATTAGTTACTGCTCATAGAATCATAGAATCATAGAAAAGTAGAGTTGGAAGGGGCCTACAAGGCCATCGAGCCCAACCCCCTGCTCAACATTCATGCTAATACCCAGTAACTAATGCGGACTAGCACAAAGCCCCCCCCCAAGTTAAAAACCAGTCCACAAGTCTGCAGAATCCACATGACTCAGAAAAAGCCAGTCTGCTGTGGAATCCGCAAGTCGGATTCATAGAAATCTGAACTCATACGAAACCGTTGTGGATTTCTCTGACATCCCTTCTGTTTTCTCAGTCTAGACTGCTCCATTTTGTCCTCCCTGAAAGGAATCCAGCTGCCACTGGAAATCAGTAGGCTTAGAGCCAACCTGCAAGCAAACCCATTTAGTAGTAGCAGGGCTGGCCCAGGACATTTTGCTGCTGGAGGGAAAGAACAAGATGGCGCCCCCTTCCATTCCATGTACAAACGCTGACTAGACTGGCAGTTGAATCTTACTTCAGTGCTTGGGATGGGAGGACAGCATCCACCCCGCACCTGAAAGCAGAAGGCTGTCTTGGTCGCAGGCTACTCAGCTAATTCCAGTCACTGCCTAGCAACTGAGTGGTCCTTACCTCAGACTGAATGACTCACATGCTTGGAGGGGCCAAGGATAAGGAGCCATGTGTAATGGGGCTGAAAAATCTTAATAGGCCTGCTTTCTTTCTAAAGTCTTTTTATTCTACAGCCTATGTTCAGCTATCCCAAGATGACAAATGCACATAGACAGGGCAGGTGGAACTATCAATTTATTAAAATGTATAATCAGCCTGTAGGCTTAGGCAACTTCTATTTATTATATTATCTCCACGCTCTGGCTGTGGGAGGCCAGGAGAGAGGGAAAAAACAGTTGGTGCATATGTGCGAGGTGACTCAATGAAGGTAAATGTGCACTCATGCAGCAGCAGCAGCAATAACTACATTTCTTAGAACATCTATGCAGTTAATAAACGTGTAGAATACTGTTTGTTTCACAGACTATAAGATTAACTGTCTTGTTAATTGCTGTAAACCGCCCAGAGAGCTTCGGCTATCGGGCGGTATAAAAATGAAATAAATAAATAAATAAATCTGCTGTAAGTATCAGAATGTTGGCAGATTCTAGGCAGAAATTTGATGTGTGAAACTAGAGCGAAGCTAACCCAGATCAATTGTGCATTGCCTGATGTGCCCAATGCCCAACATCATTTTATGATCTTCATCTTTGTTCGGTCTATTTGTATGAGATGCAAGGTTTTCAAACCAATTTTCTCTAAGAGAAGTTGGTCCAATAAAAGATACAGTTATCATAGCCTACTTTCTCTCTCTCACGCACAGTAAGCATGCAGAAAGGTCTCCTTCCATGCTGCACCACTGTGTAATTCGTTTTACTATTAACCCTCAAGTCACTAAAATGTGCATTCAGTTTGTGCAGAGTAAATGAGAGAAGACATGCTTTAATTTGTTTTCTCAAGTGCCAAGCCATTATTTTAACCTTTAATTTATATCCTTGTCTGCACAAACCCATGCAGGAACTGAAGCAAGATAAGACAAGTAGGTCTTTAACATTCTTTATGTTCTGTTTTGTGCTGCTAGGAAACTCTTTAAAGGGTGAGGCAGAAGTTATTTGCACGTATGTCTGCTGTACCATGCAGGCCCAAGGCTTTAAATTTCAACTCTGTTGAAGTGATTCACCATTGATCAGTGATAAAGTAAAAAAAGAAAACAGAAGAAAAGGATTTGTACCTAGGAATGTGCATCGGATTCAGCCAAAGCCTGGGCCAAATCAAGCCTCTTTAGACTGTTTCTGGTGCTTCCCAAAGTGAGGAAGGCTCCCCTCTGAAGTGACCAGATGGAGGCTTCATCTGCGTGAGGCTTCATTAGCAATTCAGCTTTGAAAAGGCAGTCAGCTGTCTCCAAAAATAGTGTCTTTTGCTTTCATTTCCTGATGGGGGGGGCAAAGGAGGGGGGCTGAGTGACTGACAGGTTCCCTTCTAATCCTAGGGCACATTTGACCAGGGGTGTCCAAACATTGTGTTTCGGGGGAGGGCAAGGATGGGACCATGAAATGGCCATTATTCCAACACCACCACTATGAAAAAAGCCTTAAAATCGTTTTCAATCATCATAGCTCTCTAGGCCCTGCACTTATCTACCCGAAACTTTGCAGGTTTCTTGCCTGATGATACCTCTATGACATGTGCCATTTTCATACAGATTGCCCCCCAAAAAACTATAGTGGAAGGGAACAGGAAGCAAATCACCCATCCCCAATTTTAGGACTCCTTTCCCCCATAAACCACTGCACCTATCTTCTGAATCTTTGCAGTTTTTTTTTCTGGATACCCTGAACATGTAAAGGCTGCTCCTGCACAAAAATCCCAGCACTTATTCACCTGACACTTGGCAGGCATGATCCCCTCAGGGAGGGACAGCTATCTCTGCAAATTTCATACAATTCTGCCAAGAATTTTTTTTTAATAAAGTGACCAGCAGTTCCCTTAAAAAAACAATTTAAAAATGAAGATACATAGCACAAAAACCACTGCACCTATTTTTCTGAAATTTGGCAGGTGTATAATTGCCTCCTAAGGGGCCACAACACTTGCTAATTTAATCTATTTTGGGCAAACAGAAAAAAGGTTTAGCCATTAAAAATAAATCCTTATGATAGTCCATGGGAGGCAAGCAGCCTCAGATTTCTAAATCTTGACTTGGGTTCAGTACCTGAGTCAAAGTGGACAGCCTCTGAATTGGTCTGAGTCAAATTGGGACATTTTCCAATGTGCTGAATTGGGGCCCAAGTTGAATCTTGTGGTCGGTACATGTTCCCAGTTTGTACAGTGTGAGCTGCTTTCTGCCTAGATATCCTTAACATGGCAATTGTGTTCTTTTAGATTTGCAAGAGAGGGAATGGCAAAAAAAAGCTTTAGCTATGTATATCTCCAATCACTGAAAGATGGATGCCTGTGACAGATTGATGAGAAAGCCCTCCCCCCCTTAAATTCCATAAATGTAATTGGCTGCAGGCCTGTGGAAGCGCTGAGGTGTGTGAGTATTAATTTCGTGCACACAATGGAAAGAAAAGTACACTTCCATGTGCATCTAAGGCTCTGCTGTACACACTGTAGTTCAGTGTGCATGTAACAACTCCAACCACATTTGTAGTTTGTTTGTTTGTTTGTTTAGAAAAGCAGCTTTGAGAGTGGGTGATTGTAAGTGGAGGAAACGGGGCGGGGCGGGGCGGGAGGGACAAACAACCCTGTTCTCTAACTGCAATTTGCATGCTCCAAATTGCACCCATCCGCTTTCCCTGCAGTAAGAGTTCAAATATGCCAGTGAAAAACCAACAGAGGAAAAGCTGCTTGTGTGTGCATGTGAGATTAATAGGGAGAAAATGGTGGGTAGAGGGAGAGTTCCCAGCTGCTTCTCCACTCTCAATTGCCCCCTCCTGAAGCTGTTTTTCTAAAAGTAAAAATGATGTTGGAACTTGGAGATGTGACATGTATTTAGCCCCTACAGCAGTGTTCTCCAACCTTGGGTCCCCAGATGTTTTTGGCCTACAACTCCCAGCATGCCCCAGCCAGCTATGCTGGCTGGGGCATGCTGGGAGTTGTAGGTCAAAAACATCTGGGGACCCAAGGTTGGAGAACACTGCCCTACAGGATACCTGGGGTGGTAAACACGCAGCCCACAGACTGTATGCAGCCTCTCTCCCCCACGCATTGCTGTCACCGCCAGATTTGCCACTGAAATTTGGTGGTGCGGCAGCTAAAAGGGACCGATTCCTTCTTGTTTTCAAAACACAAGCCGCAGTTTGCTGCCTAATTCAGTGTCTTGGCAGCAAAGAAGGCCTGGTTTTAAAGAAAGTCCGCCTCTTTTTGCAGTGGGGGCTGGTTGTGTCCCCAAGTGGGTTCTGGGGAGGGGGAATTGACCCCTGGAACTTGCCCACCCCTGATCTATGCACTAATAAGGAACTGAGGTCTCCTGTGTTGATGCATTGTAATTTGTAAGGCCCTCGTATCGCACTCTGTGAAAACTCTTTATGAAATAGAGAACCTTCAGATTTGCAATTTAATAACAAGCTCCTAGGGATGGGCAAATCTATAAAGCTCAATTTCATTTGGATTCTCATTTTTCCCCACTGTTAAGTTTGTTTGATAGGATAACAGAGCGATAATAAATAGACTTCCTTAACGAGAAATTATGGCAGGCAAAGTGAAAAACCCAAGCAGCCAAACAGTAATTTAGAGAGAACAGTGGAAATGGCTTTACACTTCTGGTAACCAGCAGCCAGCTAGACCTGTGGTTCTAGCATCTGAGCATTGACATGTGTAATAAAGGGCAGCAACAGCCTTGCTTGAAATCCAGCCAGGAAATTAAGTAGCCTCTCTTTAAACATATACTTTCTGGCCAGGGGCATATTCTGCTTCCTGAGCTCAAAAAAGAGTTCTTCTTGATCCAGTGGCTTCAGCAATATCAGGCAAGGACTTAACCCAAGTGCTACCATCCAGTACTGGCCAAAGAAGAGAACTGGAGGGAATAGGCTTTATCAAGCAAAGAACTTGGTGCCTTATCAGGGCACCAATAGGCCAGAATGGGTCAGCGTCAGCGGTTATATCACCTGATTCTAGGCTGGCCAGGTGCCCTCTCTTACAGAGGACCATCCTCTATCTGAAGGTGTCCTCTATCTGAAATCCTGTCCTGACCAATTCTGATTTAAAGATAAAGCACCTTAAGAACTGTTGACCATCACCAGTTAACACCTGGACAGCAGACTGACCAGGCAGACACACAGGTCACCTGGTCACAGTCTTCTGCACTATGTTGAGATGTACTTTATTCCTATTAAAATTATAATAATCATTTCCAAATTTACAGCTATATATATATATATATATATCACCATATGCAAATTCTATGCAAATCAGTTTCCTCTTCTGGGGTGATGCCTTTCCTGTATTTTGGCTATTCACCAGTGGCCACCCTATATAAGAGTGTTCAGGTCAGTCCTTTGCAGTGGCCTGAACAATTAAGGTACTTGCTTTTGCTGTCTGCAGACTGCCCTTGCCCTGCCTCATCTTCTGTGGCACAGGAGCTGGCTCTGACCTTGCTCAGGCTACCAAAGTTGTAACCATTATGGGCCGGTCCACTCTGGCCAATGGCGTTAGAGAATCCCAAATATGCCACTGGGTGATAGGCTGGCCTGCTTGCCCAGCAGCATGGAGAGGTGGTTCCTGCTCCCAGCCAGCCCCTCACAGTCTCTGCACAAGGGCAGGACCGCAATCTCTCAAGAGCCAAGTCGCATCCATACAGGCTTTACGTAGAAAATAAACCCAACTTAGAAAGTACAGCCTTATCATGCACTCTGTAGTGGAATTCCAAGAAGCAAAGTAAACGCAACAGTTACACTGCTTTCTTTATTTTTTTAATATTTACTCATAAAATTTATTTATGAAATGGGTGGATCGCTGGATCTGGCTGTCCTCCTTGAAGGCCTCTGGGGCTTAATAAGCATTCAGTGTAATATCCTCGAGGGGAAACTCTTGTGGATTCTTTAGTTTCTCACGTTAGGACTTGTGTCTCTGGGTGGAGTTATTCCATTTATTTTTAAGTGGTCTAAAATAATGGCAGGTGTCAACGATCTTAAATACCACAATAAATTATGTATTTCTTGAGCAAACAGGCAATTATTGGAGGCCTCTTGAAGCTATTGCATTTTGAGGAGGGGGGAAATAATAGCAACAAAATGTTTCTTGTGTATTTTGCGTGCTGTGCACATCATACATCATAACTACTTTATCAGAAGTGGAGCAGTGCCAAGCGATTGCTTTAGCGTGCTCATTTGGTTTGTTCTGTTCATTAAGATAACCTATCTCCTGCTTAGAAATAAGTAATTTACTGCTTCCCCGTGGCAAAGTCAAATATTGGCTTATTTTTGTATCTCTAACAGCCACCATCTGCAGGACAACCACAATAGCAAATTATTAGAAATAAAGATCAGATTTTTCTTGGGGAAGAGGTGCCCCCATGCAGATAGCAGTGGAATGGCCTCTAGTAAAGACTCATGGGGCCGGTTCATATGACCCAGGCGGCAAGCGGGGGAGGCACCACGGGGCTGTCCGCGGGGTCTGGTGGGGTGCCACAGATATCCTGTGCCCCGCACGCGTGGGCGGACCGCAGTGGAGTCGACAGTCCCCGTACTGCAGCATGGGCCTCCCAGCGCTAGGGGGCAGCTTCTCTGGATGCCCAGCGGGGCCGGTTGCCCCTACAGGCCAGAGCAGCCGCAGCTCCGGCTGCTCTGGGCTGCCACCTCTGTGCGGCCACGGAAGGCCCCCACAGGACGGCCGCCCACTGTTCGCACGACAGAGTGGCCACACGCGGTAGGGGCTTACCCCTCTACTGCCCATGGTGACTTTCTGTGCTTCCCGCGCACGACCGTCCCGTGGGGGCGCCCCGGCCGGTGTTGGCACGACACGGGAACCGTGGGGGACCTCTGCTCCCCCGCGGTTCCCGTGTCGTGTGAACCGGCCCATGGTGAAATAAATAGGGAGATACCAACAACGTGCACCAAAAGCAGCACTACCAGAAGTGTGTGGTGGCATTTGATTCACATGACCCCATGATGGGACTGGAACAGGGAGAGTGCAGGCCATCATAAATACACCTGCTGACCTCACTGCCTTACGAGTTAATCTCTGGAAAGTTTTAGATTAAGGGAGTTCCTTCTGACAAAAAGAAATATTCTGCCTCATGGCTAGCAATGAGTGGTGGGGGGGCAGGGGAAGCCACTCCCAAATAACCTCATGGGGGTCATGGACCTATCTAACAGTGCTTGTGTAAATGCGGACTGGGAGACTTTATGAACAGCCTTCTAGGTAGTTCATCTAGTCCACTGCTGTCAAAACTGCTTGTCAACAGGGCTTCAACCAAACTCTCCGAGACAGATCTGGCCCAGCCTTGGTGCTTGAGCTCCTTTGGCTAGAAATGTTGGTGATCAGACTTGTGATCTTGTCAGGCCTGAGGTCTAGCTTGCAACAGGATGCCATGGAGCCCAGGTCTGACACAGGGCGATGGGCACATGAGCTAGAGGCAGGAGGTGTGTGTTGTGATAGGGATGCACAGACGTTGTAAAATTAGTTTCGTCTACATTTCGCAGATTGTCGTCTGCTCATTGGAATTGCACTTGTGCATATTCACACTCCCGAAAAGGTGCAAATCCCACCCAAATACACGAATCCCCCCCCCATTTATTTTCAAACTTTAGCCTATGGGGGGAAATGAACCTTTTTGGTTGGCAGTTTGTGTGTGTGTGTGTGTGTGTGTGTGTGTGTGTATTTTTGTACGACTAAGTTTGCATACAATTACGAAAGAATATTTTTTTAAAGGGGGGGTCTGCAGGAAAAGCTGGTCTGCTGCGGAATCCGCAGGTCAGATCCTTAGAAATTTGAACTCATTTGAGTCCATCCCAGATTTCTCCACCATCCCTAGCCTGAGTAGGCTGGAGGTCAAATACCAGATTGGACAGCTGAGGTGAAGTGAGATGAGGCAGGTTAGGGCAGTGTAGAGGTGAGGCAAAAGTCTGTGCCATTACCTGATGGGCCAGGTTGCTCGGATTGTGAGACCAGCCTAAAGAGAAGGGTTTTTATAGGTCCTGGTGCCTCTTCATTGGGCAGCAAGGTCAGCTAACTATCTTCAGACTGTGAGGTCAGCTGGCAGCATTCAGGCTACTACTGCAGCCCGGATGGTGCCCTTGCCCTATGGAACCTGAGCACTGGTGGTATAAGAGGTAAGGCACAGAAGGCTGGCCACTGGCAGCTCTGGAGTCATGCCAAAAGTGTTGTTGAGTCTGAGTCCACCATTAAAAACATCTTTAATTTCTTTTCAGTCACCCAAAGCAACACCAGAGATTTCAGCTACTCTGGCTATACTGTGGATTAATTTTTACATGGGTGAATGTGAATGGAGTATGGCAGATTAGTTTAATTAATCCAAATGTCTTAGAAAGTGCTGTTCCAAAATCTAATGAGTTTTGCATGCTTAAGCTCTCTTCCTTTTTTCTTTTTCTTTTTTGCTGCAGGTATGCACTGTGGTGTTGGTTTGGCAGAAGATGTGTAAACTGCAAACAGATTGGGCTTTGTAGCTTCCCAGTCTACCTTTTGCAACTGAATGGGTGTGAAGCAAAGCAAAGGATATAGCACATATATGGGTGATCTGCCATTGAGAGGATCTACCACTGAGAGGCACAAACAAACAGGTTTACTGTGGCTCACGCTGGCTCAGCTTGTCTGAGCGTGGAAAGCTAAGCAGGGTCAAGCCTGGTTATTACTTGGATGGGAGACCCTGCTTCCTCTAGTTTCCTGCATTGTGCAGGGGGTTGGACTCGATAGCCTTGTAGGCTCCTTCCAACTCTATGATCTATGAAAAATCTACTCCCAAAACTTTGTCACAGTGTGAGAGTCATGTCAGGCAAAACACCCTTTACTCCACAGGGTACCTCTTTCTCCATATAGGGAAGTAACACACTCAGTTTTCATCCCCCTCCTAGGGTAGGAGAGAGAGGTCTGACTTCGGAAGCCCTCTCCCAGCCTCTGCAGAAACCCCCACAGCCCTTACCTCTCTGATGCTGGAGCTCTGATGTTGGAGGGGGGGAAGTGAAGGAAGCCTGGCTGGGGACTGGACACCCAAGGAACACCCCTGGCTCCACCTCCTTTCCCTCCTCCCTAACATGAGCTAAGCCCTCTCATATTGCCACCCTCCGATTGAGGGGGCTCTCAAAAAAGGCTTCTGTAGTAGGTGACCTTAAGGCGTGATAGGTAAATACAGGAGGAGGCATTTTGTCAAGTACAAGGACCCAAATCACATTGGTCAAAACCAGCACTTTGATTGTGGGCCTGGAAAAAGGACGCAGCATAATATGGTCATAATGATGACTCCCATTTTAGAATGCTTGCAGACATGTTTTGTACTAGCTGGAGTTTCCAGACCTTTTTCAAGGGCAGCCCCAAATACAATGCATTACAGTAATCCATATTAATATACCCAGAAAATATTGCCCTGGTTTGCTCAACACAGGGTTGTTGTGAGGATAAAATGGAGGGGGGAGGATGATGTACACTGCCTTGGGCTTCTTGGAGGAAAAGGCAGGATATAAATGTAACAAACAAACAAACAAATAAATAAATAAATAGCCATGGTGGGTTGTGAGCCATGTTTGTTCAGGGTGGCTTGTCATGTCGGGCAAAGCCAGCACTGCAGCATTAGCGTGGTTTGTTCACCACCAATAAGTCACACTGAGAACCCATGGCTTCTTGTTGGGTTGTTTGTTCCCAGCATGACTTGTTGTTGGAGGAGGATATGGAAAGGAGTCGGTCCTATACTGGTTAGGACGAAACAAAGTTTCCCCCCTTATGCACAGCCTGGTTATTGAAACTGGTTATCACCACGTGGGTTGCTAAACCCTGGTAAAAGGCTCTTTAAAGGAATGGATTGTCCATACAAGGTTTAAAACGAATAAAGACATTTATTAGTTTTACTTACAGCCCATTTATTCATATATGCAGGATGCATATAGGCAGATTAGAGTCTTGGGTGTTAAGAGTCCACTTCATTGGAGATCACTGGCTGGAAGCCAGCTCAGACCGTGCGTTCCATCAGGTTGGAGAGAGAGAGAGAGAGAGAGCTGGCCACAGAGAGGCCGGAAGTAGGGCGGAGGGATTACAAAACATGCACCCTGAGGATTGTTCAATTAACCCTTTCCTCCCACTGTAACTAGTGGTTACACTACCTTGTTGATTTAAGCAGGCAACATTACAATTTCCAACAGTTGTGTCATCTGAATTCGTCAGAGTGACTTGTGACTGACAAGAGAGGGCTATGGGGCCACCTGGCAAGAGCAGCAAAAAATACGACTGCTTCTACCTCAAGACTAAACTAAACATTATTGGCTTATTGACTTCAGTGTAAGATGTGTGGCTCTGATTATGGTGCTCTGGGAAGGGGGAGATTTAAGCTTTCCCCCCATTTTTGTCCCCAAATCCCACCCCCTGTGGGGTGGCATTTAAAAAAAAAGAAAAAATGTCTCCATTGCAATCAATGGAATTCCCCCCCCCCTTTTTTACCCCTCCCACTGTTTTTTTACACACGCACGCACACGCGCACGCACACGCGCATGCACACACACACGCACACACGCACGCACGCTCTGCTATGCGTGATTTGAAGAATGTTTAGTTTGTCCCCCAGGCTGCAAAATGCCTTAGGCTAGCCCTGTCTGCTTCCTACAGTCACATTTGTTCTTTAGGAGCATGAGGTTGTAAAAAAGGAAGGAAAAGAAAAATCAAAGTGTACCTTTTTGTTGAGTGTCCAGTTAACTAACCATCTATTTTTTCCTCCAAAACATGGTGCTTTGTTGTAATATAACTCTGCTCCTCCTTTTAAATATACTTTGATTTGCGCATTCCCAAAACGAGAAAATGTAAAGCATTCAAAGAGTGCAATGTGAATTTTTTCTCTCTTTACCTTTAGGGGAAGGTTAGACTTGTCTTAAGGAAGTCCATAATATCATAATTGAGGTGATTTTTCTGCACATAAGCAATTTTATGAAGCCTCACATAGTTATTCCCCTGAGGAAGTTGAACACCTCTTTTTATACAACGCCTCATGGTTTCTGGTGAAAGTCTCTTCTTTGGGATGTGCCACAGATGTAATTAAATGCTACCAGGCCCATAAACATCTCTTTCACCCCAGGATTGTGGAAGGATAGCAATGGAGGGTGTATTCCAGGTTTAAGGTGTACTACCTATCCTCTTCATATGTGTGGTCTTTTGTCCTTTTCAAGCCAGAAAATATTATTTGAGCATCTAGGCTCATGGGGTTATAACTGAGCTTACAATTTTACATGAGTCTAAGTCTTCAACCAAAAGTAAAACTTTTATTGGTGAAACACAGAGAGAAAAATGCACCAATGACTCCAGTCAATTAGAATAGAAAACATAAAAATAAATAACTTCTGTACTTGGGCTCTGCACTCATTGTAACTGACAGTTCATAGGCTAAGAATTAGCACCCAGGTATTCAAAACCATAGGGCCACAGTCAGAGCATGTTCCCCCAAATGGTTGATTCCTGAATCTGAACCCAGGGGGGGGGGAAAAAGAAAAAAAAAGACCGGGGGCAGCACAAATCCTCAGAACAACAACAAAAAAGAGGCAAACTTCAGAAACTGCTAAGGAAAATTATCCACAGTACTACAACAAAATGGTGCTTATTTCCAAGTAAATGTGTTTAGCATCAAGGCAGAAAAAGCAGCAAACTCCACTTTATTCCTGTACTCAGGAAAGTGCTGTGATTTAAGTGAGTTTAGAATGCAAAACAGCACATGCTCAGAGTATTTTTTTCATTTATTAGGATTGGCAAACAGTCCTCCCCCACCCCCAACATTTGAGGAAGAAGTTGTGAAGCATGGGATGGCGGGAAGGGGAGAAGAGGCAAATAATAATAATAATAATAATAATAATAATAATAATAATAATAATAATAATAATAATACATTTTATTTCTTACCCGCCTCTCCGTCTAGATCGAGGCGGGGAACAGCAAAAATATAAAATACACAATACATACTATTAAAACATCTTAAAACATATTAAAACATCATAAAAACATCATTAAAACATCTTAAAATATCTTTAAAACATATTAAAGGCAACCTAAAATTCCGCCGGATAGGCCTGCCGGAAGAGATCAGTCTTTATGGCTTTTTTAAATTCCAAAAGACTGGTGAGCTGACTAATCTCCTCCGGCAGGCCATTCCATAATCTGGGAGCAGCAGAAGAAAAGGTCCTCTGGGTAGTACCCGTCAGCCTAGTTTTGGCTGACTGAAGTAAATTCTTCCCAGAGGACCTGAGTGTGCAGGGTGGATTGTATGGGAGAAGGCGATCCCGTAGGTAGCCTGGACCCAAACCATGTAGGGCTTTAAAGGTAATAACCAACACTTTATACTTTGCCTGGAAACTGATTGGCAGCCAGTGGAGTGCTTTTAAAACTGGTGTGATGTGAGCACCCCTAGGTGTACCAGTAACCAGTCTGGCTGCCATATTTTGCACTAGTTGAAGTTTCCGGACTAGGTATAAAGGTAGCCCTATGTACAGCAGCATTGCAGAAGGTTAGTCCTGAGCTTCACAACTAAAATAATACAGATGGCTGACTAAAGCTCCCGGCCCCGGCCCCACTAAAGACCGTCAAGTCCAGGCTCTAAAATTACCTGGCTGCACCATTGAAAGGAAGAACAATAGTACGAAGATGAAACAGTGCACTAGCAATCAATAATGTTGGCTATTATGGTATTGTAAAATATGGCTTGGGTATCTGAAAACACTTTATAAACACATATAGCGGAAGAATTTGCAATGATCGGCCAAGTCTTTTAAAAGCAAAGAAGGAAAATGACTTTAAGGGTTTGGCTGTCGTAGGACTGTCTGCTCCTCAGAAACCTATAACAAATAGCCAAATAGCTCATTGCCTCCATCCCTCTGCCAAAAATGGGTTCCTTTTATGTCCCGCAATACTGGTAAAAACATAAGACAACGTTCTGCTGAATTCAGTGGGGTCAATGGTGTGTGTATACGGTGGTATTGCTGAGATCTAGAGTTGGCTCTGGATGCCTTAGCCTTACAAAAAAGCATGTTATATGAGCTGTGGTGGGTCTGTTCCCCCCCACCCCAAACACACACACAGCAGCCAGTGACTGGAGCATCTGGATGTAAGTGTGAAGTCAATCCTAGGTGGGGGTTTGCTGGTGATATAAGGAAACATGTTGCAACAGCTCAACTCCCAGCACCTGCATGGGAGCTGCTAATATGCCATAGACGTTCTGTCTTCATTGTTATTTTACTTATTAACCCTTTCCCCACAGCAAAACTATGCAAGCCTCCTGTGACCACAGTATCTCTGATAGATCTTAAGGGTGTTGTCTGCAGGGTACTGCAGCTAATGTAGAATTTATTCTCAGTGGAGTTCTGGCACACACTGCAAAATAACCAAGAGCCATTCATTTTGCTCTTGGTCCCCAAATCTGGGCTGCCCACTCCTGAAACCAGCACAAAACACCTTGTCTTTGCCTTCAAAGCCCTGCATGATCCTGCTTCCCCCCAGTGTTCTGCTCTCATATTCCAATATATTCCCACCCATGTTGCTTGCTCCTCTAAAGCTGGTGTCCAGAGTTCTCAGGCTCATCCAAACAAGTCTGTCCTCTCTCTCTCTCTCTGCTTTTTATGCATCAAAGTTCTTCTCAGGGCATTTTAGTGATGTATTCTTTCTCTTCCTTCAAATTCCTCCTCAAAAAGCCACCTTTTGTGGGTAACCTATGGCACAACTCCTTTCCTCATCCCCCATTGAACTAAGTTTAAGCTTAAGTATATATACCATATAGGTACCTTGACTGACTGCATAGTCTTCTCCTGCTTCCATCATCTCAGTTGTCCTCCCCTCCTCCTGTTGCCTCTGCAGTGGCTAATTCTTAAATCATCGTCGTCGTCGTCATCGTCGTCGTCGTCGTCGCCGTTGCCGCAATTGAAAACACACATACATGCTTACAAAAAAAAAATGCAGCCCACATTTTTCTTTCTTTCCATAATTACTACACATCTCAAGACTGTACTGGCATAGCTGGGCTAACGTGGGCATACATATCTGTCGTCCTCCTAAATTGCCCTTTTCTGGGGTGGGGGATATCTTAAGAGAAATGGGATGTAGGGTAACCAACCCATGGAGGGAGAGGGGGCCAGCCCGGCAGGTGATGTTTTTCATGGCATGGAGATAAGCATGATCGTCTGCTACGGGTAAAGGTACTGTTAAAGGCACAGGAGTGAGGCAGACTGGTAAACATGGGGTGAAATTGCAATTGCTAAATTATGAATAAAAGGACCCAGAAACTGGCCTTATTGACAATTATGCAGATCACTATTTTTTTCTGGCCTAAATCCAGTTTCGTTTTTGACTAAAGTACATTTTTCTGTCCCTGTTCCTTTAAAAAGAAAAAGAGAAAGAAAAGCCCAACAAAACTAGTTGAGGAGGTCACAACAGCATCACAAAGCAACAACAGTCATATACTGTTATTTGTCTTTTGTAGTGATTAATTCCAAAATCAACAGTACTAAGTCTCAATGTACACACTTATTTATGCCGGTTTTATTTGCATCTTCCTCTGTGGCTTTGGTTCCATAATGGCCTCTGGCTTTTACATCTGTCTCTGTCTATATCAGTACTTCTCAAACTGCGAGGGCAGAGGGGAGAATACATTTCTAAGGAGCAGAAGTAGGATCTGGTTCAAGTTGTCCAGGGAAGAATACATAATAACAACTGGTTTTGTTGTTGTTGTTATTGTTGTTTTAAATTAGTGTGAGTTCCAATCTGGAAGACCCTGCATGGGTAGTACAATTACTTCAAGCGGCCTGCTGCCTGCTCAGTTTCAAGAGATAATAGAACTGAACTGACAGTGAACAGTCCACCTGAAACCTCTTTTCTGCTTAGAAAAGGGGCTGGCATAGATGCCATGTGCAAATGTTATACCAGAGACCTCCCATGTCATTCCGCTTTTGTTTCAAGGCTCTATCACTATTATTTCTCAAGACATGAATGGCTCCAGTATGGGGAACATATTTAGCTTCCATTTTGAATAGGGCTGCCATTCTGTAATCAGATGGTAAAATGACAAAATCGCTTCCCAAGTGAATGGGAGCCATAGAAATCAGACAAAACAATTCCTGTCTAATTTTTGCACACAGCTTCTGTGCTGACTCCTGGTCTAGTTACCTCAGAAGGATAAAAGCAACACAGGAGGACACAGAGTGTGCTCCTTCAAATGACTTCAAAGGCTTTGTGGCCAAACCAATGCTGACTGGGGCATCTGGGAAACAAATGGGAGGCTATGATTCTCTGCATGCATGTGGGAAACTCAGCTTTAAGCTGGTCTAGCCAAGCGATTAAGAGCTTGGGTCATAATCTGGAGGTCCCCAGTTGAAGTCTCAACTCAGCCATGAACTCACTCGGTGGTCAATATCCTCATCCCTACTCCCCAAGTTATAAAGGGGGGATAATAATATTGGCCTGCCTTGCAGGGCTATTGTAAGGATTCCTGAGATAAATGTAATGGGCTGCCTATCACTGTAACAATGGACAGTGTAGCCTCCAGACCCAACGGGGGTCCCTATTTTCCTGGGAAACAGCAAACCAGTTTATGGGAATTCATCACATTGTACTAGGAATAAGAAAGGAAAGGAATCATGTGACATGTCCAATAATTGTTATCATAAACTCTCTCTCTCTCTCTCTCTCTCTCTCTCTCTCTCAGTATTCCTACATACTGTAAAACTGCTTCTGTTCTTTGAGGCTGTAGGTTGCCTGGGTAAGTATTTCACGTTATCACACTGCTACACCTTCAGCTTCAGCCATCTCTCTCTCTCTCTCTCTCTCAGATATGTAGGAATACTGTACTAGACTGGAACCTACTGCCCAGGTCATCAAAACACTGGCATAGTTCTTTGTGAAAATGTATTTGTGTGTTGACTTCCTCAACAGAATCCAATACTCCTAAGCAGCTCCCACTGACTGAAGTCACTTAGTTTCATAATAAATAATATTTCCTGTGATACATAGTTTTTTTCTACTTGGCACACCACCATTAGCATGTGGGGGACAGTCTGACGTAGACTAAAGAAAAGCCATTCAGAAGTAATATCTATTTCAGTCTGCGTGTGAAAAGGTTCTCAAACCACACAGATGTGTAGACTTTACTGGAGTGTTCCCTTTCTTTATACCTAATTACCTCTCCATCCTGCTCTCCCAGAATTTCTTACAGCCAGCTCAGGGAGCCCTTAAGCCGGCACAGGTGCACGCAGAACTTCCTGCACTAGTGTTATATTCTGTACCTGGCTTTAGTGCCAGTATTACAGACATTCTGGTACAGATGCTGGGAAGATGTGACCCAGGAACCAGTGGGTTTTCTCCAGCAAGTGCCGGATTTCCTGAAGGCAGGGTTGATCCCTCTTATGTGTAGTTCCCTATTACAACCACTTGACACAAGATCCATTTCCTACAAAGAAATTGCATGAATCCCATGTGTACTTCATCTCGTGTGATGGATGCACTTCTTAATTTTGCTGAGTGCATGCATGGTGAGAAGCCATAGTTGCAAAACCTGTGGCAAAATAGATATATGAGCATCTGTCACAGGCACTGAAGCACACATAAGACTCCTTCTGTTGCCTAAATGGCAGAGGTCTCTGAGGAGGAAAATTTGTCTTACATGAAGTAACGCATAGGATACTTTATACTCAAGTAAAGAGTTGCAATCATCAACCGACCCCCGTTTTGGAATTTATGACATTATATGAACTGGTCCTTCGTCTCTCTAGAATAAATGGCACTGTTCATTGGTTCCATGAGAAGTGGTGTTACTATTCCTCTAAAAGTTGTTTGATATGAATTTGTACCCTTTTAATGAAATTGATCCATTTCAGTTCTTCCCACAGTATTTCCTTCAGGATTCTGCATGCAGATATAGGTTTTGACAAAAGATGGGTTTCAATGAGCAAAATGGGGTGTGAATTAAATTTGATTATGTGCAGAACATAACATAATCAAATTTATGTGATGTTCTGCGCATAACAGAAAAAGGAATTGGAACACTGAATGGTCAGTTGTGAATGTATAGATTTTACACAAACATGCTAGTCAGAATTATCACAAAATCCTTCATGCATATCTCATAGTGCATGATTCACTTTAAGAACCAGTACTTTGCTAATTATGACTTGTGCAATATTTAATTTTCAAAATGGTTTATGCAGTATATTAATATTTGTTTGTTGTTGAAATGACGTGAATCATCTCTAAGTATTGCGTGAATGTGTTTCTGACATCCAAGGGGTGTGGTTTAGAGTAAGAACTATAAGTTAAATTCTCACACATTGAGCCAAAGGTCATCAGAAAGCCTTGTATGAAAGCAAAACAAATTGCAGGTGAGCCATGGGTATACACTTATTGTTATGCTCCAGAGCTACATTTCCACAAAATATTCTTGCCACAGCTACCTCAAAAAGACACAGGAAGAAGCTGTACTTCTGTGGAAGGGATACACAGACATACTGTTTATCACTGAGAATCCTTGCACTCAGTTCATGCACATGGTGGCAATGTTGTTGCTACTTCCACGTGGCCAGGGTTCTACCTTCCATAGTAGTGTCTGCAACCAGCAAGCATGTGGGTTAAGGGCTTCATGTGGAAATAGGGAAGCCATTTACACAATGCCAGAAAAGAGGGCAAACATGGGCAGATTTGCATAAAATCTGCATGTGTTAATTTATGTGTGTAGAACACATAAACACATAATAATGTGTATGGAACATTTAGAAAGTACTATAATTAAAATTAAACAGAAATGCAAGTCACCATGATCAGGTGACCTGTGCCTGCTCAGTCTGCTGCTGTCCAGGTAATATCTCTTGATGGGCAACTTCAAGGCCCCTGCTCTCCCTCCCTTCTTATGGTTCTTTATCTTTCCACTGGATTTGGACTGGCCAGCCCTTCAAACGGAGGACTCCTTCAAATAGAGGATTGTCCTCTATAAAGCAGGACACATGGCTACCCTACCTGAAACCTCGTCTGGTTCCCAGGTTCTACAGGTGAACCATTCATGTGCAACAATGACTAAGGCTAAGACCCTGCTGTGACCACTGCCTCAAGAATGTGGGGTGGTGAGGAGATCCTCATTTGTTGCCTACAGGCCACATTAAGGTATTGGCCTCCAGGCCCCAGCACAAAGTAATGGTAGATAATACACCAGTACAGATAATATACCAGCAAGATAATATGGCAGCACAGCATGTAGGGGGGTCTGATTGGAACTCAACCCTGGATACAGATTGGAGGAAGAGGTGACACATCATCAAGATCATGTGCAACACTGAGCACAGAGAAACAGCAACCGCACCGCAAGCATGGAATCATAACCTGGAAATAGCTCTCTCTTCCTAGTGGCACAATCAAGGGATCTAGGCACTGCAGAACTAGTTCAGTCTGTATGCACACCTTTTTTCTTTTCTTTTTTTTACAATTTGGAGCTGTACAGTGTAAATCTGTGCTTGTTTACTCAGAAGCAAGTCCCACTTCAATAGGCTCACAAGTTAGCATGCATGGGACTGAAGCCTTAGTTACTTTTCAACTGGAAACTTAAAAAACAAAACAAAAAACATTTGGTGTCATCTGACAAAGCATACAAAGCCTGGGGTACGATTTCAAGCCAGTTTCTGATTTAAACGCAGTGTGCAATTATTTTGCGTTGCTATGAGTATATTGTTGAGCCCTGGGGCGAAAGCCAGACTTGGTAAAAGCAGGTGCAACCTTGCTGAAATTTTTGTAGCAATTGTTCTTTCTTTTTTGTTCATAAATACCAGGTTGTAATTTCAGCAGCAAAGTCCTTGATCACTGATAGGGGGTTTCAATGATTCATTGAAATGTTTCCCCCGCTAGACAGCCAGGCATTTGATTTATGAGTTTTAATATCACTTACAATGGAAAAGTTCTTTCCCTTGAATTATGGACTGACTGGTTTCAATCTGTGTTTGTTTTACAATGCATGACAGGTTTAGGGATATGCACCGATTCTTGTTGTAGTCCATAAATGTGTTTCAAAATATTGCCACATAATTGCGAATAAAGCCATTTAAATGAGATGGTGCAGTCTGAAGTGAGAATGAACCATGTGTAGGCTTCAAGATGGAACAAACAAGAACGCACAAAACATTATATGAAATAGTTAAGTGCATTGTAAGGGAAGATGAATTGTGAACCCTGAAAAATGGGCTTGAATGAGAATACAGAAGGCTGTTAGGATTTTATAATGTATATGGTAAAAAGAGAGTAGTATAGTGAACTATGAACAGAAGAGCATATAGTTTTGGCCTATTTCCCCATAAAACTTTCTTTTTGCTTCCAAGAGGCTTAAAAGCCTGGAATCCATCCATTCAAACACGCTTCCCCCTGAAAAGAAACTTCTGAGTACATGTTTAAATCTTTCTTGTTGAAATAAAAGAATCTTAAAAGTATTTAACTTTGGCTCGATCATGTCCTATATTTTAATACAGTACAATTCTTACATATCCTGTCCCACCGATGTAAACCATTTCAGACTTAGAAGAAATAGATAGATAGATAGATATGGAGAGAGGGGGAGAGAGAGATCTACACACACACACACACACACACACACTAGTTTGGCTGTATTTTAAGGGTACCAGTCATTTTGCTCTTGAATTTGCAAGGAGTTGTGGAACTTCACCATGTTTCATCTGTCATGGAAAATTTGATAATGCCTTGAAAGTCTGGGAATGATCTTTTCACTCAAAGCAGCAGGGGATAAAGTTAGGCACCTGAGTCCATTTGAATAGGAAGATAGTTTCGCACAGCATTTATAGAGATCCCAGGATGCAACTTCCTTGATTTGGAGCAGCACTGTTGATGTTAATAGAGCAGGAACAAACGTGATGTAAATTGCAGCCTTCGGACTCAAATGTCAAACATTCTTCTTAAAATGTGAAGGTATTTAAAGAAAATGGAACGTGGTGCTGTTCACATCTGAAACAGCTTCCCCCCCCCTTTCTTCTTTTTGGCCAGCAGGCAACTTTGACAGTTGTTCTCTTGCACAAGGAGTGTGCAGTTATTTCTCAGTTGTTGTAAGGGCAAAACTGAGTAAGTTCACATGGTGTATTCAGGTAAGTTACGGCGAATGTAATATTAATAGATTTGAGTAGAGTGGATATGTTCTGGAATGCCAAACAGAAAATGTTGTGAACCACCCAGACATGACTATTGGGTTGTATAGAAATGTAATATATACATGTATACCTTTGTAAATTGTAAATATGCAACAGATATGGTGCACAATATCTATTTATTATTGTAATTATAAAATAAAATGTATATTTCTGATACTAAAAAAGGAGGGGGGAGCCCAGAATGTTCCATTCCATGGAGGGTGAAAGGTTCCCTGAAACAGGACCCTCATTTTGGGTTCAAAACTTGTACAAAAATATAGCTACCACTGTGATACCATAAACTGTGGAAAGAGTCTGGTATTGCCACCAAAGTTTTGTGCTCGTAGTTCCATATTTATGGGTCTAAGAGAAATCTAACAAAAATCCTACCAGGCAGATTCAGGCTGTGCATATGCAGTCTTCCCCCAGGGCAAGGGAATCAAAGATCGACTAAAACTCACTGACAGGTGTTAGCAGCACTGTACACTGGACTGCACTGTTCACATCCACCGGTAAGGACGACTACAAAAGAACGGGTGTATGCTACATGCAGATATTTAGATGTCAAAATAATTTGCTTTCATTGAATTGGACTGGCGTCACTGAAATGTCAGCTGCTAAGCAAAGAGGCGGTCTTGGGGGAAAGTTAGCAGCCTCGCTGAAATAAAAGTAGTTATTAAGAAGAACACTTGGCGTTTATTCAGTGCTGCTCTTTAGAGCTGCCTTCCCCCAACTGGTGCCCTCCAGATGTGTTGGACTGAAGAGGTGAGGGGAAGGAGGTGCAGTTTTATCAAAAATCACCCACCTAAACCTGGTATTCACCCCAGCAGGAAGCTGCTACTGGCACCAACGATCGCTTTTCCTCTCTCACGCCAAAGAGCGGCTGCTGTTTGGCGTGTATGTGCGAGGATGACTTCTTATATGCAGTATAAGAGGGAAATCGTCTGTGTATTGCAGTCCCCGTCCTGATGACACATCCTCACAGCTACTATTTTAAAAGCAAAAACAAAACCCAAGACAAACAATGTGTTTAATGTAACATCATGTAGTTTGGCCTTCAACTGAGGTCATTTCGGTGAAAACTGCATAGATCTTAAGTATATGCTAAAGTATGGCTAGCTGGGGGTTGGGGCAGCATTGTAGGATTTCGGGGCAGGGGTTGGGACAGAGGACATGCAGAAAAAAGTGGGTTGGATCCAGGTTCTGCCTTCCACAACAAGAAGGGACCTTCCGTGAGTGAAAGGGCTCTGCCCCTCCACCTGATTTTGGGGGATCCCCTTCCCCCATACATACACCACAGCTAATCCCATTCAGTAAGGTCTCCTGACTCGATGTGTGGTATTTTCGGGGGGCTGGAGGGGCTACCATGGAAAGGAGGGGGTGGGGAAGTCCACTTCCATCAGCACAGTTGATCCAGCTTCAATCTGGATCCAGCCCAATGCCCACATGGCCTGCATTTGGATTCTCTTGAAGTTAAGGTACAGAAGGCTACCTACAAACAGGGCTACCTGCCACAGCAGTGGTTTTTAAGGGCTACCAAAAGAGCTCCCGTTACCACAATCCTTCATAAGGAAGCCCAGTTTTATATGACCCTCCCAGCACCCTTGGTGCCGCTGTCCCTAGTGGACATGGCCTGTGGAAATAATGCACAGGCTAGCCTGAAAAGTCATCTCAGGCCAAATTAATCAATGGCAGGAAGGTGTCAAATCGAAAGGAGCCCAAGTGCCAAATAAGAAGAAAGCCTGAGCAAGTTTTCTTCATTCTCAGTTAACGTTTGGGCCTTGTTTGCTGTTACCAATCTCTGGAGTTAGATTCTGGCTCATATACTAAGGAGGTAAGAGAATATTTGCTTAAGGGCGGAAGGGATGATTTGTGCCACCCGCACACTCTTTTTCAGAACCAGTCCCGTGGCTGGTGTGCTGGGAGCAGAGGCATTTTGAAAGAGCAGCAAAGTGGTTGGCAATGACACACATGGAGCATGTGAAGACGTGCCTCCTGTGCCCATTCAGCAGAAAAGAAATCAAAGACCTCTTATGGCAATCAATAAAGCACAGCAAACATTTCCGGAATCGCTATTTGTACCTGTGGGTCAAGGAAGAAAGTAGCTGCAAATTAAAGTCAGCTAAAGAGAAAATGACTAGCACTTCTGAGCATTTACGTAGCAGGGGATCTGAAGTGTTTCAAAAACAGCTAACAAGCAGGTTTGTCAGCTTGATTTCCATTTGTTCAGTACATGTGCACTGCTGCACCTGGATAACAAGTGCTACGGATCATACATTTGTAGGTACTGTTGCCACCTTTATTTCTAGCAGGGCTCATGTGCTATTAACAGCTGCATGACAGGAAGGGATTCTATAGACAAAGCTTTACCTTGTATGGTGATATAGTGCTAAGGAAAGCTCTACCTGCTGAATTTCTGCCTACCATGCGCCCAGCTAACCCTATTTGTAAGCTCATTTTACTGCACACGGTTGTGCACAGAGACCCACACTTTGCTTCAGCTTTAGGTCACATTCAAGAAGTCTTTAAGTGGCCTGAGTTCAGAGCTGAGGTTACCACACTTTGCCCCACCTCTCCACTCCCACTCATTTCAGATTGCTGCTGTGTATCACATTTTGCACACATTTGCATACAAAAAGGTTAAAAAAGTGTTATTTTCAAAAATATATATATTCTGCTGTAACGACCGTGGACCGAGTAGACAGAGTGCTAAGAGTCCTGCTCATCAGTCACACATAGGAATACACCAGCCTGTTGTCCTCCCAGTGTTTGCATTAGAACTCCCATCAGCCTGTCCAACTTGGGCAATGGTCAGGAATCATGGGAGCTGTAGTCTGAAACATCTGGGGGGCACCAGGTTGGCTAATAGACTAACAGTTATGGTAAAAACTCTATGGTTCTGCTAAATTGGTAGCATATTATTTTCTTGATATCTTTGATATTTTTCACTCTGAAGCATGAGAGGCTCCTTTTAAAAATTCCCCATACTTTATTTATTTTGGCTCACCTACTACACTGATTCAGTGCAGGAGCATATATATATGTTGTGAAGTCCCCCAGGTCAAATCTGATCTCATCTGTGCATTTCCTTGGTGGTTTTTGGCAAGGCACAATCTTCCAACATTAGCCCACCATCTGTAATATGAAGATTATTATACTATCAATTTGCATTAGAGGATTGTTGTTAAGGACTTCTGAGATATGTATGAAGTGCTTTGAGCCATTTGAAAAATTGCTTCTAGAAATGCTTGTATAAATAAGCAATTAGAAATGCTTATTTATGCAAAAGATGTAGATCGTATGTAGATGTATAGGTACATCCATGCTCTCTTGCATGAACAGGGAAATATTCAAGCCACCAATGGGGGAATCCCTATTTCAAGGCTTTGGGCCTCCAGAGACATTGGCCAATGGGATGTAACGTGGGCCAAATAAGATTGACCATGAGGAGAACCTAACCATTGATGGGATCCACTGGTCTTCTCAGGGGAAATGGGATCCACTGGTCTTCTCAATTGGGTACTGGGACCCAAATACACAGTGTACACAATAGCTTCCCTTTAGTTATGGCAATCAGGTCCCAGAGGAAAGAGGTGAGAACTTAGATCACACAAGAGGGGAGAAACCACTCCCTAGTTCCAAGAAGCTAGCCCTGAACTGAGGAAACTGAAAATCAAGTAGAAATAGAATATATGTACATATTTCACAAACTTAAATCTTGAATATTGTGAAGTTGTAAAAAGTGTTGGAGGCAGCCTGTTCTAGAATTTTCCCCTTCAAGAGTTAAAACACCTTCTAGTTTGCATTAGAACCAGCAGAAGAGGAAAAAACTGCACATTTTGGAAAGTAAAATGGCCTGGCTTTCTGGCTGGTCTCTTCTTTCTGCCCTGGTTTGTGAAAGCAAATCTGTGGAGCAACAAGAACTGAAATGAATGTTGAGTTGGCAAAAGCCAAACTGTCCATCATCAATTAAATTTTAATAAAGAGTGAAAGCAGAGCTAGCTAAATTGTTGAGTGTGTATGAAATCACACTTTTAAGAATCAGTAAGTGTCCATCTGCAGTTTAATAAAATGTCATTGGATGATCTCATAGTCTTGTATTTTGAGAAAGAGAGACTATATATACTTTTGCACGTTGCCCCTTAGCTTTTAAAAGGACCACTAAAGGGGGTGCAACACCTTTACCCGCCTATACTTTGCTCAACATCTGAGGTCCTATTCCAAGTTCCCCCACCAACTGAGCATTGGTGGGTGAGGACAAGGGGGCACAGCCTTTTCAATTGTGCCACTGCCATTATGGAATACCCAACCTAGGACAGGGGTGGGCAAAAAGTAGATCTTCAGATTTTTCGTATTTATACTCCCAGCATTCCTGACCATTGGCCATGCTGGCAGTGGCTTCTGGGAATTGGTCCAAAACATCTGGAGAACTACCTTCTGTCCACCCCGGCCCTAGGGAAGTCTACTTGGCCACATCTTTGTGTTCCTTTTGATCTCTCCTCAAAACTGCCTTTTAAAAGAGAACTTTAGAGAAAGCTGGTGGATTTGCTGGTTTCCATTTCCTTTAATTCCCCTTTTATTCTTCTATTTGCTTTTTATTGCTGGTTTGCTTGTTTTTTCAACATTGTTTTGCTGTTTGTGTTTTCAGTTTTTGAAAGCTAGTTTGAGGGTTTTATGAAAATGGGAAAATCAGGAATACAATTTTTAATTTTAAAAAATTAAAGGAGGCTATAAACATTGTGAATGGTATGGAGAAAGTGGCTAGAGAGAGAGAAATTATTCTCTCCCTCTTCCAGAATACTGAAACCAGATGCCATCCAGTGAGAAATTATCTGGAGGTAGATGCAATTACAAAAAGAAGCAGTTCTTCACATGATGCAGAATTAATTTATCAATTTATTGACAGAAGGTGTGGAGATGGCCACAAGCTTAGATAACTTGAAAAAGCAACGAAGGATGCAATTCTATGCATGTTTACTCAGAAGTAAGCCCCCACTGATTTCAGTGGTGGTTATTCCCAGGTAAGGGGGTTGCAGCCTAAACCAATGAACTAGAAAGTGGGTTTTCATTTGGCAGGTCAGGGAGATGCACTTCCCTGGTTCTTTTGTTCACCTGTCCATGCAGTGAGGGATTTGGACTGACTCAGGAAGGCTGTTATTTTTTTATGATCAGATTTCTTTCAATGTAAGGTTTGATTGACATAGCAAAGTATAAACTCATTCCTCTAAATTTTCAGTGGAATAGCCAAAACACAAACATTTCAACATTCATTTGCAATCCTATACTTACCTGTGATTAAGTCCCATGGGATCCAATGGGCCTTACTTCTGAGTAGGAAAGCATAGGATTGCACTGTAATGGCACAATCCTATGCATGTTTACTCAGAAGTAAGTCCAACTGTGTTCACTGGGGTTTACTCCCTAGTAAATGTGTGTAGGGATGGATTGCAGCCTAAGACCTTTTCGCATGTTACTTTCTCGTGGAAACTAATTTATGTGTAAGAAAAAATGGGTGCCTCGTAGTGTCCAAATGGCAGTGCAAGTAATTTTGTTCATTCCAACTGATGCTTCAGAAACAGTAGCATCCTGACATAGGCAGCTGGAGCAAAAAGGCACATACTCTGCCAGATAATATGCAATTTCACAAGAGATTTGAAGCAAGAGGTTGCTGTGTTGTCATGGATGAGAAACACAATGTTGTTAAAGCTTGGGGGGGAGGATGACACCACTATAAGGAAAATTCCAATTTCACAACTGCCTTAATTGCCCCAGATTCGGGGAGAGGAGAGGAAAACCACATAAAAACAACAGCTTTGTTAGATCAAAGACTGTTATGTTGAAACTCCAGCAGAAGTAGAAGAATTTTTCCCCATAGTGAAGCACGAGATCATGAGAAACCTAGTTGGCATGAGATACTGGCATTATGTTCCTGCAATTAATTACAGCGCAGTGTTCCAAACATAATAAATAGAACCCAAAGAACAGTAACAGATATATTATATTTGGAACAAAGTCTGGCCCTGGTGATATTACTTTCCTACTGGAGTAAGGCCAAGGTTAATCTGCCATAATTGTTCCTATCTCCAGATTCTTCTTCTTTTTTTTAATAAATAAAGCAGGCAGCCCTGGAGTTGTTGATATAACTCTTACATTAACAACCACAGAGCATGACTATAATATCAGATCTCATTCTTTCCGGATTAAGCAGTGGGTTACTGAAATACTCCATCGCTGTAATTGCATTTTGCAGGAAGGTAGCAGAAACTCAGTGAGAGTTTTCCCTCTGAGACCTCTTACTACTCATAAATTTCTGGTTGTAAAATTGAGATAAGCTTACCCACAGGGACCACTAACTGTATGAACTCTGATGCATAGTATGGACTGTGAAGCAAGGCGGGGCAGACTTCAGGCTTGCATGGTCTACTTGTGTTTTTTTTTACTAGAATCCTAAGGTCTACCAAGCAGATAAAAGTAGTGGCTGGTCAAAGCCAGATGCAATATGGTGGCTCAGGGGGTGGAGCCAATTACCTTCTGCACCCCAGGAAGCATATACTGGGATGATCTGCATATACAAGCAAAAATCCTTATCTGAGTTACTCAGTGGTGCAGTGATAAACTTTGAAGTGCAGGTGCTCATCATGGCTGTCCCCAGAGCCACAGCCCAAAGGAGAGTCCAAAAATACAGGCAGCTGTCTTGACCCATATTAACAAACCAGTTCTAGCAGTCCTCATCTCCACCAGGAGCAGGTATTTTGTAAAGCTCATGGGTCTTAATGGCCCATTCAAGACCAAGCCACCCCAGAATACACAAGACTACCTCACAACAATATATTGTTGCTGGAAAAATCTAATCCCCAATCCAGCTGCTATGAGGATTGCCGCTAAACTCTAAGGGAACAGGAAAGCCTGAGATGGTGGCAGATGGCATAATTGTCCCTGTTGATAAAAAAAAAAGTCCTGGCACTTCATCCCTGGCAGCCATGGCTCCACTACAACACTGGAGTTACTACTGATCAGAGATTCTAACAGCCTATTTTAGTGGAGTCAGGGAAGAGTCTTTTTGTTATTAAACAATTGGCAAACGTTTTTGATTAGCAATCTATTGCAAATTATCCTGATATCTTCCAGTGAATCATGATCTACATTCTGTCCATCCCTGGTATGGAGCATTAAAGAGACTTGAGATGAAGAAACAAGAAACTGTAGAAGCTGCCTTATACCAGGTTGGACTATTTAGTCTACACTGAAACTGATAACAGCTCTGCAAGGTCTCAGCAGAGGTCTGATTCCAGATTCCTTTTAAACTGGAGATGCCCATTCTTCTTGAGATGTGGTATCCACAAGTGGTAATTAGTCAATGTACAAATGCAAGTTGGGACCTGAGGAAAACTGAGATAAAAGTGGAAAGAGGAGGGCAGAGGGGGAGGACCTTTTTCTATTGTCTATATTTTCACCCATCACATCATTCATTCATTTAATGACTTAGTCTTCCCCCTCTTACTGCCCTGTGAAGGATTGAGGCCTACACAGGCTTAGGTTAGTTGAAGCCTGTAGGCCCAAACACTTCCCTAAATTAGTTGAAGCCTGAAGGCCCAAACATTTCAAGATGGGAAGGGGGCATTTGTGAGTTTCAGTTCACCCAATAGAAGTTAAGTATTATTTTTCCTGTTCAAGGTCACATGGTTATAACCTTCCAATCCTGGGAAGGCTTTATTTGTGTGGGATGTGGTCAGCTAGAGCCAGAGAGAGACTGACTGCAGAGGAGAGAGGTAGACCGAAGTTAAGTTAGAGAACCTTGTGTTATTTGTGTGTTTAATTTTATCATACTTGCTTTTGAATTATAACTGCTCTATTGTGTAAATACCCTAATGTAATAAGTAAACTGTTGTTCTTTAACCCATGTTGTTGGAGTGACTTATTCACCACGCCTGAAGCCTATTCCCATGCTACTGGAAACAGGCAAAGGATTTGATCTCCTGGAACGGGAGAAGCTTTGAGAAGAGGCAGAGATCCTCCTAAGGCAGGTCAGGGGGTCCCTGCAGTAGCGGAACCTTGACATGCCCAAATTCAAAACTACCCAGGGCCAGCGCTACTGCTAGGCAAACTAGGCGGCTGCCTAGGGCGCATGGCTGAAGAGGGCACAGAAACGCTGCACTCCTTCCGGCCGACTCTTCCTCGCCGCCGGCGCGCTCCTGCCCCGCCTGGCCGCCTCGCCGACAAAGGCACCACCAGGTCAGGGGCGGATTGCAAACACCGGGCGGGCTCGGGGTCGTGCTCAGCTTTCCTCGGTGCCCGGAGCTAGGCCGGGTCAGGAGCGCGCGTGGCGGCTGGTCCGAAGATGCTGCGCAGTAGGCAAGGCCAGCTTGGCAGCAGGGAAAGCGGCTACCAGAGGCAGCCGGCGGGCCGGGGGGGGGGCGCTGGGCAAGCAGGCATTTCTCGGCTGCTTTGCTCCGGAGCCCCCCCCGGCACGAGAGGGGGGGCACTAAATATAACTTTGCCTAAGGCGCCAAACTGCCCTGCAGTTTGGTCCTGAAACTACCAAATAGATTTCTTTACCTCTTCCCATCCTCTCCACATTGTAGGGTATACGTATGTCTCTAGTAACTAATAACCACTAGCTGATAAAAGCCCTGTAATCAAACTAGCAAAGTAAAGGCCTACAGCTAACGAACTATACAGAAATCTTGAGGGGAGGATTTTTTTTTTCTTATCCAAACAACATGTTGGCAATTATATAATTATTACAATTCTATGTGTGTTTATGAATGTTCACCATCGTTTTCTCACAATGGGAAATTCACATAGCTAGTATATCCATTTGGTACTCCTAGTATAGTAGGCAATCACTCATGACCGAGTAAGATTGTCTTCCAGGATAAAATTACAAAAAGAAAATTATAAAAAGGACGAAATTCTAAAAAATTGTGTAGACTCTAGCGATGGGTCCGTAAGTGACTGTGGAGGCCAATTCTAGATCCACACAGCTTCCCACAGTGAGGACACAGGTACCAGATGGAAGATGGACCTCTAAAGGATTCGTTTGACATGCTTTTCGCTTAGCACATTTCTCCCTTTCACCTTGCACTTGGGCTTCTTCAAAGTCCATAGAACCTTTGTGAAAGGCCAACCTTCTTCAAAGTCCATGGAACCTTTGTGAAAGGCCAACCTCCATTTTTAGATCGTTCATTGGTACTCCTATTCCATACTAATGGAATATAATAATATTGTATGTACTAACAAACCTGACCCTTCCAAAACCAGCCACATTTGACAGCTACATTAAGAACAGAATTGGGACTGAATGTTCAGACTAAAGAAAGCAAGCTACACAGACAGGCAAGGAATGGAAACACTCCAGCTTTGAGAGTTCTAAGGAACAATTGAAAGATTTTGTGACTATATTAATGCCTAAATATTTATAGCAGGGGTCAAAGATTCTTTGTTAAATGTCAAAGTTGGTTATATTAAGCATTCCTTGACTCAAGGCTCTGCACATGTTTTTAATGAATGATGCCTCTACTACCTCCGCAAGGGTTTTGGCCTGGAGTCAATGGTCTGAGAATGCTTCTGGGGGGTGGGGGAGGAAGTGAAGAATGAGCGCTATTTCAGCTTCTTCCTTTTCTGTAGAGTTTGAAAATTAGATTTCTTTTTCTTTGTTGGGGGGGGGAAGCTGATGCAAAAAACAAACTTGGAAATTCTTTTAGGGTTGTCTAGAAAAAGTCTGTGTGCACAGATGTACACAGTTCACTTCCTGCAGGTATCTGCAAAAGAGGGATAGTTTTATATTTATACAGTTGAGTACATTTCTCCAGAAAGGAAAATAATAAAAATAGTAACACTCAGAAACTAGTTGTAGGGGCTGGGGAAGAGAAGGATTTAAATCTCCCAGGGCATTCTCCAGCAGACTAGGAAGTGACTGGGAAAAACAAATTTTGAAAGGAAGAGGATTCCAGTGTGAAGCCTTTGTTGCAATTCATGAGCAACTTTGAAACTCTTTTTCAGAAGCCTCCATTAGAGAAATGCCATGTCATCACAGAGTATTGTTCCCAGGCACTTTGGGGGAAATAAAAATGGCAGTCCACCAGTTGGTGGCCTCAGGATGGAGCTGTAGCTGTCAGTGGTAAGTGCCTCTCTCCAATTTAACTTCCAACTCCACAATTTGCCAGGGCATTTTGGAGCCCCCTTTCACACCCTATGCTACATTTTTCTACCAATTTACCCAGGATAGATATCAGGCTACTGTCTGCCCCTGTAATTTCCTGGCTGTACCTTGGATCCCCCCACCTTTTTTTTTTTTTTATTGACATAACTTTAGCTACCTTCCAAATCCTCTAGTAGGGGGACTGATTTTCGTACAAGTTGCATATTTTGTTAGAACATTTCACATTTGAAGAGTTAAGGTGTGGATATGTCATCCACACCCAATGATCTCTTGTGAGTTACGTAGTCCTAGAACTTCATCTCTTGCCACTTCTGTTTGATTTAGTTCTTCAGATGCCATCCCTGAAAAAAGTAGTTCAGGTGTATGGGTATCTCTCCAACATCTTTGGCAAGGTAGAACACACACACACACACACACACACACACTCATTCAGCTTCATTTTCTTCCCTTTTCACCTTTAGCAATCCTTATATACCTTTGTGATTGAAAGATCTAACTACCTGCCTGGCTTGCTTCCTGCTTCTACATTTAAGTCAATGTGTCTTAATGTTATGAGTAATACGCTCTTCAAACTCTTTTCTTTCTTTTTTTTTTTACTAGTCTTATTGTCAACTTATATTTGTATTGCCAGAGTTAGTGCTCCTTTTTCTCATTTGGGTGACATCTACTTTTTAAAAAGATGCCTTCTTGCCTTATAGCTACCTTGACTGGGCGCATTAACCATGCAGCCACCCTTTTGGGCTTGTTGGTAACTTTCCTGATCTAGCTGAGCTATTACCATGGTTCTAGATTACTTCCAATCAAGTGAAGAGATGTGACCATTTCAACTTCCTTTTAACATATCCTGACATTTTTAATAGATGGTTTCTATTTTGAAATTAATTGCAACTGTATTGGACTTCCTGGGCAATCTTCCACTTACATATATGTTGCATTTAATAGCACTTTGATCACATGAGAATGTTTGTTTATTATTTATTTTATTTATATACTGCCCAACAGCCGAAGCTCTCTGTTCCTAAACTCAGCTCACATTCACACAAGTCCATTATCAGTTCATTTTTGGTACATGTAAATTGGAACTTACACAACTCAGGCTGCAATTCTGTGCATGTTTATTCAGACTTAAGTCCCACTATGTTCAATAAGGCTGCAAATTATATACACTCTTACCTCGGAGTATGCCCCTTGAATATTGTGGGACTAACATCCAAGTAAACATGAATAGGATTGCACTGTAATGGACCAGTTCTATACATATACTTATTATTTATTTATTTCATTTAAAATATTGATATACTGCCTGTCATTATTAAATCACAGGGTGGTGTACGGAATGCATTAAAACAGCAATTTAAAAAGAACACAAAGATAAAAATGAAACAAAATCTACCAACCTGTTTATTTAAAATTTTCATATACTTACTTGGGAATAAGCCCGAATGAACTCAGTGGTGCTTACTTCTGGTTAAACATGCACAGGATATTTGCATGTGTAATCAGAAGTTAACGTCTTAAACTGCCTTCTCTCTCATTTATTGCCAAGTCTTTGTCATCAAAACAGAAAGTTTCAGTTGCTTTGGTGAGATTAGTATTCTCTCACAAAATAGGATCATTCATCTAGATATTTGGGAACACATCATGAAAATTCAAGATAAGATATTGAAGAACAAAGGACAATTTGTAGGATGTTCATATGGATTCATAGGGCTTTCTGATCTTTTGCTTTAAAATTACAAAAGGAACAGATTAACTCAGGGGCTGATACATTGTACCATATGTGGCATGACCTGTATGTATGCTTCATTTCTTATTACTGCAATCCTGTTACTACAAACCTAACCTTTATGTAATGCAAGTTCAAAACTCAAGTAAATTCTTTTAAAAATCAGAACAAATGTTTACAGTTCTTCTTTCTAGTCTTAAAATCCATTACATATGTAGGACAAGAGGATGATTCAAGAATGGATTTCTCTAGTAGAGTGAATTGGGAAGTTCCATAGAAGCAGGGCCAGCATCAAGAGTAGGCATGGCTGGGCATCTGCCACTGCCAAGGGCCCACACCCCAGCAGGGCCCCACAGACAAGAGCCCCCTGGACTTGCTGCTCCTCTTCACCACTGCAACCTTCTTCGCCTGAATCTCACTCTGACCCAAACAATGCTGGTGGTGAGAAGGAGTAACATCAGATGTCACTGCATACTTGCTCCCTGGTTCTCTGCTTGTCAAGTAAGCAAATAGTAGAAATAAGGAGAAAGTGGATGAGGAGCAACAGCATCTGGTGACAATGGCGGTGAGAAGGTAGGCTCACTGAGGGAGGGGCCCCATTGAGGGTATTTTGCCCAAGGTCCCCCAAAAACCTGGAGCCAGCACTGCATAGAAGAAACTGATATAATTTTTAAAAACCCACACTTCTCCTTTGAAAAGCCACGTAAACCGAGTATAACATAATTTGGGTCGATATGCCATGAGTTTGAAATAAACTAATTGCGCAGACAAGCTAGAAAGTTGTACTTTAATTTTTTAAGCAGTGAGCTGCCGGAATCAGTCTAATATGAACCAGGCATTCAGACTCTGAATAAAGCAGATCCATCCAAGGCAAGCGCTTGAGGAGGGCATTTGGGATGGGAAACCACAAGTAATTCCGGTATCTTCAGTGCCCTTTATTTAGCAGTTGATTATGTGCAGATGTGCTGTTTTCACAGTATGCAAGAAATTCAGTACGTGAGATTCAGTTAACAAGTGCCATCTTCACACTTGAAATTGTTCTTACCTGGTTACCATATGCACCATCGCATGTGATAAACATGCACGTTTCTGTTCCATCAAGGCTACACATGGTAGGAACCCCAAGCAATCACATTTAAAAATATGCTCCACTTCTGACAAACTAGAAACTTGTTTGGTATGGAGCATGCAGCTACATACATTGGGTTGGATCCAGGATCTGCCATCTTTGAGAGGAAGGGCTTTGCCTGCAGGAGGTCCCTCCACCTGATTTTTGAGGATCCCCTACTCCACATCATACCACATCTCACCCCATCAGCATGGTCTCTCCCCAGACTCCCTGTGTAGCATTTTCAGGAGACAGGAGGGTCTGCCTTGGAAAAGGGGACATAGAAGTCCACTTCTGCCAGCAGAGTTGATCCAGCGTAAATCTGGATCCAACCAGTTGCTTTTTTTTCTTAATAAATTACAGTTTTGTAGGGGGTGGGTGGGACGATCCTTACCAGGATCCTTACCAGGAGTGCAGGCTTCTCTCTTCCCTCCACAGCATGATCAGGAACAAAATTGCCCCTCCCTGCCTGGCTGGGAGGAAAAATCCTCCCATCAATGCCAAGCATTCTAGCTGTGCGGGGAGGGATGATTTTGGTTCTGATTGTGCTTAGGAGAGAAGAGATAAGCCTCCTGTCCTCATGTGCTACATTCCCAGTAAGGATTGGCCGGGCCGCCTGCCTGCACACCTGTAATTTATTAAGAAAAAACAACATATGTAGCTGCATGCTACATATCAAACAAACGTCTAATTTGGCCCTCAGCGTAACTAAACTTAGGATTGCATAAATATATCAATTGTAAACGACTGGTTTGGATCAAGGCTTCCCATGAGTGGAACTCCAGCCACAGGACCCTCCCACTGGAGGAACAGGGATGAGGCAATTTTCATGGATTCCTCCTTCTCTCTGTAGCCTCTTGTGCCTCTTGAAAAGCTGCTCTAGGAGGTTGAGAGACAAGTGGAACTGTGGGCCGCAGTGGGAAATGGTAAAAATCACCTCTTCCTTCCTCCTCCAACGGGGAGCCTCTGCTGATCTTGGCTCCTTCCATAATTGGAAGAAGTCTTTCTATTTGCAATAGTCTGGATCGGACCCATAATAATTTAAAATGACTTAACCTTAGCTCTCCAAATTAAAAAACAACAACACACAGTTCAATCTAAAAGATTTTTCAGTCTTTTTAGAAGATGTTCACATTTGGACTATAGGAAACCATTGGTCTCAGGAAAGGATTCCCTTGTTCAAATTTGGCTCACAAATGCTAAGAGGCAAAGCAGATGTTAAAGACAAATGCATGTAATGAAGCCCCAGTGGTGTTTTGCAAATACTAAAAAGCCAATGAACCCAAACACTGGAAAGCAGTTTCATTTGATATTGTTCATGTTATGTGTTTTGTTTGTCTTTGTTTTTAATGCATGTTTGTATTTTTTATTGTTGTAAACCACTTGGGTTTTCCCCCCTCCTTTTTTTAGACTGAAAAAAGGATATTCATTTTAAGATAAATAAGTCAATTCATGAAATAATGAAATGTTAGTAAAAGTGTGGGGCATTACAATGATGAATTGTCCCACACAATTCATGGTCTATACAAGCTTATTTTTAAAAGATTAAATTCTAAAATGACTACTAGGGATCAAAACTGTAGAACTATTGAACTCAGTTCCCCTCGATCCAGATGGAGAGGCGGGTAAGAAATAAATTTTTTATTATTATTATTATTATCATTATCATCATCATCATTATTGTGGCACCTGTGTTGATTGCTGCTAATTATGAATTGTGGCATATTTTAATGTTGAAGCACTAGAACACAGGCCCAGTAAATTATATGATTCAATTATACATTTATGATCCTTCAGAGACATCAGATTAAATGTGAGAGGCATTCATTTTCATGAAAGAAGTTACATATTTAATGGTTTAACACTAAGAGTTGTAAAAGGAAATTAGTTTTGACCAATCCCTTCCATTTCAATGGAATGTTACTCTGGAATGAATATAGGATTGATTTATATATTTATTTTTTTTAAATGACTTCATTTGAACTCTCTCCTATGTCTTATTCAATGCAACAAAAGATGAAGTGACTACTGTTTTATTGTTGTATATATAATACCTTTTCTATACCTGTTTTGCCAGCATTTTAAAGTAATATATTACGACATATAGAATAATAGCTTCCAGTTATATTGATTCATTTGAGCATATAAACTTTGGAGCAATTGCAAATGGCTGGTTTTTGAAAAGCAAAGCCATCTTCTTGTGAACACGGAAAAAAGAAAACTACTTAGAATATATTTGTTTCAAGTAAGCAAAACCTGTCCTTCTGTGTTTATTTACTGAGGAGGCAAATAGAAAAGGAATACATAATAGAACTGCACAGGAACATAAGTGTCAAGTGAGACCTGACTATGGGAAAGTTTGTGTGTGTGACCAAGCGGTGTTCATTTAGGGCCAAGTCTCAATGCTCACACACCTGGGGTCAGTGGGACAGCAGGGAAACATCAAGGAAAGAAAAGTGGTAAAAGGAAATGTGAACCAGCAAGGGAAAAGGGAAGGTGGTGGAGCAGGGTGTGGCGTAACCCCACAATTCAGTTCTCTGGTGTATGTTTGCATTAGTATGTTTAGTGAGTATGGAATGTTGAACTGTGTGGGTGTGGTTTGTGATGTCTTGGAAAGGGTGGGGGGAGGAGTATATAAGGAGTGTTTGAGTGATGTCAGAGGGAGAGTGGTTAGTGTGTGGGGAGTGTTGGGAGTTGGGGAGCTAGGTTAGTTGAGTTATTCGTGTCTTGTCTGTCAGGAGTTTTGAGAGAAATCAGTGCTTGTCTGAGGAGTGAAAGTATTTAGAGTTATAGGGACTTAGGTTAATTACAAAGTGTTTGGGGTAGGCAGGTTTAAAGTTATTTTCTGGAACTAAGACTTTGAGAATTAAAATAAACTTATTTTTATTTTGTTTGCTACCCAAATCCTATGTGTCAGCTTGGCGTTATTAATCTGCATTACTGTTAAATCTACACACACACCTTTGTACCCTCAGTATCATAGATTTAAAATAGATCCTTAATAACCTGTATTAATCTTTTCCCTCATTGGTAGGGGAAATATTTCATTTGACCCTCCCTCAGGTTTTTAAGTGTTGGTGCTTAGCCTGAGAAGGGTTTATGCACCTGGTCCTAAAGTGAAGGGCTGTGTCGTTGCACAGGGTGTCTTCTAGGATGGCCAAATGTCTTCTTTTACAGAGGACAGTCCTCTGTTCAAAGGGCTGCCAAGGAATGTCCTTTATTTTGAAGTTGTCCTCTGTTTGAATGGAGGTCCTGTCCAATTCCAGATTAATGATAATGAACTGCCTCCATTGTAAAATCTGTCTGGGGGTCTTGATTTGTGATGTCTCAAATATACAAGTCATTTCTTGCAGTTGCAATCACTGAATGAGAAACATTTTGCATAAGAACATAAGAGCCATCCTGGATCAGACCAAGGGTCTAACTAGTCCAGCATTCTGTTCACACAATGGCCAACCAGTTGCCCACGGGAATCCTACAACCAGGACATGAGTGCAACAGCACCCTCCTGCCCATGTTCCCCAGCAACTGGTGTACATAGGCATACTGCCTCTGATACTGGAGGTAGCATATAGCAATCAGGACTAGTAGCCATTGATAGCCTTCTTCTCCATGAATTTGTCCAATCCACTTTTAAACCTCTCCAAATTGGTGGCCATCACTAAATCTTGTGGAAGTGAATTCCATAGTTTAACTATGTGCTGTGTGAAGGACTTCCTTTTATCTGCTCTGATCCTCCCACCAATCAGGATGACCCTGAGTTCTAGTATTATGAGAGAGGGAGAAAAATATCTCCCTATCCACTTCCTCCACACCACGCATAATTTTGTACACCTCTGTCATGTCTCCCCTTACCTGCCTTTTTTCTAAGCTAAACAATCCCAGCTGCTGTAACCTTTCCTCATAGGGGAGTTGCTCCAGTCCCTTGATCATTTTACTTCCTTCTCCCTGCACTTTTTCCAACTCTACAATATCCTTTTTTAGGTGTGGTGACCAAAACTGTACACAGTATTCTAGGTATGGTTGCACCATAGATTTGTATAAGGCAGTATGGCCTTGGCAGTTTTATTTTCAATTCCTTTCCTAATTATGCCTAACATGGAATTTGCCTTTTCATAGCAGCTGCACACTGGGCTGGCATTTTCATTGAGCTGTCCACCAACCCCAAGATCTCTTTCTTGGTAAGTCACTGCTAGCTTAGATCCCATCAGCTTATACTTGACATTGGGATTTTTTGCCCCAACATGCATTACTTTACACTTGCTTACATTGAACCTCATTTTCCATTTTGATGCCCATTCTCCCAGTTTGGAGAGTTCCTTTTGAAACTCCTTACAATCCCTTTTTGTTTTAACCACCCTAAATAATTTGGTGTCATCAGCAAACTTGGCCACCTCATTGCTCACTCCTAATTCCAGATCATTGATGAATAAGTTGAAAAGTATTGGTCCCAATACATATCCCTGTGGGACCCCACTGTTTACATCCCTCCATTGGGAGAATTTACCATTTATTCCTACTCTCTGCTTTCTGTTCTTTAACCGGTTACTGATTTATAAGAGGACCTCTCCTCTTATTCCATGACTGCTAAGTTTGCTCAGGAGTCTTTGGTGAGGGGCTTTGTCAAAAGCCAAGTAAACATTGTCTACCAGATCACCCCTGTCCATACGTTTATTGACACTCTCAAAGAACTCTGAAAGGTTAGTGAGACAGGACTTACCTTTGCAGAAGCCATGTTGATTCTTTTTCAGCGGGACTTGTCTTTCTACATGCTTACTAATTTTATCTTTAATAATGCTTGCAACCAATTTACCCAGAACAGACATTAGGTTAACCAGCTTGTAATCTCCTGGATCTGCCCTGGATCCCTTTTTTAAAAATTGGTGTTACATTGGCCATTCCGCAGTCCTCTGGTACTGAGGCTGATCTTAGGGACATGTTACATATTTTTGTTAGAAGATCAGCATTTTCATATTTGAGTTCTTTAAGAATTCTAGGATGGATACCATTGGGGCCCAGTGATTTATTAACTTTCAATTTGTCAGTAAGGCTGAAATCTTTTGTCACCACTATTTGCCTCAGTTCCTGCTCAGACTCCCTTCCTGTAAACATCAGTTCAGCACAGGTCTTCTGCAGTGAAGACAGGTGAAAAGAATTCATTCAGCTTCTCTGAAATCTCATCCTCCTTTAGTATTCCTTTAACTCCATTATCATCCAAAGGCCCAACTGCCTCCCTAGTTGGTTTCCTGCTTCTGATATATTTAAAGAATACTTCATTATTGGCCTTGATGTTGCTAGCGATATGCTCCTCAATATGCTTTTTTGCATCTCTTATTGTCTGCTTGCATCTCCTTTGTGCAAGCTTGTGCTCCCTTTTGCTTTCCTCATTTGGGCAAGACTTCCATTTCCTGAAGGAAGCCTTCTTTTCGCCAGAAAATGAAGGTCTTGCCCAAATAAGGAAAACAAAAGGGAGTACAAGCTTGCACAAAGGAGATCCTGCACTCCTATTTTCCTGGGGCATTCCCTATTTTCGATACCTGTCTCTAGTAAGTCAATGTCTCTATTTTTCCCCTGATTTTCCTCTTGGGGACATTTTGGGGATGCTTAAAATATATTGAGCACATATGTGCACTAGAAGAGCTATTATTGAGGTTCTAGCTAGAGATGGGTGAAGCCTGCCATTCTACTTTTGGAATAGGTGTGTGTCTTTCTGAGTGTTTTGGGGGAAAAGGGGGGAAGCTCAGTCCCCCCAGCCCCGCAAGTATTATCCAAAGTTCACAAAGATGCAGTCTGTGGGGAACTCCCCACCACTGCCTGCCCACTTGCTCTCTGTGTTTCTGTGTGTGGGGAGGGGAAGCGTGGAGCTAACAAGGGAAAATAACAACCAACAGGGCTTGCAAAAGCTATGGGCTTTCCCTAAATGTCCTATTATTTGCAATAAAGGGATCTGAACATGCATGGACACTTTGTTGCCTATGGGAACCCTGGGAACTGTAGATTTTTATTTCCCCTCATAAACAAGTCAGGTGGTATAAAGATCTACACTTTCCAGAGTTAGCAATGCACACTGAGTTTGCACAATTCTGAGTGAAAGCTGCCTAGAAGAAACAGACCATGCCTTGAAAACTGTAAGGTTCTTATTAATTATTATTTCTCTTGGTTAATGAATAAAAATAAATTGAAAAACTATCCTTCCCAGAGTTCATATCTGGAAGAACAGCTTAGAATACAGGAGAAGCTTAGAAGCAGCTTTCAGCTTTAGTCTTGGCTCCAGTTTTCTTTCAAGGCATTAGGATTACAATATAATAAGGCACAGAAAGAAATAATTGGAAACCAAAAAAGGTAGGGCAACGTTTTTTTAAATAAATGCTGGTTAGCTGCAGTTCTCATGAACTTGTTCCACAAAGGTTAACTATACACATTCTATTTTCAGTTACTGAATTTAATTATATTTAAGATGCTGTAGCTCAATGGTAGAAGCACCTGCTTTGCATGCAGAAGGTTCCAGTTCAATCCCTGGCATCTCCAGGTAGTGCTAGGAAAGAATCCTGCCTGAAACCCTAAACAGACAGTGCCAGTCAGTGTCAACAATACCGGGCTAGATGGACCAAGGGTCTGACTCAGTATAAGGCAGCTTCCTATGTTGCTATATTCAGAAATATTCAGTATCCTAGATATGGCCTTTACAAGCAGGTACTGGAATTGTTAGTCACATTTTAAAAAACCCAACTACAAAATGGTTTCATATCAAAGTATTATTTATTGGTATCACAAGGGATATGATTAGTGGCCAAATATATGATCTGAAAAGCTGAGAGATGGTGGAGGTCAAGATAAAACTGGACAGAACTGCCTAAAAATTAGTTGGCCGTGGAGGGACACAATGCTTAATTATCTGGGACTTGTAATTTGTCACTTCCATGTTCTTTTCTAAAGTCCTGAGTCGGCCTCCGTGCCTCAGGATATCACAACCCTGGAAATAGAGCTTTAAATGTCTCTCTGCTTCCGACATGCCTCTATTGAAAAGGAAATGTAAGGCATATACAAAGCCTTAATGAACTTTTTCTTTCCCCCTGGAAAACCTGAAATAATAGACTTTTAAAAAGGATAGTGGCTTACTTCAAAATAATTCATTGAGTCCGTCTGGCATTTGACATTCAGATCATCCATGAACTATGTTTGGTCACTCATTTTATATTTGAACTTTGTGGCAAGGAATGAACATTTTCTCTGAAGAAGCCCATAGATCAAGAAGCAAGATTGGAAAATGCTAGATATCACTTGATGACAGTGGCAGTGTTAGCATACCCTCCAACATTTCACAGATGAAACTAGGGACACACATGTGAGTTTGTAAGAGGTATGCAAGTGATATGGTTAAGCAACATGAAGGTGTGATCAAGAGGGTGTGGCCAGGCAACATGAGGGTGTGGCCAGTAACAAAAGTTATTAGAGGAAACACACAAAATCTTATATATTATAATTATTACATTATTATATTTATTCAATAATATTTTATAAGTGGCTTTTGTAATATTGTTTTTACCTTACTTAAATGCTTAATTGTTGATATCTGGTGTTTTTCATGGGGGGAGGTCAGTGCTTGCAGGGCAATCTATTTCTTTTTGTTTTAAAAGCTTACCCACCCACCCCACACCCCCAAACATGAAGCTTCAGAGAGAAGGGGAAGTTCCTTGCATTTCCTTCTGACACTGTAACCTCACCTGTTAGAGGCACAGAGTCAGCTCTGTTAGGAAATAAAATCTTTGGCAATATAAAGATAGGAATCATGTAATAAATTCCCGCATTCACCTCTCTCCCTCAGTCCAGGCCAGCGAGTGCAGCCTCCACCTCCTTCACTTTTCACCCAGCTAATCCCTTTCCCACAGCAACATTCAGCAGAGGCAGCAGGTAGAGCATGTGCACGTGGGCACACACTTCCTCACCTGGCCCTCCCTGGTTAGCTGCGTCTGTTCCCTCCCTGCTTACTGCAACTGTTCGAGCCTAAGAAGAGCTACTCTTAAAGAGGCCATGGGCAAAATTGCAGCTAAGTTAAAACTGCAAGCTTAGCTGCAATTTTGCCCATGGCCTCTTTAAGAGCAGCTTAAAGTAGCTTACAGTTGCAGGAGACAGGGTAATTCGGGACTCTGCATGACAAAGTGAGAAGTTGAGATGGCTTAAGGGTTTTCGTGATGGTCCAGGCATTTGGGGGGCAATTGGGACTATGTGTTAGAAGGTGGCCCACTAGGGCTGGAGCCCTGACTTGCTGGAAGCCCATCTGCCCCACCACCCTGCTGTCCATGGGTACTTGTTGAAATGAAGGTACAGGGGTCCTGATGATCTTTGTTGCATCTGATCACCCTGGATTAGCTGGATTTTTGCCCACCTGTGCTTCACCTCCTGCTGCCCCACTAATCTTTATGTCTGAGTTCCCCCCCCCCCCTGAAATCAAATGCCCTCCTCTCCCCTGTCCATACATCCTTTTTTACAAACGGGTATCTTATGAGACAGGATCCTTTAAAGAGAGAGAGAGAGACTTTAGAGCATATGTAAATTAGCATGTGCAAATGTGCACATATTTTTGGTCCTGTGGGCCTGAGCCCCGGATTTTTGGTACCTAGCACCATCCCAGCTTGTTGATCTTCTTTTATTTTCTGTCCCTTCAGACAAAAAACATTTCCATGAAAATTATTTCATGGAAAATTTCCATGAAAATTATAAGGCTTGATTTTAGGCCCATATTTATTTAGTGAATAAACAAGATCAGTCATAGGTTGGCTGAGCACAATCAGTTATTTTACTGAAAATAACACAACGGGTGTTAGAACTACCTTAACATTCAGAAAAGGGGAGTTCACCCCCATGCACTGAAAGAACACAATGGGGGGGTGGTGCTAGCCCCACCCCCTGCCATCAGCACCACTGGCTGCCATGCCCACCATTGATTTAGAACACATTGGGGCTATATGTGAGCTCCTCCACTCAAGATGACACCCTGGTTGGGCCAGTGTCCCTCCACGCGTGGAACCATTTTACATGCCTACATCAGTGCATGTATAGAGCCCTTTCCAATGCATTCTGAACATGTGGTGGGTGTGGGCTGGTGGGGCTGCCAGTTGCACCGTCACCAGGGGGCAGAGCTAGCCCTCATGGCCCCAGAACCCTCTCGCATGTTCTTTCAATGTGTGGAAGTGGTAATGTGAACCTTCCATTGTTCATTTGATTTAAATCAGTGTTCTCCAACCTTGGGTCCCCAGACGTTTTTGGCCTACAACTCCCAGCATGCCCCAGCCAGCGACGCTGGCTGGGGCACGCTGGGCGTTGTAGGCCAAAAACATCTGGGGACCCAAGGTTGGAGAACACTGATTTAAAGGATACTGAGCTCTCAACATGGCCTAGGGCAGAGTCTGATTAGAATTTGGCAGGCTGGGATGCTGGAGCCTTCTGGAATGAAGGGTATGAGTAATAGCTCTTTCTCTCTCTCTCTCTCTCTCTCTCTCGTTATGTATTTTGTCATGAGTTTTTTTGCTCAGTCATTTTTGTTCCTAGCCTTCCATCATTTCTGCTCTAGTAATTGACCCTGTTGTTTCATCATGCTCAGGTTCTCTGAATACCAGGGAGTTGACACAGCAATACATCTGGGTTGAGGATGTTTGGGACCAATCATATAAATCGCCTGGGTCATCTTATTCCAAGTCGGGAGCAGGTCCATCACCTAAACCTGCAGGAAACCTGCTGGGAGACCTGAGAAAACCATCTGGATTCGTCATCTTTCAGGAGTGGGCCATCAGATTCATTCTACAACCCCTGGCAATGGTGGTAACAGGCAGCCCGAAGGTCAAAACTGATCAGGTAATTATCTACCCATGCCAGTAGACCCACTCCTGAGTTTCCCACTGACACAGATCATTTCCCCCTAATCCTGTGCAGAAAACCACATCCAAAGGGCACCCTTCCACATGTGTTGGGTCAGATTTAAACCGAGACAGGCCCGTGGTCGTTATGGCAGGCATGAAATCCTGAGCTGTTCCTGACGAGGGAGGCTGTTAGTGGGGTGGTCGGTACACCAACAGAATCCCAATCCTGTCTCAGGTTCCTAAAACCAGGCACAGACATTCAACAGTGGCTGACTCTTGGACAGGGTACCTGACCAGGGAGACAGAATCCCTATAGACCGAGGTTACTCCCTCCCACCCCTCTAGTCAAGTTTTGTGCTGCACCAGAAACCAGACAGTTCTGTAGATAAATCATATTAAAGTCTTCCCTAACTTTATGTTTGCATTGTTGTACACAGCAAAATTCATTCACTAAACTATTTTATTTATGTATTTTATGTTTTGAAGAAAAAGATGGGGAAAGGTCTCAATCTGCATTTTCATTTTCAAATATTAAAATGGCCTCTAATCCTCCATTTGAAGATTCCTAGTGCTTTCCCTAGTACAGTGATGGCGAACCTATGGCACGCGTGCCACAGCTGGCATGCAGGGACCTCTCTGTGGGCACGCGAGAGGAGCGAGATCATGCAGGGGTCCCAGGCGCCTCCTGCCGCGAGGATTCCCCTGAGGGGTGGGAGAGCAAGCAGGGAGAGGAGAGGAGAGGCAGGGAGGGCAGCTGCCACTTTAAATGCTCGGTTGGCTGCTCTCCACCTCGCAGCGCTCACTCTCTGCCTACCTCCTTCTCCAGCCTTGCCTGCCTGCCTGCCTGCCTGCCTGAGAAGGGGTGGCTGGGCTGCCGCTTTAAATCTCCGCCTCGCGCGCTCACTCACTCTGCCCATGGGGGGATAGAAGGGGCTGTGGGGGGGGTGATGTGGAGGAGTCAGGAGACAGCCCTTGCTGGGTCGGGCTCAAAAGACGCACTGGCAACTTGGAGGTGGTGTGATTTAAGCTGTGGTGGCTTGTGAGATTCAACTCTAAACTAAAACCTCAGTATTCAGGTTTAATTGCAGTGTTGGCACTCTGAAATAAATAAGTTGGTTTTGTGTTGCAGTTTGGGCACTCGGGCTCAAAAAGGTTCGCCATCACTGCCCTAGTACCATAGAAAAAGATGTCTTCTACAGATATGCTGAAATAGAGTTTAACTGGAATTTTAAGAAGGAGCTAATATAAAGATGGGCTGGTAAAGATATATGAAAGTACTCGTGAGGCAGACAGATGGAACATTTCACAGATTTTGGCTGATATCTTTGAACTTTTTAACCAGCCCATGTCCCATTCAAGTCTAGCTCTGGCACCATGTTTTTAGGGTTGGGTCGTCTGTTTTTCTAATTTAAGAAGGGGGAAAATTACCAAATCGTTTGATGTCACATTGCTTTGAAACCTCAGCTGTTCATTTTATTTTTATTTTTCCTAATTGGGGTTGGGAAAGTTCAGAGTACAGCTGCAGGGCTGACTAGCTCAAGTAGGAAGTACAAACTGGAATCGACGTACAAAGCTTGGACTGTAAGCTCAAAAACATGAATCCATTAGAGGATCAACTTCTAATGCATCCAAGAGGTCCATTCTGATTTGCCCAGGGTAGTGTAGTCATTGCACAATTGCTCAAGTGGAACATATCTTGTAATACCATTCCCATTTCAATAAAGTTACTGTAATTAATTTTTTGAGTGTTGGGATGAAGAATCCAAAATTCCACCCTGTTGCAAGCCTGACATTTTGGACCATTGCAACATGTTCTCTCACCATCGTCAAGTTCACATTTCCTTGGCCAATAAGACTGTAAAGCAATATTATGTTGCTATTGGCTGGGTCCGTGATTGAGACAATGGAAAGCTCTGAGGTATTTTAGTGCATAATTGGTATATTCCATTAACAAAAAACCTTTCACTTTAACATATTGTGTTAAGGGCTTTCCATTTTCACTCAAGCTCCAAAATGCTGGGAAATTGCAACAGTTAAGGGCCATGCTCTTAACAGACTCATTATTTAGGAAATGCACCTATGGTATAGCATCCTATGGTGTGGTTCCGGCTTCATCACTACCTTGGAGCTGGCTGGCTGGCTGGCAGTGGCAGAGTGGTGGACCTAAGACCCAGACTTGTCCATTGACTGGAATAAACACATGGAATCTATGCAACTGTGTATATGCATTTCCCATCACAAGTACCCAAATGGCAACCAATACCATCAACATAGAATGATACAGTTGGAAGGGACCTTGAAGGTCATCAGGACTACCCTCTTTCCACAGGTAAAAACTTTTGAAGCATCTTTGTTTTCACTGCCCCTTCTACAGCCAGTAGGATAATTACTGCTACCTTTGCATCTCCCCTGCCCCTGAAGGTAATATTGGGCACTTATTATGATATCTTTGTGAAAAAACTATTTATTTTTAGCAGTGGTGTTTAACCTCTCACCATGAAATTCCATTTCGGAGAAGCTCTTGGGGGCCACATTCCAGCGCTACGTGGGGCTGAAGGAAAAAACGGTGGAGCCAAAATACCAGCATATTTTACCTGAAAGCTCTTACTGCCAGTAAGGAAACCTAAGAAGACATTTTAGAATGGGGGAAAACTACACAAAAACTAGGAAACCACCAAAACTATCAGTGGTTGGGGAAAAGGGATGTGGCCACCTGGAGGCCTGGATTAGGACCCCAGGCAGATTGGATTTGGCCCCAGGCCTGAAGATCAACACTTCTGATTTATAGGCTGGGAATAAATGATAGGGAAGCAGCAGACAGGATGGCTATTTTACTGGTCCTAAGGCAAAATCATCAGTACAAGCCACATAATCCATCTACCTGCAGAGTTTTTACACCACCTTTCCTCTACACCAGGAGTGCTTACAAAGCAAGGCAAATATATGACAATCATAACAGTCATCATCATCATCAGGCGATCACTCGTGACCGAGTCTTCCGGGATAAAAGGGGGAAATTCTAAAGAAGATTGTGTAGACTCTAGCGATGGGTCCGTAAGTGACTGTGGAGGCCAATTCTAGATCCACACAGCTTCCCACAGTGAGGACACAGGTTACCAGATAGAAGATGGTCCTGTAAAGGATTCATTTGACGTGCTTTTCGCTTAGCACGTTTCTCCCTTTCACCTTGCACTCGGGCTTCTTCAAAGTCCATGGAACCTTTGTGAAAGGCCAACCTCCATTTAGATCATTCATGGGCCAGACCTTCCCAGTTTTCGATGTTTATATTGCATTTTTTTAGATTAGCCTTATGAACATCTTTAAACCTCTTATAAACCTTGACCACCGATATTCCACTTTCCATCCTTGAGTTGGGAGTAAAGTAACTGCTTTGGGAGACGGCAGTCAGGCATTCGAACAACATGACCGGTCCACTGAAGTTGGCGTTGAAGGATCATTTTTTCAATGCTAGTAGTCTTTGCTTCTTCCAGTACACTGACATTTGTTCGCCTATCTTCCCAAGTAATTTGCAGGATTTTCCGGAGGCAACGTTGATGAAACCTTTCAAGGAGGTGGAAGTGACGTTTATAGATAGTCCATGTTTCGCAGGCATACAATAAAGTTGGTAATACAATGGCTTCATAAACCAGTGTTTTGGTCTTCTTACAAATATCCCGATCCTCGAACACTCTATGTTTCATTCGAGAAAATGTGGAAATGAGTCCCATGGGAACAGAATAATACATCAGGCAGCTGGAAAAATGTAGAGTGCACCAAGCAGCTTCAGCCAGGCTTCCAGTAACAGCATCCAATGCATCCGGTCCAAGATAATGCCCTTTGGCTTCCAGAGCCACACCTTCAGCAGTTTTGTCTGGTTTCTAAAAAAAATTCTAGAAATTCCAGAGAATGCTGCCATGTGGCTGATTAGCCAAATAGATTTTGCCTTCACAAAGTGACCACAATCAACTTGAATTTCTCCCATGAATCCTCAGTAGTGCAGAGTCCACATGTGCTGATGGAGGTTTTACTCTGGTGACTAGGAAATAAAGCACCAAGAGATTTAAAGCTGTTATCCAAAGTAAGCGTACCTGGAAGTGGCCCATTAATATAGTGGTCTTAGTCCTGAGTCAATCCGTTTAGAATTGGGATATCAAAGTTACTTTTTTTTTTTTTTTTTTTAAGAGAGTATAAAATTGCCATTGATACCCTGTTAGTTGAGTTTGAAAACTGAAATTGCCTCTCACTAGGGAACACACAGAGATTGTGCTAGGCAGGGCTGGCCCTGCATGCAACAGAGTGAAGCGACCTACATCAGATGACACCATAGTGGGGGGACCGTGGCAGAAGACAGATAAAGGAATGAATTAGGGTCTGAGTGGTGCAGCAAGACATATTAAATGGTAGCCCAAGTGTGTGTGTTGGAGTTGGGGGACAACATTTGGGTTCTGCTTCAGGCAGCAAAATGTCTTGGACCAGTACTGCTACTAGGATGGGAACACAAATGTTTATTGGGTTACTATATAGAACGAGCCACTAAAATGGTTGCTATCTTTTCTCTTCAGTGGTAAATTTTGAAGTGCAGCCATTCATCATGACCACCCCCATAGCCACACCCCGAAGGACAGTTAAAAAATTCAGGCAGCTGTCTTGACCCATATCAGCAAACTAGTTCTAGCAATTTTATCTCCACCAGGAACAGGTCTTTTGTAAGGCTAATGGGTCTTAATTGCCTGTTCAAGAGCAAGCCGCCCCAAAAGACTTTACACTACAAGAGGAACAATATATTGTTGCTGGGACAAGTTACTGTGAGAATTGCAGCTAAGCTCAGAGGGAACAGGGACTGACGCAGGTAACATCAGCATCCCTGGTGATAAAAAAAAAAGTGCAGCCCCTGCCTCTGAGCCCTGCCTCCACGACACCTCCGCCGGCAACTAATTATTCATACGTTAGAACGATATCCACATTATTTCAGATGAAGCCGACACTTTTCATTTTTTAGTCATATACTATTTTGCAGAGTACGAGGATCTTACAGATGTTAAACTACATCTGTTTACAACATTTTCTAATAAGTCCTCTGAGTTTCCCCCTGGTAGTTTTTGAAAGGCTTATATCTGCTGGCAAAACGCTGTGGTTATTTTTATTAAAATAATTAGTCATGGTGCCTGAGAAAATTAATGAAAAGCTTGAACTGAAGATGTTTGTGAGGAATTATGGATCTTTTCCTGCTACCTTCACAGCTTGTATGTTGCTTTAACCTTTGGATTTAAAAGTCAGGCCCCCTTCCCACCCTGCCACTGAGGAAACCAGTTCACAGTTGTATTATGACTGACAGCAGTTAAACTGAGAGTATTTTCTTCATAAAAAGTTTAAAAGTGATTAGATGTTACAGCACGATTTATGTATGTATGTATGTATGTATGTCCCGCTGTGTTTAATGAGGCTTACTCCAGAGAAGCCAAGTGACAGTTGTGCCAAACTGTTGCATCCCAGACAGTTTTCCTCCTGTCTGTTCTCAGAACTGATTTGAGGCCATTTTACTTTTGCTTAGAATGCACTGCAGCACTAGCTTGGTCTGTGTGGAAAGGGATCTCAAAGGTCATCTAGTCCAACTCCCTGCCAATACAAGAAATCCACTACTACAGTTTCCATGATAGATGTCCATCTGGTCTCTGCTTAAAAACTTCTAGCTAAGGAGTGTTACAACAGATAATTTGGGCTTTAGATTCTCTCTGAGGAGAGAGAGGCTAACCCCACACTCTCATGAAAGGTTTGGGATCTTTGGCTGGAGTAAAGACACATGCAGTTGGGTGAAGTATGCGCTTCGCCCTTTAACACTTAAACATTTAAACATAGACTTGACAAACTAACACTAAACTTGAGACACAACACATTCAGGAGGAAAGAAGAGCTGCTTATTTAAGAAGAAATGTAGAGCAGGTACAGAGTCTTAGTTCCTGGTCTTACATGTTTTACACAATAATTCAGGCAGAAAAATATACCTACTGCATCTCTAATCAAACTCTATAATCTTGATAGAAAAGATCCTTGTGCCCTTGGTAGCTTACGGACAACCAGGAGGGGGGGGAGGGGAAAGGTCCCCACCCCACACTGACAGAAAGGAAAGGAAAGAAGGAAAGAATCCATGGCTATGACTTCTTGGTCCCATGCTGGCAGGGGTCCTGCATGGCAGAGGAGAGCATGAGGTGCATGTGTTCCTGCTTGCTGACTTCTATGGGCTAAGCTTGAATTCTTATACCTTTTCTGCTGCACCTCTGGTTACATGGGCGGGGCAGGGCTCTCCTTGTCTCCCTGACTTTCTTTAATCACTGTTCTTTTGTGTGCTAATGGTTGCCTTTGTGTGAGGCTGGGGCCCTTGCAGGGTGTCTTAGGAAAACCTTTTGTGGGTTTTTCTAGCTTGATGGGTTTAAAATTCTGATTGAATCCTTCTATTGGGGAAAGCCACCCTCTTGCAGGGCTAATTCTAAGGTTTTTTTCAGGAAAGTCTCTCCTGTGACTTTAGGCCATGTGTGTGTTAATCTCATCTGCTGCCCATTCATCCTTCCTAGATCTCAATCACCCTCCATCCACGCCTTCATTTGCAATCCTGTGCACCAGTCCACTTGCTGAGGCTGTTCATTTCTCAGGAACCCAAGCTTACCCAACCTCTTGCTGGGGCCTGCTGTGGTCATCCTTGTGCTTGACATAACTATAACTAAATTGTTATTAATTATATCTACCCATAACAGGAGGCTCCACCACTTTCTGAAGCAAACTGTCAAACAGCTTGTGCTATCGGGATATTTTTCCTAATGTTTAGTCAAAATCCTTTTTCTTGTAATTTGAACTAAATCAGAACAGAGTTGTACTATTACTTCTCGTGATATGGGCACTATACTTTTGTTGATACAACCTAGAATTGCATTAGCCATTTTAGCTGCCACATCACACTGTAGTTTACACACACACACACAAGTAGCACTTAATTAATAGTTTAATCCTTGCCTCTTCTTTTAAAGCAGCTTCTTTCCATTTAATTAGTTGTTTCCTGTTCTCTTGTGTGGCTGCTGCATTCCTGAACTGACCTTTAATTAGTTGGTTCTTGTTCCCTGGGGACATGGGGCATTGATTATTCATTGCAGCCAGACAATTGAATATGTTAATTATATATTTTTAAAGATTGTGCAATTGCAACTAATTTAAGGGGCAACATCTGAAGAGCAGAAGCCACTTTAAAAGAAATATAGCGCTATATGAGTACAATTTTTGGCAGAACATTGGGATATAAATGTAATTAATACATGCATAAAATATATTGTGTCAAGTGGAACCACCACCTCAATTCTGCTGCCAGCTGATGATTAAAGAAAAGAGGTCTCAGCAGCACTAAAGGGTCCTAATGTGGGAGCAACCTAGTTCTGTGAACTAGGAACTCTAAGAGATATTTCTCAGCTCCCTCATCACATGACAATTTCTAAGATTTGTGTGGGAAAGCCATGACAGTCAAACGGATATAAAACCAATAGCCAGGCCTGTGGCTTATGCTGGCTCAGCTTGTCTGAGCGTGGAAAGCTAAGCAGGGTCAAGCCTGGTTATTACTTGGATGGAAGACCCCTCCTCTAGTTTCCTGCATTGAGCAGGGGGTTGGACTCGATAGCCTTGTAGGCTCCTTCCAACTCTATGATCTATGAAATCTATGATTCCCAAGTATAGATATTCCCCTAGAAACAAGTCTAACGAGTTGCTGCCATTTGAGTCCCAATACTAAATGGAGCTCTGTGGGGATGGCGTGCGTGGAGATTCTTTCCCCTCCCAACTGTGGCACAGTGCTTGTGTAGAACATCCAAAATTGCCCATAAGCACTGAGGACATAATCCATCCCTATTAAAATCAAAGGGAGTTTTACAGGAATAAATGGAAGTCACATATCCTGTTGTTCCTGCTCATTTTACAGGACTTCTTGATTTATTTATTTTAATAGTGTTGTCTCGAAATAGCATGCAAAATTATAGGGGACCATTTATTACTTTGTGCCCTCCAGCATTCCACAGATGAAATTAAGGATGTTTGTTCATTTTCAAAAATTATTTCCCACCAAGGATCACACTAATTGAGCTCCTCCGCCCCCAATTCACATTGCTGAAGTTTCTTCTCCACCTGTTATACACTGTAATCATTTACTCTATGTTGACTCTGTTTAATCTCACAGTGACTCTGGAGTATACTTATTATGGAATCGTTGTAACTCAAATACATAATCAGCAGCAATATTTACTATCTGAACAGGTACTTATGCAGTGGGGTGAGGATGGCAGCAGTGAATCACTGCACGTTTTGTATGCATGAGCATGTATTCACATGAAGAGACATAGGAAGCAGACTGTAATCTGAAGAATAGCAACTCTGGCCTCAGTTATCCATGCTCTGGTTAGGCTACTGTAATGCCCTATACATGGGGCCGCCGTTGAAGACTGTTCAAAAGCTGCAGTTTATTTATTTATTATATTTGTATCCCACCTTTTTTACTGCAAGGAACTCAAGGCGGTTTACATAATCCCCCTCTCCATTTTATCCTCACAACAACCCTGTGACGTAGGTTAGGCTGAGTCTGTGACTGGCCCAAAGTCACCCAGTGAGCATCCTGGCTGTGTGGGGACTAGAACCTGGATTTCCAAAGTCCCAGTCCAACACTTTAACCATTATGCTACACTGGCTCTCAGTTAGTGGCAGTATGTGGCTGCTTGGCTGGGCGTTATGATTGTTCTGTGCCCATACTATGCCAATTGCACTGGCTCCCAGTCCATTTCTGAGCTGACTGACTTCAGAGTGCTGTGCTTGACCTTTGAAGCCCTTTATGGCTTAGGACCAGGGTACCTGAAGGGCCACGTCTCCATATGTACCTACCGTACATTACATTCTTCAATAAAGGGCCTCCTACAGGTTCTCCCACCTTCCGAGGTGAGGCGGGTAGCTGTCAGAGAAAGGGCCTTCTTGGTTGGTAGCACTCCAGTTGTGCAGCACTGTTCCCAAAGAGGCTCATCTGGAGTCTTCCTTATTGTCTTTTTTTTTTCGTGCCAAGGAAAGACCTTTATATTTTCCTGAGCTGTTAAGGTTCAATTTTAATCCTGCTGTTTGTTTTATGTTTTGTTTTATAGGATTTTGTGGCTTTTCGCTAGTGCTGTGCTGAAAAAAGTTTCCATATCTTTTTCAAGCATTCTCATTCAATTTGATAGAAAAGAAATGGCTTTCGAAAAGAAATTCAGAGGAGAAGAAAACTTCAGAGAAATTCTCATGGGTTTGGTTCAGACAGAGTTCTTATGCTTACCTTACTTATGGTGGCTGAGGAGTGCTTTTGAGTGTCCTGTCTTTCATTGTACACAATCATCTCTGGCTGCCTGTAGCCTCCTTGGCATCCTGCAGTTCCCGCCCAGAGGAAGACATCATGAGGTAATAATAAATCCTCTCACGCGGCTTTTTCAGATCGGGAAGTACAGGCAGCCTGGGAGGCTGCAAAGCAATGGAGAGAAAACAGTTTGAGAATTTTTCCTCCACCTGGAGAAAATCAGTGAAATTGTCCACCCAATTTCTCTGTTCACAAATAGGGTGGAGAATTTTGAGAGGCCATTTGTGCACAGCTGTACTTTCTAAAAGCTTTTTCTATTTTTTCTATTAATGTTTTAAATGTTTTGTTCTTTTTTGGAAACTGCCTTGGGAATGTAACTGAAGGCTGGTATAAAAATACTTGTAGCAAATGATGATGATGATGATGATGATGATGATGATGATGATGATGATGATGATGATGTGGTGTTATAATAAATACAAAGAATTGCAGTAAATAATAATATTTATTATAATAATAAATAATTCATTAATGGCAACCCTAACTAACTTTATAAAGGAAAACTCCTTTCCTCTTTGAAAGGAAAACTCTGTTCCCATCTGTCCCAAAGGCAAGATAGAAACATTTCTTTTAGTAGGCACAAGGGTTCTGAAAACAGATCCCTGTTATTGTTAGAGCATATGAATTTTGGTGTTCTTTGGAGGGTTTTCCTTGAGGGAGGTGGGTGGGAACCACCACAGCTGGTGTTGAATCCATTTCCCCAGAATGTGATGATGAATGTCTTTCTCTCTGTCATGTACAGATTTGTAGGATCCAAATTGTATGCCATTTTTATAGTGTTGGTGGCAATGTCCTTATCTTCCAAAAGAAGATGCAATTTAATTTCTAATTACAGGGACAGTCTCACGATACTGCAGTTTTATGTTTAATCTAAGAGCTCCAAATATGCTGTTTGAATTTGAAAGTTTTCCATAAGCCTTTTGGTGGTAGGGATTGGGGAAGGGGTGTAAGTGGAACATGATGACCCAATTTGAATGATCACTGCAGCTTAAACAAACTTGTTTAAGCCGCAGTGCGTGCCACCATGGCTTGTTTAAGCCGGGTGCCTTTTGCCTGGCTGCGGCTTGTTGTGTCATTTGAACCCGGGTGGCATGACTTGTTTGAGGGGGAAACAACCCTCAAATAACCCAAAAGCAGGCCATGGGCTATTTGAGGGTTGTTTCCCTCTCAAATAAGCCACGCTGCCCAGGTTTGGATGACACAACAAACTGCACCCAGGTGGGTAATTAGGCAAATGGCGCCTGGCAGGCACTAGCATGTGCTGTAGCTCAAACAAGCCACCATGGCTTGTTTAAGATGTGGTGATTATTTGAACCAGGCCATTAGGAAAATGACAACCCGGGGAAGCCCCAGTGGCAAGTAGGGATGTTTCTTTGATTTAAACTGTAAATCTAAACCACCATGATTAAGACTGCATTCTTTTTGGCTCAAAGCCTCTCTGCTGAATCATACTTCTCCTGCTTAAAGCTGTAATAAACTTTTAAGTACTGCTATTATTCTAAGGCTTGATTAATCCCAGGCTGCCTGGCACAAGCATGAGTTCCACATAAAAGAAAAGTCCAGAGCTTTGTAGAAAAGCTCTGTCAACCATAACTGTGTGTGTGTATGTATGCATGTAAGTAAGCGTAACCCTTCAGGAAACAGTAAGCCGCAAACCTGTAGGAAAGAAGTATTGCCTTCTGAACTAACTGCAAGGACATTTAGACCAACTTCAGACATCACAACAACCCATTTTTTTTTCTCCAACCCTGGTTGTTGTGAGTGAATCAGGAGTGAGCGAGTGTGCTATTTCTCGCCACCCAATCACTCGTGCTGCAGCTGGGTGGAGCTAAATGACTCAGGGATTCCTCGTCCCTGGGTTGTTGATTGTGACATCTGAACAGAGTATTTTGGGTTGTTGGGAGAGAGAGACAACCCCATGTTGTGATAAGGGATGTTGGAGAAATCTGCAATGGATTCAAATGAGTCCAGATTTCTATGAATCTGACTTGCGGATTCCACAGTGGACCGGCTTGTTCCAAAGCACACAGATTCCACAGACTTGCAGACCAGCTCTTCACTTTTCGGAGGGATTTGTGCTAATTCTCACTAGTGCTAAAATGCACATTTGCTCAAGTGCACCTGAGCACTGATGTGAATATGAATGAATTAGCACAAGCAGAATGAAATTCTGGTACATAAAAAATCCAATGTTCAGTGAGAGGAGGATGGAACAAAAGACGCCTGACATTCTGCAAAACACAGGCGGAAGGGATTTAACAAAATCCATACATCCCTAGTTGTAACCTATGATTTGTTCTTGGGTTACAATTCTGCGTTACCTCTCCCACAACAACCCAGAGTTCTGGGTTAGGACATGGTGACCAACAATCCAGGGACAGAGTGTCCCTGGGTTGTTTAGCTCAGCAGGAGCACTTAGGCCAGTTGGAGCCAGCATGTTCGCTTGCTCATTCCCACTCATTCATTCATTACTACCCAATGGTTTAAACAACCTAATGGTAGTTGTTGTGACATGCAAACCAAACCAGTATCAGCATAGCTGTGTGGGGCTTATTAGTTGCAGAGATTTTTTAAACATAGAGACAAGGCAGTTATTGGCCTGGTTTGCATATAATGCTAAGCCATTATGTGGTTTGTTGAAACTTGGCATGCTGTTGTGTCTGAACCCATCGCTGCCAACGAACCATGGTTCCTTAGCTAGCTATAAACCACAAATAGAACCCATGGTTTGTTGTTGACTTACGAAGTCTGGCTTGTTTAAACCATAGCTTGTCATGATGTCTGAACCCAGAACTGTGGCTTATCCCTGGCTTGTTTGTGCTGCTGTCTGCCCTGCAACAGAGGTGCACAGCAACAGCAGACTGAAAATAGGGGCGAACAAGTGACATTTGAGATCACCAGGATTCTCCAAACATAATCTCATCACTTGTCTTGTGCCTGATCCCTGTTTGTGTTTGTGATCGTTGCTGCCTTTGCAAAAACTGGAAAATTGCAAACTGAGCACTGAATTTGCACAAATCTTCTCAAATCTGCGCAAATTAGGAAATGTGTGCATTTCAAACTGAGAATCGGGAATGAGATGAACACGAGCACATGTTCGACAATTTGCGGATGTTTTTGGTGGACACGTGCTCTCGTTCACATTTGGAGCTTCGAACTGGGCATGCTCACATGTTTTGTGAGCAAAAACAAACTTCTCATACATCCCTAGGGTGAAACGGGGGAAATAGGGAACTGGGGAAAACAAGCTGTGGTTCATACATCTAGAGCTCATGTACATCTAGAGCTCTTGCTGCTTTAAGAAAATGGACCAGGTTAGCTACCATTATTTTCCCTTCCCTTCTACAACATGGGCAGCTGTCTGGCTTGCTGTGCCTTCCTTACCTATCTTTTACAATGCAGTTTCCTCCTAAAACAGGGCTGTTAAAGGTAGAGGAACTCTTCATAGGAGTACCAACCTGAACTTCATGTAGAAGCATAGCGAGCGATAGCTGAACAACATTTTCAGCTGTTTAGATGTGGATAGTTTGCTGTCCTTCCCATTCTGCCTTTAACAGTAGTTATCAGCACTTCCTTAATAGATGGACCAGTGTGTGTTTATATTTTAGACTTGAGTGTGGGTATATAAATTAAAAAAGAAATGTCCATCTTATGAACTAAGACTGGCACTTTTGTTTTGTTTGAATAAACAGAACCAGGACACACACCCCCATCAATTCTTCTATGTAAACACATATGTGCTGTTCTCAATGGACAAACGGCGTTTGTATTTTCTACTTGGGTATCTATACCCGGATACAAACTGCGAAGTCAGAATTGGCCCTGGCCATCCTTGCTCAGACAGAGAAGGGTACAGCTGGGAGCCGCTTTGGCCTTGAGTGATTCTACACCACTAGGAATTACTGAACCATGTCAGTTGGGTCAATTATTGATCCATGTGAGTTGGATGGCAAAGACCCCATGCACTGGACCCTGGCCACATGGTTGTTTTATTCACATACACGCACTCCCCAGCGGCATGGAATTGCACCATAGAGAAAGAGCTGCTGAGTGTGTGTGCGCAAAAAAAGAAGTGTTATGTTCAGTACAAGTTAGCATTCTCTTCTTCACTCTGTAGAGTAACACTTAGGAACATTTTCCAATCTGACATATCATAGCAGTCAAATGATACGTTCTGCCTTGAGCGATAAGTCTCTTGTAGTGATTAATGGAAGTAAGGAATCCGAACAATTCACAGGTGTACACGCACCTACTTGAGCCTTTATTTAACATCGTGGTGAATCTCTGTTTTTAAGTCATGTCTGATACATTATCCTGATAGGTTTCCTTGTCTATGTTAACTTGATTTATGAAGTGTGTGAGAAAGGCTAAATGTTTTATTAGAGACATTATACAACTTGAAGCATGTTTGCAAATAACACTTTTGCATTTCTCAAGTCAAACTATTTATCCATCTGCTTGCTTGAAATGATGGAGCATTTTTCTCCTAATCAAATTGTTAAAAAAGGGGGCATCTACAAGGACAAATAGGCCATGCTTCAAAGTAAGACAACCCAGTTGTTGGCTTGTGAATTTTTAAATGTTAGACATGCAATCTTTTAAAAATCTATTAAGCAGATACAAGCATAGTGCTCTTGAATATTATCTGTTACAACCAGAGATGGACAAATGAACCCCTATTCAGTCTATGTCAGTTTCACATGTATTCAATTATAAGTCCATTCCATTCATTTTCTGCATCAGTCTGCTTTAAAAAAAAAAAAAAGGCATGAAAATTCATTTATTTTTTTAATGGATTTTCCCTAATGTGCACATTTTTATATGCAACTTTTGCTGCTATTCGTATTTTTGCATACAATTTTTGAATGGAGAACCACATCACAAAATTTGTGGAAGTATGCAATCCAAAAGATAACTGTGTTTTGATCCACATATGAGTCTAGGGAGTGCGAATTAGGTCGGTCTGCATAAAAATGTGGACCAAAGGATATTCTACCCCAATCCTAGTTATAGTTCTTCAAGGGAAGATCACACTGAAATTTCATAGGAGTACAATCTTTGTTATTGATTGTGGCAGCAGCTGTTCCAAAGCTATCTCTTCCAAGAACTCAATCAAAACTTTGCCTGAGAATCCTAGAGAAGAAATCCAACATCTATATCTCAGATTCTAAACGCAGGGTAAAGTTCCCTGCTAAATGTTATTACCTAATTTTGCTGATGCTAAAAATTAGTATTTGATTTCAAACTCTGTAATTTTAAAGTAAAATAACTGTATGAAAAACTCTCAACCTGAGTTAAAGCTGTCTTAGAAGTGTCTCCACCCCATATGTGACACTTGTAAGAAATGCATTTGAGCCTCTCTTTCAAATTGTGTGTATGTTGTTAATGCAAGAGAGAATTTTTTGGGGGGGGGGATTCAAATGTATATCCTAACCAACACAGGTTTAATATTTGTATTATGAGCCAATTTAAAAACAGCCTGAAATGTGTGAAAACAGCCTAAAGCACTCATGCGTAGTGGTTAGAGTGTTGGACTGGGACTTGGGAGATCCGGGTTCAAATCCCCGCTCGGCCATGAAACTCACTGGGTGACTTTGGGCCAGTCACTGACTCTCAGCCTAACCTACCTCACAGGGTTGTTGTGAGGGTAACATGGAGAGGAGGAGGAGGAGGATTATGTAAGCCGCCTTGAGTTCCTTGCAGGAAAAAAAGCGGGGTATAAATATAATAAAATAATAATAATAATAATAATAATAATAATAATAATTATTATTATTATTATTTACATTTATATACCCGTCTTTTTTCCTGCAAGGAACTCATAATCTTCCTCCTCTTGATTTTATTCCTCAAAACAACCATGCGAGGTAGGTTAGGCTGACAGTCTATGGGACGGGTAGCACATAATGAGATCCCATGGCCTGCAGCACACTTGCCACTTCCGCTTTCACTCAGCAAGTAGCAACCCACGATCAGCTCCTTCTTAGGTTGCTGAGTGTGACATGTCAACCCTGACCGCTGGTTTGTTTAGGTGCTAAACAGCCCAGCGGTTAACCCAAGAATAAACAGCCTCACGGCCAAGTGGAGGACAGAACCTGAGTCTCTCCAGTCCCAATCCAACATCCTCATCACAACATCAGACTGGCCCTCCAGTGAGTAGACTTTGTAAGAACTCTGACCTCTAATTTGGTGACAATGTATGTATGACAATGTATAGCGGGGCCAGCTTCATTCGGTACCTGTGAAGGCCCATGATCCTTGGATCCCCCGCCTGACCCTATTGCCGCTGCTCCTCCTCCTCCTAGGGATGTGTGAGAAATGAGTGGGGTGAAAATCTGATGGATTTTCTCGACTCGGCCCCTGCAGATTCCATTTTGTGAACCCTGCACTGCCGCTGACTCAATCTGACGTGAGTCAAGCCAGAAAGCAGACTTCTGTTTTTAAAATGGACCGCAATTTGCGGTTTTTTTTTTTACTAAAAAAGTTAGGGAAATTTGCACAAAATTCGGGCCTCCGCTCTGCAAATTTGTGCAAATTGCACAAATTTTGCACAGATTTGCACAAACTGCAGAGCAGAGGCCAAATTTTGCACAAATTTGAAATTAACTGTCAGAAGATTCAAGGTGGCCAAAGTGGAGTATGTGCATATGCAGTGAGAGGAGGATGCTCCCATTCTTCTCATGTTAAATGCTACAACAAGAACAACAACAAGAACAACAACAATGATTCAAATATAAGGAGTCGGCCCCAATTTATGCAAATTTCAATTTGCACTAGAGATTCAGTATGCACTTCTCGGCTCCAAATTCGCGCAAATATTTCGAGCAATTTTGTGGAAGCCGAGAAAAATACACAACTTGACCCACTTTTAGCCATCAGGTCAGAAATGTGTCGAAGAAAGCCCATCGAGTTCAAATGGAATGAGTTTTCCAGTGTCACACATTCCTAGCTCCTCCTCCTCCTTGCTGCTTCTATGTGTTCATCTAGCCCAGGGCTCTCCAACCTTGGGTCCCCAGAAGTTGCTGAACTACAGCTCCCAGAATCCCTTGCCATTAGCCATTCTGGCTGGGTATGCTGGGCAACATCTGGGGACCCAAGGTTGGAGAGCCCTGAGAAAACAAGCAATGAGAGGAGCAAGGAGATGGAACAGTAACTTCCTTGTGCCATGGTGCACATTGGGCTCAGAGGCTGTGGCAAGCAGGACAAGGTGGGTGTATTCGGGGAGGGGGGCATTGAGAGAATTTTACTCAAGCCCCCCTCCCCCAAATCTGGAACCAGCATTGCACCTAAAGTTAATTTAGATAACATGATGACATAACTGCTGTGAATCTGAGAGAAAACACCTGGGAAATATGTGTATATAGCATCTCCAACCATTCTCTCATGTGGAACACTGTGTTTCTTTTCTATCCTTGTGTCAACTGTACTTAGTTTTCTTTTAGTCTTACATTTTCCATGCACATGGTAAATATGAATGTTCATCAGAATCCATTCTGGTATTTTATCCATTCTGGTACTCTGGTGGTTTTTCATATTTGAGAACGATGTGATATGAATGTTTTCTCTTCCTCTCATTTTGGAACTTTTCATTATAGAACAGATGTTCAAATGTTGGAAATGTCAATATCTATTAGAACCAAATACATAGAATAATAGAATCGGAAGTGTTAGTTCATAATCTAGAGATTCAGTTTAGAATTACTAGTTGTAATATTTACAACTAGTGCTGTGCTGAAAATTTCGCCTACATTCTTTTCGAACATTCTCATTCAATTTGATAGAAAAGAAATTGCTTTAGAAAAGAAATCCAAAGGAGAAGAAAATTTAGAAGAAAATCTCACGGGTTGGGTTCGGAGTACTTATGCTTACCTTACTTATGAGGTCGCTGAAGTGTGTGTGTGAGTGTTCTATCCTTCATTGTACATTCACCTCTCCAGGAGCCTGTAGCTTCTTTGGCTTCCTGCACTTCAAGCCCAGTGGAAGAGATCACGGGGTGATTCTTCCCATAGGGCTTTTTCAGATCAGGAAGTACAGGCAGCCTAGGAGGCTGCAGAGCAATGGAGAGATGTGTAATAGAAAGAAAACATACACACAGCACCCTCAGCCACCTCACAGTGTTAGGTAAACTCAAAAACACCACCTTCTCTCTCCTGAGTCCTGCCCCCCCCCCCCATGTCCTGGAATGACACTAGGTATGGGGCATTGTGCAGGATGCAAAATTGAGGCCAGACTGCCAACACAGTTTCACCTCTTCGAGAGGTACAGCTGATTTGGGACACGAGGCAGGGCCTTCTCTATTGTGGCACCCAGGGATTCCCTCCCTAGAGAGGCTTGACTGGCTCTCTCCCCTTTAAGCTTTAGGTGAGCTGTTAAAGACTTTTAAAAATTGCACCTAGTTTTTAGCCTGTGAGACATTTCACTTTCCTTGCTATATTTTATTATATTGTTTGTTTGTTTTTTAATTGTGTTTGTCCTGGGTTGTATCCAGTTGGTTTCCCTCTGCTGACAGAAGGCCAGTGGAGGGCTTCCATCAGTGGAAAGGTGAAGAAGTGATTTTCAAGTATTCCTCCCCCCTTGCAGCCCTCTAATCCCCGACCCCGAATCTGCTTTGGAGGGTTAAGGGGCCCTTCAGAACAGCATGGGAGGTGCAGGAACGGTGCAGGGCTGTTTGGCGCCCTAGGCCAAATTATATTTAGCGCCCCCCCTCTCGTGCCGTGGGGGGGGGCTCCGGAGCAAAGCAGCCCTGCTCTGCAACCCCCCCGCGCCGCCACCGCCGCCCCACCACCACCTACCTTCCCCCCGCCCCCGCTGCTGGCTGCTGCTGCTGCTGCCGCTGCCGCCGCCTCCTCCTCCGACGCGACGGGACCCCCACGCTTTTTTTTTTTTTGCCGGGGAAACCAGGGCAACAGGGCTGTTTAAGCCCTGTTGCCCGTTCCTCCTCCCACCAAAACAACGCCGGCGGGGCTCCAGAAACGACGGGAAGGTAGGTAGGTGGCTGGCGCGCGCGCGGGGGGGGGAGGTGCGGCGGCGGCGGCAGCAGCTGGCAGGCGGGCGGGCGGGGAGGTGCGGCGGAGGCGGCAGGCAGGGCAGGAGCACGCCGGAGGCGAGGAAGGGGTGCAGAAACACTGCGCCCTTTTCCGCCACGCGCCCTAGGCAGCCGCCTGGGTCTGCCTAGCGGTAGCGCCGGCCCTGGGGAGGTGACATGCGTGCCTGCAGGAGGGAGGGGGAATAACCTAAAACAGCTTTCCTCCCCATTCCACTGATGAAAACATCTGCTGAATCAAAGAGCCTTCTGTCTGTCACTGCCCTGGACTGGGAACCCACAGAGACTGAGTTCTCCAGCACCACAGCTCTGATGGCGAGTTGCAGCTGCTCCCTCATCCATCCCATGTAGGGCTCTCTTCCTACACGCCACATCTGCTAAATCCTGGGGAAGTGCCACTCAGTCTCTCCAGTGGGGAGTATTTCGCAACCAGATCCTCATTCCTCAGACCCTCACCGCCCCCTAGAAGTTATTACAGAAAAAGCTTCAAAAAGGTACTAGCCCTTTAAGATAATCAGATGCATCACTTGAGGGGGTGGAGCTCCTGGAAAGACTGGTCAAGCTATAACACTCTGGCAATTGCTCCAGGCCAGTGCTGGAGTAATTTGTCTCTTACCTTACAACTGTTGAGGGATTGCTAGCTGCAATCCTGAATTCAAGTATGTTGGAGCCAATACCTGCAGTAATGTCCAGGGTCCTAAGCCGTACCAGTTGGCTGCCTTGTCTCATGCCCTCTCGGCTGTGCTGTCACCCTGTTGGGACGACTGAATCCCTAATCCAGGGGTGTTGAATTTCTTTCAGCCTGAAGGCCAAATTCAATTTTGGAGAAGCTCTCAGGGGCCACATTCCAGTGGTGGGCGGGGCTGAAGGCAAAATGGTGCAGAGCATTTTGACCTTTTAGAATGGGGAAGAAACTGCAGAAAAGCCAGGAAGCCACCAAATGTTTGGTGGTTGGGAGAATGGGGTGGGGCAGGAGTGGAGCGTGGCCATCTGGGAAAACCTCTGGGCTGGACAGGGTCCCCAGGAGGGCCAGATGCAGCCCTGGGCCTGAGGTTCTGCACCCCTGCACAGGCCTAGCATTGGGCTGGCATGGGTGGGCAGCTGCTGAGGGCCCAAAGTCTCAGAAGGGCCCATCACTGCCCCTAAGCCTGCTGTGACTGCCAACATCCTCATCCTCCTCTTTGCCCAACTGGCTGGCCTGCCTGTTGAAATGAAGCACCATGGCTGAGCCTGCAGGACCCACAGTGCCCCATTAAATATATATATATATTACTTACATATATATATATATAAAACTTACATTTTGAGTAGCAGTGATCTGAACCAATCAGATGCTGCCTTTGGGGGAGGACACAGCCAATGAGGGCACAGGGTTAGGATGGTGGCCAGCAGAGGCAGAGGGCTTTGGCAGTGGGGGGCAGCACTATGCCAAGGGCTCAATGGAGTCTGGCAGTGCCCCCCCCCCTGCAATACATTGTATTCATACACACCATACTTGTGGTTGGAAAGGGAAGCAGTAAGTAGGGTTCCATCATCCCGTCTTTAGTTCGCTTGTTATTTTATTAATTTTAATTAATGATTCTTTTTGGGTCAAGTGTTACGGTACTTGCCTTGTTTGATGCATGTTGTAATGTTGGTATGCCTTTTGCTTTAAAATGGATTAAATGCTTTTTATAAATTGATGAAATTTTAGGGGAAGGGGGCATCAAGGATAACAGAATAGCAGTGGAATTTCAGAAAAGGAGGAAGCAGATTGTAACAAGGGAGAAATGTGGTAAAATACAGCTTTGCCTTGGCTGCAATCACTTACCTGGGAGTAATTCCCACTGAACTCATACATACATACATGCATATATAGAATTGCACTGTTAAGGGGTTATATGAAAATGTTCAACTGGTATTTCAATTGCAAGTGTATACATTTTATTGCCCTTTAAAACAACTACTTTTTTTTAAATCTGATTTTCAAACTCATTGTTCATGCAAACTTTTTCTAAGATTTCATGTCTCATGGTGTGATGGATTCCCTACACACACACACACACCACCAAGTAATTGGGCAGACTGAGTAATGTAAGAACAGGTGCTTTTCAGCTGTGCAGACATATCAAGTTCAAAAAAGGAAACAATGTCTTGCTAATGAGGAGATTAATACCTCTCATATATACACCAAATTGTTGTTGAAACATTGATGACTTCTGGGAGACAGAAGTTTAGTGTGTCTTTGCTAAATAATTAAGCATGCGAAGGTCTCCTCCCTTTTCCATCTGGCTAAATCTCAAGAAGCCTGGGTAGACATTCATGGATTATTGATACTTAGTAAATCCCTATTTTATCTCTCCAAGCGCACTGTATCCTACAAACTAATGATAAACTTTGGGAATAATAGCAAAGAAATGCAAAACGTATTGAAGAGGTAGGTCTCTACATGTATTTAATCAAGGATTTGCATTTTTCAAACTGCAGAAATTTGGACCATTGCAAGTGAAAAATTCTGCAAAATTCCAGAATCCAACTTTTTCCTAACTTTCCTCTGTTGCTGTGTGCACAGAACAGTACATTGATTGGGAGGGTACAGGATATAAAGGATGAAGACAGGCATAAATTTACAACAGAGTCGTAGCAAGTTTTTCAGCCAGCAGTGTGAGCCTCTTCTTTAAATGTAAACAACTGATGTATGTAGCAGCAAATTGAACAAAGGACCAAAGATTCAATGAAGCAATCATCACAGTGCTTTTGATTCCTAATTGAACATGGCTATATTCAAAGCTGGCTGCCTGGCCTGTTTTTCTCATGCTCCTGCATGACTTTGGATTTTGGAAAGGATCGGGTAAACAATATTCCATTCCTGCCAGGGCCAAACTAGATAATGCAAGTGTCAGATCTGATGTTAAAAAGACATGTTTAAAAATAAATAAAAAGGAAAGAAATAGAAGGCATTGGCTGACAAACAGGAATGGGACTGTGGCATGCTCCAATCCTTGCCCCCATGGCCCTAATGAAAATAACCCCTGAAGCTGCTAGTAATGCCAATAACAGCTTCCCTCCTGGAGCAAATACCAAGTTTGAGGCGGGGGGAAATATTTCAATCAGGGTCATGGTACAGGCAGGAGGGGTTTTTAATCCCACTTCCTGCCCACAACTGGACGTTCCCTATTTAAGCCCCAATGCACTCCTTTTTTAAAGACACGTGAAACACGATTATGCATTTCTTGTATCATCTAGTTTGCCCCCAGATTGGAGCTACCCTAGAGCAGGACCTAGTAGGCAGGCACTGGTCCCACCTCCCCCTCATCCTGATGAAATGTTCTGCAAGGAAAGTAGAGGGATCACCCCAACCACGCAACAATGCTTCCTGGACATAAGAGCCCCAGGGTCTGTTCCCTGCCCTGGAAGCCTCTCTCCATTTAGGGCAGAAGTGCAAAATATGGGGCCCATGGGCTGCAGGCAGCCTGCCAAGCCCTGTCCAGCAACACCCCCAGACCCCCAGTATCTGTTGCTACCAAAAAAAGGGGGGGAGAGGAAAAACTCTCTAGGAATGGGCTTTATGGTTCCTGCCATAAAAAACTCATTCCTGGAGCATCCTAGAAAGCGGTGTGCTTCCTGCTCACTTTCTAGGATGCTCTAGCGATGCTCTATGGCAGGAACTATAGATCCAGAACCCTGTTAAGGCAGGCTCTGCAATTGCACTGGGTTTTATTCTCATTCAAGCAAATGTGAGTAGAACTCCCTTTCAGACCTTGCAGGTTCAACATGGCAAGGTCTGAACTGAGGGGTGGTGGGGCGGGTGTGCCTGGAGACATAGGGGCAGGGCCAGCATGCACGGCTCCATGCCAGTACTCACTTTCAGCCCTCATGCAATCAGGTGGATGCCTGAACAGGGAGTTCTATGTGGCGACCCCCGCCACCAGAGCAGACACTCGATGTGGCCCTCCAGGCTGGAAAGATTGTGTATCCCCTGATTTGGGGACTTTATGTAGTAAAAACATGACATTGTCACCTTGTAAGGACATTAGAATAAGAAAGCGTTCTCTAAGGAAAAATAGAAGAAAGCCAATGTTGGATGTGAAAATTAGATTTAGGTGCATAAATGGGAATAAGCCTTAAGTACTACCTGCTCCCTGGATTTTAAAGTTGCTTATTACAGATGGAACAATGGCAATCAAAGAGGCAGTAATAAAGGATTGTCGGGTTTTAAAAGGTGATTTACAACTGAAAAGGAACTCCTCTGATTAGAAATGTGAAGGAAATTCCAAAGATGAAAGAAGAAGAGTATGACCAATTTTTAAGGGATATGGAAAAAGAGAATGGGAGGAGGTAATCTAGATTTTGCTGAGCAAGAGGGTAAGTAACTGACCTAAAAAAAACTTCTGAGAAATGAACAGTTCAGCTACGGGACTTGAAGCTGCCTCAGTTCATATGTTTCAAAGATCAATTTGGTTCACCTCTGGGAATCCACAGCCCAGCAGGAATTGCATGGAGGCAGCAATTGTGTAAATCGGTGCCTCATTTGGGTGGTGGGGAACTGCTATAAAGCTGTGCCATTTGCACAATCCTGACTGCTCCTTTTTGGGCAAGATATTTGCATAAAGCCAATGGGACCATCTTTGGATATTACAAGAACAATCAAGTCTGTTCCTCATGCTTCTGCTTTTTCATTCTTTCATTTTTTGGTGGTACTTCCACTGTAATGTCCAAACTTGCATTAGGGAGATGCGCAAGCTTCAGATGCATGTACAGCTAGTCAGTCTCCTCTGGATGAGTTCCTCTTTGGGAACAGTGAAGTACAAGACACAGAAACAGCCACTTCTTGGTGCTTCCTGAAACAACATCAGAAGCCACCTTAGTGCTCAAATCCTATACTGCACACTTACTAGGGGACTAGTTCTGTTGAGGTTTGGAGCATCCTATTGCATGACCTAGTAGCAGACATGCCTAGTGCAAGGACCTTTGATGATTTGTGCATTGAAACTTGAGATTATTAGCACACAATTGTTTCCTTCCTATTATGGCTTTACCTGTACTATCTGCAGGTGACTGCCTAGGACAGTAGTACTTCATAGGGGATACCATTTTTTGTTGTTTTGGGGGTTTTTTTGCTGCTGCTGCTGCAGCAGCAGCAGCAGCAGCAGCAGCAGCAGCAGCAGCAGCAGATGGAGGTTTTACCGTCAGCCTAGTATTTCAGGATTATGTCCACAGCTCGGCAGTCTGGAAGCAACCATTTAGTGTAAATCCTCTACACGTTAGGACTGTAGTCATGTGACCTGTTGCTTAGTCATTTGCCACAGATCTTTGATTCAAATAGCTTCCCATTAAATTAATAAGAATATATGCAGTCTATTAAAGAGGTAAAATGGTTCTCCTTTCATCAGAGGAGCAGGCCACTGTAGTTTCCTCTGCACAAATGGCTCTTCCAGAAACCCCCTAAGTTGGGGTTCCAGAAACCCCAACTGCCAATAGGAGTTGCACAGGACAGGTTCCCTGTGGATGATGATCAAACATACGTGCATGTTGATGCAATTAAATTCCTCCTCTGCATCTGCAGCAACAAAGTCTTCAGTTGGTGCAGAAATAAATCACTCGAATCCATGAAGAAAAAATTATGCACATTGGTAGTCTTTCCATGTGAATTGAGGATGTACGTCTGGATACATGATTGCATCCTGATGCTTCCTCCAAGCCCTTTTAAAGCTTTCTAGGTACATCTTTTGACACAAATGGGGATACACCTCCACCTCCGTCAAGGCCACGTTGTACAAGCTTTTAAGAGAGAGAAAATACCATGTTTCCAAATCAGTGTCACAGTACCAAATTGCACAAGAAACTCTTATGCAGATCATGTGACTCTAACCCTCTTCAGTGTGTTCAGTATGAAAGTGTGAAGAGGCTCTGTCATGCATGAGTGGGCTAGCCCCACCCGCTGCATGCTGTTGCATGTATCAGCCACACACCCTGGTCAACATACAGTTGTCATCAATCTGAAAGGGGCCCTACATGCATACAGGATTTACAACTCCATGGAGGAAGCTCTATAAAAGTTAAGCTGGCTATGCATCCTAATTTACAGAGGACAGTCTGCTATTAGAAGGGATATCAGAGGACAGTTCTCTATGTGAAGGCATCCCTTGTTTGAAGGACTGTCCAATTCTGGTTTAAAGATGAAGAGCCATAAGAAGGGAGAGCAGGCGTCCCTGATGTTGCCCATCAACAGTTAGCACCTGGACAGCAGACTGAGCTGGTGGCACACAAATCACCTGGTCACAATCGTCCCCACTGTGGTGAGATGTACTAAATTTCTATTTAAATTATAGTGATTATTGCTAAATTTACATGCCTACATATAATAGACATATACAAATCTGTGTCCTCCTTTGTCTTCTTTTTTGGTGATGCATTTCCTCTTTTTGGGATTTATTAAGTGTCCCCATATGTGCATAAGGCCCCTTCAGAATGACGGTGATCATGCACCACCTGGGGATATGGCCAATGTGCGCATCGGCTGTCTAGGGGGCAGGGCTAGCTTGGAATGTTCTCAGGCACTGAAGTCGTGAGTAAGGATCCTAGCCGGCATCAAACTAGAAACTAGAGTTTTCAGTCAGACTGTACTAAATGGGGCTGTTCAAATGACACAACAGCCCACCATGGCCATGCAGCCACCATTTTGAATATGCAACCCACGCTCGGGTTGTTGTGTCATGCAAATCTGGTGAGTGTGGGTTATGTGAGGGTTAAACAACCCTCATATAACCCATGGTCTGTTTTAGGGTTATGTGAGGGTTGTTTAACATTCACATAACCCATGCTCTCCAGGTTTGCCTGACACGACAACCCCCCAGTTGGGCTTGCATATTCAACCTGGTACCCACGGCATCACGGCTTGTCGTGAGTTAAATTGAGCCATAGCATGTGGTCCAAACCCAGTCAATATCTACTGATTTGAAGTGGTTGAGTCATATGATCATCTAGCAGAGGTTTGCATTGCGTTATGAATGCTAAAGTCGAAGTTAACAACTGTGAATTAAGAAAAAAATGGGATACAACAATAAACAAACATTTCAAGACACAGCATGCATAATTTTTCACATGCTGTGAATTTGAACTCCTACCTTATAATTTTGCAAAGCCAGTTGAATTCAGTATTTGCTTTGATCTTCTATGAATTTGTTTCATAGACTTCTTGGGGGATTAATCAGAAGCCGTGTCAGATAAATATCAGCGAATTCCATAGGCCTTGCACACTCTGAAATGGAATGCCTTTTCCTCTGGCTTCTTCCCATGCCACTACACTTCTATTTTGAACCCCAAAATCACATGGGCAAAGCTAATCATTATCAACCTAGGAGATACCCCCTTCACTTGCGCACATAGAAAGACACATTTCATTTCCTCCACCCACATGGTTGTTTAATTCACACATGTTTGCCAGCGCCATCACAGCACAGAAAAGCAGCTCCCATGCTGTTGTGGATGAGACCATTGCATTGAGAGGGAAAGACCCATATAACTGGCCTGTTCTACCTTGTTCCAAATATTATTGCTGCAGTATGGGAACAGGCAGGGCCTGCCCAAGACATTTTGCTGCCTGAGACGAAGAACAAGATGGCGCCCCCTCCCATTCCATGTACAAAAGCTACCTGGATTGGCAGTTGAATCTTATTTCAATACTAGGCATGGGAGGACTGCATCCTCTCTGCACCTGAAAGCAGAAGGCTATCTTAGCGGACGCAAGGCAGGCTACATGGCACATAGCTCTCTCCTCCAACACCTTGCTACTGGCTCTCAGCATCTGCCACCTGGAGAGATTGCCACACTCTATCTAATGGTAGGGCCAGCCCTGGGAATAGGCCACTGCAAAAAGGCTCTTGGATAGCTGCATTAATGTATAGCAGAAAGTTAGTACTCAGTAGTTTTGATAACAGTGCAGATCCTTCTTTAATGTTACTTTTGATTGTGAAAACTCACAACACAGAGGGGGAAAACTTAATAACCCACATGCCCAAAATGTTCCTTAGCAACATTTTTAAGCACATTTTTTTTTAAGTATTGAAATAATCCTGCAAGTTGATGTCTTTATAATAATTTAGCAATTAAAGTGAAATGGTAGTGTTAATTAAAGCTGTCCTTCAAACAGATGAGTTCTTCGTTATCAAAAAGAGCCTGGATTGAGTCTGTCAGTTTGAACCAGAGGTTGAAGGCTCTTGTGAGGTAATATTTTAATTATAGAAAGAAGATTTGGATTAGCGTTGGAGGTAGAAAATATATGAAAGATTTTGTAAAGCCGTATGAATATGTTCCATGTGATGAGAGAAACCTAAATATTGGAGAAGTTATAGATATTTAAAAACCTTGAACAAAATCAAAGCTTTGCGGGGAAAGGCAGAATATTTTATAAGCTCAAAATAGTTGCCAACCTACTTCCCCCAACCTCAATTTTTAGCAACTTCAAATATGGACAGTCTGGTTTGAGAATTATGACTCTGTATCTTTAAGGCAGCTTTGAAAAATTCCACAGCTAATCACTTTTTTACTGTGTCTATGATAATTTTAATAAGTATGTATGTATGTATGTATACTTATTATTAACCCAAGAGAGAGATTTCTGAAACCCTTGTTAACCTATGGTTATAGGAATGCCCTCGCAGAATCTGTTCTTTTTCTTTTGAGCGACGCCAATTGTTATGTTACAGTGTAGCGTAGTGGTTAGAGTGTTAGACTGGGACTCAGGAGATCCGGGTTCTAGTCCCCGTTCAGCCATGAAACTCACTGGGTGACTTTGGGCCAGTCACTGACACTCAGCCTAACCTACCTCACAGGGTTGTCGTGAGGATAACATGGAGAGGAGGAGGATTATGTAAGCCGCCCTTGGTTCCTTGCAGGAAAAAAAGCAGGGTATAAATATAATAAATAAAATAAATTAAAAAAGTGGCCCTGTTTGCCCTGGCAGCAAAAAAGATTAGGAAGAGAGAATTAGACAAAATTGCTACAAACTGTTTTGGAGACTCGGAGTGCTAAGTTAAAGATCAGTTGTTTTACTTTTAAATTTGTATTTGTAATGCTTGGAACTTTGCACCTCTGTATGTATGTGTATGTAAACGCATATTGTTTTGATGTATGTCATGGCCTTTGGCTAGTACAATAAATTTTCTTACCTAAATTTTAATAAGACAGTTTTAAAGGGGCTGCTTTTTTAATTTACTGAAGGCAGGAACTGGCAGCCAAGAAAAAAAAAAATAGGGTGATCACAACACAAGCACAAAGGCAGATTGTGGATGGTCAAAGGTCTCTAGATATTCTTTATGTTCACCCAAAGTCACATTGAATCAGATGTCCGTGGCGATTGATTGTTGCTCTTTTGGGCATATTTTAATGAAAATCCTAATAGTGAATGAATATTGCCACTTTGAAGTCTTTTTCAGAAAGGAAAGGATGGACTGATGCAGGATGCATGCAAGATATCAGGTATGTAGGGGGTGAGTTTTGAGTTGCTGGAAGCATACAAATGTTGCTCAGGTCTGACTGCTAGCCAGGGCTCCAGTTACACCTTTGAAGTCATATAGCAGAACCTTTTTGGGCCTAGGGGCCGAATTCCAAACTTGGAAGGGTCTCAGGAGCCACATTCCAGAGGTAGGAGGGGCATAAAGTGAAGGGGAGGTGGCTATAGTCAAAGTGGGTGGAGCCTATTGAATTAAAAAAGTGAAACCTATGCTCAAGGACACTGCCTCTGCCAGAATAGCCCTCAATGGACCCATTGTTGTTCATAGATTGATCTGTGAGGGGTTAGTGACTTCATGATTACTTGCTTTGGGGGCAGGGAACTGGACTATCCCTTCCAATTCTAAGCTTCTGGGCAACTTTACTAATAAGCATAGAACACACAGTTTCCTTTTATGGAACAATTTTTTTCTTTCTTTTTTTAAGAAAGCTTTATTCAAGATTTGCGAAAAGGGGAAATAGGAGTCCACATCCTATCAGGAATGGATTCAAAGTTCCTTCCCAAATAGGCCATTGCCTGGCTTCGTTGACTTATTGGTTTTGTTTGTGTTTGTGTTTTGTTTGTTTTTTTCATTTTGAAAGCTAGAGAAAGCACAAATAATTCAGGATCACTCAAGATCATTCAAATGCCTCAAATTTCTGGTTAAAATTAATAAAGCAAGTGTGTGGAAATCATGCCCCCCCCTTTTCCTAGAACATTCCTTTAGAACACTTTGCAAAGGAAATGTACAAAGCAATGTTAGTTCCATGAACACAAAATTTTCTCAAAGTGCTTTTTGCTGGTTTATATTTAAGGCATACCAAGAGCTGCACATGAGATGTGACGTTGTAACTGGTTTGGCAAGTAAAAATAATAAACAAACGGGTCAACAGATCTCCATCCTGAAATCCAAAGTTGTCTTCTATAAGTACAATAGTTACACAATCTACTGCTACTAAAATCAAATCAACAAACATATCTTTAAGGGATTTACCTGTCCCTGGTAAATCACTGTGTTTAGTTTGTCTCTGTTTTATCCCCTGGAGAGATTTTGTTTATGGTTTTAGATTTTTCCCCCTTGAGTTGCCATTGCTTCAGGCTTAAACCTCCTGCCCCATATTCTCTGGAAGTTAAAACTCTGAGTAGGGGCATATGCATCTCGGCTCTAAGGAACATGATTCCTCCTTCTATTGCTGATGTTTAGGCTTTGAGCGCCTATGCTTATGTATGCACAAAAAGAAGACTTGAGGGAAGGGAGGTTTGCTGAAGAACAAAAAATCTTTAGTATAAATACCCTGTGGGGTGGGGAGCCCCCAAAACATCCCAATGAGGACTAAACACACTCAGTGGCCACAAAATGCAGACTGTGTGAGAGGGAAAAACAATAATCTGAAAACTGAGAGGGATGGAATAGAGCGATTGTAATCCTGAACAGGGATTTTGGTAGCCGGTCCCATCTGTACATCTTGATTTTGGAGGCAGCTTTTACATTTCCCCCCCGAAAATTTCCATTGCTTCAAGTTTAAGCCCCCTGCCCCATATCTCTAGAAGTTAGAATTCTGAGTAGGGGCAGATAGATCTTGTACATAGATGTACATGCTCTTGAACAAACCATGCCATTTTACGCTGTAGGGCTGGTGAAGTTCATTTGTAATGGATGATATTATTTGAACTTACGCAGGGGCAACTGCATTTTTCCTAGTCTAGCTTCTTTAACTAAAAGCAGCAAACACGCTCTTCATGTTTAAATCACTGAAGGACAGTTTATTGCAGAATAAATACATCCAGCATGTTGCAGGTAGAGAAGAACTACCAGTGTGGCATAGTGGTGAGCGTGTTGGACTGGGACTCGGGAGATCTGGGTTCTAGTCTCCGCTCGGCCATGAAACCCACTGGGTGACTTTGGGCCAGTCACTGACTCTCAGCCTAACCTACCTCACAGGGTTGTTGTGAGGATCAAATGGAGAGGAGGAAGATTATGTTAGGTTCCTTACAGGAAAAAGGGTGGGGTATAAATATAATAAATAAATAAAACCTTCAGCAGTATGTAATTCTGTGGGTGGGGTGGGGGCTCTGATCGTGGCATGATCACAGATGCGCTACTGTTGCCCCTAGTTCAGTGTGTGAAGCGCTGGAAGCTGTAATTGCACCTGAGATGCTGCTGAAAGATGCTGTCTGTTCTCTTGTATAATTTTCTGAAAGACAAAATGATCAGCTCTCTCATGTGATGTGTCTGCTGCTGGAATAGTGCTACAGATTGCAGGTGGGGAACCAAACATTTAATTGAGCAAAAAATACCCCCCCAAAACCCACCCCTCCAGCCATTACCAAATCGTGCCTGAGAGAAGTCCCAGCTAGAAACTCTCCCTGACATGATAGTTTCATATGTACAAAGACTCCTTTTGCATATGTACAAAGACTGCTTTTGCTTTCAGATCTCCAGGCTGCAATCCCACTCCCAGTCCCACTTACATGGGAGTACATCTCGCTGAACAGGCATAGGATTGTGTTGTCAAACCCTTATTGGCCCTCTGAAGGGGAACACCCTAACAATGAATATATCATGTGGGCTACTGATCATGTAGCTTGGCCTTTAGTCTTCCTAATACCCTTTTAATACCAAGGACTCTCTGAACTAAAACAGAACAGGGGGGAAGTGAAAGCAACCACTGTATAGGTTGCTTTATTCATTCCATCTGCTCTTCCTCAGCTAGTGGCTAAATAGAATATAAATCTGGAAGCTCTTACTGCTACATCTGAGAAGGGGAAGGCAGCACATGGCATGCCCAGAACAGAAGTAAACAGGGAAAGGCCACCTCTGTTTTTTGTTTTCCTTAAAATTTGGATATCTCAGAATTCTGAGCCTCCTTCCTGAAATCCAGTCTGTTCCTTATTTAGCAGAAGTTGGAAGCCAGGAATATGGAAGCCTTCTGTTTGCTCCATTTTCTGAATTATGGACTTGCTGTACCCGTCCCAAATGTCACTAGCTGCTTTGCTGCATCTGGGACTACTTTAAGACACAGACCAAAAGTATGCCTCTCCCAAGAGACCCTGGAAGCTCTTGTCTTATGCCTGTCAAGTGTTCGTGGTAGATTTCCCCAGGAGTAGGAGCTTATCCTGGTGAAGAGCATCCAGTCATGAAGAGGGGTAGCTGAACCTCACCCTAACTTCCCCTTTCTTTCTTTTTTGACAGCTACTTACATTGGATATATGGACTATATGATATAAATGTCCTTATTTGTGCTTGGTAATTTAAAAAATATATATATCACCAAATGTGCATGTGTCACCGTCATATTTAGCCAGAGTCTTGCATAAGGATTTGTTTCTTTGATTTATGGCCCACCCTTCCTCACAAAGAGCCCAGGGCGACTGACAGCCTGTATAAATACAATACAGCAAATCAACACCATTAAAATCATAACTCCAAAATAACAAATATAAAATACCACAAAACCACCACCACAATCAACAGAAAAACAAATGGAGCATTTGCCCATATACCCCCAAATCTTTCACCAATAAATGCAGTTTTAACCAGCACCTAAATGACAGCAGTGTGGGAGACAGCCAGAAGGGTGCCAGGGTGCTGCCACCAAGAAAGCCCTGCCAAGGAGCACATTCTTCACAGGCATGGCTAGCAAAGCCTCCCCATCCAATCTTAAATCTGATCATGCTGTAGAAAGGACAATGGCTGCTTGAAGACTGTGAGAATATGTGGTAGGCTGCTGCTCCCTGAGATGTGTGCCTTATAAAAGGGCAGAAAGAAAGGGTAGCAGCTACAAAATGGAGTGGTTTTTGGCTCTTTGGTGGTTCTTTTCTTATAAAAATGTTAAAATCAAAGCTCTTAAAATGCTTCTGTTACACTTCCTAAGGGATTATTGCTTTTGGCTTAGCCTTGGGCTAGTTTGGCTGTCTTATACTATAATCCTATACCTGTCTAATTAGAAGTAAGTCCGAGTGAGTTCAACGGGGCTTCCTCCCAGATTAGTGGGTATACGTAGATAGATTGCAGCTTTGCACACTTATTTCTCCATGTGATACACTGGCTGAAAACCTCAGACTGCTTAGCAGAGGAAGCTGTATGGGCAGTCAGTGTATCTGGATAAAATCATAGGATCACAGTTATAATTTGTTGTCATGCCAAAGAACCTTGGCTTTAATTACTAAAATGTGGGAAATCGCATGGTGATCTTTGCAAATCATTATCAGGCTTTCTAGTGAAAAATTTTGGAGCAACAATTTAATTTTAGTCTTACAATTCAGGCTTACCATTTTATCATAAGACTAGGTAAGATCAGTGGTCTCTGATTGGTCATCCTTACTTCTGCAGTGGCCGGGGAATAGTGTCAGCAGAAGGCAGCCTTCCCATGCCTGGTGCCTTCCAGATATGTCAGATTGCAACTCCCACCAGGGCCATTGGCACCAGGCTGGGGAAGGCTGGTGTAAGGTGAAAGATACAAGAAGATCTTACATGCATAATAGTCAGGCAGAATGTCCAGAATGAGCATGGTTGGGCCATACGTACATAAGTCACCTTAAGGCTTCAGTCCTATATTCATTTACCTGGGGTAAGTCCCATTGAACTCTGTTGGACCAAAAGGCAGGATGTAGGTGTAAAATAAATAGGATAAATGACTTCTTCGTATGTTTTACTCCTCACTATTCTGAATGTTTATATTATATAGACAGAAATATCCTGGCCCTCTTTTACTTTTATTATGAGACAAGATGAATGGAAAGTGAACTGGGCTTTGTATAAAACGGGGGGGGGGGATCGAGATGTGTACAATGAAGCCAAGTTTTAGTACATAATAGCGATCCAAGGGTTGTCCCACAAGGCATTCACTGACAACAGAACTCTGTTTACCACAAACCTCCGTGTACTCTCTCTTGGGTGGTTACTGCTACACCCTCTGTTCTTCAGCCAGGTTTTACATCCTTTGTATCAAATGACTTATGCTGAAAAGCAAAACACGCCAAAGTTCAGTGGGACTTGAGATCAAAGTCTAGAACACAGTCATTTGGGTGGCCAGTTATAACAGTTTGACTTAATGTCTTCTTGTATTAGGCATGGCACTGTTAGAATCTAAGCACTATGCGATGAAAAAGAGAGAGAGAAATATATCAAAGCAGTAAATATCAAATATTGCCGGCGGGGGGGGGGGGGGATAAAATGCAAAGGGGCATTGGGAATATAGAGGACTTTAACCGAGGAAGCCTAGTTATTGGCAGTGCTTGGAACCATAAAAATAATATCCAAAAATTAACAGTAGGCTTGGCACAAATTGAAATTGCTCTAAAATGTCTAATGTTACCCATTTAAAAGTTTTGAACACTGACTTCAGGTTTATATTTGAAGAAAATGATTAAATGCCATAAACCTCATACCTGGGAACAGCTTTTTTCAAGTCTTTTATCCTGTTTTACAGCAACGTTTTCAGGGAACACGAACACTGGTTGATAGCACACGGAAGAATTACCCTGGAGCATAACAAATGATAGAGATGCTCTAGAAATAGAGGGACCCTAACCCACATTTCATTTCATTTCATTGTTACATTTCTATACCACATATTAGCCAAAGCTCTCTGGGCGGTTCACAACATGATAAAACATAATATAAAGCTTACCCCCCAAATTAAAAGAGTTTGATGCAGTTAAAAGCAATTAGCAATAAAACTACCAGAACCCAATAAAAAACTAACATTAAAAAGTCCCATCATATGCCATCAAATGCCTGGAACTAGAGGAAAGTCTTAACTTGGCACTGAAAAGATGATTATGATGGCACCAGGCAGACCTCAATGGGGAGAGCATTCCACAATATGGGGGCACCACCTAGAAGATCCTATCCCTTGTTGCCATCCTCCAAATGTTGGTTGTAGTGTATGGATAGGTTCATACTGGGAGAGACATTCAGGTATTGTGATACTGAGCTATGTAGGGCTTTACAGGTCAAAACCAGCACCTTGACTTGGGCTCAGAAATATACATATATTACAGTCCTGTGTGATTATTACCTCCTTCCAGTATGAGGTAATAATAACACATATTAATTTTGTGCTAGATAGAGCACTGGATTTCTCTACTTATAATTGATTGTTGGCATACTTACTAACCAGTGAAATGGGACACTGGAAAGAGGCACAGGCTTTGGATTCTACAGGAAGCCATGGTAGCCAAATGTATTCCACTTACAGAACTGGAAATCCCCCACCTACATAGAATGATACATAGAATGATGGACAGAGGATCTCTTGGACTTGGCTATAAAAGAGAAAGTAGCATTTAACAGATGAGGGTAAGCATAAAAGTATCTGTTCCACATTCCTGGAACTATTTGACTGTTAATTTAGATCTGTGAGGGGATATAAAAACAATTACTTAGGTCCCCTTTCCTGTTCCCTTTCCTACCCTTTGCTTTCTTTTTCTTCCCCCCTTGTCTTTTGGGTATTTAATCTGATTGTTTGTTTTGTAAGTTTCTATGTGTGGCTGAACCACATGTTGTAGAGTCCACACCAGTTGCTGATAAATTGGTAGGGTTATTGCTGAGGGTGGGGGAGGGGTAATTTTAGGGAGGGGTGGGTGGGTAGGTTGAAGATACTGACCAGTGTGATTTATCTGGATTTAAAAAAATTATAATAATGTAAATAAAAAAATAGTTTTGTGGCAGGGTTGCATTTTGTTCAGAGGTCAATAATGTGAAATGCCAGCCTGCTGTTCAGAAGTAGATTGTGAAGTACTATGTCAGGTACTTCTTTTCTTTTTAGCTTAAGGCCTAACTAGCCTGAAGGGCAGAGAACAAGCTTCCATGGTGGGAAGACCACACCCAGTTGTCATGGTAATGCTGGTTCTGCCACTAGAATTGTAGTCCTCTCTGCACTCTTTTAGCCACTTCTGGAGAGATGCATATAGGAATATAACATACAGCATACCCTCCAACATTTCACAGAAATGGTTTTCAACTTCTGGCTGAGGCTAATTTTCTTCCCGTCCGGTTTAGCTCAATTCACCCTCTGGGATGGATTTCAGTCTACCTGGAAGCAAGCAATTTCCCGAAAGATCCAGCAATGTGGTCTCTCATTGCAGCATCTTATTTCTATGGGCCCAGAGAAGGCCAGGGCAATTTTCAAGCAGCGTATCTTGGATATAGACCATCAACTTGATCTTAGTACTGTGTCATGCCAAATTTTCATCAATAGAGCGCCCCAAATTTCTATACCATCTAACTATCTTTTTGCGCTTTCTGTCCCAAAACATCATAGGGCTTTTACTTTGGCACATTTCAATATCCTTCCCTCAAAGGTTTTGGAGGGTAGATACCAGAAAATTCCTTCCCAAAATCGTAAATGCCCTTCTGACTCTGGTGAGATTGAATCTGTGACTCATGTCCTCCTTTATTGCTCCTTTTACCGAGATTTGCAGAGAACCTTTATTGATCCAATTCTTCGAAATTCCCCTGGACGCTCAGATGCCTTTTATACGTCATTACTCCTTTCGGATCAATTTCCCACAATTACTTTACAAGTAGCTAAATTTTGTACTGCCGCCATTAAAATCAGTCAACGGGTGATTTTAGCATGTTCTTAACACTGTATTGTATGTATGAACATTGTGTACCGTATCTTGTTTTATCTTTTGTAATTTATACTGGTCATTGACTGTAATAAACAGAATTGATTGATTTAACAGAAGAAAATAGGGACACACGTGTGAATTTGTAACTAAGAGGTATGGTTAAACAACATGAAGGTGTGATGAAGAGGGTGTGGCCAAGGGTATAGCCACCCACCCCGGGATCCTCTAACCATTTAAGGGCTCTGACCACTCTGAAGCCACCATCATCCAGACCCATGATGATGATGGTGATTGCTGTTGTTGTCATTATTATTATTATTGTACCATCAATGTGCATGGTGCTTTACCGAGTATAAGAGAACAGTTCCCTGCCCCAAAGAGATTAAAATCTAAAATGCAATATAGAGGTGACAAGAAATGGTTGGAAGGGGTAAACCGGGGAGGAATATGCCATTATTTCAGTCCAACATAACTTTTGTTGGGACTGACAATAAGAAACTAGGAGACGATATATTTGCACTTACGAGAATTAGCAGAGTTAGTCCCCTTTCAGCTTTAAGTGGAAGCTTGGATCTGCCTGTTACAGCAGTATTGGCATTTGGCAATTCAGGATGCTTTGTAGCAGACTGAATTTCCCTGGATTAGCCCCCGTTTATCTCCCGTTAAAATACCAATCAGACAAACAGTATTGTAAAGGTTAAAAATAACTCACTCAGATATTGCAGTTCAACTTCAGGCAGACAAAAAGATATGTACAGTTGCAAAATACTCATTCATCTAGGTTCATTGGATCTCTGAGCGACGAGCTCAGATCAGGAGCAAGATTTTACATTGTTGCCACGATGAGTTCCAAGATTCAAGTCTTTGTGTGTCTGTGGGCAGGAAGAAGAGAAGCAATAAGCTACGCCCACTTCCTGCAAGAGGACACAAGGGAATTTGCCGCAAAGAGACCTCTCTAGAAATGTTCGGGAAAACTCTATCAGGCCTCCTCTCCTTGTGGCTAAACATAATTCTATGGTTTTGACTGTAAACATCCCACAACTTTCAGCTAGAGATGGTACCGCGAATATCGGGGCCCCAGGATGAGGCCGAAATCAGCCCTGCTTGCAGCCCCCCGATAATCGTAGGCTTACCTTCCCACCCACTCGGTCCACCGCTCGAGCCGCCGCATGGCCCACATCATTTCCGGCTGGCCGGAAGTGACACGACAGGACCCTGTGCTGCCGGTGTGGCTGCCCGAGCAGCGCGGAGAGCGGGCGGAGAATCGCTCCGCGCCGCGTCGAATCCGGGCTACAGGGGGGGCTGCTCGTCAAGGCGAGATGACCCCCCTGGAGGTAACCCCCCCTACTTTCAGCCTACTTTCCCCACATTGTGCAGGAAACTCCTTGTTTTAAAGATCTCCCTCACTTTAAAAATGGATCCAATCCCTCCATGGTGGCTTTGTTCTCATTAGCAGTTTGCCAAAGAAATAATATTTAACATTTAGATATCTCTGAGTGTGCAATGCAAACTGGTTAACAGGCCCACCCTGCAAGCTCCTGTTTTCTCATAGATTTCATAGATCATAGAGTTGGAAGGAGCCTACAAGGCTATCGAGTCCAACCCCCTGCTCAATGCAGGAAACTAGAGGAGGGGTCTCCCATCCAAGTAATAACCAGTCTCCACTCAGAAAAAAAATGTGGGCTCTATTGTACTTGATTAAAAAAGAACAACAACACTGTGATTGAACAATAATACCAAAATGGAATGATGATGTTTGTTGCTGCTATTTGAGGTAGTTGGGATTTTTTCTTTCTTTCTCTTGAGGAGGGTGTGTTTTCTGCTAAAAAATTAAATTTCTAATGCATTTTTAAAAACAATCCAATATCCCTGCAGAATAATCCTAATCATTACTGTAGAGAGCTTTCTCCATGGCACTTCAGCATGTGTTAGAAAAAGACTTTCACATGGGGTACACAGGTTACAGGTATAGTCAAGTAAAATTTACCACTGCTCTGAAAACAGAGTAACAGTGCAATCCTATGTAGTGGTGTAAATAAGGCTGGGCGCGCTGCCCGAGCCTTATTTCCCCGCCCCCCCACCCCGCCTCATTTTTTCGAGCGCGAGCCGCCCTGAAGAAAAGGTAAGTCCCGGCGAGGCTCGATTTCACAACTCTAACTATGCATGTGTACTCAGAAGTAAGTCCTATTACGTTCAGTGGGACTTACTCACAAGAAAGTTTGTATACAGGGGTGGTGGTCAGTGCTTGCAGGCCAATCCCTTTTTTGTTTTAAAATTGTCAGGATTGGCACAAATTCAACAAGTGAAGTTTACCCACATACCCCACACCCCCAAACCCGGAGCTTCAGAGAGAAGAGAAACTTCCTTGCATTTCCTTCTGAAACTTACCTGTTAGAGGCAACAGCCGCCTACAGAAGTCTACAAACATTAGGGATCAATTATACTGTGCAAGGGGGCACATTAAGGTGTGCCAGTGTGGCGTAGTGGTGAGAGTGTTGGACTGGGACTCAGGAGATCCAGGTTCAAATCCCCGCTCAGCCATGAAACTCACTGGGTGACTTTGGGCCAGTCACTGCCTCTCAGCCTAACCTACCTCACAGGGTTGTTGTGAGGATAAAATGGAGAGGAGAAGGAGGATTATGTAAGCCGCCTTGAGTTCCTTGCAGGAAAAAAGACGGGGTATAAATGTAATAAAATAAATAAAATAAATAAATTAAGGTGGTTGTTGTTTTAAGTCTGATGAAAATAACAAGAATATGAATATCTATATTCAATCCTTTTATGAGGAATGCGCTGTAGCTTGCAATTTGTGCCTGCTGAGAAAATGTTAGTCAAAAAATAAATCTGCAAATATCTCTGAGATGATTAAGACCAGTGATGTTTGAAATGGTTTATTTTGGAAAACCAAATGTTACACTATTTGAGTACAGGTTGTTCCTAACTAACTGGAAAATCTAAGTGATAGAAATACTTTGGTTTGTTCAAATGATATTGAGAGTTTTCAAACCCAAAACAACAGGGGTTTGGTTTCATCCCACTTACTAAGAACTGGAGCTATGCAAGCAGGTTTATATACACACAGAAAGAGAGAGAGACCACAAAACAACCTATCATCTATCCATCACTTGCACAAGCCCACTACCCATTCACAGATTTAGGTCATCCATCCCCTTTTGGCCACAGATAATCCCATTCTGTTGCACAATCCTTGAAGTGCTATGCGCCCTCTTGCAGGTTGCACATCATGTTCCTCTGGGCCAGCAGTAGTGAGAGCCAAGTGATATGCTGCTTTCTAGCTGACAAGTGAGAGTCAAGTGATACCCTACTTTCTAACTGATGATCCTAAGGTGGTTCTGAAGATCTTCTTGTGATGGCCACACTGAAGTAATCACAAGTTTTCATGTGCTCCTAGACTGGTCCTCACAGTGGCACCAGAGGAGGGAAGGGGAGCGTGTGAGCCCAAAGCGTGCACCTGCTCATTTCCATAACATTATAAACCATAGCTGAGTGTCTGGTCAGCTATTCTGGGAGCTCTAGTCACTGGGAACTTCCCCAAGTCCTGTGAAACCTCTCCCTTCCGATTACCCTTTGTGGGAGAACTCCTACTCCTTGTCAACCCCATTCATGCCTCGCTCCAGGCTCTAGTATTAGCACTGTCAGCAACTATCAATGCTTTTTAGTAGTGCTGGTGTGAACCTGGTTTAAAACTGCTCCATCGTTGTGGATTACTGTGCATAGATGCAAAGAAGAAAATCCTGTGCCTATTTCCTCCCACCACATGATGAGCTGAGTTCACATCATACAAATTTAGTTATTGTTCACAGTAACATAGCTGCTTGAATATAGGACGGGTTTGTGTGTTTGTTTTTTGCAGCCCTTACTTAATTAATGAAGCAACAGGCAGCTTCCACCACATTTGTCTTCATAGAATCCCCACAATCCCCACATAGCTATTAATAGAATCCCCACCATTTTAGGCCGGTTTAGACGTTAATCCATAAAGATGTTTTGTGAAGGGCAAGCTTATAATCTTTCAGAAAGACTGAATGGGGTTACAGAATATTTTGCTTGTTTTGCTCTAGCAAACCTAACTCCTCAGCTACCACACCATTAAAAAGAAAGCATTTTCAGGATACAATAACTTGCATCCTTTCCAGGTAGGGATGCTTTCACAAGGAAAATGCACCTTCTGAGTGTTCTTCTACTTCCAAAATGGCCATGTATGTGACATGGCCCTCTGTCTTCTCCTCAGGGATGAAATGGAAAGGAGGCAGCAGATACTATGACTATGGGTTTCCTGAAGGTGAAATGTCCCATAAACCATAAATCATGACATCTCTCTCTTAACTCCTCCAGAAGCAAAATTTCTCCACGATATGCCGCGGGCCACAAAGTGTATCAATGGCATGTAACAATGAACTGGCGGCAATGGCATGTAATCACCAAGTGCATGTTATCACAAACATACAGTTCTTTGGTGTGAAGAATGCATGCACACTCACAGCATGTTCTATGCCAGCCTTCCCTAACCTGGTGCCCTCCAGATGTTTTGGACTTCAACTCCCATCAGCCCCAGTCAGCATAGCCAATGGTCAGGAATCCTGGAAGTTGTAGTCTAAAACCTCCATGTGGCTCACGCTGGCTCAGCTTGTCTGAGCGTGGAAAGCTAAGCAGGGTCAGGCCTGGTTATTACTTGGATGGGAGACCCCTCTTCTAGTTTTCTGCATTCAGCAGGGGGTTGGACTCGATGGCCTTGTAGGCTCCTTCCAACTCTATGATCTATGAAATCTATGAAACATCTGGAGGGCACCAGGTTGGGGAAGACTATTCTATGCCTTAGAAAAAGTGTGGGGCTTATGCAGATAATAATATATGATGTAAAATGGCCTTCCTCCACCTGTTCCCCTCCAGATGTTTTGGACTACAACCCCCAGCATTCCTGACCATTGTCCATGCTGGCTGGGGCTGATGGGAGTTAAAGTCTAAAACATTGGGAGGGCACCAGGTTGGTGACAGCTGCTGTTAAACAAGGAATTATGACTCCATAGTTATATTCACATAATCACATTCCAACATTGGGAAGTACTGATCTTATGTAGGTCACTAATATTTTACTGTAAATAATAGCTATATGTTTCCTTTAAAATCATGTAAGTTATTCTGATTCCCTCCTTGCTCATTTATGCTTAAAACATCTGGATTAGTTAAGCCAGTTTCCTTCGCTCATATATATATATATATATATACCTATATATATAGCCATTAACTGCAGTATTTTGATTTTTGCTCACATGGACTCTAAGGGCAACACAACTAACTAATGTCTAAGGCATAAATTAAGCTTAGTGGATAGTAATTAAAGCAGCTTCAGGAAAAATAGGGCTTATAAATACCAGTGGACCTCAGGCGAGCACGATCACATTCACTCACATTCATTTGGTTGTCATATAGAAATACAGTAATACCTTGGATTGCAAGTAACTTGGTTTGAGAGCGTTTTGCAAGACAAGCAATTTTTTAAATATTTATTTATTTATTTTTAACTTGATATACAAGCAACGTCTTGCAATACCAGTACTGTAGTACGGCTTAAATTAAAAATCTCTGTACAAATTTTTTTGGGGGATTTCGTTTTGATATAAGAGTGTTTTGGATTACAAGCACGTTTCTGGAATGAATTATGCTCTCAATCCAAGGCATGACTGTATACTTATTTTAAAAGGCAGTTACTATGGTAACTCCTTAATTTCCTGGTCCATATGTTGTTTCTGAAGAAAAAAAAAATAAACTTTTTCCTTAATGGAAATTGACAGATTCCATTTGTCAGTCTAAAAAAAGTAAATCCTCCTCCTTTATTTTTTTCAATTAAATGTCATCAGATGGGCAGTTTAATTCCTTTGAAGTTAGATTTCCTTTGGTCCACTTGCCAAACAGAACCAGAAGAGGTAATCTACAGAAAGATATTCTCTCTCTCTCTCTCTCTCTCTCTCTCTCTCTCTCTTTAGTTCAGCATTTGGAAGAATGCCATTTTCTGTTATATCCTGTCATCCATTGAATATACCATACCTATAGTGGACACCTGTGTAAATATGTTTAAATATTTATCCCTTTAGATAGTGCTCGCAAAGCTTTGAAATCTGATGGTTGTGATTCACATAGAAGCAAGTCCTCATTCAGCTCCACTGAATAGCAAGACTTCATTGATTGTAAGGGGTCAAAGTTGGATCTTGTGGTTAGTACAGTGCCTTGAATTACTGGGGCAGAATAAAACATTCAAATATATTAAAGGCTTTGTGGGAAGCTGCTGTTGCTGCTGCTGCTGCTTCTGTCAGTAAATTGAGCATCTGCAGGCTTCAACAAAAAAGCTGAATTTAGATGAAATTGATATGTTTCTAAACTTGGCACACATGTTAAGTATAGAAAAAGGATGTTAAGATTTTTTTAGGCAAAGACCTTATTGATTAGAAATCAAAGGCATGATCAAACAGCTAAAACTGACAGTAAATCTCCGGAAAGGATGGCTTTCCTGTGGATTTATACAGAAAATTCTTCAATGTTCTCTTATCTACAAAGTTTGACTGCTTAATCAAGCTTTGCAATCTGATAAAATTCTTGGAAACAGGCAAAAATAGAAGTTATATTAAAATCCAGTACCATCCTTTACAGAGATAATAATATAGATTGATATCTCTTCTTAAACAGGATGTCATTTTTTTCTTGATTAAATCTACAGCATTAATATCATGCTATAGAAATAAAATCAGGCAGATGATGATGATGATGATGATGATTATTATGATTATGATTATTATGGCAGCATTAATTTCCACAAGGAAGCATTGAAATAATGTTCATAGTGTCCTAAATATTATTCACCTGAGCAACCATAATGAAGCCCAGTATTAGTGGGGTGGAAAAGGCCTTTGATTCCCTTGTGTGGACATTTTTGGAAAAGTTACTTGGCAAAAGGGATCTTTGGCCTAGCTTTTAATAGATCAATCACGGAAATACAAGTTTTACCAAAAAAGTGTGAAAACACCACCGTGATCAGAACTTTCTTTCATCTGTTTTTAATTTTTTTACAATGCATGTTGCAATATTAAATTTGTTGTATTAATATAAACTTTCAGTAATCAATCTTTACAAATTCTTCAATACTCATGCTGTAACATAGAGTCTTAAACATATATACCGTAATTATACAAATAACCAGTGGTAATTACCCCCCTACAATCTCAGGGGTTTAGCATCCACCCAACTTGCTGTATTGTGCTTTATAGAGTTAATGAAAATCTTCCTCTGTTTTTTCTTTTTCTTTATGGAGTTGCTGCAGCCTTTCCTCTTATTTTTTGAGATGGCCTTCAAGTAAGCCTTCCTCTCCATCTTTTCTTTCTGAGTGGCTTAAAGCATTATTTCTCCTTGGAATGATTTCTAGAAACCAGAATTGGTGTCAGCTAGTTAAGTTAGGGGAGCCGTACATAACTTCTAGTAGAATAAGATATCAGCAGACAACTCCCCAAAGATAGGAGCATGGAATGTAAATTTTGAATAATGGTGTTACATGCATTATCACTCACCATTATAATGTATTAATGGACATATGGGGTTATATGCATCACCCCTTGTAAATCATTAAGGTTCTTGCAGTAGATATACCTCCAGGGTTGGAAGACTTAAATGTAAATTATAAACATTAAGATGTATATTATATTAAGGAGGATATCTTATTGTGGTTTTTTCTGTTCAGTCAGATTGGAAATGGGTATGTATGCATTGCCCCTTAATAAATAAAGTAAAGCCTTGTGATTTGGTGAGGGTTGAGGATTTGAAACCACCCAGTATACGTCAAAGTAAGGATAGATATTGTAAACTAACCAGTATATGGGGGTGGATATATCCTTAGGAGTATCTTGCAGGGTAACTCCCAAAATACTTAATTAATTGTAATAGCCTTGAGGGAGCGTTAATTGGTTCTGCTGAAATGATTTACAGCTGTCTATAGAGTACATATACATGCATGCAACAGTATGGCCACTATAGGATTTAAGCGTAATAGCAACCCACATAAAAGATAACGTAAGTAAAATATTGGGATTTGTGGTGGTTGACTGTTTTGTAAATATGTTTAGCAACACTGCAACAAATGTTTTTGTATTATAGAATGTATTGATACTGATACAGCCCACGACTATCCTTCAGACCCTTGATAAAGGCAATTATGCACGAAACAAGAATTCCAAACCGGTTTCTTGTTGGGAAAATAAGTGAGGATATTGTGAATATCAGGATTCTGGAAATCATTCCAAGGAGAAATAATGCTTTAAGCCACTCAGAAAGAAAAGATGGAGAGGAAGGCTTACTTGAAGGCCATCTCAAAAAATAAGAGGAAAGGCTGCAGCAACTCCATAAAGAAAAAGAAAAAACAGAGGAAGATTTTCATTAACTCTATAAAGCACAATACAGCAAGTTGGGTGGATGCTAAACCCCTGAGATTGTAGGGGGGTAATTACCACTGGTTATTTGTATAATTACGGTATATATGTTTAAGACTCTATGTTACAGCATGAGTATTGAAGAATTTGTAAAGATTGATTACTGAAAGTTTATATTAATACAACAAATTTAATATTGCAACATGCATTGTAAAAAAATTAAAAACAGATGAAAGAAAGTTCTGATCACGGTGGTGTTTTCACACTTTTTTGGTAAAATTTAATAGATCAATGGCTAGCCTTTACAAAGAAGCTGCAAATTGTGATGGGACTGAATGGACTTACATCCATTTCTTTCCCTCTGCCTAGAGGCACCAGGCAGGAACATCCTTTTCCTCTATTTTATTTGCTCTTTTAGTTGAACCTTTCCCCCAGGAATTATGCAGTGCATCAGATGGTTCCAGCTTGTTTGCACATGAAATTTTGCTTTATTTCTAAGCTCTAAATTATGGTACTTCCTGTTCTTTTACATGAATTGGATCTTAATATGAGGAGAAGGAAAAAGAAGAAGAGGAAAAACAGGCAGTGGTGGCACAATTTTAGAAAGTTGGAATTTGGAAATGGTGGCCATTAACATCCTTGCAAAGTTAATACATGTATTGCAGTAGATATCCCCTCTAAAATGGACTGATAAATCCTATAGATATTTATGAGTGAAGCTCATGAAGTTTAGATTGGAAGAAACTGCACAACAATCAACCAGAGGACCTGAATAAATGGAAGTAACTCCAATGATCATATGAACTTATGAGCCTACCTTGTACTGTACCAGGCCAGTGGTCCTTCTATCCCAGTACTATTTGCTCTGACTAGTAGTGGCTTTCCAGGCTCTCAGGCAAAGAGGGGCATTTTCCACCCTCTGCTACCTGATCCTTTTATCTGGAGATGCCAGGGATGCTGGGGAACCTTCTGCATGCCAAGCATGTGCTGTACCACTGAACTATAGTCAGATGCAGTCCCACCATCAGGTTTGAGGAGGCCCTTGGCAAGATTCCCCTTGGGCCCCTCAGGTCACCCTGAGAACCTCCCAGACAACTACCCTGTGCAGGTGATTTAGCCTCCCTGGTGCCTTCTGGGTGGGTAATCCAGCCTCCCTGGTGCCTCCTGGAAGGGTGATCCTGTCTCACAGCATCTCCCCCCCCACCTGATAACTTACTGGGTGATGGGGCAAGTGGTGGCAGGTGAGAACAAGTGGCAGGGAAGCCACTGTAGAGCCTCCCAGCCTGGCACATCTCCTTTATGTGCCAGGTCCTTGAAAGGAAAAAAGTTATTTCAGCCTAGATAGAATCCCGCCAGGTCCTTGAATTTTGTTTTGTTTTTTAAATGTCATCAGCTCTGGTGGGCTCTGTGCGGTCCCACAGCATTTGCCTGACCATGCTGGGTGTTGGTGCTGGGCTTCCTCAGGTGAGTAGTAGAACTACAATAAAAAAGAATGTTTTAGCCAGACTTTCTTTTCTTTTTCATTCTTTGCTGATGTAAAGAATGCAAATTGCAACTAGAGATGGAAGGAGGACCAGAAGAACAAAGAACAGGGTTTAGACAGGCCACAACTTTAGAAAAGGGTTATAACAGAAGATGGGGGTCAGTAAAATCTCCAGTTGTTAATGCCCATGAACAGAATCACTGCCAGACAGACATGACATACTGTACTTGCGAAATTTAAAGTGTGAGCTGTCCACTGCATATACTGATTCATGGGGTTGCTTAAGCAAAATTGTATGATATTTGGAATAGCAATCCACATGCCATATATAACCAGTTTGAATCAGAGTAATAAATAAGCTCAAACCCAAGTAAGGATATGATCTTTGGGCTGTTTTAAGCCCACCAGGTGGACTCCAAATCAGATTAGCCAATTGCTAAAGCACATCCTTTAAACACCTGCTTTCTTGTATATCTCATCTCATTCAACCCATACCAAACAAAGGCTTTGCCCCAAACCCACCCACTCCATTGTAGAATACTGCAAAGCTATGTTTTGAAGAGACTTTTGCAAATCAAATAGAAATATATTCAGGCAGAAAATATGGGGAATTTTAAATACCTCCTGAAAACATACCTGTTTAAACAAGCTTTTCCTGGCTTGTAATTGATATCATAATGCTGCTCCATTTGATTCTTTTCTGTTGCTGGTTTTTTCTTAAATTGTTTAAATTGTTTCTGTTATTTATTTTTGTTGTGTCTGTAATTGTTTATTAATTGAGTATTTTAATAGTGATTTAAAAATATTTTAGCATGCAAACAGCTTACAGAATTTGTTATATCAGAATAATAAAGAAGCTTAAACTCAAGAAAGGATATGATCTTTGAACTTGGGTATCCAAGTATTATAAATAAATAAATAAATATCACAAATAAATTTCCTGCAAGGGAAAGATGGATCTCTTTTGAACTGGTGAAATTTGTCAAAAAATATGTTTTGGAAGATGGACAATTAAGGATTCATATTTTCCAGTATTTCTGTTAGTTCTTGTCCATGCCTTATGAACTTTTGAAGGGGGGAAATTGCACCTTTCTACACTCTTTTGGGAGACCCATCAGACCAAATGAAAGGGCATCATTTGGGCCAAACAATCAGCTGCTTGATTTAAAAGCTCCAAACCCTGAATATGTGGCAAATAATTCTCCACACCAAGTTAAAAAGAATGGGTTAAAAATGAGTTTAATATACTGAAAAACTCAAATGACACAACTTGGTGCACAAACATTGCACAAACGTAGAGCGGTTACAATCTATGGAACTACTATGTTTGTGCAATAGACTACTATTGTACAAACATAGTAGTTCCATAGATTGTAATCGCTCTATGTATCAAATTCTCAACAAAATATCGAGCAGCTTTTGAATCAAATGTATCACTGCTGTTCATTTTTGAACAATTGTAATTAACTATTGCAGTATCATACCTCTTCCATGTGCACATGGAGAAGACATTACATACAGCCCTCACCAATACCTTTTACAAGCAACCATAGATTGCTGTCTGTTTCACATTGGATTGGGCAGGTGGCCTAACAATATAAAGGAACAGTTCTATCTAGACTTTATCTTTAAAGGTTCCCAAATGCAGATTCCATTACCAATGAGGCAATAAATGCTGCAGTTTTCTGCTGTTTCAAATGGGGCACATAAATATTAATGGATTATACAAGTTTTACCTTGTTCTGCTAGGGTCGGTTTCCCTTTGGAACACATTAATGTAATTAGCATCTGAAAAATATTAGCATAATACAGAACGCAAGGCTGGGCTTTAACATTTCTGTATTGGAAAGGTAAAATGCTTTTCCATTGTTGTTTTTTCTGAAGAAAGTTCAAGGATATGCTCTTCTGGAGTTGTTCTATCCCATTCATCTAATGCGCGTATTCAACTGCCCACTCTAGCCCAGCCCCATCCTCTAGTGAACATAAAAGACCATTTGAAAGCAGGGATCACAGACAAGAAGGGTTTTCTACAATGCTTTGACAGTCACAAGCAATGCACTCTGGGTAGAATATTAAAGGCAACATCTAGGCACCCAGACCAGAGATCCACCACCACCCTGGCACAGGGTGCAACCATTTTAACATGAGGAGGAAAAACTGAGGCTAGATGGTAGCTCATGCTTAAGGATATTTTTGGAAAGTTATTTCTGCATCTATGTATGTACCTCTTGTCCAGATCTTATGAGATTTGTCGATAGAGCCTATGGGAAGCTGTGTTGGAGCAGAATAAGCAGCATTTTGAGCAATGAGATTTGCTGGCCTAGGCCCTTGTCCAGAATACAAGGAGCATGCTTCTGCAGCAGTTAAACTAAGATTTGTAGTTTAAGAGACTGAGATTTGTGCTTCCCTACATGACATGCATCTTAAGAACTCCCAGTCCCAGAGTTCCTTGTGCAGAGGTAGGGGCGAGAGACAGCTGGTAGGAGGGACAACGCACCATAATAATCAGAGACAGTGGAAGCTAGTAATCTACAGTCCCCAAATATACCAAGATTACCTGAGTGAGCTGCTCTGTTGATTATGTCAAAGCTTTTAGCCAGAAAAAGAGGACACCTGTTTCTTAGCTAGTAGGAGATCACAGCCTGCCTTTTAATAAAGCATTCTAAATCCTAAGATGAATCACATTCTAGGCCATAAACTGCTTGAGAAATATCTGGGTAACAACTGAATGAAATATCCCACGGAATGTTTGTACTTTATCTACCCATCTTTAATAATAATGATGATGACTCTAATTTGGATGAAATAAGATATGTAGTTCTGTACAGAGGTGTAACAGAGTTTTCATCTATGCCAGCTGATATCACTGCCACTTGGGCCCAAAACAGATATTACTTTAGATGTGAGTCTAGCAGCTATATCTTCTTCTTTTCATTTTTACTCTAGAGTAGCATACTCTCCAGTTGCCCTGAATTTGCTGGGACAGTCCCACAAACACTTAAGCCATCAGGGCTTCATACTTTGATATGCAGAGTCCTGATTTGTTATGCAGAGCCTGGAATTTCCCTGCCTCCTCCCGCAAGCTATTTAGCTTAGCTGCAATTTTGCCCATGGACCCTTTAAGCAGGAAGGGAACAGACCGAGGATGTGTGAGTGGCTGTGTGTGTGCGCTCTACCTGCTGCCTCTGACCAGGCCCCCTGGTAAGTAAGACCCATTGAAGACATTTGTACTTACTCCTGAGTAACTGTGCGTAGGATTGCACTGTTTGTTTTAACTTAATTCAAGTTAGTTAAATTCTGTACGATTATTCCAGTTTAAGTGTTTCTTTAAATCTAAATTGAGTGAATAGAACAGAAAGTGCTTTCAACTGGGGCCTTTCCACAATAACAAACAAACAACAGAGCTGTTCAGCCCCTCAAAGTTACTCCTTGTGCTTAAAAACCAGAGCTGTAGAGGTGTTGGAGCAAAACGCTGAAGGGGCTCAAAACCCCAATGTGTCTTTTTTTATTTTCCCCCACCCAAAAGCTCCCCCTCCTCCGCATCTCCTTCTTTTCCTCTCCTTCTCCAACTGCCCTGAAAATGCGGGACCAATCCTGACAATTTTAAAACAAAAAGAGATTGCCCTGCAAGCACTGACACACACACCCATGAAAAACACCAGATATCAACAATTAAGGGTTTAAGTAAGGTTAAAAAAAAATACAAAAGCCACTAATAGAATATTATAAAATAATATATAATATAATAATGTAATAATTATAATATATAAGATTTAGTGTGTTTCCTCTAATAACTTTTGTACTTGACCATGCCCTTTGGTTGCTTGGCCATACCCTTGCCTTGGCCATACCCTTGCCTTGGCCATGCTCTCATGTTGCCTGGCCATGCCCTCTTGATCACACCTTCATGTTGCTTAACCATGCCTCTTACAAATTCACATGTGTGCTATTTTCATCTGTGAAATGTTTTGGAGGGTATGGAGTAGGCACGGGGATCCCAATATGGATCAAAACCCTAGTATGGGATCACGTGGCTTTTAAGATCTGGCTCAGGGCCCCTGGCCTGCACTTACTCTAGAATAAAAATGAAAAAAGACATAACATTGAAAGTAATGTCTGTTTTGGCCCTCCATATATGGTTTCCTGTGGTTGAGTATTTGGTCTTCCCTCTGAATTGATTGGATCCAGAGAAGCACCAGCAGAACTTTGCTTGTGCCATAGGCCTTTTCTTGGTTCCTCTTCCTCATTGCAGCCTTCCCTGTCTTCCAAAGTGTTCCAGAAGGTCCCCTCTGGAACAGCATGGGATGAGGGGGACACAGAATGTGCTCAGGGATGGGGAAATCAGCAGAACTCAAGGATGGAGGCTGCCTTGGGAGTGGAAGTGCCTTTCCACCTACACAAGACACCTTTGGATCCAAGCCTGTGTGTTTTCCTTTTTTAAAAGGTGAGGGTCAGTATATGTAACTCTGCCTAGCTGTGATTCCAGATCTGTAGCTTACAGCAAAGTAGCAACCCAACAGCTTTACCAAAAGCACAGCTAACCAAGGATCATACCATTACAAAGCCCCCAGGTATTCATGGTCTGGCAACCACTTCACCACTAAAGCTATATACAAAAGCAAAAATAAAATACAATTAAAGAGTTTGGAGCACAATGGTTTAAAATGGAGGACAAATTGTTTATCATTCTAGTCCATTTTTAATTTCTAGAATTTAAAATTTTATTCAAATTATTCATACATGCAGATATGCACACACATCCAATTGACCTTTTACAAGTTATCCATAACACCACCTAGAAAACTTTGATAAATAAGCATACACGGGAGGAAACGGAGTACAAGAAAAACATATTGCAAGCCTGATATTCCCAGAGCTCTGTTGAGAATCCCACTACCCTCTCCTCGTACACATCTCTGTATGATGGGTTGGATCCAGACCAGAGTGTCCCTTCCATGAATGGAAAGGCTTCTTCCTTTCATGGAAGGGACCAGAACCCATCAGAGGCTCTCACTGGAGGAAGTGGGGGGAGGCTATCTTCAGAGATCCCCCCCCCCTGCAGTCACAGCATCTCCTCCCACGTGGTTCCAGAAGTTCTGAAGGAACTTTTCAGAGGGTTACAAGGGAAATGAGGAATCGGCAAAGATCACCTCCCTCCTGGCCCCCTTCCTCCAGCAGGAGAGTCCTGTGGGTGGAACACCTCTCATGGGTAGTCTGGATCCAAGCCTAAACACATTTTTATACGCCTTTCAATTTTATTCCCAGGGCAGTTTACAGAAAGAATAGCATTCCACATACATCCAGCTTTGCACAATTTGACTGTCGGTGATATATTTACAAGCAGATAGTGAAAGGGATGTGTTTTCTAAACTAAACCCTATAGGGGAATTTGTAAATCTCTTGCAAATTTATATGTCATTTTTAGAAGGTAACATGTTTTTACACAGTTACTTCCCCCCCCTATCGCTTCCACCCACCCTGCCCCTACCCCCAGCTATGTGAAGCCAGAAATATACACGCGATAAGGCTTGTAGATGACACTCCTTGACAGCAACAGCTCATATATTTCCTCCCCTGTCACTGTGATTCTATTTTCCATATATTACTAAGCCTCCACAGAATGACACTGTTTTATTAGGTTTTGTTCTGGTTTGATGTAACATGTTGTGCAGTAACAGGTGAAAATAAGGCAAGATCTTAATGTTAGCGACACAAAAAGATATAGATATATGATGTGGAAGACAGCCCGCTAACATATTCTCATAGGCCTCTCTCCCTCTCTTTCTTTGCGCTTCTTTTTCAGCTGAAAGGAATACCACAGACTGAACATAGTGCCGTTGAGTGATGAAACTGAGAGGAGAAGATGATGCTTGGAAAGTGTAAAACCAACCAACTTTGATTATAGAGGCTTTGGTACTCAGAGCATTTGAGAGAGTCTTCATCCCAGCTGCCAATCTGTTTTCCATTATGGACCATCTGGTGTTGTGCTATTTTTCTTCTGATTTCCATGAAGTCTTGGCACATTCTGCCTATCTTGAGGCAGTACACCACTGAGTTGCATACTGCTCAGGGCAAAATCTGAATCAGCCCCACGGATTTCTACTAGAAGGTCTACTATATTTGCTACTTTCCTTGGATGTCCATTGTTTCTGTAAAGCAGGGCTGATTTGTGGCCCACCAGATGTTTTGGCCTACAACTCCCATGATCATTCACCATTGGTTATGCTAGCTAGAGATGGTGGGAGTTGTAGGCCAAAACATCTTGGAGGGCCATAAGTTGCCCATCATCCCTGCTATAAGGTGACCATTTGCAAGAAGCAACAATGTACACATATATGCAAGCAATTCAGAACAGCAGGGAGAACCTATTGAACCACATTCAACCTATACTGGTGGTGTGAGCCATAGGATGGAGAACAACAAGCAACAGCTGGGCTGAGAGAGCAGGGAAAGTCCCTCCCTGCACAAGTTCCAGACACCTAAATCCAAATCTATGTCCGCTTAACCACTTCTGCTGAAGCTATGGGGGAAATTTGCCCATATTTAATATGGCATCCCTCCTATTGCTATTTATTCAAGAAATTTATATACCAATTCCCAACAAAATGCTCAAAAGCGGTGAACACAATAACATCGGCACTAAAATATAACAATAAACTACAACAATAAAGTCATTCTACTAATCAACAATAAAACTATAATGGTAACTGGCTGGGTCACACCGCTGGGAAGGCTTGTGTAAGTCTTCAGGAGATGTCTGAAACTGAAGAGTGTAGACCCTGCCTGATGTCAGTTGCAAGAGCATTCCAGAGGGCAGGTGCTGCAACACTAATTATGCCCTACTGTTAGTGTTCATAAGGCAAATCTCAGAACAATGCGGAACCATAAAAAAATGCTCCTTAGCATCGCAAAGACCGGGCAGGAACACAAGGGGTGAGGCGATCCCTAAGGTAACCTGGTCCCAAGTTGCAGCTATGCAAGAAGTAAATCTAGACTCTGTTTAGGATGCCTAGAAATATATGTTCAGTATTTAAACATATTTTTGCATGCCAAACAGGTCCTTAAACCAAGAGGAATATTGTGGGGTCCAGTATTAGCAAACCCCATTCCCACACACAATAACATAAACAATAGTGATGCAATTAGAATTGTGTCAGCTGAGCCAACAATTGTTTGAGGAACACAATTTATTGGAAACGCGGTATTTTTCTATCCATATAAAATTATTCCACAATAACAATCATCCTGTTTTCCATAGTATATGATTTGCTGACTTTTCCTCACAGCAGCTGCATGTGAGGAAAAGAGCTTCGGGATAATTAGGAGCTCTTTTCTTGAGCTGTTTTTAACCCTGATTAAATCATTGTGTAAATATTTGGGAGATGTATCAGTACATGGGCCTCAGGATTCAGAGAAGTGGCTTGAGAGATAGCCATGATACAGGAAGAATATGGCTAAAATAAGAATTTTATGTCAGGGGGCGACATAACAGTCTTCCAAGGCTTCATTTGCTGGGAGGGAGACCTTTATAACAGGAAATGCTAAACTAGAAAGCAAGTGACTGTATAGATACAGGATGAGAAATTATTAGGGGAGAAAGCAGATGGGTTCTTTTGGCTGAAGTTCCACTGGTTGTAGAAGAAGCCAAACCAGACACAGGATGAAGCAAGTACTTCTCTTCTCAAAACACACCTTCCTCCTCGAACCACAGAGGACTTAGCAGCAAGTCAGCTGGCCCCAGCATGAAAACGCCTTAACCTCATCTCAGAGCCCTTCTACACATTACACAGAATGTTTTATTTATCTATTTATTTACACATTTATGAGTTGCCTTGTGGCCCGAGTAGGGCCCTCCCCACGTTGCGGTAGACTTCGGACCAAACTAGACATTTGCTGGATATGTAGTCTGCAGGCAGCTATGTATCAAATTTTCCCATAACTAATTAGAGGCGTGGGGCGGGGAGGGCAGAGCCATCTTATAAGGAACACAGCATGTGGGGAGGGGAGGTTTGACTCTTCTCTTCCTGGTGCAATCAGAGCCAAAATTGTGTGTTTCCGCCCCTGCCACCCCTGCCCTGGTGCGGCTAGAATGCTTTGGAAAAAAAACATGCTTTTTGCCTAAGCATTCTTAGGTTGCAATTTTGGCTCTGATTGCACCAGGGAGGGAAAAGATAAGCCTCCCCTCCCTACGTGATGTGTTCTCTTACAGGGATCACTCCCGTTCCTGCCCCTGCACACTTGTAATTAGATATGTAGCTACATGCTACGTAGTCTAGTTTGTCCCGAAGGTGACAGAATGTACCACTTCAGACTGTTGGGTTATATATTTGAATGTCATCCCCCCCCCCCGCCTCTCTCTATAAACTCAGTGCATCTACTAGCATGCCAGGGGGAAAGGTTTAATATAGCTCTCTCCCTGATATACTAGTTCCCTACCTGCAGGGAGCTTCTCAGGTTCTGCCTGTATTTCCCTGATATACTAGTTCACACCTGCCCCGCAAGAACTGCACCAGTCTTGAACTGCTGCTCTTCATCATGTTCCGTTGCATTTGGCAAGAGTTTTATTTTAGACTCTACATTAGGCCCCTTCCTTCGGGCATTCAGTTGAATGCCTGAAGGGGCAAGTGGGAATGCGTTGGGCTAGCCTTACCTCCTCGATGATGGTGCATGCACACCGGCCACACTCCCTGGATGATGAGTGATTGGTTCAGTCTGAAGGGAGCTGCCATCTACGTGTTTAGGGTTTCATCAGAGTTCCTGTCCCCCACGGAGGAAACCCTACACATCTAGAAGGCAGCCACACTGAGCGAAACACTTTTCAGCCAGGGAGTGTGGCCAGCACACCCGTCAATGATTGCCAAAGGGACAGGGCTAGCACTGCACATTTCCACTTGCCCCTTTACATGTTCAAATTGAATGCCTGAAGAGGGCTCTTGTGCACATTATCCGTCCGTAGTGTTTGCTTGGATTAGCCTGGAGGCTCTAGGCCATGAGTGGGCAATGTTTGGGGATACAACTCCCATTAGCCCCATCCAGCATGGCCAGTGGTGAGGGCTGATGGGAGCTGTAGGCCTGACACTCCCCCTCTAGGCTTCTTTCTTCCTCCAGTATTAGTAGGTGCAATACCAACCAAGCTACAGGGAGATCACCTGGTAAAAGATCCCAGGATCCTCCATCCTCAAATCTATACATGGAGCCTCCTACACCCTACTGTCTTTGGCGGGGCTGGCATCACGGGTAGGCATGGTCAGGCATCTGCTGAGGGCCCGCACCCCAGCTGGGGCCCACTGACAAGAGCCCTCTGCTTGTTCACCTGCCGCTCGCTCTGGCCCACACAACGGTGGGGGTGAGAAGGAGGGGCAGTAGATGCCACAGCCTACTTGCTCTCTGCCTGTCAAGCAAGCCAGTGGTGGCAATAATGAGAAAGAAGATGAGGAGCAAGAGCAGCCGGTGACAATGGTAGTGAGAAGGTAGACTCACTGAGGGAGTGGGGTCATTGAGAGGGTCTGGCCCAAGGGCCCTCAAAAAGCTGACACCGGCATTTGTCTCTGGCAAGAGAGCCAAGTGCGGCATTTGCTCCCAGCTACCCACATTGGCTCCTGATTCTTTGGCTGGGAGTTAAGGGAGGGTTAACAGGGGGCTTTGGATTTAAAATACCTATTGTCTTTAAAATATATGCATTCAAAGTTAAACTCAGAGAGTACTGGGACTGTTTGACAATTAATTTGATGCTTTGTTGTGGGGGGGCGGGCAGACAGATTGTGTGGGGTAGTGTAAAGTGTAAGTATGACTTTATCTCAGTGGGCTAAATGAATACCAACAAGAATTGTGTCCAGTCTTTTAAATAACTCTTACAGTCCCATGCCTTGGAGCCTTTCTCGTTGCATTCCTTCTGTGTGTTGTACTCACAGTAGAGTCTTCTGAGCTTGTCACTGCATTTAAACATGATAGGGTAATTTCAAATATGTGTGTGTGTTGCTACTGAGCAATTAAAGTCACAATCCCAGATGCATAGTGACATATCCACTGTTTTTGCTCTCTCTCTCTCTCTCTCTCTCTCTCTCTCTTTGCCCGTTTAGGGCACAATCCTATGCCTGTTTAAACAACAACAACAACAACAACAACAACAGTCCTACATGCTGGCTAGGGCATGCTGGGAGTTATAGGACTTTTTAAAAAACATCTAAACAGGCATAGGATTGCACCCTTAGTTACACAAGACGGACAGGCAGACATTCTAAGGTCGGTGGAAAGGGTCTGAGCGTAAATGCTATGCCCACAAAACAAATGCTGTGGAATGCACGAAGGTGCATTCAAAGAAACCACTTCTGCAACATTGTAGGTCTCATGTCCACTTCTCCCACATTCGTTTGGAACATTAACATTTGGTGGCATCATCTTTGTGCCTCTTAGCTCGCTTTATGGAAATTCCAAGGTATGCATAAGAACATGATGGTAACCAGAAAAACTTGAACTGCTGAAAGCTAAAATGAGCAAGGCTATTGTATAGGTTTAGCGTTGCATTCTTTGTCAAAAAGCACTGCATTCAGATCAATGAGGCCATCAATAAAAAAACACCAGACTCTAGTATGGAAAACATCTCTGGAATTCACTGGAGCATGGAGGAACTCAAACAAAATAGCAGCATTTGTGGGCAATGTTTCAAAAGATCATCAGACTGCAAAGAAATGTTTCAGGACTCAAAGGATTAATAACATGTTTAGAATGACCAGCGTTAGCTTTAAAACAACCATGCAGAATTCAAGCACAAGCAATTAGATGGTTTATGTGTATAGCATGCCTAGAAAGTATACTTCGATGGTAGCTATTGTTACCTTGATTTATAGGGTGAAGGACAGGTTGTACAAAAAGCACACACACAAACACAGTTAGCCTTTGGAATTTGATTTATTGGCAATATGCAATGATGGCATTATCAGTTGGTGCCAGCTGGATTATCCAGAAGTCTTTGTCGCTGGCTGCGTACACGTGTGTGCGTGCATGTGCTCTGGATGGAATTCTAGATTACGTATATAGAACCCTCAGGACTGTGGGCCAAATCCGGCCATTATGGGGTCCCAATTTGGCCTTCCAGGGTTTCCCACTTGGCCATGCCCCTGTTCCCCTGACCGACGATCATTAGGAGCTTCTTCCAGCTTTTCTGCTGGCTTTTCCACATTGTAAATAGTTGAAAGGCCTCTCCTAAGGCTCAGTTACTGACCGTAAGAACTTTAAACTAAAATATGCTGGCATTTTTGGTATTTTGGCCCAGCCCTATTTTGCCTTTGGCCCCCACCCACCACTGGAATGCTGCCCCAAAAGCTGCTCCAAAACTGAATTCAGTCTTCGGGTTGAAAGTGGTTCTGGATCCTCAAAATTGTGATGAGAAATACGAAGAGCTACCACCATTCCTCTGATGCGGTTTCTCCTTGGCTATGTCAAATGACTGACTACTCCTTAGATTTCATAGATTTCATAGATTATAGAGTTGGAAGGAGCCTACAAGGCCATCGAGTCCAACCCCCTGCTCAATGCAGGAAACTAGAGGAGGGGTCTCCCATCCAAGTAATAACCAGGCCTGACCCTGCTTAGCTATCCACGCTCAGACAAGCTGAGCCAGCGTAAGCCACAGGCCTGTCTTCAGTGCTCCCCAGCAATAGCTCTAACTGGGCGTAAACCAAACCGGAAATTCCACCAATCTCTTGGAATGTTTAACTGGCCTGTTCCTTCTCTTAACGCCCTGTTCTTGGCACAAAATATGTCCTTTGTACCTGACAACCAAACCATAGGCTGCATGTGATACGCTCACTTCCATGAGACGGCTCTTTAAGAGCAAGAGGGCATTCCATAACCTAGTTCTATAGCTTGGCTAGTGGTGGCCTAGGAGGGTGTGGGCTAGCCTATGGGAAGCCTGGCTAGCATCATTTCGTAAGAAGAGTATCAGTGTTTTCGATATGTGAACAGGCTACTGGCAGTGGCATGTACAGATCTAATCTAAACTAATATTGAGCGGCATGTATAGATCTAATCTATCTAATATGGAGGCTTTCCTATGCTGTATTGAGATTAGATCTGAACATTAGTATTGTCTGATTTTCTTGGGAATGGGATCCTAGTCATGCTAGCATGGACTCAGTTTTGAAACATCATACCTGCTGCATTAGACATTTGGGAGTGGACAATTGATGTAAGAAATTGAACATTAATTCTGGCTTGCACATACGACTGCTCGAGGCAAATGTAGGCCACCAGTCAAATATTATGGGCTGCTTGAGCTGAAAGAGAGGTGTACATGGCATGGAGCGCACCAAGACCTAGCCTACGGCCAAACCATGGCTAATGTGCCATGCGGCACTGTGGGTGAAGCTTGCTGCTGAAACGGAAGTAGCCTGCCCACTTTCTGAAGAAAAGAACACTGCTATTATGCATGCGTTGTAGTTTCTCTATGCCACAGTGTGTGGTCAGGGCTTCAGCCGGGCCATCATGAGTTGCCTCAATTTTGCTATTGTTGCCATGCATTTCCCAAATCCAACACCCTTTTCTTACTTGCAATAAGCAGCCCCATCACTTTTCATGAAAGCCAAAGTGTGTGTGTGTGGGAGTGGGAGTGGGTGGTGGAGGGCATTTACTCATGATAAACAAAAGGCTGTTCCATTCTGCATATAACGTTAGCCACAACATATGCTGCAGATTAGAAAAGACAGGGAAAGTATCAAGAACCTAACTCCTTGAATTCCTATCACTGTGTGTAAGATGTCATGGTGGTTAAACCATTGTCAACACCTCTTTGATGCTCTAAATGCTTCCCGTTAAGACATTAGTTTTGCCAGAAGTAATAAAATATTAGCACTGTTAATGGATGTGTGTGTGTGTGTGTGTGCAAGCTCTGAGTTTTTCTGTTTTAATTTCTACTTTAATTCATTTAACCTTTTGCGTTTCATTTCTGCCAGGGGAGGTGCTTGGCAAGACTCTGATGTTTTGCATTATCTTTCACGACTGATTTTTTTACGAACTCTTCTGCAAAGAGAAATTTAATCACTATTTACTACAGAATTTTTTAACCCAGGCCTTAAGACCAGAGCTCTATTGCCTGAGAGGGCTCTTCCAGCATTCTTCCAAATTCTTTACCTTTCTTTCCCCCTTACCAACCTGCCCAGTCACTGAAGTCACTGGAGGACATTCTCCTGTTGGTTCCACATGGACCTGTGGCCCGATTGGAGTCTACCAGGAAAAGAGCTTTCAGTGTGGCGGTTCCATTTCTGTGGTGGAAACTCCTTGTCTCTGGAGGTCAGGCAGGCTCTGACAATGTATTGCTTTCGGCGCCTGCTGAAGACATCCTTGTTCCAGGAAGCCTTCCTTACTGATCAGCCACAGTTTTAATGATACCTTGTTTTCTATGCATTGTTTTCATTCTTTATCTGTTTTTATCTTTTTATTGTTCGCCACTCCAAAATCTGCTTAGATATGGAGCAATATGCAAGTACTGTAAATAATAAATAAATAAATGAGCCAGTTCTCACCTCTTTCCCATAAATACTTGCTTGAAGGCTAAAAGCTCTTTGTGTTCTCTCTCAGGACTGAGCTTTCTGAAGCCAGCAGGACTTCAGCAGCACCATCTAAACCCAGTTACCTCATCTACCATGCTGGGCTGACCCACCTTGAAGCAGGGTGAGGCACCCCCATCAGGCAGCAGAACAGGAGGAGTGGCAAATTGTGCCACTCCCCCCCATCCCCATCCCCACCAGGAGGGTCCAGTGCCTCAGCCTCCAGTTGGTGCTCCGGAGAGCCCTGATAGCCACTCTCCTGCCATGGCATTTACAACAGCGAGAGAGCAGTTGGCAGGGCTCTTTTTCATTTCATTTATTTATTTATTTATTATATTTATACCCCGCCTTTTTTCCTGAAAGGAACCCAAGGTGGCTTACATAATCCTCCTCCTCCTCTCCATTTTATCCTCACAACAACCCTGTGAGGTAGGTTAGGCTGAGAGTCAGGGACTGGCCCAAAGTCACCCAGTGAGTTTCATGGCCGAGCGGGGACTAGAACCCGGATCTCCCGAGTCCCAGTCCAGCACTCTCACCACTACGCCACACTGGCTCTGTCTTCTCCTTCCCTCACTGCATGGAGCCAGAAGTAGTAGCTGCAGAGCTCGTGCAAACTCCTGCGAGGTCTCGCAAGAACCCCTGCAGCCACTTCTTCTGGCCATGTGGCTCTCCACAGAGCCAACATGGTGGCAGCAAATGGAGGGCGTGGGACAGGGGAAGGGAAGGTGCAGCGGCACATATTCTCTCTTGCCTCAGACAGCAAGATACCTTGTGCGCGGCCTACTACCATGCAGTATAATATTATGAAGTTGCTAAAAAAAATTTATGGGGGTAAACTTGTCCAAAGCCACTTGATGGTCAAGAGCAAATTAATGTACATATAAAGTATGTTCATTTAAATGAACTAAGATTTAATATTAACTCGCTGTCTCTCTTCTATAAACACTACCCACATTTTAATTCATTTTCTTATTACTTCTCACATTGATCATGGTAACACACACATGTTGGTCTTCCTGGTTCTGCTCTTAAACTTCTTCACTCTGCCTTTAATGCTGCTGCATATTTGATATTTTCTGTGTATCGTTTCAACTATAAAATTCCTTTGTTCTGTTCTCTTCACTTGCTTCTCCTCACTTCTCATCTTCACTTTAAGCTTCCTGTACATATCTTCAAATGTTCCCATGGTGTTCCTCCCCTATATCTAGTCAATATCTTCATTTCTACCCTTATACAAGGAAGAAAAACAAGTAGACCATCATCGTGTACAGTGACCTGTAGCTTACGCTGGCTCGGCTTGTCTGAGTGTGGAAAGCTAAGCAGGGTCAGGCCTGGTTATTACTTGGATGGGAGACCCCTCCTCTAGTTTCCTGCATTGAGCAGCCCATGGGTTATTTGAAGGTTGTTTTAACCCTCCAACAAGCCATGCTGCCTAGTTTCAGATGACACGACAAGCCGCACCTAGGCGGGTTATTAAGCAAATGGCGCCCTCATGGGCCACAGCTTAACCAAGCCACCGTGGTTTGTTTAACCCACAGCGATCGCGTGAACCAGGTCAATGGCCAGTGTGGATAGTGGTTAAAGTGTTTGACTGGAACTTGGGAGATCCAGATTCTAGTCCCCACTTGGCCATGAAGCACACAGGGTGGCTTTGGGTGAGTGACTGACTCTCAGCCTAACCTACTGCACGGGGTTGTTGTGAGGATCAAATGGAGAGGAGGAAGATTATGTAAGCCACCTTGGATCCCTTGCAAGAGGAAAAAGGCGGAATATAATAGTAATAGTAAATAAATAAATGCTTCACCCTTTTGTTTTAGAACATCCTCTCAGTCCCTTGGGCTATCTCTGGTACCAGGGGTGAAATTCAGGGGGCAGGGCAGGTGGACCTGACCTACCTAGTTACTTAAAAGAATAGGCCCGTTGGCCTAGGTGCAGTGGCCTGAAATCATCTATAAGAGCCTTAGATAGAGCGCTCACTTACAAACTGGTAAAAAAAAGAAGAAATGTATTACCAAAAGAGAAAGCAAAATAGGCTGCTGATTTGCATATGCTAATTTATATGTGTAGATGCAAATTTAGAATTCATTATTATAATTTTAATAGAAATACAGTGCATCTCACCATCGTGTGGAAGATTGTGACCTGATGACCTGTGTGCCTTGCTCAGCCTGCTGTCTGGGTGCTGTTGATGGGCAACTTCAAGGCCCAGCTCTTCATTCTGATGATTATCTTTTAACTGGACTTAAGAACATAAGAAGAGCCATGCTGGATCAGACCAAAGGTCCATCTAGTCCAGCATTCTGTTCACACAGTGGCCAACCAGCTGCCCACAGGATCCCACAAGCAGGACATGAGTGCAACAGCACCCTCCTGCCCATGTTCCCCAGCAACTGGTGTACATAGGCATGGACTTGGACTGGACAACCCTTCAAATAGAGGATGCCTTCAAAATAGAGGACAGTCAACTGGCAGCTCTTCAAATGGAGGACTGTCCTCTGTAAAAGAAGACACACAACCACCCTAGGAGCCTACCTTTCTTTTTTTAGTTAGAAATCCCACCCCTGCTTGGCATTAACCATAACTATTTGGATTCTAACACCCTGATGCTACCTATATAACATGTCATCATCAGGCGATCACTCGTGACCGAGTAAGATTGTCTTCCGGGATAAAAGGAGGAGATTCTAAAGAAGATTGTGTAGACTCTAGCGATGGGTCCGTAAGTGACTGTGGAGGCCAATTCTAGATCCACACAGCTTCCCACAGTGAGGACACAGGTTACCAGATAGAAGATGGTCCTGTAAAGGATTCATTTGACGTGCTTTTCGCTTAGCACGTTTCTCCCTTTCACCTTGCACTCGGGCTTCTTCAAAGTCCATGGAACCTTTGTGAAAGGCCAACCTCCATTTAGATCGTTCATGGGCCAGAGCTTCCCAGTTTTCGATGTTTATATTGCATTTTTTTAGATTAGCCTTATGAACATCTTTAAACCTCTTATATTGACCACCGATATTCCGCTTTCCATCCTTGAGTTGGGAGTAAAGTAACTGCTTTGGGAGACGGCAGTCAGGCATTCGAACAACATGACCGGTCCACTGAAGTTGGCGTTGAAGGATCATTTTTTCAATGCTAGTAGTCTTTGCTTCTTCCAGTACACTGACATTTGTTCGCCTATCTTCCCAAGTAATTTGCAGGATTTTCCGGAGGCAACGTTGATGAAACCTTTCAAGGAGGTGGAAGTGACGTTTATAGATAGTCCATGTTTCGCAGGCATACAATAAAGTTGGTAATACAATGGCTTCATAAACCAGTGTTTTGGTCTTCTTACAAATATCCCGATCCTCGAACACTCTATGTTTCATTCGAGAAAATGCGGCACTTGCGGAGCTCAGACGATGCTGGATTTCACTGTCGATGTTAGCTGTAACAGAAAGATAGCTGCCAAGATAGAGAAAATGATCGACATTTTCCAGTATTGTCCCGCCAAGCTGGATAGATGGCATCACCAAAGGATTGGCTTGCACTTGCTGATGAAGCACTTTGGTTTTTTTGATGTTAAGTGAGAGACCAAGTTTTTTGTATGCTTCTGCAAAAGCATTTAGGATAGTTTGGAGATCATCCTCTGAATGTGCGGAGACCACATTATCATCAGCATACTGAAGTTCCACAACGGAGGTTGTAATTACCTTACTTTTTGCTTTCAGCCTGATGAGATTAAAAAGCTTTCCATCTGTTCGATATATAATTCCCACACCGGTGGGAAGTTTCCCCTCGACAAGATGTAAAACCATGGCGATGAAAATGGCAAATAATGTTGGGGCGATAACACATCCCTGTTTAACACCTGATCCCACTTTAAATGGAGCACCATGAGAGCCGTTGTTGTCCAAAACCGTTGCCGTCATGTTGTCATGGAGAAGTCGCAAGATATTCACAAATTTATTGGGGCATCCAATTTTCATAAGGATAGTCCAGAGAGCTGTACGGTCTACAGTATCAAAGGCCTTAGCCAAATCGATAAATGCCATATAAAGGGGTTGATTTTGCTCCCGGCATTTTTCTTGGAGCTGACGTGCAGTAAAAATCATGTCTACTGTCCCTCTAGAGGGGCGGAAACCATATTGAGTTTCAGGGAGGATCTCTTCTGAAATAGATAGAAGACGGTTTGCGAGAATCCTAGCAAATATTTTACCTGCGGTTGCTAAGAGAGAAATGCCCCGATAGTTTCCACAGTCTGTTCTATCACCCTTCTTAAAGAGGGTGATAATTATGGCATCCCTGAAGTCTTCTGGGATCTCTTCTCTTATCCAGATTTTTTCGATGAGTTTATGAAGATGTTGTACAAGTTCGGGCCCCCCTTCTTTAAAGATTTCAGCAGGAATCCCATCTGGTCCACTAGCTTTGTTGTTCTTCATTTGATTAATGGCTTTATAACATGTATCACACGTCAGTCACAAGTCCTGGCCCATCCATTTGACTCGAATGGCAGATAATGCTAAGCCTTGTGTAGTATTTGGCCTCCTGCTGCATTAATAATGTTTCAATTACAGTGCATGATTTGGGGAGACCATTCCATCAGCTGTACACATGCATGAATCTCCCTTGTAATAGGATGCAACAGTATTTTGACACAAGAACACAAGAAATCTTCCCTCAATGCTGCAAGTCGTGAGAGGCTTGAATTGTGGATTTCATGTAGAAAACAGTTAATGATCTCTTCTCAAAGAGCGATTTCTACAAGAACCAATAAAAAGAACAGATGTTATGGCATGACCTGGGTTGTATGTAGCAAATGCAAACTTACATCCACATATTTTAAAATGAGATAATAATAGAAATCTTTGTTTTAAACAAAGGGTCTGAGCCAGAAAGGCTGTCTCACAGCTGGCTAGAGAGATTGCACCCATGTTTCTGTCCTGAAGAAAAACAGCTGGAATTAGAAAGATTATTAATGACAACCATGTTTTGAAGGGAACAAGAGGGCACATGAAATAATTCAGTAGGTGCTCCATTCTTCCATGACATACATTCTTTCTTTGCTTCCTGCCAAGTGCTTGCAGGATGTCCTTTATTACATGATACTATAATCCCATGAGCCATAAATCTGCGGGAGGGGTGGGGAATAGATTTTTTTTATTATATTATTTTTTATTACTGATGATGTATTCAGAGAAAATATAAAACACTCCAAGTTTCTTCTCCCTTTTTACCCATTTGTTCTTTAAAGATAGAAATGTATATGTGTGTTCAAGATGAAAAGTCCACTAATGGTAGACATGCTTCCTGAAGATGGGGAACCTCTTTCAGCCTGGGGGCTGAATTCAGCTTTGGAGAAGCTCTCGGTGGGGCTGAAGGCAAGAGTGCTGCGGGGCCAAAAACACCAGCATATTTTATCTTAAAAGCTCTTGTTGCTAAGCCTTAGGAGAGGCATTTCAACCTTTAGAATTGGGGCCGGGGGGCAGGGAGTGGTACCAGGGGAGGGGGTGTGGTACTGGAGGGCTGGATTTGCCCCCTGGGCCTGAGATTCCCTACCCCTGCTCAAAGAGTAGCTTGTCCATCGTTACTGATCTACCCCTACAGTGTGTAGCTGGAGAACTGTTGGGCATGTCCGCTTTGTGCAGCAGAGTAACAAGGCCGAACAGATAAGGCCTGTTGATGTCCTATGAGTGTACCCCAGAACACAAATCAAATCTTTATTACGGTCCAAGACCAGCATAAACAGACAATAGATACACAAAATTTGTACAATACCAAGTTTTAGGCTGTCCTTCAGTAAACCATATCAGGATGCCATACAATAAAAACAAAATATCAGTATAAAATCACACTTAAATATGAGGAAGACAGAGCAGGGTTTTGGCCCTTTCTCACAGCTTCAGACAAGGCCTAAGAAGTCCCCAGAACACATCCCAGAACACTCTGAAAACCACCACACCTGGTTACTTACCTGTCGTCGTTTCTTAAACCTTTCTTCATACGGATTGAGTTTCTCATCTTTGTAGCTCTCCTCTGAATATTTCTGCAGCCTATTAACATTCTTCTTGCATATGATGCTAGTTTGGCTTCAAGTGTAGTTTGCGGCCTTTGTTAGAAACAGTAGCAGAGTGACTTTCATCTTAGGACTCAGCCAAGAAGGGGAATATTTTTTATGAACATTTTTGTCAGCATCAAAAGGCCCCCTTCCTTTTTGGGTGACAGCTGTACAAGGAATTTAAGTTTTGCTTCTTGAATTTAAGTTCAAGAAGCATTGCCCTCAATAGGCTTGATCTGCTCTTGATAGGCTACAATCACCCATCTGAATCATGCAGGAAGTTTTGCCCTCACTCGCCCTGAATCAACTTTGTTTGCCTGTGGCTCATGCTGGCTCAGCTTGTCTGAGTGTAGAAAGCTAAACAGGGTCAGGCCTGGTTATTACTTGGATGGGAGACCCCTCCTCTAGTTTCCTGCATTGAGCCTTGTAGGCCCCTTCCAACTCTATGATCTATGAATCTATGCCCTCAGTGACATCAACACACATTAGTGGCCAAATCTGATTGGCTAAACAGCATTGTGCACTATATGATCCCTGCTTGGCTGGCTTCACTCTATGGTGGGGATGGGAATCCTAATCAAGGAAAAAATGGCACCAAAACAGGAGCAAATGAGAACAATGACAGGCATGACAAAAGGAGAATACTCTCAGTGGTGGGGAGATCCCCTTGTCTCATTTTTTCTTGTTCATTTTGCCGTTGCAATTAATTCTGTCATTTGTGAAATTAAACTCACATATGCATTAGCATATTTGACAGTAATTAATAGAAATTATCTTCATGGCAGATAATTTCAATCATATTTCTTTCTAACTATTAACACTTGAGTGTCTCTCAAAATATCCCAACAATGTAATCGATACGCCACTTAATCATATGTTATTTTTCAAGGCAGTCTCCCATATCATTATCACCTGCTCATAGAAATATTTTTGTCTCTAAATGCTCAAATATTTCAGTGTCTAGATTGTTATTGTGCTTGGAAGCTGTACAAGCTGTAGCAATGACTGAGGATATTTCTGCTCACCAGCTTAAAGGCAAACCTTTCATTCTTATAACGTGAATGCAATGTATGGGGCTCTAAACAATGGCAGTGTGGACTCTAACTCCACTGTGAGTCTAACTACACATTACATATAAACAAGTTTAACTGAACCCCGATGGCCTTTTTCCAGAAAATTCTATTTTCTGAGCAGAGAAACTGTGCTATCTGTGTGTTTGTCTGTGCATGTAACTCTTCCCCCGGCTGCTATTTCTGTACTCCAAGTAGCTTTGAAGTTGTCTTTCCACTCTGCACTGATCGAAACAAGTGTATTTGGGACTTAGTGCATGTGGGGGGAGAGCTTGAGGAGACATAGTGAACACTATGGGTTAAGAACACACACTGTCTTATTTTTCTAATCCAAATGGTCACCCATATTCATCATCACCCATTGATAGTGTGGATTCCTTAGTTGTGTGTGTGTGGGGGGGGGAAGGAGTGGGTAGTTCAGGTGCTCCCTGCCCCACAGTAGGTGATCAGTCCTCTCAGAACTGACAGTAGTTGTCTGGTGGGAGTTGGGAGTCATCATACTGTAAATCATAGGCACCCCCATATTGCTATCTAAGGGCTACCATCTTAACTGCTGCTAATTGCCCATATCAGAAATAGCTCATGAGGGTTCCAGATCTTGAGATAGTTTTCAGACAAAACAGTTGCATAAATAATCTTGTCAAACTGTCTCAAAACCTAAAACCAACTTACTTCCAGGTGTGTCCAAGCTCCCGACTCGCCACACACCCAAAGTAAAGCCAAAGTCCTTCTGCAGCCTTCCGTGGTTGGTCAATCTGGGAATTGGGGCCGGGGGGCAGGGAGTGGTAACAGGGGAGGGGGTGTGGTACTGGAGGGCTGGATTTGGCCCCTTATTTCAGTGCCCGCTTGAAATAAAGCGGGCACTGAAAATAACACAATGTTGGTGCCTGCCTGACCTCCAGAGGCAGGGAGTTCCACAGAAAGGGAGCCACCACACTGAAGGCTCTACTCCGGATAGACTCCAGTCGGGCCATAGGTCCATGCAGAACCACCAGGAGCTTCCCATCTGATGACCTAAGTGAGCTGGCAGGTTGATAAGGGAGAAGGCACTCTCTCAAGTTTCCTGGCCCCAAGTTGTTTAGGGAGGGCTTTATGCACTAGTAATAAAACCTTAAATCTGGCCTGGTAGCGAATAGTGCAGTTCCCTCAGCAAAGGAGTTACAGGCTGAAAAGGGGAAGCTCCTGATAACAGCTGAGCTGCTGCATTCTGCACCAGCTCCAGCTTCTGGACCAATCTTAAGGGCAGCACCCTGGACCACATGCAGCACATTGCAGTAATCCAGTCTTGAGGTTACTTACTAGCGCCTGTACCAGTGGCCAGGCTATCCCTGTCCAGGAGAGGCTGTAGCTGGTGAACTAGTCAAAGCTGGTAAAAGGCACTCTGAGCTGCCATGATCACTTGGGACTCCTGCAACAAAGATGGATCTAGGAGTACCCCCAGAATACAAACTTGATCTTTCAAAGGGAATTCAACCCCATCCAGAATAGGCAATAAGCCTATCTCCTGGACTCGGGAACTGTTCACCCACAGGGCTTCCATCTTGCCAGGATTTAGCTTCAGTTTATTGGCCCTCATCCAGCCCATAACTTATTCTAGACACTGATCCAGGACTTGCACAGCATCAACTGATTCAGAGGTCACACGGAGATAGAGCTGTGTGTCATCAGCATACTGATATCACTTGGCTCCAGATCCCCAAAACTGGGGACAAGATGGTACCCTGCGGAACCCCATAGCTCAATTGCCAAGGGGCCAAGGAATGGTCACCTGATGTTACTTTCTGAAATTGACCCTGCAGTAAGACCGGAACCAGTGTAACACAGTGCCTCCAATGCCCAGCCCACAGAGACAATCCGGGAGGATACCATGGTCGATGGTATCAAAAGCTGATGAGAGATTGAGCAGAATTAACAGGGTCACAGTCCCCGTTCCAATAACTTGCATTGTGTTCATACCCAGGCCAAGGGGCTCCAGTCCATACATAAAGCAAAAAGTAACAGGATGCAAACTTTGATCACTGCCATAATAATTAATGTTGACACATTTTTTAAAAAGAAGAACTTTGAGCACCTGTTGCTTTATTTAATTCAGTTTCTACCCCACTCTCTAGTAATTATTTTCTAGCAGAATTCAGCCAGTTGTTTTCTAGTTCTGAAATAATCTGTTTTGTTCTAGACTTTGATCTTCAGTAGTTTGTTTGTTTTCTACCTGGTGGTTCTTTCTGAAGTTCTGCATATAAGTTTTGTAACTTTAAAGGGGGGCATGCTGTTTTAGCCCAAACCCAACACCCGGTTCCATTCAGTAGGGAGTTGAAATTTGAGGAAATTATTTCGCCAGCTGTGAACACAGATGGAATAGTTTGGAATTTATTTCTCAACATAAATCTTGGCAGTTACACAGAGGAAAAAAATGAGATGGTGCTATTGACCAGGATAATATTAAAGTATTATTATGTTCTTCGTACAAACTGATTCACGTGAAAACTCTTTCCACAGAGTGGTGAGCTTTTCAGACATACATGGAGCCCCAATTTCTAAAGGAATCATCACACTTGTCTCTGCCCTGCCTATATATGTACAGTAATCTCTACCCCACCCATGAAAATAATCTAGCTTGCTCAGTTCAGAATTATCCCAAAATCACAGCAATTTTAAAAAAACCTTTTTTGGTTGGACTAATAAACTGAACGGACTGGACAGGTTTCTTTCTGTTTAAAAAAATTCCATTAGGTGCAGAATTTGTTTGTACAGTACATTATATTTGCATCTCACACATACAGGAGTGACCCCAGTTCATCCTCACAGCAAATATGCAAAGTAGATACTGACGGCTATCAAAAAAGAGCTTCATAGTTCAGTAGGAATTTGATTCCAGCATCCCAGTACAGGTCAATGATCTATCAACATTTAGGCTCTCATCCTCACCAGCAGAATCTCAATCCAGTTGTAGTTTAGAACTGGCTGGACCTTATATGCAATCCAGCAGGAGAAATCTCAAATTGCTGCATAGAGTAAGGAGTGATTTCTTGCCCAGCCAAGTCAGGTATAGGATGGCATAGCCCTGACAAAATGGCAAGAGAAGGTCTGTGCATGCATTGCAACTTGCATGATGGATTAGGGCAGGGGTGGGCAACTTGAGGCTCTCTAGATGTTTTGGCCTACAACTCCCATCATCCATCACCATTAGCTATGCTGCTAGGACTGCTGGGAGTTATAGGCCAACACATCTGGAGGACCACAAGTTGCCCACCCCTGGATTAAGGGATGCATATGGTTACTCCTGCTTTCAGATGAGGCTGTGATTGAATAATTGCCCTACCTCATTCACATAATTTTATAAGGGGTCCAGATGTCATCTCCCATTTGTAACCCTCCTGTATTTTCGCTCAGATGCTTCCATATTTTTTTCTTACTAAGGATGGACAAATCTTTCAGTTTTGCTTTCTCTGTCACTCTAATTATTTTAAATCTCAAGTTCTTTCCATCCTAATTATGAAGAAATGTGTGAATTTTGGTAAGTTCTTAACAAACAATGAACCGAACAATTCTCACCCATCTGTACTGGCCAAATTCAATAGATACAGCTATGCCCATCATGGAGAGGAACATGTTCCTGCCTGCCATGTAGCTCTTAAAGATGAGAAGTCTCTCAGAAAAAAGAGGTGGCAACCCTCATTCAGCACCATGAACACAGCAATACACAGGGATTCAAAACCCAGACGTTTAAGAGCCAAGCACTCAAACTCTTCTGCTTAAATGGACAAATTGGTCAGTTTTGCTTTCTCCCACATTGAATTTTGTTTACATCTCAAGTTCTTTCTACCCCATTTATGGAGACATTTGTGAATTTTGATAAGTTCTTATCCAAAAATGGACCAAATGAAATTCTCACCCTTCCCTAGCCGGGATGTGGGTGGAGCTCGATTGGGGGGTGAAAGTCTGGTGAACTCACTGGGCTCGACCCCCCTGAGCTCTGCTCGCCCTACCTTTTCCCCGATTCAACTCGCGTTCTCGCAAGCCAAGCTGGGGAAGTGACTTCCGGTTTCTGGCGCTACATTGTTTACATAGAAAATGGCATAAGATACATTAAAAACTGCCGCGATTTGCGTAATTTGCGGATCGCCCACCCCTACCTATCCCTATTTCTTACCACAGAAATCCATTAAGGAGGAAAAGACGGGATAACTGCACAATGTCTCTTGATGGGTAGGTGTGGAGTCATCCATCTGGAAGCACTTCCTGTGTTCTTGGTCTGACATATTGCCACCTTATGTACCTTACGTATACACTTCTCAAGAATTGGATCATGCTTATTGTCCAATAAGTAAAGGTCTATAGTAAAAGTCTTTTTCTTATAGTGGGCCAAATGCATTTTTGCTAATGGGATTCATAGAATCATAGAAAGTAGAGTCGGAAGGGGCTTATAAGGCCATCGAGTCCAACCCCCTGCACAATGCAGGAATCCAGGTCAAAGCATCCCTGACAGATGGTTATCCAGCTGCACCTTGAATGCCTCCAGAGTGGGAGAGCCCACCACCTCCCTAGGTACCGGTAGTTGGTTCCATTGTCTTATTGCTCTAACAGTCAGGGAATTTTTCCTGATGTTTAGGCAGAATCTGGGTTCCTGTAACTTGAGCCCATTATTCATTTAAGAGTATACTATTCCTAAAACTGGACATAACCATAAGTATAAAACTGGACATAACTAACCAAAAGACAATGGTTATTTTTTTAACCCTTTAAATATATATACACTAGACCAAGTTTTCGGAGCTACAGTAAAATATTCTTTGAAGAATACAGCAAGCAGTAGGAGCTCCAGAAGAAAAATGTAACATGGGAAGCTCAGTGAATGACCTGAACTGCACTTTAAATATTATTGATGAATGTGGTCATGCAAGCAAAGAGAAAACAATGAAGGTCAACCTTCTGATCTTTAGCTGAAGCTCACTGCTGCTGGTGAGTTTAGAACCCTTTTGGAATTTTACTTATGACCTCATCAAAGAAAGAGAGAGAGAGAGCATACTGCCTATTTGATGTCACAATAGAATCTTACCACTGTTCACAGGTCTGCAGTTTGACAGAAGGTAAGATATGAAAGGGGCAAAGCTGAACTTACATTCAAATCCCTTGAAAAACTCACCTACCCACAGAGCACACACTTTATGGACATAATTCTGAGGCACATAATTAGGGATTGTCTAAAGTAATGAAAGGAACCATGACCAAAGTCCTTTATTCTGAGTTGAAAAAACAATGTCTTAACTGCATCCCTGCCCCCTAATGATTCTAGTCTGTCTTCAAATGTGTGGGCTTTTGCTGCACTCTGTTAAATCTTTATAGGACACCCTGAAGTAGCTTTCAAATAAATTTTGCTTGGAGAATGGTCTTTGGCTTGAAAAAGAATCCATGCCAGAGTTGGTGTGGGCGACAAATCCTCAAACACCAGTAGATCAAACACCAGCCTTTTAAAAAAATGTTCCCCTCTGTTCCTTTTAAAAAGCGTTGGCGTATTTCATGGACCGTTACAGCTGGAAACAAATAGCATTCATCATGGTTGTTAGGAAGTATTAGAAAAGGAACAGGAAACAATGGAAAAACATTCATTGGTCTCATACATGAATTAAAGATGGGTTGTTGAGCACTGTGTGCATTTCTGTGTGCATTCCTTCCATATCATATAGACCAGTGTTCTCCAACCTTGGGTCCCCAGATGATTTTGGCCTACAACTGGCTACGCTGGCTGGGGTATGCTGGGAGTTGTAGGCCAAAATCATCTGGGGACCCAAGGTTGGAGAACACTGATACAGTAATACCTTGGGATGGCAAGTAACTTGGTCTGAGAGCGTTTTGCAAGACAAGCAAAAAAAATTAATTTTTTTTTACTTGATGAACGAGCAAGGTCTTGCAAGACAAGTCGTAGGGATGTAACCGCTCCCCTCGAGCGGGTGTAGCGGGCCGAAATCGGCCCCGCTCACGCCCGCCAGAGACTCGCTTTGATATATAAGAGTGTTTAGGATTACAAGCACGGTTCCAGAATGAATTATGCTTGCAATCCAAGGTATTACTATATCCAAGGTATAGACAAAGGGTGCAGCAGCCCAAGGGCCAAATTCAGTTTCTGGGAAGTTCTCCGGGGCCACATTCCAGTGGTGGGCGGAGCCAAAGGCAAAAGGGGGCAGTGCCAGGAATACCAGCATGTTCAGCTTAAAGTCCGTACTGCCAGTAACTAGGCCTTAGGAAAGGCATTTGCTGATGACACCATATTATTTAGGGCGGTGAAAACGAAAAGGGATTGTGAGGAGTTTCGAAAGGATCTCTCCAAACTGGGAGAATGGGCATCAAAATGGCAAATGTGGTTCAATGTAAGCAAGTATAAAGTGATGCACGTTGGGGCAAAAAATCCCAACTTCAGGTATAAGCTGATGGGATCTAGACTAGCGATGACTGACCAAGAAAGAGACCTTGGGGTTGTGGTGGACAGCTCGATGAAAATGTCAACCCCCGGTGTGTGGCTGCTGTGAAAAAAGCAAACTCCATGTTAGGCATAATTAGGAAAGGAATTGAAAATAAAACTGCCAATATCATACTGCCCTTATACAAAGCTATGGTGCAACCACACTTAGAATACTGCATAGAGTTCTGGTCACTGCACCTAAAAAAGGATATAGAGTTGGGAAAAGTGCAGAAAAGGGCAACTAAAATGATCAAGGGGCTGGAGCAACTCCCCTATGAGGACAGGTTACAGCAGCTGGGATTGTTTAGCTTAGAAAAAAGGCAAATAAGGGGAGACAGGTCCATAGGGGTGTACAGAATTATGCATGGTGAGGAGAAACTGTATAGGGAGACATTTTTCTCCCTCATGGTACTAGATCCTGGGGTCATCCCAGGAAGCTGATTGGTGGGAGATTCAGGACAGATAAAAGGAAGTCCTTCTTCACACATCACATACTTGAACTATGGAATTCACTCCCACAAGATGTAGTGATGGCCACTAACTTGTTGGAGGGCTTTAAAAGGGATTGGACAAATTCATGGAGGAGAAGGCTATCAACGGCTACTAGTCCTGATTGGCTATTTTATTTATTTATTTATTTATTTATTATATTTATACCCCGCCTTTTTTCCTGCAAGGAACCCAAGGCAGCTTACATAATCCTCCTCCTCCTCCTCTCCATTTTATCCTCACAACAACCCTGTGAGGTAGGTTAGGCTGAGAGTCAGTGACTGGTCCAAAGTCACCCAGTGAGTTTCATGGCCGAGTGGGGACTAGAACCCGGATCTCCTGAATCCCAGTCTAGCACTCTAACCACTACGCCACACTGGCTCTTGCTATATGCTACCTCCAGTATCAGAGGCAGTATGCCTATGTACACCGGTTACTGGTGTGCATAGGCATATGTACATAGGCTGTTGTATTCATGTCCTGCTTGTGGGATTCCTGTGGGCAGCTGGTTGGCCACTGTGTGAACAGAATGCTGGACTAGATGGACCCTTGATCTGATCCAGCATGGCTCTTCTTATGTTCTGGTGTTCTTATTTCAACCAGTAGCAGTGGTAGCAGCAGCATCACACAATCTTCAGAAGGGCAGCAGGGACAAAAAAACACACACGTTCCCCTCTGTCTTATGAACAAAGATGTGTCACAGCCCTCTGGGAGCCCCTGCCAGCTGCAACACTTCTATCACTGCACACCAGGGGATTAGAAGGCCCTTGCCATGGCACACCACCCTCCATTCTTCGCTTGTTTTGTCTCCAGCCTCCAAGTCCAAGTGAACATATTGCGGAAGTTAGCTAGTTCATAAGGAAGACTTCTTAGTAAGATATCTTGACTGTGCTCATATGGCTGAGGCTTTGATGTATACATTCCTGGATTGCATATGTGAGACTTGATACTTTTGTTTCCTTCTTAAAACTGCACAAGATGAATGAGGAGCACAACGCAGGAGCTAAAGTAATCCAGGATTAAAACAATTATCAGCAGAAAATGCACTGCAAATTAATGAAGCAACAGAAAAATGGGATTTCACCATGGAAGAACACAGAGAAAATAAAGAAAAAGTTACAAACAAATGAGGTATTGCTTCCTCTAATCTAGTGTTAGGAGTATGAACTGCCCCCTTCCATCTTTCTGTACCAATCAGTCAGTCACTCAGTCAGTCAATCCAGGCTGCTACACTGGCTTCTGCTTGACATTTCAAATACTGCTCAGTCCCACCTGGGCCTCTATCTACTTTTTCACATCTCCCCCATCTTCCCATCTGTGCCCTCTTTTTCTGAAATACTATTTTAACCAGACTGTTTCTAGCGTGTAACTGGTAGAGGCACTGGCATGTTAATTTCTGGATCATGTATTTTGGATAGGCTGAGGCAGCATGAGAAGTGACATAAGTGCTGCTCCACCTGTGTTTACAGAAGTACACTAGAGAGAGGACACTTATGCTACTGGAAGTCCCCCTTGCATGCCTTCAGAAAGCTCTGCCTGCATAGATTTATTTTATGATATTTATACCCCGCCTTTTTTCCTGCAAGGAACCCCAGGCGGCATACATAATCCTCCTCATCCTCCTCTCCATTTTATCCTCACAACAACCCTGTGAGGTAGGTTAGGCTGAGAGACCGTGACTGGCCCAAAGTCATCCAGGGAGCTTCATGGCCGAGTGGGGACTAGAACCTGGATCTCCCGAGACCCAGTCCAACACTCTCACCACTACGCCACACTGGACCAGGGAGAAAGGGGGCATGGTGGGAATGTGGTGGAGGCAGACATGGATATGCCATGTCCAAGGCCCCTTAGTTTCTTGGATATGCCCACAGAAATGGCTTTCAAGGCTAACAAATTTATCATGGCATAAGCTTTCGTGGCTTTGAGTCTACTTCATCAGATGCATGAAGTGTTATCCTCAGTTAGCAGGTCTATATGCACACATGGGTATATGTAGAGAGAAATATAAGCAGTGAGTTTGGAGGGAAATGAAATGCAAAAGGTGTAGATTGTGATAATTACGCTAAGGCTTAAATATATGTAAAATAATTATAGTGAGCATTTACAAGCAGCGTTGAAGATAACACAAACATCCTGGCATTGGTAAGCTAATTAACACCTGTAGCAGGATGAAAACCTGCTATCTTGAGTTACTCCATGGGTGATAGTACTGAACATCTTGACAACTTGTAATTCAGCAGTTTCATACTGGAGTCCCTCTTTGAAATGAATGGTTACTGGAATAATTTTACACACATTTAGGCCTTAATGTAATTATCAGTATGTACTTTTTGCATTTCATTTCCCTCTGAATACACTGCTTACATTTTTCTCTCCACAACAATCTCTCTCTTTCTTTCTCTCTCTCTGTGAATGTGTGTGTGTGTGTGTGTGTGTGTATCATATATTTGTGTGTGTGTGTGTGTGTGTGTGTGTATTGGGCCAAAGTATTCAGCCCAACCAAATTTTGTAACTTTCATGGGGATGGAGTATAAATGCACACTGAAGACTGGATTACTATTTGGGGAGGGGATGGCTAATTTTAGAATTTGGGGGTAGTGGTCTTACCTTTAAATACGGGTTGGCAGATGTGGGTTTGTGTTTTTTTTCCTTTTAAAAAACTCAAATCAATCCTTGCCATTGCTTCCAGCAGCAGCTTGGCTGCTTTCTGCAGCCGGCCACATTCCTGTCCCAGGAATGCAGCTGGGCTGCATTCACTGCTTGAAGTGAAAGCAAGGCTTGTTGTTGTTGTTGTTGTTGTTGTTGTTGTGGGGGGGGGGAGAGAGAAAGAAATCCCCTCAGCTATCTTGTATTTAAAGGTAAGACCATCCTTGTGAAAATTCTTAAAATTTGCCTCACCCCAAAAGTCACCAAATATCCTTCTCTTGTGGGGGATGAGTAGTCTTGTGAAAGGAGGAGATTTGGCCCAACTTGGATTGGATCCAAATTTGAGCTGGATCATCTATGCTGGTGGTAGTGGACTTCCCCACCCCTCCTTCCCACAGCAGCTCCTCCAACCCCCTGAAAATGCTACACAGGAAGTCAGGAGAACCTGCTGAGTGGGGTGAGCTGTGTGCATGGGGGGACGGGATCCCCCCAAAATTGGGCAGAGAAGCCTTCTGCTAGTGGGGTGCTTCCTCTTGCAGAAAGTCCTTTCTTCTTATAGAAGCTAGTCTCTGCACCCCTTGGGGTCCACCTGACAACTTAGAATAATACTTTATGCATCTGATGAAGTGGGCTATAGTCCACAAAAGTGTATGCCATAATGCATTTGTTAGTCTTTAACATGCCACAAGGCTCTTCATTGTTTTTGCTATAACAGACCAACAGGGCACCCCTTCTGGAAATTGTTACAATTAAGGCATTGTGGGGTCTATTATTCATGGTTAGAGACAGGATAGGATGGCTAACATTATAATCTACTTACTTTGGGGGCTGCTTCCAGGGAACTGGCTAGGCTCTTGCACTGGGAGGTAGAGACCCATCATGAGAACAAATTAGATTTGAATCTAGGACCTCTAGGGTGGGGAAAGGTATCTAACTGCTTTTCCCACCATGCTTATATTACTTGACAATTGGGAATGGGAAATCAATCCTTGATATTAGCGGGTGTTTGAAGTCATGATTATGGAGTCTTCCCTTCACTGACCCTTTTTCAATATCTTCCAGAGTGGCCAACAAAATTTTGAGGAAAAGAATGAAAGAGTGCCTCTGAACTCTTGTCGAGAAACCTCCAAACCCCAACCTCTGTCATCTGAAGATAGTGCTGAGGATTTCAGTATGGAGCTGGACCTTTGTAATGATTTGTTGGTCACAAGTGAGCTGATGTCCTGTAATGAGTATGTACCTTATTATAGAACACACACCAGCCTTGTGGAAACCCCTGTGTGTATCAATACAGAAGTGATACAGGAGAACGCAGAAAGAGAAGAAAGAATCCAAAGGAATGGGTGTGTCTTTAAGCCTAAATATGAAGATGAGCCCCTAAATGACATGGGTTTTGCTACTGGATATTTCCCGTATTATAGAACATGTGAGGAATACTTGCACAACTGGGATCTTCTCAGTGGAGTACACTGTAGAGCAGAGAGTGAAGAGGGTGAGACAAACAGTGCAGATGAAATCCAGAGTGACACTGACTGTGAAATTGAGCAAGAATGTGAAGATAGAGTAAGTTACAAGCAAAGGGGAAAATCCTGCTTGCATTGAATCTAATATGGTATGATCACTCCCTTCATACAGAGCTTTATGGGTGGCAGAACACCGTTTTGTTCCTCTAAGTTTGTTCCTCTATCAAACTTAGGGCCTAACTAAATGTTACATGCAAAAATCTCTAGCAAATTCAGTATGGAAAGGGGGCAATTTAGAGCAGTGAGATGTTTCATAGATTTCATAGATCATAGAGTTGGAAGGAGCCTACAAGGCTATCGAGTCCAACCCCCTGCTCAATGCAGGAAACTAGAGGAGGGGTCTCCCATCCAAGTAATAACCAGGCCTGACCCTGCTTAGCTTTCCACACTCAGACAAGCTGAGCCAGCGTAAGCCAGGGAAGGTTGTTCAACCCTTTCTCCATCCCCTCAGAACTGGAACTCTGTTGTATGAATAGTCTCTAGAATTCTCTCTCTCTCTCTCTCTCTCTCTCTTTTTAAAGGACTAATTATTAGGGATTATCCCCCCCCCCTGCCACCACCCAATTCAGCATTTGTTACACAGAGCCATAAAAATAAACAGAACACCATCCTGCCTATGTAGATCTGATACCCATAGTTCAGCAATATCATTTTGATCATTTGCCATGTCTGTTTTCAGGTTTTTCAGGAAACTTATGAAACAAATGAAGACACCAACCAGTGCCTTGAGAGTCTTGAGGTCACTGAAACCCATGAATCAACTGACTCCATCATGGAGCCCTGCACTTCTGAGATCTCTCTCCATGATGAAAGTTTAAGCCTGAATCAACCGCCTTCTTCCGGTGGCTATTTTCCTTATTATAGAACATATGGAAAATTGCTTCTCAGCCCAGTAGACTCACATAATGTGTTTTGTAGCGGTAAAGATGCACTGGGTGGGTTTGGTATGGGAATGGGCTGGAGAGGGAAGCAGAGATTATAGCAATGGCTGACTGTACAGTGTGTTGACTCCGGGATTGAAAGTATGGCCATGGTTTTAAGGACTCTTACCATTAGACAAGCCTAGTAATAATTTATATTTAAATCTTCTAATAATAAATCATTATGCATATTGTGGATGTCTGGAAAGGACTGGGAGAAATGTTCATCAAGCATTTGCTGAACTTTGCGAAATGGAGCATCTTTGGTAGAACAAAATGAGGAGGATAACAGGAGAGATGAAAAATTTATAATTTCTTTATCACTGACCCTATAAAGCAGAATATCAACCAGACTCTCAGACAGTTAAGGGAAAGAAGTACTTGGTCATGATCAGGCAAATTCACTTTAAAAAAAATAAATTACTGTTTAAAATAAGTACAATAAGAGGTTTGAGACTGAACCTCTCTTTGTACCACAAAGTCCATGGAAAGCAGAGGAAGGAGAACTTTTAACAAAAGAACAGACAGTTCAACAGCAAATGGTGCGAAGCTTGGGACATGGAAGATGACATAATGTAGATGAACACTAGATGTACTGTACAATAAGCCGCTCCATTTATGATTTGAATCAAGAATAATTTACCCTGTTTATCCTGTCATTGGCTCCAGCACCTCAAACCCCACTCCCTCTATCCCAAGCTCCCCTAAATAAAGAGAAAACCAAGAGTTACTGCACACAAGTGACTGATTTTAACAGTGCCCACTTCCATGGATGCTTTAAGTACTTTCTCCAGAGATATTTAAAGTATGGATCCCCTTTGAGGTCCGTTATACACAGGGAGAAAGGATTAAATGTATTGGTCTCTTTGCCCCCCTCTACCAGGACCTTTCCCAAGGGTTCCCAATCTTGTTCCTCCACCAAGTGATTGGTACCAAAAATTGGCCACATCTTCGACGTATGCTGCCTGGTCCTAGAATAGCAGAGGAAATTGGAATCCTGGGCCTTTGACAATGTACAAGCTCTATCTTCACATTTGTATAATGTTGGGCCTGGGCTTCTTCCCAAGGATGTTGAAGAGGTTCCCCATACCTGGTTCCCAAAGTTTTTGGCTGATCCCACCAATATATATATATATATATATATATATATATATATTCCTCCAGGTTGATAAATTTCCCCACACATCTCTCCCTCAGCACTGTTCTTGTCCTGTGGGGAGTGGGGATTATTGGAGCGAAAGTACTCCCGCTTTCAGTTTTCACAGGCTCTCCAGATACTCCCACAACTTGCTGGAATCCTGGAAAGTATAATAGGACACCCCCCCCCCCCATGTCTGCAGGTTTGTTCTTATTTTGATTGTCACCTCTCATGTCTTTGAGCTTCTCTACATGAGGCATATAACCCGGAACTTTACAAAGGCTGCTTCTTCCGTTTTCTTTGTGGGAGGATTAGAGCATCCTTCACATGAGGTTTTTTCCCCCCCGGGGTGTGTGTGTGCTCCTCTCTGACTTTCTATATATTCCTATATGTTCCATTACACAACACAAAGTGGCACTGTGGTATAGAGCGGAATTGTGAAATTACACTAGGCCTCTGTAGCAAATCATGGTGGTATCCAGGATGTACCTGACTTTCCTGGCTCTAAAAAAAGCTGCGAAAATGGCTGGAAAACATGGGGGAGGCCCTGGGAGGATGACGACATTGTGAAAAGGCCCCACAAACTTCTGTGAGTGGGGGATCGCGAGCACACAATGCCTCAAGTGGAAAAGTCCTTTTTCTTCCCTGCTCTCTCTGTCGTTTTCTGTCTTTGCCTCCTTTTTCCTGATTCGTGTCTTCCTTTTGAAGAGTCCTCCCTTTTCCTCATCTTCCCCTGCTTTTCCGCTCTCCCCAGCTCTCTTTGCCTCTTCCCTTCTTTCCAGGTCCTCTTTTCTCCTTCCTTCCCACTCCCTCTTCTGCTCTTTCTGGCCACTTTATGCAGCCAGTTATTTGCAGCCTCACCCTCTCCCTCCGCCCATCCAGCTGGCCTGGGGATCGGACTGCAAACATGCCATGCCTGTGGTATTATGTCATCCATGGGAAATGCTACTCATGATGTCCCCAATGAGCGCCCTCATCATGGCAGTGAGGGAGCCAGGCTGGCCAACGCCACACCAAGATGCTGTCTGCAACAATAGAGGTGCTGTGGTTGCTCATTAGTCAACATTAGTAACTTCAGTCTATTCTGTTGTTCTGAGAGCTCTGTTCTTCATCACCAGCTGATCCTAGGAAATTACAGGAGGTGGGCCATAGAATCATGGAGGGTGATGCAACTAGTCAAAAGCCTTTGAAATACTAGTAATGACTGCTGATTTTACAAGCATAACTACTTTTCTCTGTGATTTTTTTTTTAACGGTCGTATATTTTGTTATGTATCATAGGAATTTAATGGATAGGAAGAAACTATTTTGTATGAAAACATGATGAAAAATATCTCTCCTGGGTGCCCCCACTAAATGAAGTCAGTTAAGTTAGACTACAAGAAAGAGAGAGTCTTCTTAGTTGTGGCACCCCATTTATGGAATGCCCTCCCCAAGGAGGTTTGCCTGCCACCCACACTGCTATCTTTTCAGCGCCAGGTGAAGACATTTCTCTTCTTTCAGGCACTTTAGACTGGGATTTTATTTTTCAAGGGCTTTTAATTAAATTGTGTGTGTGTGTGTGTGTGTGTGTGTGTGTGTTCTGTTAGTCCTTTACAACAGGGATAGACAGAAGTTAGACTGCTCTACGTGGTATATCTCTGAGTGACTTGTAGATTGGCAAGGATCTCTCTCTCTCTCTCTCTCTCTCTCTCTCTCTCAGCACCTTACATGTGGTTTTCAGCTGCTCTTCCATCCAAGCATCTTATAGGAGCAGACCAGCTTAAAATTGCACCATGTGCTGTAAGTAATTCTCTGGGCATACAGTTAGTTTCAGTGGTGCCAAAACCAAAATGTGGCAACTAGAATTGCAGCCAAAATTGGAAAAGGAAAATGGCATATTGCCACTCAGCTACTTTCAAATACTGATTCAAAAGTTCTGCCAGCCATTCCAAAACCCACCGCACTTACAGATGGTTTACATTTGGAGACCGAATCACCTGCACTCTTGTAATAGTTTCACCTTCTTCAGCTGCCCATCTGTATTCTTGCAATATTTGACCTCCCTTTGTTTAATGAAATCTTTATTCCTGTGACCAAAATACATATGCATGATAACAACTATTTATTTATTATTATTTATTTATTATATTTATGAATCGCCCATCTGGCCAAACATCCGGCCACTCTGAGCGATGTACAATGCAATAAAACATGGGCGGGGGGGGACGGACACACACACATTATAAAACACAATTAAAAATCCTAACCCACTCCATATTCCCACCTGAAAAGCCACGTTTTTAATGCCAGGCGGAAGCTAATCTGGGAAGGGGCATGGCGGAGGTCACTGGGGAGAGAGTTCCATAAATTGGGGGCTGCCACAGAAAAGGCCCTCCTCCTAGTCCCCACCAGCCTGGTTTCTCTGGCTGATGGGACAGGGAGAAGGCCATCCGTGGCGGATCTTGTTGAGCAGCCTACTTGATGTTGCTGGAGGCGCTCCTTGAGATATACTGGACCGGAGCCGTACAGGGTTTTAAAGGTCAACGCCAACACCTTGAATTCGGCTCAGCAAACAACTGGTAGCCAGTGCAATTCTTTGAGCACCGGAGTGATGTGATCACGCCGGCAGAAGCCTTTAACCAGGCGAGCTGCTGCATTCTGTACCAGCTGCAACTTCCGAACCCTCTTCCAGGGTACCGGTAACCCCACGTAGAGCGCATTACAGTAGTCCAGGCGAGAGGAGACCAAGGCATGAACCACTGATACGAGCAGATGATTAGGAAGGTAGGGGCGCAACTGCCGTATCAGATGGAGCTGATACAGCGCCGCCCGGCTCACAGCTGACACCTGAGCCTCCATGGACAGATGGGAGTCTAGAATGACTCCCAAGCTGCGGACCTGGTCCTTCAGGCGTAGATGTACCCCATTCAGCAACAGGTCAACATCCCCTAACCTTCCCTTGTCTCCCTGTCAAGGTTCCGCTACTGCAGGGACACCTCGACCTGCCTTTGGAAGATCTCTGCCTCTTCTCAAAGCCTCTCCCGTTCCAGGAGATCAAATCCTTTGCCTGTTTCCAGTAGCATGGGTGTAGGCTTTAGACGTGGTGAATAAGTCACTCCAACAAACCAGGGTACACAACAAACTTTACTTATTATATTAGGGTATTTACTTAATAGAGCAGTTGTAATTCAAAAGCAAGTATGATTAAATAAAACAAACAACTAATACAAGGTTCTCTAGCTTATCTTCAGACTACCTCTCTCCTCTGCAGTCAGTCTCTCTCTGCAGTCAGTCTTCTCTCTCTCTCTCTAGCTGACCACACCCCACACATATATAGCCCTCCCAGGAGTGGAAGGTTATAATCAGGTGATCTTGATCAGGAGACTAATTCTTAACTTCTATTGGGTACTAAAACTCTCCAACTCTCCCTCCCATCCTGGAGTGTTTGGGCCTTCAGGCTTCAACTAATCTAGGGAAGTGTTTGGGCCTTCAGGCTTCAACAAACTTAAGCCTGTGTAGGCCTCAATCCTTCACATCTTCCCCCCCTTCTTCTCAAGTGGAACAATTTCCCTTTTACAGAAGAGAATTGTGAAACGTTAACCTATACAAAAAAGGCAACTGTTTTTTTGGTTATTTCCTAGACAAAGCATCGGCTATCACATTCTCCTTCCCAGGCACATGTTCAATGTTCATTTGAAATTCCTGCAATTTCCAAGACCATCTCTGAAGCTTGGAGTTGGTATTTTGCATTGTTTGTATCCATTGTAAGGCATGGTGATCAGTCCACAAAGTAAATTCTTGTCCAAAAACATAAGGCTTGAGCTTGTCCAGAGCCCACACTACTGCCAGACATTCCTTTTGGATCGTAGACAGGTTTCTCTCCCTGGGTAGAAGCTTCCTACTCAGGTAGGCTACTGGATGTTTAACAGTCTTGTAGCAATACTGCACCTATGCCAGTCTCAGAGGCATCTGTAGCCACAATAAAGGTTTTTTCAAAGTCAGGTGCTCTTAACATGGGATTTGAGCTTAAAATGTTCTTTAGTCTATCAAAAGCTCTTTGACATTCATCAGTCCACACAATTTTGTCAGGTTTACATTTCTTGGTTAAATCAGTCAAAGGTCCAGCAATTTCACCAAAATGGGGAACAAATCTCCTGTAATACCCAGCAAATCCCAAGAATGACCTGACCTATTTCTTGGTTGTAGGTATGTCCCAGGTTCTGATAGCTTCAACCTTGTCCCATAATGGTGTGAATGATATGACCATTTCCAACCTTGTGCCCTAAGTATACTACCTCAGGCATCTTCTGCACCTGTAAAACTACTCCACTCCTCTCATAGTGTGGCTTCATCATATTTACATGTACTACCTTGGGTCTTTTTTCAGATTTTTCTTTAACCACCACATAGGTTAAATCATCCATTTTCTCTCTGACTGTGTAGGGGCCTTCCCAAGCAGCCTTAAGCTTGTCTTTGTGCAGGGGAAGAAATATCATTACCTGATCCCCTACCTCAAATACTCTAGAGCGTGCCTTTTGATCATACCAGAACTTTTGCACCTCTTGGGCTTTGGTTACATTGGCTTGAACTAGTTTACAGAGTGTATCTAGGGTTTGTCTAAGTTTTAACACATAATCCACCACAGAGGTTTTGTTTTCTACGAGTTTACCTTCCCAGTTTTCCCTCAGGAGATCAAGAGGTCCTCTCACTCTTCTGCCATACAACAGCTCGAAAGGTGAGAATCCCGTTGATTCCTGTGGAACTTCCCTGTAGGCAAAGAGTAGGTGTTGCAGTTTGTCATCCCAGTCATTTGGGTGTGTGTTTACATAAGCTCTAATCATTCCTTTGAGTGTGGCGTTAAATCTTTCCACCATTCCATTGCATTGAGGGTGATAAGGAGTGGTTTTCAAGTGTTTTACCCCGCAACACTTCCACAGACACTCCATTATCTCGGAGAGGAAATTTGACCCACAATCTGTTAAGATTTCAGAGGGAAATCCAGTTCTGCAAAATATAGTTAGCAAAGCCTCAGCTACAGATGCAGCATCTATAGAGGCTAGTGCTACAGCTTCCGGGTATCTTGTGGCAAAATCTACCACTGTAAGGATGTACTTCTTTCCCTTGCGGGTGGGTTTAGTGAAAGGCCCTACAATATCCATGCCCACCCTAAAGAAAGCTTCTCCTATAATAGGCAGAGGCTGCAAAGGGGCTTTACTGTGATGCCCTGCCTTCCCCACACGCTGACAGGTTTCACATGACCTGCAGTACTCTGCTACTTGCTTAGCAATTCCAGGCCAAAAGAAGTTTGCCATGAGCCTTTGTTTAGTCTTGTTTTTCCCCAAGTGCCCTGCGCATGGCACATCATGGGCTAGTTCTAGCAACCTTAGCCGGAATTGGTTAGGTACTACCAGTTGCTTTAGTGGTTCCCAGGTTAACTCTTGGGTTTTTGGTAACCACAGCCTATACAGCAATCCATTCTCCCAAATAATCTGCTCCCTTCTTTCCTCAGAGAAGGGCCTCTCTTGAGGGAGAGCAACTCTTTTCAGAGGCTCCAAACTAGGATCACCGAGGACTTCCTGCTTGAACTCCTCTACTCTTCTTAAATCAGGAAAAGGGGTCTCTAGCGCCTTCTCCTCTACAGAACCACCTGCCTCGGTTGTTTCACTGGCTTTCAGGTCTACAGGTTGCATGGAGGCTTGTTCTGTTGTTTCGGTTTGGGGAGGGTCTGGGGTTGGTTTTGGACCTTCCGGAATCACTGTGGGTTGTACCTCTAGTACCTTTTCTTTTACATTAGCTTGTGCCTGGTCCTGCCTTGAAGTTTCCTCCCTTTCCTTTTGCTTGCGGGTTACCACACATATTTGAGCTTCTGGGCCCATTATATCCTTTCCCACAATGATAGGGGCAAATTGGGTTAGAGGTTCCATCACCCCAACTTCATACAGACCTCGCCATCCCCTCCATTCTATGGATAACCTTGCTACTGGGACTTCAAAGGAGGGGCCATTCACTCCCTGGATCTCAATAGACATTCCTGGTACCAAATCTTCCGGTGTCACCAAATCTGCTCGGATCAGAGAAACATCAGCTCCAGAATCCAACATTGCCATAATGGTCTTATCCTTTACATAAACAGGTTCTTTAAACTGATTATTAACCTCTTCCCTGTTGGTGATCACAAATCCACAATTATAAGGGGTTTTTTTATGCTTGCTACACCTTGTGGCTTGGTTTGTTCGGGTTTAGGACTACCTAGGTTAGCTGGTGTTATTGCTTGTAACTTGGGGCAGCTATTCTTGATGTGGCCTGTCTGACCACACGAATAACAGGCACGGTCTCTAGGGTGAGAAGGATCAAAAGGAAGTTTTTTGAACTCCTTTTTACTTGGGGCTTCCCATTCCCCCCCTTCTTCTCAGACTCAATCCTGGGGCCTAACCCTTCCCGGTTTTCAATTAGCTTGTCAGCCATTTCTGCAGCTTGATTTACAGTTTCAGGATCTTTATCCTTAACCTTCAGTTTTATTTCTCTGGGCAACCGGAAATAAAACTGATCCAGAGCCATAAGCTCTAGCACCTTTTCCCTGTTGTCAGCTTTTGCTTCATCCACCCATTTCAGTAGCAGGTTTTTTCATTTTGTTGCAAACTCTACCATAGATTTACCAGGTTGAGGTGTTAACCCTCTAAACTTTTTCCTAAAGTGCTCAGGGCCTAACCTGAACCTTTTAAACACCGTTTCTTTGAATTGAGCATAGGAAACAGCCTCCCCCTCTGGCATGCTATTATAAATCTCTGCCAGCTCCCCTTTGATTAAATTAGGCACAAACTTCATGTAGTCACCCTCCTGCAATCCCCACTTCTGTGCTGCCCTTTCAAAAGTGGTCAGGAACACTTGTGGGTCTTCTCCTGGGGTGTATGCTGTGAAGTCCTTCGGGGTAACTCTGACAGGCTGCTCCTGTTTCAATTTCATCATCCTTTCCTCGTGTCTGCGTTGCTCTTCCTGGGCCTGAAGTTGCTCTTTCTGGGCTTGAAGTTGCTCTTTCTGGGCTTGAAGTTGCTCTCGTTGCAGTCGAAGCCGTTCCCACTCTAACCTGGTCTCTTCTTCCTTCTGCTTTGCCACTAGCCGCAGTTCCTGTTCACGGAGCTCCCATTCTTTTGTTTGGGGTCCTGCTACACTAGGGCTAGAGGGTGCAGCTCCTCCTATTGCCGCCTGGGAGATCAGCATAACTTTAAGTTCTTCTGCTGTTTTCTCCTCCCATGGCAAATTGTCCTTTTTACACTGCTCAATCAGGCCAGTTTTATTCATGGAGAAATATTGGCTCATTTTAATTGCCTCACTGGGTCCCTATTCCGCAGTCCTGAAGTTAAAACATACACTGCTTTTGCCAGCTCTATTAGTAAAAAACCCAATTACTGTTTGGAGTGCTTAATCTCACTGTTCAGGATCGCTCCGCTGCCACCATCTGTCAAGGTTCCGCTACTGCAGGGACCCCTCGACCTGCCTTTGGAAGATCTCTGCCTCTTCTCAAAGCCTCTCCCGTTCCAGGAGATCAAATCCTTTGCCTGTTTCCAGTAGCATGGGTGTAGGCTTTAGACGTGGTGAATAAGTCACTCCAACAAACCAGGGTACACAACAAACTTTACTTATTATATTAGGGTATTTACTTAATAGAGCAGTTGTAATTCAAAAGCAAGTATGATTAAATAAAACAAACAACTAATACAAGGTTCTCTAGCTTATCTTCAGACTACCTCTCTCCTCTGCAGTCAGTCTCTCTCTGCAGTCAGTCTCTCTCTCTCTCTAGCTGACCACACCCACACATATATAGCCCTCCCAGGAGTGGAAGGTTATAATCAGGTGACCTTGATCAGGAGACTAATTCTTAACTTCTATTGGGTACTAAAACTCTCAAACTCCCCCTCCCATCCTGGAGTGTTTGGGCCTTCAGGCTTCAACTAATCTAGGGAAGTGTTTGGGCCTTCAGGCTTCAACAAACTTAAGCCTGTGTAGGCCTCAATCCTTCACACTCCCACCAGAAGTACCTCGGTCTTGTCGGGGTTCAGTTTCAGCATGTTCCTTCCCATCCAGCCACCCACTGCCTCCAGGCACTTGGACAGGGTTTCAACAGCCAACCTTGGTGAGGACTTGAAGGAGAGGTAGAGCTGTGTGTCATCCGCATATTGATGACAGCGCACCCCAAACCTCCTGATGATAGCTCCCAGAGGCTTCAGGTAGATGTTAAATAACATCGGGGAGAGGATGGAACCCTGCGGCACCTCACAAGTGAGCGGCCGAGGGTCCGAAGCCTCCTCCCCAAGAACTACCCTCTGGTACCTTCCAGAGAGGAAGGACCGGAACCACTGCAATACAGTGCCTCCCACGCCCAACCCCTCCAGGCGGTCCAGGAGGATACTGTGGTCAACGGTATCAAAAGCCACTGAGAGATCGAGGAGGACTAGAAAAGAGCATTCGCCCCTATCCAAAGCCCTCCTCATATCATCCACTAAGGCGACCAAGGCCGTTTCCGTCCCATGTCCAGGCCTGAAGCCCGACTGGCATGGATCTAAATAACCGGCTTCATCCAAATGTGCCCTCAACTGAGCCGCCACCACTCGCTCAATCAGCTTACCCAGAAATGGCAAATTGGAGACTGGGCGAAAGTTGTTCAAATCTTGGGGATCTAAGGAGGGCTTCTTTAGAAGCGGTCTTATTACTGCCTCCTTAAGGGCTGATGGCATCATTCCCTCCTCGAGGGAGGCATTTACTACCGCCCTGATCTCCCCACCCAGTTTTTCCCTGCAGCTCATAACAAGCTTTAGGCATAGGCAGTCCTTAACCTGTATGTATGAAGAGATTTTGAATGCTTTATCTGAAGCAAGCTCTTGGCAATGCTGAAAGTAGGTGGTACAGGTGGATGTAGCCAAAATGCACTTGGGTTTACCAGAAAATCTGGGGCTGTGGATCCATGTTTGATGGCAAACAAATCAAAAGGACAGACTGATGCCTGTTAGTCAACTTCATAACCCATGAAGTTATGACTAACTGTTGGATTGATAAATATAAATTTAAATAATAAAGCCAGGATTTTGGTAAATCGGACTTGGTTCAATTTTACTGCATATACTATAGCAGTATTTTCCAAACTGATCAACAAGAAATGGCCATGCTAAGCAATCACATTTATGTGCCTGTTGTTGTTGTTGTTGTTGTTGTCGTTGTCGTCGTCATCATCATCATCATCATTTTACTGCACTTAAGACATTGCGATGATGTGTATGAAGTTAAACTGGTTGCATAGCAGGAAGATATGTAGATACAGTTTAAGAAGAAAGGCAACTGTTTTCATTGTTCCTGGGAGGAATGAAGAATTGGAGCATACCTTACCCCTGCCAAATATATCACCTCTTCAAGACTTCACACAGGCTTTGAAAACCATGTCCTTTCTTCTTATTGTTGCTAAGTCGGTGGAGCTCCTTGTTTTCAAAATATAGGTGTGTTTGTCTTAAGTTGGTCGTGATTTCAATGGGTCTGCTAAAGTATGGGTCCCTAATATGACTAAATCTGGATCCAACCCAATGTGTTGTGCCTACAGCACACAATGAACATCCATAAAGAAGTGGAAGCAGTAAATAGAAGAAGAAGCTTCTCCCTGAGCCTCTTCCCCTTGAGATGGCAGTACTGATGTGTCTCTTCCCATTCATATAACACTGGCATCAATGTAAACAGATGCAGATGACTCCCCCATTGCTCTAGACTGGTTCTAGTCCAGAGCTGCTATTCAGGAGAGGGGTTTCTGGCATTCTCTTTTGTGCAGGATTAAAACATGGGGGAGAGGCTGTGCCAGTATACTTGCAGTTTGTTTCCTTGGCTTAGGAAAGTGTGATATGCCAAAGTTTGAGGATCAGGATTTGAAACCTAAGGTATCCAATGATGGCTCATTAATATTTTCTTGCATTGTTCTACAGCTGGAAAGAATAAGGCTGCCGCTGCTCCTGTCTACTAGATAGCCTTGATTACACTTGGGCATTGCATCATATTCTTTTTTCATCTCAAAATGATAATTGTCTAGGATTAGATGTAAATCCCGTTCAAGACAGATCCAGCCCAGCATAGAGAAACTGGATTCCCATCTCTTTCTCAAGATGTTTAGGCCCTGGATGTTGGGATTGGTGTAATATGTTGGTCTGTGTGCTAGCCAGAACTAAAATGAATTTTCGGCCTTCCACACACAGCAGCAGAGTTCTCCCCCACGCAGCAGTTCGCCTCAGCCTTCCCAGCTGCATTTCATTTCAGGACTAAGGAATCACACTGTAGTCGAAAACAGTTCCATTCTAACTGTTTTATTAACTTATAACAAAGTGCACTACAGGTTACATCTACTTTACATTCCATATACAGAGTCCATGTGCAGAGTACAAATCCTTAAAGGTACATCCAGCTTAGCAAAAGCATGTGCAGCTTAAAACCATAAAAGCATGATACATAAGGCCGAAGCCTGGCCAATACACATCATTAGCTTATTTACATCACATGACAGTCCTGTCCCACAGCAAACCATTCTCATGCCTAGCAAGGCCGCTGGTAAGAATAGCTTCGTAAACACAGACAGCCATATACTGGTTTACCCTGTCTGGGAACTTTCCAGATAAGCAGTAAAAAAAACCCACTGCAACATAATCAAAACATAAGCAGCACAGCAAGCTAATTTTGCTTCACACACCAACACTGTATTCTTGTCATACAAGAGATTAAGACATATGTGCTTACCCACCCCAATTTTCCTAGGGGCAGCTCTTAAATACAGCCCCTTTAAATAGAAAGCTTTAGTGGGAAGTCTACCCAGCCCAGATTTTAATCCAAGTTGGAGAAGAATTCAGGGGCTCCTAATAATGCCTTGCTCTCCTCCCTACCACCCCAAGATCCTGAAGCCTAATTCTGAGCCTCATTCCATCTACAAGCCAGTATAGCTACTAGTCAGCAGCTTCCAGTTCAGATCAGGTAAAACAGATCCACCCTGCTATGCTACAGACTGTGGCAATCCCAGTACAACTCTCAAGAACATAGAGTTGAACTAGTGTAGCTGGTTCTATGGTGACCAAGATTCCTTGAGGATGACATCTAACAGAGGAGTCATTCCCAATCTCACAGAAGTCTTATCCACAATCCACATCGTTTGCGAAGCTATCCGGTCGTATGCCATGAAACGGCTTCATGGAAAAACCCAGTCGTGAGTACAATAGGGACGGCGAAAGTATAACTAATCCATATTTAGCAACCTTGTATTTGTTGCACTGTAAGTGCTAAATATGGGGAAATGTCTGAATTGCTTGGAACACCAACCAGGTGAATCCAACATGGGAAGGATTCTGAGTTGTATAGGAGACATAACAAGTGGGATCTGCAATAAATTGTTGCAGTACAGCTCCAGCCCTTAACAGGAGTGGTCCTGTTCAGGGTTCCAGCCAGCCATGCCTTCTCCAAGATGCTATAATCTGAAAGGGTCTAAAATAGGTCAATTTCTGTCCCCAACTCCAGGCTCGGTTTTCGGTTTTTATTTTCCGACTGACACACAACGTTCCTTGGCTCCTGGAGACTACTGAGCCTGCTCACTGGGCTGTTTTTTGCCCCCTTTGGGTTTTTTAAAAACGTTTTGTACTTCTACATACCTCAGGGTTTGCCAAAGCATGCTAATGCCCCCCTCTTGTTTCTCAGTGTCCCCATTTTGGCTCCAATCAGCACTCAATCACCTGAGTTTGCTATTAGGGGGAGTGATGTTGAAGAGTTGTACCAAAAATATGAAGATTATCATGCAGCTTAATTTTTGCATTTCCAAACACTCAGGGGATCAAATAAAGCCCTCATTTCTAGCTAGCTATGGGATCTATCTAAAATTAGTTCTTCCATACTGGCTGTTCTGAATGATTGATTTATGCAAACAATGAATCTAAGAAATCAAGGATTTTGGAGATAAGTGTATTATAGGCTTTCTGGATTAGAAAAGAAAATCTGAAGCAAAAATAATGATTGAGCACTGCACTCCACATTATCATGTGGAAAGTTATTTTAATATACTTCCCATACAAATGCAGAACAGAGACACTACACAAGAATATGAGATGCAGTTTCCTTGGGTATGATTATAACCTCTAAACTAATTTCCATTCATTTTCCCCCTCTGTGGTCTGTTAACGTCCATAGAGTTTACAGAACAAAATAAATTTCACAAAACTTTCTCCGTACATTATAGTTGCATTTGAAAGGGCATAATGTATCCCTTCACCAAGGAAACACCTCTTTTGGGAATGAGAAATATTTCAGTAAAAAGGCTTGGCAAACTGGAGCATATTTACTTTTATCTTTCTACTTAAAAATCCATGATTATTGCTCTGAGACCTCAATATTTCAATATTATTAGCGGTCCTTTCAAGTTTGCAAAACAATCCACAATTACTTAGGAGCACACCATGTCGTTTTCATTGATCTCATATAATCCTTTAATCTCATGAATTCACAAAGTTAATTCTTAAAAACATGCCTCAACAAAATGCTCTCTTTTAATAATGAAATTGAGGGTGTGTGTTGGTGGATCCTCAGGGATTTCTCACAAGCGACTGAATCAGGCTTCATTTGGAGTCAAATTAAAAAGCATTTGTCATCACACCTTTTGTTCCTCTGTCAGGATTTTGATGACAGTTCAGCCAAAAGTATATTGTTGGTGGGATTCTGTTTGTTTTGCCTGAACAAGCGACTTTGGCCCAGTCATTATCTGTCAGTCAAACCTACCACAAATGGTTTTTGTGAGGTGGTTTTGTGAGCTCTTCCAGACTGGGAAATATATACAGGGAATGTGACTAGATCTAAGTTACCACTACTAGATAACCATTGTGTATTTACGGTAAATGGTTTTGATATGGTCCAGATATTACTACTACTACTACTGCTACTATTACTACTACTACTACTACTATTGCCCATGAAAGTCATCTCATGCCTTCTGTTATGATGCTATGTTTTATAATGCAGGGTTGCATCTCACCATGCTTTGTTCCACACTGGTAACAAAGGGGTGGTTTGTCATGTATGCCATGAGTTCAGACAACATGATAAACCACACTCAAGGGTTGAGTAAGAGTTGAGTGTGGGTTATTGTTGAACTGTGGGTTATTGTGTTACCTGAACCCAGCTGCACTAACAAGCTATGGCTTGTTAACCTCGAGCAACCCATGAAAAGAGAACCCATGGTTTGTTGCTGGGTTGTGAACTGTGGGTTGTTCATCCAGTTTGTTATCTCCGCTGGGTTCAGACAACATGATAATCCACATTTCAACAACAACCCACAGTTCAATGACAACCCACACTCAACCCATACTCAACCCTTGAGTGTGGGTTATCATGTTGTCTGAACCAGACATTAAGTCTTGGCAAAAGATAACTCACAGGCCCCTTGGTTGCTGGAGCAACAGGGACTCAAACTGAGAACCCTCGACTCTGTGTGCAGCTGCCCCATGTGGTAAGCCACCAAGAATGATGGTTTGGAGCATCTTCTTTCAAAATGTTTTCAGGCTCTGGACAGGCCCCACCCACCCATGCTGGCCATTGCGTCCTCCTAAACAGAAAGGGCTATAAATGGCTTTCTGTTTGGGTTGAGATTTTGCCTAAGTAACAATGGTCTTCCTGGGTCTGGTGTGTTTCAGTGTCATCTTTAATTGTAGCTCCCTGACACAATGACTGGCTCATGATTAGGAAATAGAAAGTTACCTTATACTGAGCCAGAACATTGGTCCATCTAGCCCAGTATTGTCATACTGATTGGCAGCAGTTCTCCAGGGTTTTAGATCGGAGTTTTCCCCAGAGCTATCCAGAGATACCTCAGAATCTGGGACCTTCTGTATGCAAAGCAGGTGCTCCACCACTGAACCAAGACCCTTTCTCATATTTCTGGTTCCTGGGTTCCCCTCTGATAATTGCCTACAACCCAGCCCTGAAACTAGTTGCTTAACCCTACTGGTGATCCCCTCCACCACAGACATATGCTGCTTACTCTATTATTTATTTCTTTTATAGCATTTTTATCACACCAAAAAGCCAAAAAAGCTCCCAGGGTGGCTGACAAAGATAAGAAATAAGACAGTCCCTGCCTGCAGGCTTACAATCTAAAAGACATGACACAAAATGAAAGGGGATTGGGAGGGAGGAGGGAAAAAAAAGCAAATTCAGGCACTAGATTCTTAACTGCAAAGTTCAGCAGGTCCTAGACACAGTGACTGGGTTCAGACAACATGATAAGGGTTGAGCATGGGTTGAGTGTGGATTGTTGTTAAACTGTGGGTTATTGTGTTGTCTGAATCCAGCTGCGCTAACAAGCTGTGGCTTGTTAGCCACGAACAACCCATGAAGAGAATCCATGGTTTGTTGTTGGGTTGTGAACTGTGGGTTGTTCACCATGGTTTGTTATCTCAGCTGGGTTCAGACAACATGTTCAACGATAACCCACGGTTCAACGACAACCCACACTCAACCCATAATCAACCCTTGAGTGTGGGCTATCATGTTGTCTGAACCCATTGGAAGGGCCGCTGTTTCCTCTCCATCTGACATCCTCAGCAGTGACAGCTCTTAGCAGGTGCTCTCAGCTGGAGCAGTATCCAGCTATATTATAACATTGGACTTTTCTCAGATGGGTTTATTTTAGTCCAGAAGTCTTGGCTGTAGTAAAATACCTAAATCAGATCAAGTCTTTCAGACAGTGGACCTGAAATCCCTCCCTAAGGGCAGAGGTCTCTTTGTTGGTCTGTGGTCAGACCATCCTTATTTATGACACCTCACCGTGTGAATGAGAGGTCTGTTGCTGGCATTACCAGGCTGCTACCACCACTTGAGGATTTTCCATCCATTACCTTGAACCCTCAAGGATACAAAGGTAATTTGGCTGTTGCTATGTAAACTCAGCGGTTAACCTTGTGAATCACAGTGTGGGAATTGAAGTTTTCCAAGCCATACTGGATAAGCAACAATATATTTAATTCTCCCTTAAAATAACAGTAACAACTTTACATAATTGTATATCAAGTCACGCCCAGTAGGTAATACTAGCAAAATAGAAATAACATTGTCCTCCAATTGATGATAGCTAACTTCTTTATGTTACTTTTCCTCCTTACGTTACTCAACTAGCCTTCCCCAACCTGGTGCCAATGGGCATGCTGGCTGGGGATGATGGGAATTGTAGTTCAACACATCTGGAGTGCACAAGGTTGAGGAAGGTTGTAACTAGACACTATAGTTATATTAGTTAAGAGACTATTCTTTTCCTCACTTTCCTAGAACTTCTCCATTTTTCCTCACTCCCATTTCCAACTGCCCTAACCGAAATTCTAATCTCCCTCCAACTGTCTTACTGCCCAAACCCATCTCAGGACAGAAGTTCAATCGTACTGAAGTTCTATAATATCCTGAGCCAATCAAAATTGCATGCTTGTCTGCCTCCTTCTTTCCTAATAATCAACATATAACATATATTCCTCATGTGTTGATCTTTACTGCAATCCAACAATCTCCCATTTCACCACATTGTTTACTTCAGGCATGGCTAGTCATGTTACAGAGGTGTCAGCTTAGCTCCAGGAGTATGATGCATCACATCACTTTCTTTCTGTAATATCTCCAGGGGACAACACAAAGTGTCCCCTGCACTGGAATCACACTCCCAATGACTGATTCATAAAAGGTTAATGGCAAGATTCTTGCTGATGCAAGCAGTTTTTTTAAACAAAACAAAACACTACAAGAGAATATTTAGTAAAAAAAATTACTGATTATATTCCAATAAACTGTGGTGCTAGTCTCCTTGCTTCAATGAGCTTTCCACAAGCCCCAGAGAAAAGCTCCCTACTTCGTTAAGGGCCAGCAGGGTCTGTAGGCAGTTCAGTTGCCTGAGTAGTGGATACCCTGAAACACACTGCCAGTATGTCTAAGCTCTTGCCTCTCCCCGCGAATCTGACGCAAATAACTTAGCTTTGAACTCTCGTTAGAAACTAAGCTTTTGGCATGTTGCACTTATCACACAGCAACAGAATTTGACATTCAACAAAAGAGGCTTATGGAGTTTTTTCCTTTCCATTTCACAGAAAAATGGAAATGATTCATTACTAGGAAGTTGGTTTGCTGCTCCCATTCAGAGATTTCCTTGTCATTGTGATGATTTTAAAAGCAGCACCTTGATCCAGTATAGCTTTTTTTTACACTCAGTATGAAAATGGCTGCACCCAGTACATTTCCCCAGTTTATTCACTAAGGGCATAATGGCTGGCTGTGGAATGTTGGGAGCTGTAGGACTTTTTTCTGTCTAAACTTGCATAGGATTGCACCCTAGGAGCATTTTGAATATTCATTTAAGTGTTGCACTCATCTATATGTTCAGTAAAAAAAAAAAAACAACCCTCTGTTTATAATTAGGTTTACCTTTTGGATCCTGTTCCCATAATTTGTTTGGATCTTCACATGGAAATAGTTATGAAAGTTGTTGTGCTTGATTTTCACGTAAGTGGTTTCCATGCCTGAACCATTCCCCACACATCTATGTGTAGGAAATCTGGCCTAATTCCTAATGATTCCTATTAGGAAATAAATTACTGTGATAACATGGTGTGTGTGTGTACAACTCATGTTGTCTAAAAATTCTAATTATCCAAGTGCTGCAGATGTACAACAGATCATAGATTCATAGATTATAGAGTTGGAAGGAGCCTACAAGGCCATCGAGTCCAACCCCCTGCTCAATGCAGGAAACTAGAGGAGGGGTCTCCCATCCAAGTAATAACCAGGCCTGACCCTGCTTAGCTTTCCACGCTCAGACAAGCTGAGCCAGCGTGAGCCACAGGCCTGTTATTAAAAAAAAGATTCTACTGTATTTGTTTATGCTTATAAATAGATAAGAGAGAGTATCAGATGCAAGATAATGCTTGATGTGGAGCGGTATACAAATACTGTAAATCATCATCATCATCATCATCATCATCATCATCACTCTTATTTGATTCTTCTTGCTCTTTTCACTTTTGCTTGGCTTACTATTTCAAAGAGAAAGACACTGACATTCTGATCCTGCTAGGTCCAAGGAACCGCTGGATTCTGCAAGTTCTAGGGGAGCCATGATGGACTATTGTGGATGGCCACTGTGAAAAGATTCATCTCTGTACAGGCTGCTTAGAACTTTTGCTGAATCGTAGTGACAGCTAACCTGTGACCTTGGCAGCTGAATGGGTGATAAGGACAAAAACAACAACAACACCCTGTCTATTAAAAGAGCAACAATAGGCATCAAATGCCAAAGGAGCAGCGATAGGGCATCACTGCAGATGTTGAAATACTTGGGCTGTTCTGGAAGAAGATACTGATATAGGATGTGCTTACAAAGCAGTGGGAAGGCAATAAAAGAAGCACTGGTTGACCTAGCCCTAGAAAGAGTATGGGCCATGTAAGATGGAATAAACTGCATATCCACCTACATGCTCCATTCTCAAATTGACATAAATTGTGAAAGATGATGCAAGTGATGAAAAGATCTGGTCCCATCTCTGATCAATATAAAAGGGATCACTTCTGGAAATAAGTTTCTCACTTCACGCCATTCCACTTTTCTCCATTTTCCTTCCTTATTGTTTTATCTCCACTTTCCCGCTCCATTTCCTTTTCTCTTGCTTTCCCTTTCATCATGTTGTTCCAGGTCTGATGCAGATGAAAGGATCTGTAACCAACTGCATTGGACTGATAGGTAGGAATGTTGCCTATCATTGTGGAATAACAGCCAGGAAACGTATGACATGGAGTGCAAGGAATTTTAGGAGGGAGATGCAGGTCTAAGATTCCTGGGCTTTTCTACACAAGCCATTTATCATGAACTCATCATTCCCTACTCACGGTTGTTAATGGGTTCTTTAGATGACATTGTGACCCTCCAGTTTCATTTCTGTATCTAAAGATCACTTTCAGCGAGTTTTTCTAGAGAAGGGAAAATGCGTTATTTATTTGTAAAAGTGAAAGAAAACACTTTTTTCACTTGCATATTTGCACTATTCCACTATAACACAGTGACTGTCACCTAGAGGTTATGTAGCAGAAAAACAGGAAAGGAAATGTTCTTTGTGTAGTGCTTGGATCTCAATTCTGTGAAAGTAGATTAACAGCCCCATCTAGAAAAGCTGCTATTGAAACTGCTTTGATGGCTTTGTCAATGCAATTCTAATGCCATTCCTGAACCATATTTTTGGTTACTATGGTTCCCCTTAAGTTTATCATATTATTTTTTGAATGAAGCACCATGTATCAATAAACTGATTGATTCATTTCAATTAAAATCTTGAGCCAGCTGTCCTTGACACTGGTTATGCTTAACCCCCCCTCCCCAACCCACTGGGTTGCAAAAGTGTAAATTTGAACTTGGGTTAGATTGCAAGATTAACAGGGAGTGGTTTGCTCAAAAGCTGCCTCATGAGTTCATGGCCAAAAAGCAATTTAAGAAGGGACTTCCTCATTGAAAGCTTACAGTTAGCCAGGACTCAGAAACCAGGAGAACATTAAAACAGGGGACGAATGGAATGAATCCTCCTCCATAAATATAACCATCTCTAAAGGTAGTGCTAATACCTCTGATCAACAAATCCTGGAATTCCCATGTCACCCTGGATCCCTTATCTTACACCAGAACAGCAATTGATGACATTTAGAGTTGCAATCACAGTCAAAGCTTGCGTGATGGCATGAACATCGTGTTCTCTGCTAGTTCCTGTTGGCCTGAGGTTATCTCTCAGGCTCCCCCCCCCCCGCTTTCTTCTTTTTAAAGAATTGTAACTGCACTCTTGGTATCTGGGCTACTGTGAGGATAAAAATATGGGAGGCTTGTAGTAATTTTGCTCTTTAAAACCAAATGGCTTCCAAATGAAGCACACAAAATGGGACAGCCAGGCAGCCATGATCCTTACCTCCCCCACCCCACCCCACCCCACCCCAGCTTCACCATTCTGATCTGAACACACAGGTCTGATCCCCATAAACGCGTCTTGAGGCCTCTTATTTTCTCCAGCCGGCCAGCTTTCTGCCACAGTCTCATATGCAATGCAAGACACTCAGCTGTTTTCCATTGTGTGAAGCCCTCCTGTTATCCAGATTCCAGCAGCCCACTATGGCTCCTCAACACACCATGGATGAGGTTCTCTAGCTTGTGCACTGGGAAACTGGAAAGAAAGAGTGGGCTGCTGAAAACTGTTTGTGAGGTAGCAGACAAGGGCTTCACATTACATTATCAGGACTGTTGGAAGATGTCATATTGTGCTTGGCAGAGTAGCAGCAGCATGCCCAGCTGAGCGGAGGAAAGACCTCAGTAGAAGCCAGTAGGAATCTCCACTACACACATATGGCCACACAGAGAGAGAGAGGAAAGATTATGCTGAGATATTTGTGAGGCGTAGGTGGCATAAATAATCATAAGCACCTTTTCAGTGGCTGCTCAGCTGACTAATGTCAGGCAAGCATAATAAGTCAGGTGGTGTAGTCCCTGCTGTCAGTACTACATTGCTGTGCAGGAACTCAGCCCTCATTGGAAATGAGAGGTGTTTGCCCATCAGATGCCACAAAAATGTATATAGACAGCAGCATATTAATGGTAAACCACATTTCTCCTCTTCAATGACTCTGTGACTGTGTATTATTAATTGGTAGAGTTACAAACTGGAGGCATAGTATCAACAATTAAAAAAAATAAGTGTGAAGGACTTACTTAATTGTACATTATAGCTACTTCCTTTACATCCAGAGTCAGCTGGCAGAGAGGTTTTAAAGGGATTTAACGCCTCCTTGTTCCAGACTAGCATTCTATAGCCAGAGACAGTCAAGAGTTAACGCTATGACAGATCTGTATTGTGTTTACACTCCTTCTTTCTTGCCTACTATCTTTTCTAAGACAAAAATGATTTGCAGATTTTTGTAGTGCTCCAAAAGCCTACAAGAGTCATTTAGCAAGAGACACTAGCAGGACAAAATATATGACTGTGTACACAGCACGGGCAACAATGGTTCTACCATGCCTCCCTCAACTCTCTTAAAAACTACTGAGATTATCTCCAACCTGTCTGGCTAGCCCCCCCCCCCCCCAGTGGCACTCATTTTCCTGTAGATTATGAAATTGTTTCTGACTGTAAGAGATCAGTGATTGCTGGGCAGGGCTTTCCACTGGTTTTTAAAAGAAGGAGTGACTGAGCAAACATTTGCAGGAGGAAGCTAGGATGTATCAAGCTTTAAGAAAAGACAAAAGAGACCCTTCAGGTAGGAAGGTCAAGCAAAAACTTCTCCTCTGGGAGCTGATCCCATCTTCAGTGGCCCATGGGATTGCTACAGCATCACTAATGCAATCCAACAGGACTTGGGGGGGGGGGCAGCTTTAAAATAGTGAGGACTCCATGTTTTTTTTTTCCATCGCCACCTGCTGAGATAATCCCATTAATAATCTGGCACATCCCTAGATTCAGATAATGACAATGTTGCTGAAGGACCTAAAGCTCCAGGATTGTTCTCTGTTCTGAAAGGCATTCAATACCATTCAGCTATTTCAGACCCATACACCCTTGTTTTGATGAATGATCAGGAAATTCTCCACATTATTACCCAAGATACTTCCAACAAGACAATGACTTCTGCTGCTCTGGAGGTAACTATTGACACGCCATACCAATTACTCTAGTAGATGTTGCCGTGTTATTATTCTACTGGGACAATCAATATTAGTGTCCAGTTATGTGCAGTTTGTGGTAGCACTGGTATCTGTGCCATAGGTTCTCCCCAGTGGGGTGAGAGCTGTAGCCCAGTAGTTTTGCATGCAAAATGCCCCCAATTCAATCCCTGGCATCTCCAGGTAGGGTTAGGATCAGAGGATCATAGAGTTGGAAGGGGCCTACAAGGCCATCAAGTCCAACCCCCTGCTCAATACAGGAAACTAGAGGAGGGTTCTCCCATCCAAGTAATAACCAGGCCTGACCCTGCTTAGCTTTCCATGCTCAGACAAGCTGAGCCAGCGTAAGCCACAGGCCTGTAGTGAAAGGCTCCTGTCCGAAGCCCTGGAGAACCACTGCAGACACCACTGAGCTAGATGGACCAGTGAAGCGACTTGGTATCAGGCAGCTTCCTATGCTCCTAAAACACATTTTGCAGGATATTCTTGACTTTAAAAAAGAAAGAAAGAAATGTGTTGCTGTTGTCATCATCATCAGCACGTGGACGTGGAAAACCCAGGTCCAGATATAGGAAAATGATTTAACAGAGAAGCTAATTGTGTGTGGGGGGGCAGGGGGGTATTTCAGCCATGGCAAAGTTCAGGCAAAATAATTTCTGCGAAGAGTATTTTTTGCTTCATAGGCAGAATTATTACTTTTTTTTTAATGCATTCATGACCAGCAGTGAGAAATGTAACAAAACAGACCCAACTGAGTTTTGAATTGGGTCCCAAGTGAATATCATATTTTTCTTGTCAATTGACTTAATTCTCCCTTTGAGTACTCCATTTTCTTACAAAAGGCTTATTAATTGTGTGTGGGGTGGTGGTGGTGGTTCTGAAGGCTAAGCTGACAGTATCTGATTCCAAATGAGCCTAGCTCATGGTTTGTGATAAGAGATGATTAATGGATCTTAATCTTTCTTCCCTGTTTTCCATTCATTAATATTTATATCTGGCAGATGTATCTCCACAGTATCTCATTCAACTATTAAGTCTTAGTAATCAATGCACAGCTGAAATATTATGCAACAACCCAAAAACACTTTTCAAAACAGCCACATATTATGAGCAATCGTATATTTACATCATTTCTGTGACATTGTTTTTTGCTGGACAAAAATATTTCTTTTGCATTCGGTCGTCCAATCGGATAACAATAAAATAATAAATATAGAGAGAGAGGGAGAGAGGACATTAAATTTTTAAATAATTAGCAAACACTACACATACAGAATACAATTTAAAGAGCCTTTAGCGATGACGGGATTTCTACTTATAGAATTATCATTCCAGTTTGAGAGAGAGAGAGAGAGAGAGAGAGAGAGAGAGAACGCTTGTATTAATAGGAGCTTAAACATTCTTTCCAGTGATCTGATTAAGACACCCTAATTTGAGTTAAAGCCTGTTTATAAGTAATTTATAACACTGTTTAGATAAATGATTAATTGGAAATTAATTGGAGAAACATATGGTGCTTTGAAAAGCATGATCCTCCAGACAAAATTGCAAAATGTTTATGTCTTCTTTCTTATTGTCATAATTTATTTCTACCAAACATCTTAGCCCTGGTAATTTAAGTATGGGAATCTATTTCCTGTGCCATTGTGGCAATCTGAACGAAACCATAGAACCATGAAGACTGAAAAACACATCTTCCATATTTACAGCACAAGCCTATTAACATCAGCCTTCCTCAACCTTGTGCACTCCAGATGTTTTGCACTTTAATTCCCATCAGCCAGCATGGTCAACAGCCAGGAATTCTAGGAGTTGCAGTCCAAAACATCTGGAGGGCACCAGGTCGGAGAAAGCTGCTATATATATGTAGTCACTGTCAGAAATAAGTCCCACTGAGTTCAATGAGGCCTACTCCCAGTTTAAGTGTGTATGGGATTGCAGCCCTAGTTGCAAACAAAGGATTACTCAGTGTAATACAGGTCTCTCCAACCTTGGGTCCCCAGATGTTGCTGGACTACAGCTCCCAGAATCCCTTGCTGGCTGGGTATGCTGGGAGCTGTAGGCCAGCAACATCTGGGGACCAAGGTTGGAGAGCCCTGGTGTAATAGAATGTCTTTTCATTCCCCTAAAAAAAGCCTTCCTGTCCTTTGACCTCTTGACTCCCACAATCTGTTCCTCAACTTCTGTCCTTTCTGCTTGCCCCACTTCTCTAATGTCACCCTGAGGCTTGGAGGGAAAAGAGATCGTGGCTCCTCTAGCTTCCATTGCTTTCTCTGTGAAAACCGGACCTTGGCAACCTATTATTATTATTATTATTATTATTATTATTATTATTATTATTATCAATTCTATACTGTCCAATAACCGAAGATTTCTGGGCGGTTCACAAAATTACAAACCATAAATACAAGATAATAAAATATAGTATAAAAAAATTAACATACAAATTTTGAAACAATTTAAACAGCTAAAACAATTTCAATAAGATACTACACATGATCAAGACCGCTGACATAAATGCCCCATCATATGCCATTAAATGACTGGGAGTAGAGGACAGTCTTAACCTGGCACCAAAAATATGACAGTGTTGGCACCAGGTGGGCCTCAGTGGGAAGATTGTTCCATAATTGGGGGGGGAGCGCACCACTAAGAAAGCCCTCTTCCTTGTTGCCACCTTCCAAGCCTCCTTTGGAGGAGGTACTGAAGGAAGGCCTCAGATGTTGATTGTAGTGACCGGGTAGGCTCATGTTGGGAGAGGTGCTGCTCCATCAGATATTGTGGTTCCAAGCTGTGTAAGGTTTTATAGGTTAAAACCAGCGTCTTGAATCAGGCTCAGCCTCAGAAACATGAAGGCAGCTAATGCAAGTGGGCCAGAAACTGTGTTATCTGTTCAGACCTTCTGGTCACAGTTATTAATCTGGCTGCCTCATTTTGCACAAGCTGCAGCTTCCAAACAGTCTTCAAGGGCAGCCCCACATAGAGTGCATTGCAGTAATCTAACTTGGAGGTTACCAGAGCATAGATGAGTGAAGCCAGGTTATCCCTGTCCGGATAGGGGCATAGTTGAGCCACCAGCCAAAGCTGGTGGAAGGCATTTCGTGCCACTGAGTCTACTTGAGCCTCAAGTGACAGAGTTGGCTCCTGGAGAACCCCCAAGGTATGAACCTGCTCCTTCAAGGGGAGTTAATTGTTAACCTAGGGTTAAACAACTGAAGGCTAAATGAAACTAGGGAGATCTCATCTCAGAACTGGAGGTCTGGTGGTCCATCGCAACTTTGGCTAATTTTAATGACATTAGTGCTTAGATAGATACCATGGGCTATAGAATAACACTTCATTGATACAGATCACTGGAGCATTTTCATAGCTGCTTGTATACATGATACATCAAATAATATCAGATAACAAATTACCTTGAAATGGGAATACACTTATCCTTGTTGTCATGGGGCTTTTATCTGCCTCTCAACTATACAAAAGCCATTATATATCTGGCTTTATTCTCTTTGTCACACACATGGGTGGGAATCTCTTTCAGGCTGAAGGTCGGATTCAATTTCAGAAAGCTCTCTGGGCCACATTCCAGTGGTGGGTGGGCCAAGGCAAAAGGGGTATGGCCAAAAATATACCCACCCACCCAGCCAGCATACTGTCAGTAACTGAGCCTTAGGAGAGTCATCTCAACCTTTCAGAATGGGGAAAAAACTGCACAAAAGCTGGGAAACCACCAAACAACCAGTGGTTGGAGGAAAGGGTGGGGCATGGGGAAGGGGGTGTGGCCATCTAGGGGACCTCATAAGGCCAGATTTGGCCCTGGCCCTGAGGGAAATCCCCACCTGTGTGCTAATGTGAACAAGAAATGGAAGTTAGTCTAGATCAGGGTTCTCCAACCTTGGGTCCCCAGATGTTGCTGGCCTACACAGCTCCAGCATACCCAGCTAGCATGGCTAATGGCAAGGGATGCTGGGAGCTGTAGTCCAGCAACGTCTGGGGACCCAAGGTTGGAGAGCCGTGGTCTAGATAATGGGTGACTATGCACAGTGCTAAACACACAGCCACCTCAACCAGTGGCTCTGGGTTAACACTATATGGGATAGCTGGGAAGGCAAATCTCTGCCACACACCAAAACATGTCCTAAACAGCTGTAACAATGGCAGCAGCCACACTGAGAACATTCTCTAGCTGATGAGTCTCACACTCATTGAGATTTTGGTCACCTCTAAAACATGACAATATAACGTGTCAGGTCTTCCCTCTGTCCTTTTAGCATTCTTTCGAGAATCTGATCTGAAGAAATACTCATGTATCTGTTCTGACATGACAAGAATTATGTTTTTGCATATACAAGAGGGAAGAGCCTACATCGTGGCTAGAGCACCGGTCTAAGGCCAGAACTAAATCTTGGGGCCTCCATGTGGCCACCAGTCCACAGCCAGCAGTTCTACATCTCCTCCTCTCTCCCCTGGAAAGTTTGGTCAGGCAAAATGTATGTTGCCACACACACCCCTCCCTTCACTGGCTGCTACTTCGCATCACTCCCAGGCAGAAATTAACAGTGCCCCCCTCCTGGCCAAACCTAGAGAAGCAATATGAATGACCTGATAGCAAGAGCTGAGGGCCAAAGTTCCTGTGAGGGTTAGATGCTCGTTTGCTTTTTTTTTTTTTTTTTTTGGTTTTCAAATGCAAGTGCATCAGCTCAGGGAGGGGGCTCAGAATCAATGGGATCCAATTTAATTTAATCCTTTTCTTCCAGGCTACAGTTCTGAGGGAAAATCCTTTCTCTGGAGGTACTAGTTTAGCACTGCGAGCAAATCCCTCCACTTGTGCCAATGCGGGATTTCCTCCCAAAGCAAATGCAGAAGGCAGCTTAGGGCTAGTGCACACATTACACTGACTGTGGAGATGCTGCTGAAGAACAGCCTCCCTGTGGTGAATGATCCCTCTCCTGGCTGTATATTTTAGAATCGTCCCATGTAGATTGTCGCCACCACATTGAGACTTCCCAGGCTCCTGCCAGGCCTTGCTGGTAGGCCCTGCCAAGGAGTGCAGACTGTCCGCACAGTGGCAGCAAGAATGAATGGAGCCACTGGGAAAGGAACCTAGAATGAATTCATGACACACTGCCCAAAGGACACACTGGACTGTGGAGTCCAGAATGGGCATAGGCCTAATGTAGCCTTGCATGCTTTTCTGGAAGGAGCCGAGGTTCTGTTCCAGAATCATTCTAGCTCAATGGAACCTGGGGTTTCTGGCCCAAGTTCCATTTGTGGTAGAACCAGGGCGGTCTAAAGGTATTTTGGTGCCTTGGCGAGGTACACTTCCCCACTCTCACATGCCACCACCATTGTCAGTGGCAGTGTGTTGCCAATGCCATTGATCACTGCTTGGCTATATAGTAGCTGGAAGGGGATGACAATAAAAGATGATAGACAGACACACACACACACACACACACACACTTCTACCTGGAAATAACTTCCTGGATATATGGGATCAATTATTAGACTATGTATTAATAAAGGGGAAGGGGAGTAATGCCTTGTCAGGATATGTTTATATTTTTGGAATGTGGAATTGACGGTAATTGATTAAGGGGATGGATGATATTAGTTGGTCCCTAGGGCGGGTGGGAGGTGCACCTTATGATTTATTTTAGTTGTATGTTTGTGTTTTATAGTTTTGTATTAGTTTATAATAACTAAATAAAATTTATTTAAAAGGGGGGGGGGGAGTGGGGGGCGATAACTTCCCAGTGAATTCAAGGGACTTACCGTACTAAATCTGCAATCAAGCAATCATTGCCAGAATATTTCCAACACTCTGGCAAAAGATTGATGATTACCAACAATCTTGACACACACACCCCCGCAGACCATTGTTATAGGATCCATGATCCATCATACAGCACAATCCTGTGCATGCTTATTCAGAAGTAAGTCTCACTACTGTTCAGAGGGCTTACTCCCTAGTAAGTGTGTTTGGACTGCAGCCAAAAATTTGAATGCCTTCCCAGCAGGAAAACAAACCCACTTGACTTACTAGACTCCTCTCACCACACACAATTGTCTCTTTTTAAAGGAAATTCTTTGCCGCACACCAGGCCACCGACAGCATACTTTTGCTTCTCAATGCGAGCCGGCAGCCAGCAAGCCAGTCTATCCAGAGGGGAGCAGGAACAAACAAGGGGGAGGCAAAGAAGAGCATTCCTCTCACTTCTCCCCCCACATGCACAGTTTCTATGATGACCGCCTAAACAATGTTCCTGTGGATGTAGTGATTCAGAGCTTTCAACACCAATCGGAATCAAGTGCGTTTGAATCAGTAACCATCAAAAGCAGAGACTGGAAGATAGGCAGGTGCACAGGAAGCCAACAGAGAGCGCAAAGGTCTTCCCATGAGCCTTGCGCAGAAGCCACAGTGGTGGGTGGAGGCAGGAGGGGAGGTTACTTTTTGTGTTTGTGGGGCACGTAACCTGGCCGGGCTGGGGATGCCAGGTGCAAGAGGGTTTTTCCAGTGCAGTGAGTCAACTGTCTGGATGGACAACGCTGGGGACAGGTAGGCCAGCAGCGGCTGGGGCCTCCCTCGGTTGGCACTTGAGGTGCCGTTCCCACTTTCCCTAGTCCTCACAGTGGGCCGGGGCAGAATTCCGCCGCCACCATACCAAGATGGTAGCATTAACATTCTAGCAATTCTAAACATTTTTACTGGATCGGATCTACAGACAGACTGTTAACAGGCGGGTGAAGAAGTGCCCCACTTCAGGAAGCTAATGTTCTGGGGCAGGGGCCCTGCACTTTCCCATTCTCGGTCCTGCACTGGCTGGCTGGAGAAAGAAGACCTTATGGCAACTGCATCCTCAAAAGATCAAGACAGTTTTGACACTAACTGTACATCTGGGCCTATCTAGGATGTTAGTAGTACCATAGTTTCTCTTTTCCTCAGTTAGGACAGTGGAGGAGAATCAGCACGAGGTGGTGGTGCCTGTTTGAGAGGAAGTGAGGAGACTGGGCAGGAAGTACGAAGCTTGTTGCAGTCTAGTGCAGTAGCTTCCAGGGTTGCCAAAAACCCCTCATCCCATTAAGTTTTAATAAATAAATTAAAATAAATAACACTGCAAAATTGTTATTTTACCACAGGGATACAACTATTTTGTTTTATTTGATGCAATGAGAACTTTAACAGCCTCTCCAATCAACTCCTTTCCAAATAATCTCTCCCTTCCCTCTAATAAGTTCATGAAAGCAGATGATAGATGCTGTTTCAAAATATGATCAAATTTAAGCACATACTGCTGCCTAAGGAGATATGAGGAATGACTCACTCAGAACAAGGCAGAACTAAGTACTAGTGCTCTGTAAAACCACGGTTAAAATACCAAACTGTTATTATTTTATGAAACCATTGTTTTTGAAACCGGTCTTTGACTTGTATTATGTTTGCAGATATATTTTGCCAATATAGTTACACAGCCTTAAATAAAATAAAAATCCACACTTGCGTTCAATTGTTGTTGTTTTTTAAATTATGCTAAACCTCATGCTTAGGGAGGTAACAATTTTAGACATGCATCTATTTTCTACCAAGCTTTGGACAATACCTTATTACTCCTTATTGTCTTGATTCAGCAGTGTTTACTTCTTCCAAGCCAGTACTTGCTGGTAAAATGTTGGGCACAGTCCTTCCCCACCCAAGACCAGAGCACCATTCATGGAGTGATTCCCATAGGGAACAATCAGTGGTGTAGCAGAGCCAGGGCTTGCAGGGATGCAGCACTGGCACTTTTTTATTTGCGAAGGACTCTGACATCGTCTGCCACCCCCTCAGACCTCCCTGTTCCCTCTGAGCTAGCTGCAATCCTCAGAGTAGCTGAGAGAAATGGATTTTCCAGCACACACACACACGCACAGTATGTTGCTGGGGAAATGGATCAACACAACTGCTGGCATTTTTGGTGTCTCCTTGGGGGCATAGCTATGGGGACTGTCACGAAGAGCACCTGCATTTCAAAATTTACCGCTACACCACTGGGATGAAGAGACTGCTGTGTCTTCCCTCACGCCACCTCAATGGATACCAGGACTTTAGCAGCAATGGGAAATCCATGTAGACTTCCCATATCTTTGTCCAGTCCTCTCTCTGTTACTGTTAGGAACGTAAGGAGAGCCATGCTGGATCAGACCAAAGGTGCACCTAGTCCAGCATCCTATTTCCTACAATGACCAACCAGATGTCTGTGGGAAGCCCACAAACAGCATGAGTGAAATAGCCTTCTCTCACTTTTCCCAAGCAACTGGAATTGAGAGTTAAAGTGGATGAACGCCCCCTGTCCTGAGTAAGCAAGCCAATTTTCAATTGCTTTTGGGGGAGTTTCACAGTTTGAGGTGGTGGTTTACTTAGTTTTTCCTGTTATTTATTGAAAGGTTTTTTGGGATCATTAAAAAAAAAAAACCAATAAAAGAAACCTCCCTCCCTCCTTCCCTGTTATACAGCTGATGGTACAAGATAAATAACAGTAAGCCACAAGTCCTATTCAGGTGTTATGCTAAATGATGAAACTCACCATGTGAACAGGAATAGGGCCTTGCCAAGCAGCCCCACCTGCTGGACCACAAAGTTCAGTCTCACTGAGAAGCATGTTACCAGTGATCCTGGAGGTAGTGCGTTGCCATCATAACATAGTAGCCTTTTCCTCTTTGGATTTCTCTAATCCCCTTTTAAAGCCATCTCACTTGGAGGCCACCACCATCCCTTGTGATAACCAATTCCATAGTTTAACTATGTGCTGTGAGAGACTTCCTTTTATCTGTCCTGAATCTCCCAGCACTCAGCTTTATTGGATGTCCCTGAGTTCTAGTATTATGAGAGGGGGAGAAAAACATCTCTTTATCCACTTTCCCCACCCCCATTTTATAAACCTCTATCAGTAGTAGGCGATCACTTGTGACCGAGTAAAATTGTCTTCCAGGATAAAATTACAAAAGAAAATTATAAAAGGAGGAAATTCTAAAAAAATTGTGTAGGCTTTAGCGATGGGTCTGTAAGTGACTGTGGAGGCCAATTCTGGATCCACACAGCTTCCCACAGTGAGGACACAGGTTACCAGATGGAAGATGGTCCTGTAAAGGATTCGTTTAATGTGCTTTTTGCTTAGCACGTTTCTCCTTTCCCTTGTACTTGAGCTTCTTCAAAGTCCATGGAACCTTTGTGAAAGGCCAACCTCCATTTAGATCGTTCATGGACCAGAGCTTCCCAGTTTTCGATGTTTATATTGCATTTTTTTTTAGATTAGTCTTAAGACATTTAAACCTCTTATATTGACCACCGATATTCCGCTTTCCATCCTTGAGTTGGGAATAAAGTAACTGCTTTGGGAGATGACAGTTAGACATTCGAACAACATGACCGGTCCATTGAAGTTGGCGTTGAAGGATCATTTTTCAACACTAGTAGTCTTTGCTTCTTCCAGTACACTGACATTTGTTCGCCTATCTTCCCAAGTAATTCGTAGGATTTTCCGGAGGCAACGTT